>CM077304.1:220256421-221506421 GCA_039655065.1 Glossophaga mutica | reverse complement strand
AAAGAATATTGATTCACTTATTCATACGATAAATTCTCTTTCTACTTCTGTTCATGAAATTGCCAACAGTATGTGTGTGAGCCAGTATGTGTGTGTCGTGTATATTTCCGGTTTTTGCAAACTTAACCTCACTTCATTTAAACATGTCATATTTCAACGTGGCCTGTGGGTTTGTTAAATACCTTAGAATCAGCTTTGGTGGGGAAGGAGAGGTAGTTCAGGGAATTAAGTAACACAGGCAAATCAGCCAGCCTGTTTTCTGACATGTGAGACTGAAAACATGCTATGGCTTTTCTTTCTTTAATCCTCACCCGAGCGCACACTCCTTAATCCTAGTGAGAGAGGAAGGGGTGGGGGAGAGAAAAACATCAGCCTGGTGGGGATCAAACCCGCCACCCAGGCATGCGCCCCAACCAGCAACTGAACCCACAACCTTTCAGTGTATGGGATGACGCTCCCACCGGCTGAGCCACCCGGCCAGGGCAGCATGCTATTACTTTTAATAAACGGTGTTCTCTTAATACATCATGGTATTCTTGATTATAACGTTATTGGGTCTTTTTCCTTTAAATTGAAATTCAGACAGCCACTTCTTCTAGAAAGTTAAAAATTAAGCTTATTTTCTAAATTTACTAAGAAAATATTTAATCGGAAATACTTTAATCGCATACCTCACTACATTTAGGGGATTTTGGGGTTTTGAATTGCCCTCTTTGAAAGCCCGCGTGGCCAGTGCACTAAGGAAACCCTAACTGAAGGCTCTGCGTCCTCTGCCGTTGCTCCTGGAGGAGGCCACCCTTCGCACCGTCACTCATGGCAGCACACACTCAGCGAAAGGACAGCGCAGGGCTCAGTGGAGGACATGCACGCTGTCTTCAGGCACAAGTTCCCTGTATTAAGTTACGAGAACTTGTTTTTAATCCAAATTTTTAAAAAGGTTTTATTTATTTACTTTTAGAGCGAGGGGAAGGGAAAGAGAAAGCGAGGGAAACATCAGTGTGTGGTTGCCTCTCATGTGCCCCCTACTGGGGACCTGGCCCGCAACCCAGGCATGTGCCCTGACTGGGGATTGAACCAGTGACCCTTTGGTTCTCAGGCCAGTGCTCAATCTGTTGAGCCACACCAGCCAGGGCCAATTTATTAATAATTTTACCAAGTGCAGCTGGCCGTAGGACCGTCTTCTTAGAAATAAAAGGATTATTTGTAAGTTGACCTTGCTCTAAAGAGGTTTGGACCTTTCTTTTGGAACTTCTTTCATATTCTCAAGAAAACTTTTCATTACTTTTACCAAAACTAGAATGTTTTGGCTGCCTTCACCAGATTTGTCTCTGAATAACTTCCAATTAAAAAAACCGAACTTGTTTTAGCTGGTGTGGCTCAGTGGATTAAGCACTGGCCTGTCAACTGAAGGTTGCAGGTTTGATTCCTGGTCAGGGCACATGCTTGGGTTGCTAGCCAGGTCCCCAGTCGGGGGTGGGTGAGAGGCAACCTATCAATCTTGCACACGTTTCTCTGCCTCTTTCTCCTTCCCTTCCCTTCCGTCTAAATGAATAAAATCTTAAACAAAATAAAAAAAAAATCAAACTCCTCTTCATCTGACTCTTCATCCGAAGAATTCCTAGCACTGATAATCTTAAAAGCACCCCACAATCTCCTTAACTGGGAGGCATAATCAGGAAGGTTTTGCACAATGGCGCCATCACAGGAGCGAGGATGCAGCTGCTCGAGGTAACACGGAGTTTCTGTAATGCCAGGTCAAAAACGGAACAAGATGTTCCCCGTGACTTAGGGTCTATCTCCCGTCCAGAATCGAGCCGGACTGCCTGGGTGAGATTCCTGTCCTGCCACTTGCTCCTGTGTCCCTGGGCATGTGTGCGCCTTTCTGCGCATCAGTTCCTCCACCTGTGAGACAGGGATGGTAATAGCTACGCCTGCACCTCACAGGGCAGTTTTAATGTTTGAATGAACTACTACCTACAGAGCATGTGGAGCATTGGTTGGCATGGTCAGTGACAGTGAGCTGCTATTATTTATTATTACCATCACTAAAGAATTTATTCAGGCCTGCAAACCAAAGAGCCGCCAGTTTGATTCCCAGTCAGGGCACATGCCTGGGTTGTAGATCAGGTCCCCAGTAGGGGATGTGTAAGAGGGAACCATACATTGATGTTTCTCTCCCACTCTTTCTCCCTTCCTCCCCCTCTAAAAATGAATAAGTAAATAAAATCTGAAAAAAATTTTTTGATAAAAATCCAGGTAAATTTTAAGCCAGACACTCAAGTCAATAGATAAAAAGGATATAAAGGTATTTTCCTTGTTGTACATTTGACAGGTTCCACACGTCGTCATTCAGGAAAGCCACCGTTGCTCCCTTGAGGAAAAGGCAATGGCAGTCGGGAGGGTCCAACTTGGACAGAAGCGCAAAGACTGGTCAAGGCCAAGTTTGACAGAGAAAGACTTCTACGCCAGTCAAATGATGCCCGAGTCACGCGAACAGTCAGCACACAAACATTAATACAATACGGAAACCATGGTTTCTTTCGCATTTCATTGTCCACAATGAGGCACTAGCACGGTCAGATGCAAGGCCACACTAGAATCCTGACGCTGGAGTGGTAGTGTGCGTGTGCATGTGTGGGCACGTGTGTGCACACCAGAGAGCGATTTCCGGCTGCTACTCACCAGTCATTTTCAGGAGGATGTCGGAAAATCGTGAGGACTGGTATGTGAGAATTACGGTGTTGGCATATCAACCATGATAAAAACATTCAATTTCAATTGTGTTAGGAAATGTAATTTTGGGAGAGAGTCTGTATATACACATATATAGTATATTTTAATTTGAATAATTAAGAAATTGTGATGATTTTATATAGAAATATTTTGCTAAGTGCATGTCAATATTTGTTACTAAGACAAAAATCCTATTTGAAATACTATTAAATTCAGAAGTCACTACATCCAAACCACCAAGTAAAAGTTAAATTAACCCCTCTACTAGGCACTCTCTCAACATTTTGGCCAACATGTAGCTAAAGTTAAAAAAGCGACATTTCTTTAAAAATAGGGTATAATTCAGAATTTATGCTAATTTAGCCAATCTTCCTTCAAAAGACTTAGGCACTATTCTTTGTTAATTGTGTCCTTTTGCTGGTACGGCGATGCTTTGCCGTCCCCGTTACTACCTGCAGGTTCTCTTCTGTCGTTACCCAGTGGCCTCCGACACCGAGCAGCGTGAGGATGTCATGTTTATGTGGCAGCAGTTGTGACTTCCTGGCGGGTTCATCATCTTCACTGTATAATCTCACTTACAAGGGAATGGTTTTAAAACAGAGAGAGAAGAGACAGATATTTTAGTCATCTGACCAAAGTTTATTCTTCAAACACATTCTCGTTACTTTCTTTAATCCTCACTTGAGGACATATTTATTGATTTTAGAGACGAGGGACTGTAGTGCGGGGGGGGAGAGAGACATTGATGTGAGAAAGACGCACCAATTGGTTGCCTTCTGTATGCACCCTGCCTGTGGACCAAACCTGCAGCCCAAGCTTGTGCCCTGACCGGGAATTGAACCCACAGCGTTTTGTGTATGGGATGATGCTCCAACCAACTGAGCCACCACCCAGGGCTCTTTTTAATGTAGGAATGAGAGAGCATTTTCCTTAGAAAAAGTCAACCCAATGTATTCGGACACCTTAAAATACACTTTTTGCATTAAAACTGGTCATAAAGTGTATTCCAGATTTAATTATAAGTGAAATAACTAAAGAGAAAAAGTCTGTTTTCATTTGACAACCAGTCAAGGCAATATAACATAATGAAGTCTGATAGTTTTCACCTTAAAATCAGTTGCTTCAAACTTCAGGAAAAGCTGACTTCTGATTAAGGAACTCATGGCCTTGAGAGAGTCATACTTTGACCTAATTATTGAAATGTCCCCTTGAGAAGTTAATGAGGAACACATCCATGGGTTAATTTCAGATCCCGAAACACTGGTTAAAAAGGAACCTGTGTGACGGGCACGGGCCGCTGCCGTCACCTGTGACCCCCAGCGTAGAGGGCGAGCTCCAAAGAAGCGCAGACAGACGGCCTCTGCAGGCCTGGGACACCGTCCCTGAGGGGAGATGGCGCTCCCTGCGTGTGTACAGCTCAGGTGTTACACGGATATCTGCTAGACTCCCAGGGCTCAAGGGAGGGGCAGACCGAACAGAAATCTGTGTGTTTTCCAGCAGAGACCGCCGGAGTCCACTGTCCAGCAGAGGGCCGTCCACAGCGAAACTGACTGAGGAAGAACCCGGCTGAGACGTGAACGGCTGTGCGCCGTGCGGGAACCCTGGAAGAGAGCATGTTTGTAGACTCCTGTAGGGCCCCTTCAATTCTAGTGCCTGTATTTTAAAAGGTAAGCGTGTTTTCCATTCCAGACAGAGCTTATAATGAGAGTAAAATGAAGAAGTGTCAACTTAAATATAAAAGTTTAAAGAAACTAAACTAAACATGAATAACAGCAATGTAATAAATATGTTAAAAATTACTTCCTGGGTATATACAGGGGTGGGCAAAAGTAGGTTTACAGTTGTGAATATTCAAAACACAGATTATTTTTGTATTATTGTTTCTTCACTAACTACTGTATTATTTATTTGTGCTATTTTCTTCTATAAGCCCGCTTTTGCCCACCCCAATATATATGTACATATATAGACACCCCCAGACAGACACACGCACGTACATGATTTACATTTTTCTCTAAGATTCAGTCATCACACCAACATCACACAAGCTGCTGACTGGTCAAGCGCCTACCTCCGGCGTCTAGGACAATGTCCACTCCCAGGCCCCCTGTTTCTTCCAGGCAGCTCTCAGCCACACGGGCATTCCCGTGCGACACATCGACCACTCGGGCTGTGAAGGACAGGGAGTCAGACAACTGCGCTGCTCTCTCCGTGGTCAGCACGGACAGATCAGAGGAAGAGAAAAAGCAAGTACCTGTTTTCGGAAATGAATTAAGTGGTTCAAACAACTACTGAATCCAAATTATACTTTTTTTCGTCTAACCCAGAGTTGGTAAGGATCAATTTAAATGAAGGGACCAGTATTGAAACGAGACTCAGTAAAAGAAAACACAAGCATCTTTTGGACGGTGTGTTCCGAGGCCAGTCTGTTTACACAGAAGCCTGCTTGCTCTCTGTAGCTAAGACTACACTGCCAGAACCGAGACTCTATAACAGGGGCAGCATATCGATTAAGACAAGGACTGAAAGATTGAGTGATTTTTAAAGGATGTTCAGATTTAATAGAGTTCAGAGCTAAAAAGTACAAAAATGTATTTGTGCGATGGGGTATTTCTCTATTTGAGGCTGTTTTATCCTTAGTCATAGAAATCCCCCGCACCTTACCTAGCTGCTCCCCAAAAAAAGAAGATAAGGAAAAAAAGCATTTTTTGAATTGTTTTCAGTACAGTGAATGGAAATTAAACTAATTTTAATTGGTTAACTGTGATGCTGGACAGGCGCTTCCCTAGATGCGCGTCCTTGGGCAAACTGGCTAAGCGCTCCGAGAGGCTGCTTCCTGTGACTCACGGGGTTGAGGACTCGTAGTGATACTGTCCATGGTAACGCCGCACAAACGCTGCTTAGCTGCCGCCCGCCCGCCCGCGACACTCCGCCTCCCCTCTGTTCTCATCTGTTAAACTCGGATGTTAATTCTGTAACTCCACCCTATTCCATTCCACTCCTAGCTTTCTCCTTTCCTTTTCAACCTATTTTTTCTCCACTTGCTGCTGTCCAGATACAGTCAATCTTCTCAAGGGCTCCCGCACCTCCGCCGTGTCCCATGCAGCGGAGACGGGATCTGAGCCCGGTTTCCACGGAGGGGCCTCGGCTCCCTTCCTACCGCACTGCCGGGACCAGGCAACTTTACAGGCAGACCACGGGAGGGGCGGGGGGGGAGACACACACAAAGTGAGGCAACCAGGTGTCGGTACACCGATGAAAACCAAAGCAGTACCAGGTTGCTCCAAATTGTTTCAAAGTGCACCTGATTCAGACTTGGCTAAGGTGACAACGATGGGGCAAAGAAGAAAACACATTGAAAGATGCATGTTTAAAAAACAAAATTTCTAATTAAAAATGTCATTTAAGTAAACTTAGAATAGATATACTAAGTGCATTTTAAAAGTGACTTTCATTTGGGATTTTGTGCTTTGTTTTATAAGCACAATTCTTAAGGTGCTCCACCTTCGTGGGGCACCCCTGCCCACCTATGGGAGGCCGGAGTCTCTCCAGGTGCTGCTTGTCCTCCAGGCTGCTCGCTGTCGAGATCACCTTGGCTCCGCGGTGCAGCGCGAGCTGAATCGCGATCGTCCCGAGCGTCTGTGTGGAGGAGACACGGCAGGGTTACAGACGGAGGGCAGAGGCCACACCTGCCTTACCCCACAGGTTGTGCAGTAAAGTGGGGTACTTCAGTGCTGCTTCACTGTATTTTTAAATGTTGTCTGATAGCAGAAGGGAAAAAACATGGCGAAGTTTCATAGGATGAAATACTTGACTGACTTTTCCTCTCAAGGGGTGCCACTGGCTCTCACCCAGTTGCACCGAGCAGGACTGAGCACCTAACGGCAAGGATGCAGGGCTGTGCTCCAAGACACGGCCTGGAGCGAGAACGACGGGCCTGGCAGGGCCCCGTGGCCACCAGGACCTCAGCTCGCTGTGCAGCGCGTGGGCGCGTCCAGCTACGGCGCCTGGCTGATCGAGGCACTTGGGAAGCTCCGTGCTTTCCTTGGCGGCCCGGCGGGCTGAGCTCAGGGAGGCACGGCCAGCCTGCTGCTGCACATCAGGCTGAACCCGCTGCTCAAGGCAGTTCTGCCTTTTGTCAAGGGTAGCATTTTCATCAACAGCCACATAGAAAATAAAACCATAAATTCACTCCAGGTTCTTTAACACTTTTAGGTTGTATTTCTATATCTATTTGCCCTTAGTGTCAATTTCTGTTGATAATACGTGTAAAATGTTTAAAAGAGCACATCTGTGATGTTGTGCAGGCCCCCTACAAGTGCCACACCACCTGTGCTTCAGTGGCAGAGGCCTGGCACGAAAGTGGCGGGAGTCCGGGGGGCCGGCCTCAGAGCCTTCGGGAGCTGTGGCAGGCTCTGTGCACGGTGCTTTTCCAGTGCACTGGCAGGCTCCACGCGAGAAGAGACAAATCACCGAGTCTCACTTTACTCTCTCATTGGCAAAAGCTGCTTGTTTCAACAAAAGAGAAGTTTGGTAAAGAAAAAAAAATCAGGGAATAAGCTACTGGCAAAAACTTGTATTAGTAAGTGGACGCCCATTCCCCAAGTTCACTGCGCTTTGCTCTGTTTCTGAACGAAACTACGGGCACCTACACTTGCCCCGTCCATTATCAGCACGGCCTTTCCCGCGGACAGAGGGGAGAGATAGTGCAGAGCTGTGTAGGCTTGCACCCCGTCCCGAACGGCTCCGGCGGCTTCTGCCCACGAGACTTTCTCTGGCTTGTGAACTGTCACAAAGAACAACAGGAAACAATCTATTAGCAGGTCCCTCTAGTCTTGCCTCCTGAACCTGTCCATTCTCCTCTGCCCCACCCGCTCTGGGACCTCTACTCTTGCAACGGGGTTCCACGCCTCAATTCTTGCCCATGCACAACCCACTCACCCCAACAACCTCGTCTCTCTCCCTGGAGGTCGCCACCATTCTTTTTTTTAAATTGAGCTGTAACTGACAGCCCAGGTCACCACCATTGTACCGTAACTTCTCATCTGCCCCCATAGTTTACTACTCAAGCCTTCATCCCTAAACAGTGTAATTCAGTTTTGCCTGTTGCTGAACCTTACCGAAATGGAATCACACCTCCATGCACTCTTTTGTGCCTTACTTTCTGTGCTCTGCACTGTTTTCGAGACACCCTTCTTTGCACATGCGGCGCTTTATCCTTGTTGTTTTATGGCGTTCCGCTAAGTGAAGACACCTGCCTGCAGCTGCCGTTCCCCAGCCGAGGGACGCCTGTGTGGCTTCCAGTTTGGGGCAGTTACACATAGTGCTGCTAAGAATGCTCTTGTGGAAGACAGTGTTACGCGGCGCACACGTTTTCTCTAGGGTGTTTACTTAGAACAAAGGCCTCAGGTCCCGGGGTATCACCGTGCACTTCCCTGTACGTGCCCAGAGTGCCCGTGCAAATCCTGCCTCCCCCGGCGGTGCATGCGCTCTTGCTGTTCCCGACTTCCTTGTCAGTCCTTGGTGCTGTTACACGTTCTTGCCAACCGAGTGGTGCGGGATGGGTTCTTACTGTGATTCTAACTTGCTTTGCCCGCACTGCTGCTGAAGGTGAGCACTTCTGTTTCTTGGCCATCTGCAATTCCTTTTGTGAGGCGACCGTTCAAGTGTTTCATCAATTTTTCTAGTGCGTTTTCCTATTGAGTGTAGGAATTTTTTACATGTTCTAAGTGAATTATGTGCTTGTTTACGTGTTATAAATATTATTTTCAACTTTTTGTTTTTTTAATCTTTTAAACAGTGTCTTTGAAAAATAGCGAAGTATCAGAACGATCTCTTAAAAACACAAACAGCATCCTCACACTCCTCTGCCTCCGTCATTGGTGCCTTCCCACTGCACTTGGGACAAAATGCAAACTCCTCCTACAGCCTAAAGAGGTCTCTTGTTCTGACTGTCAAGCTGCTCTTATGTTTAATTACTTAACTTTTGTTTCTATGTCGTACACTGAATGTGGTCTTTTCACAGCACAAGAAGTCCTTGCCGACTTAACCTGGAGTCAGTTCTATAATACTTTTCAGTCTTTACGAGCTCTTTCAGATATTTTTCCTCTAATGGCAATAGACTCAGGTGGTGGGGCTCCAGTGAGCCCGGCTTTTACGAGCTACCTAGTGCCATCTAGTGGGGAAGCCGAGCATCCAAGCATACAGGTTGAAACCCTGAAAACAGACGACGAGCCGGGCAGTAACAGGAAAACCCTGAGCGGGACAGTCAGGCGCCGCCCAACAATGGACCACACAGGTCCCGGCGGATCCCTGATAATCCCAGAATATTATGACGGAGTTGGAAACCTCCCATCACCCCGCGACTGCGGAGCCGTCCGGACGTCCGACAACGCCCGGGACTCCCGTGTTCGCGGTGAGGCTGGTGCGGACGAACCTCCTGCAGGGCCAGCACACGCAGTTTCGTGCAGGACAGCGTGCTGGACGCTGAAGAGAAACGTCTCTGCTCCTGGTGTGTGGGTCTGCTACCTTTTTACTGTTATTGCAGCGCGGACTCTTCCCGCTTGTGAAACAGGTGTGCCGTCCACAGCACGCGGCGCCGCACCTGCCGGGGCCGTACACACCTCCTGTTCACTGCGCCTCTGGACGGCACCGTGCGCTCTTGTGCCTGACCTGCTCTCCTCTTGTTCTGCACAGTCGCGGGCTGTGCAGGCCTTGGGCAGTTACATACAGTACCGCTACGGACGGTCGGGAGCAACCGGCCGCCCCGCAGGGCCCAGGCGGGTGGCAGGCTGCGCCATCCAGGTTTGTGTAAGAGCGTCCACGACGTTCACGTGACAGTGTACTCGCCGGACGACTCATTTCTCAGAATGCGTCCCCATCGTTAAGTGGTGCATGACTGTAATTAGTTTGTCTGAGGACATGTAGCTAATTAGTTTGAGTGTCTGCCTCTAAAGCACATCTTCCTCAAGAGTATATGCTCAATTTACATACAGTTTACTTAAATGGAAATTTTGGAGAACATGTTCCATCACCAGAGTTGTGACTACATATATTTTTATTAAAAAAAATCAAACAGGTGGTCCTTAAAAACTGCTAACAGTAATAATAAACTACATTTGAACGCTGGCTGGTTGGCTCAGCAGATTGAGCACCGGCCTGCAAACCGAAGGATCACTGGTTCAGTTCCCAGTCAGGGCACATGCGTGGGTTGCAGACCAGGTCCCTAGTAGGGGGTGCACGAGAGGCAACCACACACTGATGTTTCTCTCCCTCGCTTTCTCCCTCAGTTCCCCTTTCTCTAAAAAATATAGATAAATAAAATCTTAAAACAAAAACAACAAAACCCACTACATTTAAGATCACAAAGGTTATGAAATTGCAATTACATGTGGTTTAATGTCAAGATCCACAATTTTGTGTTATGTGGTCTGCAAGTGTGTATTATGTTATAAAAACTAATGAATAATACGTTAGTTTTTATAATAATAACGCCAGAATATAAGATAAGACTAAGAAGTATAAATAGCCATGTATGGATTGATAACAACAGTGAATCAGAACCCAAGAAAGATCACTACAAGTCTTTCCACTTTAGGTCCAAAGAAACAATGCTGGAAATGCATGTCAAATTTTGAATGAAAAATAGAATTACTTTTATGTTTGACAGAATGGC
Source organism: Glossophaga mutica (assembly GCA_039655065.1). Taxonomy (NCBI): domain Eukaryota; kingdom Metazoa; phylum Chordata; class Mammalia; order Chiroptera; family Phyllostomidae; genus Glossophaga; species Glossophaga mutica. The sequence continues at coordinate 221,496,013 of CM077304.1, read as the reverse complement.
TTTAGCTCTGAAAGCATAAAGGAGCCGGAAGAATTACTCCACTTCTTCATTCCACCCTTACTGTTCCCTAAGAGGATCAGTAAGGCAGTTTGTGGGGGGCGTTGTCTGGAACTCTGTTCTTGTTTGGTGAAATAGCAGACTTCTTGGAAGGGGACTGAGTGCGGCTGAACTTTCACTGAAGTAATCACCAAAGAATTAACAGGAACTAAAGCAGAGCCTGGTGCACTGAAGATCACCCCCACAAATCTGCAGGGACCAAACTGCACGCACTCCCCTTTCACCAACTGTCAGAGCTGCAACAGAGCTTAGAGCTTGCCCAGCCTGGCGCCCTGACTTACGGACATGGTAACTGCACCCAGGGTCTCGCCTAAAGGTCACGCACAATGACTGGTCATTCTTAAAGTACTTCTTTTAAAGAAACATGTTACTGTATTTTCTTTTTCAAGTAATATCTGGAATTATGTTCTCTATATGCGTCGGTGTAATTTTGGACTAGAGCCACCTTGATTTGTTGGAAAATAAAAGCCATTTGTGTGGTTTGCTTGTCTCAGCTTCAGTTTAGAGCTGGAAAACTTCTGATTTCCTCATTTGCATGTCTCCTTCTGGCCCATTCCGTAACTCCAGTGTTCAGTAGTGCCTACAGAAATGGGCCTTTTGTGCTTATTTCTTCAATACATAACCTTCTATAAAAATCTAGTTTAGGGGACTTAGCCCCAATTTGAGCCTAGGAATCCAAACTACAGGTTTTAGTTGACTCCATATTTTCACAAGGTTCTCAAAAGAACAGGGGCAGCAAGGGCCCAAAGAAATTCTGGGGTCAAAACTGCACAGTTTGCCCTGGCCAGGGTGGCTCAGGTGGTTGGAGTGTCGGCCTGTAACCGAAAGGCTGTGGGTTTGACTCCCGGTCAGGGCACGTTACCTCGGTTGCGGGTTGATCCCCGGTCTGGGTATGTAGGGGAAGCAACTGATCTCTCACACTGACGTTTGTTTCTCCCTTCCTTTCTCTCTAAAAGCAATGCAAAAACGTCCTCAGGTGAGGGGAAAAAGAAGCTGTACCATTTCCCTTAAAGGGTCCAGAGTTGGTCCTCAATTTTCAAATTGAATAATTTTAAAACAGCAACGGAGCAGAGACTTATTGCATGGTATCAAAGAGTGAGCTTTATCTCTTTTTTTAAAGATTTTATTTATTTTTAGAGAGGGGAAGGAAGGGAGAAAGAGAGGGAGAGGAACATCAATGTGTGGTTGCCACTCATGCGCCCCTACTGGGGACCTGGCCTATAATTCAGGCATGTGCCCTGACTGGGAATTGAACTGGTGACCCTTTCGATCACAGGGCAGCACTCAATCCATTGAGCCAAACCAGCCAGCGCCGATCTTTATCTTTTAAAGGAAGACACATACTTGGCTCCAAATCTACTCTGAAAATATGTATAAGTAAGCACAGGCCTCAGATTTTTGGAAAACCACATTTTGAAATTAATTTTTAATAAAACATTATGGTATTACTTGGAAATTTTATAGTAAACGATATACTAAATATCATTGACTTAAATATAAATTACTTACAATTTATAATTTCAGAAATGAATGCCGAACATTTGCTACCCCATTCAAGTTCGTATGGACTCAAATGTATAAATTTATTGTTTTTAATGGTCTTCTGTCCCCCCAAGGTCTTATTAGAGGTTCTATCATTTATGAAAAAACTTTGGAAAAATTTTTAATATAAGAGTTCAAGAAGACAAAATAGGCGTTGGTGGTATAGTGGTGAGCATAGCTGCCTTCCAAGAAGACAAAATATATCTGTCGGCCTCTAGATAAGTGCAGAGTCTCCCGTGGACCCTCGTACAGGAAAGGGGTGGGTGGCGGGCAGGCCGCCGTGAGCCGAGTGTCCGCTCTGGCCCCGTCCTCCGCCTTCGTCCACAAAGGGGACCTTCCCTGCTTTTTCATTCCGACGTTTTCTTTATATCCTTAAATAAGCTATACCTAACTTTGTTGTCTTTTTGAACTTTATGGAAATAAATGGTATCACACTGTTCGTATTCTTGCTTTCGTCATTCAATACAGGGTGAGGCAAAAGTAGGTTTACAGTTTTGAGTATGCAAATACTGAATTTATTCCTGTATTATTATTTGTTAGTTACTGCACTATTTTTCATATGAACAACTATAAACCTACTTTTGCCTACCCTGAATTTGTGAGATTCACCCATCTCTCTGCACTTCTGTCATTGGTGTATTTTCCCTGCTGAACTGAGTTACTGTCTGGGCGTGTCTTTAGCTACCCATTCTCCTGGTGAGAAACATCCGAGCTGCTCCAGTCTTAGTTCACAACTGCAAACTCAGTTATTACGAACTGCTGTGCATGCCCCACTGCCGCACGTCAGGTTTCTGCGAGCCACACAACTACCGGTAGAATCAGCAGGTCTGGGTGGGTGTCGTCCCCTTTACTGGGTAACACACAGTTATGTTCTAACGCGTTTGTACCGGTTCACACCCCCGGCACACAGGAAGGCCAGTGGGTCCACGTCCTTGCCGACCCTTGCAGCGGTCGGACTGTATAAATGTGTCAGCCTTGTGGGTGCACGGTGACATTTCTAAGTGGTCTGAACGGGCTTTTCCCTGATTGCTAAGGAGGTGCAGTACCTCTTCACTATGGCTTCATTAAGTGCGTGTGTATTTGTATTTATTTTGATTTAAATAATCAAGTAAATTACTGTAAGAAAAATTAAAAAACAGCATTTCAGTGAAACCAAATACTTGTCAAAGGTACTAGTGACAGAAGCCAAAGACAAGTGTCCTTGATTCTTTGCTGTCTCAGACTCTACATGGATTATCTAGATTTTTCAATTAAAAAAATTGAAATTAACCTTTCCAATTTCAATTAACCACGAATAAGACATTTAAAACTTCCAATTAGGGATGTAATTTTAGGGAGAGAAACTGCTTTTCAAAGCTCTCGCCAGGAGCCACGCGAGTGAGACCGAAAGGTCTCCGTACCGGGCACGTTTACGTGCTGTACTACACACGTGGATTCCGTGACGCCGAGGCACGAGCCAGTGGGGGTCGTGGGAGCAGCCAGTCCTCAGGACCCTGCGCACCCTCGGCGGGTCCAGAGCGGTCACGGTGCGGCCGCACGGTGCACACCGGCCCGGAGGGCCTCCCCGAGCTCCGGGACTACCTACCCAAGTAGTGCTCGTGCACGCGGACCACTTCACAGAGCCCGGGGTCTTCAGAGTCCAGGGGTAAAATTCCTGAAAGTGACAACATGACACGTCAGGGGAACAACCCCCCACTAAATGAGCTCGGGACACCGCGCTGCTGTAAGGGGGAGTCTGAGTTCTGTGCAGTGGGAGTTTGAGGACGAGTCCTGCCATGACTGGTGTAGGGAGCGCAGGACTTCAGAAGCATGAAAGGGAAGTGGGGACTTCGTTTTCTGACAGGAACGCCACGCCACCAGTGCTGTCTGTGTCTCTCCTTTTCTCCCTCTTCCTTCCCCTTGGAGGGCTAGCGAAGGCAACGGCTGATTCAGAGAGCCGAGTGGGCACTGAGGCTCCTCCCGAAAGTTGTCCCTGCTGCGCAGTGTGGTCCCTGAGATGCCTCGGTGTGCTCCCAGCGAGATCTCCCTGTCTCCTAACTGGACTGGCTTCATTTTCAGTCTCTTACAAGAAGCACCAGGAGCAATACAGTGTCACTGACCTCTTGGCCAGATAAAAAAGATAAGACAGGAAAAGAATTCTTCAAGGAAATACATGAGTCAAAGGCAATATCATTAAGAAGCTAACAAAAACATTCCTACGGATGTATTCTTAACAGCCTCAAGCATGCCATCAAGTTAAACATTTTCTACGTTTCCATGAATATCTTCTTATGGACATTTTCTACAAAGAAGTGGTAAGACTCCATGTTTGTGTGACTGCCTAGGATATAAGTATAAATGTATACAATATATATGCAAAGTAGTATTAATTATGGATTAACGAAAACAGCACACACAGTGTGCCCAGCACACTCCGAGTCTTACAAGAGCGGAGGGGAGAAGTCCTGCACGGCCCCAGCTGAGGCGCCAAGGGCACCCCGGCAGAGCCGCGTCCGTCCAGGGAGGCTGGGCCCCGGCAGCAGAGGGCAGTGCCCAGCGCGGTGGTGATTGCGGTCGACTTTTTAGCTCTAATATTGTTCTACAGCCAGACACTGAAAAGTTTTAAGGGTTATGCTACTGAGACCGAACTCCCAATTCTCTTCGTCAATAGACATTTTGAGAGCAAATTCCAACAAACAGGAAAGTATTTGTGTATGAAGCAATGTCACAACAAGCATTAATAATTGTATAGGAAAAAAAGAAAATAAAATAGATAACTTACCAACTACTTCATCATCTGGTTGAAAGAATGATACCTTACTTCCAACTAAAGAGTAAAGTAATAATTAGTATGGTGACGTTATTAAACATAATTCTTATTTAACTACTAAAATAAAAAGATCCATGGGTTTATTAAAAGTCACTAACTCAGAGAGAAGGCCAAGAACTTGTAGGACACTCTGATGGTCTACAAGGCCTGCTGCGTAGCACAGTTCAAATGCGGATCCTCTACAGCATTTTCTACAAGATCTGGGCCATACGCCTGTTGACAGCCCAGAGAAAGATGTGTCTCTACTCAGCTAGGGTTGAAGGAATGAAGGAAACAGTCCACCCCACCGCTCCTATGGTTACGCCGCTCCCCACTTTCCTGAGGCTCAATTTGGTATCATCATTTTAGTTGCGGAATCTCAAGACACAGAGAGGGAAATTCTGGTACAAGTCACATATAAACTTACTTTGGGACTTTGGGATTATGGAAGTAAATTCAGACTGGTGCCAAGCCACTTTTGGAAACTATATAGAAATGACAGCTACCTTTTCTCTGCTTGTGTGGAGAAAACCCTCCACCACCAGTCAATTCTTTGGCGTATCTTTGTTCTGATCATCACAGGAGGAAAGGGGAGAAGAACACCCAAGGACCTGAACGTCCCCTGCGTCCAGCATTTTAGCGTGTTACCCCATTTCGCCTCGTGGCGTACCCAAGCTGGTGCCGTGATCCCGACTGGACTCGTGGGCAAACAGGGGAAGCCGTGAAGGCGGGTGGAAGCCTGAAACCTGGGTGGACCTGCAGGGCTCGGCACCGCAGCATTTCCGGAGCGCGGGTTTCTACCCAGTGAGGGCTTCCGCGTCTGATGCGCGTCGATGCGCCTGGTCCAGCCCTCCCGTCCCTGCGTCCTTCCTGCGCCAGCACCCTTCAGTGGTGGGGACTGCCGATCACCGCACCTTTCCCTTTCCCGCCTGCTACCAGCCCTCCTCCTCCTGGGATCACTCGACCCTCTGGCCTTGGCTTCTTTCTCGCTCCTTTTGACTGTCCCTTGGACAGCGGCGTGCCCAGGGCTCTAAGCCATGACTATGTCTCTCCTTCACTTCTGCTACCTCCCAAGTGAGTTCATTAACTCCATGGCTTCAAATGCAACCTACACGCTGACAACTCTCGAATGCACACACTTCCAGCACAGGTCTCTCACAACGCTGTGAGCTGGAACTCAGAGTGCTGCTCCCTAGACCCGTGGGTCATCACTGATGGACCTTGGCCTCAGCCATCTTAAATCTAAACTCTCCGTCTTCCTCCTAATCACATCCTCTCCCTTTATCAACTGGTGGCCCCAATTCACACCTTAGCCAGAATCCTGTAAGTCACTCCTGGCTCCCACCTGCTTTTAATTCCCCAGTTCCGGTCAATCATTAAGCCCTGCTGACTTGGCCTCCTTAATATTTCTCGCATGCATCCGTCTCCTTCACCTTTGCCACCGCTGCCCAGGTTACGGACTCCATCCCCTTCAGTCTCCAGCCCCACAGGTCTTCCTACCCACAGCCTGGTTTGCCCCCCGTCTGCCCTTCCTGTGGCCGCTCCAAGGGCCTCCCAGAAAAGCCCAGTCGGCGGAGGCGACTGGTCTCCGGTCCAGCCCTGGCCTACCCACCTGTCTCACTGTTTGTGGGCGGCAGGGAGAGGAGTCAGTGTTCATATCATTCTTAAAATATTTGGTTCATGATCTTCTATTCTATGTTTGAAGGAGAATTTTCTGGACAAAATGTTTCTCTGTGCCACATGCCTTATCTCCAGAACCAAACTCTGCTTTTGTTTAATTCCCTCCTTTTGTTTAATTCTTACACACACCTCTTACTTGCTTCTGTGCCTCTGCCCCTGACACGCTCTTGGCTGAGTGAGTCCCTTCCTACTGGCCCCACCTTTCCGCTCACCCCAGGAAGCCTCCCTTCTCCTGGCCCCTGGGCCGGCCTCACCCTCGGAGCGCTCCCAGGAGGCCGCCCCCAGGAGCAGGCTGCCTTTCCCAGGCCTGTGAGGGCAGGGAGTTTCTCCTGTTCATCTTCATATACCAAGCACTCGGCAAGCGCTCATTAAATATGGAATAAAGGAGTAAACAAGTGGTTACTCATCTTCTGGCTGTTACAATTCTTACTTTTATTTTCCTACATTATGAGTAGAAGAAAGGAAGGGCAATGACATTACAATTCAGCTGCGTTAGAAGATTACACTGAGAAAGAGTATCAAATATATTGGGGGGTAAAATTATAGGCGAAACTCAAAGAGTCCCTCACCCATTATATTACGCACTCATTCGCATGTGCAGAAAGAGCAACCATCTACTCATTAATCAAAAGCTTCCTATTAGCAGTGAATACGACTGGTAAGAAACAAATGACTATTTCAGGTAATTAGCTTACTGTCCTGCATGTTAAAACCATTACTTACTAAGTAAAACAATTTTTTTTAATTTAAGCAATCATAAAATCTTACATACAAGTTATTTCTCCCCAGAACCCATTTATAGATGAGCAAACTGCTTAACTTTTAAATGCTCAATTTTACTCAAACTTTAAAATTTAACGTGAGCCCTGACCAGTGTAGCTCCTTTCGTTGAGCATCATCCTGCAAAATGAAAGGTCACCGGTTTGATTCCTGGTCAGGGCACAGGCCTGGGTTGTGGGCCCAGTTCCTGGTTGGGGAGTGTATGAGAGGCACCCAATCGATGTTTCTCTCCATCTCTTTCACCCTCCCCATCTCTCTAAATAAGTAAAAGTTAAAAAAAAAAATGTTTTAATGTGAATGTAATTACTATTATGTAAATTCTGCCCTAAAGCCAACTTACAGAAGTAATTTGTGCCATTTTGTAAACACGATAAAAAGGACAGCATTGGTCATTCTATTCAGTGTGATTGCTCACCGCTTTAAATGCATAGTCCCCAAATACTTACTACAGTTTCATAGGCTTTTTAATTATGAAACACTAGTTGAGTTCTAGTCTGCTTTCTAGTTTAAAAAAGGAAAACCTTTCTGTCTCATCACATTGTGCGTCTGAGGAGGGGTGTGTGACTTCCTGTGCCAGCACCCAATTAGCCGCCATGTAAAGTGCACGTGGGTATTCACAGCTGAAAACTTACCATCTAACACAATCCCAGCAACTTCTCTTCCAACAGGAAAGAGCTCTTTCTCCATCTTCATTTCTGCCAGGAGCTAAACCATGACAAAAGCTGTTTACTGTCAAAAATAAATCTTGGCTTCTCATACAAGAAAGTGAGAGAAAAAGTCAAACCACAAAAAAAGCAAGTAGGATTTAGTTTTGGAATAAAGGCAAAGCAAGTAACTTCACAATGGAAGTTTCCCTATAGAGTAAGAAACCGAGAGTCTGCTGAAGAATTAGTTGACTCACAGGATTCGAGTGTGAGGATTATTGTCCACACCACCATGAACACACTTTGTTTAGCATCTTTACCCTGCCAAACATGAAGGGCAAGACAGCCCAGATTTGCCAGGCAACTCCTTTGGGTGGGGTGCGGGGGTCTGGGCACAATGCTGATGAGGAAGGGGAACCTGGCAATGAGAACAAAAGGCTCTCGGTTCTCACGCCCTTGAACACCGGCTGGGCGTTCCTCACAAGTCTCGGGTGAAGAAGCACGCGGGAAGAGGTGGTGGCTACGCAGAGGAAAGGTGCCGTGTGATCTCCATGTCATGCTTTCGTAATAAGACCAGAGCCACGGAACGTATCCGTAGGTGCCGCAGTGTTCGAGGAACAGTAAGTGAAAACAATGGAGACAGTTCCCTTGTGTGTTCTTTTCACCCTTCCACATTTAGGCCTGTCACTGCCCGGTTGCCAGAAGAGCCTCCCTGGCCCTGTGGAGCGCGCACTCTGGCTGGGGCGGCGTTCTCACGGGGACGCCGGCGCTTTGCCTCACGTCCCTGTGCCCGCCGGTCCAGGCCTCCGTCACTTCCCTTAAGCGTTTTCTTACGCCACCAGTTGTCAGGGCTGTCGTGTTTAACGGGTGTGCAATATTTCGCTGAACTGATTTTACTATGCTCTCCTATTTTTCTCTAATAGACCCGAGATGATTTCCTAGACTGGGATTGTTTTCTCTTTCTTTTCCAATTACGGTATCCTTTATTTCTTTTTCTTTTTGCACCATCTAGGGCCTCCGTGTACCCAACAATGCTAAGTAGAGGCTGTGATAGAAACCTGTTTGTCTCTTTTTTTTCCTAGGCTGGGATTTTAATGAATTTTTCATAGTTTTAAAAAGAACACCTTGGCAGGGCTGAGCCCAGGCCGAGGAACTCCCATTCCTGGGGAAGGGCATCTCGCTGGTTCATTTCTCAAGGCATGCCCGCCTTACAGGGTTGCCCCACGGAAGCCTAGAACTCTGCTCTGCAAGTTCTCTAATGTGACTTTATGGTGGAAACCTTTTATTTTGATTCCTAGAAATTATGGTGATATGATCCAAGGACTTAAGTGCCCAATGAAACTATGCTACTGATGTTTACAAAACTAAGCCCCCGCGCCTGCTGTGTTTACCACAGCGCACTCACCCCCAGCTCATCATCGGAGAACGTCCCGTGTACCTAACGGTCAGTGACGGAAGGTGCCTGGGGCAGTGGGAGGTTGGAGGTGTGTGTGCCAGAGAGACAGAGAGGAGGACGAGGAGAACATGACCTCCATCTAAAGACGTGAACTAGGAATGTCTATGAGACAGTGGATACATCGGTTGATCAGATTTTTGTATTTTTCCTGTACTTATAACAGTATTTTCTTTCTTGAGTATAGGCCTTTATAATTATAAATCATCAGCCTTTCACAATGTAAAGGAGTTCATAAGGTATTTTTACATATTATACAATAATATACAATTATCACTTCAAAATATACAAATTCACATTAATCTTTTCCCCTAGCTATTCTATTCTTCGAAGGATGATAATAAATTTCTTGGCACTCAGAAGTTAGCTATCATTATAATATACTTGTAAACTAAATGTACTACAAAACTCTCATCTGACTTTTGGCCAAAATAAAAGCAGTAGTACCTTTGCATTTATGCGGCTCAGAGCACAAGCTTTAACTTGGAGTTTCACGTAGTTCTTCTCTGTAACAGGGAGATTTTCCTGGAAGCAAATGATAACAAGGTATCACACATTGTTTTGAGACCAGGTCTTTATGCTGCGAAAATTTTCATACATAATTAAACAAAGTTAAATAGGCCCCAAATCTTAGAGCTAACTTTAGGGGTGAAAAGTAAGTACTATTTGTATGTCACAGTTGTATATTTCATAGTGCAATAAGAATTTCTGGATCATGAGCACAATCCAGTTTTTTGTTATCTTCCACTAAGTCCGAAATCATTTAGGTGAGGAGTCTAAATCTCAGACAGCTTGGCTCCCACCACCGGAATGATTTTGGCTTGCCACAAACCTTTTTCGTATCAACACACGAAAATTCCACTATCTACACTGACAGTGATAATAAACTAGAGACCACTTAAGGCTTGGTGAAGAAGGGGACTCCGCAAAGCTCAGAAATTAGTATGGGAAACAATACTTTTCTACCTCTCCTTTCATACCCTGAGAAAATGTATTTTCTGAAATAGTGCGACAGTCTGGAAATTCACTTTATTGTGGTACTCTGAATAAGCCGAGTTAATTTTGCAACGTATGAGTCTATTAAGGTGGTTCTGTATTCCTGGTCTCTTTTATGCCAGCATCCCAGGGAACCGAAAACTCTTCGGTGGCAACTCCTCTAAAAACGTAGTGGCGCCACAGCAGGAGCCGCCGAGGTCGCCTCCGGCCAAGGGCAAGGGGTCGGTAGTGCTTCACTTAAGTGCCACCGACAGACCACGTACACCTGGGGAAGTGTAGCTTCCTTGTTTTGTTCAGTGATTAGACAATTTTTCTTACCCTTTCCTGAAATACAAATGTTATTTCTTCATTTGGAGAATTCTGTTGAAAATACAAGCCTTTCATAGTCACCTAAAACAAAATAAAAAACACATTAAATAAACAAACCAATAAAACTTCTTCCAGACCAAAAGAAAGCAAAAATTAAAAAACACTGCTACAAGGGATAAAATGGCAACCGTAAGTGTCGTTTTCAAACAAATAAATGTAGATGACAGTTCTTGAAAGTGATCACGTAAGAGAGTAGGCCAGTCGCTGGTACCTGTCTAAACAGAGAAGAGGTTTGAGAGGTGAGCATCTGCTTAATTTCACTTTGCTATTCCACAAAAACTATTAGATGTACTTTGGGGGGAAATTAAGAGGGCCAGAGGGCTAAAGGATAATTTCCAAAGGTGTCATTTGAAAGGTGTTCAAAATCGTGCCCTGACTGATGTGGTCAGTGGGTTGGGCATTGTCCTGCAGGGCAAAAGGTCACCAGTTCTGTTCCTGGTCAGGCCACATGCATGGGCTGCGGGCCAGGTCCCCAGCTGGGGGTGTTCGAGAGGCAAACGATCAATGTTTCTCCCTCTCTTTCTCCCTCCCTTCCCCTCTCTCTAAAAATAAATAGATAAAATCTTTACAAAAATAGGCATTCAAAGTCTTAAAAAAGACTACTAAAAAGGCAAAAATGGACCATCAAGACATTTGTCACAAGTGTACCCCTAACTGTTCCGTAACAGTTTACAGCCATTTAACGGAAGTATTTAAACTCGTGTCTGTCAAGGATTCCACAGTTGTTTCTTTAATTTTCACAGTAATTATACGGCAAGACTGTTTCTTTCTTTATTTTTTTAGATTTTTAAAAAATCCTCACCTGAGGATATGTTTTTATTGATTTTAGAAAGAGAGGAAGGGAGAAAGAAAGAGAAACCCTGATCGGTTGCCTCCCGGACGCACCCCGACTGGGATGGAACCCGTAACCTTTGGTGTACGGGATGATGCTGAGCCCCCGGCCAGGCCAGACTGTTGCCTTGACATGAATTTTACGGAAGAGAACAGCATACGTGGGAAAGCGCACAGATCCTGCGTTGCGTAGCTTGCAGGACGTGACCAAGTGAACGTGGCCGTCGCATCTGGAAACCCCGCACGAGGACCCCGGAAGCTCTTCTACCCGCTTCCGGTCACCCCCCCCCCCCCCCCCCCCACGAACACTCAGTGCCCTTTCCACGGCACAGGTTAACCTTGTCTGTCTGACCTTACACAAACGAAATTACATCCCTTCTATGCCTGCTTGCTTCTTCTCAAGCTTACATTTGTCTCACCCATGTACTTGCCAGCAGCTGTGGCTCATTCATTCTCACGGCCATAGAGTGTTCCATGTAGACAGACAGGTGATTGTTTTCAGTTCGGGGCTTTCACAAATGACCCTGCTGAGAACATTCTTGTACACGTCTCGGTGAAAGTACCGTCGCTGCATTTAGCTGGTGAGTGAGGAGGCCGAGTCTTACAGAGGTGAAGGCACACACCAGGGTCTCACAGCACCAGCTGGGCCAAACCAGGCGCCACCAACTCCAACATCATTTCTCTTAACCAGTCTATGAGCACATCGTGGTTTTCTACTGAGGGGCTAATATTGGGTTTTCCCCTTCAAACGAGAACCCTATGCCCTTCGGTTTAGGACCGACAATGATTAAGTACTTGTTGGTAAAACTGGCTACATACTTTGCAGAGGCCAGTGCAAAATGAAAATGTGGGGACCTTGTCCATAGATTGTTAAAATTCCCGGATGGCAACAGCAGAGCACCAGACCAAGTGTGGTTCCTTCTGAGCAGGAGGTCCAGGGCCACTATGAAGGTGCCCCGCCCACGAAGCCAGCCCACGGGCTGACCTTAGAGGATCTAACAGAGGTTTTCACTGAGTGGTGTGGCAATGACACTGCTTTCTAGAATACGACAACCAAATTCTCGAACTAAAAGAAATGAACAGACATTCAAGACATGTATAATTACGTCTGCGGCATGTAACAACAGAGTCTGTAAAAGCAGGGTGAGCTAGGTCAGATGAATAAATGAATTCCGACCCTCTGGCCGAAGAAGCTTGCGTGTGTGCATGTCAGCGTGTCTGCTGGAGTCCGAAGGGTGGGGGGGGGGGTGGCTAGGCCCAGATGCAGCAACTGTGTGTCCCTATGACACTGAACCGATCCTCCTCCACCTAGCGTGCAAGGCAGGCTGTCTAAAACGCATCACCCACTGGCCCTAGTCCCCCTTACTCCCCCATTTTCCCAGTGCACACCCTGTCTGATCTGGCCGTTCTGACTTCACACCATATGTTCACCCCTGGCTCAGGGCTTCAGGCACTGCTTGTTCTCTGAGACCGCGCTGTGCTCACTCTACAGACTCGGCGAAGGAAAGAAGGCTCAACCTGCTCCCTCGCCGAAATCTCCCCCAGTGACACTCCATCGGCCCCATCTGTTCCAGCTTCTAGATTCCATTACACAGTAACAGAACCCTGATGTATCCACTTACTAAGTGGGTTTTCCCAGCTATTGCTTGGGAGAATCAATATTCATCATTACAAAATAATATAATTTCTGCTCTATTCAGTCTGGAGCTACTGGAGTCACTTTTTTGAGAAATGGAACCTTTACACAGCAACACCTTGATTTCAAAACATCTCCTTTTATAATTCTGGACTGACTTCTCTGCCCCCTGCATCTTAAAACATGGAGTGTCTCCCAGATCAACAGTCACATGCACCTCACACCACGGCACCCCAATTTCAAAGGCCTGGGAGGTAACTGTACTAATACAAGTACTATATGCATAACGATGCCAATACTTTTGGTCAGATCGTCCTAAATGGTTCCTCCAAATTTTAGGTTAAAATTGGCCTGGCTGGCAGAAAAAAAGAATCTTTAGTTGGTCCAACAAAGAACCACATGGGAACAAAACTATCCTCAAAATTACAAAGGGAAGAAAGATAAGTGTTTTTACAAAGGCAGCAAGAAAATTGAGGAAATGTTGTTTTACAGACCCAAAAAGAGAATACGGAGTTCTTGACACCAAGAAAATGGTAGAATGGAGGCCCACGTAGTCCCTTGGCATTGGTCTAAGTTAAACGCCACACCTAGTCCTTACTTAATAAAATTCTTATTGAATGTAAAGATACTTGCACACAGAAAATAAAATAACTGACTGCCTTATAAAATAAAATTATAAGCACCATTTATCATGCCACTTCCAAAAATGAATGCTATGTAACTTCAAAATCATATGTACTGCTCTAAATTTTCCTTTATCAAAGAAGCAATACATAAAACTTTTAAGTAAAAATAAACCTGTTTAAAAATGTGGGCTGATATGCCCTATAAAAAGTGTATCAGCTTACATTTTTAAATAGGTTTATTTTCCCATGAACATTAGGTTTTAAATATATTTGACATAAGTCCACACACCGAGGACTATGTTTGTAATATGGTCCACATTATGTATTTTTATAATGGCCCACATTAAATCTATTAAAATATGTGGAATCAAAAATTAAGACACCTATTTTAAATAATTTTTGGTAAAAAGCAGCGGTCTTTGAATAAATTAAACATTGCTATAAACAACACTTCAAGAAAGTAGTTAATGAAAGTACTGACCTTCTGAGGAATTCTAAAAAGAATCAATGGGAAGACGTTTCCAACAGCTTCGTCAGTTTTGACAGCGACACCAGCTGCCCGCGCTCTCCTGCTGGGTGCGCTCTCCTCGGGAGCTCATCTATTAGTGACTATAAGTAGAACCTCTGCAGATCATTACCCTGTACCTGCACTTTCGGACCAAAAGTGCTCTGAGCATCAGGGCAACCTCAAATTCAAGAGACGTAAAACTGGACCAAACTAAGGTTTTGCTGTACCAATCTTCAGTCATGAAGGATATCTTAAGTCTATCACCGTTTCTTCCTCTGTGTCACAGTAAGTTACCGGCCCGAAGGCGTCCTTTTTCTCTGGCTGTCCTGGCTCGCCTGCTCATTTTTGTTTCGACGGGTGCTAGCCCAAGGGCTGTGCTCACGTTGTGGCTACTGAACAGCTTCACTCCCTTCTCTCACCCGATCCATCGGCTACTCCGTGAACGACTTAATTCCTGAAAGTCCAAACTCTTTACATACTCAAATTTCTATGACTCCCCAACACAAACTTTGTAATATTGTGGCTACTTCCGGTTCAGGATTCGGTTATGACATACCTCACCCACTCTCCCTTTTGTCTTTAGGAAAGCAGAGACACTGTCAGGAAGCTGGGTGACAGAAAGACCAGGTAGGTCCACGCTCACACGCGGCCCCACCTGCTCACCGTTACGCCAGGACAGGGGCACAGCAGCCAGATACGAGCTGGACCGTCAGGGATAAGTCTTCAGTTACACTGAACAGGTGACTTCACACTATGTTTTAATAGTGGCCTTGCTGACCTGCGAGAACTTTCATACGTACCCACGCGTCAGATAAAGAAGTACGTCAAACCACGTGCCCAAACATTTGGTGAAAAAATTTGGTCAGCAAATCACAGTAACTAGATGGAGGTTTGGTGTATCATATTTTGCCACGTTTAACGCACATGTATTTTCCCAAATTTTTGAGGAGAAAATAAGGGTGTGCATTATACAAGAGCATAATGACTGCACACCATGGGCACGATAATCCCGCGTACAATACGCACGAAACGCGGGTGCGCGTCACACACGGGCGTAACGACTGCACACCGTGGGCACGATAATCCCGCGTACAGTACGCACGAAACGCGGGTGCGCGTCACACGGGCGTAACGACTGCACAGCGTGGGCACGATAATCCCGCGTACAGTACGCACGGAACGCGGCTGCGCGTCACACACGGGCGTAACGGCTGCACACCGTGGGCACGATAATCCCGCGTACAGTACGCACGGAACGCGGCTGCGCATCACACACGACAGAACTCCGCAGGTTGTGAAGCGCAGGACTCCTACTTAGACAGGGCAGCTCCGCCTCTCCAAGGGGGTGGTGGGGGCGTGGTCTTAACAGCTGGAGGACATCTCTACGTTGTGTAGGCAACAGTCTCTGGAAATCTGTACACTCTAAGGACACCTTGCATGAGCAGTGAGCATGCAGGTGGTCGCAAGGTGGGCACAGGAGACGCTGTGACAGTGGCTCATACCTAGCGAGACGCTAGGAAGCATTTCTAGCTGATAACATGTTGTGAGAACCTTTACTTTCCCTGTCGAGGTACTAATTTAAACTTAGGGAAATGCATGAAGTTGAACGGCCCCTATCACCGGAAGGATTTAACCAGAGGCTGAATACGCACTTACTGCAGCACGGAAGGGGAATTCGGGTGTCAGTTGGGGGGAAAGGGAGCTGAGATGGCCATGTTAATGCCTCTTCTAATTATGACCATCTCGATTTCTATGAATGTTATCAAGACATACTCAACTGAGGTTATACATTTGAGGCATGATCTTTACTTCTCACACAACCTGAGATCTAAAGATGGGTGAAGAATTAGGAAAGGAAAAATGTTTCTTTCTGATATAGGCTTTAGGCAGAAGTAAAAAAAAAAAAAAAAAAAAGGCATTTGCTTGGAGATGTCAGATCGTTGCCTTTCTGTGCAAGCAGCAGCTGCCGAAACGTGTCTGTCTGGAACAGTGGCTTTCAGCGACAGCCTCTCTTAAATCTCAGAAAGCTTTTTCAGAAACTCTCCTGTCCCCAAGAGAGCTTCACCTGTACTACTGACCGATCCATACTTCGGGCTCTCACTGGAGGCACGCCCCTGCCAGTACCTCTAGCGGTGAGGAGGGGGCGGGTTGGGGGGTGGGATGGTCATTACTTTAAGGGTGATGAATCTTTGCTCCAGTCACTATTCACTGTAGGGCCACTGAATAGATTAAGATCGAGAACAACAGAAATGTAACTGTCATTTATATTTTTAATCAGCATCGTATTTTCCCCTAATGACTATGGGCAACAATGAAGCCAATGGTGTGATGAATGAGTCCTCTCTCTCTGCTGTCTTAACCATGTGACTCTGGGACAGTGCAGGTGGTGACGGGAGACATTTGCAACTGAGGGATCTTCAGCTCACTACCACACTTTCCCTCCTCTCCACTGACTACCATTACTGCAGTCTGTAAACGCCTTTTTAGTTTTCCAACTTTCCAAGTCACTGCAGCATATATTTTTAAAAGATTTTATTTATTTCTAGAGAGAGGGAAAGAGGAAGAGAAGGAGAGAAACATCAATGTGTGGTTGCCTCTCACAGGGCCCCCTACTAGGGACCTAGCCAGCAACCCAGGCATGTGCCCTGACTGGGAATTGAACCCGCAACCCTTTGGTTCACAGGGCAGCACTCAATCCACTGAGCCACACCAGCCTGGGCACACTACAGCATCTTAAAGAAACCATTTCTTGCTTCAGCGGCAAGACAGAAATTATAATTTGGGTTATTTACTAATAAATTCACAATTGAGAGAAGGTAATTTATAAAGTTTCACATTTATTATAATACATAAAATTAGAAGAAATTACTTTTGCAAAACACCATATTTTAGCTTGGGTCGGTATATGTGTTTTCACTCTTCTACTCATAAAACCTCTCCTTAGTTCCATGTATTACTTACTGTTCACTGGGCCTAGAAAAACCACAAAGTTGTCTTTGAAATATTCTACGTGAAGTTCACAAAAGCAAGGAAACATTTTTATCAATTAAAAACTTGATTTCACTAAAAACATGTTTTTAAAAGCAAAACAACACCATGATTTCATAGTGAAACCATTTAAGAAGTCCCAACTTTTCCTGTCTTTAGGGAGGTACGCAGATGAATCAAGACACAATAATGCCCAAGGTACTTGTCCAGAGGCCTAAAATCAATGTTTTGAACACTCTTCTTCAATCCAGAACTTTGATTTTGAATGCACAGCACGGAGAGTTGTAAAACAACCAATATATTTCACTGCAACTGGCAAGCAACTTGATTTTGCACGGGAAATCCTCTCTGTTTCAAATCTCGACACCTCACCCCTGCCATAAACTGGAGCAGAGGCATCAAGGAAGTGAAATTAGTCAAAAGAGGTAGTAATTATACACTGCAGTGGTTGACAAATAGGATTTAGAAATCGTAATTGATGGGAGTTTGAATCCTAGTTCTCCTACTTGCAAGCTGCATGACTTTGTGCTATTTAATTTTAACCTTCTGGGCCTTAGATTTCATTCCTATAAAACAGGTAATAGTAGTTAGAACAAAGCGTTGTCAGAAGGATTAAATGGCACATGCAAAGCACTCGACAAAAACAGCCTTCATAAGTGTTGGCTATTTTTACTATTATTTCTGTAAATTGGGCAGAGAACCTCTGAAGTATTACAGTTCCGAAGCCCACCTCAAAGGGTTTGGTCATACACAACCGGAGATTTAGCACCTTTCAGGTCCTGCCTGGGAAACTCTATCATCTGGATCTGCGTGTCCAATAAGGGTGGCCACCAGCCACAGGTGGCTAAAGAGCACTTGAACTGTGTCTAGTCGGAATTAAGATGTGCTGTAAATGTAAAATATACATCAGCTTTCAAAGACAGTAAGAAAAAAGAATGCATAATATCTCAACTTAGAAATATGATGGTGTTGAAATTATATTTTGAACATACTGAATGAAATGAAACATTATTACAATTAATATCACGTGTTTCTTTTCATATTTTTGGCCACGAGTACCGCAAAATTTAAAGTTACGTTAAGTAGCTTGCATTATATTTGCACAGAGCTGACCTAGTAGAATCTCTCAGCCCCTGGGAGCTCCGTGGAAACGCAAATTGTCCGGCCCCGCCCCACCTCCGGAACCGTACTCCGCACGTCAGTGTGTTCCGAGGCGGTTCTTACGCTCGCCGCAGAGTATCGGTTTTTAGCTGAAAAGGGCATATCTGGCCTTAAAGTCACATTATTGAAAATACTCTTGCTTTATTTAGGTAATTGCTCCAAGACAGCAAAGTGAAAGAGTAGAAAGCAGTGGCAGAGAAGGGGTGAGGGAGGAAGAAAAAGAAACTCAAATTATAGGAAAAAAAATCAACCCGGGAGATTCAGTGGACGGGAACTGCCAGACTTTTACCGTCAAACGTGGAAGGATACGCAAACGGAGAGAAAACCCGTAAGGACTAGGAAATCGCCCGACTAATCAAGTCTTCCCCGCCCCTCGGTGGACTCAGCTAAACTAGGCCTTGGGCCCGAGGGGATCTGGGGTTGCGGTGCGGCGCGAGCCACCATCCGCCCTAGGGCTGGATGGTTGCGCGGGTCGTCTCTCGATCTTTCGTCCAAAGCCCGGTTTTCCAAGACCCACGACGCACTAAGCGGGACTCACCTGCCTTCGAGAAGCTCTAACGGCCTAACCCTCCGCCACCGCCACCTTCGAGTACAGATTCAGAGAGCCCGCCCTCGTTGGCCCAGGCGCTACTTCCATTGGTTAGGCCGCCCGTCACTCCCGGACTTCTGGAGGCTGGAAAGAACGCCATAGCAACCGAACTCTGAACTACAACTCCCGGCATGCTCTGCTAGGAGAAGCTAGGCATTGCACGGGGCTACCAATAAACGGGTGATGTTGTGGTCACCTGGATGGGTTCCGTTTTATGCAAATTTCAGTTCAAGACCACACCCTTCCTCATTCCAACCGTTTGCCCTACCACTTTCCTTGGATTGTGCCCCGTCTTCCTTTTCGCCTCTAAGTTATTTTCTCCTTTAACTCTTCCTTAGCCAGTTTAGTTGAGTGCATCCTAACTAGTGTCTCGCATGACAACGGACAGATGTACTGAAATCGTGGAACAAAATTTCCACAAGCCCTGTCAGGAAAATCCCAGATCAGAAGCCTCTGGTTACGCCTTCTGGATTCTCCTACCCCGCCACCCCTTTGAGCTTCTGGTTTTTATTGGTTCCCCCCTCCATTGGTTCCCGGGGTGGGCGGTGCCAGAGGCGGGGCGATGAGGAGGTGCGAGCCCCTTTCCCCGATTGGCAGGCTGTGTATCCCCACCCGCCTGTGGGCGGAGACAAGGGAGGCTAGGGGCGGGGCAGGCCGCGGAGCGCGGAGAGGAGATAGGCGGGAGCGAGGGAGCGAGGGAGCGAGGGAGGGAGCGAAGGAGGTAGAAGGGAAAGGAGGAGTTGGGTGGGAGCGCAGCTTGGTTGCTCCGTAGTACGGCGGCTCGCGAGGTAGAGTCCGGAGCGGACTCCGGGACGCGCGGAGAGGCGGGCGGGCGGGGATGGTGTGCGGGGCTGCGGCTCCTGCGTCCCTCCCCGCGGCTAGAGAGCAGCACTGATTTGTCCCTGGGGCGGCAGCGCGGACCCGCCTGGAGATGAGGTGAGGAGCGGGCTCCTCCGCGGCGGCCTGGACCTGGGAGGCGGCGGGCGGGGGTCCGCGCGGGGGTCGGCGCGATGGCGCCTCGGCTCCCGTCCCGAGGCCGCCCTTCAGCCTCTGCCGCGCGCCCGGGAGGCGCGGCCACGGCGGTCCCTCGCCTCGTCCTTCCCCATCCTCCCGGGGGCAGCGGCGGGGTGGCCCGCTGGCGGGCACCGGGAGGCCGGGGGGCCGGAGCGAGCGAGGGGCTGGCAGCCACAGGACGGGCTTCAGGTTGAATGGGCGTCCGCAGCCTTGGCCGGCTGAGCAGGGTCCCACCCTCCCCCGGGGGCTGCGGGGGCGCTCGGGCCTCCAGGGCTGACCTCGCTGCCCTCCGCCGCCCGAGCGCGGCGCGCCGGCCAAGCCTCGCCTCCCCGCCCGCCTCCAGGGATCCGGAGGTTGCGGGCAGCGGCGTCGCGCCGCTCCTCCGGCCTCCCGGCGGCCTCCCGGCGGCCTCCCGCCTCTCCCGGGCCTCGAGTCCCGGCCCGTCCGTCTGCTCGTCGTGTGCCTCCTCGACCGGGTCAGGGGAGGGCCGTCAGCGCCGGGCTGAGTCCGGCCGCGGCCGCGTTCGCCCGGAGCGCGTCCAGCGCTGCGCCCCGGCTCGCCGCGCAGTCGCCCTCGCCGGCCCCGGCAACCGCGACCCGCACCCGCGGGAACAGGATGCCGCCGAGTAAGGGCTGCACCCGCCTGTCCTTCTGCTCGCCCGCGGATCCGCAGACAACTTCGTAGATGACGCGTCCTAGGGGCACCTTTTGTTGTGGTTCAGGCTGAAGAAGGCTCTGCTCTTGGAGAAACGGGGAAGCAGCTTCTCGGTCGGGTTGAGACTGAGGGTTTCTGGACGCCTCCCGCCGGGGAGGTTTCCTTCCGAGCCTGGCCCTCGCGGGGGCTGCGGTAGAGGCGGCAGCGGGCTGGGCGTCAGAGATGCCCGCTCCGGCCGGAGGCGCTTCTTTGTGCTTCTCTGCCGGCACCCTGCACTTGCTCTTTGCGGGGGCAAAGCGCCCAACTCGGAAAACAAGCACAGAGAGAGTGCGGGTGATGAACGCAAGGGCCACCCGGCGCACGCAGCTGGGAAATCTCAGCTCTGTTGGCGGGAGGCGGTTTCCCTAATCCCTTTGACCAGATGAAGGGCGGGCTCAGAGCGCCCTGGATTTGGGGGGCCGGAGCCGGGGCAGCGACGGGCAGGAGCCGGCGGCCAGCTGGGCGCGTGGTGCCACTCCTCGCCTCTGAAATGGGATGTTACTAGATGACCGAAGGTACAGAAGCTTAAACACCCCTCACACTTTATGATTTCTACCTCTCTCTCAGAACTACGTTTTTCTTTTAATTGCTTTTAATAGTTTACTTGAAACATTCATATCGTTTTGACGTGAATTTCCTTATCACGTAAATATTTTAAATACTGAATTCTTTCTGCAGGTTTGCAAGGAACCCGGGAACTTTAACTTAATCTAAATTGAGGAGTGAGGGACGTGAGCGATGGCTCTAAAACTAATTCAGAACTCCTTTAAGTAGCTCCGGTGAGGAGTTTCTGATTGAGTTTTTTGAAAAGGTATTTTTTTAATCTAAGAATGTGTTTATTGAAATGGCTGCGGCACATGGCACCTTCACAAAACTCTATTGTTAGTCTGCCTGAGCAGGGGAGGAAATGAACCCGTTTTTGATGTACTTTGGAACCCTGGGGATTGTTCAGATACTGAGCATTGTGAAATAGGGCATAAAATGAGTGGTAGCAAGTTAATTCCGTGAAATGTTTGTCCCTCTCAGCTTTTTTTTTTTTTTTTTTTCTTTTGCAGTTGACTGGCAGTTTCCTTTTTCTCCGTGTTTATCTCTAATATTGGTAGTGGAACTCTAAGTTCATCTTATCCCCAAATGCCTAGATTGAGGCAAATTCAGTCTCCTGTAGAGGTTAAGGAGGAAGTGCTGGTAAACTCCAGGACGCTCACTCATCTTTTTAATTTCCTAGATTTGTGAACGACAGAGAATTAATGAAGTACGTGAGGGTTGGGTTTATTACCCGGTGCCAGTCGCGCTGCTTGTAGAGCTTCTCTCTTCTGAATGACCTGTCCCTTCTGAGTGGCGCTCGTTACTGGTGGGTTTCTCAAAGTCTGGACCGCAGATCACTCACAGCAGCATTAACTGAGGTTCTTGTTAAAAATACAGGCTTTTGTCATCTCCCCTCAGAATCAGACTCCTGGAGGCGGGACCCTAGATTCTGCATTTTCAAAGAGTCTTGCAGGAATTTCTCCTGTGTGGCGAAGTTGGAGAACCAACCACTGGTGTTACTGTCTCTTGAAGTGAATAGCAAGCTTTTCAAGTAACAATGTTTTCTACCTTAGGCTGCCCATGAAAACTGCCTGTGACCTTCACATGAGTATCATACCTGTAATAAACCTTTCAGTGGGGCAGAGACGTGAGTTTATCGTTGTACCCTGAGTGCCTAGAATAGTGCCTGGATGAAGTCAGTTGAATATTTATGAGTGGACTACATCGCAGCAAGACCAGGTTTTAAAACCTCTGCTTGTAAAATCATTTTTATCACTTAATAGTCGCTGACTGTGTGGAAACAGGAGCCACAAGTACGCTACCCCAGCCATTTCCATAAACTTGATTGGCTCTCAAAGGAGAGAACCTTCCCCAAGCATAGAATGCTAGAGGTGATAAGCTGGAAAGAAGGCTCCTAGAGAAATACTTGCTTAGAGACTTAAAAATGTAATTTTAAGTCACAGTGTAGTGGTAAATTACCATGTGATCACTATATCAAAATACCATTTTATAAGCTATGATAATCTCAACACAATGCTATAAAAATTGATTTTCAAAAAGTATAGGAAATTGGTACGATTTCTGTCGTGGCTGAGCCCCCGACATGGGAAGGTTACAGGTTCAGTCCCCAGCCAGCGCACATACAGGTATCAGTCTGCACAGATAAACAATAAATCTCTCTCTCCTCCTTTCTCCTCCTCTTTGTCTCAAATTAATTTAAAAAAATTAGTATATCTTCCAATTTCATTTTTTATAGTAATAAAATATGACCTTTACTCTCTTCTTTTTTTAGAGCAGGGGCGTCCAACCTTTTGGCATCTCTGGGCCACACGGGAAGAAGAAGGGTTGTCTTGGGCCACACGTTAAATATACACACACTAACGAAAACAAAAAAAATCCCATGTTTTGCCCTGGCTGGTGTAGCTCAGTGGATTGAGCGTGGGCCTGCGAACCGAAGGATCGCGGTTCGATTCCCAGTCAGGGCACATGCCTGGGTTGCCAGGCCAGTTCCCGGCAGGGGACATACAAGAGGCAACCGCACATTGATGTTTCTCTCCCTCTCTCCTTCCCTTCCCCTCTAAAGATAAATAAATAAAATCTAAAAGGAAAAGAAAAAGTACTTAAAAAAAAATCTTAAAAAAAAAAAAATCCCATGTTTTAAGTAAATTGGCAGTGTTGTGTTGGGCCTCGTCCATAGCCATCCTGGGCCACATGCGGCCCACGTTGGACACCCCCGTTTCAGAGTATGGCATGGGCCCTGTGAATAAGAGCTTCTGTGGTGGAATGGAGGGTTACCGATGGTTAAGAGGAGCGCCGTCTGTAAAGAATGGATTCGACCGCCCGTCGTCTGTGACTGCGATTTAGTCACCTAACCCCTCGGTGCCTCCGCGCTCTCAGACTATAATGGGAATAATAACAGCAAGGTTTGTAGACTTCCAAGTACTTCAGACAATCAATCTACCTTGTCATCACTTTCAGGGTAATTGTACATTTCAGAACCAAACTGATGATCAGTTTATGATGATCAGCTGATATCCCTTATATTTTAAAGAACTGCATGTTTATGGTAGAAAAATTGAAATACAGAAAAGTAAAAAGTTGAAAACTCTAAAAATTCGTACGTCTACTTCCAGAGTACATATCCCTTGAAAAACCTCTTTTGTGCGTGTGTGCATGTGGCTATTCATACATGAGTATAATTTTTGGTAACAAATACACGCTCCTGCTATATACACGTAGAATTGTTTTGTAACCTGGGTTTTTTGTTTTTGTTTTTGTTTTTTTTTTTTTGCTTTTTATCAATCTTTCTGTACCTGTATTATCAGTTATAATAGTTTAGTGACTGAATATTTCATTTTATGGATCTAGGTAATTTAACCAATTTATTTTTATTAGACATTAGTCCCCCCCCGCCGCCACCATTAGTATCAGTAACTCGTCAATGACTATCCACCTACATGCATCTCTGCTCTGTAAATACTTGTGAGATTTTTTTTTTTTCCCTTAGAAGTTTCTAAAGTGAATTTGCAGGATCAGTACACGCTAAGTTTAACCCTGGGGAGGTTGTGGCTAATCTGAGAGATACAAACTCTTGTCTTAAATATTGTTGTATGTACTGGGTACATAGATTTCAGGGTCATGACTAGCTGCGTGTTTGCGTTTGTACGTGACTAATGTTAAGTCATAATGTGTATGTATCTCTCAGATACGTGGGCCCTATGCTGTAATGGTTTTGACTGAAACCTCCCAGGGGTTTTGATATATATGTCCAATTTACCATTTAGAAAGGTTGTGGCAATTTTATACTCTTACAGTGGTGTATGAGAGTTTGGTTTCTCTCCCCTCTTGTTTTTGTAATGATTTTTAGTAGTGACAAACCTAGTGAATTATTTTTAGGAGGAAGAATGTTTTTGTTTTTTTAAAAGATTTTATGTATTTATTTTTAGAGAGTGGGGAGGGAGGGAGAAAGAGAGGGAGAGAAACATCAGTGTGCGGTTGCCTCTCCCATGCTCCTTACCTGGGACCTGGCCCACGACCCAGGCAGGTGCCCTGAGTGGGAATCGAATTGGCGACCCTTTGGTTCACAGGCTGACACTCATTCCACTGAGCCACACCAGCCAGGGTGGAAGAATGGGTATTTATGTAACCTGTTTAGTAGTGTGATGTGGAAAGTCAGAAAATTCAAACATCTGTAATAGTGATAGCTAACATTTATCAAATCTTTTTTGCAATTAATTCAATCTTCATAAAACTCTCATGCTTTCAATTAATGTGCTTTGGAAACTGAAGTACCAGCAGTGAAGTCACTTAGGGAGCCTGCAAGTAGCCACACAGATTTGAACTCCAGGGCCCAAAACTCTTGACCACAGTGCTGGGCTGCCTGTTACCTCGGCATGCTTTGTTAGGGATTGGGGTACTTTTTGCATTCCTGATACCTGTTTGGGAACAACCCAGAGGTTCCCTGATAAGCACTGTTTTATAAATTAGGTGGTGCACAAATTTGTATCCCTGTTACTTGAGGAGCTGGTCGCGCAAGTTAGCGCAGACGTGAGCCTCTTCTGCTGCTCAGCGTTCATCTCTCAAAGCGCTTGTTACCCGTCCCCCTGGCCTGGTTCTCTAAAGTGCCGGGCGTGGACAGCGGGGTTAGAGCCATAGCGGAGACCAGCGGAATCGGAGAGGCCGCCCACTGGTGGTGTGGACTTGCCTTGCAAACAGAAGACCCCGTACGGAGGTGTGACCGAGCAGACGGGGGAGGCCCTGGCAGCGTCGTGGGCCAGTTTGGGGATTTAAATGCCTCTGGAAGTTCACGTCAGGAACTCGGAGGCCTCACTGCAGAGAGGTGTCCCTGGTCCATTGGGAGATCGTCCCGAAACAGACTTGTTAATAAATAGTTGTCTATGAATGATAGATCTTTAAAAAAAACCTTCTATTAATAAATGATGTTTGACTGTCATTAAAGTTTCGTTACTGACATGTGTAGCCCTCTAACTACAAGCAAGGTGACTTCCCAGCAGTTAATCCGTGTGACTCACCACTGCTTTCCTGGTCTTTTTCGGGTGGAAGTAGCGACTGGCAGTGAGGGGACAGTACGACTCGTTGCCCGGAGAGCACCGGCGAAATCGTTCTGGCTTCAGCTCCCGGGCCTGAGTTCGTGCTGCCTGGGGAGGTCGGGCCGCTGGCTCAGTTAAACTCGTCACCAAAATCCATGCTTACGGTTGTGCGGCACAGGGCTTCACCAAGCCAGTGCCAAACGGTACTGAGTGCATTTCAGTCCCACCGGAGTGGGAGGGCCGGAAGTTGGACTGAGAGAGGGGACAGAGCTTCGGATCCAGCTGAGTCTGAATGACAGTAACAAGGTAGTAGCGGGTGGTCGAAGAGTTCTTTTTAATCCTCAGTGGTTCAAGTGAAACGTCCTCTCCTTAATACAGGAGGGCGGTGCCTTCGATCCCGTTGCTGTCCGTGGTGGCTTTGTTCACCCTCATGTTTTGTCTGCAGGTCCTTCTGTGCCTAGTGGCGAGCATGCGAGACTGGGGTGCGTACGGCTCATGGAAATGAAGGACGTCCCCTGGCTTTTAGTGCCGTGCTTTACCCAGCCTGGTTAGGGTGCCGCTGGTTCTGATGTGCGTGCGTGGGTCTGTGCAGGGCCAGTTCTCTCCGAGACACATGTCCCGAGCAGGTTTACTGTTCCAGCAAGAGCGGTGTGGTGTATTAGAAGCCACTGTATCAACTCACGCACGGCACTCCTGTGCGTTTTCTGTAAGTCTGTTCATTGTGGATCCATTGGTTTATGAAAACCAACTCATTTCTGCTATGAACTTAATAGATTTTAAAAGAAAGCAATCTTCAGTTTTTGGAATGATTGGGAACTCAGCTGGTCCGTTCTGGCAGAGCTGGAGTGTAACATTTTGGTCGTTCACACGTAAAAGCCATGTAGCTGGTGGAGGGATGGAGCAGAAAGGAGAAAGGACTCATGGGCATGGACACCAGCGTGGGATTGCGGGGCGGGGGGAGGGAGGTACGAGGGGGATAAGTAGTAATGGGCAAAATACATTTTTTTTTTTAAGCTTGTATCATTAGCAGTGAGAGAAACCTTGAAAAATTGACCCAAAACACCCAGTGCCATTCCTGGTGTAGAGTAAGTTCAGTGAGTAAAAGACCTCTTCTTTTATTTCCCTTCTACCATTTATAAATGACAATTATAAATATTAGTTCACATGAATTACCAATAATTGACATTACATAAAATCAGTCAAGGATAATACGTTTTCTTAGGCAGTCCTATTTCAGATGCTCGGATGCAGCCATCACAGCGGCCGCGGTCCTGGTCTCTAAGCGGAGAGGGAAACTGAGGAGTTAGAGAACTCTGCGGACGTGAGCCCCAGGGCGCAGGGAGGTGCGTCTCTGCTGCTCCCCGCCTCTTCCCAGGACGTAGGACTGCGCCCGGTGGGCACTCGCCGGTGTTTGTCGGTGCGTTGACTCGATCAGTGTTCGAGGACCCAAAGTCAGGAGGCCAGTCACCCAAGTGCCGCGCACACACGGAGGGAACGGTGGGGCGCGGAGGAGACAGGACCTGGGGGGGCTGTGCTGAGAGGCAGTCGGAGACGGGGGAGGTGAACGGTGATTCGTGTGAACTCCTTCCGGGGCAAAGAGAGCCCCATGAACTACTGTTATTATTTATCAAGTAAATGAACTAAAGATGAGGAATTATTTAACTTCTCAAACATTGAATAGGTGAGGTTACGCATAGGAAAGCTCTTCTGTTTACATTTCTCAGTGAACAAAACATTAAATATATGGAAGTGAATTTTTAAAATAGCTGCTTTATGAATTGATTGTCTATAAAAGCTATTCAGAGCTCTGACCGGTGTAGTTCAGTTGGTTGGGCGTTGTCCTTTGAAGGTAAAGGTACCTGGTTCGATTCCCAGTCAGGGCACATGCCTGGGTTGCAGGTTCCGTCCCAAGTCAGGGCGTGGTTGCCTTCACCCGATCGGTTTCTCTGTCTCTCTTTCTCTCTCCCTTCCCCTCTCTATCAAAGTAAATCTTTTGTAAAAAAGCTGTTCAGTTTGAGAAAGAGCTGATTAGTAAAATGCTGGCTACTGTCTGTTCAGTCTGGTATGTCAGTGTCAAGGGGCGTGAAACGCTGCAGTAATTGTCACCTCGCACTGTTCCTTAGTTCCGTCAGCTTTCAGCCACAATCATCAGTTATCGTCAGCTGTCTTGATCTTGTTAGACGGGGTGATATTGCAGTTGTGATTTGCTAATTAAAAAATTTCTTATAACAAAGCAATAGACATTTATTGAGGAAAACTTTTGAAAATATGGATAAGGAAAGGAAAACAGTATAACCCTGAATCTCACTGCCCAGCGATGATGACGGTTCAAACCCTGTGATGGGTCAGCCAGCAAAAATTACCCAGCGAGTTAAGTGTGTGAAGGCGCTCAGTCCGGGAGACGTGAGGGCAAGTCAGGGCCTCTGGGCCCTGCAGATGGCCCCACGCATGGGCCAGGCCGGGCCGGTCCGCCCAGACGTCTGTGGCCCTGGGAAGACATACCTGGTGTTACTACTCTTTTCTTTTCTTTTCTTTTCTTTTCTTTTCTTTTCTTTTCTTTTCTTTTCTTTTCTTTTCTTTTCTTTTCTTTTCTTTTCCTTTCTCTCCTCTTCTCTTTTCTTTCTTGAAAGCTTTGTTTTATTTTACTTATTTATTTTGAGAGAGGGGAAGTGAGGGAGAAAGAGAGGGAGAGAAAAACATCAGTGTGTGGCTGCCTCTCACACACCCCCCCAACCGGGGACGTCGCCCACAACCCAGGCATGTGCCCCGACTAGGAATTGAACTGGCAACTTCCTGCTTTGCACTCTGGTGCCTAATTCACTGAGCCATGCCAGCCAAGGCTCTTCATCCCTCCCCTAAAGATTTTATTTATTTATTTTTAGTCAGAGGGGAAGGGAGGGAGAAGACAGGGAGAGAAACATCAATGTGTGGTTGCCTCTCACACACCCCCTACTGGGACATGGCCCGAAACCCAGGCATGTGCCCTGATGACTGGGAATCGAACCAGCGACCCTTTGGTTTGCAAGCTGGTGCTCAATCCACTGAGCCACACCAGCAGGGCTGGTGTTACTACATTTTCTAGTTCTAAGAAGCTGGAAATCTAGAAATACAGATTTAATAGCAAATCTCCTGATTTTTATGTGGGTCACAATTTTTATACACATGCTGTGAATCAAACAAAGCACATCTGAGGGGTGAATTCAGTCTTTGTTTTCTTGCCAGGTTATAACCTCAGGTGCATACCATCTTGTAGCCTTTTTCACTAATATATTGCAGGGTGTTTGCAGGTTCCCAGGATGCACTGCTCTACCGGGTGTTCCTCTGGCCGTGTGTACCTGTTTCCTGTGCCCTTAGCAGTGTTGGGTAAAACCATCTCAAAAAAATCCGAGCCAGACCTGGCCAGGTGGCGCGGTTGGTTGGAGCGCTGTCCCTTACACCAAAGGGCTGCAGGTTCGATTCCCAGTCAGTACACATAACTAGGTGTTGCGGGCTCTGTCTCAGGTCTGGGTGCGTAAGGAAAGCAAGTGATTGATGTTTCTATCTCAAATCGATGTTTGTCTCTCTGTCTGTCTCCCTTTTTCCCTCTCTCTCCAAAATCAACAAACATATCCTCAGGCGAGGATTAAAAAAACAAAACACAAACATCTTTTTTAAAAAAGTCTTAGCCAGTTTTGTTTTAACTTGGATTTTTTTGTTACTACCAAATAACTTTGAACATTTATTAAGTGGTTATTGGCCTTGTACAACTTTACTTGGCATCCAGCCAACTTGCTGGAACTCTGAGTTCTAGTAGTGTTTTGGTCATTTATTCAGTGCTTCTCAACGTTTTTAATGTCCTGTGATGTTAATACCACATTAGTACCTGGTAATTAGCACTAATGGCAGGCATCATCCCCCAAGGCTGAGGCCAAGCAGTACCTTGAACACACCTGTCACCCAGTTGAGGTCCCGTGTGTGGGAAGTCCTGAGCTGCTCAGCGCTTTGGTGAGTGACCGAGCAGGCGCTTTGGCCTGCGGCAGCTTTAGTATCAGCGTTAAGCCAGGGCAGAACCTCCGCCCTGCGAGACCTTTATGGTTTGTTCATTTCCCTTGGGTTTTTCATGTAGACGACTGTCATGTTTGTAGGAGATAATTTTTATTTGTAGAATTTATAATTTATTTTTAGCTTGTATATCTTTAGCGACACGAATCCCCAAAACAGTGGTAAATGATCGTTACCCCGTCATCTCTTAAATTCGATTGAACTCTCCTAAATTCTGTTAAACTCTAGACCCTTAGCAGAAGTCCGAAATGGGTTTGGTGACCAGTTCCTTATTGTGTGGGTGACGCAAAAGCCAAGGTGCAGAGCTGGTGCTGTGCCTTGGGGACTTGAGGAGTCTCTCTCTGCCCAGCACGAGGCCCTGAACTTCCTTTAACCCGCACACCCACTTCCCTCTAATTTCTTCCTACCTGCAGAAGACACCAAGGATTGAGCCCGGTTTGAGGTCTTGACCTGACCTAGCCCAGTCAGTGTCCCTTTTCCTGGGAATTCGAAATGGGCCCAGGAGGCAGGGATTTGACCTTGAGATGCTCACGAGCTGGGGAGTTAGAGGCACTCAGGTTCTGCTGTTGTGTCTTGGGCTGAGAAGGGTGGTCTGTGGATGGGTGGAATAAAGTGGCATCTAGAAAGAAGCAGAGAGAACGCTGCCTGAGTCTCTGAAGGCTTTGACCCTTCTCTCCGGTCCTTTCTCGGGCTGGCTGCATTCTCGTTCCTGAGCTCCGAGAAATACTCATATCTGTATTCTTAAACAGTGTTCCTTCCTTCCCCGGTCTTCCGGCTGAGGCTGGTCGCTGTTACTGCGGTCGAGGTTTGCTCATTCCCCGCGTTGTGCTTTTTTATGGTGATACCTTGTCTCTTATTTCTTGACAATTGTCTGAGGAAGTTCTGAATTTATTATTATGTTCTCCACATAACAACAACATCAGAATTAAGGATGGCAAGAAGCACAGACGTACACAAGTTTAATTTAGGTAATCACAGTTTTATTAGAAGGGCCATTTTGCCCATGTGGGTACCACCTCTGACCTCTCTTAAACCGGTTCAGATCTCCAGCTGGGGGCAAACGGGAGGGAAGATATTTGGAATATCCTTCCACATGTCCTGGAATATAACATTTTGACCTCGTACCAAAAATGGTATTAAAGACATTGACAGCGTGCAGTACTGCGTGTGTGCGTGGGAGGTAGTTTGAGGTCTGTTCAAGTGCGCTCTGTTCAAGCTCCTGACATGAGACTCTTTAATTTATAAATGTCAAGAAATTGAATTACAGTGTAATCCCCCGGGGGCGAGGCTTGTTCTTGGCAATGTCGTAAAAAGTCGGTGCTTAGTTTAAGTAGTCTGCTATCCTAAGGAGTTGGGTGGGGACGGGAAGGAAAAGTGACTGGAAGAGAATGAAAAGATCGTAGTGGGGAGGAGGACCCAGTTCAGTGCCACATTGTTCCTCGTTCACATGGTGTTTGTCTGAGCTTGTCATTTGCAAGTACCGAAAGCACAAAGTGTCCGAAGAAAAATGGAGGTGGTATTGACTCACACACCTGTTAAATCCAAGGGGTCTGATTGGCCTGGCTTGATCACGTGTCTGAACCAATCCCCATGGCCAGGAGGATGAAGAACTTATTATTGGCTGTTCTGGGCCTTTGGGTACCAGTTGGTACACCTTGTGTACCCGTTGGTGAGGTCGGTACCTAAACTCCTGGAATTTAAAGAAGGGAAAGTGGGATCAGTTATACAAAGAAAGAATGCTAGGCAGGCACAACGCACTTCCGACACGCTCAGCTGTGCAGTGATCATATGGGAAAGGGCCAATGCTGACCTCTTTTTTTTTTTAATGATAACCTTTATTTATTTATAACTTTTTAAGTAAAAATTTTAATTGCTTTTATAGAGAGAAGGAGGGCGTGGGGGGGAGAGAGAGAAGTATCAGTTTGTTGTTCTACTTATTTGTGCATTCATTGGTTGATTCTTTTCATGCCCTGACTGGGGACAGAACCCACAACCTTGACGAATGGGGATAACGCTCTAAGCAACTGAGCGGCCGGCCAGCCAGGGCTCTGTAATGATAGCCTTTAATAAAACAATGCAGACACACCACAGCGGCCAGAGACTGTATGCACTTTGTCCTCAGTAAAGTTTGCTTTTTAAATTTAAATACTGCACATGCTGCTCACAGAATTTGTGTTGTTTCTGATTCATTTTAAAATAAAATATGTTTTACTATTCTGTGACTCCTCTGGATAGAATGAAGTTTGGGGGACTCACCTGTAATGTGGTTGGAGCGCCGGTAGCTCACAACTGTGGACGTTACCCGCACTCCAGTTCGACGACTTCCATGATGGCAAACTTTGTCCAGTGCCTGAGGATGTGTCAGCATTCTCTCTCTGCTCAGAGTTGGGGCTTTTTAATCGCAGGTTCATCTGGGACTGCTGGAAAAGCACGCATATAGTCTGGAAAAGTTGGAGCTGGAGGGGGAGAGCCTTTCTGCAGCCATTTGCTTTTTTTTATTGGACTTCAGGAAAGATAGCAACTTGACCTTTTTCAGAAGGACATGAGCCTATTTTTAACTTTTAATTTTTTAATGTTCTAAGTCACCGATAACAGTCCGTGGGAGAGCTTACGGTATCTTGAAAAGTACGTTGCACTACCTTTTTGCATTACATATCTGCAGCGTAATTTATTTCACACGTTCTGATTACAGCAGTTTCCTCTGGAAACTCTAGCTCCTGGACCTTCTTGCTTTTATCACGGACTGTCCGTTTCCTCCTCGTTCACCTCCCACTTGCAGCTGGGACCTCAGAGCAGCCGGTTTCAGCTCTGTCCTTGTTCCCCTGGCCTGCATTTCTGCCCGGCGGGCCTGCATCGCTGGGCCAGCTCTGCTCTGTAAATCTGTCTCACCCACATTCACGCTTTGCTTTTTGAGCGAAAAGGGAGAAAGAGGAGGTGTGTCCCCTTCCCCGGGTTCTAGGTGCTGTACTTCCCTGGGTTCTCTGAGACCTTGTGCCATTGTCTTGGGCTTCATTCTTCATCTGTGCCACAACGGTGTCCTGCCTGACCGCTGGGTGCGGTAGGAGCAGGGCCAGTGGTGGGACAGGGCCCCGTCCTCACTCTGTGTTTTACTGTGACAGGCGCACATCCCTGCCCATCCCGTAAGTAAACGATCCGGGCCGTTGTAAGCACTGTGAAGGAAGCATTCAGGGGGGGCCTCATCTGCTTCCTGAGTCCAGGGAAGAAGTGGCGTTTCCCTGGGGTCTGCCCTGTGGGGAGGAGTTTGTCAGGGAAGGGAGGGAAGTTGTCTTCAGGAGGAGAGGCCAGCGTTCCAGCACGGCCTGGGCACGAAGGAGCCCAGTACATTCGAGAAGGAAGCCGCCCAGGCTGTCCCGAGGGAAGTAGAGAGGGAGGTGAGTGCGGGCAGTGCTGGGCCTTCTAGACGCGTGGAAAGGGTCTGGGGGCCACCTGAGAGCCCCGGTCTGAATCACGCTCATTCTCCGTCCCCTTCATCTCCTCCCGCCCTCCGCTCCTTCCGCCACACCTGCTCGGGTTCGTCGCACTCGATGCTGTGCTCGCCAACTGTCGCCCTCTCCCAGACTCCTTCAGTAGCCGCGTGCCTGTGAAGAGCGCTCCGTGTTGGGTGTCTCTGTTCCTGTCACCTGTGGCAGGCCAGGCTGGGAGAATTCCTTGGCAAGTGCAACGGGGAAACTGAGACAGGGAGATGAACAGACTGGCTGAGCAATGAACTGAAAGGTCTTATCTTACACGTTCCACACTGCCGGGGCACACCTGCCTTGGTCCCAGTCCCTCTGTAGTGACCTTTGACCGTGAAACTGACCAGAGATGGACCTTGTGCTTGTTATGGCGCATCAGCATGTTAAAGGACACACCTGGAGAGCTGATGAATAGTCTGTTGAGATTCTCCCCGCCACAGACCTCCCCTAAAATCCCTGCCTTCAGAAAACAGGTAAAAACTCTGAAGACAAGGGGCCCAGTGTGTGCACCCTCTCTCTAGAGCACAGGGGCCAAACACAAGGCCTGGGGGCCCAACCCGGCCCTCCACCTTGTTCTCTCCGGCCCAGCACCCTGCTTCTGCCCGGTGGCAGCACTGAGCTCTTGCCGAACTGTTAAGGAGCAGTTACATTTACACAGTCCTAAAATTACGTTCGGCCCTTTGAAGGCAACCCCAAGGCTGATGGGGCCCCCTGTGAAAGTGAGTTTGACACCCCTGTAATAAATCATTGAACCTGGGCAGGGGGGGCGCTGTTGTGGGATGGCTCAAACTTGTGGTCTGCCAGGCAGAAGTGCTGGTGCCTTGAGGTTCCTCGGAACGTGCAGCGGACGCCAGGTGGGCCTGAGCCCTGGCCGTTCGGACTCTCCGCTAACGCTGGGTCATCGGTGTCAGAATTGACCCGACTTGGAGGGCATCCAGGTGGTGTCAGACCGCTGTTGCTAGGACTAGGCTCTGATTGTAGAGTACCTAGGTGTCTGCACGCAGCCACGCACAGCATCGTGACATTTTGCTCAGCGATGGACCAAAAACTCAGCTACGACAGCTGAAGAATCCCCTTCACCTAGTGACGTCATGGCACAGCGCAGCGTGTGGTGCCGCTGGTGCCGATGAACCTGCTGCGCTGCTAGTCCGTCGCGGGAAAGCACGGCACGTCCCGCAGGTGGAGTGCGTCATGCTGGATGGCGACGCAGACGACTGCGCTCCTGCTCGTGTACTTCCTGGACCGCGTATCGTCATCTTAGAGTGTGCTCTTTCTACTGACTGAGAACTCTGGGCTGTGACACAGCGTGCCCTGCTGCGTAGGCATCAGCCTCGTGCATCGCATGTTTGTGAGGCTCTTGATTGCGCCGCGTTCTCTTGTGCTTGATTTGCTCCCTGGCGGTTTGCACGCCAGCGGGTCGCACAGGCTCAGAGCCTGGGAGCAGCCGGCAAGCCCGGACGGCCTGGGCGTGCAGCAGGCTCCGCCAGCGTGGATTTGAGCCGGGAGCTCTGCGATGCTCTCACCGGGACGAACTCGCCTGATGACTCACCTCTCAGGGGCATCGCTGTCGTTCAGCAGCGTATGACTGTATTGAACAGGCTCATAGGCCAGGTGGGTCCCCAGGCAGTGACAGTCTAGCCACAACTTTCTCCTTGATTCTGAAGCCGGTTGCTGGATTCTGTCCGTTCTGCCTCTGAAATATCTTTTGAATTCATCCCTTTCTTTCTACCCCCGTTATTAGTCCAGTCTTCATTTTCACTTTCCTCCTTTGCCGTTACTGGCTGCTGCTTCCTGACTGGTCTGGTTTTGCTAAATCCATTCGGTTTCACCGCTTGTTGTCAGGGAAGTGTATTTGTTCAGGTGCTGCCTCACGATAAAATCTTACCCTGTGGTTTCATCTCCTGGGCCACTGTTTCACACTGTGGTATCGGGACTCCTAAATGTTATGGAGGACCTAAAGGAACTTTTCTTTATGTGCGTTTTTGAAGTCTTTGCCATGTTAGAAATTAAAATGGAGACATTTACAAAATGTTTATTAGTTTATTTTTAACGTATTTATTTTTTTTTAAGATTTTTTTATTTATTTATCTTTAGAGAGGAAGGGTAGGAGAGAGGGAGAGGGAGAGAAATATCAATGTACGGTTGCCTCTTGTATGTCCCCTGCCGGGAACTGGCCTGCAACCCAGGCATGTGCCCTGACTGGGAATCGAACCGCGATTGTTTGGTTCGCAGGCCCGCGCTCAATCCACTGAGCTACACCAGCCAGGGCTATTTTTAACGTATTTAAATTATCTGTAATAAACCCATTACATGCTTACACAAGTAACAATTTTTTATGAAAGATGTTTTATAAAACAAAAAAAAAACATTTAGTGAGCAGAGCGGCATCGTTTAACATTTGACAGATTTCCTTAATGTCTGGTCGAGTAGAAGACAGCTGGGTCCGCGTATCTGCCCCTGCAGTCAGTCTGCTGCGGGATGTTTCGGTTGAAGCACTTGGAGAAAATCTGGCCTTGCTACAGATACGCAGCTGGAGAACACGGGAGTCTTCTAATGGCGTTTTCTGAAAGTCATGGTTATTCTTTGGCACTATACTAAAATTTGATGCTAATCGTTTGTTTCTGAAGGGTTAGTTGCAATGTGGAATCTGAACTCACATTAGTGAACTTTTCCTACTCTGTTACAATAAAATCTATTGATCCATCTTGCAATTCAAATGGATATTTTACCCCATGTGACTTTTGTGACATGTACTGGTTGGTTATTTGGAGAGTACTGGTTTTCTGAGTTATGGAGATCTTGTACATGTTGATACATTTGATAAAACAATATCACAAAATCCTATTTGTTAATATTCCCACCTCCACCTGTCTTGTTAGAAAATTCTCGAAGTGTTGGGAAGCAGTCTGGCTTACCATGGCAGATACAAGTTTTCCAAATTCCTAATTTTCACTCGAAAGCTCAAATTTTATCATTAGTATCCAGCACTGTGAGTTGTTTTTCTTGAAGCAACAGGTTCACTTCATTTGTGAGACACCATCTGCCAAACACTCGAGTATGAATAACCATCGTTTCTCCGATGCTGCTCTGCCAGATGGAAATTACGTGCCATGAAAGAAGTGGCTCGCGCCGCGTGCACCCCCTTTGCACACGTGTGTTTTCTCGAGACGTCAGTTGTGGTTGGTACGCCCTGGCAGCGCTTTCTGTCCGCTTCCCCCTTAGTCACAGACGTGCACCCCGTGGACTCAAGAGCTGAGATTTACTGAAGTGATCCTTGTTGATGACTCATCCAGGACATTCTGAAGTGAAACTGTTTTTTTAACGAACGTGTGGCCGTGGAGAGCGCAGTGCCCACTGGCACAGTTTGGTGCCACTGCCAAGGTGGCAGCAGTGTGACCCACCCTGGTTTTTGCATCGGTGCCAAGGTAAACGCTGCGGAAGGGGAAGTAATGTCTGGATGTGACTCTGACCTTCCAGGGTCCACGGGCCGGGCGAAGAATTGCCGCCTTGCAGGGTAGAATCTAACCCTTCAGGCGCAGTCTGAGGGTTGCTGCTCTGCGCCCCGTCCCTGCAGCCCCCCTGGTTTGGTCCTCCCCTCCTCGGTCTGCACCTCGGCTTTCCCGACTCCTCCGTCACCTGCACCTCCGGGTGTGGTCCTTTCCTCTCACGCGTTACAACTAGGGGCTCCCTCGCCCTCTTCCCTCCGCCTCTCCTGCCTGCCTGGGGCCTGCCCTTCGAGGCCAGGCTGACGTCAGCGAGGTGGAGGTCCCTGCCCTCGCCGTTGGTCACTGTCCCCTCCACTCCCACGCAGTCCCAGACTTTTGACCCTGCCTCTCTCCATCATTGACGAGGTCCCTTTGATGGACAGTTCTCAGTTTCATAACCCCGTTGTGACAGGGAAGGGTTTTATTTCTCTCTTGAGACTTAAACTTATTTATGCTCATGTTTTGTGTGTGGAACCTTCTCAACCCTAAGGAAGTAAAGCATTTGAACGCATAGATCGTGGGGTCGATTTTGTAGCCTTTTGCCGCATCAGAAATGGCGTTATAGTTAAGTCTAGCGCAAGGAGTCAACTGATTTTCCTTAATTTCTGTAGAAATAATACCCATTTCCCTGGTCAGGAAACTTTTCTAGCTTCCGGATTGTATGAAGCTGAGTTCATCAGATAAGTGGCCTTTAAGGTAACTATCAGCGCTGGGCTTGGCTCCCAAAGGGATGATTGAGAGTGGCTTCCGGCGTGTCTGCCGCGCACCGACCACCTACACTTCCACGGGAATGTCGGGGGACCTGGCGTGGCTCCGGTGTTTCGCAAGAGACTTTCACATATCCATCCTGAAGGTCGTCCGCGCTTCTGTGGGACAGCTGGGAACACCCTTGTGTTACAGAAAACAGCACCTCGCGTGCGCTACCTGCGTAGTGATAATAAAAACATTACCAACGGCATATTGGGTAGCTGAGCTTAAGTCAAAACATTCTTTTTTTTAAAAGAGGCAAGAAGCCCCTTTATAGATTTTATTTATTTGTTTGTTTGTTTATTTATTTA
Source organism: Glossophaga mutica (assembly GCA_039655065.1). Lineage (NCBI taxonomy): Eukaryota > Metazoa > Chordata > Mammalia > Chiroptera > Phyllostomidae > Glossophaga > Glossophaga mutica. The sequence continues at coordinate 221,458,523 of CM077304.1, read as the reverse complement.
TTTAAGAGAGGGAGGGGAAGGGAGGGCGAAAGAGAGGGAGAAAAACATTGACGTGCGGCAGAAGCACCGACCGGTTGCCTCTCGCGTGCCCCCAGCTGGTAAGCGAGGCATGTGCCCTAACTGGGAATGAACTTGCGACCTTTCAGTCAGTGGGATGACACCCAAACCGCTGAGTCACACCAGTCAGGGAAATAAATTAAAAAAGAGAATTCTTGCGTTACCACAAAAATAAATGGGAGCATTATAACATTCTAAAGTGGCCTTTGGCATAAATGAGCATTTACCAGGTAGGCGCATTTCAGGGATTTAGTCTGCCTTTTAATTCTAGGAGCAGGAGCTGTTTATATAAAAGATTGTTCTAGAGATAGCCTGAAGTTTCTTCCAGTTCTGAGGTCCTGTAAGTCTGGGTGGTTGCAGCCATGCTGGATACATTTGGCAGTTCTGCCTGAAATTATTGCTCAGAAGATGAAATCTATAAACCTGAGCGTTGTGTTTATATTGGTTTTGTTATAAAATACATTACCTTCTGGATTTCTTCTCAAGTTTGTGATTCAGTTTACAAAGCCATTAACCCATATATAGTTATACTATAAATTGTGGGCTTGAGTTGGATGGGCCTTTAGGCCCTGGCTTCGGTGGTAACTCTGACCTCTTAAATTGCGGCCAGTCTGCAACCCAGATGTTCTTGGAGCTAGAATGCTGAGTCAGAATAACCCAAACAGTTTTTGCCTAATTCAAATGTTAGCAAAGTTCTAAGTTGGAATGATAACATGACAGTCACCCATTTGGTTTAGGGCTGGCTCTGTGACGTTCCTAAACCCGATTAAAGAGGCAGGTTCTAGAACCAAGAATTATTTACAAGATTTGTGCAGACTGTGGGAGTTGGAGTTCGAGAGTGACGTAACAAAATGTAGCTATGAGTTTCTGAAAAGTCCTCGGTTTAGGCACCCAGGCAAGGTTTATTGTTATTTCATGGTTGAGAGGCAGAATAGCAGAGGGAGTGAGAGCACAGATTCCGGAGCCAAACCGCTCAGCTACTGGTTGTGTGATCAACTCTTCAGCTTTTCTGTGCCTGTTTCCTCATCTGTAAACTGGGGTGGATTTCGGTTCTTGCCTTGTAGGGCTGCTGCGAGCGTGTTCAGACACCTAGCATAGCGCTTCACTAAACGTTACGCATTTTATAAGAAACTATTTTATCATTAACTTTGATCTAAGGCTGGATTTAAAATCTAAGGCAGAAATGAAGGAAGGTGTTCTATAGTCTTGTTGCCAGTTGATTCTATAATCTCCCAACTTCTCCGTCGCTTTTTTCATCATCTGGAAGGTTGGCGTTTTGTCTTCATCTTGGTGGTTGGGGAGGGCCAGATGCATGCTGGACTTAAAGGGCTTGCACTCTGTTATAACGAATAATTAGACATAAGAACTCTGACAGTTGCACAACCAAAGTATAGGACTCCATTAAAAAATGAACAAAATTCCTGGCTGGTGTAGCTCAGTGGATTGAGCGCGGGCCTGCGAACCAAAGGATCACAGTTCGATTCCCAGTCAGGGCACATGCCTGGGTTGCAGGCCAGTTCCCAGCAGGGGACGCACGAAAGGCAACCATACATTGGTATTTGTCTCCCTCTCTCCTTCCCTTCCCCTCTAAAGATAAATAAATAAAATCTTTAAAAAAATGAACAAAAGACATGAGTGAATGTTTCTCTGAAGAAGATATAAAAATGGCCAATTAGCACCTGCAAAAAGGTTCAGTGTATTAGTCATTAGGGAAATGGAAATCAAAGCATGAGATACCACTTCTTGAATAAAATGTATCATGATGACTTTCTTGTAGATCTAGAGAAGGTAGAAAGTGAAGCCATGAGAGTTTCTAACTTGTTCTTTCCCTAGTGCAAAGGTTCCCGAAGTGTAGTCGATAGTCCCTGGGGGTAATCTCCCTCTTCGAAGGGTACGCACGTCCAGATCACTTTCTTAAGGATGGTTGAGACATTAGTTCCCCTTCTTACTCTCATTTTCCATAAGTGTGCAGTCTAGTTTTCTAGTGGCTGTATGACATTCGATGACGTCCCTTTGATGGCTAATGGTTTATGTGTTTGTATTTGTCTGTTTTTTATTTTTAAAATTTTTTTTTTAGAATTTCCTAAGGTAAGCTTTTTGAGATCCTCAATAATTTTTGAGTGTAAGAGAGTTTCGAGGCCAGAATGTTAGAAAATCGATGTCTTAGTGAAAGGGTTATGTGCCCATAATAATAATAAAAATGTATGAAGTGCCTGTATTACGCATTTTTGGAAGTAGAGGAAAAATAAATTGCAAGCTAAATAATGTTTAGGGGGCTGTCATTTTACGTGTCCGTTGCTCTGAAGTTATTAGATTTGGAGTCACGGTGTTCTCAGTACAAATAGTGGTGGTGATGGGGGTCTTTGAGTTCAAATAATCCAAGTGACAGTCGTCAGCCTCTCTAAGAAGGTCACTTCGCCTTGGTGTGGGCTTCTCCAGGCTTGGCATCGCTGAGGGAGGGTAGGTGCTTTGCCAGGAGGAATAAGCCAACTTGTCCCCAAGTGCTGGAAGGTGGTGGTGGGGGGTTGCCGAGAGACCAGCAATGGCACTAGCGGGTGCTCCTGCGATCAGCCTCACTTCCACAGGGCCCTTCCTGCCAGGCCCACCCTGGGGTGAGGTGGGAGGCAGGGATGGGCTCGGGATGTTCCAGGCAGTCAGTGCGAAGCAGAGGCTCCGTTGGTGTTAACATTGGGCGTTACGGTACTTTCGCATTTGTACTTCAGTAACAGCTTTTACCTCCGGGGAGTTTCTTTGCGGGGTGGCTATGTCTGTTCCTCGGTCCTGCTCCTGTGAATGCCCCTGATTTAAAAGGTGTGTGAAGCTGAATCTGTAGAAAAATATTGTGCGGGATCCCAGAGATGCTGGCCGAAGGGGGTCCGGCTAAGGGTGGAGGCGAGCGGGTGCCCCCTCTTGATGCTCCGCTCCCCCCGTGTGGAATCCAGCGATCGTGCCGGTTGTCCACAGGTTCTGTTGTGTTTTCGTGCATCGGAAGCAGAGAGGAGGCATTCGCACTGTTACTGCATCTGCATGAAAAGAGGCTGCTTGTGCCAGTGTTGTCCTTTAAGCTTTTTGTATTCGTGGGTTTATTTTCTACATACAAACTTTTTTATTACATGAAATAGCGTGTTCATGATATTAAAACCTCTCCGAGTGGCTCTTTATTTACTCAGCTGCCCCAGTCGAAAGCTAATAACTTCTCCTGGATTCCTGCCTTTCCCCTTCCCCCGCTTCTAATCCGGCTCCCGCGGCCTGAGCTTGGCTCGGTCCCCGCAGCCTCCTCACACTGTCCGCCCCAGGCTGCCAGCAAGTTTGCCCCTTCCACGTCTTTCTCTGCCGGAGCAGGGGCTTCGGGACTGCTCGGTCTCAGGGCACCTTCGCGATGTGAAATGCACTGAGAACGCCCAGAGAGCTGTTCTTTATTGCAGGTTCTTTGTTGATATTGCCGTGTGAAAATTAAAATCGAGAAACTATTTTATGCTTATTAATTCATAAAAATGAATAACAAGCTCTGAAGTTGGCATAAATAACTTGTAATGAGAGTAAGTATCAAAACGAAGAACCGAAGTGAGGAAGCGCACTGCTTCGCAGCATTTGGGCAGACCTCCCCGCCCGGACCCCCACCCGCGGCGGGTGGCCCCCTGCCGGGCCCCATGCGCCCTCTCGGTGGCGCCGCCGTTGTTCCCCTGAGATGAACTGCATCAGTAATGTCAGAAATACCCGCGTAGGGCCCCGGCTTCCTTCACAAGCAAGAGATCAGAGTGATTTGCGCTGCGCGCGTGCGTCGGAGCTCTGCCCTGCCGACCCCGAGGACGGGCGGTGGGCGCGCGCTGCACTGCCCGTGCGGTGGACGCCAGTGCCCCTGGGATTTTTTCCCAAAGCGTGCGTGACTCTCGGTAGGACTCGAAACAGCCTTCTCGTGAATTATACTCCCAGAAAATCGCGTGTACAGTAGGCGCTTTTTAAAAATCCTTCGTATTTGTATGTAAAATGGAATTTGGGTTTAGGTTCAGATCATTCTAAGTGGATTTTTCCCCTACACGAATGTCTGCAGAGACACTCGGAAGTCACGACACGGTTCCTTGTGGGGACTGCCCCGAGTGTCCTGTTAGATGCCGGCGGTGCCTCCCAGCGAATGCGGGGCCCTCTGTACTTTCAGGCACCCACGAGGCGTGGGGTACACCTGTTGAGAACCTCTAATTAGAGGAATCTTGGCCGGGTCAAAGTTTTTTTTAATGTTGGATGATCATTTTAAAAGTAACTTACATAATGACAGATTTCAAACAAAAGAATAATTGCCTGGCGTCTCACCACCCAACATACAGTACTAATATTTTCTATATCTTGCCTTTTTTTGTTGTTGTTCTCCTGTAGATAATTTTTCCCATTTAAAAAGTGGGATCATTTATAAACTACTTTTTTTTACTTGGCTTGGTGCTACTGGATTGTAACTGATTCATCTGTCTCTTTTTCTCGTAACAAACCATTTTTGTTCTTCATTTGATTGTAAGATTAGCACAGTCTCATGTTGTATGCAAACAAATACTACTCATGTCTCTTTCTGACATTAACAGTGGTGCTAACACGAGGAAGCAGGTCTGACTTAGGGTGGGACTTACCCTTCTGTATTCTCCTCTCTAACCAGTCCTAGAGATAATGCAGGGAACTTCCTGCCCCGGGGCGGGTCCACCCCCGTACCTGGCCTCCGCCCTCCCCTGGTGGCCTGCAGGTTTCTGGGAGGGGATTTTATCTTGGACTCCTGAGTGTCTCTAGCATTAGCTCAGTGCCCGAGCCATTAATCCATTAAACTAATGACTGGGCAAAACTCTTCTTTTGTCAGACTGCAAATAAACTTCATTTCACTTCCATCCTGGTATATACCTTCATCTCAAGTAAATAAGTAGGTTAGTTACTATATTAAATCTCAAAACATCTTGCCCCAAGTGGGATCATTTATTAGTTGAAATAAAGTGATTCTGAAGCTTTTAGCACGTTCTGATTGTACTTACTCCAGCTTGAACGTTGCTGTAACTCGGGAGGCTGGGTGACTGCTGGCACAGCCCTGCCTCGGACGTGAGTGATGAGATGAGTTTGCATTCAGTGGGTTCCTTGACACCAGGTCTGCTTACCCTCGAGACTGTGGAGGGCTCGAGAGATGGCTCTGGGACTCGTTAGTACAAGTACGGTTTTCTTTCATCCTGGATCTTTTTTTTACCCCTGCAATTTTGTTTTCAGCTGTTAAGGTTTGAGCTTTCGTGGTGCAGTCCCCTTGAATAATTTCATGTGTTAGGGTTGGAATTTTGAAAAATATAATTTGAAGAAAGATTCGATTGTTTTTAGGAGAGTTTCTGGATTTTGAAGGCCTAAAGCTGAGAAGCTGAATCATTGGTTCTCAAACTTTAGCATGGGTCCGAATCACCTGGAGGGTTGTGATAAAACAGGTTATCGGAAGGACGTTCTCTGTTCACCCCCTTTTCCTAACTAAGTCCAGGGTCGGGCCCTGAACTTTTACATTGCTGATGAGCTCTCCGTTTACAGTGGTGCTGCCGGTCTGGGGTGACTTGGAGAACACCGTAGGTTAAGGTGTTGAAGTCGACTAGAGGGAAATAACATGGAGAGAGAGAGAGCGGCCGGTGGGGGGTGGGGGGGCAGCCTGTTTCAGGGGAGTCCCCTTGTGCTTTCTGAGGCTATGAGAATTATAAAGAAAAACGGGTTTTGGAGCGTGAAGAGAAGAAACACACAGGCATAAACTTTGAAAGTTCTGTGAGATCGTCATAGTGGTGGTTAAAATTAAGATAACAAAAGAGAATTGGAGACAGTTGATTTAAGAAAGAGTTTATTAATTATACCTTTAAAACTTAAGTGTAATGCATATTCATAATGGAAAATGTCATAAGTATAGAAAAATTTCTATTCCAGAAGACAGGGAAAATTTCTCTGAATTATATTTTACCACTTGGAGGTAGCTTTTGTTAATTTTTTGTTAATTTCCATTCAGAATCTCTTGTATGCATAGGACTTTTGTTTTTGTTTCTTCCCCCAATGTAGTTTTTATAATCAGACAATATGGGTCCAAAGAATGAAAGGAAAAGATCATGAAGAACACTCAGTCCCTACATTAACTGCTGTTAACTTCCTGCACTTTATATCTCCTTATATGAACACGAGGTCTGTCCAGAAGGTATCCAGGCTTGTAATATGAGGAAGAGACATTTATTTACTGAAGAAGATACAAGATATAAGAAACACTGTATATAGGACAATGATACCTCAGTGCCCTTCAAAGTAGGTGCTTTGGACTTCACACAGTTCTCCCAGTACATCCTGTCGTATTTTCCTGAATCTCATTGGTGGTCAGAAATCTATTCCCTTTTCAAAGGAGATTTTCTTTCTTTCTATTTTTTAAGGATTTTATTTATTTATTTTTAGAGAGAGGAGAAGGGAGGTAGAGAGGAAGAGAAAAAACATCAATGTATGGTTGCCTTTCACACCCCGCCCCCTACTGGGGACCTGGCCTACAACCCAGGCATGCACCCTGATTGGGAATTGAACCAGTGACTCTTTGGTTCGCAGGCTGGCACTCAGTCCACTGAGCCACACCAGCCAGGGCTCAAAGGTGATTTTAGTTTTGGGAAAAGCCAGAAGTCTCAGGGTGCTGAATCTGGGATGTAGGGGGGCTGAGTTACTTGGATGATTTGATATTTCACACAAAAAAATTCTGCACTAGATGTGACGCACAAGCAGACGCATTGACATGATGAAGCTGCCAATCACCGGTTGCCCATAGCCGTGGCCTTCTGATCATCAAAATAGTTTCTGTGGAGGAATGTTCAAGCTCAATGCAAAATTCGATACAGGTGTATTGCTCTACTCACTCAGTCATTTTGAATATGATGGCCACAGAGTGCACATGCTCACTCAGTGGCATCTGCCACCCCCCCTGACTAGTACAGTGAGGTCGTCATTGTTCACGCGTGTGCATTCCAGTCCACCCTCCTCGTCCGCTGGGTCACGTTGATGTTGTGCAAACCGTTCTTGTTCTATTAACAATGGTTGTACTTTTTCTGGACAGGCCTGGCGTACCTGTTGATACACGATTTTAAAAGCCCACAATCCCCGTTCCCCGCCCTCAGGGGGAATCCCCCGAGGTGGACCTGGTAGAACAAAGAGCACGTAAAATCTAAAGCTGCTGACACATTTTACCACGTTGTCTCCGGAAGGGCTGAGTAAGTACCGCCCAGGCTCCAAGTCTACACGCAGGGCTGTTTTAATGTTTACTGGCTTTAAAAATCAGGTGAAAAATCTCCTTGTTTTAATTCAGTTTCTTCGCTGATAAGAAGCTTAGCACGTCTTCCCATGTGTTAATTGTTCGTTTATATTTCTTGTCTTTTGTATTTCTGCCTTTGTCCTTGTCACATTTTCTTTTTTCTTAATTTATGTAAGCTCCTTACACTTAGAGATGGTAATTTCTTATGTCATAAACTTCAGAAATTTATTCCCAGTTTTTCATTTGCTTTAAAAAAATTACTTGTCCATGGTAGGCCTGCAACCTTGGCCTATTGGGGGAGACGCTCCAGCCCACTGAGCTACCTGGCCAGGGCTTCTTGTGTTTTTCTTCTGTAGAATTATTTAAGGCCTCCCCTTTTCCCCATCCACTGTTTTTCATTCCTAAGGGCTTTTGTCCATGGTGTCCAATGAGACAGTCCTTTCTTGTTCTAAGATTTTATACATATGAATCTACATTTTCTTGTAGCACACTTTCCTTATTTCATTTTTTCACTAGGTTCCTTAAATCATCTGTAATTTATTTTAGTATGAGCAAACAAATTCTAGTGTGAGAAAATTTTATTCTAGTGTGAGCATATGCTATTTACATTTTCTTAAAATGCAATTACTTGGTTACACTATGCAAACATTAGGCAAATGTAGGTAGCAAGTTGGAGGCAAACACTGAGTTTCAGTCCGAGGAGCACTGGGGGTTCTGAGAAGCCTTTGGGGCTCCCCGTGAGAATGAGGGGAGAGGAGGGCAAGCTGAGCGAGTCTGCTGTATTTCCAGCTCTAGAAGGTGCACTTTTTTGCCAAAAGTTTTGAGGGAAGAATAGAATAAGGGTGTGCCCTATACATGAGTAGTACCTGAAGTACCTTGTAGCTGTTCCTGCGTTTTGTAATTATTTGTTACATGAAGTTTCTTGTACCATATGTTAAAAAGTAAATGCAAAAGTTCCTTTATAATACAAAAAACAAACATCTAAATATAAATCAATTAAAAATTGAATTAAAAAATTGAAACAAAAGGTTTTTATCCTGGAAGTTTGGGCCTAAAACGTGGGTGCACACTGAACACGGGAGCACGTTGCACGCAGCAAACTCCAGTAGGCGGTCAGCTAGGCAGCTGCTCCTGGGCGCCCACTCACGGGCTGCTCAAAGTCAGCGTGGTCCGAACCGGCAGTTGACGCCATCCCCACTTTTGTCTGCGCGTCTCGGACCTTCCCAAGCCAAAGCATTGGTGCAGCTTTGTCACGTAGCTGTTCATGTTCCAGGTGCGTCATGCACGCGTCTGACCGTGTGTGCCCCTTGACCTCTACCTACTGCATTGTATTCGTGTTCCTCGTTGCCCATCAGAGAGTGAACGCTCTCGTTAATGCCTTCTCTGCCTCCTTTTTCACCGCGCCGCACGGGTTCTGGGATGTACCTGGTTGCTGCTTTAAATACTGATTTCTGTGACTGTTGCCCTTCGACAATTTCAGTGTTTCGGTTTCCGGCTGCTCCGTTAATTGGAAGCTCGTCTCCGTTGTGTAGTAAATTTTAACCAGTAAGTTTTCATCTGTGTTAGTTTCAGGAATGCAATATGATGATCGTTACAGTTAGCCTACTTCCAAGGAAGGTGGCAGATTCCATTCCTCTGGACATTGCTTCGTCTCGTGTGTCCTGTGCACCATCTCCACGGGCGCCAGTCCTTGAAGGTTTTCTTCCAGGAAGGGAATTTTACCCGTGACCGAGGGCTCAGCCCGAGGACACAGGTGCGGCAGGCCCGTCTGCACAGGAGCCCAGGGAAACCGAACAAGCCCTGGGCGGGTGGGTGACTGCCGGGTGGGGGGCCCAGCTGTTGTCCGCGTCTGCCTCTCACAAGATCCCGTTGAAATCTGCAGAGTGGGTGCAGCCAGGGAAGAGCTAACTTGCTTCTCCCTCCTGGCCGCTGGTGAGTGGTGTTCTGCTCTATGTCGGAGTTTAGTCAAGGGGACGTGGGTCAGATGGCTGTTGCTAAATTATGCTGCGGTAACAACGCACAAATCCCTGTTGTTGACAACAGAGACTTGTCACATCAGTGCCCTTCGTGGGCTTCGTTCTGGGACCCAGGATGGACGCGTGAGAACAGCCGTGATGGCACCTCCCAGGGGCTCTGAGTGCTGCTGCTGCTCTCGCAGTGGCATATGCCGTTGCCACTCCTCCTCCAGTGCCAAAGCAGGTGTCACGGTCAAGCACGGCCCGGGGGGGGGGGGGGGGGGCAGGGAGCATGTTCTGCTGCGGGCGGGGTGGGCGGGTCGAGAAGGGCCTGGTGGGGAAGGGCGGCAGGTGTCCTCCCAGGAACGCTCGTCGCCGCAGCGCGTGTTTGGACGTGGTGGCCTTGCGGAAGGCTTCCCGGGGTTTTTGAGGGCCACTTAGAGTTGGGGGACAGGATGATGTGTACCTGTGTCCTCGAGCACCTCGATAGTGAGAATTTACGAGTTATATCTTCATTACCATTTTGGGGATCTTGGGACGGTGGACCTGGTACCCGATAGCTGCTTAATAAACGTTGGACTAAGAGACAAACCTACGAATGGACAGAAAGCAATTCTTTTCGTTATCAGTGGTGTCTTCTGCGGCTTAGTTTGAACTAATTTAATGGAGTCGTTCCTATAAATTGCAACTTTATATATAAAATGAAAATGCTTTCTTGGTCATTTTTTTCCATAGAAATTTTTTTTTCTTAACGGGGTACGTACTCATTATAGAAAATTTGAAAAATGTGCATTAAATACAAGCAAAGAAAAGCTCTCCTATCTGGCCACTCAGGACAACTGCGGACACTGTTTATTGTATATTCCACTGTATTTCTGCTTCCTTTTTTTGTCCTTACAGTTTTTGAACTTTGTCCGTATTTATAGTCATATTGTAATCACTTACTTTTCTTCCTTGTGCAGTCTTTCTTGCTTAACTTACAAGGTTGTGCCTCAACAGCGGAAAGGGCCATAGACGTCACATAATCACAGATGAGTATTATAAGGCTAATTTTAACCTCCCAATCTCATTCTCGATTCATTACTTTGTTCCTTCCCATAAACTGTTCACTCAGTCAAAACAGTTACAGCCTATTCTTACGCCCTCCTTCACCATCAGAATGGAAAAGAACAAGGAATGTTGAAAGATAGGCCACAGGCCTGAAAAATAAGATGTTGAGGTGGTTCTCAGACTAGATAATCAGCCCCTGGGAAATCAAGCTTTTCTTTTTTTTATTTGGTCTTTTTGTTCTTTTTGTTCTTTTACTCAAGACATCACTTTTTGTGTCTTGGAGTTTGCAGTTTTTTGAATGATCTCAATGTCAAGAATTTGATAAGTTGATTTTAGCCTTACTATCTTTGTGTGACTGATATACTCGACCTGGTCCCTGCTTGAACTTGCACTGAGTGCCCCCTTTATCTGAGGTTGCTAATTTAAAAGAAAAAAAAAAAGCCTTACTTTTTAGTTAGCAAGTGATCTTTTCTAGGCAACCCATTGTATAAGTTCACCATGCCTTATTCTTTCGTATCATTAATCATCTTCCCTCTAAGCTTTGGAAACCTGGCTGAATCTTGAGACATCTGGCTGGTCTCAGAGCCCCCCCTGCTGAGGTGAACGCCTGAGTGTTTGAGTGAGTGTTGTCGCGGCAGACGGATCTGAGAACCGGTTTATCTCCGGTAACGCACCGATTGAATTCCTGATGCGTTACCAAAAAGTACTTTTGTGTTCATTTTACAAAGAGATCTGATCACGACTGTCGCAGTTACCATAAAGATGGCATGATTAACCAGAGTGTTTATGAAAGTCTTTTGAATAACTCCTGTACTTAATGTAATTTCCAAATAGTTTGAAATATCCAGTGTCGATACAGGGGGCAGTGAACAATTTTTGAATTTGGACGAATTTCTCTATTTTAATTTTTGCAGTTGCTGTACTTTTAGAAATGTCCACGCTACCAAATAGGTCGGGACTGTGCGCAGAATGACAGCTTAGATAATGTGCTTGTTTGCTGCGGGAGCAGATGCCTCTGAGTAGAGCTCTGAGGTCAAAGAGGAGAACGGAGGAGAGGGAGAGAACGGTCCCACCGCGCAACGTCGGGGGGAGGCTCCCGCGAGCCCGGCAAGTTATTCTCCATGCCCCACCCTAGATTTTGCGGTCGTTGTCCCTGTTCTGTTGGCGCAGTTTGATCAGTTCTGTCTTAGCAGAGTGCTGTAACTTCTTAAAGAAATGCGATTCTTAATAACTTCGCGTTAGCATGTGACCGCCTCTCTAATCTAACATCTGTCTCCTTTAGGAGAAGTGTCCATTTAGGGCCAACTCACAGGTCCGACACTGATGGGGATCGTTGGGTGTCTCACATCAGTTGAGGAGACCAGAGTGAGCTTGATAGTGCTCGTCAGAGTGTGGATTCTGTGGCACAGACAGGGCTCCTCCGTGCTGCAGTTCTTAGCATGATCCAGAAGAAAGAAATCCCCCAAATGTGGAGTAGCATGAGTATATTAGTATTGTAAGGTGCTGTGTTAAAAGTTAGCTTAATTTAGTTTAATCCAAGGTTATCCCGTAGAAACTGATGTAAAAGATAGTTTAAAATTTGCTCAACTTTATTTAAAGCCCAGGTGTTAGGGTGGAAACGGTTTCCCTAGGGTATCCCATAATTTCCTTTAATTATTTCAGAGAAAGTATCTGTTACCAGGAAAAGAAAAAAGAGAACAGTCATTTTTTAAAATTTGGCTTAATTGCAGTGACATATAAAGAGAAATCATATTGATCTAGAGACGGGTCTTAATTTAGGCTTTTACTTCTGTGAGAACAATAGAAGAACTGTAGAACCATCCTGATTGTTTTATATCTGTAAAGAATTTTTAAAATACTTTTTATATTCCTTTTGAATTCTCAGTTAAGAAACTCTTTGGAGTTGGTAGCCTACAGAAATAGGCTATTTGAGAGGCATTTAACGTTCTAAAACTAGCTTTCTTCTCTTTCTCTACTTAACCTTTCAGTTTGAAAAGTTTCAAACTCTGCAGAACCGGTGGGGGGTGTCGTCAGCCCCGAGAACCGGATCCTCGTCCCAGCTTCAGTCACGTTAACTCTCGGCACTCTTGCTTTCGCTGCCCCTCCAGCCCCAGCTCTGATTCATCTGAAGCAGATTCTAGCCATCGTATCGTTTCATTCGAGTGGGTTGCTTTTGATCCTGGCGGTAGAAACCGTTTTCCCTCTTGGCATTAGCACAGGCGTTAAGGACTGAGTAGAATTCCTAAGGAGACAGACTCTGCACGGAAGAGCTTACCTTTTAAGAAAGGGGCTCAGATTCTCACTGGGTGCTTTTTTCAAGTTTCAAGATCTTGTTTTTCAAGTAAGGGTGTGTTTGCGAAGTTTTTAAGTTCTTATCTGTTTGGAAAGTCCTGTAGCAAGTTCAGGTTTACTCGTCCTGTAACCGCTTCGGCTGTGCCTCGTCTAAATAGCATTGAAGGCGAGAAAGAAGTATTTCACCAAGAGTTGGCGCTGAGAGGGCGTCAGATACATTGGGTGTATTCAGGAAGTGCCCCTTCATTCTGTAGTGATACATTAGCTTTTAAAGTTGCCTCATTGTAATAGCTCTTAAAAAGCACATATAAAAAAAAAAAAAACACTTAAAGGTGATCTTTTTTCCTCGCCATCAGCGGGAGAATTTAATTCCTATTTTGAGTCAAACTAAAATGTTCTTTCCTGTACCTGAGATCTGCAAGTATTGGCTGACTCGTCCTTCATTGTTAAACTGATTGGTTTCCCAGGTCAGTGTGTCTTTTTGTATACTTTGACCTTGTACTTCAAGTCGAATTCCTTTTGTCCTTTGAAAGAGTCATAAAGTTGTCAGCTAATATTAGTAGGCATGAGAAATAGAATTTTCACTTTTCTCTGTGATTTATAAATTTCAAGTGGTTTTAATAATCATAACAGTTTCTTGATTTGCTTCTAAAAAAGTAGATTCAAAAACTAAATTAAAAGGTAGATTCGTCAGATTAAATAGAATGAAGTGTTTTCCTTTGTAACTAAAGCTGGTTTTGCCTTAATTGTTAATTCTTAGAGTTTAATTCTCGAACATAGGAAGCTGTGGGGGTCACTTTTACATTCTGCTCTGTTACAGTTTTGCAGGGTGAGCGGGCCCCTGGTTGTGTGTGGGATGCTGAGTGCTGGACTGTGCGGCAATCTGATTTGCAATGTGATACGTGTCTGTTTTTCTTCAGTAGCTGAACAGAAGTAATTATATTTATGTTTCACCAATTGCACAAGAGTATAGGTAGAAGTATTATAATTAGATTTTTTTTTTAATTTGCAAAAATATTTGAGCTGCTTCACAGGTTGGTGCTATTTAAAAGCAAGGTGTTATTAACGTCTCATTCTTCTTGATTAGTGGTTTTGACGGTAGAAACATACTGCTTTTTGTCTTTTCTTGGTACAGTTTCTGATGCGTTTTGAATTTGTTCCCAACGTGTCTAGTGGCTGGGACACTAAAAGCATTCTTGTGTCCTATTTTTAGGGTGCAGCATTGAGTCTGGACGGGTGGCCAGGTTAGTGGCGAGGCCGTTGAACTGTGCCGAGTGCTCGCCTGCGTGTCCCCGGCCTCTCCACTTTCAGGGTTGAGTTACTGTTTACAGTGACACGTTTCACTGTCGGTGACTGGGCAGTCCGAATCCGTGTGCCTGTTGCCTAGCTGCCTTGAACTCAATTTTTGTCTAATTTCTGCTGCCGGTATTTATGTCTTCGGTTTCGGGATGGACGGTCCACTTGGCTGACCGCGGCGGGGAAGATCAGCGCTGTCTCATAAGGTCGGAGTGAGTGCCTCACGTTAAAGGGCGTGAATCAGAATGAACGGATCTGAGACCGGAGCTGGGTCAGGAGACAGCCCAGTTTCTCTGGGCTCCCGCTGCGTGTTTCTGGGCGAAATGGTTTTCCTTACCTGGTTCGGGTTGCATTGTTTAAAAAAAAAAAATCAGGACATGCATCATGGATATTTTGCAGAATATTCATTTTCTTTTAGTCCTAACAATATTTTGTTAACCCCGTACTTTGCGAGGTTGAAGAGGTTTCAGCTTCGTAGTTAAAGAGTGTTCCGGCCTCACTGGGATGCTCATAGGCACGCGCTCTTCACGTAACGAGGTGATCTGTCATGTGTTTAAGTTTCGGTGCTTCTGATTTATGGCACCTGGGGCCTAAGCGTTTGGGGTAGCAGGGTTTCAGGGGGCAGCATTCTCTTCGCTCAGGGTGGTGGTCTGTGTCGTTATGATGAACAAGTGAGGTGACTTGGTTAGGACAGCATTCCAGGTGTGTAGGCAGGGACAGCTGTCCGTGGGTTGCGAAATGTTTGGCCTCATACAGCTGGAGTTGGCATTCCGTGGTCACTGCTGCTTTTAGAAGGTCCTTAGCAAACAGTAATAATGTACTTTGGTATTAAGTAAATAAAATAAACAAGGAAGCCTCTGATGTTAAACCGAATTTGTTTGACTCTAAGGCCAACTAAATAAGTAAAACTTGTACTGCGTGCAAATAGAGGGGAACCTCCACCTAAGCATTTTGCTTGTTGCTTCTAAAATAGCAAATCTGCGGCATGTGATTGCTTGTTTTAATTTATAGCTTTTATTTTTGAAAAGACATGTTTAAGCATCAGCTTCATTAGTTGGACTGTGTTTTATGTATTTTTGCCAGAACTCCAGATGATTTGCAGATTACATGGCTAATGTAATACTGTTATGTTTAGGAAACTAGTTTGTTTCCGTTGAAGTCCTCGGACTATTTGGGGGGCCGTAATCAACTGTGAAAGTCATAATTTGTTGTTTGCTCTGGTCTTTGCCGCTGTGGAGAGTTGAACCTGGTTCCTGAGCATCGGTAGGGCCACACAGTGGCAGGAACCCGCCTGGGAAGAGGCTGCTTGTCTCGTTCTCAGTTGGTGCAGGCGACCGCCGAGGGTGGGGGACGATCGTGTGGACTTCTGAGTGCTTGCTTCCGTTATTCACTCTAAAACCCACTTACACAGCACGCATTGCTTTTGCGCCTTTTAAAAAATTATTTTCTTTTTATCCTCACCTGAGGATATTTTTCCCCTTGCTTCCAGAAACATAGGAAGGGGGAGAGAGAGAGAGACCTCTGTGTGAGAGACTCATCAGTTGGTTGCCTCCTGTACGCTCCAGAGGATCGAACCCGCCACCCTTTGGCTCCAGGACAGCGCTCTAACCAACTGAGCCACACTGGCCAGCGCTGTTTGTGTGTCTTTAATGGGTCAAACCATGTAACAGATGCTGGAAATTTAGAAATAAGTCCTTGCTCTTAAGGGACAAGTCTTGTCCAAGAAACAGAGTAAACAAGCAGTTTATAATGGATCTAGTTCTAAGTTGAGAGCGTGCAAAGGGAACGAGAGGAGAGGAAATCCACAAGACACGGCTTTGAGTGTTTTCCTTACAGTAAAACTCGTTGAGTTCTTCTTGCTGTTAAAGACGAAAATGATTCTGACACTTGTTAAAGTAATAAGGAAGACTTTAATGAAGACTACCGCAGTAGAAGAGGGCGATCCGCCTCCACTCTGAAGACGACCAGAAGTAGGAATTCATAGACCAGGAACAGAGCAAAGGCCGGTGGATGGCAGACGGCTGAGCTGACCTGACGGGATTTAGGGGAAGACAGGCGAAGGACTCACACACCGAAGGTGAGGGATGAGGAGCTTGGTCAGATATGAGTAAGGTTAGAGACCAGGTGTTGGGGCGGTCGCAAAGAGAAGTGCCGGGAAATGCCCCAGCCCCAGCCCTGAGGCGCGGGGGCTGTGAGTGTTTGTCGGGTGATGGGGCGCTCCTAGAGCGGGGTGTTTCACTTAGGCTGCAGCTTCTGTCCGTGTCACCTTTGGGTGCAGGGTCAGTCCCGTCCTTGTGGTCTGGTGTGTCCTGTTGAGCCTTCAGGGCACTTCCAGTAAAGGCTCATAAAACAGTCGGGACCAGTCATGCTTTATGGGGTCCAGCCAGCTCAGGGAAAGTGGCTTTTGTCCTGTTATCAGGGGCGTGGGGCTTCTCCCTAAACTGACTCATCAGGATTCTTGCTGAAACTGGGCTAGGCAGGCTGAAGACAGGACTGGGGGCCAAGACCAAGGTCTAGGTGAGAAGAGGGCTCAGAACCCGACTAAAGTTCGGTCGTGGAGAGAGACTTTGTCATTGTAAGCTTTTCAAGTTGGGTACAATTATGGTCTACATTTGATAGGTAAAGAATCTCAAGCTTAGAAATAGTCTGAGCAACTCCCAGAAGGCCCACAGCCAGTGAGTCCCAGAGCTGGGTATGTGCTGGATGCTTTCCACCGATGACTGGAAAGTCTCAATCTCATCTCCTGGACTGCGTGCCCAGCCCGAGATGGCTCAATTAATTGTTGCTGACCCGTAGTGAGAATCATTGGAAGTTTGCCTCTGTGGTCTGGCTGCAGTCGATGCTGTTTCGAAGCCCATGATCTCCATGGAGCAACGTGCTCAGGTTGCAATACAGAGTGACATTTAAATGTTGGCAGCTTTATTAGAACTTCAAAGTGTTGGTGTGACTATTTAGCTATAAACAGTTCTAATTTTTATATATACTTAGCAGAGTAACATTTTTCAGTTGGATTTCTGCCTCTTACCTATTGAAATATAGCGACAGAAGGAAGAAAATATAAAAATTAGGATTTCAGATTGTCAACATAAGAAACATTCAGACCGCCCTGGCTAGTGTAGCTCAACGGATTGAGCATTGGACTGCGAACCAAAGGGTCACAGGTTCAATTTCCAGTCAGGACAGATGCCTGGGTTGCTGGCAAGGTCCCCAGTAGGGGATGTGTAAGAGGGAACCACACATTGATGTTTCTCTCCCTCTCTTTCTCCCTCCCTTCTCCTCTCTCTAAAAATAAAAAAAATCTTTAAAAATTCTTTAAAAATAAGAGGAAGACCTCTTTAGCACGAAGGCAAGGTTCTTCAGTCACAAGACATTTTGGAGTTAACCTCACTGCTGGGTTCCCAGCCACTCACAGTGACAGCATTTCTCCTGTCCTCTCATCCCTTTTTCTTTCCTGCCGTTCATGCACTTTGTCCTGTTATTGGCCCTTTGCTCGTGCCCTTCATGCTGTTCTTGAGTCTAGAATGCTGTTCCCTGTGTCTTTATGTACAACTCCCAGTTTCGGTCGCACTCACTGCTAGTGATCTGCAGAGTGGCTTGGTCTCTCACTCAGGTCGGAAGCGCTGGGCCTTCACAGTCGGGCGGAAGATTGCTGGATGACGGCTTTTGATACAGTGTGTGTGAAAGTAGTAACCGAATCACTGCACAAGTTTTAAATGTTACTGGTAGTGTTTACAACACTTTATACAAGTTTTAATGTCTTGGTATATTTTCTTTCAGTGTATTTTTCAAAACAAAAAGATGGTGGACATACTACCTTATATAAAGTTCTATTCTTTTGATAAGCATTTTTAATTGTCACATACCTCATTGCATGGGTATAGCATAATTTACTTAACTCTTCCCAGACTTCTGAACATTTAAGGTTATATCAGTTTTTAATTGTTGAAAATAAAATCATAGTGAACATCTTTGGACATATATCTTTGTACTCTTCATTATTTTCTTAGGGCAGGGTCCCAGGAGTTGAGTTATTGGGCATGTGGGTAGAGAAGATTTTTCTGACTCTTGGCACGTATGTTGCCACACTGCTTTCCAGAGGGGCTGTGGCCGTCTGCTGTCCCACAGCAGTGTGAGAGAGGCCTCTCGTCGCAGTGCGGTTACAATACTGGAAATCCGCAACAATAAACTTACTGATTTTGAGGTCTTACATCATTCCTTTGTGGTGAGCTTCCCCAGTTGGATTGACCTTAAGTAATTGGTTCAAATTCCCAAGTAAGATTTCCCTTTGTCAAAAACTTTGTAAGATTCATTCCAAAAGTTGGGATGTAAAGGGAATAAGAAAAGCTTTCTTTGTCAGAGAGGGAATAAAAGGTTGGTTTTATACTGTCCGCATCCAGACGAATACTAATCAGTGAAGTACTACATAGTAAATGAATTAACTTTACTTCCCTTCAGTAACAGTAATTATCTTTTCAAAACACCCTCTGAATATTTTTTGGAATTGTAAAACTGAACAGCTCTTCTGGGATTCACAACACTGAAATTAAATGCTGTCACCTTTAAGTGTGCGTGTGCTTAGATCGGAATTATAGAGAAATGAATCACGATCCATATATCAAGTGTAAAAATTGGCTTCAGCAAAGTGTTTATGTTGTGAGAAGTTGAACATTTTTAAAGAAAATACACAATTGAGAAAATGTGGGATTTTCTTTTTCATTTTCATTCCAGCTCACGGTGTATTTGTGATTTTTAACAGAAACTTCTGAGCTTCCATTCTGAATTTTAACGGTACAGCCATATCTACCTAAAGAAATTGAGTGACGTCCTCAGTAAGTGATGGCCGGGATTCTTTTCAGCTCCTCCCCCCACCCCCGGGCTTCCATATATTTTAGTGCATCTCAGTCAAGTGAAGTGCAATGAAAGATTTGAATCCTGTAACTGTTGCCTTCTAAAACGGTTTGGTTTTCTTGCCGGCTGCATTCTCTGTGGTGTTTTAGTGATGCTAATGTTACTGAATGGTTTTTCTCAGTCCTGAAACTTCTTAGTGGTGATAAATCTTGTTCTGCATAGAAGTCCTCCAGGTCACCTAGCAGAGTGCAGTGGGTTTTTGTTAATGACTGCATTGTCCTTTGCTCTCATTCATGACACTCTGTGACAGTAAGGCTCTCCCCTTGGACTCCCCCGCCCCCCAGTTTTTACAGTTGGTAAATAATCTTTAGCTGTAGCAGGAGGCAGACAGCATCAACTACAGTGGATCAAATTATCAATACATAGCTAGGGAGATGTCCTTTACCTCCTGGTCAGGGGACACTTGATAGTCCTTATCAAATCTGCTAAGAGATTAAAGCAAATCTCTCTTGAAGTTTCCACTGGCGTCGGGAGTTGATTGTCGGGGACAGGAGCGTCTGATTGCCTTTGCTGTCCATTGTGACACCACGTCTGTGAAGATGTCAAAGATGTGAAGTGTTTGCTGGGTTCTCAGTTGTGTACTTGCTATCAAGACTTGCATGTAGCAGATTTATTTTAATGAATTATTCAAATGTAGAACATTTTATGAGTGCTAGCACATGGTGGTTTTTTATACGGCATGTGTACGTTTCATCTCTTCTTTTCCTACAATCTACAGACACGTTTAGTTTCTCCAGTTGCAGCTGTTGCACTATTTTGTTGAAGCCGGCTTAAAAATCTGGCAGGAGGACTTCTTGCTTTGCTTGTTCTTTTCAGTGCTGCAGTTTTATTTTGCATACTTAGTGCTTTCTGGGTAGATTGACTTCTTTTCTAAAGCTGAAGACTTTCTCTAGAACTCTGCCCAGCCTTGACCACTCGCTGTTCCTGTAGGTGAACTGGTGATACCCTCCGGTTTGGTTGCTGGCTATATTTAGAGGGTTACAAGTTGATTGCCCAGAGGTAAAGGTGACAGTAGGAAATAGTACGTTGTGTTGATGTCAGACGCAGTGTGGCACAAGTTCTCGTGCTCCAGTACGGAAGCTTATTTTGTTTGCCTTTACGTGTGCCTGTGCCTTGTGATGTGCTCAAAATCCAGTTTTGCCCCAGCTGGCGTGGCTCAGTGGATTGAGCGCCAACCTGTGAACCAAAGGTCGCTGGTTCAATTCCCAGTCAGGGCACATGCCTGGGCTGTGAGCCGGGTCCCCAGTGGGGGGCAGGCGAGAAGGAAGGGAGGGGTGTGTCTGTCACACATCAGTGCTTCTCTCCTTCTCGCTCTCCCTCCCGTCCCTTCTCTCTGGAAATGGATAAATAAAATCTTTAAAAAAAAAAGTATCCAAATTCATTTGGGGAAAAAAAAAAAGAAAATCCAGTTTTTATTTGGAAGAAAACCTTCAAGTCATCTCTTTTTTAGTGACCATGTAAATCCATGTTACACAGATGTCATTTGTTCTCCCATTACCTAGTTCAGTACATTTTGTGTGTGTGCGTGCGTGTGTGTGTGTGTGTGTGTGTGTGAGAGAGAGAGAGAGAGAGAGAGAGAGAGAGAGGGAGGGAGGGAGAGAGGAGAGAGAAACTAAGTGCTTTCCATTGCTGGTGAAATTTAAACTTTTTGATCACTTCAAACTTTCTATTTGAGAAGGTACTGGAAGTTTGTGAACTGAAATAGGTTAAGTTTATACCATCTCATTATTAATTTGATAATTTTAAAATTTCATTTTTATATTAAAAAAATTTGATCTGAAATGCCCATCTCCCACTCAGATTCATAAAGTTGTTGTTTTTGTACTTGGTTTGGGGTTATCTGCACTTTCCAGGAATTACTTTTCAGCTTTTAGTACCTTGCAATAATGTTTTATTCTTAATGACCCTCTTGAAAATGGAACCTTCCAGAAGAAATAAAATCTGCCATTTATTTTATTGAAGTCTTAGGAATGATTATCCCACCTGCAGCTGTAGTGTATTAGAATGTGATTTCTTAAGTAAGTTGGACAAATCTAGTTAGTGACTTTCAGGTGTTACTTCTCAGTTAGTTGAAGGAAATAAGCTTCAAAGAGGGGCTGGTGAATTTCCTTTCCTCTCTTTAAAGCAGGAATTTCTTTCCCTGTCTTTTTGGTTTGTGTTCCTGAGTTTTCAGCTTTGTAACTATGTTTTACTGTGACCGCTCTCTGAGGAAGTCTCTCTCCTATTGCACATATTAAAGTGAGGACGATTTAGAGGAACCGAGGTTAAAATCTGCATGTTGAGCTGTCTGGATATTCTGGCGTTTCTCTTTGTGGAAAGTAAGCAGGAATAAACGGGCAAGTCCTCTGAAATGCCACCGAGTGTTGCCCAGTGATGTGCTCACAGCTGGGCCTGACAGTGACCGCTCACCATTGGTCATTCCTGACCGGTCTCCTCACCTCTGTCCCCTGCCGCCACCCCTCCCCCAGCAACCAGAATCCGGGAGGAATGCCTGTCCCCTTTTTCTGAGGACAGTTTGAACGTAGTTGGTCACTAGTTTTTCAGACGGAACGCTGACAGTGCCTCTTTGAACTCAGTCACACGGTTCTCTCTCTTTTTTTGAGTTCTTCACCCTTCCTGCCAGTTAACAGTCTCACTTGTGAACAGGCTGCACACACCGTGCAGCTCACTGCGTCCCACTTCACACGGCAGCACACGTGGAAGCCGCTGGAGCCCGTGACCTCATCAGACGTGGCGGTTCGGCACTGACCAGGTCGGCGTGTGGTTGGCTCTGTCGGCTCCTTCGGTCTCTCAGGGGGGCTTCGCCTGCGGCCCGCCCGGGCGTGTGTGCGCCCTCACGGGGCGGGAGGGCGGAAAGCGGGGCGCGGGCTCTTCTTGCTTCTGTTCCCTCCGGACATTTTCCTAAGTAAGAGATTTCCTCCCGTTTTTTGAAGGTTTTCTAGTTTTGAATTTTTAGAGATGTAGAGGCCTGCAAAAGGAAAAGATATGGGGACAGCAGTTGGCTTTTTGGTGATTTCCTTTTAACTTTTTTTTATTCCAGATCGGGGTAGAGAGGGTGGAACGGGACCTCAATCCAGGCTCCGGCGGCTCTGGCACGTCGGAGTGTGGCATGAGTTGGCCAGCGTGTGCTTCACTGCGGTGTTCCTGAGACGCTTTTACGTCTTCCAGGGTGCTGAGAATGCACACGTACTCGTGTTTTTGTTTCTCTCTCGTTCTCACATTTCTGCGCCTTTCTTCCTCTTCAATGTTTTATTGATGTCAGATCTCTAGAAATTTAAATTTTCTAGTCTGTACCTTCCTATTCTACAGGTCCTTTCACCTACAACTAAACCTAGTGAGCAACTTTAAAATAAAATTTTGAAAAATACTTATTTATAAGGAATGAATTTAACGTTTATTACCTCAGTACCATAAAAATCTATTTCAAGTGAATACATTAGTCTGAGTATTGGGAAAGGAGAATGTGACCTGGGTCTGTAGGCAAAGTACCGTCTCTGCCAAGAGCGCATCCTTAACGTTGAGACGGAGCGGTCTGCGTCCAGCAGCGTGGGCCTGTGGGGCGTGCACAGCAAACCCTCCCCCTCCCCCCACCGGGCCTCGGTCCCTCCTCCAGCCCTGCTGGTCTCTGACTTAGAGAAGAGGCTACAAGGGTTTGGTGTGAGAAGAACAGTCAGTGATTAAATGATGTTCACCATCTCTCGCGTTTTAGGTCATCAGTCCGAAGCTAGCCCTGTTTTGGTGTATGAGAAGCCTGCTAATTTTCAGAATTGCCTCGTTGTGAAGATTCTTTCTTCTTTAAGTGATTATATTTTCGAATTCCCTTATTTCATCTTGTGTGCTTGTTTTATATATGCCTTTCCCCCTTGATTAAAAACATTAGAAAAACTTCAAAACTGGAGGAAATTTGAAAGAATAGTATGATATACCTGTTTTTAAAGATGTTCCAAATAGTTTAATTACTTAATATAAAGTTAAAAGTTTTAAGTTATGCCAGTACTTTAGAGTTTAGAAGTTTTCAGCTTCATGATAAATTTTTCTTTTAATTGCTAAATTCAGTATTTGTTATATGCTAGAAACTGATTATACATGTATTAGTTTTGTTTTTTGGATATCATTTCTTTTTCTTTTGAATAATCTTCCTTTATGATAGCAAAACATGAGAAATCAGGAGATCTGTTTCAACATAATTTTTATCATGCAAAATGACATTTTAATAAATACTATTTTTAGGATAGTGTTCCTATTTTATAAATATACATTTTCAGAGGTCTTTCAATATATCAACATTTGGGATTTTAATGTAAGTGCTGAAATTAAGAATCAACATTGCTTTAGCTTTCTATACTTAGCTCTTTTTTCTGAAGCTGAAGTGAAGGAAGATCAAAGACTTCTGAGACATATTCTAGCTTTTGGCTTAAAGATCCGAACATTTATCCAGACATTTAAAAAGTACTACTATTTACCTGTCTCTGGATTGCTCAATATTTAGTCTGTTTTTCTGTTTTTTTAATACATAAATATAGAAGTATTTACCCTACTCTAAAAATTAATGTTTATAAAAGGTTTTGAGAACTTTGGAAAAGTATGTATTATAACATAAAGTGTGCAAAAGAGGGACATAATTGTCTGTTTATAGGGAAAAGACTAAAAGGAAATTTAAATACCAGGCTGGTGGGTGGCTGCCTGCTCTGTCTGTAAGAACTCCAAGTTAGCGCCCCGCTCCGCCCCCCCGCCCTGCCATCCCTCCCCACCCCCCCCCCGCTGCCCCCACCCTCTCTGGAGCATCGCCTCAGCTCCTTGCTGCTGATCTTCCTGTCCGGCCCCCCGGGGTGGTCCTGCTGCTTCCCGGACAGCTGGGCCAGCTCTGCCCTAGGCAGGTCCCTGTGTCTCTGTTTGTCCCTGTGTCCCTGGTGAAATCCTGTCACCGGGATGGAACTTCTGCCTTCACTCACTTTAGTTTTGTTCTCTTCTTTTGTTCTTACTGCTCTGGGCTTTCTGTTAGGTGAGCATGTGCCTTGCATGCATATATGCCTTCCAGCGTCATCTGGTAAATGCTTGCTTACACTGAAGGACACTTTGCCTTTCTTGTGTAAGAAGTGAAAGCCCTGTGGACTCACATGGCAAAAGGCTCAAGCTTATTTCTCCCATTCGGCTTCCTCTGTGGTCTTCTGTGGCCCTTTAAACAAACCAGCTTGGTTTCTCTTTTCCTCCTTTGTTTTCCAGGGCTTTTATTGCTGGGAACAGTACCCTCTCCCTCCGCCCTCCCAGCTCCGCCCTGGTTGGTTCACCAGGCCGACTGTTCCATGAGTGTTCCATGGAGTTCGTAACCCTGAAAGACTGGCGTCCTCTTCTACCGTTCGGTGACTGTGCCAGCTGGTGCCTTAGCTTCCACATCAGTAAGATGCAGCAGTAACGTTATTTAGCTCATAGGTTTGTTAATGGGGTTGAATTGGCTAATACAGCCCAAATGCATTAGCATTTAATAAAGTTTGTATGATTTGTTGCGTACACGTTTACATTATTTGCTGCTTTGGCTCTCTGTGTACACACATGGACACACACATGCAGAGATTCTTGATGAGGATTTCTATTCCCTGTTCCATTGTAAACTCCTGTTGTCCCCTGGCATTGTCGCCGTGTAACTGACAGAAGCTGTATATGTATAGGTCGCACAGCGTGGTGACTTAGTGCGTGTGCGCATTATGAAATGATTATGAAATGATTACCGCGACCAAGCTCCTTCACCCATCCACACCTCCCATAGTTATAGGGTATGCGTGCGTGCGTGCGTGTGTGTGTGCGTGCGCCTGGGGAGATCACTTCAGATGCCTTCCCTTAGACAATTTCAAGCATACGGTGTAGTAGTACTAACTGTTGTCACCGTGCTGTCCATGAGGTCACCAGAACTTACTCCTCTTGTAACTGAACGTTTGTCTCTCTGGACCAGCCTCTCCTCCTTTCCTCCGCCCTCCAGCTCCTGGCAAGTACTAGTTTACTTGCTGGTTCTACAAGTTCAACGTTTTTTAGATTCCACATGTAAGTGAGATTATACAGTATTTGTCTTTCTGTGTCTGGCTTATTTCGCTTAGCAGAATGTCCTCCAGAGTCATCCGTGGTACAAGGGCAGGATTTCCTTCTTTCTTCCGTGGCTGCGTGGCGTACGTACACCACGTTCTCTTTATATGTCTATCCGCTAACACACACTCAGTCGTTTCCACATCGTGGCTGTTGGGAACGGTGCTGTAGTGGACGCGGGAGTTCATCCACCTTTTCGAATAGCGATTTCATTTCCTTTGGTTATGTACTCGGCAGTGAGACTGCTGGATCATACGGTAGTTCTACTTTTATTTTTTTAAATGTGTATAGATTCGAGAGAGAGAGACATATAGATGTGAGAAGCATCGGTTGGTTGCCTCTCATATGTGACCCGACTGGGGATCGAACCCTCAGCTCTTCAGTGTACAGGGTGGCACTCCAACCGAGTCCCACCGGCCAGGGCTCCTTGTCCTTCAAAGCACAGGACAGGCGAGGGGCCGCCGCAGGCATTCCGCTGCCCTGAGCCGTCGGGGTCTCTCCTGGTGGCCTCTCTCTCGTGCCGTTGGAGATCCCACAGCTACAACCAGCCACAGTCCTTGGGAACATGCTGTCTGTTTTAATTTTTTGAGGAACTTCCATACCGTTTTCCATTGCGATTGCACCAACTTACATTCCCTCCAGCAGTAAGTACGCAAGGGTTTTCTTCTCTCCACATCCTCGCGTTTGATATCTCTTGCCTTTTTCTTCAAACTTAAACAACAGACATGGCTTTGCTTCCCACAGCCCTGGCGGCTGGAAGGCCGAGGTCAGGACGCCAGCGTGGCCGGGTCCTGGTGAGGGCTCCCCTCCCGGCTTGTGGTGGCCGCCTTCGCGCTGTGTCCTCGCCTGGCGGCGAGGGAGCCACCGCCTCGTGTCTTTGTGACAACAGCCGTCCAAACAGCTGAGAGGCGGCATCTCATCGTGGTTTCGTGTTGGTGACGTTCAACATCTTCTCATGGACCCGTTGGCCATTCGTAGGTCTTACTTTGAAAAATACCCATTCAGGTCCTGTGCCCGTTTTTAGTTGTATGGCTTGTGTTTTTGCTGTTGAGTTCTGTGAGTTCACCGTAAACTCCTCAGTAGCAAGGATGATGCCAGCTAAGTCCTCACTGAAGCCGACTGCTTCATTTTGGCGAAGTGTAGGCCATTGGCTCCGGTTCCGGGAGTAGACCTTTAGGATGTAATTTGATTCCAGGTAATGCTATTCATTAAATAATCCTTTAAACATTTATATAAAGAAAAACAATTTAAAAGTAAAGGGCGTTTTGTTGACAGTGGTGGCTTGATATAGTTCTTAAGCAGCTGAAGTTAAAGGCGTTGAAGGGCAAGGCACTTAACGTGGTCACTCTCTCTGCCCTGCTGTAATAAGTCCAGTCTGTTAATCAGCATAGATGACGCAGAGCAGTATCTCCTGGTGCAGAAGCAACATCTACGACACAGGCAAAAAAGCCTCCCCCCCCCAGTGGGGGAGGCGGAGGGCCGGCTGAGCGACGGTTCGCGGTGGGACCAGGCAGGCTTTTCTCTTCCTCTGTGTACGCAGTAGCTGCTGCCTGTCCTGCTCATCCTCCGGGCGTCCCTGCTGCTCACTCGGGAGGTGACAGGGACAAAACAAAGGCTTCCCCTTAGTGACTCTGACACTGACAGGAGGGCGTTGATTTCTTACGAATGCTCTGAGGTGGCGATTGGGAGAAAATGTTCCCCAGGTTGTAAGAGTTAACTGAAGTTATTGACACGTTTTATTTTATTTAAAGGTTTTATTTATTTATTTTTAGAGAGGGGAAGCAGGGAGAAAGAGAAGGGAGAAACATCAGCGTGTGGTTGCCTCTCACACGCCCCCCTACTGGGGACCTGGCTCGCAACCCAGGCATGTGCCCTGACTGGGAATCGAACCTGCGACCCTTTGGTTCACAGCCTGCACTCAATCCACTGAGCCACACCAGCCAGAACTTTTTTTTTAATTGACACAATTTAAAAAATCAGTAAAGGAATGTATCCAATATTGCTCTTGCGTTTACGGTAAGATTTGTTGCTCTCATATTGTGTAAAAAGTTTTATTCATCCTCTCTGCATATTAAAAAATTTTACTGTACCAATAAAAAAAGAGACGAGATTTGAGTGAGATAAGGACTTAAAAACCAGCTCTTTCAAGACAATTAAAATGCTTTCGTGAGGAGACGAAACCACTGACCCGCGCCTGTTGTGTCGTGTGCTGGATGGAGACCCGCTGCGTTGTCCTGTGTCCTGTCCGTGGGAGTGAGGGCTGCCCCGAGTGAGCGGCTAGCGCTTGGGGGGAGAGGGAGCCTCTCTGAGCGGTGCAAAGCCTTGCGTTCGAGTGAGCGCTGAGTATAATCGGTGACCCGATCGCAGTGAGAAGAATGGGACTGCATTAACTATACGAATGCTTAGACTTGGAGGTTTAAAAAAAGATTTTTTCCAATTATCTCAGCATTTGAAAATGCCGTGTTTGAGGAAATTGCTGTTTGAGGAAGTTTCTGACTAATCCTAGTTCTCTGAGAGTTTTCAGTATTGCTGCCGTAGAGTTTTCGTTAAGAGCTTTTCCCCACACTTATTGACACGATCATGCGGGTTTTCCGCTTGCTTCCGTTAGTAGGGCGAATTAGATTAAGTGATTTTCACACGTTAAACTAAGCGTGCACTTCTGAGGTAAACCCTACCATTAATGTCTTACCGTCCTTCCTATTTACTAGTGAGCTTCCATTTGTAATATTTTGTGAAGGATTTTCACATTTGTATTCTCTAGGGTCCTCTATACTTTTTCGTAATATCTGTCACCTCCCTTCTTCCTTCCTCACCCTGCCCCCCCCCCCCCAGAATCCAGCAGCTGCACGCGGTGGTCCCCCTCCCCTGCCCGCCCTCTTTCTCTCTGGCGCAACTGAGCAGCTTCGCGCAAACGCCCTCTGCACACCGCTGCGTGGAGGTCGCCGGTGCAAGGCGACAGGGCGCCCCGTCACTGTCGGGGGAGCCTGCCCGCCAGCGCACCTGCCGCCCGCGCCCAGCTTCCCCGCGCTTGTTCGTTCGGCGCTTCTTCTGTTCAGCGCGAAGGAGCACGGGGGTCGCCAGGCAGGCGCAGGGGGCCTCCACGCTGAGAGGGAGACCTCCGTGGGCCAAGGGGCCAGCAGGGGGTCGAGTGGTGCGGGAAACAGCAGAGCGCCGAAGGGCAAAGTGGAAAGAAGACACGGTGCCTGCGGGCGGGGGGGGGCGGGGGGCGGGGACCAGGAGAGCTTTGGAAATCTGGGAACACCGCGGCCGGGAATGCGTTCCTTGGACAGATAGGTAGATGCAGCTAAGGGGCGTTCGCGCGAGGAAGTGCCG
Source organism: Glossophaga mutica (assembly GCA_039655065.1). NCBI lineage: Eukaryota > Metazoa > Chordata > Mammalia > Chiroptera > Phyllostomidae > Glossophaga > Glossophaga mutica. The sequence goes on along the minus strand of CM077304.1, from coordinate 221,430,293 downwards.
TTTTCTTAAATCCAAGTTCAGCTAAATTTTATTTTATCTTTACTTTTTGTATTAACATTTTCTTTTCTTTCTAAAAGGGTTTTTTATTGCTGTTCCAGTACAGTTGTCTCCGTTTCCCCCCCCCCACTACTTCTCCCCACCCCTAAATTTTAAATCTGTGATTATTTGGTATTCATTTTTTAAAAAAAGATTTTATTTATTTATTTTTAGAGGGGAAAGGAGGCAGAAAGAGGGAGAGAAACACCGATTGGTTGCCCCCCGCACACCCCCAGATGGGGACCTGGCCCACAACCCAGGCGTGGGCCCTGACCGGGAATCGAACTGGCGACCTTTCGGTTCTCAGAGCGGGACTCAGTGCACTGAGCCTCACCAGCCAGGGCGTGGTATTTCTTTTTAACTGTTGCTCATTTACTGTGTGAAGTACGAGGGAAAATACTTAGTGAGTGTGGATTTTTTAGTTGAGGAAGAGGACTGGCGTGGTTCCGTGTTGGCTGTACCTGAACGAAGAATTCCTGGTGGGGATTTTGCAACACTGGGTTTAATCCTCACCTGAGGCTATGTCTATTGATTTTAGAGAGGAAGGGAGAGAAAGATACAGAGAAATACCAACGTGAGCGAGAAACATCAATCAGTTGCCTCCAGTTAGTGCCCTGAGCGGGGATTGAACCCACAGCCTCTTGGCGCCTGGGACGACACTCGGGTCAGCTGAGTGACCCGGCCAGGGCCTGGGCCTGGGCGGGATGTTCTGGGAAGACATCAGTGTGATGTGGATTGTTCGCGGGGCTGCAGCGCAGACAGGGTTTTTCACGGGTGGAATGCAGGCCGTAGAGTTCGCTGTCCTCGCTCAGATCCAGCCTGGCCACCCAGTGCGTGGTCTTGCTCTAATCACCTCACCTGTCGGGTTCTCGTTTTCCTCCTCTGTAACACGGGGGTGGCGATTGTAGACCCTCTCTTCCAGGGCTGTGGTGACGGTAAAAACAGACACGGCCATTCTCCTGGTACCGTGCGCAGCGCATTGTTGGTGCTCAGTAACCACCAGACAGACGGACTCGTCCGTGCAGACGGTGAAGAAAAAGGTGCGCGGTGGCACCTCGCTACCTGTCGTTGATTCATTCCGGAACTCGTGGTGCGTGCCAAATCTGATGAGCACCGGACGATGAAGCGTGTTCTCTTGCTGGGCAGTGTTGTGACCCGTAAAAGTTCCAGCAAGTGTGACGAATCCTGCACAAGGGCCAAGGGCTGAAACATTTTTTTCTTGTCGAAATGTGACAAGTACGGGGTTTGACAAACTCTGAAACTGACGGGTCCTGAGGTACGACTGTATCTAAAAGTAACAAATGCAATACTGGTGATCTAATAGGCAGTTCCGGGCTAATGGTGTCACTCACCAGACTGAAAACTTCTGGTCGCCACAGTGTCTTTCATCAACATTCCCGGCGCCCGTTGGCACTAAGAAGCTGCAGAGAATGCGTGAGTGAGTGAGCCCCGCAGTTGTGACTCTCATGTGTAGAGCTGCGCCCTAGCCCTGGTACTAGTCCTCTGACCGCCAAGGACACCGCGGGTCGGTGTGCTTGCGAGTGCCCAGGAGTGAGGTTTGCGTGACCCTAAGTGTTGCGTTTCAATTGCAGGCGCCGGTTAGCGAGGTGAAAGCAGCGGAACCATGGCTCAGTTTCCAGCACCTTTTGGTGGTAAGTCTTCAAAGATCTTCCTTTTTTAGCGTGCTTTAGAACCGCGTGTTAGCAACTTCGTGTTGCGGCGAGTTTGAAATCTGCCCGCAAGTAGAGGGAAGAGCGCGGCGACCAGCCCACCCACGCACCCAGGACCGATTTCCGGGACGGTGGGCCAGCCGCGGCCGGCGGCGCAGCATCCAGACCCTCGGAAGCAGCTCCGAGGCGTCACGTCATTGCATTCGCAGATGTCGTAGCACACGTTTGTGAACGATAAGAACCGTTTTAAAGATGTAATTACAGTGCTTTTATCGTATCTACAGAATTTGTAGTAATTCCTTACTGTGTCCACCTAGGAAGTCAGTGTAACAATTTCCCTGATCTAGCCGGGTTTTTTTGCTGCGGTTTGTTCAAATCGGGACCCAGACAAGGTCCCCGCAGTGTAGTCAGCGTCTGTGTCTCCGAGTCTCCTCATTGGTGAACTCGCCTTCCCTTCCTGGTTTTTCTCTGCAGTTTGTTTGTTGAAGTGATTGGGTCATTTCTTCTATTCTTTTTGCGAGGCCTGGATTTGGAGCATGGCATTTTTATTTGTTAAACTTTAGTTTATTTTCTTAAACCTGTCATCTGCATAAAATGGGTTTTTAAGGTCATTTTTCCTGACGTTATTAGGAAAGTGTTCAGTACTTGTATTTGCTTACCAGCTAAGCATTTTTTTTTTTCCCAAAAGAGAGGGTGACTCACTAACGGGGCGCTCTGTGGTCCAGGGCGCGCATCACCATGGGAGTGCGCAGGCGCCAAGCGCCGCCGCCCGGCTCACGCTGCCCAGGTCCCCGTGGGGTCTCGTGCAGAGGTCTGGGAGGTTTCCAAACCATTAGTGTAATTTTATCTTGTGTTTGGTTTTTGTCTTCATTCTTACTTATTGGGCAAGCTTTTTCTTTTTTTGGGGGGGTTATAGTTCAGGGATGAATTCTGATAGAAGGACAGAGCAACACAAATCTCTAGATTCTAGAGTCTGCACGGCTGTAAGGCCTGTGAGCGAAGGGGTCAGATGTGTACGTCCGCATTTTACCCCAGGTGTCTGACACAGAGCTTGGCACAGGCCCGTGTGCAGTAAAGGCGCCTCCAGTGACCGAGCGAGTTGGCACGACCTGTCCCTGTCGTGGCAGCCCCCAAGCGAGGTTCGACGCCACGCTCAGACAGTTTGGCTGCTGTGCTGGTCGCAGTCCCGTTCTGCGTGAGGCATGCATGGACGCCGGTTTCTGCTGTTCGGGAACGGGCCTGGGCTTTTTGAAAATCTCCTCTCTGTGCCCTCTCAAACGATGTGGGTGGTTTCGTTAGAGCAGACGAGGGCCACAGTGAGAGAGGTCTCGGCAGTAAGGGGGCGTCTGGTCGGTCTCTGGAGAAGAACCTAAATCCCATTTTATCTGGTTTGCTGTGCTTTTAAAAAACAGACCTAGCGAGGTATAATTTATGTGCCACAGAATTCACTAGTTTTAGTTGCACAGCTCAGGGCGTTTTAGTGAGTTTGCGGAGTTGTGCAACGGTTACTGCGGCCCGGTGTTGGAGTGTTTTCATCGCCCCCAAAAAGATTTCCCTGGAGTCACGTAGGGCACTGATTGTGAAGCCCAGCTTCTTCCGTGACTGTCGCCTGTGCTGTTCGAGATGTCCGCAGACGCAGTTGCAAATCAGTCTGTTGCTTAAGTTTAGGTAAATAAATGATGGGTAACTTACTATATCTTCGTATAGATACAGTCCTGCAAACTACAGGTTTACAGGACGGTTTTTATAAAAAATAATTTGTGCCAATTTCTTTTTGGGGTGGGGGGCTGCTTTACAGTTAACCTTCTAACTTTGTGTGCGTACCTTCCAAGGACACATGGGTGTTCACTTGTGGAATCATCTATAACACGTTGACAGACCCTAAAAGTGCTATGGGAATAATTTACGGGCCCGCCGTGTTTCCTTTTTCTTATCCAATAATTCGTTTGTCTCTTCTTTGGGTTGTAGGCAGCCTGGATATCTGGGCCATAACCGTAGAGGAGAGAGCGAAGCATGATCAGCAGTTCCATAGTTTAAAGCCCATATCCGGATTTATTACTGGTAATCGGAGTCGGTATTTTCACACTTTTGCTTCTCAGTAGCGCCTGTATCTCTGGAGAATATGTTACGCGGGCTCAGGTGGGCTTACATGTGACCGAGGGGTTATTTGCCCGTTTGCTTTACCCTTGAGCCCGTATTTTTAAAATTGCTTTTCCTGCGGTGAATTCAAGCCTCGTTTGCAGTCGGCATGGATGTCAAGCCGCTCGTTCCCTGCGTGTTGCCGATGGGAACGGGTGAAGGCCAAAGGGCCCCCTTCTTTAAGGGGAGCAGCACCGGGCTGTGGTCCTTCGGCCGAGACACTTGCCCAATTCTGACCTTGAACTGCTTTGAGAAACCATAAATTAACTGATTCTGAACTTTCGAAAACAAGAAGTTCTCGTATTCCCATGTCCCTAAAGTTCCTTTTGAACTTTGCCTTTTCTGTTATCTTTCCTGTTTGGTTACACTTTAGGATTTGTTTTTTGGAAAAATGAGATCTTAGATTTCCAGGGGACTTGTTTTTGTGTGTGTTTCTATCTCATGGTTCCCTCTAACTTACTAAATTTTAATCATGTGGTTTTTAAAAATAGTTATTATTTATTCTTCATAAATATATTAGAAGTACAAAAAATTGGAAGTGTAGATGCCGGGAATGGCAAAGAAAGACCTTTTTCATCAGGCGGAGGGACGGCCCTCACTTCCTTGAGGCCCCCGTGGGTGTGCCTTTTCACACGGGGCGGGGGGGGGGGCTGCCTCTGTCTCAGGTCATAGCAGCTGGATCCAAGCAGATGATTCACTCCTGCACATGGTGGGCCCTTTCCAGGTGATGGGTGCGTGTTACTGTTGCTTATAGACTTACCATTCGGCTACTATCGTGTATTCAATTCCGTATTCACAGGATTGCCAGCCTCTTGTTTATTTTTGCATTTTATTGTAAGAAAATTTCTGTCGTTGTTCAGCTATTCTTTTGTTCTGAAACTTTTTCTACTATATTTACAGGTGATCAAGCTAGAAACTTTTTTTTTCAATCTGGGTTACCTCAACCTGTTTTAGCACAGATATGGTAAGTTGGAACTTCACACAAGCCGAAGGTAAAATAAAATATTCTAGTAATGCAATTTCTTAAGCTATAGCAGGAGACCTTACATGTCTAGTCTGGAATACTCTGCTACTTCTCACCAAAGAAGGACTTCGAAAAGTATGTTTCTCATGTGGAACTTTAAAAAAAAAAGTGGTGACCTTTGCCAGCTGACATTGTCAAAAGTTGGCTTTCCAGTTGAGAAACCTACATTTTGATATTTTCTCACTAATTTGTTTTAGCTTCAGCCACATCACCCACCCATCCTCATCTGAACACCCCGCATTTCTCGCTTTACTGCAAATGGTTCTGCATCTTTCTTTGAATGAAAGATAAAAATACATATATTTGAGGGTTATTAGTGAAATAACCAGTGAAATAGAGAAACAACCAACACTTATTACATTACAGTGTTGAACAAGGTGAATGCATATTAGGTATTGTTGAATTTCTTTTTTGGCAGTCACCTAGTTTATTTTCTTTATTGTTGAATTTCTTAATTTACTATTACAAATAAACGCTGAGTCCTTTGGAAACCCAGGAAAGAGAGTAGTGGCAAATGGAGTTCTGGGTTCCCGGCTCCTGGCCTCGGGGAGCCCCGCCGAGTTCTCCTGGGGGACTGGTTCCTCGCGTGGCGTTCCGTTTCCCTGTTTGTGAGTGTTGTGGAGGCAGCTTCCTGCCGTAGGAGAAGCCCGTGATTTGTACGCACAAGCCTGGCCTTAAATCCCCGCTGTGCTGTCTTCGGTCTTTACGATTGGGAATATGTATTTATCCTCTCTAACCGCAGTTTTCTAATCCAGAAAATGGAAAGACGTTTTCTTCATGGGGCTAAGAGGAGTAGGACGGAAACTTACATGAAGAACTTAAGTGTGGGGCCTGGCACACAGTAGACCCTCAAAACAAAACCCCGAAAGGGTAGCTGCTCTCAGCACTGGGGACCGGGGATTCTAAGCTGTCCAACTAATGGCTTCTCCCCTTAAATGCTGACCTCGGTTATGTATAATTTCATGGAAGTTAACCAAGTTCACATAGTCCCTCGTTGCCTTTCAGGAGAGCGTAGGCTGAGCTTGATTGTAGGTGCCATCAGTATGACAAAGATTTCCTACGTTCTGAAATAGCAGAACTTTCCTGGGAAATTTAGATATACTTGTGCATGAATCTGTTCGAATTAAAACTACATGACACCGCATCACTGTGTTTTTCTTGGTGGCTGCTTTATTTTGTTTTTCCTGGTGGTTAGCGTGTTGGCCGCCAGACTGTCTCTTTCAACCAAGGAGCCTCCTAGTTCTGGCCTCTGATCTGCCTTGAACTTGGAAAATGAACTAACCAGGTTTTTAGGAATTACTTTTAAAATAAAGTAGAAGGCAGAGAGAGGGAGAGGGAGAGGGAGAGGGAGAGAGAAGGGAAGTAAAGGATAAGGGGGAGGGAGGAAGGAAGGGAGGGAGGAAGGAAGAAAACAGGAGCACGGACCTGTCAGTTAAAATGCGAGAGACTTGTGCTGCCTGTTTGGCTTTGTGTCCTAGTATATGATGGTGTTTCACATCATCGGTCAAGATCACTTGCTAGAACCTTCCTTTCCCAAGCTTAATTTCCTCCACTGAATTCTACTTTTCATGCTACATTCCCAGTTTTAGAAGGTTCATTCAGGAAGCAGGCTTGCCATGAATACTGTGCTGCGAGAACAATCTCACTTACTCCACGTGAATTCGTTGAGCAGCGGGAAGGTACTTATCAGGCGTCTCCTGTGGGTTAGCGAGCAGTGTGGGTGCTGGGGGTATAGCTGTGAACGAAGCAGACAGAATCTGTGCTTTCATAGAAACTGCAGACTGTTGGAAGGGGATTGTTGTTGTTTTTGTTTTTAATATTTTGTTTCTTTATTTTTAGAGAGAGGGGAAGGGAGGGAGAAAGAGAGGGAGAGAAACATCAATGTGTGGTTGCCTCTCACACGGCCCCCACTGGGGACCTGGCCTGCAACCCAGGCCTGTGCCCTGAATGAGAATCGAACCGCGACCCTTTGGTTCACAGCCCACACTCAATCCACTGAGCCACACCAGCCAGGGCGGAAGGGGATTGTTAATACCAGGAATTGTCACATTACAGTAAGTGTAAGGGAGAAAAATAAAGTATTATCTAGTATATTTTACTTTTTTTCAGTTAAGTTGTTTTTCAAACTTTTTAGCTTAGCTTATCAGTCATTTTTACAGCATTTGTATACTGAAAAATTTTATTAACTATATATAGTGAACTGACAGTTAAAATGTTCTTTTCTTTAATTTTTTATGACATTCTGTGAAGTTTATTATGGCATATTTTTTTAATTAGCTATTTTTGTACTTTTATCAAGAATTGCTATTGGGGGGAAAGGCGGGGAACGCTCCTACGTGTCTTTTCTCAAATGAAATCTTCGACAGTGATTGGAAATTGCACAAGCCACGGCCGGCCTGCTAAGGTGATGGGCTAGTGTAGGGCGAAGTGCAAGCTCTGTCTTCCTGCGCTGGCGTTGCTGTCCGCTCACTCTGTGACCCTGAGCAGTGCTTGGCCTCTTCACATTTTGGTTTTTAAATTCATAGACAGCAGCAGCTGACCTAATGCCTGGCTTTTGCCTTTTTATCTCTGTGTTGGTCTCGTGTTCTCGTGTGGTTTTTCCACCAGGGCCCCAGGGAAGGCCTGCGCCTCTTTTGGTAGACAAGGAAAAGGGTTTGCACCTGAAGTTCGTCAGTCCCTTATGTCTGAGCAAATTTTATTCTGAGCAAGAAGAAAAATTTGGATAAGAATTAGGAACTATTTCTAGTCTATGTCTCTGGGCCTTATTTTCTTAGCTCTGGACCTCAGTTCACATATATGAGTGATGTGAACTCCTGGGGAGTATGTGTTAGAGACCTGTACAATTTTTGATCCATGTAGAACCTGTATTCCAGTTATTAATTTGGGATGTTGGAGCTGTAATCCAATGATACTTTATGGCTCCTGTCTATCCAATCTGACTGCCAGTTAAGAATGTGAGAAAACGTGAACCCTCAGAGGACGGGCTCAAGGCAGCGTGTGTGATGCCAAGGATGACACGGCTTCCTAGAAACTGTCTCACTGATAAGGAGCTGGAAGGAAACAGGCAAGCATCCCGTATCCTTTTGGCAACTCGAATGCTTACGGTCTCGCCAGCCTTGGCCTGGTGTGCAGAGGGGGAAGAAGGCGTGAAGGTCCCGGAAAGAGAAAGAGGGCGAAGGGGAGCTTTGGGGTCAGAGGCCCGAGGGGCCGCCACCGTGCAGATTGAAGGCCTGCTTCTCAGGTTCTTCCTCCCAATCCGACCGCTTCTTCCTGCCTCCGTCGCCACCGTCACAGTCTGTCGTCTCACCTGGGCCCACTGTTCGAGTGTCCTGACTGAGGTCTGCCTTTCATTCTTTAGGTTCCAGTCTCCAAACAGCATCTAAACAGTCTTTTTTTTTTTAAAAGTAGATCCATTTAAAAGTCTCCATTGAGAAGAAAATCCAATGTCATTGCCAACGCCACGAGACCCAGTGCAATCCGGTCTTGCTTTTTCCTCTTACTTGGCACTGCTGTCTTCCCCATTTTTTGCACTCCAGTGTCACCGACCTTCTTTCCCTTCTTCACTTGGGTCAGGCTTCTTCAGTCACTGCCCTTGGTATTTCTTGTTCCTCTAATGCCACCCTTCTAGGTTCTCACACAGCTGGCTCGTGGCCCTTCAGTTTCAGTTCATGTATCACTTCCGCAGAGCCATGCTTCCTGACCGCCGGTCCTCGGTGGCTCCTTTGCTCCCTGCACCTGCCTGCCCGCCACGCCCGCCCTGCTTCTGCTTCCCATCACCTTGTGCCATTTCTCAGTCTCGCTCACCATCATGTGGATGAGCCGGTTCGTTTTCTTGCTTAGTGTCTGCTTGTTCTCAAATACAAGCTCTGTGAGGGCAGGAACCCTGTCTGTCTTTGTCACAGTTCTAACCCCGATTCCTAGATAGCACCTAGATCTTTTGAAGACATGACCCCTTTTTAAATATTAGTTGGATGAATAACGAATGAACGAAGCCAAGGCCGGGTTCATGCGAACGGTGAGAGGTGAGCCACCTGTGACAGTGTTCGTGGACTGACGGGCTCCCGAAGGCGGCCCCCCCAGGCTTCCGCTGTGGGGCAGGGGGCGAGCGGGCCTGCCGGGGGCCTGCTCCCTTGGTCCCGTGCGGCACGCAGCCCTGCGCCCCGGTGTCCGCTGCAAATGCCAGGCCCATTCAGTGGAGTTCAGGTTCCTTCTAGGTCTTTGGTGTACAGACTGAGGATGCATGTGGGTCTCTGTTCAGAAGTTACTTGGATCTGTTTTCTTCCCCCTCCTCCTATGTCCATATGTTATCTGTCTAAAATGCTTAGGTTTGCGTTTGTTTTTGTTCACTGTAGGGATCCCATCTTTATGGACTTAATTTTATTTCTTGAATATATGATATATTAACAAGGCTCCACATGCCAAAACTGTACAGAAAATGAACTCAGAGAAGTGTCTCTCTCTCCCCTAGGCCTTCATCCCCGTTTCTTGTCCTTCATTTATGTTCGTGGGGAAAAAAGCAGGCTCACAATGCACTATGTGTGTATATTGATATTTAAATTATTGCCTCTTCCTTCATGCTTTGAAGGTAACATTCGATAAATGTTCTTTTGTTCTTTGCTTTTTTTACTTAACAGCAGCTCCTGGAAATCACTCGGGTGATTCCACAGAGACCTTTCCCATTTTCTTTTCACGGTGGCATGGTGCTCATTGTGAAAGGTACACAGCAGTTTATTCAGCAGCCCCCTGTCCGTGTGCATCTAGATCATTTCTAGTATTTTGCAATTACAGATAATGCAGCGGTGGATGGGCTGAAGCATGTGTACTTTTGTGTTGGTGGAGATCCGTCTTCAAGGGCAGATTCCTAGGAGTGAGTGGCCGGGTCACAGAGTCAGTGCTCGATGTTCCCCCGCTTAGAGTGGAAGCGCCTCTCCCGCCGGCAGCGGGCAGCACGTAGGGGCGACATGTGGTTCGTTTGCGCAGGGCGAACAGAAAACGCCCTTCCCCGTTCGGCACATACCCGCGGCCCTCTCTCACCTCACCCCTGCCTGTTGTCCTGTGCAGACTTTAATGTCAGGCTAGGCGTTGCGCTGAAGGTCCATTTGTCATGAACGGCAGTCGGTTGATTTGTAATTTTTAAAAACTGCTTGGTTTTTAGTGTGTGTGAGGCTTTTTGTTTGTTTTTACTTTGAAAGTTACACGACTAATTTTAGGATTCTTAAGACTTAGTTAAGCTTTGAGGAGGTTACTAGAAACAAATAAATGCAGAAATAATTATGAATGAACAATGAAATGGATGGCGGAGCTGAAGGGGTGTTGTCTGGTCTTGGTTTTGCAGGGAAGCCTTGAGGATAGAGGCCCAGCTCTGCCCCAGGGCACTGGGGGCGGGGGAGGGGTGGCTGAGCTGTGTGGGAGTCACCACTGCCCCTCCCTAGAGACCTTCAAGGTCGGACTACTGAGAAGTCCCAGCAGTTATGTGTTACTGGTTGAGAAAAAAACTTTTTAGGGAAGACCACACAAAGTTCTCAAGAAGTGCTTTGGAGACACGGTAGGTTTTGGCTGGAAGTCGAGCACGCAGACCCTGAGGACCCTGAGCCTGAGCTTCCTCTCCTGTCCCGCTGAGGCTCGTCAGTGGACAGGCTTCTAGAAACTGAGTTTTTCTAGTTCAGCCATTGCCAGAAACTCCTTTCTGCCCTGGCCCCCACTACCCCACACTGGGTAGTTTCGTTTCTCATTAGAAGACACATTTTGGGGGGCAGGGGTATGGGGGTGGGGAGTGGAAATCTATCAGCCTGGTTATTTAATTTTTTTGTGTATGTATGTTGATGGTGATTTATGGAAACTTATTTTTTTTTCCCTGAAAACCGTTTGAAATAGCTGAATAATTTAAAACAATGTTTTAAATTGATTTTAGAGATGGAGAGAAACATTGATTTTGTTGTTCCACCAATGCATTCATTGGTTGATTCTTGTATGCGTCCTGACCAGGGATCAAACCTGCAACCTTTGTGTATCAGGATTACGCTCTCACCAGCTGAGCTACCTGTCCCGGGCCTAGCTGAATAAGTTTTTACAAGTATTGCACAAAGTTCACCATTTCATTTTATTTAACTTCCTTTATGAAACTGGAAAGATAGTACAGAAATAAAGCAACCAGAGATGTCTCAATCATGAATATAGATGCAAAAAAATCAGAAACAAATCGAATTTCACAATGTATGAAAACTCTGATCAACTTGTTGGTTCAGAATCCAGAAATTTTTTCTGTATTATCATATTAGCGGCTAAAAAGAAAAAGAAAGCTTGCGATGATCAGATCAGTAGATGCTGATTGAGCACTTGATGAAAAAATATAGTAACCATTTCTAACCAGTAGAAAAGAGAACTGCTTACATATGTCGGAATGTGTTTAAAATCACCACCAAATATTGTTCTGAACTGTGAAACACTGCAGCCATTTCAGCTCACAGCTCAGCAGGCGCTCACACACCGCATACTCCTAAAGGCGAGAAGGCCATGAAGACGAGGCACGGTGTAAATATTGTAAGAGAAAGTTAACGCTCTTTTTTGCTGTGTATGTGATTTTATACTTACCAGACCCAAGAGATTTTTGTTTTAAAAATTAAGGTTCATAGAAGGTTGGTAAGCTAGCTGAATATTGCATGAACGGTTATTTTTTTTTTTTTCCTTTTAGATTTTATTTATTTATTTATATTTAGAGAGGAAGGGAAGGAGAGAGGGAGAGAAACATCAATGTGTGGTTGCCTCTTGTATGTCCCCTGCCGGGAACTGGCCTGGCAACCCAGGCATGTGCCCTGACTGGGAATGGAACCGCGATCCTTCGGTTCGCAGGCCCACGCTCAATCCACTGAGGCATGAATGGTTATTAAAAGCAAAATTTTTCCTATACTTTGAAACAAGCACTAAATATAGAATGGGAAATGTTCCATTTAAAACAGTGACAAAAATGCTATAATTTGTAAGAATACATTCAACATAAAAGTAATTACATGAAGAAAGTGATATAGTCTTACTGCAGGAAATGTTAGTAGAACTGAACGTTCAGGATTTGTTGGGTTTGTTGGTGGACAGGTGGTCATAAACATGGCATCTCTCCAAACTCGATTAATATGTGCAGTGCAGTTTCAGCCTGGATCCCGGTAGGGCTGTTTGTAGGCTTGATAATGACCTCAAAGTTGGCAGGGAGAAAGACGTCGGTGAGCAGCCTCACAGGGTTTTTTGAAGAGGAAGCCTGGCCGGCCGGCCGGGCCACTGGCGTGCTGCCGCAGTCCGTCAGACGGAGTGGGCCGTCCAGGTCCAGGGCTCGTTTTATACGAGTGTTCAGAAACCAACGAGCATAGTTTTTAGTTCAACGAGAGGAGCGTGGTGGGTCAGTTAGTAAAACTGCTGGGAAGCCTAGCGCGCCTCTGGAGGAAGTAAGGCTGAGCCCCGGACGGCGTGGCGTACCACACGTGCGCATGGAGTTCCCGTCGGTTTACAGACGGAAGCGTGATAAAATGGTTTTAGAAAATAAAGGGCTGAAAACCCACAAGCTGTATAATAAACACATGTGTATATATAAAATGTAGAATTTTTTTACAGAAGAGATACCATACACAAAATGAACAAACAGTACAATTTTTAAAGCAGACTTTCATCAACTGACCGATAAATAGTTCGTATGGCATACGCAGTGAGTTTTTACAAATGGGCTAGAAAAGACATGCCGTCTGTCGGAAAACTTGGCCAAGACCGGGCAGCCCAGGTCTGACCCAAATGGCCCAGAAGCCCGTGGAAAGCAGCCTCGGGCTGCCTGGTGGCGAGTGAAATTCCGAGCCCACGGAGCGGGGGCCCACCGGTGGTGGGGAGCGTTGTCGGGGGACCAGGGCGGTTCTGGCTGCATCAGACAGGCGCTCCCGGGCTGTGGGGCTCCCTTTCCTGCTTTATGACCTTTTTAAATTTCCCAAAGAATAGTGTTGACTTCACAATTTTGAACATCCTTAGAGATTTTTAATCTTTGTTGTATGTCATGCATCTTTTACTGTTTCATATTTTCTCTCTTTGAGTTAACTCTAGCAATGCTGTTATTGCTTATTAATTATTATAAGCTTATTTTCTGTGAAACTTAAAACGTTCTCGTTTGGACACTCCCTGGATGTGGCTCTTTAAAAGATTGCTAGTTCTGGCATTTTGACTGGAGTGGCTGGTCTTATCATTTGATGTTTCAAATAAAACTTTCTTAAGATTGGTTTTAAAAACGAATCCTCTTTCTTTTAGTTTCTAGACTAAAATGAAATCCGAATGAACATTTTTGATGCAAAAGAGTGTAAGCCATGAATATGCACAGCGGTTTGCGCCGTGTAGTTCGCAGTTGCAAATGCAAACCCTTTTCTTTGGGTTATCTTCTTTGCACGAATGTATTTCACGTGGGAGCGCGTTGCAAGTGACATGTGCCCATTCACTTTTCAGTTCCACTTTCAAATAGTAAACACACTTGGAAACTCATTTAATTGAAAGTGTAGTAGAGTTACAGCATAGCATGTCCTGTCCCCACGGTGAGGTTTGTGGAACCCCACAGAGGAGTTGGTGCGTCCAGTCAGTTATCGCTAGAAATAAACTTTCCATTACTAAGTACTTTCCTTTTTAATCCTCATCTGAGGATCTGGTTTTAGTAATTTTTAGAGAGGAAGGAAGAGAGATAGTGAGAGAGAAACATCAATCAGTTGCCCTCTTTAGGCGCCTGGACCAGGGATCGAACCTGAAACCTAGGTGTGTACCCGAAACAGGCATGGAACCCCAAAACCTTTTTGGTGTGTGAGGATAATGCTCCAACTGACTGAGCCACCTGGCCAGGGCTGAACTTTTTTCCTAATACTTTTTTAAAATCCTCACCCAAGAACATTTTTTTTCATTGCTTTTAGAGAGTAAGGAAGGGAGAGAAGGAAGTATTGATTGGTTGCCTCCCATTTGTGTCTGATCAGGGATCAAGCCCGTAGCCTAGACTTGTGTCCTGACCAAAGATTTGAATCCTTGAACTGAATCTGAAACCTTTTGGTTACAAGGTGATGCTCCAACCAACTGAGCCACACTAGCCAGGACTCTATACTTTTATGACATAATTCACAATACAATTCATCCTTTTAAAGTGCACAATTCCTTGGATTTTCAGTCTGTCCACTGAGTTCTGGAACCATCACCACTATCCAATCGTGGAACATTTTCATCACTCCAGAAAGAAACCCTGTATGATACTCAAAGTACATATCCTGACATTCAGACAGAAAATTACCTCGTGTATCACATAAGGAAGGAAGAATACATAATAACAAGTGTTTTATCATTATATAAAATTTTGTCAGGATTTCCAGCTTACTTTCTACTTGGTAAATAAATTTTCCCTGTTGCTTTGTTTCTTCTGTTTTGTTCTCTCCAGGTTTCGGGGGGTGGGGCGGGGGTTGATTATTTTGTCTGTATGGCGGGGTGGGGGAAGGTCATGGTCACGGTCATAGTCTTCTAAGCCCTGCTGTTGGTCTGCAGGGCCCTGGCCGATATGAACAACGACGGGAGAATGGATCAGGTGGAGTTTTCCATCGCCATGAAACTCATCAAGCTGAAGCTGCAAGGGTATCAGCTCCCCTCGGCGCTCCCCCCGGTTATGAAACAGCAGCCAGTAGCTGTTTCCAGTGCACCAGCGTTCGGTGAGTTTGGAGAGGAGTTGGCTCCTCTATTTCCTCGTATATTTAAAAAATAAATGTGTCCCCCCCACCCCCCCGCTCAGTTTCTAGCAGTGTGAAATTCAAGGAGGTAATTCCGTCTGAAAACCGATGGCCCTAGTGCCGGAGGAGGGCAGCAAGTCCGCGCTGCGACCCCCACACCAGGCGGTCCGAGCAAAAGCCGGGGCAGCCCGCAGTCTGCGGCTGCGTCACCCGCCGTCTCCGTGCTGTGACGGGTTCTCCGCCCTCACATTGTCCCAGGCTTCCTTTTGGGTTTCTCTCTCCATGCACCTTTGTTTTCCCTTTTGTATAAGCCGCTGTTTTGGTTTACATTATCTCCGGTATGTCAATTCACAGTCTTAAGGTGATTGGCCACGTGAAATTCTCTCAGAATAAAATGAAGCAGGAAAAAGATGAACAGTGTTTTCCCAATTATAAACATAAGTCTATAGAATGTTATCTTTTAGCCAGGTATTTTTCTTAAAAATCAATCAGTAATTAGTTGACTAAGATCATCGACTGTTCTGATTTCTCCTCTGTTCTCACCCTAGACTTTGATTATTGAGGTTGATTACAGCAGTGAGATGTCACATCTGATTTATGGGGACGTTCTCTCTGATGGATCTGATGACAGGTGATAGAGTGAAGTAGATTCGGGAGTGGCAGTGGGTAGTGATTCGGGTCATCTCTGGTACAATCGCTGATAAGCTGAGATAAATACATGCTGCGGTTTTTTTTTTTACTTGATAGATTTGCTATCAAAAACAAACTGTGCATTGCCTTTCTTTGGTGAGGTTTAGCCCCAAGACTGGTTTTTATAAGGGGAAAGTTCAGGTTCTGAGTGAAGCAAGCAGGACAGTGATCCCAGAGAAGCAGGAAAAACTCAGTCCCACGTGGGCGAAGGCCAGGAAGAGCAGAGCAGAGAATTAAGCAGTGCCGTGGGCCTCCGGTGGCCGGGGCCCTGGTCCCTCGTCCCTCGTGTGTCCACAGGGCCTACCCCTTCGTTCGCCAGCTTGCGCTAGTGGAGGTTGCCCAGAATCTCTGAAGGTCCCTGTGGTCACTGTTCGGTCCCGACCCAGGTGTTGGAACAGCTTCCCCTCCGGAGCTGCAAGAAGAAACCTCAGTGGAGAAAGGTTCCGATAACCAGAGGGTCCCATTTCCCCTTCTTACCTCGGGCCCGGTGCCAGTCGTTCTTCCTCTGACATTTGACACGCCGTCTCCTGTTCCGTTCCGCTGTAGGGATTGCAACGCCAGAGGTGCGGCGGATCGACTGTCAGGAGGCGGCGGCCTCCCTGCCCGGTGGGCTTGTCGGTCACATCAGCAGCCTGCCTCTGCCGATGGTGGAGCTGACAGCCCGCCCAGCTCCCCTGGCCCCCCCACCCCCCCGCCGCCCCCACACTCTCACCGAGTGCACGTTCTCCGTAAACCCTTTCCAAGAGGGCAGGTCCCGAGGGAGCAGCAGAACGTGAGACAAGTCGAAGTACGTGGCCTTGTTAAGTTTGCCCAAGTGCGCTCAGAGATTTGGCCTCCGCTGGTGCTTTTAGTCCATCTCTTAGCTCAACCCAGGGCGGTATTTTCCTTGTATTTCTGGCTACTTGAGAACAAAATAATTGATTACTATTACGGTTAGTTCTAATAATAGCAAACATTATCTCACCAGGCATTTCCTAGCCCTTATACAGTAGACCTTCATGTATAGTAGTTTATTTGCTACAACAATAACCTCCCTGTTAAATAAATGAGAAAATGGAGATTCCAAGGAGCTGAACAATTTGCTTAATTAGACTGTATTTCTAAAAAGGAGGTGGAGCTTGTCCAGATAGAGTTGTTCTACAGGCTCTCTGTTCCCTTATTCCCCTCACTCTCCCCACCTTCGTCGTCACGGACCGCCTGGGGACACGGGGTGTCCCTCCTCTGGGGCTCTGCGTGTGTTGACGCCGCAGTTGGCCCACTGTGGAATGGAGGCCCGCCGCTGTGTGGAAGAGGAGGGTGGGGTGCGGCGATGTTGGGGCTCGCCTGAGGGCACCCGGCTGCTCCCGGCAAGGCTCTGAGGATGCGGTCAGGGTGTGTGCGTGGCTGTTCCGTACCCTGGCCCTGCCGATTTCAAGAGAAGTTCTTCTTCTGTTTGCTTTTTCAAAGTGTCCTCCTTTATTTATTTTTGACCGGAGGCCGTGGTTTCACTGAAGTAAACCAGTATTTTTAAGCCCTGACTGTGTGTCCTTGTTGATGGGAACATGGTGATGGGCAGGACAGCGCGGCTCCCGTGCTGCGAAGCTGCTCACCCATGGGTGGAGCAAGCCAGGAGATAAAGAATCAAGGTGACGCAGTAGAGACCGGTGGGGCGGGTGCTCAGGGAAGGGGTCTCCGAGGAGATGACTTCTGAGCTACTTGGAGGGGAGAGTCGTGTGAAAACCTGGGGAGGGGACCTCCAGGCCGGAGGAACGGCGACCGGAAGGGTCTTCCGGCAGAAACCAGCTCGGCAGGGGGACCAGCAGCCAGAGTGGGCTGCCGAAGCCCGGCGGGCCTCCGGGGCGGGCGGCCGAGCCCCGGGGTGCGGGGCCTGAGGAAGCCTCTGCAGACTTAGAAGTTCTTTTCCCCAGTGCATTCGAAAGCTGCGGAGAACTCAAACAGGGGCGACCTTGGTGATTGAGGAGAGATGGTCAAGAATGAAGACCGGCTGAGTCCGTGACCGTTCCTGGCATTGATTCCTTTGTTGGCCTCCAGTGCCGCCGTAGGCAGTCACACACGTCACGACACGCGGTCCCTGCTGACAGGCCCTGGAGAGTTACCAGATTTTCTGTGTGCTGGCTCCACACATGTTTAAAAAAACCCACGAAACTCAGCACAGTCAAGAGGGTTGGCTCCCAAAACACAGCCTTGGTGGGTGTATTTATTTAAAAATATACAGAAAATGTTTGTTCAGAAAAGGCAGTCATTTGGTAGAAGGACGTAGTCCTCGCGGTGGCTGTTTAAAAGCTGAGTCGGTCACTGAAAATTAGGGGAAGCCGGGATGTCAGAGAGTGGTCGCAGCGATGGGTCCTGGGGGAAGAGGACCCGAGCCGTCGGGAGCGGTCTGGGTCCTGGGAATTCCTGAAACTGGCCCGACAAGGCTTCCTTTTGGGATGGGACCCCACGCCAGAGGAGATGACCGTGAGGGTGATCAGAACTGGGCGGGGCAGCAGCGGCACAACCGCCAAAACGGAGGTCCAGACCAAAGAAGGGAAGGAGAGCAGAGGCTGGAAGTCCCAGGACGCGAGGCTCACATGCGAGTGAGCGGCAGGTGGGATCTGCCAAGGTCAAAGCCCGCACAAGTTGTTATTAGGAAAAAAGGGGGGAAGGAGAGCCAAATAACACCCCCGTGGCCGTGACAGCGCGCCGGCGAGCCGCTGCTCCCACACGAGCCAATGTGAGAAAGCGGCGCGAGCCGTAGGAGGACGGCTGAGTGACAGTTCAGAGCCTCGGGACGACGACGACGATGACAACGGGGCTCGGGGGAGAGGGCGAGAGAGGAGGAAAGGTCATTTCAGAACTGGAGGTTAAACCAGGAGCGAGCAACGCAAGCTGCACTGTCTGGGGAGAGATGGGTACAAAGAGGGAGAGTTGAGAAATTAAAGGGCAGCGCGAGAGAGGATTTGAGAGCGGTGGCAGACACTGTAGGTGAAGTCGAACTCGGGGCTGGGCGGGTTTCCCAGGAGAAGACGGAGGCCAGGGCCGGACACCCGCCGGGAACCAGCTCGACACGGCGGAGAGACGGTCGGCGTGCTCGCGGACTTCTCTCCGCCCGCGCTGCGTGCGCCAGAGGAAGAACGGAGTAGCGTGTTCAGGGTCCTCGAGGAAAGAGGGAGCCAGGAATTTCGTGTCCAGAAGCGCCACACCTACCCGTGATTTGACTCCCCAGGCACCCGTGGTACCTTGTCATCCAATCCAGTCTGACACCGCCTGCTCGCAGCACGTGTCAGACTCCACAGGTGGAAGAGCTCGTTCTCGCAAGACTGTCCTCCCGTGAGTGACAAGTAGAGGGGCCCCAGGGTCCCCATTCTTCTCTGTGACTTCTCTCCTTTTCTCTAATTCGCTAGGACAGCGGACAGATCTCGGGGAAACGCACATTTGCTGGCGCGTTGTAGAGGGTGTGATGGAGGTGCGCAGGGTGGGGTCCGGAGGGGTCCTGAGCGCAGAAGCGCCCGTGCGGTCGGGGCGCACCTCCGTCCGGCGTGTGGGTGTGTTCTCCAGCCCGCAGGCTCGCCAGCGCCCGTCGCATGGGGGGTTTAATGGGGGTTTCATTGTGTAGGCAGGGCTGATGCGATCACAGGCCGCGGGTAGTCTCAGCCTCCAGCCCTGTCCCCTGCGCTGAGGTCTGCAGTGAGGTAGGGGTGGGGCGGGACTTTTCAGTCCTCTAACCGTGCCTCGGCAGTATTTCCTGTCACCGGCTCCGTCCTGCAGCTGTTTAGAGACCCCTTGCCCCCCAGCCACCTCATTCAAACGCAGAAGGACATCACTCCAGACATTCCAAGGGTCTGAGAAGGTCTTGTGGCGGGCAGGACCCAGGGACCAAGACCAAACACGCCAACCAAAGAGGTCCCTCCCAGTCCGGAAAGCACAGGGGTTCGGGAGCTCCAGCGGCAGCCAGGAGCTGGGCGAAGGCCAGCCGCGCAGATTTCTTATTACATCCCAGGATCACGAGCTGAGACGGAAGCAGGAGAGCGAGGAAGCACTCGCCTCAGTCCTGGCACTTCCTCGTGTTTTGGTTCCAGTGCTTCTCTAAGGAGAAACCTCCCCATCAAATGTGTGGTTACTCTGAGGTGTGGCGTGTAAAGGAAAGGCAGGGTGACTATTTGATTTAGTCTTTCCCCTTTATTTACTAGTTTTAAAAATAAATTGACCGATTAGGATTTTCCGGCCGATTTGTTTTAAAATGCCATTATGCATTCATGAATGTAATTCCCTTTGATGGCTTTTGGTGCCTTGCAATTTCCGTTCTGATGGTCCTTACCTGTGGCCAGTAGATCCCTCTTCAGGTGGGTCCTGATCCGTGACGTAATTTTTGGTGCTCTTCACAATGACCACCCTGAATTCGTATTTTACACGGGAACGTGTTGCTCATGGAAGGTGATTTTCTTCTTCGAGCAGTCCTGGGTTCACCGTCATTGAACGTTGACGTCTGACTCTGTGAATTCTGTCGGCATTTCTTCCTTCGTAGGTATGGGAGGCATCGCCAGCATGCCACCGCTCCCGGCTGTTGCTCCAGTGCCAATGGGACCCATCCCCGTTGTCGGGATGTCCCCGCCCCTGGTCCCCTCCGTCCCCTCAGCAGCAGTGCCCCCCCTGGCCAACGGGGCCCCTGTCATCCAGCCTCTGCCTGCGTTTGCTCATCCTGGTATGTGACCCAGTGAAGCCACAGGCTGAATTTTCACAGCTCGGATTCTCAGTCAGTCTTCTGCCTTCACTTTCTGATTACGTTTGAATGCTGTTTTATCCCAGAGGGAAATATCGTCATTTTTTTTCATTTAATTTCTCAGTTTTTTCGACGTGCCAAATGGGATGTGCAAGGCTGGAGAGAGGGGAGGAGAGTGAATTAGGACTCTGGGCACTACCGTGTGCACAGGCGAACTCGGCAGCTGAAACCAGAGCGATATTTCCCTTCAAGGGCCTGACAAAGGCAGTTGAAGTTTGAATAGCGTTTGAACATTTTGTATTTCGACGTATCCGTCCCTACTTTTCTTCAGCTGCTCTGAATTGCTGATAAACAAGTGGATGCCTTCAGAGCAGAACCGCGGGGGTGGGTTTGGGGGAGGGAAAGCATCGCTTCTTGTCGTGCTTGTTGGAGGGGCGGGAGGACCCGGGGAGAAAGGGGCAGGAACGCTGTTAAACGGCTACATAGACCAAGGCCCTCGGGTACGTATTTGCTTAATTCATGAGAAGGGTTAAAAAGTTCCTGGTTTAATGTCAGGACTTCATTCCAAGTCTTCTTCCCCGTAATTAAAAGCATCAAGTATAGAGGTAGGCAGCCTTAGTCTAACAGTTACTGAATTCCTAGCAACAAGGAAAGTACGTTTTTTAAAGTATTTCGAATACGTTTGAGTCAATTCAGTGGCCATGGCGTTGCGGCACTGAGCATTGTATTTGAATCATCGTTTCCATGCCTGGCCCCTTGGATTTGCTGTATCTGTCTGGGTGTGTCTTCAAGTTATAGCCGAAGAGTGTAAATGTCCCCGCTTTACGACGATTCTCTTGTCACCTGCAGTTCCTCTCCCGTCCGTGACTGCAGGTGTAAGGCAGCCAGGAGCGTGCTGGCCGTTGTTCTCCCAGTGACGCCAGGGGGCCCGCGCCCTGTCGGCTTCCCCTTTGTGGCTAACGGCAGCTGTTGCAAGGCTGCAGGCCGGGATGAGGGCTTCACTCCCGGGGCTCACAGGTCTTCTCCCCGGGCCCCAGCTAAGCAGCCTCCCTGAGAGTCAGACGCGGGAACCGACCCTCCCTGGCACACGTGCCCCCGGGCCGGGACTGCCGGTCCGTGGCTCCTCCCGGGCCGTGGACTGCCAGTCGGAGACTCTCGCTCCAGCCCCTTCGGTGCGGTCAGGAACGTGCCGTCCGGGCGTTGAGGCTGCTCCTGCTTTAACTGTGGACAGGTCCTCTCAGCTGCGATACTAAACGTGTCCCGAAAAGTCAGGGATCATGGGTATGAACGTTACTACTTCGGAAGGGGGCTTTGCGTAGGAACAAGTAAATCTGGAAACGTTGTTGGCAAGAGGACGGGAGGCAAGGTGGGAATAACTCTTTTTCTGAGTCCAGGATGGGAAGGAAGGCGGAATAATTTTCCCACAGACTTGATGACTGTGCATTTTAATTTTTGCGAATAGGGAAAAGTTTGTCATCTTTGTAGAATTAAAATTACTCAACATTTATTTATTTATTTTTACAGCAGCCACATTGCCAAAGAGTTCTTCTTTTAGTAGGTCTGGTCCAGGGCCACAGTCAAACACTAAGCTGCAGAAGGCACAGTCATTTGATGTGGCCGGGTAAGTAAGCTCGCTCGTTTTCAGTTGGGGGGTTCGGTTCAAGTCCTTATGATTAACTCGTGATGTGAAAGCGAATGCACTGAAACTTTCTCGATTCCGGATAATGTCACTAGGTTTTATCATTTATTTGTTGTAGAGATGAGAGTTACAGACATGACACTTCCTCTAAGGGTTGTTTTTCTAACAGGATAATAAATAGGTAGTCGTAAATGGTTAATACAATAGAACTCGAGGTATAAGGGAAAAAGCAATGAACTATTTTGTATTAATCAGTAAAAATTGATAAAATTTTTATGTGAAGGTTAGAGCCATAATTGGCCTTATTTTAAATTCTAGCTCAGATAATCTTATGTAGTCTGGGTGAATTACTAGTAAAACCTTATTTAAGATCAATTTTTATGAAATGCCGTATTCAGATTAGTGGACAGTTGTTACTAACCAAATATGGGGCTCAATTTTGGCAAAGCTTACATGATTTTATTGCTTATATTTTGGCCAATCTTGGTTTCATAGTATCTTTCACATTTTTATTTTCCTTTACCCTTATTTTTTCGCTTGCAAACGACTACACTAAGATGAAAAATTAAGCTCCCTTTGTAAGCTATTTCAGAACTTGGGGATCGAAAAGGGAACGTAAGTAAAGCTGGTTCCGTCTTGCCTTGTTTCGGTCCTCTTCGGAAATCTTCCCGCGGAGGACCCAGTCACTTTTCTGCTTCAGAGAGAAAAGTGTGTTGGATCTAATTCGGTAGTTCATTACCTTCTAAAAAGTGATTTAAAGAAAATCTATAAACTGGAAAGCACTGTGCCAAAGGCTTAATGTACATTAACTCGTCTAGTGCTCCCCTTCCCTCTAAAGTGACTCTTCCTTCTCTATGCTGCTGTAGATGAGGGAGGAGCTAAGGGTCCGTTAGTGACTTGCTCCAAGTCACGTACTCTTAAGTAACAGAGCCCAGAGTTGGACTGAGGTCTTTCTGACTAAGAGCACCGAGGGCATGTGTTCTTAACCATGGAAGTTGGCTCCAAATGCTTCAGTTAATGTGGTACGAAGATATTTGTGTCCCACTTACTTAAACTTCTAAGATTCGGGGACGTTTACTGAGCATCTACGTGCCAGACACCTTATTAATCCCGTTCAGCCCTCCCATCCTCCTGCGCAGTGAATACTGTCTCAGAATTCTGAATGAGGAATGAACCCGGAGAGGTCGCGTTCCTCCCCCGTGGTTCACTGCTTACTACACGGCCAAGCCAAGATTTAAACTCTGATCATCTAACGCTAAATTCCAAATTTCTTCTTTCTCCAATACCATGCCGAAGGTTTGAGTTTTCTCTGACTCTGCACAAGGGATTTTGAAATCTGTCTTAAAGCTGATTTATGACATTAGAATGAATAAATCATCAGTATTACTGAACATTCATGCTATTAATACAGTTGTGTTTTTAGAGGTGGTTGTCTTTTCAATAATTTAAATTTCTAGCAAATTCTTGTAATGTGGCATCTGACTTTTTGGTTACCTGTTAATGAATTTTTAGTCCATTTAAATTCTCAGGAAGTTTGCAGAAAACGGTGACTCAATAAGGGTAATCTGGGGCCACTTCTGTGTGCAACGCCCCGCACCCCTGGGTGCAGGGGAGAGATAACCAGCTTCTTGACAAATAGGCAGGAGCTGGAATCAGCAAAATGCTAGGTTAAAATGAGGGAGTGGTTACAGAAGTACGCACAGCAGAATAGATGTTGGTAAGTGCTTTTTATTAACACATTTATTTCTAAAACTCGAAAAAGTGAATTTGTATAGGTGCTTTTCAAGTGATTGAGGGCCTTTTCCTGTGCTTATGAAGTGCATATAACAAGTGTAAGTGCACAGGTAACACGTAAGTGACGACCTAGAGTTTCAGTTTATGATGAAAATTTTGCTCTTACGTGTGGGAAGTAGGCATTTTTGTTGAAATGAAAGGAAATGGCAAATGGGGCATCAGTGGCGACCTGTCCTGGAAATGAATGCCATTTTCACTGTCATGTTTAAACTCTCGGGCTCTTCACAAGCCACGGCTCGCCCACCCCCTCCGAGTGGCACTCGCGTGGGAATGGCTGGAGGGCTCAGCAGGAGCCGCTGGAGCCCCAAGCCTCCTGCTGGCTGGGCCGCCTGGGTCTGCGCTGGGTCTGTGCTGCCGGCAGAAAGCGAGCTCCCTCCGTGGGGCGTTGCCAGGGCCCTGCGAGTGTTCCCTTCTCTCCGGGACACTCTCCATTGGTGGGCGTTTACACTTCCCAGAAGAGAGTAGTTCCCTTTCATTAGGAAGTACATCCTGTATTTTGGTGTGTAGAAGGTTAAACATTTTGAAGAGTTAATACCCATAAAGGAAGTTATTTGTCTGCTGTCAGCATTGCTTCTTAAACCAAAAGAGAACCGTTCTAGGAGTTTGGAAAAGCCTAGGCATTACTTGGAACATCTCAGTTCCAAGGAGATTTTCCATACTTTTGTAGAACCTTTAAATCACTAAGTTGTGTATATAACTTGAAACAGTCACTGGGTCTGTTGTGCTTTCGCTTGGTTCTGGAAAGATCATAAGCTTACTTGTATCTGTTTTGAAAGAAATGTTTATAACCTTAAAAAAGGGACATGCTCATTACTGAACGTTCAGAAATTGTCGTTCAAAAGTGAATAGAAGGATAAAGCTGGTTTCCTAGAGAAGTCCCGGGTGTTTGAGGAACATCCATAGGCTGTTTGCTCTTTCCCGCTCATCCCTCCCGCCCCCTCCCTCTGTCCCCAGGGCCCCTCCGCTGGCAGAATGGGCCGTCCCGCAGTCATCCCGGCTGAAGTACAGACAGCTCTTCAACAGCCACGACAAAACCATGAGTGGACACTTAACAGGTATTTACAAAGAAAAATTGATTTAGTGAAATACGATCTTTGTTTTAAATGCAGATTACTTCTAGATGTTGGGCAGAGACATTTTCCAAATGTCTTTCCCTGTTGGCTCATTTTGAACAGGGTTTCCATTGTGGTTTTTATAGAGTTCTCATCTACTGATAAAGCTGTAGCTACTTTATTCTTTAGTGCCTCAGACTTCTGCCGCATCCCTGCTTGGTAAGCGGAACAGAGAGCACAGATTCTCCGGCCCACTGAATGCCACTAGTATGCAAGTCAAAGCACTGGCAAAGAAAAAACTGCTGCAAACGAAACTGCCTCAAGTTCTGAAGCCCAGCCTTGGAGATGAACTTGAAATGGCTGGTGCACAGCCAGTGTTTAAGGCAGTGTGGGTGGGTGAAGGTGGCTGTCGGCTGGGGAGTCTGGAACTCACTCTGCCACTGACCAGCCAGAGGCCACTTGACCTGTCTGGGTCTGATGTGTTCATGTGTAAGAGGCCAGAGTTGAGGGGTAGGATCTCAGTAGATTTTTTAAAATCCTCACCCAAGGATGTGTTCGTTGATTTTAGAGAGAGAGGAAGGGAGGGAGAGAAAGAAAAAGAAAGATTGATGTGAGAGCCCTGGCTGGTGTGGCTCAGTTGGTTGGAGCATTGTCACATAACTGAAAGGTTGTGGGTTCGATTCCTGGTCAGGGCACACACCTAGTTGAGGTTTGGATCCCTGGTCTGGGTACGTGTGGTAGGCAACCAATCGATGCTTCTCTCCATTCGTCTGTCTCTAAAACCAGTTTAAAAAAATGTCCCTAGGTGAGGATTTAAAAAAAAAAAAATGGAAGGAAACATTGATGTGAGAGGAACATCAGTTGGTTGTCGCCTGTGCCCCCACCGGGGGTCAGACCCGCTGCCTTTGGTGCGCGGGACAACACTGCAACCAACCGAGCCGCCCGCCAGGGCTCAGCGGAGTTTTAAAAAAAGATTTTGTCATCCACGTCAGAACGGCAGGGCAGGTTTTGGGATGCTGTCCAGAAACCTTTCTAACGAGGGATTAAACACTTCAAACTTTTCAGACAGTTAGAAAGCAAGGCGTAATTTTAATGAAGGAAAGAGAGACATCGGATAGGAACGTGGAGTGTGACAGGGAAGAGTGTAACCACCAGGTAACAGATACGAAAGGGAAGGCGGGAGAGTTTCTTTTCCTGGAACGGAGAAGCGCTGGTGTGTAACTCAGAACACTTCTCGTCGGGTTCCTTCTCTTTGCTGTCACTTACCGTTGTCGTCTGTACTTCCAACAGAAAATTTCCTTCTTGTTTCAACATTGTCAGGATTGGGGGAGCCTTTCCCAGGGTTCTGATCCAGTCTTGAACCCCATCCGCGTGGCAGGTCTCAGCAGTCGTCTCAAGCATCTGCTTGTAACTGAAGGGGTGAATTACAAGTCTGCCCAGATTCTCTCGGTGCCGCTCGCGGTGCGTTTGTGTACGCAGTGGGAGAAACCTGCCAGCTTCTCCAGGCCCTGAAGGCAGATTCGGCAGTGTAGTTTAAGTACTGCTTAACCTGGTTCGTTTGATGCCAGTGCTCCCTACAGACCCAGAACTACATGGCCAGGGGTTCCGAAAACATTTCTTCAAAGCGCTGTTGGCATTTGCCGTGAGTTAACTAAAACAGTACTCAGGTGTGACGCTGAGTAGACATTCTCTCTTGGTAGGATGTGTGTTTTGTGACTGAAATGCAGTGTCTTCAACCCAAAGATTGCGACCCAGGCACTTGAGTACGTAGAATATTTAATGTCTGAGGCAGGAAGTAAACTTTGAAATACACCGGGAAGAGCAGATTTTCCTAATGTTTATCTGCATACTTCTTACTCTTTTGTCCTGGTAAGAATTTAAGGTAGGTATTTTATTTTCAAATTCGATCTTTGTATAGTCATGTCAAATAGAATAACTCATTACAATAACTTTAAAGGTAGGAATAAATAAAGTTCAGTTTGTCTTCCCCGCATAGGGGGAAATCACTGTAAGGGTGTGTGCTGGGCTGCACAGGACCGTTGATGGAGGCAGAGCTGCTCTGTGGAGGTGGACGAGGCACAAAGACCGGTGTCACGATCGTAGTTCTGACAATAATTACATGGCTCCTGAGCCCCCAAGGTAGTTACTCACTCAGCTCAAAGAGGAAGAGTTGAGAAAAGGTCCCAGAATGTAAAGGGGCCCAAGTGAAATAGGGAACTTCATATTCTTAATCTCTTATTTTTGTTCCTTCATGGTTTTTTGTTTCGTTTTTTGTGGTTTCTTGTTTTAAAGGAACTTAAAGCTTTAAAAGTGCCCTGATGGGTGTGTTTCAGTGGGTTGGGTGTCATCCTGCAAACTGAAAGGTCACCAGTTCGATTCCTAGTCAGGGCACACGCCTGCATTGCAGGCCTGGTCCTCAGTTGGGGATGTGTGAGCAGCAACCGATCAATTCTCTTACACATCAGTGTTTCTCTCCCTCTCTTTCTCCCTCCTTTCCCCTCTCTCTAAAAACAAATAAGGGTCAAGGGGGAAAAATTGGGACAACTATAATAGACCAGTAAAATATTTTTAAATTTAAGAAATAAAAATAAGTTAAATCTTTAAAAAACTTATAAAGCATTTTTCCATGTAATTGTAATTCCTTCATCTAATGCAACAGTTCTCAACATTGGGGATGTGACATCCTAGTGTCACGAACGCCATGTCGGTGCAGGAGAATTAACGTTTTAGTACCAGTTAGAGGACAGTCTGGGTCACTTCCGGTCACGTGCATTCCCGTGTGCTCCGCAGGGGAGTGGGCTTAGCGGGCGCCCCCAGAACTGCCCGAGCCCCGACCTGTGCTGCGGCCTGTGGCCTGCGGCCCGCGGCCTGCGGCCCGCGCGCCCTGGAAGCGCGCTGTTGCAGCTCGGAGGGATTTCGCGTCGGCGCGGTGCTTCGCTTCCTCACCCGTGTTTGGGGCCGTCACACGGTGGCTGCCCCTCCGAGAGCGTGTCGTGGGCCTCCGGATGCCGTCGATTGGTCCTGAGTGGAAGGCAGTGAGAACCTGAGCTTGGGGAGTGAGCTCGCCCGCTGTGGAGAGACGGGAGCGCAGCGGTGGCACAGTCCCCCCATTGGTTCCTGGGTGGACTGAGCGAACGCCCCGGCGAGGCGGCTGCCTCCTGTCCCTTCACAAGCCGCCGCGCATGCTCTTGCACGCTCTTGAAAGAGACGGTCGTACCGAAGAGAGCAGGCTCGTTCCTTAATCAGGGCTCTCCGAGTCCCTGCAGAATTCTCAGACTCCTGTGAACGCTACCCCTCTTCCCGGAGAGGTGTTTTACTGTCTTCTTGCGTTCTGAAATGATGAACGTGCTAGTTCGGTTATTCGTGGGTTAATCACAGAAGTCAGAGCCGTTGTTTGATGTAAAGCATCAACTTCATTTAATTCTCTGTCCTTTCCATTCATGCTTCCTTAACCAAACACGAATGCCCAGAGCAGGATTTATGAACTTGAGATTTATGTTTGTCCCTGTAACGTTTCCTTATGAGCCCGTCCTCCAAAACTGATACCCTTTTACGAATGTGGGCTTCCACAGGGTAGTTCTCTGCACTCGGAGCTCGATTGATTCTGTGCTGTTCTCTGAGGCTGAGAGGCTACCTTAAATGTTCATCTCTTTTAACGTTTCGCAGCCTTGTCTTAGGACGTATAGAGTCGATTCAGCGTTACAGTTGCACAACACAGTTGTGATCTCCTCGTGCAGAGCCCCACACTCTGTCCGTAAAGAGCGCAGCAGTGAACGGCTTGGGCTTGCGGTCGCGCAGCCGCCACTACTCACCTCGTTCTTACGGTGTGGAAGCAGCCGTACGTCGTGCTCAGATGCCGGGACGCGGCTTCGTTTCAGGAAAACCTTACTTCCAAAAACGGGTGGTGGGCCGGATACGGCCTTCGTTTCAGAGATGAAGGACTGTCCTCTCAGCGGAAGCAGTCTCTTTGGTCATTGTCACATTAGGGAGTGGGAGGGGTCCGGACTGGGCTCCGTGTCTGGTGACAGCCAGCTCTGGGGCTAGTTCTTTTGTTGTTGCACTTTTTACTGGGATTAGGTGAACTGTTAACTGTTTAAATTAGTTCTGAAGCGAGGAGAGTTTTTACAAGTCTGAGTTAAAGCATTCACTGAAGTTTTGCTAATTCATCTTTGACGCTGCTAATTCTGCATCCAGTGTTAGAGAGTAAACGCACCGACCAGGGACCTTTTTCCTTCCAGTGCGTCCAGAACCTGGAAGACCTGTCCTATCAATTTAGTAAGGAGTGTTTATCCTTCTTAGATGTTTCCACTGCACATGCAACAGGAACGCATGCGTGTGTCCGCCGAGACTCAGCACGCTCCCTGTGCGTAGCAAGCAGCTCTGACTGTGGTTCCCTGTACAGCAGCTCGGCCTACGTCCGCCAGCGCCGTGCAGCGAGGTGTGGGCAGAATAAGCCAGACTCGGCGTTGACACAGTGCGCCGCTGGAAGTCAGGCTGCGCTTGGTGGGAGGGGATGATTGAGGGGAGTTTCAGAGGGGCTTTTGGGGCGCTGTTTACTTGACCATTTCCAGTCTGGAAATGAACTAAGCTGCAGGCATACATGTACACATGTGAAAATACATAGGTATAGACTCACGTGGGGTTTTTTTGCCCATGTTTTACATGTAAGTAGAAGTTAAAGTATTGTCAGTAGTACTAACTACCTTTTAGTGAGCGCTTTTGGTGTGCTGGCACCATGCTGCGCCCGTGTTACGGCTCCTTATACCGTGGGTTATCGACTTGTAAATCCGCAGAGGACTTCTGGAATGAGAAAACCGGGGTCCAGCAAGGGAGGAAGCCGCCGGCCCCGGGTCACTCAGCAAGCTCTAGACCGAAGCAGGACCAGCGCCCACAGCCTCTGGCTCACTGGGGCCTTTTCGGACGCTCTCTGGAGCTTCCTATGCTGGAACCTGGCGGCGGTGCTTGGAGATCCTAGCCGCTACTACTTCCCGTGGAGGAACGTCCGCTTCTGTGCTTTTGGGTGGGGCGCCGTGTGGAAGGCGAAATAGCTAGGAGCCGCAGTTTGCCCCCCGGGGGCGGTCCCAACATGCTTGCTTCGGCTTTCCGCTCCGTGGTTCCGCAGCCGCCCTGGGACCAGGCACCTCCCTCGGCGGTGCTGGCGACGGGACGCCTGTCTCCCTGGCGCTCCTTTACCGAAGCACGCAGACGCTCCCTGTGTGGGCTTTGTCCGATGCCGAAGGCTAGTTTAGTCCCAACATGAAGACCTTCACAGGTACTTTAGGGAGCGAGAGCTGGTTTTGAGAGAAGAGTTGAACTTCCAGGAATTTGTTTTAATTGCTGCGACATTAGCCATTTGTGCAACCCTGAGCAAGTCGCTTTTTTTTAAGGCTGTATACTAATGATTAGAAGGGTTCTCGCTGTGGTCCCATCGTCCTCCAAGATTCTCTGGGACTTCTTGAATTTGTCTGATAGTGGTCGTGGTGGAGGCAGCAGCCGGTGGCAGAAGATGCTGAATTTAGAGAGCGTATGTTTCGGCCTTGTAAATAAACGCCTGGTTCTAACAGAGACGGTGGTCTGGGCCAGGGGCAGGTCATAGTTTGAAGCTGATCTTTTACGTACTCAGTCTTCATGAATCATCCGTTTAACAAACATCATGTGCCACGTGCTGTTCTGGGCTCTGTGTTTCGTCCCGTCTTCGTTGGGGTTTAATTTTCTCTTTGAAAAGCCTCTTAAGCAATAGCAAATCTTGTTTAACGCCCTGCAGTCGCCGGAGACTGCGCAGCCCTTACGTGCGGAACACTGGCCTTGCGGACAGCGACGGTTTGCTGACTCGTCCTCACACTTCTTCCTGGCTTTTCTCTAGGTCCCCAAGCAAGGACAATTCTTATGCAATCAAGTTTACCACAGGCACAGCTGGCTTCAATATGGTAAGGAATGAGAAGTTCCTTGGTTTGTATACAATGGAAATTTTGTTTCTGTGTTTGTTTTTTTAAATGTGATATCTTATTTTTTAAAGATTTTATTTATTTATTCTTAGAGGGGAAGGGAGGGAGGAAGAGGGATAGAAACGTCGATGTGTAAGGGGTACATCTAATGGCTGCCTCCTGCAGGCCCCACCTGGGGACCCGGCCCACACCCCAGGCATGTGTCCTGACCGGGAATTGAACCGGTGACTTCTCGGTTCGCAGGCTGGCACTCAGTCCACTGAGCCAAACCAGCCAGGGCTGGAAACTTTATTTCTTAAATTAGTAGGATTTTATCAGTGTTTAGATTAATACCAATTATTTGTAGAGATGAGTATAGGGAATATGCTTAATTTTTCTGTGACTTGTAATGGCTACCTGTCTTATATTTTCCCTTTTTGATTTTGAAAAATGCAAAAGCAAAGAGATTGATATAGTGAATTCTTAAGAATTTACAAAACAGCTTAGATAAGTCTCAACCCATGGCCAGTCCTCATTCTCCCGTCCGCTTTCCCGATTATTTAGAGCCAAATCTCAGTCATGATAATCATTTCATCCGCTAATAATTCAGCTTTTATCTCCAAAAGAGATGTTTTTTTTCCCCAGCATGACTGTAATACTCTTAGCCCACCTAGTTTTTTTAATAGTAATTCTTAACTTAATTAGATAGTGTTGAAATTTCTTAAATTGCCTCATAAATTTTTTATGGTTGATTGAAATATATATATTTTGCAAGAATTGGTTGATGCCTCTTTTAAGGCTGTGTTAACTATAAACCTTTCTTGTCTTGTTCTCCATTCCTTGCCCCCTGACCTTCCCCCACCAGAACTCCGATGATTTGTCCTGTAGCTTCTCATAGTCCGACTTTCGATGATTGATTCCTTGTGATGTTAATTCATTCCTGTGATCTCTGTAGATTGCCAATCACAGCTAGAGCCAGGTTTTTCCCCCTGAGCATGATTAACGTTTTGGGCCTGACAGTTTTCTGTGGGGGGCTGGCTGGTGCATTGTAGGCCTTTTGGTAGCATCTCTGGCCTCTAATACTAGACACCTGGAGCACGACCCCACCCCCAGAGGTGACAGTCAAAACCATCTCCAGAAACGGACAAGTGTGCCCTCCCCGTTTCTGCAAGACTGCATCAGAGATGAGGCTGTGCGCTTCCATCGGGAGGCACGTCGCTGTCCCTGTCTCTTTTGTAACGGTCTTTAACAGCTGCGGCTGAGCAAGGATTCCCTTACGTGTAAGTGTTAACCAGGATGGTGTCTGAAGAAGGGGGTGTCTCAGTTATGCGGGAGGCGTTGGCTCTGCCCGCACAGGAAACCTGGTGCGTGCTGCTTCCCGTCCACGTCCGTGATTTGCTGCAGAGCAGCGCGATGCGGTTGCGTCCTAAGGGGTCGAGCTCCAGCACTGCCCCTGTCCCCATCCTGGTCCCTTCTGCGTAGTACCACAGGGTCTGCCTTTTGTGGTAGCACAATAATAGACCAGTTAAGAGGCATCCTGTGTCCGAGGCACATCCAGACCTCCGTAGGTCTGCATATGTACCGGTACCCTAGGGCTCTCTGACGTATGGACCTAAGGTCTCACATTCGTGGAGGTTGACTGGCAGTTTATCAAGTCTCATCATCCTAGACTGCATTGGAATGTTTGAGTTTCTCATTTGTAGCCTGCCTTCTTTGAAAAAAATACTTCAGACTCCTCATACTAGAATTTTATTATATTTTCCTCCTGCACAATGAAAAGATATTTTAAATAGTGAGGATCAAACCATCATTTAGGCAGATGGAGGGGATAAGAATTGCACTGCCTTCTAATTGGGTTTACCCAGGAGTAGCTAGTCAGGGGGTGTGGAAAGGGGGGGCCGAGGCAGAGCAGGTGGGGGTTTTCGTTTGTGTCTCTGTTCTGTTTAAAAACAAGTGCGGCATCTGGAAAAGGCACAGCCGGAGGGGACACAAAGGAGATCAGCGGTGGCCAGGGGCTGGGGGCAGAGCAAGGGGGTGACTGCACAGATGCGGGGACTTGGGTGCTGAAACTCTTCTGTGCACTGTGGTGATCATACACAGTGTGTTCGGAACTTGTAGGACGTGCTCTCCAAAGGTGTGAATGTTACTGGGTGGAAATTTTATACCTTTACCAAGAAGAGTTTATGCCACCTGAGGAAGTTTCAGATGTAAGAGGAGTGTTTTGGCCCAAGGCATCAGCCAAGCCAGCCTCCCGATGTGGCGTCTGCCTTCCCGACGTCCTCGGGAAGAGCTGTGCTGTTCTGCCCCCTCTCTCAGTGTCCACCCGTCGAGTATGATCGCATCTTTGGACTTGCTGGAGCAACCTTTTTACTCTAAATAGCTACTATAGCAAGTCGATGACAAAGAACTGTGGGGATTGAATTCCGAGACTAAAGAGCGGAAAACACCTCACCTGCAGCTGGAGGCCGTAAAGACCCACCGTGTAGGCCTAGATCTGGGGTGGGCCCGCGGAGCCCAGCGAGCTCACACCTGTTTCTGTAAATGCAGTTTTATGGCAGAAACAACCCTGGCCATCAGTTTGTGTCTTGTCTGTGGCTGCTTTCCTGCCACAAGGGCAGGACTCAGTGTGATCGAGACTACGTGCTACAAAGCTTAAATATTTACTGTCTAACCCACTAGTTCGCTGAGCATAGTATTTAAATACGTATAGAATATAAGTACGATACGTTGTAAATGGGCTTGCAAGGATTGAGAAGAGTGTGCTTACATCATAGGTACCATTTATTGAATGCTGAACACCATTTCAACTATGTGGACTGTCTCATCTTTGCACCAGTAGTGTGAAATAGGTACTATTTTTATAAACTGAGGCACAGGGAGACTCGATTGGCCTACAGTCAAAATAAGAAAATAGAACATGTAAATTATTCATGCATGGATAGTAGTAGAAAGCACACATTTCCCTGACGCTAGATTCCAGCTAACTTTCTGTTGAACAGGAATCTTTCCGACATTGATCAGGATGGAAAGCTCACAGCGGAAGAGTTTATCCTCGCCATGCACCTCATTGACGTGGCCATGTCCGGCCAGCCGCTGCCGCCTGTCCTGCCTCCAGAGTACATTCCGCCTTCTTTTAGGTAAGGAACGTGTGCCTTTTACAAGGGGCTGCGTGCTGAGGACGTGAATTTCAAACTCGGCTTTGTTGGCTCTCCATCTCCTAGTCATTTTTGTTCCTGGCAAGTAGATCAGCTATCCATGAATGCGAGAAAATCTCCGTATCTGGGTTCTGTGCTGATCCTGGATGTGTTCCTTACAGGCTTGCGGTGCACGGGCAGGCCTTGCAGATATGCGGGCTCCGTTCTGGGCCGTCACGATAAAGCAGGGCTCACAGTAAAGCAAATTGTCATCTTTTTTGCTGGTAGAGGGTCTTACCTTCTTCAGTTTATTAAAACAAATGCATTACCTGTGAAGCTAGTAAATAAAACACGCGAGGAGCAATAAAACAAGGTCTGCCTGTATTAGGAAAACATCGAAAGATTGGTGATTTTTGTACCAATCTATATACTTGAAGCTCACCGGAAATTTTAGCAAAGTGAAACCATGTCAACCTGTATATTTTAAATAAAGCAAAGAGAGTCTGTCTGTAAATTGTACACATTCAACAGGTAACCAAATGCTGGCAATGTAGAAATTATAATCAGAAAGGCAATTGAAGAAAATTTTCCTCACCTGCAGCCTAGTCTCAGCAGAGATGCCGAGAGAGCAGACCAGGGTCCATGGGGGGAAGTCTGCCGTGGCTGGTGTCCTCCACCTGCACACCCCCGAGCACCCCTCCCAAACAACTGCGTTAAAAGACACATAGGAGATCTTAACCAACACGGAGAAGAGTGAGAAAAAGATAATTTCTATACTAATTCCTCGAACGTCAGGCAAAACAGCAGAGAACAGTGTTCGTAGAGTGAGAGAAACGGTCACCTCTGCGGGAATGCGCGAGGACGGGGGGGTGGGGCCAGCCACGCATGCTGCCTGCGGGGGACCGGCAGCCCTGGGGTTGGTCTGTGAAACCCCCGCCCAAGGGGCGCTCTGAGAGACTGGAAGCTGATTAAGACAAAACAAACAAACAAAAAAACGCCACAATTTAAAATAGGTCGTTTTAAGAAGCAAGGTTACTGTATGAAGTGAAGCTAATCAGTTAACTGACTGCTTTGTTTGAAGGGCTTTGCAGGGTGGGCATTTCATGTGTTTAGGAAGAAGTGAGGTCACATGGGGAGACTTCGTAAAGGAGAAGAGACCACCCCTCCCTCCCCACCGTTAGCTGATGCGCTGTCCTCCCCTGGGCAGAAGTGAACCTTCCGTGAAAGGGCAGCGGTAGTAACTGCTGCCCCTTACTGTGTCCTGGGCACTGTTCCGGCCTCTGTAGGATTATTCACGAATTCATCTCTTTGGAATTATCCTAATTTTGGTTGTGGTTCTGAACATTTGAACAAGCTTGGCATTCAGAGTCTGATGCTGTTCAAAAACTCATTTAAAAAAAAAACTCTTTGTAAACAGTGAGGATCAGATCTTTTCTTTAGTGTCACTGTGCCATGATATATAGCATAATCATTAAAAATTATTTTTCATGACTTGCTCATTTCCACCTAGCCAGCTTTACGTTAATTTGTGTCTCTTCTCCTCTCTCTCGTGAGCGCAGGAGGGTCCGGTCGGGCAGCGGCGTGTCCGTCATCAGCTCAGCCTCGGCGGACCAGAGGTTACCGGAGGAACCAGTGTTAGAAGATGAACAGCAACTGGAGAAGAAATTGCCTGGTATGGCAGGCTTGATGCTTGAGTTATATCATCTCACACATCTTCTATCGCTCAGGCAAAGATAGAGGGAGAACTAAATCTGCCTTTTTAATTGATATTCTTGCTACATTCCTTTAACCAGCCTTAGAAAGGAGACACTTTTAATACGCTTTTGGATTTGCATACACACACACACACACACATACACACACACATACACATATATAAGAACATTATGTACTCTGCTGATGTACCTGTGTTCTAGCTTTTAAATGGAAGTTGGATTATGAATTACTAAATGGAAAACTTAGGAATATTGTCTATATAGCACTCAAGTTGATAAGCCTTTAAGGAGATTGCTTAAAATCACCGAGAAGAGGAAGTAAAATTGCTACTGTTATTTTCTCATATTGTTTGGGAGAATTGAAAACTCCTTAATAACAAGAAGCTATTTTATTATTTTATTTTATTTATTTTTTTTAAGATTTTATTTATTTATCTTTATGGGGAAGGGTAGGAGAGAGGGAGAAGGAGAGAAATATCAATGTACGGTTGCCTCTTGTGTGTCCCATGCTGGGAACTGGCCTGCAACCCAGGCATGTGCCCTGACTGGGAATCGAACCTCGATCCTTTGGTTC
Source organism: Glossophaga mutica (assembly GCA_039655065.1). NCBI lineage: Eukaryota > Metazoa > Chordata > Mammalia > Chiroptera > Phyllostomidae > Glossophaga > Glossophaga mutica. The sequence continues at coordinate 221,394,490 of CM077304.1, read as the reverse complement.
GCAGGCCTGCGCTCAATCCACTGAGCTACACCAGCCAGGGCACAAGAAGCTATTTTAAATGTAATATGAACCTGTTGTAAATAATCCTCATTTATCTATTTTTTAGAGATTTTATTTCTTTTTAGAGGGTAAGGGAAGGAGAGAGGGAGAGAAACATCAATGTGTGGTTGATTCTCGAGCGCCCCACACTGGGGACCTGGCCTGCAACCCAGGCATGTGCCCTGACTGGGAATTGAACCGCGACCCTTTGTGGGTCAAGCAGGCCCACGCTCAATCCACAGAGCTACACCAGCCAGGGCCTTATCCTTATTTATCTTGATAAACCCATCATAATATTAAAATATTCTGAAGTAGCTATGAATTTTTAATGATGTGATAATAGTTGATACTAAGAAGCAAGTGAAATTCACGATGAAGTCTCTGTGTTAAATACTTTGTTAGTGTTGTTTTGCTACATTTCAAGTGCTTGGTGGTTAATTGACCTTCTCAGGACCTAGTTTTCTCAGTATCCTCTTTAAACTAAATTGTTTTTTGTTCACTGTTAAGTCACTTAGTGAAAATGTTCTTTGTGCAAGTGGGTTGGGTATAGTGAAGGATCTAAATGTTAATCATACGTGGCCCATACCCTCTAGAAGGGTATAATATAGTTGAGGGCTCAAGACACCCGTGTGGACGGCCATCAGGGCGGTGCGTGGGTGGCAGGTGCCCGGGGACAGTATTACAGAGCAGGCAGAGCGCACTCCTGCCGGGCATCACAGGCCGGCAGAGACTCGAGGCACTGCACTCTGCGGTCGAGCGCGCAGTCAAGTTCAACTTGAAGGTGAATGAGGTTATTACAAGTGGGATGGAGGAGCGGTTCAGGTTGATGATGATGGGAACCAACACTCGAAGGAAAATGAGGATGGGGTCCTTAGAATACGGCATGTTCTTTATCTGTTGGTGGTGGACATTTAAAGCTTGAACAGGCAGTGAACATCAGCTTTTTGTTTGTGCATTTTTTCTTTCAACAACCATCTCTTATGTGCTTCCCGTATACGAGAAATAGGGCCAGATATTGGAATTTAAAAGATGTGTAGGGACTTCCCCGCGGGTTTTTTGAGGTAAACTTCACATAACAAAAAATCGATCATGTGAAAGTGTGCAGCTCGGCGGCTATCGCAGTCAGCCTGGGCTGCCGGCAGGAAGCACCGCGGTGCGGGCAGCGTGTTTCCCACGGTTCTGGGGGCCGGCGGTCCGAGATCAGGGTGCCGTCCGCTCAGCTCCCGCCCGGGCTCTCTTCTCAGCCTGCAGACGGCCGCCTTGTCGTGGGGCCCCCACGCGGCCTCTCCTCGTTCTGCGCCAGGGAGAGAGAAGACGCTGTCTCTTCCTCTTTCTATAAGGCCGTGAACCTCACCGTGAGGGCCCCACCCTCCCAACCTGGCCTTAAACCTAATTACAAAGGCCCCACCTCCCAATACCTTCGCATTTGGGCGGTTGGAGCTTCCGCATACGAATTGGGGGTGGGGAGCCCACGTTCAGGCCGTGACAGTGGCGTTCAGTGCAGTCACAGAACTGCGCGTCTGCCACGGCTGTTCGGTCCCGAGGCTTTCCCTCCCCCTAAGAGGTAACTCCATGCGCAGGCACTCCCCGGTCTCCCTTCTGCCCAGCCCCTGGCACCCACCGGTCTGCTGCCTGTCTCTTCGGGTTCACCTGCTCTGGCTGTGCGGTGGGTGACCTTTCACGTCTGGCGTCTGTCACTGAGTGTGGCGGTTTTGAGAGTCACTAGAGCACGTGTCAGCACTTCACTCCTTTCTGAGGCGGAGGGGGCTCAGCTTTACGGGGACTGGTGAGGGGGCTGCTGCCTCCCGAAATCACCAGAAGGTGAAGAAGGACAGGAAAACCGGAACCCGCCTGCCATCTGTGCTGCTTAATGGCGGACTGCAGTGTGTAAGGAGGGTCCATCTAGAGCAGCGAAGGCCAGACAGGAATGCGGGGAGACGCCAAGTAAGGATGCTCACAGCTGCAGCTCTCAAGGCCAAGTGCGAAGTGACAGTTCTCGAAATAGATTGGGGACAGTGGGGATGCGTGCTGCACAGGCTGGCAGGGAGGGTCTCCCTTGGTTGGGGCTGGGTCCAAGGGGAGGCACGGAGGGGAACCCAAAGTGGGGTAACAGATGCCTGCTGGAAAACTAGTGAGGGACGTGGAGGGTGGGGTTTTTCTTTAAAAAAAGTAAAATAAAATGATGTAAACGAGGTGATAGCAAGGATTAGAGGGGAAAAATGATTGACTTGGGAATAGCCTAAAATACGTAATCGGTGTTCCCAAAGAAGGAAATTGAATAATGGATTAGAAAAAAATTGTTTACCGAATGTGATCTACATAATGGTTAGCACACAGCTTGTCCCTTAGTGTGAAGCACAGGGTACTTCCAACTCCGCTTTCTGAATAGTCTTGTGTGTTAGAACAGACACATCCGTGTCACTGCAGGCTAAGGGGAGAGAGGCAGGAATTCACCGTGCGGGAGAGGTGGGGGTCAGTGGCTGAATCACCGTCATGCAGAAGGAAGAGGGCAGAGCAAGCATGAGGGAGAGGAGATTGCTGTCGATGACGCAGAGGTACCACGGAAAGAGTCAAATGGACACGGTGTTGGGTGCTTTGAACACCCCGATACAGCATCCATCCTGGAGGGAAGCCTGTGCAGGCCGGGAGCTAGGCGAAGGGCGTTGTCACAGTGTTTACTAAGCGGGCACCGGCAGAAAGGACGCTTAGAGGGTCCCGGCGTCCATTTATACCACGAATTCTCTAATGTGCCGTTGAGTGTTTCCTTCTACGGTGGCGCGTTCGATGTCGTGACTTTGCATCCTTGCTGGTTTCTTGTTTCAAAGTCACATTTGAAGATAAGAAGCGCGAGAACTTTGAGCGCGGCAATCTGGAACTGGAGAAACGGAGACAGGCGCTCCTGGAGCAGCAGCGGAAAGAGCAGGAGCGCCTGGCCCAGCTGGAGCGCCAGGAGCAGGAGCGCAAGGAGCGCGAGCGCCAGGAGCAGGAGCGCAAGCGGCAGCTGGAGCTGGAGAAGCAGCTGGAGAAGCAGCGGGAGCTGGAGCGGCAGCGGGAGGAGGAGCGGCGCAAGGAGGTGGAGCGGCGCGAGGTGAGCTGGGCCGGCGCGCGCCCCTTTCAGCGCTGTTGGAGGGTGGGTCGGAGCCCTGGCTTCTCCACAGTTCAGTAGTACACTCACCCCACAAATCGCCTTGCCGATTAAGCGATTCCTCCCCTTCCCGCCCTGTCTCATCAGCGCCTAACCCCCGCTAGTTCGTATTCCGTCCGTAGAAGTTTGCCCGCGCTGGCCGTGGTCAGCGAACCGAGTCATCCAGCGCACAGCCCTCTGCGTCTGGCCGCCGCGTGCCGCCGCTTTCAGGGCGGGTCCGAGCTGCGGCTGAGTGAGTGCTGTGCTCCTTTTTATGGCTGCGTAACCTCCCGTTACACATCCGGTCATCGCTCGGCTTGTTTCTGCTTTTTGGCTCTTAGGAACAGTTTTGCTACAGACATTCATGTACAAATTTTTGATAAGACAGTCCTATAATAAACCAGTGATACCAGTTAAGTATTTTCCCGGCTTTTTTCTCTGCATTTATATACGTATATAGAAATAGAAAGGTTTATGCGGTAAAAAAGTCGGGGATTTAGTGTAATTTTTAAAATATATTTGATTGATTATGATATTACAGCGGTCCTAATTTTTCCCCTTTGCTCCCCTCCGCTCTGTACCCCCCATACCCAACAACAATTCTGCGCCCCCCCCCCCCCAGTTCATGTTCATGGGTCGTACATGTAAGTCCTTGGGCTTCTTCATTTCCTATACTGTTCTTAACCTCCCCCTGTCTATTTCGTAGCTACCAATTGATACTGCTTAATCCCTGCACCTTTTCTCCCATTCTCCCCACTCCCCCACCCAGCTGATGACCCTCCAAATGATCTCCATATCTATGGCTCTGTTTCTATTCTGGTCATTTGCTTAGTTTTTTAGATTCAGTTGTTCATTATTGTGAATTTATTGCCATTTTAATGTTCATAATGTTGATCATCTTCTTAAATAAGTCCCTTTAACATTTCATATAATAATGGCTGATGATGATGAACTCCTTTAGCTTGACCTCTTCTGGGACCTCCTCTGGGAAGCTCTTTGCCTGCCCTTCAATTCTAAATGACAGCTTTGCTGGGTAGAGTAATCTAGGTTGTAGGTCCTTGCTTTTCACCACTTTGAATAATTTTTTTAATCGTTTTATTTATTTTTAGAGAGAGGAGAAGGGAAGGAGAAAGAGAGGGAGTGAAACATCAATGTGTGGTTGCCTCTCACATGCCTCCTACGGAGGATCTGGCCTGCGACTCAGGCATGTGCCCTGACTGGGAACTGAACCCAGGCTGGCGCTCAATCCACTCACTGAGCTACACCAGCCAGGGCTTAAATACTTCTTGCCAGTCCTTTCTAGCCTACAAAGTCTCTTTTGAGAAATCAGTTGACAGTCTTACGGAACTCCTTTTAGGATGCTTTATCTTTAACCTTTGGCCTTTTAATTATCATGTGTCTTGGAGTAGGCCTCTTTGGATCCATCTTGTTTGGGACTCTGTACTTCCTAGACTTGTATGTCTATTTCCATCACCAAATTAGGGAAGTTTTCTTTCATTATTTTTTCAAATACATTTTCAATTTCTTGTTCTTTCTCTTCCACTGCTAGCATCCCTATGATTCAAATGTTGGTACTTTTGAAGCTGTCCCAGAGGCTCCTTAGCCTATCCTCATTTTTTTAGATTCTTTTTTCTTCTTGCTGTTTTTTTTTAAAGATTTTATTTTTAGACAGAGGGGAAGGAAGGGAGAAAGGAGGAAAAGAAGCATCAATGTATGATTGCCTCTCACACACCCCCTACTGGGGATCTGGCCCCAAACCCAGGCATGTGCCATGATTGGGAATTGAAGCTGCGACCCTTTGGTTCGCAGGCTGGCGCTCAATCCACTGAGCCACACTAGCCAGGGCTCTTCTAGCTGTTTTGATTGAATGTTTTTTTTCCTTTTGTTCCAAATCATTGATTTGATTCTTGGCTTTGTCCCCTCTACTGTTGGCTCTCCGTAAATTTTTCTTTATTTCACTTAATGTTACCTTCATTTTTGCCTGGGTCTTTTTTATGCTGTTGAAGTACCCAGTGAGTTCCTTGAGCATCCTAATAGGCAGTGTTGTGAACTCTGCATCTGATAGATTGCTTATGTCCATTTCATTTAGTTCTTTTTCTGGAGTTTTGTTCTGTTCTTTCCTTTGGGCCACGTATCTTTGTCTCCTCGTTTTGGCAGCCTCCGTGTGTTTGTTTCTGTGTATTAGGTAGAGCTGCTTTGACTCCCTGCCTTAGTGTGGCCTATTGTAGAAAAGTGCACCGTTAAGTTAGATGGAGCGGCACCCTAGGTGATCGCCAGGGCGGGGCAACCCGAGTAGCAGCTCTGTGGCTCTGTGTAGGAGGGGCTCAGAGAGAGGACAATGCCCCTGCCTGGCCTCTGGGGTTTTGTCCGGGAAGAAGCTGTCTCCTGGCACTCGCCTTGATGCCGGTCCCCCCACTCTCTCCCTCTATAGCACTGGTGCCCTTCCAGCTGTTGCCCTGGTACTGAAGCCCAGAGGGAGGGAGTCTGTGTAAGTCCTGAGTCTGTCGCAGGCCCTTTAAGAGGACACTCCTGAGAATCCTGCAATTTCTTCTGCTGCCCCACCCCCCACTGGTTTTTACAGCCAGAAGTTAGGGGACTTACCTTCCTGGTGCTGGAACCCTGGGCTGGGTGATCTGGTGTGGGGCCGCGGCCTCTCACTCCCGAGGTATCCCTCCCAATTTTTATCCACCACACGTGTGTGGGTGACTACCCATTCTGCATCTCTGTGCCTCTTCGTGTGCCCCCCCCCATCTCTGTGTGTCCGCCCCTCCTACCCGTCTGGATGGATGTGGCTTCTTAAATTCCTTGGTTGGCGGACTTCCATACAGCTCAGTTTTCTGATGAATCCGGGCGATGTTTGTTTCGCAGTCTAGTTGTAATTTTCGCTGTGGCTGTGCAAGCAGGGGAGCCGTGTTGTTTGCCTGTGCCTCCATCTTGACCTGACTAGTGCGATGGTTTTTAACCACTGTAATGGTGTCATACTGATATTCTCCCCCCCTCCCCACTTTAAAAAATACATCTAGGAAATTTTCCCTGTATTGTATGCAAGGGTTCCAGAATTTGGTGCCATGCCTGGCCAGGGGCCACACTAATCTCTTGTCTGCCTTTCCAGTTTTAGTGCATTGCTACAGAAGCAAGGCCGTGGTTCTCCCGTGTGAATGAAATGTATTTTAAAGATGTGAAATTTTAAAAAAATTAATACTTTGGTTTCAACTGCTGATGATTGCTTTAGAAAACTTGTAGCCATAAGCTGCCTTATATTCAGGCAGGTCCTCACAGGATTTTAATTTCCAGAATGAACAACCAAAATATAGATAACCTTCCCTTCTTCAGTGTAAGACAAAACAAACTGGAGTGTTTATGTGGAATTATTTATAGGCGTCCGCCCTGTGCCAGGTATTTGTAGGGTAGTTGGAGGACAGGTGTGTAAGAAGCAACTGCACTGAAGAACGCCAGGGGCTTTGCCAGGTACTCTGCCAAAGAGTCAGCTTTGAAAGAGAGCCCATATTGCCAGAGAGCTTACAGAATCTGCTGTGATGAAAAGGCAATGAATGATTTGGGTGATGAAGGTCACAAAGCTTTAAGATCAGTGTTTCTATAAAACCTCTCATACACTTAAATGGCATAAAGTATAGAAGCAATTGCTATTAATTTACAGGGAAAATGTTTGAGTGTTCCCAGACCCATAAAGTAACCTACTGAATCATACCAAATACGCTTAATCACATCTAGTTTCGTACTACGCCAAACACCCTTATAAGTCCTCTCAGGCCTTTCTGATGCCTTAGGATGGACACGTGTTGCCGACGATGCGCAGAACAAATGGGGGTGAAGCACAGATGCTCACAGACACAGCTGGGAGCCCTGGCGGCTGGCGGTCGAGATGCCGGCTGTGGTTCCCGGGAAGGAATTCGGCGGGGCCCCTCTCGCTGCCTGGGCTGTGCTGCCTTTGTAACGGCTCTCTGCTGAACAAACGCTGGGTGCTGTTTTCATCCCCCCCCGCTTTTTTTTTTTCCATAAAAGTGAGAATCCGCTCAGATTTCTTTCAGGGAGTGAAAACAGACACTAATGCAGGTCTTTCCTAAAAGTGAGGAGATGTAACGCGGACTTTCAAAAAGAGGGGCAGGCCTGCTACTTTCTCATTCGATGGGAGAAAGGTTTGGTTTGTTCTTTCAGTTCCGGGTGTTCGGTTTGTTGTACTGGATTTAAGACATTGTTTGCTCTTTATGAGTCAGTGAATAAGGAGGAACAATTTTATTTGGCCCGTCAAGCCTTGAAGGCAAAAACAATTGGATTCCAGTGGTCAGTGAGCCTGTCCGTTCTTATTTTATGTAAGTATAATAATAACCTTTCTAAACATTCTCTTTTTTCCCGTAGAAGTAATACTGTGTAAGTTTTGTTTTGCTTTTTTGTAGTAGAATTTCTTGTCATGTTTAAAAATATTTCATCCTTAAAAGAAAAGATTTACTGGCTGTTAACATTCATCAAGAGACGTTGTATAGCGCAAGAACTGAAAAATCCATAAATCTTCCAACATGTGTCGCATTAACAGGCTGCGAAACGAGAACTGGAACGGCAGCGGCAGCTTGAATGGGAGCGAAATCGAAGACAAGAACTGTTGAACCAAAGAAACAGAGAGCAAGAAGACATAGTTGTCCTGAAAGCAAAGAAGAAGACTTTGGAGTTTGAATTAGAAGCGCTTGTGAGTGAGGTTGGATTATGCTTTGGGAGTGTATTAACATCAAACAGTCAAAATGGTAATATAACACTTACTGTTTTTCATTTGTTAAAGAATGATAAAAAGCATCAACTTGAAGGAAAACTTCAGGACATCAGATGTCGCCTGACCACCCAGAGGCAAGAAATTGAGAGCACAAACAAATCCCGAGAGCTGAGAATCGCGGAAATCACCCATCTGCAGCAGCAGCTGCAGGTGAGGAAGGGCGCCCTGGGAAGGCACGGGGGAGCAGACGGTCGAGCCTGAGTGCGGGCTGTCGGGCAGACGGACTCAGGACGGGTTCGCCGAGCCCTGCTGGCTGCCAGGCCGGGCCCTGCGGGACCCGCCGTGGACAGCGGGGGGCGGGACCCTGGCCCTCTCTTTGCGGGGCAGGCAGCCACGAACAAAGCAAGCTCAGCGCGCCCTCTCTCAGACGAGACCAGAGTGCGCAGGGCAGAGACGGGAGGCGGGGGGAGGGCCGTGATGGGCAGGTGAGGTGGTCCGCTCGGGCCTCTCCATGCGGCTCCCTCCCCGAGCAAGGACTTGAGATGAGCGCCGAAGCCGTGTGGACGTCCGGCAGGGCCAGCCCGGGGTCGGGAAACCGGGGCTGCCGCAAGGGGACCGCTGTGGTTGGCGCAGGTGGGGGTGCGTCACGTAGGACCTGCGGTCCATCGCAGGACTTCGGCTTTCCCGTGACAGTGACAGTGACAGTGAAGAAGTGCAGGTGAAGCGTCTGCGGGGGGAGCATGGGAGAGATCATATGTATGGACATGGTTGGGGGCACAGTGGAGTGGTACTTCCGCTTTGCCACCTATGCAGAGTTGACACCGGATTGTCATCGTGTCACCTGTTGGTTTCAGTTGTTGAGTTGGGAGGGGCATTGAATCCACGTAGGTACTGTTCTGCATATCGTTAGTTTTGAACTTTGAACTTTGATCTCACCTTCTTCTCAGCGTGATGGTTCTGACGTCCATTTTGTTGAGTGAACCGTTAGTTTATTCTTTTCCCTCAGTGGGTAGTGTTTCTTCATTCATCCGTTCACCTTTTGAGTGACATTTAGGTTCTTCCCAGTTCTGGACTTCCATGAGCAAAACTTCAGTGATCATTTGTTTATAGGTCTTTATGTGGAAATAGGTTTTATTTCTGTTGGTTCAATTTCAGGAGTGGAATTTCTGTGTCGCATAAGTGTATGCCTAGCCCTGTAAGAAGCTGTCAAACTGTTTTCAAAGTGGTTGTGCCATTTACATCCTCACCAGCAGTGAGGATTGTTGCTGATTGTTGCTTCAGTTTTTCCTCCCCCTTGCCAGCACTTGGCATTGTTATCATTTTTAATTCTAACATTTCTGCTTGGTGTGTAACAGGATCTCAGTTGGCTTTAACTTGCATTTCCCTGAAGGCTTAATGCCATTGGACATCACTTCATACGTGTATTGGCATGGATCTTCTTGTGTATGTCTTTTGCGAACGAATCTTTGGCCCTTTATTATAGGGTTATGTTACAGAGTTTTTTATTCTTGTAACAAGCCCTTTGTTGGATATATGCTTTGCAAATAGTTTTACCCAGTGTGTGGCTTGCCTTTTTTTTTTTTTTTCTTTTCGATGATGTTTTGTAAAGGGCAGAAGTTTGAAATTTTGATAAAGGTTTTTTTTTTTTTTTTTTTTATGGTTCATGGTTTTTGTCTTCCATAAAAAAAAAAATCTTTGGCTTGCCTAAGATTATAGATCTTTTCTCTTATGCTTTCTTCCAGGAGTTGTGTTGTTTTATTTACAAGTTTAAGTTTACGATGAATTTCAAGTTGATTTTTATATAAGGTAGGAGGTGAGGTTACTTTTTTCCCATACTATTACCTACTTGTTCCAGCAACATTTATTGGAAACACTACCACTTTTCCCACTGAATTACCTCGGTAGCTGTTGCAAGTCAGTTGACCATATTTCTGAAAGTCTTTTCTAGACCGTTCTGTTCCATTGACCTGTGTCTGTCTTTTCACCAGTACCTCAGTCTGTTGCTGATTGTAGCTTTTAGCTTTTTGTAACTTTTGAAATCAGCTACTGTGAGATCTTCATTTGTTTGTTTTTTTTTCCAAATGATTTTTGCTAATTTTAGGTCCTTTACATTTCCACGTAAGTTTCAGAATCAGCTTGTTAGTTTTTACAAAGACACTTCGAATTCTGATTGCTATATCATAAAATTTATAAATTGGGGAGGAATTGACAACTTGACAATATTGAGTCTTATGGTATAGTTCTCAATTTTATTTAGGTTGTTATAAATTTTTTTCAACAGTGTTTTGCAGTTTTCAGTGTATTAAGTCCTGTGCATATTTTGCGAAGTTTATCCCTAAGCATTTCTTGTGTTTTTTTCCTTAACCGCATCGATCACAGCCCCCAGTGCCCTTTGGAATGGAACTGGTGAGGGTCGTCTTGGTCTTCGCAGGGAGGGGTACAGCCTCCCTCCATTCAGTATGACGTTAACTGTCCTTGTCTAGGTTTGGTATCGGGGTGCTGCACATGGGAGTGAGGGGGAGAGTGTTCCTTTCTTTTTTTAAAAAATGTTTGCGTTGAAATGGTGGTTCTTCTTTGACTTTGTGGTGCCATTCACAAGTGATGCTTTGTGGATTGAGATCTTTCTGTGTGGTAGCCCTTGCAATAAAACACAGGACTATTCGGATTTTGCGTTCTTGAATCTGTCGATAATTTCTGACTCTCAGTGCATGTATCCGTTTCTTCCGAGTAGTCAAGTGTGTTTGCGTGCGGTCGCTCACGGTGTTCCCTTACCGTGCCCTGGGACCCTGGGGTGTCTGTGGCGGGGCCGCTGCCTTCCGTCCGGGTACGGAAAATTCCTCTTCCGTCTCCCTCTCCATCACGTCCCCTTCCTCCCCTTTCTCCGTCAGTCCAGCTAGAAGCTTATCCGTTGTGTGGGGTTTGTCTACATTTCTCGTTGTACTTTCCCCATCACCATGTACCCCCGCCCTTGTCCACTCCCCGCCCCCCCCCGCTCCCCCCGCACGAACCACAGTGTGGACGGCGTCCGTGCGTTCTTTGCTCTTCTTTCTCTTTTGTGCTCAGTCACTTCACTCTGTGGCGTGTTTGTTTTCCGTTTCATGTACCAAGGCTTTTTATTCCTTCTGTCTATTTATTTTTGGTTTAACTCGTTTATTTTTCGCTTCATAAGGGGAAGCTCACCGCACTGATTCGGACCTCTCTTCCTCTCCGAGGGACGTTTCAAGCCGCCGCCCTCCAGCATGGCCACGGCCGTGCGTGCAGGCTCTTCGAACGTTGTGTTTTCACGCTCGGTTCCAGACCTTTTTTGTTTCCTGCGTTATTTTTCCTTTGATGAGTCATTTAGAATTATGCTGTTTAGTTTCGAGGTACTTGGATTTTTCTCCAGCTCTTTTACTGATTACCGATTTATTTATGTTATGATCTGTGAGCATACTCTATGATTCCAGTCCTTCTGAATCCTTTTAACTTTACTGAGACTTACTGGGTGGCTCAGCAGACAGTCTGTTTTTTGGCAAATATTTCTTGTCATTTCAAAAGAATGTGCACTGCCTTGTAGTCGGGTGGGGCGGCCCTAAACGTCAGTCAGGTCACGTTGACTCATGGCATCTGTGAGTCCGTCCTTTGTGACTTCCTTCAGCTGCTGAGAGACGGGTGTTGAAATCTATCATTTGTCGAAATTTGTGTGCTTTTCCTTCATTTCTGTCACATTGTTTCATGTGCTCTGAAGTCCTAATCAGGAGGAGATATTGGGGTATGACGCAAGGCGAATAGCATCCGATGTTTACTGCTAGAAGTGGTTTGAAAATATTAAAAAATGCACACACTTTTTCAAAGTACATTCTTCGATGTTCCAGCTCTCTTTCATTAACTCTTTATCAGAAGTTTCATAAAATACTCCCTTGGAAAATTTATCAGCTCGCTGAATGCTCTGTGAGCAGACACATTTTCATTAAAGGCTGGTACTTAGCGCGCTCATTTACTGAAACTGAAATACAGACCAGGGCTCCTGAAAGAGTGGGGGGTGAGGACAGTTTGCAGAAGCCCCGGTCTGTGGTAGGTAAGGTCACCCTGGCTCCCTTTCCTCGCTGGAATCAGCAGATGCTTGTTATGCAGATGAGTCCGGTAGCCCTTCTTACCGACTTATTTGAGAAACCTGGGTTGTCACGTTTACTGAGTAAAACGATCTGAGTGATCCCAGCCAAGCTTCATCTTGGTACTTAATTGTTGGTTCTGGTTCAGAAAAGAAACTCTGGTATTGGGCACGTGGCCTTGCCTCCGTTTAGGGAAGACGAGAGAAGCTCAGCTGGCTTTTTTGGGAGAACTGTCTGATTTGTATATTCTGTTTTGTCCAGATCTGGGGGGGTTAGGGGGGAGGGTGTGTGTGGATTATTCATAGGAGAAGATGCTTCCAGATCCTCCCTGTTAAGCTGATAAATCTCTCTGCTATTCGGACAAACAGCACAGAAAGATTCGTAACACACGAGCCAGGCTATGTCTAAGGGCGCTTGCTCCACAAAGGAGTGAGCCTGTGATGGGAGTTTTGAGGTAGTTCTCTTTTTCAACCAAAAGTCAATTATAGAGATCTTTTAAAATTCATGGTAAAAATGGAAGCTAAATATTCCTTATTATACACTGGAAAGGGTGTCATTTTACTGAAATGTATACAAAGTGTATAGGATAATTTCAACTGAACTTAAGCAAATACAGTGCTTGACAAATCATCCATGAAAATTCCAGCACCCTGTTACCGTGTGGTTTGGTTTTTTTCTTATGTCAACTAAAAAACAGTTGGCTCAGGACTTCTTGTGGACCTTGTTAGAATTGTAGCTCTGTCCCAGGTGGTGGAAAAACCTGTGGCAGCTAAGATTCCAGTGGTTAAAAATCTCCTTGATTTGCGTTTTCAACTTAAGGTGTGTGGTAAGCCTCAGCTGAGCCCCTTAAGCGTCGAAGTTTGGGACGGAATGCTTTCTGTTCAACTGCTGGGGCAGGCCACCAACCGCAGGGTCCTTGCGGTCACCTTGGATCCCAGCTCCGAGAGCGTTCACCACTTTCAGTTTTCTCCACCGAGTACATTTTTTAGAGCTTATTAATAGGCAGTAAGTCAACAAAAATGTAAGAAATATCAAGGGAGCTGTGATTGTCTTAACTCTACTTCAATGAAAAGCATTTGGCAAATAGTTAATTCCTTGGGCAGAAAACAGGCATCTCTCTAACTAGTGATTAAATGCAGTTTTACCCCAGAGGGCTCGGGATGGGGCTGGAGGGGCCCGCGAGGAACGGAGAGCTGGCTGTGCCTGTCTGCCTGCTGGCTGCTCAGTCCCGGCAGGGACCGGTTCCCGCCGCTCACTGTCGTCTTCCTCTTTCCCTCCCAGGAGTCCCAGCAGATGCTCGGAAGGCTCATTCCAGAAAAACAGATACTCAGTGACCAGTTAAAGCAAGTTCAGCAAAACAGTTTGCACAGTAGGTGTTTATTTTAAATTTGCCTGCCCTGCTCTTTACTGACAGGAATTTTCTTACCTGAAAGAATGTTGAAAACCATTTTCCTCACTGCTGGTTTGTTTTTCTTATCTTGCCATGTCTTCCTAAAATAGGAGATTCACTTCTTACACTCAAAAGAGCCTTGGAAGCAAAAGAACTAGCTCGGCAGCAGCTCCGAGACCAGCTGGATGAAGTCGAGAAAGAAACTAGATCAAAACTGCAGGAGATTGATATTTTCAATAATCAGCTGAAGGTAACTGGTCTGCGTCTTCCCACACGTAGGTCCTGCCCTCTCATTTTTCTCACTGGCTAGACGATTAGTTGATACATAATCCCAGGCAGAAAAATGTATCGTGCTGGGTGGTGAGCCTTTGTGAAAGCCTTCACATTTTCAGAGGAGCAGTGTACCATCCAAAACGTACAAACGAACTACCGTCTATGAATCATGGCTGAGCCGGCGGCCCTGCCACGCATCCGTGTTTCACCGGATCCCGTGTGCGTGTGTGTCTCCGCCCTTTTGTCCGTTGACTACATCAAGTCGAACCCAAACGCTGGGCTCCAAAGTCTTCCCCTCTCCCGCGTTCACTAAAAAGGGACTTTTCTCCTCTCAAACTAAGAATTGGTCTGCCACTTCTTACCTTCAGGATTGTCCCTGGATGAGGATGTTTATTTCGTTACCTCCTGTTTTAAAGTTTCCTTGTTCAGTAGAGTCATTGCCTCGTCACTGACCAGAAGAGGTGGGTGGTTTTGTCACGTTCACACAGTGAAGTTCGGGCAGGGCCAGAGCTCGCGGGGATGGGGGGTGGTTACCACGTCCTTGCTCTGGTCTGGGTGTTCGGGGTGACGGCACCCCCCACATCTTAAGTACATTGGCTCATAGTGAAAGCAGACTGCAGGCAACTCGGCCATCGTCAACAGCGATCCTGTAGTTGAGATTTAAGTAGACAGTGGAATTGTTGGTAATTATGTTCTTATAAAAAATTGGATTTTACACTTTTCCCAAATAATTTTATTTTCTACTTAATTTTGGCTAATTTAGCCTTTGTAACTAGGAAAAAGCAAAACTCCTGTTTTCTTTTTCTTACTAAAAGTAGAAAAAAATTGGGATGCATATTTGAGATGCACATGGATTCCGGCGAAACACAGACGCGTGGCAGGGCCGCCGACTCGGCCACGATTCGTAGACGCCGGTTCGTTTGTACGTTCTGGATTGCACCCTGCTCCTCTGTAAATGTGAAGGCTTTCGCAAAGGCCCGCCACCCAGCATGATGCATATTTAGCTGACCTTTGAAGTGAGATTCTAGGCCAAACTGTGTAGTCATCCGAGTTGGAGATATTTGTGCCTTTCTTTTTGTCCCAGAATAATAATAGGTCATGAACTTTCCTCAGGTGCACAATTCCAGGAAAGTGCTCTTAGGGGAAATTGTTTGAGCCAGCGTAGCGATTTTCTTCGCTTCGCGCTCATGCTCACCCAGCGTGCGCGCACGCGTGCTGTGTGTGTGTTCTGCACCTGCACGTGCGTGAGCACACGTGGTGTGTAAGTATGGGAAGCACAGCTGTAGGTTCTTCATCTCTGGCATAAGCACATTAACTCTCACTAGGATGTGCTGCCATTTTAAGCAGAAAAAATACGACGTGTGCAGTGTGCGGTGCTTTTCAACAGTTTCTTGGAATGTGAGCTGTGAGGGACCCAGGTCTCCTCTGAACCCAGGCAGCGGTCCAGCTTTCTGCTTTCGTCTGAAGAGTTCTTTGTTTTAGAAATCTGACTCTCAAAACAAAGTGCACGTATTAGAAAGTGATACGCTGATGGATGGTTTTTGACAAACAACTAGATGATTTATGGATGACGTTGGCTCCTCGATTGCTGTTGCCATTGCCGAAGAGAACGCCCGTAAAATGTGGTGCGAGTCACTCTTACTGTGCCTCACTCACTGATGTCTTCGGTATTAGAGAGGGGCTTCTCCAAGCACTTGTTTTAGATATTATTCCACAAGCCCCTTTTTCAGATACGTATTCTTATTTTTTAAATAAGAACATTTCGTTCTGTCTTAATTTTTTATTTTGGTTTTCCATTACTACTTTAAATTTAAGTTAATGTGGAGAGTAAAAAAATCACAAGCCAACGTAGCTATATTGTTTTGTTATATAACAACCCATTTGAAGGGCTTAAAGCTATGTTGCCTTACAGTTTTTAATTTCTGTTATTCCTCTTAAATCTGTTGAAACCAAACCAGAAACAGCTAAATTGAAGAATCGAAAGGTGTATAATTTCCCTAGAGGCAAATTTACGGTTTGATTTCTTGAGTATCTCCTGCCTACCTCCTGTGTCGTGGCAGCGGCGGGAAACATGGAGCGTGTTGCGTCTGCCTTCCGGGCGGGGTTCGTTAGCAGCTGTACTCTCCCCTTAAGACGGGGTTGGGAGCTGCGGGCTGCCCCCGGGACTCAGCCGCCTCTCCTGCCCGCGCACCGCCTTCGCCACTTCCACGCCAGCCCTGCGATGCTACCCCTGCCGCCCGGCAGTTCGCGGGGGTGCGGGTCGCTCATGCCACACATCTCATTCCATGCTGGCAGTCTGCTATGCCGTGAACCTTCCCCTTCCAAAAGGAAACCTGCCGGCAAGTGTGGAAAAGAAATTAGGATTTAGCAGTTTTATCTGTATTCATGGAGGTTGTTCACCTAGAAAACGGAAATGTCGTTCACTCACTATCGGCTCCTACGGTGACACTGGGGAGTACCTTACGGAGTGGAACACTGCGAGTGAGTTGACCAGAACATTGAACTGTGTTCACTGGCTGCTCCGTAAATGAGGATTAAACTCAGCAAAAACCAGTGCGCATGTGTCTTTGGTACAAAACTGTTCACCATAAGCCATTTCCTTGTTTTGATGTGCATTCGAAGTCATGTCCAGAACATGGTATCATTTTTCTCCTTTTAAAATAAAAACACATAGAATCTGATTTGGTTCTTTCTACCAGATGCCTTGTTCAGATTAATTCTTCCTTTGAGGGTCTCCTCCTTTTTCTTCAGTTCAGGAGGAATTACACTCCTGCCTCCTCACCAAAGATTGATAGCCAATGACGGAATTTCTCAAGTCATTAGTTAAAGAGGAAGAAATTACTTCGTAGTCAGGTTCGTAGGTATTTGTTTCCTATAGGTAGCAACGTATGAAAAACAGAATGTGTTTCTGTGAGCAGTGAAGTTTAGCTTTTTGAAGATCGAATGAAATAGTCAAGCAGTGATTGAACTAGAAATAGTTGATTTTGTTAGTAATTATTACTCACATGAATTGATACATCTTGAAGTAGTTTTAGTTCAGTGTGTCAGATTTGTTTATCATAATTTTCTGCTTTTCAAATGTACTCTATATGCAGCAAATATTTTATCATGCTGCGAAATCCTTGGTCTTCTCATATGTTTAGAAACGTCAACTATTGGTTCTCTATGACTCTTTTTACCTAATTTTGCAGGAAAATCAAAACTCCACGTATTTTGGAGAATCCGTGTGTCTGAACAGCACGGAGTTGTTTTGGTAGTTGTTTTTCTTACATACGGTGCTTAGCTATAGGTATAAAATTATGGTTCTAACAGGCATCAAGTAACATTACCTGGGTTTTTGGACAGCAGCACCTTACATCACCTTGCCCTTGGCAATGTACCTAGTTTCTGTGACAGTTTTCTTTGGTACCGACAGCCTGAAAGTTCTGAATTTTAGTATCGTCATTATGTAGAGCAGCAGCGTAAAGTATAGCGATCGCTTTCAAGGCTTCATTGGACAAGCAAAGAGGACCCACCCTGCAGAGACCAGCTGTTGTGTTTCGTGTGGAAAAGCTGAGACCTCCTTGGCACCTGTCTGGCCACCGTCCATGGCCGTGGAGGAGGCCGGCGTTGCGGTGCCTGGCGTTCGTCCCGGGCTGCGCCGTCCACTGGGACGTCTTTCTAAAGGTTCCTCTGCCCTGCGCAGACAAGGCACATCCTTCTCAGGCTGAGAAGGATGACCCACCTCTAGCTCTGTGCCTCAGTTTCCCCTCACAGATGAGTGCTCAGTGTCGAAGACAGCACTGACCACTGCGTGCTGAGCTTTCTTTGTAAGAGTTAGTAGTCCCTAGTTATTACTAATTGTCACGTGTGAGCGAATCTTTCCTCTTGACAGATCGCGCGTGTGACGGTGGGAATTCCTAGTTGTAAGCTGGGTGATCCGCTGCATACCGTAGTCTAGTCTTGAAAGCAAGCCTGTGGCTCACCGAATCTGCCGCTCGGCCGCAGAAGGGGAAAGGGACTGCTCGGTGATCATTGGCGTCCGTGCGCGCATTTCCATCCCGTGGGAAACGGTGTCACAGTGTACTGTTGCAAAAGCGGACAGTGTTGTGTGTCTTAGCAAAGTCTGACTATTCAGGGCAAATTCAGAACTAAGGATTACATTCCTTAATATACCTGGGAAATCCAGGCTTCTTAAATTACACGTAAGAGGCTGTTAGAAACAAAAGTTCTGCCTATAATTGTATACGTCCTAGAAATCGCTCTAGGAACTTAGTTGTTGAAACGAGAAAGCCACTTACAGTGACGAAGGTTCTTGGCTTAACTAAGGCTCGTGTGCTCTTGGTTTCAGACACTTGCTTTCATGGCGGGCTTATTCCCTGGGAAGGCAGGAAAGGCACACTGTTCAGCCAGCAGGAGGGAAGGAAAGAGCGGGAGAAGGGACTGCAGAGCGGAGCAGAAGGGCGGGGGGCCACCTGGAGGGCGGCCGTGTGGGTGCAAGCATCGCGTTCCCTTACCGGGGGAATCCTGGTCGGCCGTTGCATGGTTTACTGTCTTATTTTGTTCAAGGTTACTTGTTATTTTCATCTGTGTGATCGTTTTTGAAAAGACCTCTTTTGCACAGAAGTAATAAAATTCTCTCCCATTCAGCAACTTGCGAGTGCAGAAACTTTACACAGATTCCTTGAATGTAGAAAAATAATCAGAACACTCCCAAGACTCAAAATAGCTAACAGATGTTATGTGTTAGAGTCTGCGCCGTAGCAGTCGGCTAGCCAAACCTCTGACGGTTGTGTCCTTTAGAATGACATGTGTTTAAAATAGTGGGATGTTGCCTTGTAAATAAAGCTAAGACATTTTGGGAAAACTCAGATGTTTCAGGCCAAAATAGTCATTTTTCTCTTTCTGGTGATACGAGAGACACGTGAGAAGATTCTCAATGAGCTGTTCCTGTTGCCGAGAGGGCAGGATTTTCCAGCTCTGTTCCCTTTCTGTCCACCTGTTTCCTGAGCCACCCCCACCCCCACCCCCGCAGGCCCCAGCGCGTTCCTCCCCGGCTATCCGAGGGCACCGAGGGGGCCTGGCTGCCAGCCTGTGCCGCGGGGAACTGGGCTTCCGTTCGGGTGGCTGTTGTCTTCAGATTTAGAAGTAACACTTAAATATTCGTTTACATGTTAGTGTACCCCTTCTTGGAATTTAAGTAACCAGTCAATGTGTTTTTTGTACTCCTACTTCTAATGTATCAAGAATGAATAAATTTTATAATTTTGTGGTAAATAGAATATCAATTTACCTTGATTTTGGTACAGTTTCTATGTTTTGAAATACTTAGTTATTTTTCAGATTTTTCCACACAGAGACAAGCTCCCCTGTCCTCCTTGGGTTTGGTGATTGGCTTTTAAGAGTAGCTTTAATTTATTTTACGACCAACTAATTGGGATAAGTTACTGTAATTTAAGACTCAAAAGGCCTTATAAAATTATGATATTTTGTGCTACTTAATATCCCTGGGTGAGAAATAAGTGATGTTTGTTTATATAAAAGCACTTCTCTGTAGGTATGAGGTTGAGACAAACAACACCTGATGTTTCTGATGCTGGTGCCTAGATCGATTTTCTAGGAGGTCGATTTAATATGAACACTGAAAATTGCTATAAATATAGGAGATGTGTCCTTATTTTGATTTACAGTGCGGCCTTCATGAACTTCAAGCAGTTAGGTGTGTTTGTTTTTGTCTCCTTTCTGAGCCAGCCTGCGGCAGAGACAGAAGCAGAGTCACACGATCAGAGTGGCAGTTTCCATGCTCTTCCCTAGACCCCCCGCTACTGTTTTTTCTCTCTTTACAAACATTTATGCAAAGTGGTGTTTATGAAAAGGGGTCCTCTCACATTGTTCAGATGGGTGCTTCTTTACATTTCAAGTTGTATCGCTTCACGTAATACGTCCATTTGTGAGTTTCTCTGGAATCAAATGAAACAGCTTTTATTTATTTGTTTTATTTTTTATTTTAATTGTTGTTCAAGTACAGTTTTCTGCCTTTTACTCCCATCCCAGCCTCCCCCCCAGCCCTCCCGACCTCCCTCCTGTACCCCCCCCCCCCGTTTTTGTCCATGTGTCCTTTATACTTGTTCCTGCAAACCCTTCCCCTTTTCCCCTGAAATTCCCTCCCCTCTCCCCTCTGGTCACTGTCAGCCTGTTCTTTATTTCAGTGTCTTTGGTTATATTTTACTTGTTGGTTTGTTTT
The DNA here is from genome assembly GCA_039655065.1 of Glossophaga mutica. Classification (NCBI taxonomy): domain Eukaryota; kingdom Metazoa; phylum Chordata; class Mammalia; order Chiroptera; family Phyllostomidae; genus Glossophaga; species Glossophaga mutica. Next base: position 221,374,627 of record CM077304.1, on the reverse strand, counting down.
GTTGATTAGGTTCCACTTATAAATGAGATCATATGGTATTTGTCTTTCACCACCTGGCCTATTTCGCTTAGCATGATGCTCTCCAGTTCCACCCATGCTGTGGCAAAGGGGAGGAGCTCCTTCTTTCTTTCTGCTGCGTAGAACTCCACTGTGTAAATGTACCATTGTTTTTTGAGCCATTCATTTATTGATGGACACCTAGGTTGCTTTCAGCACCTGGCTACTGTAAATTATGCTGCTATGAACATTGGGGTGTGTAGGTTCTTTTGGATTGGTGGAGAAACAGCTTTTAAATCAGGTGATTCTGTGCCCCTGGCAAAGCCATGGAAAAACTGGCTTCAGTGAACTTGAAGGTGAGCCATGTTCTCAGGGCATCTTTTTTTTTTTTTTTTTAAGATTTTATTTATATTTTTGAGAGGGTAAGGGAGAGAAACATCAATGTGTGGTTGCCTCTTGCGTGTCCCCTACTGGCCTGCAACCCAGGCCTGTGCCCTAGATGGGGAGTCGAACTGGCAGCCCTTTGATTTGCAGGGCCAGTGCTCAACCACTGAGCCACACCAGCCAGGTGTATCTTCTTGAGTATTTAATTTGTCAAGCGTATCGCTTTAGAAATGCTTGGACTGTATGCCGTAGATGGCCAAAGATGCTTTATGGTGATAACACCTTGATGCCTTAGGGGAAGTAAGTGACTTTTCCTCTTCAGGTGAAGGAATAATGTTAAAAGCAAGCTGATTGTCACTTATCTTAACACAAGACAGAATCTTTATTTGCCAGTCGTTTTCTTATTGTGGTTCATAATCTGTTTGATCAGAGGTCCGCTTTGGGGATCAAAGGCTTCTCTACCAGAAAAATGCCCGTGTATCCCGTTTTGCATACGGTTTAGTAGTGTTCATGGACCCAGAACTAATTCACAGACCCTTGTTCAGAAACTGCTGTATCATAGAGTTCCGTAGATATTATTGGTGATAAAAATCTTAATTAATTTATATACACGGCACATTTTATAGGAGGTTTATCTTTCTCATATTTATGTTTGTAACCTGTAGCTAAAACTTCTTGAATGCATGTTTAATAATTTCTTTTTTCCCTAAGAAGGGTGTCATACTTTATTAGGAGATCATGTTAAATTATTATACACTATATCTAGTGTAAAACATACCATACCCGTGAATAGAACTCACGGAAGAAAAGTCAGTGAAGTTGTACACTCAGTACCATCTCATTAGAGAAATGTGCAGCCAAGAAATAAGTTGTTGTAGTGTTGCTGAACAACATACAGTGAGTTGTTGTGGTGTTAGAAAAACATGAGGCTGTTCCAGGAAGAGCCGCCAGTGAGATGCTGAGTTTTGAGTCTTAGTAATTTCTTAGTGGGTCTGCTTTTATTTTAGTTGTAATAGAGAAAGAATCATGATGAGATATAACAGATCTTCGGGCTCACTTTAATGAGGTTGACCACCAGGAGAAGTTGGTCGAATTTGTGTGAAGTTTTTTTCAGCTACTTCTCCCAATATGTCTTTCGTTTCCTAAATGGAGAATTTAATGACTCCAGGTTGATTTGTCTCCTTAAAAATGTCTTCCCCGAAAGAAATCAAAGGACAGTTTTTAATAACTGCCATTGCACTTGAGTTCCTTGTCCGGCACTGGCAGGCAAGTCACTAACTAGTTTTTGGTACGTACACCTGCATTCTATAGATTGCCTTCTCATAAGTTTGGCTTTTGAAAAAGGTTACCAACTTAAGAATCACGAATTTTCTGCATATTTTGGTTCATGCCATCTTACACTCTGAAGTCCAAGACAAGGGAAGAACACCCCGAAAGCCCGCCTATTCACGTCATCTGGTCCTACGACTGATGGTGTGTCCCAGCAGCCTGGAGGAAGGAAACGATAGAAACCCTCTGCGGTCTTTCAGCCCGATCGCAAGGTGTCAGAGCCGTCTGTCACCGCGTTTGACATCTGCTCTGGTGCGGCTGCGCCACGCCGCGGCAGCTCCAAAGATAGGCTCAGCCCGTCCTCTAATGCTGCTGTACCAAAACGCAAGTGCGCTTCAAAATTTTTAAATACCTTCTTTCCTGTGTTCGATACTTCTAAAATTGTTTTTTAAACTATCTCATTAGCATGATTTTTTCCTGTAGATTCTTTAAGTTCACTTCTTACTGCTTTTCATTCCATTTATGTATTTATTTTTAGAAAGGGGGGAAGGGAGTGAGAAAGAGAGGGAGAGAAACATCGATGTGAGGGAGAAACATCACTTGGTTGCTTCTCATACGTGTCGCTGCCGGGAACCCAACCCGCCGCTCAGGCGTGCGCCCTGGCTGGGGACTGGACCGGCGACCCCTTGCTTCGCGGTGACGCTCAGGTGACGCGCACCAGTCAGGGCGCGCTTTTCATTTCGCAGTGGCTCCTCACGCGCTCCGAGCTTCACTTGCAGGCGGTTTGACTCTGTGTCGTGATGACCGATCGGGAAGTCAGCGTCCGGCTGCTGCAGAGCAGGGCAGGAGGGACAGGCGCGCTGTAACTCCTCGAGGGACAGAAAACCCGCATGTGTGCCCAGGGTCCGCCCGGCGCGTGGTGCCGCTCGGCCGGCCTCCGCCCCCGCGGCGAGTGCTTGTGCGGCACCTGCTGGTAAAAATCCCTTCACTGTCGCTCTGCCCACAGGAACGTTTCTCCTGCATGAGGTGGCTTTTCGTTTTGAATACGTAAGCAGGTCCCTGCCCATCAGGCTCAAAGGTGATTCCTCTCCTGGCATTTCCTGCTCCTTTGTGTTGAATTTCAGCTCCGGGTTTCCTTGCTTACTGGTTACACCTTTTTGGTTTCTTCCTGCAATAAGAATAAAACCCTGAGTAAAAGAGACACTGAAATAAAGAATAAACTTCTTTATAATGAAACATTGTCTAAGGACTTAACAGACCTTACAGCTAGAAGAAGCCCTGCGGGCCAGCTGCGCTGAGTCAGCGTCTGGCCCACGTCAGGCCCCTGGGATCGGGGCCCAGGCCTCCTTGTTCCCGGTTCCACAGCTTCTCGTGGTAGTCTGTGTCTGTGAATTGTTCTTTCCGTTTAAGACTTGTTGTATGGTTGAAGATGAACTTGTAAAATAGGAAATACAGCGATCTTTCGGTCACTTCTCACCTTCCTTTCCAAGGGCGTTCGCTCTGGGCCGGCGCCCCGTCTGTGCGGGTGCTGACTCGTGGCCTCTCCAGCACGGGAGAGCTGCCGTGACGTCACTCCGCCGCAGTTTGCCTTTTCATGCAGAGATACTTGTGAACTTGAGCCAAGGGTGCACAGTACGCCAACCACAGGAATCGGCCCGTTTTATGTGTTTCTGAAATGTCAAATTCCAAATATTAATCACATTTTTTATTTATGTTATTAGAGAATACTGTTTGTGCTTGATTCCAAATTCCTATGAAAAGCAGTACTGCTGAATTCTAAACACACTCAAGTTTTGCACCCCGGGGTGTGGCAGTGAGAAAGATGACGCACAGTGGAATTCGCTTTTCTGGTGTCGACTTTGGTGCCCCGTAGAACTCCGAACCATCAGAGCGGGGCTCCACCCTCACTCCCCAGTCCCCACTCTCGGCCTTCCGTGCCCCGTCCCTGGCTGAGCTCCTGCCCCAGGTGCCCTTCATCGCTGAGAGGTCAGGTGCCCAGGGCTGCCACCCTGGGGAGCAGGCTGCCGGTGTGTGCCGTACAGAGGTGCCTCCTCCTGCTGTCCCCTGCTCGGACAGTCTCGCCTGCTGGCCGCCCACTGAAGCCCCTTCCTGTCCCCGCTCTCGCGCGCCTCCCTCCGTCCAGCCCCTGTCTCCCCCTGTCTCCCAGTACCGCTTTCCCAGTGACCTCTTGATCTCCAGCTAAACTTTTTCTCGTATCTCATTGACCGCTCTTAGGACCTCTCAAAGTCACTCATGGTACGTAAACTTTTTCTTAAGAACCATCTAGCGAGTCGGAAAAGGTTAGTGTAACACTGGGCCGTTCTTGAGGAATAAGTGCATTTTAACACTGATCCTCTACAGGTGCTTTCTCTGTCCTTGCGGTTCAACCTCTGAATGAACCTAAAGGTTTGAACTGAAATCAGGAAGAAACCTACCCATGTGAACTTGCTGGTGAGCAAAAGGAGAGCGTGCGGGGCAGGTCTTTGTTCTTAAATCTCACCCGTAGCCCCCCCGGGCTGTCCACTGGTGGGGCCGACCCTCGTCAGTGAGACCAAGAAGTTACCTGGAAACCCACTCCTGCCTCTGCTGGGCACTTCAGCTCACTGGGTTATTGTCGACACGCTAGGAGGCGTTCCGGTGACTGAGCTTGACAGTGACCGTTTGGCTCCTGTGGAATCCGAGTTTCCCTTTGACTGGCACTTCTTTGCTCTTCGTGTTTGTAACCGTTTAAACTTCTGACCTGAGTATTTGACATGCTGTAAAATGCACGGTATTTTCCGTGGCCTGTGGAGGAAGTCCCCGTGGTTCCTGGGGCTGAATCCCAGTGGGGAGGTGGGGTCCGAGGTGGTGATCGTGAAATCATCCCTTCTTGCTTTCCACCTGACTGCTGTGTCGGTGCGCGGCAGCCGAGAACGGCGCACGTGGCCTCGGTAAGAAGAGTCACTCCGAAGGAGGGGCCGCGGAGACAGGCAGACCCGGGGGGTGGGGGGGCAGGTCGTGGAGCACGTCCATCTGCTCGGAGGCAGCAGAGCAGGCGGAGGTGAGGTTTTAACGGCCGTAGTACGAGCCGAGAGAGGTGTGTATTTTCAAAGCCAGTAGAGGCTGGCGTGGATTCATCATCAGAAAGATCGCAGCGTTTTCTTCATGATCATCACTGTGTCTTAAAACCATTGTGTCACCGCTGAGTCTCGAGCAGTGTAGCTTCTAATGCCCTCACTGGCCCCTCGTGGAAGGCGGTGTCCTGGGGGTGGCTGGCTGCGGTGGGGTCTCGCTCAGCTTTCGAAGATCGGCCGTGTCGGTCGGCGTGTCCCGTCAGCGTCCTTCACGTCTGAAGTGTTACCTCCCGAGTGCGTAGGCTTCTCCACTCTGAATGCCGCCTGCTCGTAGACAGGCTGTGGCGGTGCCTGTCGCCTCACTCGTCACCTGGTTTTCATTGTTTATAGGAGCTAAGAGAAATGCATAATAAGCAGCAGTTCCAGAAACAAAAGTCCATAGAGGCTGAAAGGCTGAAACAGAAAGAACAGGAGCGAAGGGTCACTGAACTGGAAAGACAAAAGGAAGAAGCCCAGAGGTGAGTCCTCCCCGCGGCTGCGGACCCATCTGGAAGGAACTGTGAGTACTCACTGCTCCTTGCCCGGCTTCTCCAGGGGCTTTCTGCAGCAGAGTGAGCCCCAGTCACCCGCCCGTGTGTCCGCACAAGTGTGTGTGTGTGTGTGTGTGTGTGTGTGTGTGTGTGTGTAAATACTTGCTCATGTAAGCACCCCTGAAGTTTTTGGTGGGTTCCCAGAGCTCACCTAAGTCACTACTATGCAGATAAATGGAATTATCCAAGGAAATTGGGACACTCGGTGTGCTCATTTGCATGCCAATGACCAAAACACTTTTCCAGTCCGCAGCCTTTTAATAGCAGTGGTGGCCAGAGTGGGGGGGCGGGCAGCAGGGGGGCGCTGCCACACGGGGTGTCTCCGGGAAGACTCTCCTTTCTTCTTCCTCCAACTGCAGACTAGCCCTGAGCACAGAAGGCCAGCGTTTGCGCGGGGTCAGCCTCCTTTCTGCTTGAATATTTGTGTCGGTGGTCTTTATTCGTAACTGTCTGCAGTAGAGTGTAGACATCTTTAAACTTCTGGTGTGTCCGATTTTGTCATTGGGTACTTGCTGTTTAAACTTCATTAATTGTAGACACTAAGCAGGGAGGAGGATATAAGGGGACTAAATGGTAATAGAAAAAGTACTTCATTGTAATTTATTGATTAAATAAGAAGTAAAAATAAATTAGACACTAAGAAACAAAAATGACCACATAGCCCCATGATGTAGCATAAACTGTAAAATGTGGTATTGAAACTAGACTAGAAGCCTGGCTGGTATAGCTCAGTGGATTGAGCGCGGGCCTGCGAATCAGAGGATCGCGGTTCGATTCCCAGTCAGGGCACATGCCTGGGTTGCAGGCCAGCTCCCAGCAGGGGACACACGAGAGGCAACCCTACATTGATATTTCTCTCCCTCTCCCTCTCTTCTACCCTTCCCCTCTAAAGATAAATAAATAAATAAATCTTTAAAAAAAAAATCTCTTATCAAAATGAAAATAACTAAAAGAAAAAAAGAAACTAGACTAGAAGGATGAAGAGGCAGGTGATTCAGGTCGGCCGCTGACCTCAGCGGGCTGAGCGCAGGGAAGCCGCCCAGAGCGGGGCATGGTTTTGATCGTGGGTCTGCGTGGGATTCTGAGTCTGGCGCTTTGGGCGTGTGTGTTTGTTTGTTTGTTTCCATGGCAGTGGGTGGGTGGGTAGGGTCTCAAATCAATTTAAAGGACAGTTTTATGGTTTCCCTGGGAGTCGGAGTCGGATTGTGTAGCAAGGATTAATTCCTTGGAGGTGCTGATTAACTCCTCCTTTTCTTACCTTCAGAGTTTATGAAATGCCTTCAGCACTCACGCTGGATGCCCCACTGAACTTGCACATTCCTGCAGAGTAGAAATAACACAAAACATTGTCATACAGAGAGGTTAAATTTCGTGCTTACAGTTGTGTGATGCGTGGTGTCCAGCATGTGACTTCGGAAACTACGTGGCTACGCCCCGTAACTGGTGACTGGCCTTATTAGAAGAAAGTGTTAAAGCAGATTTTATTGTGTTTTTTTTTTTGTTGTTGTCATGATTAACAATTAACCACCGGTATTGCTCCAAAAAAATTTTTTTTCTGCTCTCTTAAGACGGTTTAAAAATTGTAAGAAAGCCCTGGCTGGTGTGGCTCGGTGGACTGAGCACCAGCCTGCGAACTAAAGGGTCGTCCGATCCCCAGTCAGGGCACAGGCCTGGGATGCGGGCCAGGTCCCCAGTTGGGGGGTGGGAAAGGCAACCGCACACTGATGTTTCTCTCCCCCTCTTCCTCCCTCCCTTCCCCCCTCTCTAAAAATAAATAAATAAAATCTTCAAAAAGTTGTAAGTAAAAGGTTTACGTTAAAAAGAATTCTACTGCACTAAATTTTCCCATTGATACAGAGTAGAAATAAGCGTAATATTTTTTAAATGGAGAATAAAAGTTTTATTTGCTTGTACCGTGTTCCAGTGGGGGTTCCCTGATTCCAGGAGGTGACCTTTGTGCAGTGGCCATGTCACACAGGGCAGTGGGTCAGGGCGTGGACTCTGGGATCGAACCCCAGGCGGGTGTGGCTGTGGGACAGCCAGTTAGTACCTCTGCCTCACGTTCGTCTGCTCGATGTGGGTGACCGTGACAGGCCCTGCCTACCTCGTGTGAGGGTAAACGTAGTTAATAAATGTGCTCTTACTAACGTATCTTTATCAGTGCATGTTAGTTCTGTTTAAAGTGTGCATTTAGCCCTGACCCGTGTGACTCAGCGGGTTGGGCATCATCCCGCAAACCAAAGGGTCACCGGTTCAATTCCCAGTCAGGGCACAGGCCTGGGGTGCGGGCCAGGTTCCCGGATGGGTGCGTGTGAGAGGCAACTGATGGGCGTTCCTCTTGCGCATCAGTGTCCGTCTCCCTATTGCTCCCTCTCTCAAAGTGTGCCTTTAAAGTATTTTCTGATTCTATGAAATTTTACGGAACAAGAGGAAAATCATTGCGTCTTTCCCCGTGAGTGCCAGGCTGACGCCTTCGTAATTCTCAAGGCCTGCGTTTGATCGCAGTGATCTCTCTGTGTCCCCTGCTTTGAAAGACGAGCAGGAGGAAGTCGGATGCAGCGAGCTCTTCAGGAGTTACTGCTCATGGGGGATGGCCACTATTTCAGGGCTCAGAGCGAGCCGTTGCTCTCAGCCTCGTGCTGGGGAGCTCTGCGCGGGCGTTGGACGCGGTGTGCCCTCAGTCACCCCGCTGCCGGTGGCCTCGCCGGGGCGGTGTGCCACTTCGGTAGGGGTGTCCTTTCTCTTCATGGAAGCCATGTCCCCACGTGTGCTGTGACTGTGTTGTTGGGCAGTTACAGACCCCTTTATAAATTTGAGGAGTATTTTTGATATTACTGTAACCATTTGATAAGCTGCATTAGAAATGCTTTCCGTGTTTCTCTGAACCGCGTGGTTTCATCGCACTCAGAACGGGGGCCCTGAGGGCCTCGGCTGCACCGATTCAGAGCCCTGTGTCTGAGGGTCTGGAGCACCCCGCGGACCGGGTGGAGCGGTTTTCGCGCTAGCCTGGGGCTGCGTCCTGGCCGTAATCAAGCGTGTTGTTGACAGGCGAGCTCAGGAGAGGGACAGGCCGTGCCTCGAGCACGCGCAGCAGGACGACGAGCATCAGCGGCCGAGGAAGCTCCACGAGGAGGACAAACTCAAACGGGAGGAGAGTGCCAGGAAGAAGGACGGCGAAGACAGAGGCAGACAGGAAGCGCAGGACAAGCCGGGCCGGCTCTTCCCGCAGCACCACGAGCCCGCTAGGCCGGCGGTGCACGCGCCCTGGTCCACCGCAGGTACTCGGGGCCAGGGCGTTCTGGAAACTCAGGCGTCTGCTCGCTCTCGCACCCTTCGGGGAAATTGCCCTGTGTCGTCAGGCCCTGCCCGAGCTGTATTAATAGAGGCGACAGTGTCAGGCTTCTTTTCTGGGACAGTGCAGCTGTTCACTCCGCAGGGTTGTTGGGCTCCGTTTAATTCGGCCACCGCCGTGCCAACCCGCAGCTGCCACGACACTGGCCTCAGAAGCCTTGTGCCGACGACAGCGCGTGCGTTTCGTGACCAGGCCTCACTCAGACGCCTGGGTTCCGGGGCGGTCCTGGCCTTGCCGCCGCCTCTCCCGTTCTCTGGCTGTTTTCTCGGGGAGTGCCTGGGCTCCTCAGGAGCGGGAAGCGGTACCGCTCCCGTGTACCCACATGCCACTCCCTGTCTTCGGTCTGCCCTGCATAAAATCGTGGTCTTCACCTTTTGGAGGGTGTGACTGTTTTTTGCCCTTCGATCATAAGTTTCCTCGTTAAGTAACGATGATGGAAAACTTCGAAGTTGCTAGAAAACATCCCTCATATCAGACGCAAACTAGGATGTATTTTTAAAATTCTCATGTGGCTGTGTAATGTTGTGCTGCTTTGCAGACTCTCCACGGCCGAACAGCGTGCTCGCCTCTTTCTTTGTATCGTGAATTACACTGACTTTATTTGTTTGATCATCAGCACGCTTTCTACCGTACACTGACAGAAAAGACAGAAACACACTGTTCCTGACAGGCCCGTTTCCCGTGGCCCAGTGGGCGGGGGGGGAGTGAGGGCTCCGAGTTGGGGCCCCCGCCCTCCCGCCTTGCAGCGCATGCGCCCCGGGAGAAAGTCGTCGGATCCGCACCAGAGCGCTGGGCTGTCTGAAGACAACTAGATGGTTTCACACTGCTTGGATATGAAGATCATTTCTCCATGATTTGATCTTGGGCCGTTAGTTTAAGTTCCTTCTGTTTCCTCCTGGTGTAAGGGCTTTTTCCTTTGGCCAGTGGGAAAGTTTGCACAGCAGGCAGTTTCCAGAAGACCACAGTGCCGTAGCACCTTCCTCTTTCTGCTTCCAGAGAGGGCAGATGCGTGGCGGGGCGCTTGGGCAAAGCACTTTGGAGGGCTGTGATTAGTCATCATGAACCGGAATCCCAACTGTCCTCTGCTCGCAGGCATTTTTTAGATTTTATTTCATTATCTTCACCTAGGACCTGTCCTTAGGCTCATCCCCTTACTTCACCAGGGACTGTCAGTCATAATAACTCTTCTGGGTGAAATAGGCTCTTGGGTTTTATAGGACTGCATTTGGGGACGAACCATCACCGTTCCCACGTCCTTCCCCGTGGGAAGCTGTGCTGCCTTGCCCTCTCCCGAACGCACTTCCTTTTGGCCCACCCAGACTCCGGGTCCCACCGGAACCGCTTCACTGAACGGGACTCCCCGTTCCAGTGCGCCGCGCGACAGCCGCAGCCTCCCCGCACGTGGCATTGGGGCGACCTTTGTGTAGAGGCTTCGCTAGCAGTCTCCGGCGGGTCTGAGGTGTGCCATCAGGTGTGGCATTCGGTGCCTGTGCCAGAAACCCCTGGCATGGATGGGGTCGTTCGGGTGTTGAGGCAGGCGGTGCGGAGGTGCCAGTTGTTTGGCTTGTTGTCACGCATTTGTGTTCTGTGTAACGTTTTATTTTTCCCATTTCTGCCCCCAACCCCCTTTTCGTGTGAACAGAGAAAGGCCCGCTCACCATCTCCGCCCAGGAGAACGTGAAAGTGGTGTATTACCGAGCGCTGTATCCCTTCGAGTCCAGGAGTCACGATGAGATCACGATCCAGCCGGGAGACATAGTCATGGTAAGAACGGCTCCGGTGACGTGGGTTTCTGCTCATGACTGGCATCGTCCTCTGTGTGGACTTTACTAGACACTGAAACTGTCATCAGCGAAAGTGACATCTAGTAATCCAGCGTCTGGGTTTCTGAAGTACAGGCTCGTTCTTCTTCCTTTTCTAGTGCATTGAAAGAGGATGTTTAAAATTTATTGGCATCACTTTAAAATAGAGCTGTGAAGGAAAATGGGTTTGTATTACAGCATTAGCTTATTTTTAAATCTGTAATGATAGGGTAATTTCTGAGTTGAGATTACTACTTACATACTGTGAGTAGTCCTTAATAATTAAGTTTTAAATGCAAAACACTTTAGCATTATTGTTATAATTGCCGATGATAACTTCTGTGTCTTAAGGTCAAAAGCATCTTTTCCCCCCTTCGATTGTGTAAACTTTGTGTGAAGAGGAGTGAATGAAGTACCGTTAATCTGCATTCTTAATTAAATGTAATCTTATGATTGCAACTAAAACTAGAGGAGCCCGTTGGAGAAAGAACATAGCAATGTGGTCGATCTCAGTTACTCTCTGAGGGAAGTTAGCTGTCCATCCAGTTACCACCCTGAGAACGAGGGCCTGGGAGGCGGCTCAGCTTTGCGTCACCGTCAGCGTCACGAACAGAGCGGTGGGTTGGCGTTGGGACAGAACTCCGCAAACGCGGAACTGAGACACACGTTCCCCGTGCCGGGACTCCATGCCCTGGAAGTACAGAAGGGTGTCGTGCTACTACTCATGTATTTTGTGTGTGTCCATTGGGTCTCTGAGTAAAATATATGGTCTTTAATGGGCCAAAATACAAGGAAAGAACAGAGAAGTCAATCCCTTTTCCCATTTTCTTGATCACTTTTTCTCTAATTATGGGCTGGGTGTAGGGGAGTCAAGGCCAAAGGCCCAGAATCTTACTGAAACTTCGGTGTTGAGTGTATCTTCACATACATTCCCGTGCTTTGAGTACATGGTTTGCGAGTGCCCGCATGTGCTGGGTGCCAGCCTCACTCCTGTGCAGGAAGAACTGGCATCCCCGGGGCGCGGACACCTCTCTGGGCCTGAGCGGCGGTGCCAGGGGCCGGGGTTCTAGCTTCTCCGCCTCTTTCCGCTTGCTACGCCGTTTTGTAATGGCCTGGAGCTGCCTTACCCACACTGCCTCAAATCTGAAATGGCATGCCTTTTAAAGTGCATTAGTTGTAAATTATATAATACAGTGCAAGAGCAGGAATCTAGAAATTATGAAGGCTCTACGCAGCATCAGATAGGACCTTGTTCCAAAGTTGGCTTATTGCACTGTTTTAAAAAAAGCCTAATGTTTTTGTAATTGGATTTTGTTGCAACACAGGGTGCAGAAAAGTAATGTTCTCTCCTTGAGATAAGGATGTGTTACAAATGTTACAATAAGGAAATGTTACAGATTTGTATTTTAGTAAGAAAATATTGCTAATTTTTTGAAGCACAGTGTTTTTACAATAACGTTGAGTCCTTTTCCTTGAATTGGCTAGTTAACCACCAACTTGATTAGATGAATAGAGCTTAGATTTGCTGTAAGAATGAAACATTAAACATCTGCTTTGCCTTGCTTTCAAACCCTTGCTTTCCTGGTGGAGGTTAAAGGGGAATGGGTAAGTGCTCTGTTACTGTCAGGAAGTCCGTATCTTAGTAAATGTTTTGTTCTTCCCAGTCACTTCAGTTCTGTGTGAGTGCACGTATCTTTGGGTGTCGTCGTGGTAGAAAACGTCCTGCGTTCATGTCGCACATTGCACTTAAGAAGAAGGAGGGGAGGAAGGGGGGCAGGTCTGCGTCCCAGGCTCCTCTGCGCCAGACGCCGCGTCCGCCGTGTCCGGACCGCCTCGAAGGCTCGGTCTCAGGCGAGGCGCTGGGTCCGGTCTCCAGCTCAGGCCCTGGACATAAATAAGTTCGAGCAGGTCAGACATGAAAGATTCCAAAAACATTTTTTAGATGTGAGTATTGGGATAGTTATCTGGCTAAGAAATGCCTTTGTAAGTTAAAACGAGAAGCCATACATGACACAGACAGACAGATTATATCAAAAATCAAAATGATTATGTTACAAAATACGCGAGAGACAAAAGGTTAATGTCCACATTATATAAAGATTCCAAAGAGTTAGTAGGAAAGAAACCCACAATTTAGAAAAGTTGGTGGAAGATATGTAAAGACAGAGATGAAGAAAAGCCGATAATTTTTAAAATAAATGGAAATATGTTTCATTGCATTGGTGATGAGGAAAACGCAAGTTTTAAAAAAATGAGATATTTTTATCCCTCAACTGAGCACATTTAAAAGTTCGATACTCTCCAACTTGGCCGGGTCTAGGAAATTGGATGTCAGAGACATCGTCGGTGTGGTTGTACGAACTGGCCGAGTCATTGGCGATACCCGCGGAAATTTGGAGTTTAAAATTCTCCAAAACTCTGTTACCCTCCCCCCTCCAGCTGTTCTCCAGCATACGCCCAAGTACAGGTGCGCCCGGGAGATCACTGCCGCTTTGCTGGGAGCAGGAAATAAGGACCAGCCCAGCGCTCCTCTGAGGAGGGGAGTGGTTTAAGTAAACCACAATACGGCTAAACGAGAAATGGAATGGAGATGCTAAAAAAAAAAAAAAAAAATTACCTGCATCAACATAGACAAATAAGCTCTCCAGTAAAAAAAAAAAAAGCAGAAACAATATAGAGAATATAACTGGGTTTTGGTTAAGTAGAAAACTATGTATGTGTATGCGAATGTTTATGTATGTGTAGTTAACAGTCTTGAAATACCTCCCACTGTTAACAGTGGTTAGCACTGGGCAGGAAGGGAGAGGCGTTCTTGTTTAATCTTACGTACTGCTATAATACTGTCATATGTACAAATGTATCAACCTTCGTATTTTTAATAAAACACTAAAAAATAAATCCAGCCTCAAAAAGCGAGACAGAGACGTCTGCCCGGGACCGGAATGGCGTTCGCTTTGTCTTGGGCGTCCAGCCCGCGAGGGGACACGGAAGCCGCTGCTGGAGGAGCGTGCCGGCCTGCCGCGGGGGCAGCAGCATTGCCTTCGGTTTTTATTATAGAATGGGACACGGCCCCCCGATGACGTACAGCTGCACTTACCTTTGTGAGGTTAACGATCGGTGCAAAAAAAAAAGGGCGGGGGGAAATTGACATGTAATGGTAACAGTTGTGTTGTTTCGTGAAGTTTGCAGTAAGAAACATGAACTTGAAAAATACGTAGTTAGATGCACAGCCCTGGTTGGTGGCTTAGTTGGTGGGAGCGTCGTCCGTCCATCAAAAGGTTGCGGGTTCGATCCCTGGCCAGTGTGTGTGTGGGAGGCAGCCGATGGATGTTTCTCTTTCTCTGTCTCTTTGTCTTCCCTCCCCTGTCTCTGAAGTCAGTAAATGGAACCTCGGGAGAGGACTGAAAACGATTCAAAAATACGTAGTTAGAGCATCGCTGTCGACCTCTCCTGGTTAGCTAAGTCAGGGGTCTGCTCGTAGGCACGGAGCTCATGACTCGCTCAGGCTGCGTGGACGTCTTTGACAAGTAGCCAACAGTACCCGTTAGAGTTTAGGAGTCTAGCAATGTTTCCTTCTTTAATGTAGGCAGTCTTGGAGGGGGCTTCAGAAAAAATGTTTTGCTTTTGAAAAAACTTGAGATCATCAGCCCAATTTTCTCCAAAAACATATTCTTTTGTGGTTAGCAGAGATTAAAGTGGTATCTTAGACACAGTCATATCCTAAATGTCGATAATACAGAGAAATAGACGGTGACGCCCGCCATCCAGGTTTACAGTGTTTTTAGAAACCAGGGTGGAGTGCGTGGGACAGCCGCTCAGCAGCTCTGCCAGGGGGTTGAAAGAGGAACAGGAGTCAGGGTGAGCTGATGGGCTTAGACTTCGGAGTGGAAGTTTCATGGTTGGGCTTGACCTTGACAGCTAAGGCTTCACTGCTTTGAAAATCTGTGGCCTGTCTTCTAGTCCGGAGGACCCCGTAGGTGGGGGGTGAATAAATCTAACTTGCCATGGAGAACGTGGCGGGATAGCGTGAGAAGTGAGAAGACCTCTGCTCACTGCTGTTTGGTTGAGGAGTGTCTGAGCGCAGGCCGATCATGTCACTCAGCAGGGTTAGGGTGGAGCAGGACCACGTTCTTCAGAACTGCTCCGGGAGCTGACCGAGAACTGTTCCAAGGCCCCTCCCCAGAGTCCCGTGTAGGGCAAGTTCACGCACAGGCTTAGCATCCTCTCCAGCGATTCTGTTGGGATTCGGTTTCCGGAACTACTGATCTGAGCACTGATAAAACCTAATCTCTCTTTCTTGTCCGGACTAGTCCTCAATTATTTCTGGAAAACACCCTCTTCTTCAAAGACCCAGAGAAGGAAACTTCCTTAGCAGTTGTTAGCCACCAACAGGTCAACTCCTTCTGGAAAGTGTCTGTCTTCTAACTCAGCTTTTCTCTCATAACAACCTAAACCCAGTTTTGTTTTGCCTTTTCTTCTCTTGATGGAGAATTTTTTTCAAGCTTTCTTTTCTGCCTTCCTTAGGTTTTCCTAAGCTTAACATCCGAGCGCAGCTTTTCCAGTAACATTTAGTCGTAGCGTTGCAGCTGTTTGGAGGGGCCGGGGCACGCATGTGACTCCAGGGCTGGGCCAGACCCGCCCAGTGCCTGGTGTGTAAGGAAGCGTTGTGGGCACACAGCCGGGCTCACTCGTGTACACATTGTCTCCAGCTGCTTTTTTGTTGTGGTGGCAGAGCTGAGTAATGCGACAGTTAGAGGAAGAATTTGCCAGCCTCCCGATGAGAGCTTTGAAAAGCGATTTAGCATCCTCCCCCAGGAGTTTCGAGGGGAGCCCTCCACTTCCAGCTGGCAAGCGCGCGGCACGCAGGCTGCTCCCGACCGCCCGGCAACGGCCAGCGCGTGAGCCGGGGCGAGTGCCTCCACACTCGGCCTGTCCGCTCTTCCCGGTCTGCGCCGTGCTTGCGAGGAGAGCGGGGGCTGCCGTTGCCCTTTTCTGTGACAAAGTCGGGGGTCGCAGACATAGTACTGCCCCCTCCCTGATGAAGATGGCAGCTGGGAAGCACAGAACGTTGAGGAAAGGGACGCAGTATCCCTGGGCTCCAGCCGCGGGCTTTTGGCCCCGACAGCCAAGGTGTGCTCCTGGCTGTGTGCTCTCCGGTGTGCAGCGTGTAACTACTCACCTTTTCTAGGTCCGCAGCGTACCCCCAGGCGTGTAGGTAGCGCCTGGGGGGTGTGCTTCCCACTTGGCTGATTGCCACTGTGATGACCCCGGGTGGTTGGAGGCGGCTCCGTGGGCCTGGTCACGTGAAACTGTATTAAGACCAATGCTGTTAATCTTCTGAATCCCTCCGGTTCGTAGCCACCGACAGAGGACCCCCCTTTCTGTACTCGTGCGTCGAGGTCCACGTTGTGGCCACCGCGTTACAAAGAAGCCCGCAGGCCCCACTCGTCGCGTTCTGTCCTAACCTCCTGTAAAGGCTTTCCGCGGTTGGGTTGGCGTTTCGGGTAGAGTTTCCCAAACCCGGGAAGAAATGTTCCTCGTTTTCATTTGAGAACATTCGTGCTTTCTCTAACTGGTTAATTGAATGTGAAGAGTGAATTTTTATTTTATTCTCTGAACCTTAAAATGAAAACGTAATTGTTCATAAAAATCCATGCATCTCTTAGGAATAAATCCAACTGATTGAGACCGTTGTTTGGTCAAAGTTGACCAGTGAATTTCTTGGCTAAAAGCAAAATACCGTGAAGGGAGGGGCAGGTGCTTGCTTGCACAGGTCCTGGCAGCCTCGGCCCGTCCTAAGCAGCCACAGCACCTTTCGGAGGGCAGGCGCCTTCGGTCCTGCAGGGGACGGGAACGGGCGTGACCAGTCCGCCAGGCTGGGAGCTAGGCCTGCCCGCAGAGTGGGACGTGCCTCAGGGCTTCCGATCCAGCTGCACGCAGGCCAGCCAGAAGTCTGTTGACCAGAAAAGACCCTGCATCTCGGGGGGCCACAGGACACAGGTCAGGCAGCTGACATCCTGGGACGTCCCGCTCATACAGACCAGGAGGAGTTCCGGAGAGGCCGCGGGCAGCGGTTGAGCCCCAGCCCTAAGGCATTCCTGCTGGCCAGAGGCAGACCCGGAGGCTCCTGCCAGACTCAGTTTCTAGAGCAGGGCACCCCCATATGCAGAGCCAGAGGTGCTTGCTTTAGGCGAGGGCCAAGTGGAGGCTGGGCTTTCAGAGCGAGCGGAAGCCCAGGGCAGACAGCCGCAGTGCAGGCGCCTGGACCGAAGGAGAGGTGGCTTTAGCAAGTCCACCACTCAACACTCATCACAGGCCACGCAGTGCTCCAAATAGTCAACAGCCCTCGCAACAGCCAGAGCAGACAGGTGCTGTTGCTATCCCCACTTCACAGGTGACGGAGCCGAGGTGACCGGAGGTCAAACTGGCCCCCAGTGAGCCAGTCGGTAAGTTGGAGAAGTGCTGTTTAAGTTGGGGCGGTCCGATTGCCAGGCCCTGCCCCTGATCCTGGGGCTTTGCCGTCTGGAGACTGTTGCTAAGTGGCTGCGGCTCCTGACTCACCCTGTTCGGCCTCTCACCTTTGCCCCAGAATGACTGCTGAACCTCCTGAGAAGTTGGGGAGGCCCTGGCACAAGTTGGTTTAAAAACAGCTATGCCACCAGGGCAGAGTAGCTGCGAAGTTAAAATGTGTCATATCAGCAGTAAATATAAAGGAGGAAGGAAAGGCATGTAGCCATTTGAGTTTAGTATAAAATAAGATCCAAGTAGCCCTGGCTGGTGTGGCTCAGTGGGTTGCAGGTTGGCCTGTGAATTGAAGGTTGCTGGTTCGATTCCCAGTCACGGCACATGCCTGAGTTGTGGACCAGGTCCCTAGTTGGGGGCGTGCGAGAGGCAACCGATAACTGTTTCACTCCCTCCCTTTCTCTCTCTCTAAAAAATAAAATCTTTTTTAAAAAGTATATTAAAAATAAGTGTAATAAAATAAGATCCAAGTAGAAAAAATGTCATCGGAAATTCTCATCTAGAGAAACAGTTGGGGCTGCCCAGAAAATGGGAAGAACAGCATGGTCGGGGGGAGTTGAAGGACGAGCGGCCAGCGCGTCCACAGCCGACTCGGTGTCGGCCAGAACAGCAGCACCGTCAGGCGAGACCGAGGCCCTCCGGGGAGGGTCGCAGTCTGCGGTGGGCAGCTCCCGTGCGCAGAGCCCTCCGCGTCAAACATCGCTCTTACCGTGACAGAAAGGTCCCCTGAGGTGGGGCAGCGGGTTCGCGCGCCCTCTGCACTGGCTGTTTTGGAGAAGACAAAGCTGTGGAATTAAGTCGTGTGGCCGAGTACCCCACTTCCTCCACGCCATCCCGGGACCTTTCAGTTCGGATGGGGGAACTGCGTGGAGTGAGAGTCCGCAGCTCTTTGCTCTTTGGTTGGCTGGTTGTTCCCTGGATATTTGAATGGGTCAGAAAACTGGTGTTTTTGCTGATTTTTCGAAATCATTGTTAAGACCCTACCTATCCGTTTCTGTGATTTCTAAAAAGGAACATTAATGTCCACTGAAGTGTTAAATGTTTACTTAGGCAGTAGTATGTTAAGATCAGGTCTCTGATAGACCCCTATTTTGACTTACAGCAATCAACATAATTCTCTAATAGTGAATGTAACTGTGCTCCAAACTCATGTTACTATTGCTCATAAAATAGTAGAATCATTCTGCTGACTTTGAAGATCCCTTTTGAGTCCGAATGGAAGTACAATGCAGACATTGGAAGCACTTGGTATAATAAATAGCCTCTGAAATTTTTAAACAGCGGAATTCTGTATTCTTGTTTGCACTTCATGACTATTAAAATTAAGTTTGCACGAAAGAAAACTGTGGGACCTTAATAAAAATTGTTGCTATAAATAATTATTTCCTTCATTTTCCCATCATGTATCTGCAGAGCTTTTAAAAGGCTGACCACAGCTGTGGTCAGCTTTGCTCCCGGTGCAAACGGTCTAAAGCTGTGTTGTTTTATCTTTCTTGTCCATACGCTGAATGACTCCTTTCTGTTGGAGATTTTCAGAATACTAAATTGATATTGATTGCACCCTTCGCTTTCAACTTTAAATAATCACCTAAGTCAAATTGTTGGTAATAATTACGTGACTTCCCGAGTGATGAAGTGTGTCAGCACTTTCCAATTCAGAATAGCTCTAGCAGTTGAAGCTGGGGGCCGAAGGACTTCAGGCACTCGCTCTGAACTGCCAGGATTAGAAAGAGGGGGGGAGGCAAAGGAGCACAGAGGGCGAGAACTGGAGCTGTAGTGCCTCCCGTCTGTCCGGAGCCAGGGCCTAGACGCGTCTATCTCCAGACCCCGGCCTGGGAGTCAGATGCGGAGCCGTCTGCACCGCGCGTCCGTCTGTCGGGGCCCGGGGCCTTGTTCTGTAGAGTGTCTGGTGTCTTCACGGGCCAGTCCCACTGCAACTAAACCCCGCGACTCTCCTGCAGGTGGACGAAAGCCAGACTGGAGAGCCGGGATGGCTAGGAGGAGAGCTGAAAGGAAAGACCGGGTGGTTTCCTGCGAACTACGCAGAGAAAATCCCAGAGAACGAGGTTCCTGCTCCAGTCAAACCAGTGACAGACCTGACCTCCACCCCTGCACCCAAGGTGGCCGTGAGGGAGACCCCTGCGCCTCCGGCGGCGACCTCTGCGGAGCCCTCCGCGACCCCCAACAACTGGGCCGACTTCAGCTCCACGTACGTGCTGCCGCGCTGTAGCTGCTGACTTGAAATCCCTGCTCAGGGACCTTTCTTCCCGCAGGGCTGTTACCGTTTGGGGTTGTACGTCGCGTAAAGAAGCTGGCTGGCTTCGTTGCCACTTCCTCCCACTGCTCCGCTGGCCAGCGTGGGCGTCACGCTTCGAGCGGGTGTTCGTGTGCGCTGCTCGGCAGCGGTTCGCCCCGCTGCACACGGACGGAAGCCTGCCCCCTTGTTCCGTTCGCTCATCTGTCGGGAGCTTTCCTTCTTCTGGAGGGAATGGAGAAACACAGTTTCCTGACGGTCTCTTTGATACTCACATCTGTCAGCAAATGTTCAGTCATGCCCTGCATGTAAATAGCATTTCTTGGGCAAAAGCAGAAATTGACTTCAGTCATGTGGTTCTGAGTAAGAGGGAAAGCTGTTCCTTTTAAAGCTTCCCTCTTCATCCATTTGGCACAAATAAATGGACAGAGAGGGAAGAGGGGTGTGCTCTCGGCCATGACCGCTGTTGGTGCTGTGCCCTTGGTCATCAGGAAAGGCGTTAAAAACAGGCGTAGGCAAAGGGCGGGAACGATAGCTGAACCACTGTCCACAGGCTCGGTTACAGGGCCGTGGCCTAGACGGGCCGTTGTCTGCAGATGCTCTACACCAGCGTGCCAGTACAAGTGGGTTGAGTGGGTGTTTCAGTTTTTTAAGGTCTCACCGTCTCTCAGAAGAGAGAAATGGGAGCTGAGGAGTCAAGTGCTGGAGAAAGACCGGACAGCTCAGATGGAGGGGAAGGGGCGTGATGACCAAGGGCAGGAGGAAGCGCGGGAGGAGTGGCAGGTGCCCCCACTTAGATGTCACGTGGGAGGCTGAGCGCTCGACACGGTCCCCTGTCCGATCTCTGCCGAAAGGAGCCTCAGGTCGGCATGAGCCCCAGCTGAAACGCTCCCTCCCTTTCTTGGTCTTGACTGAGGAGTGCTGAGTTTTTAAACTGAGGCACAGGCTGAAGTAGAAGGCAAATACCATGTTTTGTTTTGCGCGGATCCAGTCAGCGTGGGCCTTCCTCACCAAGTGTGCGCTGCGCAGTCTCCTGCTAAAATTAAGGGCATCCCATCTTCCAAACCCCAACCAGGATGTGCAGTCCAGCAAAGGGGTTTTCTTGAATTTCAACTGTGTTCATGTCTCAGGAGGTTGTAAAAAGTGCATTTCACGTAGATCTGTAGTCGCATAGATGTGTTCATTTAAAATTATAAAATCACAAAATTAAACTGTCCCGGAGAACCAGGACAACTGGCGTGTGGCCTGAGGCCCAGGGCCTGCTGTTCGGGAGAAGGGCGGGGAGGCACCAGCCACCGGCCTGGTGCGTTTTCACGCCCGGGGTCCAACTTCTTTTTTTGCTGATTTAGCCGTTGTTACAAAGGGCAGTAATGACCGGGCGGGGATGCTTCTCTGGTGCTCTGGAGTTACAGAGCACTTTCTGTCCAGTATGTTAGGGGATCCTCTCAACCGGCCACAGTGGCGGGATACTGTCCCCGTTTCCCAGTGAGCAGATCAAGGTTCAGAGACACTGCTGTAATTGCCTGAGGTTCGTTGCTAGCACGCGATGCTCAGACTCACACCGAGTCCAGTGATTTTTCCTTCCCTCCTTACTCTTGGACTTTAGAGGACCCCGCCCAGGTCCTGGGTCTGTGTCGACTGTGGGGGACAGCTGGCACGTTAGAAGTACCTGCTCCTCACGGCGGCGTGCGTCTCGTTCCAGGTGGCCCACCAGCATGAATGAGAAACCAGAAACCGACCACTGGGACGCCTGGGCGGCCCAGCCCTCGCTCACCGTGCCCAGTGCCGGCCAGTTGAGGCAGAGGTCGGCCTTCACTCCAGCCACGGCCACCGGCTCCTCTCCGTCTCCTGTTTTAGGGCAGGTAAGAGCAGTCAGTCACTGGGAGCGCGGGGACCTAGCATGCTGTAGGGGACCAACACATTTGGCCGGTGCTTGGGGACTGTGTCATTGAGAAGGAAGCCTCCTTAAATGCATCTGGGCCAGCGGGTGTCCAGTCGCCTTTAAGGAGCCTGGGCTGTGTCGTGAGCAGTGAGGGAGGGTGAACCTCTCCTGCCGGGCTTGTTCTGGGAAACGTTACTGCGGAAGTGGCGTTTGTACCACATCTCAAGCGATGGGGAAGCTTTTCCTTGGGGATGCAGAGGGCTGGCGTGCCAGGCTGCAGGCACCGTGGGAGAGGCTGTAGGGCCGGAAACCAGAGTGCATTCGGGGAAAATCGGGGGTAGTCCACCGGGCTGGGCCACTGAGTGTTTATCAGAGCCCAGACTGATGGCAGGTTAGCGGGAAGCTCTTAAGGGCCCTGCTGAGAAGGAGTGACTTCAGAAAGAGTAAGGGTGGCTTTTCCGAATACTTGTTTTTACTCACTGCAGTGAAGATAAAGGAATGAAAATTTCTGTCAACGATCAGTCAAACCAAACGAGCAAATGGCCATCTGGCGGGCCCGGGAGGGCCAGGGATACCTTCTGGTCAGGGCACCGGCGGGCCGAGCGTGGGCTCTGGGCAGATTCCTGCGGACGGCATCGGGACAGCACCGCGTTGAAAGAGAGTGCAGTCACGGCGCCCGCGGGTGCCCAGGAGAGGAACGGGGTCTGCAGCTGAGAACCAGCCTCGACTTTCGAGAGCGACAAGGGAGGCAGGAGGAGAAGCTGATTTTCAGTTAGAGGGAGGGGTCGGGTGTCAGGCGTGTGGAGTCGAAGGGGATCGTGGGGGACACCCGGGGTTCTCTCTGGGACACGGATCAGGGCGAAGGATGCGTGGGGGGTCCTCAGAGCAGAGAGGAAGTGGGGGAAGATGGGAACTAGGGGAGCACTCGCGTTCTGTGCGCTGGGAGGAGAGGCGCCCCAGACAGGTGTTTCTTTCCTTTGTGTCCGTCCCAGCTGCGTGGTCAGCGTGGGCCCCCTGTTATCGAAGGTTGCGGTCCCGGCAGGACAGACCGCACTGCAGAGGGGTAAAGGTGAGACGAGTTGGCGAGGGAGAGGATCAGGGAGTAGAGAGGAGGAGAATGTGATGGGTGTGAGGTGGAACCACATTAAAACACAGAAAGGAGGATTCTTTTTCTTGTGGGGGAGGGAGGGAGGGAGGAGAGAGGCTGGAGGAAGATACAGGACGGGAAGCGGTTGAGGCCACGCTCCTGGCGGCATCTTGGGAGGGGCCCCGAGGGCTGCAGGCTGCGTGTAGTCAGAGCTCCGCAGAGAGCAGGGCGGAACCGCTCGGCTGCGTTGAACCTGAACCCGAACCTGCGATGGGTCGTCGCCCACTGTGCAGCTCTCTCCAGAGACACTTCACGGTTTGGGGCTAGGAATAGTGCGGTGAAGGCCACGGCTGTGGTTTGGGCTGCTACTATGGCCGCAGCACTGTGGGGGGGCGGGTCTCGTTAAACTTCCTTGACGACCTTTTAAAGAAAGTATCTCTGTTTTACAGATACGGAGAGTGAGGCCTAGCAAGATTGAATAGTTACCATGGTCACAAAATTAGTAGCTAACAGACCTGGGATTTAAACCGAGTCCAGGTTCTGCCTGACCCCTGCCGGGTTATTCGGGTGCATCACGTGGAAAGACGGACAGGGCGAGCCTAGGCAGGACTCATCAGGGGCGGGGTTCCGCGGTAGTGCTGGGAGTGCAGTTGAGATGCTGACCCGGGGGCCCCTTCCTGTCCGAGGAGCAGCGGAAGGGGCTGAGCAGATCCCACAGCGCAGAGCTGGGGGAGCCCCGGCGGGGGTGGGGCGGCTGTTCAGGCTCCCTCGGGTGTGAGGGAGGAAAGTGGGGGTGAGGAATAGGTGCGTCTGGGGGTGCTGGAAGTTCCGAGAAACGCTCTCAGTTGTGAGGATTTGAAGGAGTACAGTTGACCTGGAAACAGGGTTAGGAAGGTGAGAGCCGTAGAGAGCGGGATGCAGACATTGCCCACGGGGATGCCGAAATGGCTTGACCTGTCCCGAGTTCTCCGCGTCTCAGACGGAGTCGTAAGTGTTGACGCGCAAGTATCTTTGAAGGCAAACTCAAACCAGTTCCGAATGAGCCATCTCGGGGCATCACCCTGTTCCCGTCCGTTTGCGTAGTGTACTTTTGAAAACCGACCTGTTTCTTTCGGAAGGGTCTGTGTTACAGCCTTTAAAGGGTAATAAATGCCTCACCCTGCCTTTCCAGCCCCATCTCCTCCGACACCCCTCCACGGAACTAGGCTGCAAGCACCGCCCCCCCCACTGACCTCCTCCCTGCGGGCCCTTTGCACGTGCCCTGCCCCCAGCCTGCAGTGTCCTCCCTCCGGAGGAGGAGGAGGAGGAGGAGGAGGAGGGTTAGCTCTCAGATCCTCCTCCTCCTGCAAGGCCTGGCTGCCCCCCTCCATCCCCCCCCCCCCCCCCCCGCAGGAAGCTGGTCCTGCTGCCCTCGGACAGAGTCCCTCCAGTTTTCTTCTCTGCCCTGCCGCCCTGCACCTGCCCCCCCCGCCATGAATAGCTGGAGCCTCTCTGGTGTATTTCTTCCGCCAGGCGGTATTTATAGTTGTTTGCATCTCCTCTTCCGCATTAATTGTGAGTTCTTTGCTAATGATGTCGTACCATCCCCTTCTGTAGTGCTTGGCGGCTAATAAAGAGTTTCATCCCAAGTTCATTTGGGCAGGCAGAGTTGGCATCCTACTCGTGTTTGTACCCCCAAACTGTCTTACAGACGGTTGTCCAGAAACAGGGAATGCAGTGGACTTAGGCTGAGCACAGCTCTGTTCTCCGGAGCGGGAGCTGAAGCAAGCAGCGCGTGCTCCCTGTATCTCTTCAACCGAGATACCAGTTCCTCATCCTTCGGGATTTCATAAGATTTCTCCAGCGTTAACCTTCCACGAAACATCCATGTCAGATCGGAAAGGGAGGTGGGGTGCCCTGGGCCCCTTGAGAGTTAGAATGGAACCAAAATATAAAAGGCACGCAGCCAAGTGCACCGGAATAAAGGTGGCCGCCTGGCTTGTTTACCCCGAGGGTTCTAGGTGGCCGGACAGAGGCTCTGTGAACGGGCCGGCGGGTTTGGACACGGCTTTTGAAAAGGAACCATTCCTGAGCAGCCCACGCTGCTCTGTAGCAGGGCACCCGGCTGTGTGCGCCCCGGGGGCTTGCTGGAGTGGAGGCGCCGGCGCTCGCGTCGCCTGAACCACAGCCGGGCACACCGTAACGAGCGCTCCTTTATGTTATCCCACACAAGGGTGAAAAGGTGGAGGGGCTGCAGGCACAAGCCCTGTATCCTTGGAGAGCCAAGAAAGACAACCATTTGAACTTTAACAAAAATGACGTCATCACCGTCCTGGAACAGCAAGACATGTGGTGGTTTGGAGAAGTGCAAGGTCAGAAGGGTTGGTTCCCCAAGTCTTACGTGAAGCTCATTTCAGGGCCCATAAGGAAATCGACAAGGTACTTTTGTGTTTATCTGCTTCTCTTACGGGAAAACAGTGTTAGACGTTAAATTACTGTTTGCATGGTTCTGATTCAGGTAGGGGTTGTAGGGTTCTTTTGTCTTCTGGATCTTCTGACCGAAAAATTAAGGTGCACGTGAGCAAGGATGCAGCCTCTTACAAATGAGTGCTCGTTTTTCTTCCCTTGTTGGAAGCCCATAAATCTTGTTTTTCATTAACTTCTGCAAGAGGGAGTTCTCTGAGACTTGGAACATTCTGGTGGGATTGTTGGCGGTTACGCCTCTCCCCTTAGGCTTAGCACTCACCGTCGTCCCAGATCCGCATGAGCACTTGGGGGCCCACAGCCTGTGGGGAAGTAGCTGGAAGGATGAATTATCTTTTTCATTAGGAACCTTATCATGAGAAACCTTAACGAGACCGTTGTCTGATTATTCCAATCATGAGCATGTGCCAAACGAATCGTGAGCTTTATTAAGAAGAGAAAAAGGGCACAAACCCTGGCCGAGCATCCGGTCTTGCTCTGAGGTCGACCGTGTGGGCTCTGCGTGAGGCGGAGCGCAGCGCCGACAAACGGCCGTGGGCGCTCGGGGCGTGCTCCGGGCCCTCGCGGCGTGCTCCGGGCCCTCGCCCTGTGTGTCAGCCGTAGAGTGTTGGGAGTTTTACACGTTAAGCAGTTTAAAGAAAAAGGGGGGGGGGATCAATATCATTTGTACTATTTTCTTTGGAGATAAAAATTAAAATCCTCTCCCCTCCCCTCTTTCAGCATGGATTCTGGTTCTTCCGAAAGCCCTGCTAGTCTAAAGAGAGTAGCTTCCCCAGCAGGCAAGCCAGCCGTCTCGGGAGAAGGTGAGAGCCGGACTCCAGTTATGTTCTTTAAAAGGGTCGCAGAAGTCACATGGGACAAACAGAACGTTTGAACCGAAATTGGGGTCACTTTAACAGAGATGACGTTGATTCGTGTTCAGTATAGTAAACTCCAGGATACAACGAAAGTGCAGCTCTTGGCAAAGTCGAAGCACTTACGAAGACTTTCAAAATAGTGTCAGATGTACTGATCGTAAAACCTGAGTTTCCTAATTAGATTTGCTATGAGCCTTGACTTTTGAAAGAGTCCCATCAGAGACACTGAGGATCGAGTTTTCTGAGCATCTCAATGGCTAAATTGTTCTTTGACTTAGATAGATCAGGGCTGTGTCTTGAAACTGTAACTCACAGCCCAGTAAAGCTGTCACCCGTCCTGCCCCGAATGAGACAGAAGTTCAGTGTCTAGGTTCCATGGAAACAACCACACCAGACTAGCTAGGCCTAGAGATTCCGTGTTGAGTGTTTACTATACAAATCGTTGGTTGCTCTCCTTACTGGACCTGGACCACGCCGCCCTTGGTCAGGCTCCGATGGCGGGGATCTCACATCTCCTCTCTGTTCAGGCAGCCGTTGGCGCAGCGGCGATCAGAGAGTGCCGCCCGCGCTGGGCAGGCCTCCGAGTCCCGGTCTGACCGCGTTTGCCCCGGCAGGTGTCTGCCCGGTTGTGCAGGGACTCTTCCCGGGCCCTGCGTGGCGGTGTGAGGACAGACCGTCACAGGGAGTTTGTGAGGTCCTCCATCGTGAGGTCGCCGTGGCCCGTAGAAACCCTGCCTTATGGCAACCGTTGTTTCCATGGAGATAGCAAGGCTTAGGGTTAATGATGTTTCAGACTCACGGTAACAAAGTTACTTTACAAGAGGGATTGTAGAAGCAAAAATTTTAAAAATGTATAGGCATCACTGTAAAACCTTACCATCACTAAGCAAATCCAGCATCTGTTACCACCAAAACAGTCATTAGCATAGTTCTCTTTATACATTCTTATCATCCTAATGATTTTTTTTATCCACTGTCAGGAGAACAAAGCAAAAAGCTCTTTTAAACACAGCACATGCAGTCAGCATCATGGAAGGCCCATCGTGACTGCCCGCCCCCAAGTCCAGTGTGTTCCGCGCAGTTAAGTCTCACTGGAGCGCCGAGGGTTCGGCCTGCGCTCCCCCACCTCCTCACCCTGTACCTTGGTCATGTCCTGACTTCCTCTTCGGTAAAGTGGGCATAATGACTGCCCTTCCGGTTAGAAACTGTTACAAGGATTATGAAACAATTCGTATAACGCTTTCAGAAGGCCAGCAAATGCCTGCCAGTGGTACTTCCCTCTCGCTTCACTGCAGGGTCACGGTCACTGGCAGAGCCACCCCGTCAGTGGTGTGGGTGAAGCGACTGGTTTTGAAACACGTACAGGGGCCTCGACACTTGGGGCCTCGATAACCAGGTCACAGATGAACCCCATGCACGAGGCCCGTTGGGCAGTAGAGGGGAGCAGAATTTATTACATCCATGTTGAAGTGACTTACACACACGTTAGAAATTCTGGGGACGATCGCTGGCGTCCGGAGGGGGTGGGAGGACACTGACGTCGGAGAGTCTCAGAGCAGCTGTTCACGAACACTCACGGGCTGCTGCTTCATACCGCATTAAACGTAATCAAATTTGAAGTAAACCGTAAACCAGGTCAATTAGATTGTCAGTTGGGTGCCTCTTAAAATACCAGCTTAGGAACAGCCAGTGCCCCGGGTCAGATGTCTCACGGGGAGAGTCTCAGTGGTGGCAGCCACAACGTGGCAGCTCCGTCCCCTGCAGACACCTGGGTGCGCAGCTGGACAAGGGAGCTCCAGTCATTCTAGTCTCCTCGGGATCTCACACCAGGTGCACTGCCAAGGTCAGCGGAGGTCATGCTTCTGAAGTTTCTCAGGCGTTTTGAAGGTTACTTCAAAATTCGGATCCATTTTCGAGAAAGTGACTTTGAAGTGCAGCAGTCGCTGGGAAAAGTATTGGTTGCCCAGGATCCTGTCTTAGGTGACCAAGCATGAGCTGAGGGAGAAGTCACCGAGCAAAATGGGAAGGGAAGGGTCAGAAGACTGGGAAATCAGAAGAGGACCGTTAGCGGGAACAGAACGTGCTCGGCACAGCCGCCAAACCTGAGTCCTTGTGCGGGAAGTCACTTCTCCAGTTTTAACCCTGCAGATGTGTGTCACCAGCACAGAGGGCTAAAGACAGGGCGTCTTGGGTTCTTCCGGGCACATCGGGGCCACCCGTGTCCGCCCCGGGGCCTGGCCAGCCTGCGGGTCACCACTGCTGAAGTCAAAGTGGCCCCGTGGCGCACTTCGCCCGTGTGGAGCTGCCCCGTGAGCCCACGCAGCAGGGCCCGTGCCCGTGCGTTCCCTCCAGCGTCCGTGAGCGCTGCTGGGCGGGCTCCGTGGGCCGCAGGGCTGCCCCATGCCACGCCACGCCACGCCACGCCACGGCCTGTCAGCCAGCCCCAGGCTCCACAGTTGAGGGCCGGCAGCCGATGTTCAAGCGAGAAACATACAGTATCCATCATAAAAATAAACTTTTGGGGTAAAGGGTGATTTTTTTATTGCTTTTTAAAAACTATACAAAGGCTTAGGATAAAGTGGAAGAAAAAAGTATAAAAAGAAATCCTTTATCCTGTACCTAGTGTACAGTGATCTTTCTGAGAGTGTGGCTTGGTTTCTGAGTCTTAGTAAAATCAGCTGATTATAATCAAGAAGACTTTCCTCGGGAAGGTGCACTCTCCATGCTCAAGACAACAAAGAACGTTAGTTCTTATTCTTCAGGCTAACGTACATGCATAATGAAATGTGAGAAACCGATTTATCTTTTCAACTTGTTCAAAAAGCCTTGATTATTTTCTGGGATTGGCTGTGCACAGCTTTTATCACCAGCGCATTCTGCCTGTCTGTGCCCTGGAATGCCAAAGAAATGCTCCCTTAACAAAATAACGCCTGTTTTTACTTTGTGTTTGAACAGCTTCCTACCATCCGTGGGTGTGGCACAGGTTTCATCCAGGCCCTTGAATAATGAAAAATGTGTCCTATTTAATTTGCATAAAGGATGTACTACTGTATCTAAAAGTTTTCGAGAATTGTGAGTTGGTATCCTCACAATCGAAATGCAGAGATTTGAGTGCACCCCAGCAGCCTGGGGGGTCGCTCCGCACAGCAGAGTCCCCGGTAACTCTGAGTTACGAGTCAGCGTCACCATCATTTCCATTTTCAACAGAAGCCACAACGTCACACTGTAGGTCACTCTCGGCCTTGGCAGACGCGCGCTCGGAGTTCCGTCCCCGTCTGCAGTCCCTGAGTGTGCGCGCAGCCGGGGAGCCGGGAGCCCGAGGGGTCCTGGCACTCCGCGGTCTGCGGCCAGACCTCTCCTCCTCATTCATCAACTTTCTTTTGCAAAGCTGTTTGGGATTTCTGTAAACAACCAAGCTCTCTCCGTGTCTCGATGTTTCTCCCCACCAGAATTTATTGCCATGTACACTTACGAGAGCTCTGAGCAAGGCGATTTAACCTTTCAGCAAGGGGACGTGATTCTGGTTACCAAGAAAGACGGTGACTGGTGGACAGGAACAGTGGGCGACAAGTCCGGAGTCTTCCCTTCTAACTACGTGAGGCTTAAAGATGCAGAGGTAAACCCACGCTTAACTGTCTCCTCTCCCTTTCCGTGCGCTGGTTCTCTTCGCAGGGAGGCTCAGGTGTCTGACGGGGAGGGGGGACGCTTGGCTGGGTTTTGCTAAGCTCTGGAACGTGGCGGCCAGTACAGCATGACCTGTCCTTCGGAACTTGCCGCTGGGCGCTGCAGGCTGCGCCTTGGCTTCTTCCCCCGAGCAGAGGAACCCCTTGGCTGAGGGAGGCTGCGTGTGACAAGGCCACGTTGCGCCGGCTGGGGTAGCGGTGTTCAGGGTTCATCTCCCTTCCCGCGTGGAGCTGACTTAGGACTGGGAGTAAACGCTCTTGGTTAGGCTTCACAGGCACTAACTCGGGACCCCCCAGGAAAGACACACAGCGGTGTCTGGCCCGTGGAAAGTGTTTGGTGATACCGCCCCAGGATTTGGGCAGTAGAGTTTCTAAAATTTCTATTTTCGTCTACCCGATAGAAAGACATAAGATCCAGGAGACCGGCACACTTTTGCCTAGGCCTTAGTATTTTCGTTGATAAGGGCCTGAATTTATTGTAAGTGCTGTTATCCTTATAGATCGGAAATGACGCCCTTGTTGTTAAATGGGGCTCTAAAGATTCCCTTCCGTGAACTGAGCTCCTGGGACAGTGCAAGTTTAATGAACCGGCGGGCTGGGCCTGTCTCATAGTGGCCAGCGTCACCCTAGTGTGAGGGTTGAGGGGTGTCAGTGTTGCCATGTGACCCCGTTGCACGTGCATAAAACCAGCGGGGACTGACAGTGAGCTCCCAGCCGGTTCTCCGTCCCCTCACACCTCCCAGGCACAGAGGGAGCCGACCCCAAGCACCCGAGAGCCACCTCCCCGGGGGGCGGCGGACAGAGCTCTCCCTCCCGTGAGAGCCCGGGGCAGGGCGCACCTTGGGCTCCTCCGCAGGCCCGGGCTCCTGGGCAGCGAGGCCAGGCCTGGCGACGAGTTGCCGTCTCCAACACCGGCCTCCGCACCTCCCCTGATGGTCCCCAGATGGCTGCATTGCACTTGGCTTGTTTTCTTAGGGAGTGTCTGTATGGCTGTTTTTGTTTCTTCGTTTTCCTTCGCTGTGGTCTTGAGAACAGCTTGCTGAAACTCCCTGGACGGTTTGCAGCAGCCCAAGCCCTGGGGAGAATCTGCAGGAGCCAGGAGGGGAGGGCCTCCCTACAGGACCGGCCGGGCGGCCAGCGGTCCGGTCAGAGCCCCGCAGACGATAGTTCAGGGGAGGGGGCTCAAAACTAGACTCGATGTCAGTGGCCCTGCCCGGCAACCCTTACAGTGACTTCCCCTTTCGGATCAGTTAAAGCACTAAAGTCATTACTTTTATTCTATTCTATTCTATTCTATTCTATTATTTATTTATTTATTTTTATTACTTTTTTTTAGATTTTATTCATTTAGAGAGAGGAGAAGGGAGGGAGAAAGACAGGATGTGAAACATCAATGTGCGGTTGCCTCTCACATGGCCCTCCACTGGGGACCTGGCCCGCAACCCAGGTGTGTGCCCTGACTGGGAATCGAACTGGCAGCCATTTGATTTGCAGCCTGAGCTCAGTCCACTGAGCTACACCAGCCAGGGCTTTACATTTTAATAAATTACAATTTTTAATTAAAAAGAATCTGAAGTCAGTAAGTAAAATAAATGCACTATAATATTTTTTAAAGATAATCTGAGTTGTAAGGTGCTTCCTAAATTGTTAGCCACAGAAGAGCTTGCAGTGTAAAGATTTGGGACATTTAGTTGCATGATTTTATAATTAAAAAAAATCTAAAAAAGTCAGCACATTCATCCTACTTGAGCATAGAATTCAGTGAGTGCAGAAAATATCTTGCAAAGGTAAAAACCAGGACCAGCCTCAGATTCCAGAATTGCCCCCGCCCCGGGCCCGTGAGGCTGTGCACCCTGGCCCCGCCCCCCTGTCTGCCAAGGGCTGGGGCCGGGCAGCCTTTCTCTGCTTTCCTGGGCAGTGCCAGGGCGGAGCCCGGCCGTCGGCTGGGAGCGCACCAAAGCGACTGGAACTCTGGCGCCGGGCATTGCCAGTTGCTTTGTTCTCTTCGCGGAGTATCCGGGGCATGTTACAGGCCTGTCCTGGGAAGGTACCTGGTCATTCGGAACCTCGTTTCATTAGTATTCCTTTATTTTGATACGCAGCCTATCAAAATAGCAAGGGAGATGGTATATATAACTCCATTAATTCAGAAACCACAAGGAGAGGCAGAGTTTTAACTCACACCTGCCCTGGTAAATGGTGATTACATTTCAGTAACTGGAATAAAGGGACTAGATAAGTCGTGTTCCTTGGTAGGTAAATTTCTACTTTTATTCTTACAGTAACTCTCATCAAGTTTGCTCAGGCTTTTGTCTCAACCAGAACACTCCATTCCCTGAGAAAGTGGTGGCCGGGGGCGGACGTTCAGAACAGAGCGCCGAGCCCGGCCGGCCTTCTTCGCTGGCTCGAGGGCCCTGCTGGCTTGCTCAGCTGGTCTGAGGTTCCGGGGGGTCCACGAAGGAGTTCAGCTCGCTCCGGGGCACCGAGTAGTTGGGGGAAAGGTGCCCTGCTTTTGCGGAGTGTGAGCCCAGCATTGATAGAGAAAGTCAGTGACTGCGTGGTGTTAGATCTGGTGGCCAGGACACGTGGCACAGTGGTGGCCTCTGAATACAGAGGCCAGTGGGGTGGGGGAGGGGTATTTGAATTGGCACTGTAGTTCTTTCTTTCTTTTTTTTTTTTAAGAAAGGTCTAAAGGAAATTAGCAAAACATTAGTATTTTCCTGTGCTACACGTGGGCATCGGGCTCACGGGGTCTGTGCGTTTTCTGCGTGGACACTTGCCGACACACCGCTAGGGCAGACAGCGCAGCGTGTCGAGAGCGGAGCGGCGGTCTCCCTAGTGGGGTACCGTCCCACTTGGCCCAGGGACGGGATGTACCTGGGTGGCCCCCCGTCTGTGCCTGAGCCCTGGGGGTCCTCCGGGGCCGCCTGCTTTGCCACCTTTTCTCAGACAAGAGAGGAGGAGCTGCAGGAGTCCTTACCCTGTCCCAGGCTTTCCCGACCGCGTCCTCCCGCCGGGAGGTGCAGGGCTGCCGCGCTGCCAGAGATGAGGGGGGTTCAGGGGCTCAGCGGGGGCGTGTCTTTGTTAATTGTTGAAATTGCATGACCGAAACTCTTCATTATGCAAATGAGACCTTCTGCTCTGTTTTAAGGGCTCTGGAACTGCTGGGAAAACAGGGAGTTTAGGAAAAAAGCCTGGTAAGTCACAAACCCTGATGCTTCTTTTTCAATGTTTTGGATGTAATTGATAGTTGCTTCCAGTTTGTGTTCATTAGGACCAGGAGCCTTTAAAAAAAAAAAAACGACAAAGACAGGAGTCTTCCCGAAGAGTACCTGGGGTCGATCCTCTCCTTGGAGTCTGTTGATAATGTACACATGTTAGTTATGACATGTGCCTGTTGCTTCACATGTGGGGACATCAGCAGACCGCATGTTCTCTCGGGTCACAAGCAGGATTTCCAGCAAGATGGCGGGAAGCTGTAGGATTTGGGGTCAGCTGCTGTTGGGTCGTTGTCTTGTCGGGCTCAGGAAGCTTTCCGGACGGCACGTTCCGTCCCAGGCCGTGGACGGCGGGGATCGGAAAAGTGCGGCTTCCATGAGGTCCGAAGCCCCTGGGTGCCTCAGGTGCACGCTGGAGGCACGGAACTGTAGTCATCTAGCCATCCCTTCGCCTCGGAAGGGTCCCCCTCGTAGAAGCGCGACACAGAGAGGAGGGAGAAGCGGATGTGGGACCGCCGTGTTGGTGCGGCCCGTCCTCCTCGTCCCGGTCACTGGAGGCGGTTACAGGTTGGACGAGGCCCTGCTGTGCCGAGAAGGGGTCTGTGCATTCGGGTGGCGCTCCGCCGCACGTGGCCTCACCTGGCCAGGGAAGGCGGGCTTTCAGGGTGTCTCAGGGTTTCCGTCAGAGGCGGGTGGCGGCAGCCGGCTCCGACCCCCGCTGTCATCCCCCAGGGTCCGCACGGGCCGGCTTCGCCCTGCCACGGCGCACTGCTCGGGAACGCAGAAGGCAGGGAGGACTGCTGGGCAGATCGCTGGCGGTGCGAGCCAGGCCCTTCGAGGAGCAGAACCTCTGAGGCCAAATAGGTCGCCGATGGGGGCTTTGTCCAGGCCGAAAACTGGAGCCAGGCCCGAGTCTTGTGCCCTGCCCAGGTTTTCTACCAGAGCCCTCGGCGGGGCCCTGTCCCGCTCCCCGAAGCTCTCCTGAGCATCCAGCGTGCCCAGCGGGGTGGCTGGCAGGCTGCAGACCAGGGGAGCGGGGCTGCTTGGGCACCTCTGGAGAAGAAAGCAATACTGCCTCAGGCAGGGCCTTTGCACCCCTGTTGAGAAATCCTCGCCCAAGGCTATGGGGTTTTTTAGTAGATGAGAGAGATTTAAGTGAGAGAGAAATACCAGTCAGTTGGCTCCTGTGTGTGCTCCCTGACGGGGGATCGAACCCTCAGCCTTTTGGTGTATGGCACGAAGCTCCAACCAACTGAGCCACCCAGCCAACACTCACCTCTTCACCTTCTTCCCTCCCAACCCCTCCCTCCCTACCTTCTTCCCTTCCCGCATTACGGTGGGGAGGGAGTGTCGAGAAACAGCCGTGTGCCCTGTGCTGCTCCTAGAAGTTCAGAAAGCAGCTGTGTGGTTGCACGAGAGTCCCGCCAGAGCAGACCTGGTCTCTGCACGCCTGCCCCGCCCCACCCCGGCAGACCTGGGCTTCTCGGAGCCTGGTCTGTGGTCCTGCGGGAATTGTAATCATGACTTTTTTAACGGTCAGGAAAAGTACAGAGCTGTGTACATTTTTTTCTGTGCTGAATTTTTTTTTGCATAAAATTACCACCTTGACTTTGGGTTCCTTCTTTAACTCAAAGTGAAAAGCAGTAAACTTCCACTGGCATGATTCCTGCCTGGTACTCGGGAATCACCCTTAAAACATGAGCCGCACAGAGACCGGCTTCGTGGGTGGGGTGAGTCTAAATTAGCCGCAGCGTCAGTGAGTAGTGCCTCGCTCCCCACGCTTTCTGAAGAAACGGTCTCTGTTTCTACCGCCTTCCTTTATTCACTTAACCTTCGGTGAGTAGACTGTGGGGCAGAGGGCGGTGGGGGTGAATGAGGCCCAGTCCTTGGCCTTGGGTGCTCATGGCAATGGGGGAGGGGCCAGGACAGAAGGTGCAGCGTTGGGGCGGGCGGGGTGGTTCGTGGAGGGACAGTGGCAGGTTCTGAAGGATGACGAGGGTCCCGGAGCGGGCTGAGACCGTGAGCGCTGCACGTGCGGCGTCGGCCGTGGAAGGGGGAGCGGTCTCTCGCGAGAGCCTTCCTCGTGCAGAAAGCAGGCCCTGCAGGTTGGCTTTGATGATGCGGGCCTGGGAGTGGCCGTGTCTTCCTAGGGTGTCCTTGCGCTGACTGGAGCAGCGCACCATGATGTCCGATCCTGTTTTTCAGAGATCGCCCAGGTCATTGCCTCCTACACGGCCACCGGTCCCGAGCAGCTCACCCTGGCCCCTGGGCAGCTGATTCTGATCCGGAAAAAGAACCCAGGTGGATGGTGGGAAGGAGAGCTGCAGGTGAGCGTCTTTTCTGTTGTTTGGAATTCTCTGTCCAGATTTGAATATGCAAAAGGACAGCAGGCCGCTACTCCATTGTAAAGTAATCCTGCATTTGGACAGGAAGAGGTGCAGAATCTTCAAAGCTAAGGGTTCTTCCGAAGATGTATCCAAACCCACTGGGTCCCTGAGTCGGGTAGCAGGTGTGGGGACAGTGAGGATTCATGATGAGGGACACCCGAAGAGGGTCATCCTTTAGGGCTTCCCCTCCGTGGTGTTGCAAGGTCCAGCAGCCGGCTTCTGGGTGTTCAAAGCCGCGTCCGTGCCTCCTAGGGGCTTCAGTCACTGGGGGAGTGCGCGCACGTAACTGTTTAGGCCTCTGTTCTGGGTGGAATGCAGAAGGGCGGTCCCAGCACTTCTCCCAGTCCCAGCTGCTCTCTTCGTCTCAGAGAGCAGGGCCGTGATCACAGGTGTCGGCTCCCCACCTTGCTTAGAAGCCCCGCTGGGCCATGCACGCCCCCTTTCCGGCGGCACTGGCGTGGGAGCGCCCAGTAACTGGGTCTTGCGTTGAGTTGGATCCAAGTGAAGGAGAAGGAACGGCTGTGGCCATCATGTGGGCCTGATGGTTTTTGGAAACAATGTCAAGTTTCGACTCTGTGTTCTACGCATATTGTGTGGAAGGATCTTGTATCTGCAGTTGTGTTATCCATAAGAAGAGTGCAAATGTGAGTGTGAATCTGGGCTTGCCACTAACTAGCCTGTGACCTCGAGACTGTCACTTCACTTTCCTGAGCCCCGCCCGCCTTCTTTGGGAGATGGGGATAGTCATACTTTTATCCTTCTGGAATTGTGCAGGTAAATGCATGCAAGGTGCTTGGCACAGGCCTCGCTCATAAAAAGCACTCAATAAATGTTAGCGCCATTATTACTATTATTCTTCCTAAAATCCACACATATAACGCTGGCATTAGCCGTAGTCTTGCATTACCTGATATTAACAGCTGAGACGTGAGTGGTTTTCCAGCCGGCATACACTGCTTTGTACTCTGAATTGTCCTCCAGACCACTCCGCCCAGGCAGGTTCAGCTCAGCCAGGCTCTGCTGACGCGCGACCACCAGGGTTGGAATTGCGCTGCAGCACTTCCGGGTCGCCCTGCGGCGATCCGTAGCTCCCACCCACCGTTGATGTCGTTTGTCCTTGGGTCCGTGCAGGCCTCGTGTCACTGCCCCGACACAAAGCAGCCTGCACCATAAGGGCGGAGGAGCCTGCTGCACATTCAGATGCGACTGTTTTCTCTCATCAGGCACGTGGGAAGAAGCGCCAGATAGGCTGGTTCCCTGCGAATTACGTAAAACTTTTAAGCCCTGGAACAAGCAAAATCACTCCAACTGAGCCGCCCAAGGCCACAGTGTTCCCGGCGGGTAAGTGGTTTGCCGTCCCTGCCTGCAGGTGGTCTGCGTGTCGTGTCAGCCCCTCACTCACTCGTCCTGTGCAGTCGCTCAGGCTGTTTGTTGTTCACGGCAGCTGCGGGGCCTCTTGGGCCCGGCGGGTGTGCGGTGGGACGCGTTTCACTGGGACCCAGTATCTCGGCGGCTTCGCCGCGCGGGTACAACAGAGCCCTTGTGGGAACCGCCCTCCTGACAGAGCCCTGACTGCTGGGGCAGCAAAGCCAGATTTTTCTCTCGATTTCCTCCCAGCTGTTTAAATTTGGATTTGGGGTAGGGGGTGAGGGGACAAAAAGAGACTCCCAAAAATAAATGGCCGGGGTCTAAATGGGTCAGGAGACCGAGCTGGAGGCCACCAGGGGTCTGCTGGTTACAGTGTGCAGAGCCCAGAATAACTACCCCCGTGGCATTTCCTGTGGATCCGGGGGCTCTGCTCCCTGGGCAAGATGCTGCTCTGCCCTAAAGGACTGGAAGGGGTGGCGGGCTCTGCGGCTGAGTGGCTGGCTGTTTGCTGATTGGAGAGACCAAATCAGATGGTTTAGGCACGCTTGAGATGGGTGAGGGGAGGGGGGCAGAATTTGGCTTTGGTCTTTAAGCCACCCATTCTGGGGTGGCATTTATGGAATACGCAGAAGTTTTGTTCCAACACCTGTGGTTAAGTGTGTCTGCCATGCATCCCCAGTGAAGTAAGGTTGAAATGCGGCAGCCTCTGCGAGAAATGAAGGGTCACCAAACCGCATGACTGCCGCCTGGCCCCGGCTGGGCCTCTCGAGCTGCGACTTTGTGTGGGCAGAGGGGCTGGTGCTCGCTGGGCCCCTGCTCCTTTAGGGAGGCCTGGCCGTGTCCCCTCCGTTGGGTTGGGCGACACCCACAAAAGTAATTGCTGAGGCGATTGAATTAGCTGAAAAACTTGGAAAACCTAAGCCGACTTACAGGCTGGTACGAAAGGTTAATTGGGGTGCAGTCTAACTCTGCAGCCTCACCTGAAGGGTAGAAATTGCAGGACTGTCTGTAGGAAGTGAGACAAGAAAACTTGTTCTTGAACGTGGGATTTCTTTAAGAGAAAATTTTGAGGCATAAATATACAGCAGAATAAAACACTTGATTTACTTTTCACTAAGATTTGGAATTTTTGGAGCTCAAATGATCATTACCTTCCACCTCAAAAAAAAAAAAAAAACGAGCTACAAAATAAAGGCCGGTGCCACACAGCTGTCCCGGGCGGTGGCCAGGCCCTCCGAGTCAGCATCCCAAAGGAATCCCACTGCTTTCAAATAGGAGCAGTTCCAGGAAAGCACTCGGTCATCACTGTGAATTTTCTGCTGACAAGTAAACATGAAAAGAGGAAGATGTTACAAAACCTAAAGCCTTAGTGTGAAATTTTGCCAGTGTCTTGGTTTGGAATCCTTCCTCTTCCTGTTTCGCCCACTCTCTACAAAGCCATCAGAGCACCTTAACCCTGTCCACTTGGGGAGGGACAGAGGTAACGCGCGAGGATGCCCGATGCCCCCGCGCGCGGGCCGTGCGCAGCGCAGCGCAGCCGCTCACCCGGCCCCGCCCCCCGCAGTGTGCCAGGTGATCGGGATGTACGACTACGCGGCCCAGAACGACGACGAGCTGGCCTTCAGCAAGGGCCAGCTCATCAACGTCCTCAACAAGGAGGACCCCGACTGGTGGAAAGGGGAAGTCAGCGGGCAAGTGGGGCTCTTCCCGTCCAACTACGTGAAGCTGACCACAGACGCGGACCCGAGCCAGCAATGTAAGTGCCGGGGCTGCGCGCCCCGCTCCGCGCTCCGACGGGG
The DNA here is from genome assembly GCA_039655065.1 of Glossophaga mutica. Classification (NCBI taxonomy): domain Eukaryota; kingdom Metazoa; phylum Chordata; class Mammalia; order Chiroptera; family Phyllostomidae; genus Glossophaga; species Glossophaga mutica. The sequence continues at coordinate 221,336,660 of CM077304.1, read as the reverse complement.
AATCGCGCAGCGCCGCTCCCTCCGGTTCTGCCGCGCTGGGTTCGCGGAACGGGGAGCGAGGCCCTCGCCGCGCGCGGTCTCTCCGAAGGCCTTCCGTAGGGCGAGACTTTATCTTGCGGGGTGTTTTTTTTGTTTTTTTTTCATTCCTTCTGTGGCATGTCCCCTCCCTCCCTCCCCCCGTTTTCTTTTTTTTTTTAATCATTTTGGCACCATGCTGTTACACGCCCGACTCATTGTCCTGGCTTGAATTTTGCTCATTGTTTTGTTTTGCTTATGTGTTGTTTTCCTCCTTTTTCTAGGAATCATATGTTGTCCATCCCCCCCTCAGGCTTGAAAGTCCTCAAAGAGACCCACTATCCCATATCACTGCCCAGAGGGATGATGGGAGATGCAGCCTTGATCATGCGACTTCCAGCATGATCACCTACTGCCTTCTGAGTGGAAGAACTCACTGCAAAGCAGTTTACCTCATTCCACCTTAGCTGTCCGTGACGGCAGTGTCGGGTCGTCACGTGCAGGGATAGAAGCAAAACTTACGAAACACACAGGGTAGTGGGTCCTTTTGTGGCTTTCCTAGTGACGCCAATTGACGTCCCCCACCTTTGCGCAGGTGCTTCCAATAGTTTTAAAATTATTTTTAAATGCATATTTTAGCCTTTTAATAAAATAAATAAACAAATGCATACATTACTTCTTTGCTGTTTTGGTTTTGCAAAAAGACCCACTATCAAAGGAACGCTGCCTGTGCCATTGAAAATGTTCCAGTTGCCCGTAAGTCTGAGACTCGGTGTGCTTTCTCACTTGCCCCGTGCTACCAACTCAGTCGCGCGGTTCAGTTGCTCGCTGCCTGCAGGTGCAGAGGGGTTAGTGTATTCGTCTAAAGACTCGCGGAGGCGGCCCAGTAAACGGAAGGCGCTCCTGCTGGCGTGCGTGCCCAGACGTACCTGGCCGGGCGTGTAAGAACGCCTCCTGTACGTCCGAGATCGGTCCCCTCCACCGCACGGTGACTGCCGTGTGGGCGCAGCTGACCGCGTCGCATCGATCTGATGTTGCACAGGGCCCTTGCGGCCACGTGAGAAAGCACCTGTGTTTTCAGTCTCAGATTTACCTGGTTGAGTTGGTATTTTCCGTGGGGCTTTAAATTTTGCGTGTCTTCATACCATCAATCAGTGGACAGGACCATCGAGGCCGTTAAGAGCAACCACCTATATACAATCTCTTCTTCATCTCTGTTGTATGGCGTTTTCTTCCCGTTCCTTTTCACGGAATGACATATTTTGAACAAGTAATTTTCCTGACAAGAAAGAATGTATAGAAGTCTCCCTGCAATTAATTTCCAATGTTTACATTTTTTAACTAGACTGTGGAATTCCTACGGATTAATATGAAATGGAGCTCATGGTCTGTGTACGTGCTAGAGGTGTTGTAGCTGAAGCCCTGTGTGTCTTTCAAACTCTAGTTGGACGCTCTCAATAAAAATGCCTGTTTCCGACAGCACAGGGGGTGGGGTGGGGAGCCCCGGGCGCGGTCCAGCAGTGCTGATGACGGCCTTGTAACCTGTAGTGACCTGTCCTTCACCTCTCCCCCTGGAGACCCCGGGCTCGCTATGTAGAGGCCCCCCACCCACCGGCCCCCCGCGTGGCACCTGTGCTCACCTGCGCTTCCCGATTTTCACGGATACGAATGTAAAATATATAAATATACCAACCTGCGGCTTTAACAACTGTAATTCGACTTTTGAATTAGTTCCATGTATAGATAATTAAATTCTTCATATAAAAGTTAGATGGACTGTCTCTGTGTTCTTGGGTGAGAACCTGGCAGTGGGGATGGGGTGCCACACAGACCGGGTGCCAGCGGGTGGCCTGCCGCCCCGGGTTGACCTCTGCTCTTTGGACTCGGACACCACGAGGCCCTCCCTGAGTCTTCTCCGACGGCCCGCCCTCTCACCTGGCTGCCACCCTTCCGGGTCCCTCTGTAAATCGCTGCCCCTGAGAGTCCCGGGTTTGAGCCACAGAATGACCACCCAGCCTGGCGGTTGCCTGTCTCCTGGGGATCTCGGTGTTTATTATCGATAGGCGTGCGACCGGACTTGGTACACAGTATTTTTCCAAAAGATGTATTGGGTGTCTGTGGAACGTCCAGAGACTGCGGCGACAGTGGGGACCCTCACCCTTCCCACGCTGGCGTCCACCCTCCGTCCCTGCCTTGCACACCTCAGGCTTGTCGCCTTCGCAGAAATAAACCAGTGCTCCCATTCACGACGCTGCCACAGCGACCCTCCGTTCGTGAGCTTCGCTCATCCGTCCTCCTCTGCCGCTCAGTGGAGGAGCCGATTCCCTTCATCGGTGCAGTAACTATTTGGGGGGATCCACCGGTGCGGGCGCCCTACCGGGCTCTGGGGGGTGCGTGCTGCTCAGTCAGTAGACACAGGGTCCCTGGCCTCGTGGAGTTCGGGCTTAGGGGAGAAACCAGCAGAAAACCAGGGAACCTGTCAGTCGGTGGACCTGGTGTGTGTGTGATGTAAGGAGATACGTCCTCACCAGGAGACGTCCGGAGGGGTTGGGGCGCAGAAGTGTGGGGAGACAGCAGGGAACCTCTCCAGGGGTGGGGACAAGCAGGAGCCCAGTGAAGCCAGGAACGGGAGTCACTGCTGTGGGTGGGGGTCTCTGTCCCTGCCCCCCCCCACTCCTGTGGAGCCCAGTGGAGGCCCAAGCCCCACCTTTTGCCTGGGAGCCCTTCACCTGTGTGAACCAGTGTCTCCTCTCCAGCCTTGAGTTTGACCAGAAGGGACACAACTGTCAAGGTGGGTGACACGCTGTCGTGCTCTGCACACCTCTTCCGGTAGCACCTTCTCGAGAGAGCAGTGCTCTGGCTGTCCTCTGGGTGCGTGACGCCAGCACCGCGCATTCCCCCAGGGCGTTCCCGCTCTCTCCCCGCACAAAGCGTTCCTCTCCCACTTGGGTGTCGAGTGTCCGTCGGAGCCGGGTCTCCCACCAGAGCGAGGGCTCCAGCGCCGAGAAACCCGGGCCTGCCCTGGCTGCCTTGGTCGGTGTGCAGCTGGTTGCTCACGGCCAAAAGGTCCGCCGTGTCCGTGGCTGCCGGGTGGCTTGGTGGCCACTGTCGAGTGGCCCTCGTTGTTCAGTAAGTGCTCACCACGTATCTGCAGCGTAAAAAGTGTCCTGGAACCTTAACCGTGTATTTTAAACTGGATCTTACTCTTTGGGTATTCTTTGCACGCTCTGCAGTTTGGTCTAGTTACGCAACTTCAGTCATGTCATCAGAGAGTCAGGGTAACAGGAATGAAAGGGAGAGGAAGCATCTTCTAATTACACACCGGGTATCTCCTTGGGCCCCCAAGTGTAAAGCTGTCAGTGTTCTTTCACCTTTAGCGATTTGTTATTGGTCGTTCAATCGGTGAGTGTCATAATTGGTATGGGTTTGTCTGTGGGAAAGCATTTGCAGCTGCGCGCTGGGTGCGGTGGGCCTCTGTGGACAAGCCAAGAGCAGCGAGAGCGCCCTTCCTGAGTGCTTTCCCGAGGCCCGGCCTCTCCGCACGCAGGGCAGAGCCTGGGCGTGGAAGGGAAGGCGAAGGCCCGCTGACCCCGGGCCGCCTCTGTGCCAGGCGGTGCCAGCATCCATTCCCCTGGTGAGGTAGAGCATCGCCCTTCACAGGTGCGGCGGGACCTGGCGTCCAGCCCGCTTCTGGAAGGGAGCCACAGACCCAGGCTCCCGTAGCGGGTAGACCCGGGGACCCTAGTCTTCTGAGACCGGCAGCAGGAAAACCCTCCAAGCAGCCGGTTTAACCATTTGAAATGGCCAATATTCCGTTTCTTACCTAAAAAACTGCGCCTTCGTGTGGTTCAGACTGATGCAGCATGGGATTGCCTGGCACATGGGTCGTGTGCGCTGGGTGGCTGGGCACTGGAGAAAGTGCCGAGTCCCAGGTCTTGTTGGCCTGTCCCTCATCCTTGGGGAGGACATGGGAAGGCTTTCCCGTCGTCCTTTCGAGGCGGGATCCCCAAAGCGCAGTGCCTTGCTCTTCGAACCAAGGGTGCCGGGGCATCGCCACCGTTGTCCAGCCAGATCTCCCCGCTCAGCATGGGGTGCGGGGAGCACTCTCGGGCCTCAGTTGCGCGATGGGCCAGGCAACGGTCCTGCTTCCTGGCAAATTGAAAGTCATTTCTGAGAGAATGTGCATGTTCGTTTTTACGTTCGAGCAAAAATCGAGTCAATCCTAGTCGTTCTTTTTAGTTCCAAAAGGTCCCGAGGGGATTTTTATAGAAACGACACCGAGCGCCAGCAGACCCCTGAAAATGCATGGAAAAAGTAGTGCCTTCGACAGACCTGATTTGTTCCATCGAGTGGGATGAGGGAAAATAACGAGGCCAACGATCACCGTGGCCACGTGCGAGTGTTTCGCTTCTGCCGGAGCGCTCCCTGGCCTTCCTTGAAGGACACACCTCACGGGAGACCCAGGCTCCCACCCGGTGCATGGTCGGGTGGGTGGTCGTTCCAGCCGAAGGGTTCCGGGGCCTCCCGGGAGGGTGCCACTCTTTACATGGAAACCTCTCCAGGCACTTCGAAAGGATGTCAGTGGAGTCACAGCAGTGTAAGGTTTTGTGTGTAAAAAAGGAGAATCTGCTGTAAAATCTTGTCAGGGCACCGTGCTTATTCTATGTTGTTAACAGGCTGGGCAAGAGACAGACAGACAGACAGGGAGAAAGAGACAGACAGAAGCAGGGGTCTGCAGGGACAGGCATGCTTGCGTCCGCAGCTTGGCAACTGCAGGGTGAACGGTGGGCCGCGGGAGGGCCAGCAGAAAGATAAAGATCACTCACAGAAGATTCCGACGGAGGCAGCAGCTGCTGTTTGCAGATGGGCCTGGCGCACGGACTCGGGGGGTGTCGGGGGGGTGTCGCAGGCCTGAAAGAGGAAGCGCTGAGTCAGCCCATCACGGCTGGACAGATCTCTGGATGCCGCTTCTCCCGGCTGACCCGGGACGGGGCAGCCACTTTGAGCTGCCGTTTGTCATCCAGGAAGCTGTTCCACTCCGTGTCAAACGACTCGATTGCCCTCCCCAGCCCCACACTGTCCCCTCCCCTCCGGTCCCTGCCACACACTCTCACACACACGGCTCCTCTTTGCTGCATTCCAGGGCCCACCAGGGAAGTGGAGGGGGGTCTCTGGGGGCGCCGGCCTGTGCGTAGGCGCTCCCCGCAGGTCACTGCCTGCCGCTGAGGTCTCGGGGACAGGGGGCAGCAGCCCTTGCTTTGGAGCTGAGAACACAGAGGGGGGCCTGGGGGCTACAGCGCCCTTGTCAGGGCAGCCCCCGGGCTCCTGGGCCAGGCCGCTCACACTGCCCGGCTGGAGAAGAGCGGCCCTGCCGGTGCCGGTGCCGGCTGCCAGGGACTGCCTCCCTCACCGCCGGGTGGGATTCCGGGCGTCGCGGCCCCACCCCCCTCCCCTCCCCAGTGCACAACCCGGGACGCAGCCTGCGCCCTCTGCCGTCTGTCCCTCCCACCCAGATGGCAGGCGGCCTCTCCAGAGTCGCAGGCCCGCCAGCAGTGTCCTCGCCGCAGCCAGGGTGCTGCCGTGGCTTCTCAGTCTGCTCCCGCCTCGGCCAGAGGAACCTAGGAACGGCTTATCCACCAGTTCACTCTCAGGCTTGACTCCGTTCCTCTTAAAAATTTGGAACATGCTATTTTCCACCAAGGGGCAGCGTGGGGGCGGGTGGAGAGCTGCCTCCGGCCGTTAGGCCCCGGGGGCGGGGGGTGAGGGGGGCAGTCTGAGATGACAGTCGGGAGCAGGGCTTCAAGCCCCAGCTCGGCCCTTACGAGGGGTGTGATGGCGGCCGAGCCCCTCGGCCTCTGCGCGGTCGGAGTCCGCGTTCACACCGGGAGGGGCGGTAACAGCGCCCTGCAGCTGCTGCTGCTGCTGGAGGGCGGGTGTGGGTGCCTGTGGGTGAGCCTCGAGGCACCCGCTCGACTCACTTCCCGCCTCCTTGCGTGGAACCCGACCGCTCGCCCGTCTTGTGCGCTTTGGGGCTCTTCGGAGACAGGACGTCGCAGCCCGGGGGTTTCGGAGAGAGCTCGGACAGCTTCCCCGCCCCTCCCAGGCAGCTTGTCGGCTCGTGCGCAGCCCGAGCTCCACTTCGCCGGGGGGCCCCCCGAGTGGGAGCAGCAGCCTCTGCCGCCCCTCCCTGCTCCCCGAGGTCGCCCGGCACTCGGGACTTACGGCCACAGCCCGGTCTGCAAGCCCCTGGCGGGCGGGGAGAGGCCGCCCCGAGCCCCCCGGGCAGGCTGGTGGTGGGGAGGCCGGCAGGGCAAGGGGGACGTGCCCGGCCTCGAACTGCCGCGCCCCACATCACACCTGTCGGACGCGTCGACTCACGGGGCCCTTCCTGTTTGGTCCCTGCGTCCTGGGGCCTTGCGTCCTCTTGCAGCAGAGCCGGGAACATTCGGCCCCCAAACGTGCCAGGAGCTCGCTCCTTCCTTCCTTCCTTCCTTCCTTCTTCAAAGCAACCCCGCCTGCATCACTGTGTGCCGCCCAAGCGCGTCCCGAGAGCAGCCGCCCGGCAGCCCAGAGACGGGGTCCGCTCTCTCCCGCCCCCTGTGCACCCCGAGCTGCCCTCGGGCCCCGGGCCTCGGGCCCTCTGCTCCGCTTGCCAGGCCTCCAGCAGAGTGCCAGCCCCACAGCCCGCCCCGGCAGTGGGATGACGGAGCCAGGATGCCCTCTCCTCTCCGGGCCGTCACCTTGGAGTTCGGAGGGCCCCTGTGGGGAGGCCCCCCCCACACGGTCTGAATCCTCAGTAACAGCCCCTGACTGAAGCGGTCTCTGGTAGGAACCTCCACCCCACCCCACCCTCCGCCCCCTCCCCGCACCATCCCCATGCTGTGTCAGAAGCTTGGCCATCGCCCGTGAGACCAGGAGGGGTGTGGCCTGCCCGTGTCTCCCGGCAACCGGCCCCCGTTTGTTCCTGAGGGCGGTGGCTGAGAAATACGGCACTGGGGGACAGGGCTGCGGGGGTGCGGGCGGGGGGCCGCCAGAGCGGGCGTAAGCGTATCATCTCAGCGAGCGGTGGAAGGGATGGGGGACCGAGGGGCGGGCCGTGGCAGACAGGGGGGTCTGGGAAGGCCTCTCGGGAGCGCCGGCGTGGACTGGAGGAGACCTGACTGCGAGAAGGAGGGAGTGGGCATTCGGACGTCGGGGGCGGGGCTCTAGGCCTGAGGAACGGCAGGCGAAGGCCGTGGTGGGGAGAGAGTTCCCCTGCCCCTCCCGTGAGGACGCCCCACACTCCCGACCCGTCTGCCAGCCCGGGCAGGGAGCCAGGTTCAGGACCCACTGTCCTGCTGAAAACCAGCCAGGGGCCCAGTCCTCGTGGGATGAAGACCTGGACCCCGTAGTTGGCCTGCAAGGCCCTGCTTGCAGCCCCGGCCAAGCGCAGCGCCCCCCCACCCCCACCCCTCCGCAGCACGCGCACCTACTCAGCTCTCACTTCCTCAGGGACGCTGAGGAAGACTTAGCGACCGGACCTCTAGTAGGTGGCTAGTGTCACCTAAAAACCCTTCCGGTCTCCAGCACCAGAACATGTGGCAGGCACAGGTGCCATGGGAGGGACCACTGATGCTTGACGAGGTGGCGTGTCCGGCTGGGCCCCTCACGGACCTGGTGGCCAACTTCTGTGTCGCTGTGGTGACCCTGGACAGAAGCCCGGGCCTCTGCCACCCGGGCACTTCCTCTGGCCCTCCCAAGAACGGCCTCCTCTGACCTCCAGGCCACTTGATGGGAAAGGCCCCGTGACCGGCTGGCCCCGCTGTGGTGTCCGGGCCCCGCATGGTGGGGACACATGAGGGGCGAGCAGACAGCGTGGACACGGAGCCTGTTCCCGTGCTGCGGATCCGTGGCTCAGCTCGGGGGCCCACCCCCCTCCAGGGCTCACGGGAGGCCGTACATGGGCTCAGGGCCACGGAGCCCCACCTTCCTGTCGGGTGAGCCCGCCAGACCTGCCCTCTGCCCCCCGGTTCTTGTGTCAAGGCGAAGCCTCTGGTGGCCCGGCCGGAAACGCCCACCCTCACCCTCCTTCCGCTGCCGTCTGTCCGGCTCCACTGAGGCGGCGACTCAGGTCCTTGTGGAAGTCCTAGTTACTTGTCACACCCCCCCAGTGGACAGACTCACGCCTAGACAGACACATGGACACGCTCATTGCCAATTCGACTGTGAGCTCCTCGGGGGACCCCATTAAGACCAGCCCCGGCCAGCGCCCCCGAGTGCGGTTTGTCATCACACGCACCTAGTGTCCCCGCCCCCCCGCAGTCTGCCTGTTGCCCGGGGGTCCCGTCCGTGGGGGCTGCCCAGGAAGTGTTTGTGGGCGGCCGTCCTGGGTTGCCCTCTTATTCCACGGGCTCGCTCCTCCCTCCCCGATGAGGCTGCAAGGGGAAGGACACGCGAGGCGGCCTGTCTCCCTGCCGTGCGTGGGCGGGGCCCTGCACGGCCCTTGGGGGGGGGAGGGGGGGAGGCGCCGTCACTGCAGGTGAACTCACTCGAGAATTCCTCGTCACAGAATGCGGAGTCATCACGGTCCCAGCCCCCCAGCCGTGATGTGCGGGGGCACGGGTTCCGTGGGCTGCCTTCTCGCACCGGAACAGAGGCCCCGCGAAGGCGGGGGGCCTGGCGCCCCTACGCGGTTGCTGAGAAGGAGCAGGTCGTGGGCTCAGGCCGTCTCCTGCATCCCCACGGGATCAGTTTGCCGAGTGTGGAGACACTCCAGGCTGACTTAGATCCTTGTAAAGACGATGCCCCCAGGACCAGAACTCACCTGCCCCTCTGGCCCCCCTGAGTTGGTCGCGCCTCCAGAGCTTCCTATGGGCCGGGGCCACCAGGACCAGTCCACCAGCGGTGGTTTTCAGGGGTGACGGGGTTACCCTGACCCAGCCCGGAAGCCTCGGGCTCTGGGGACAAGAGCGTCCGTCCCCTCAGCCAGGTCTTGTGGGACGGCGCCTGCTGAGGGCTGCCTTCCCGGCATCGCGAGCAGGTTTGACTCCAGAAGGCACGTCTGTCTCGGGACTCCACTCTCCCACCCATGAAATGAAGGCGTTGAGCGGGCTGACCTTTCAAGCCCCTCCTGGCCTCCAGGAGCCGAGCACCATGCCACGTTGGACAGGTCGCCTGAGCGACCTCCCCGGGCGGGCGGTTCGGCAGCCGCGTCCCTGTCCCTTGTGTGTGGCACGCGCCAGGCAGGTGTGGTTTCCGAGCTTTGTTCGCCCGGGCGCCCCAACTCCCAGGCCCTCGCTCCGGGCCCCACGTCGGAGCCCCCGGCAGCTTCCCAAATGACAGGCGCCTGGCCCTGGCAGCACCCTGCCCAGCCATCTTTGATTCGGTTTGGGTGCAGGAGGGACGCTGGGCTTTAAAAAAAGAAAACAAACTTCTTTAGGTGATTCCAACAGGCAGCCGGACTCCAGGGCCACAGCCCTGGCCCAGCCTCCTCGCAGCCGCCACGGTCATGCTCCCAAAATCCAGCCCAGACCCTCCCTGGCTCTGCAGCCGAAGGCGGAACTGCACGCCTCACCCCTCGACTGCGCTTTCCCCACTGCTTGGGGCGGAATCGCGCCCCAAATCCCTGTGTCGAAGCCCTGGCCCCGGCACCTCGGGATGGGACTGTGTTTGAAGACAAGGCCTTAAAGGAGGCTGTTAAGACGAGGTCGTTGGACTGGGCCTTAATCCCATCTGACCGGTGTCCTTGTCCGGAGAGGAAACCTGAGCGGTCAGCAGGCGTGACCTCGAGCACAGGGAGGACCCTGTGGGGACACGCAGAGAAGGCGCCGTCTGCCAGCCACGGACAGCAGCCTCAGGAGGGCCCAGCGCCGCCAGCCCCTCCGCCCTGGGCTGCAGCCCCCCGCAGTGTGAGACTCTGACCGTCCGCTGTCTGAGCCGCCGGACGGGGAACCTGCTTCCAGTGGCCCAAGGTGACGGCTGCCTCCCGTTCCCCGCGGGCAGGCCCAGTGGCCGAGAGCCGGGACTCCGGGGTCAGACTCCCACCGCCTGTCTCAGCCGAGACCTCGGCAGGTGACTCACCTCCTCCGTGCCTCAGCTCCCTTGTCTGTTCAGTGGGGAATAGCAGCAGCCGCTACTGCGCAGGGACTGCGGGGGGGATCCTGGGTTCGCGTGTGCGCAGCGCTCGGAGCCGGCCGGGCTCGCAGCTCGGTCCAGGGCCAGCCTTCCTGACTCCCGTCTTGGTGTGAGAACGGTCCAGACGGGCGCAGGGGTTTTGCGAGTTTGTTTGGGCCCAAGCCGACGACCGTCGCTGGGAAGCGAGATCTCAGAGGCTCTGGCGGATGAGCGTTGCTGTTTCTTTCATGCACGTGGAGTTAACGGGGAAACATAAGGAAGATTCCGCGGAGGCGAGCGAAGGCGAGGTGGGTGGGGACCGGACCGCGGGGCAGTTGACAAGGTCACGGGCTCTCCCCGAGGGTGGGCTTGTCTCAGAGGGGCGTCACTCCTGGTGTTTCCAGGCGCGTGGTCTCTGCGCGAGGGCAGTGGGCGGGGCTGCGGCCGCAGAAGCGATGGTCCCAGGTGTGCCTGCCCGGCAGGACCCGCCCCGTTAGGGGTCTGTGGCTTACCACGGCGCCCCTTTTCTACCCACACGTGTTTCTCCGCGTCTGCTTCCCTGTCCCTCCCTGCTTCTGGGCTCGGGCACCCCGCCCCCCCGCCCCCGCTCCTCTGGTGCTCCCTCGGTACCCGCCCGGCTCGGAGACGTTCTGCCCTGGAAAAGACTCCCGGAGCCCTCTCGTCAGAACCCCTGCCTCCTCCCTCGTATTCCCGAGAAAATCTCTGTGCTTTCAACACCACGCTCTCCCCTGTGTACCCAAAGGATGAGTTTACGACCGCTAGTGGGGAAGCCCACGACGCCGCGGGGCAGAGCGCGTTGGGAGCAGGCGCGTAGGACGGGAGGGGAACGGCGGTGGCAGAAACGGGGGCGGGACGAGCTCCCGGGCGCTACGCCGGACGTTCCGGTGTGAGCCGGGAAGCCGCGAGTGCCAGGCCTCTGGTACAATACGTCCCCGCCGTCCGTCCGTGGAGAAGGAAGCCCGGTGGCTCACCCCCGAGGGCTGCGCAGCTGCCTGGCAGCCCGTGTGGACCGGGCTCCCCTTCCGGAAGCTGATCGGGAAGCCGCGCTGGCATTCTGAGCTCCCGGGTGGTGATCGAGGGGAGGCCCCTGGCCTCAGGGGCCCGGGGGGCGGCCCCCGGGGTTCCCGGACTCAGGCAGTAGGAGCTGGCTCGCCGGCTCCCCCGACAGGCCTCCGGGCCCACGGATCGGCGAGATCCCCACGGAGACCCAGGCTTAGGGCTTCCCAGCTCCGAGGTCTCAGGACTGGGAGGAGGATGGGGCCTGTGATTCGGCCACGATCCGAGCGCGGATGGAACCAGTGCCCGAGCCTCTGGTGGACCCACGCTCCAGAGGACAAGGACCCACCCTGCTTCAGTCACCGCTGAGTCCCAGCCCCAAGCTCGGTGGCTGTCACGGCAGGCGTGTGTGGTGCTCAGCCTAGAGAACGGGGTTCCGGACACCATTAGCCCCAAGGTGAGGACCACACCGTGCGGCCACAGGACTTTCTTTCCGCCACATCTCCTGCGGGCCTCACCTGCCTCTCCTGTGTGACAGGCCACCCCCTGCGTGCCAGTCTGCCGGGGCAGCACCATTCCATCCCGTTCCCGGGGGAGTTCAGGGGAGCCTTGGGGGGTGTGGGCTCCCCTGGCAGGAGAGACCAGGGCCCTGAGGCCTGTTCCCCACAGCCAGGCAGACCCTGCAGAAGCCTTCAGTGCGGACGGAGCTCCAGGAGCTGGCATCCCGCTGACCCGGGGCCACAGGGCCAGAGAATGGGGCTGAGTGTCCCCAGACACGGAGGTTCACCCTTGCCCATACAGATGAAGGGCTGTCGCCGCCTGAGCTTGCGACTTGCTGGTTGGTGCCCAGCCCCCTCCCCTGGCTCCTCCAGCAGCGTGGCCTCTTGTCTCCTTCCCACCTTCCCTCCTGCAGCGTCTCTGCATTGACCTGCCCGCTGCCCCACGTGGAAGTCCAGCCCGAGTGGGACCTCGGGACCGAGGGCGCAGCTTCTCCGTCCCCACCGTCCGTGCAGCCCGCAGGCCCATCCTTTCGGGCTGGCTGGTTTAAATTGAATTTTCCTGTTCAGTCTCCCCAAGGGCTATGCGTTTCCGTGAGGACAAGGACATTAACGTGTTTATTTCTGTGTCTCTTGGACTTCCTAGGAACTTGATAAATATTTATCAACCGACTCACTGTATATTTTGGCTCTTCTGTGACAGGACGCGCCTGGTGATGCGGTTGGCGCGGTGGCCGGCTCGCGGCGGGGCGGCCCTCTGGGGAAAGAGCGTAGAGGGATGGGTGTGGTCGGAGGGGTGGGGCTCGCTTTCCCCCCTAAACGCGTCTGTGTTCTTTGCGCTTCCAAGAAGCACGCACTCGCGTGTGATCTTTCTAATAAAGCCATCGGTGCAGACTGTGCTGTTCATAATCACACGGTCCCACGGAGGGAGAAGGCGGCCTTGGGGGTAAGACTCCCCACACCACGCTCCGGTGCCCCAGACTCAAACCCTTCGAAAGGGGCTTCGCAGCCCTCCCCACCCCCCAATTCGGTCACGCGCCCACCTGTTCGGGACTGTGAGGGAAGCTCACGGAGCAGGAATCGTGCGGGGGCCGGACTGGCGGCCGTCTGCACCTGCCAGGAGTCCTTGCCATGTGGTCCCGGCTGCGAGCGGCATGTCCGTGGGCAGCAGCATCCCTGTGCCGAGGTGGAAAGCGACTCGCGGCCCTTCATCCCTCGTTGCTCTCGGGGGGCCGGAGCCACAAACCACAGCTGCCCAGGCTCCCAAAGGGGACACGGAGCGCGCTCCACCCCTGAACAAAGCGCTTCTGTTTACCCCGCTCTGAACGAGGGAGTTTTAAACTCTCGTGTTTTTCTAAATACTCCATCTTCAAAGGAAAGATACTTTTTCATTCAAAGTGCCTGTTTTGAGTCTTTGACGTTTCTCTTGGTCTGTGTTCACCAGCAAGAACTTTTGAAACGGCACCCCACGGGCCAGGTCAGTGACCCCACAGGGCAGGTCAGTGACCCCACAGGGCAGGTCAGTGGCCGAAAAGAAGACTGCAAGCCAACAGCGTTGGTGCATGAGCCGGAGACGCACCTCCCCAGAAAATCTTTGCTCTCGCTGCCTTCTGGGTGGTGTCCCCGTCTGCAGGCCAACCGGCAGGGGGACCTGATGGGGTGGCACTTGCCGGGGCAGGCGGCCCACACTCACCAGCCCCACCCCGCACACCTCAGCTCTGCCGGCCCGGCCCGGCCCGGCCTGCCAGGCTGTCAGGGGAGTGCCCCTGCAGCCTCATGCCCCTGACCTGCTGCGGACGGCAGGCCCCCGCGTCGCCCTGACCTGGCCCTTGCACCTGGGATTCTTGCCCCAGGGGCCCGGACCCAGCCCGGACCTCTGCTCTGGCTCTGGGCTGTGGGCTGATTCAAAGCGGCACCGTGTGACCATGAAGAGGAACAGCTTCTGAAACTCCAAGCAAGCCGGGGCCTGTCATCCCCCTTCACAGGCCCTCGGTTCCGGCTCCTCAGTCGTTCTAAATGTGTCTTCTGGTTGCCTGCACCGTCCTTGCTGCAGAGTGACCCTGGGCTGGGTGCGGGGTCACTTTCTAGTAGCGAAACTGTTTCTCAGCGGGGAGCTGTGGCATCTGGACTGGGAAATCGCGTGCCCTGCACACAGCAGGCCGCCTGGTCCAGCCCACCAAATGCCAGCCATCGTGATCTCTGGTCCTTATGGCCACGAGGAACTCACTCTCAGCCTGGGGCTCGGGGAGGGGCGGCACCACCTTCAACCTGGTGGGGGCAGTACCACGTTCAACCTGCAGGGGGCAGCACCACCTTCAACCTGGTGGGGGCAGTACCACGTTCAATGGTGGGGGGGGCAGTACCACCTTCAACCTGGTGGGGGCAGTACCACGTTCAACCTGGGGGGGCAGCACCACCTTCAACCTGTAGGAGGGCAACCTGGGGGGGCAGCACCACCCTCATCCTGTGGCGCAGCAGCCCCACCTTCAACCCGGGCGGGGGGCAGCAGCATCTCTACTGAGGGTGGGTGGGATACAGGGCAGACATCTCCTTTTCCATCACGAATCCACACCCCCCAGCACAGCGAGGGCCAGACTCACGGTAGGGAATCAGTAAATACTTGCCAAATGAAGGAATGCGTGAGATCCACGAACAAGCTTGAGAGGGCCTGTGAACCCCATAAAATCGTGTGCAAATGTGTGTGTGTTGTGTGCATCGTACGCGTGTTTTCTGGAGCCAGAGCAGAGTAGCCATCAGGATCCCCAGGGGAAACAGCGACCTACAGGGACATTCAGAAGGCTGGGCGAGTCAGTGCCCAGTCCTGCCCATTGCTGTGTCCCTGCAAACATCTGCGCGCGGTGCTCAGGAGGCGGGTTCCGCCCCTCGGCCTCACCGCCGCGCTGCTCCCCCACCCCCTCCCCTACCCCCACCCCCACCTGGAAGTCCCAGCAGTTCCCACAAGTCCCCGGAACGAAGGGCTGCCTTCCTCCCTTTAACAAGCCTGGCCCTCGTCCTTGCACGTGGGCTCCCACACAGGAAAGTTCGGTAAGAAGGCAGGCACCAGACATGTTCCTCACGCCGAAGGGCGTCTCCTGGGTGGGTGGCTTTCCCAGACAGAGCAAAGACCCCGGGCACAGCAGCGCTCTGCTTCCCATCGGCCGAACGCGCCCGGGCGCAGGGCGGCGGCGCGGACCGAGCGAGCAGTCCTGACTCGCTTCCTTCCCGAGAGTTCACGGCTGATGCAGTTGTTTAATACAGGGCATCCCACGCCCCGAGGCCGGCGGAACAGTTGGGCCAAGCTGGTGGTGGGGCGAGGGCCCACGTCCCGGACCGCCCCCGCCCTCCGCCCGGCCCCTGCAGACAGGCCCGGAGGTTAGTACTCAGCTCGTGGCTGTGCCTTTGAATGAGGCCTCGGATGGTTGGGCGTGGAAGGTGTTAACATAATGGCGCGTCGTCTTTGCTGCTTTTCCGGCACCATCTGCCTGTCCCGGGATTGTCCTGCCTCGGGATAGAAGCTGCAGCATTCCAGAAAGGGCATTCGGCCAGGGGAGCGGCCGCAGCGAGGGCTGGGAGCAGCCCAGCTCAGCCTCGTCTCCAGCACAGTGAAGCATCAGCCAAGAATTCTGTGACCTCGTTCACGCCACAGGGGCCATTCTGTTTGCAGGAGGTTCCCGCGTACAGACCTCATACCTCCCACACGACCGATACCGCGCTCGCGGGAAGAGGGGAACCCGGAGGAACCCCCGATAGCAGTGTGCCTACAATATTCATGTGGAGAACTTGGTAAATCACAGATTTCAGGACCCAAGTCCAGACAGTGTATTCACTGGGAGCTGGAGAATTTGCATTTCTAACAGGCTCCCAGGTCGCGCTGAGGCTGCTGGTCCCCAACGCACTCTTTTCAGAAACCCTGGTTCCAGCAAGAGTTTGCACACTGTGCTCCATCGCGCCCCCTTGTGGGGAGAAGGGACAAGCACAACCAGTGAATGGGACTAGGGGTGCCCATCCCCACCACCGTGCAGAACACCTCCTGGTCTCTTTTACAAATCTGATTTCCGGGATTAAATGAAGAACCCTCGATAGAAAGGAGGGGGTGACCACCGGCCTGGAAAAGGTGCATCCGAGAGCCCAGCCTTCCATTCTCATCCCAGTGTGTGCCTCACCGGGCAGCCTCTGCCAATAACCCAAACCTCCAGTAGCCAGCTAAGTAAGCAGGGGCAAGGGGGCAGGTGCCCCTCACCCCAACTCAAGTGGCAGAGCCATGGCCTTGAGCATTCTGCTTGCAGCTGCCCAGCTCCCACAGGCGTGGGGCCACAGCCCGGTCCTGGAGAGCTTGCTTACGCAGCACCGATGGCCCCCAGGCCCACCGGGAGCCTCAGCACAGGGCAGCATTATCCCACAGGGCCCACAGGTCCAGCGTCTGTGCTGGACTCAGCACCAGTGTTGGGGGGCCAAGCCCGGTGTCCAGAGCCAACGTGTCAGCAGCCATCGGCTCTTGGCTTCTCCACCCCCCAGCTGAGAGATCCCGTGTGAGCCAGCCTCCCGCAGCCTCAGTTTCCTCGCCTGCAGTGGAGAGGATGGTGGTCTCCACGTGAGCATCGCACGCAGCCATTGAGGCAAAGCTCCCAGTGCCGGGCCCGGCACGAGTGGGCCCACGGGAAGTGCAGCCGACTGCTACCACGTCTTCTCCCTCCGCGCGCTGTCAGTGGTCTCGATGAGGCGGCAGTGAGCGCCTGTACCAGTCAGCTACAGCTGCTGTGACAAACGACCCCAGGCAGGGTGGCCTAGGACAACAGAAGTCGATTTGTCACAGTTCTGGAGGTGAGACGCCCACAGTCAAGGTGTCAGCAGGGTCGCGTCCCTCTGGAGGCTTCAGGGAAGAGCTGGTTCCAGGTCTTCCTCTTAGCTCGTGCCGGCCGCCGGCCGCCGGCCATCCTCGGCGTGCGTGGCTTGTAGACGCAGCACGCGTGTCTCTGCCTCCACCGCTGCATGGCCTTCTGTCTGTCTGTCTGTCTCGTCTTCTTTTCTAATCTTTTAAAAAATTTATTGATTTTTAGAGAGAGAGGAAGGGGGAGAGAAAGAGAAAGAAACGTGGATTTGTTGTTTCACTTACTTATGCATTCATTGGTTGATTCTTGTATGTGCCCTGACCGGGGATTGAACCCACGACCTTGGTGGATTGGGATCATGCTCTAACCAACTGAGCTACATGGCCAGGGCTGATCTTGTTTTCTTATAAGGATACAAGTTGCATTGGACTAGGGCCCACAGTGACTGATATGACTTCATCTTAGTTTGATGACATCCACAGAGGCCCTATTTCCAAATAAGATCACACACACAAGGGGTTAGGTCTGGAAGCCACTTGGGGGAGGGGTGGACACAGGTCAACCCCAGCACTGCCGAGTCAGACCTCAGGGCCTAGCGGCCCTGAGGCCCCGGGGACCCTCGCTGCAAGGCTGGGCGGGCACCCTGGGACTGACTGAATCGTCCCCGTGGCCGTGTTTTCTAGGGTGTTCAGACCTGCATCTCCTGGACATGTTGACCCCGACGGAAAGAAAGCGACAAGGATACATCCACGAGCTCATTGTCACGGAGGAGAACTATGTGAGCGACCTGCAGCTGGTCGCCGAGGTAACAGCAGCCGTGGGTGCCAGGGTGGGGGGCCCTGGCTGAGGGTGGGGATCGGAGGGGAGGCCTGGGTCCTGGGTGCCAGCCTGAGAGGCTTTCGGATGTTTGGGGTGCATCCGGACCGTAAAGCATATGGGGGAGCCTTCCCCGAGAGGAGGTGGCGGGCCTCTCAGCCATGGCCGACTCAGAGTCCTTCTCCGGAGGGGCCGACATCACTCGTGTCAGGGGCCAGGGGCACCCATGCGGAGCTGCACAGGCAGAGACACGTGTGACTCGGAGTCTAGGCTGAGCCACCAGTGGGCTGATGCCCCAGAGAGAGACATTTTCTGAGGGCCCTCAGGCTGGTGGCATCTGAAAACGGCCGCTGTCTTGAGTCATTGCTGGCACTGTGCTTCCTCTGCAAAACGTCTGCCTCCGCCCAGCGCCTGAGCACCCCTGTCCTGGATGAACCCTCGGGGCACCTCTCCCCCGGGCAGCCCTCGAAGGGCCGCCCTGGCCGCTCTGTGCTGAAGGGGGGGAAGGGGAGAGCAGGGAGCCGCTGTCCAAGGGGCCGCTTGTCTGTGCACCCGGGTTTGCGGGGCTGGACATAGGGCCGCTCTGTCCCCCGAGGAGAACTGTGAGGGGTCAGAACTCCTGTCCCCCCATCCCAGCCCTGTCCCCCCAACAGCTGGGGGTCCGTCTCCTCTCATCTGAACAACGGGGACCGGCAGGACTCAGGACCCCAGTGTTGAAGGAGGACAGGGTGCAGGATGGGTTGCTGGCCCACGGGCTCCCATCGACGCATAAAAAGCATTGGTGCAAATTAAAAAGCGGTGCCCCTTTCTCAAGAGACTTGACTGCCACTAAATACCCCTCCAGGACGTGCTCGTCACCCCTTAGATGGCATCTGTGCATAGCAGGCGGCTTAAGGCAGGTCCAGTGTTGGCTCAAGGACTCGTGAGCAACCGGCCCCCCGGGGACTGCGTCAGGGCAGCTGTTTACTTAAAGCCACGCTGTCCCCATCCCCAAAGAACCTTCTAGAGAACGGCCAGCCTCAGCTGCTAGAGGACAACCTGTTAGCAGGCGGGGGGCTCACCCCGGGGGTTCAGCTGGGAGCTATGGGTGCTGCACCCCAAACAACCGTGCAGAGCGCAGGTGGGCCCATCCGAGCCGCTGAGCCCAGGGGAGCGGCCGACGCCCTGCACGTGTGTGCTGGCCGGCCCAAGCTGAGGCCACCGCACCGCACACTCTGTCCCCGAGGCGGTGTGCAGAGGGCCCGGCTGCCAGGGCCTGCTCCCCTCAGAATGCCCCAGGCACCGGCGGAGGAGCCATCCGCAGCCGCGCGCCTCTGTAAGCCCTGCTGTGCCCGCTGCGCCCAGGTCCCTGTGGCGGGCAGGTGAGGCGGTGGGAGGCTAGGACCGGCCTCCCGGCTTTGTCCCGCTGGAGCGAAGGACGGTCGTCCCCACTTCCGTGGCCTCCCTTGCAAAACAGCGCAAGCCTGTCTGGGGACGTGCCTCCGCCCCAGGCGGACTAGGGGCCATGTGCTTCAGAAAGTGCCGGAAGGGGGGCGCCGGCCCCTGCGCCCCCAGCAGAGCCGCAGCGGGGCCTTCCCGCGTGCGTGCGTGTGCGCGTGCGCGAGGGGCGGGCTGACTGTCTGCTTTCTGAACTGCCTCGTTTTCTGCACCTGTAGATCTTTCAGAAACCCCTGATGGAGTCTGAGCTGCTGACAGAGAAAGAGGGTGCTATGATTTTTGTTAACTGGAAGGAGCTGATTATGTGTAATATCAAGCTGCTGAAGTAAGCCTCCCTCTAACCCCGCCTCGCTTTGCTTCGCGCCCCGTCCCGCCGCGCGCGTCCCCGCCGCGCATGTGCCCCGTGTGTCCCCGCCTGTCCGCTCATCTCCACTCACAAGCACTGCCCCCTTCTTGGCTCTGAGGGTGCTTTCCACGCACACCCCAAGTTCCCCCAGGGTCCAGGCCCTGCTCGCCGGGGGCTCTAGAATTTCCAGAGTGAGGCCGGCCCCGCCCTGCTCGCTGTGTGGCTCCATCCGGGGCGTGGGGCGGCAGTCGTTCTTCGCTGCAGGCGTTCTTGGCGCCCGCGGGTGGAACGTGGTGGCGCCGCTCACTGGCCACGTCGGGTAACTCTCCGAAAAGCTGGCCTGAGCGCGCTGGAGGTCTCATTCCGCGTTGGTGGTCTCATTCCGCGTTGGTTCTCAGAGGCAGCAGCGGCGGGGACGGGGGTCGGGGAGCTGCGGTTGGAGCCCGACTCAGTGCCACGGGCTGTGTGGTCACAAAGGTCCCCTCCAGGCTCTGCCGTGTGAGAGCAGAGGAGAGTCCGGGGGGTGGGGGGTGCGGCCAGGCCAGTTGGCTGGAGGGCCCCCCTCTGGGGGCGTGGGGTGAAGCATAGCCCTGTCAGGCAGCTGCCCCGGCTTTGCCTTCCAAGTTCAGGTGCCCACGCCCTAGAGGAGGGTGTGTTTGGGGTGGGGGGACGGGGAGGGGAGCCTCTCAGGTGTGAGCGCAGGGAGGGCGGCGCCTGCTCTCCGTGTTCTAGAGCGGCCGGCCATCTTCAACCTGCGCGCCGGTGCACTGCAAGAACTTCTAAAACCTGCCGCCCCAGCTAGGCTACCGGCTCACCAGTCACGCGCTGGCCTCTTCTCCCGCGGGCTGACTCGGGCCCCCAGCCGCATCTCCTCCCCCACCCGACCCCCGCTGGCCCGGCTGTGCGTTTTTGCGTTCAGGGGCCTCATCTGTCACAAAGGGACCAAAAGGCTGCCTCCCACGCAGGGTTCTCCTTAGGGCACCTGGTCCACAGTGAGCGCTGGGCTTCGGCCCGGGGACCCTGGTGGCAGGGACCGAGCACCCAGCCTTGCCTTGGAGAGAGCTGCCCTGTCCCCTGGGGGCCAGGGGGTGACTTCACCCCTGAACCTAGAGTGTCTGAGATGAGTTGTTTCGAAATAGACACAAAGGTTTTCTTTGGACAATATAACACCGGGTACAGCACCCTTTTCCCCTGGCAGCTCTCAGCAGGGGTGGGGGAGGGGTACGTCCCCGGGTTCCCCCGCCCCCCCCCGCCCCGCCCCACGGGTTGGTCTGGAGAAGGCTGTGGGCTGGTGCTGCTCCCCTCCCCTGCCTGTCTCTGGGCCTCCCTCCCGCCTGCTCCTGCCGGGGGCCCAGAGCCCCCTGCCCAGCTCTGTGGGCCGGTCCTGCGGGCGGAGCTGAGTGCGCTCTGACGGCTGGGGAGGCAGGCAGCACACAGAGGGCAGGGCGTGCCGGGCTGCTGGGTGGGCGGCCCCCCAGGTCCCACCGGAGGTGCCCCCTGCCCCCTGGCCTGTCCCCATGGAAGGAACGAGGACAAGGAGGCAGCCATCCCAAGCTTTTGTTCTTTCCTAAGCTGAGCAGGGCAGAAAGATCTAGAACCTTTTAACGTTAAGACCCAGGTGCAAGCCCCTGGGGCACCCGGCGGAGGTGAGGCAGGGCCCCCCCCCCCCGACCCAGGTGCTGGAAGCTGCCTTTGTTAAACCCTGCCTGCCTCCTTGCTTGGAAAAAAAGAAATGAAATGAAAGAGCTTCTTAAAAAACGTGTTTTCCTTAAATAGTGTTCGGCTTACCTTCTTTTTAACTTAAGAAAGAGAGACACGATTTTATTGTAAGCAGAAAAAAGAAAAATGAAACACCTCTCTTGGGCGTCAAGTCAAGATGGAGAGAAGGCAGGAAGCAGGGACTCCGGGCTGGAAGCAGGGAGGCCGGAGGGGCAGGGGCGGCAGGGCCTGGGTGTCGGTGGGAGTGGCTGAGAGAGCTCTGGGCCCCGGGGACTGGGGACGCGGCTGCCTGGGGAAGGACAGGGCAGGAGCGCTGAGCAGGGCTGTCCGTGCGGGGCTTACAGACCTGGGGCTCCGGGGTCAGATCCCCTGGGTTCAAGGCCTGCCTCTGCCACCTACCGGCTGTGTGACTTTGGTCAAGTTGTGCCATTTCTGCGTGGCACAGTGTCCCCAACAGTCTCCGGGGGGGACAGGTCAGGCACGTTAGACAGTGCTGGCGTGTTAATAATCCCTGCCGGCTCCTGTGGCCGCGCACCTGGTCTGCAGACCACGAAGGCTGCTTTGCGCTGCCGACCCTGCGCGCTGCGCATGGGGCTCCGGCTCGTGGCGACCCATGGCCATTCAGGGCCTCCCCACCGCGAACCTTCACATGGGACCGTAAACCAGCTCGGTCAAGGGTGCAGCTGCGGCTGCAGCAGCTGAGTCATGTGACCCCTGGGCCCGGTGACCCGCTCTGTCCAAGCCCGGGCCTCAGCCTGGCCTGTGCAGAGCACCCCGAAGGGGACCCCCAGTGGACTGGACAGGCGCCTGGTCACGGAGGGGCCTTGCTTTAGGTCTGCCCCCGGCTTGGACGGCTCACGTCCGGCAGCCTGCTTGTGACCTCTCTTCTCGTCCCTTTTCCGCATCCCATCGTGGAGAGGGAGGGCATGCTGGAGGCGCCGCTGGCCCCTTGCAGGGGCACACAGTGGGGTGATGGGATTGCCCCCTGCTTCCAGTCACAACGGGTGTGTGATGTGGGGGTGCAGGGCCCCCGTCCCCCAGGTGGGTGGCCTTCCATACCAGCTCCCCGGGGAGGCGGTGGCCGCCCGCCATCCCGAGGGCGCCGAGCTGCAGACCCCCTGTCCCCGGGCGGCCAGCACCGACTTCCGCTCATCGTTCAGACCAGGAAACGCAAGGTCCCTGAAGCTTCTCTCCTTGAATTGCTTGCCTGCCCAGTCCAGGGTTTTTGTATTTTTTTTTCTTTCTTTAACTGAAAATGTAGACAAGAGAAAATAAAGTGATCTGAAGTTTTTAGGCCTAATACGAGTATTGCAGAGCCTCCTTGGAATGGTGCAGCCCTACCCAGGGCCAAGAAGGCGACCAAAGACAGTCACAGTGACATCTCTCCGCCCTTATGTTAAAACCATGCAGCCTAGCGTTCTGTTCCATCCATGTGTCCATCAGTCTGTCTGTCCGTCCGTCCACCCACCCATCCATCCATCCACCACCCACCCACCCACCCACCCTGCTCACTAGCATGGGCAGAACACACTCCCGCCTCGTGTGCACGCCCCGCCCCCACAGCGCACCACTGGCCTCCCCGTGTAGAAGCGCAGAGCCCTTCCCCGGGTCCCAGCGTTGGGGGCACGTGTTAGGGTCGGGCGGGTGGGATGCGCAGTCCCCGCTCTCCGGCCTGAACCCTCCCACGGCAGCCGGACCCCAGAACAGACGCCTCCCGGCCCCTCCGGAGCCTTCTTGGCCTCCGGGATGCAAATCTGTTGGGCCCGTTGGTCTGTCAGGTTCGTAGGCTTCTCTCTTCCGAACCCCTCGTCCTCGGGTCACCTGCGGATGAGCGCAGCAGCGAACCGGGCAGGAGTCCCGACCGTCACCTGCCCTTGGCTTTGGTGACCGCAGTAGGTTGTTCCTGTGTGGTAGCTGATTCTCCGCCTGAGCTATGTTTCGTTTGACCTGGAAATGGGCCTCCTCGTCCCCTGGAGGCCGTATCTGCCCGTGGGCGGCACTGGCCCGCACACAGGCTCAGCTCGGGGGCCACGCCGGCGGGGTCTGTCACCGCAGATGACCCATAAAGTGACACGTTGACACAGGGACCCTGTCCGAGTCACCAAAGAAAGGGCTCCAGTTTGGTGCCTGAGAGCCAGCAAGCAGCCGCCGTGCCCCGGACAGTCGCCCCGCTGACCCAGCCGTGCAGCAGGACTCAGCCCCCTCAGTCCCGAGTCCCGCCCAGGTCCACCTGTGGCCTCTGGGCCGCGCCCCTCACCCGCCCCCTGCCCCTGGCCAGCCCCGAAGTGTGCGGGGCGCCTCACCAACCCTGTGTCCGCGCAGAGCGCTGCGCGTTCGCAAGAAGATGTCCGGGGAGAAGATGCCGGTGAAGACGGTCGGGGACATCCTCACGGCCCAGCTGCCGCACATGCAGCCCTACATCCGCTTCTGCAGCCGCCAGCTCAACGGGGCCGCCCTCATCCAGCAGAAGACCGACGAGGCGCCCGACTTCAAGGACTTCGTCAAAGTAAGGGGCCGGCGGGCGGAGGCGGGCCCTGCCCGAGGGGCTGTCCCGGGGCAGCTGGGCGCGTCGGGATTACTCCGCGTGTGCGTGCGCGGGCAAGTTTCTCTGAAGGCCACAGGGACCGAGGGCCTGGCTGAGCGCTAGGGGGCAGCACTAGCTGGCCGATGCGGTTATGGCCAAAGTGGGGGGCTGGGGGGCTTGGAGAGGAGGGCCCAGCGCTGCCTGGGGCCTTGGAGCAGGTCCTGGTGGTGGTGTCTGAGTACAGGTTCGAGTTTTCCGTCTAGTGTATCTGCCCCAGGGCACTGGCCGGTCTCAGGTTCCCTATTCTGATCAATGGGATCAGGCCCCCATTCTTGCCGGGCCTGCGCCGCCCCCACAGAGGGAGGGGCCAGCAGCCCCCATGGACCCTTCCTTCCTTTCCCCACGGGGTCTTCTTGGTGGGCTCGCACTCCAGGCAGCCTTGGGGGTGGGTGAGTGTGACCTGCCAGGCCCTCTGCTTCAGGGGATGACAGGGATCTGGAGACCCAGGTGCCCCCCAGGGGGACATTGGGGTGGCACTGCTAGAGCCCCAGGGCCTGGGTCTGCTGTCCCGGGACTTGGCCTCGGCCCAGTGGGGCCCCACGGGGCATATCAGCCCACACAGCCTCTCTCACAGGAACGAAAGAGAAACTAGACTAACTTCTGTGAAACAGGTACATGTTGATGCATAGACAGCACAGTAACAGCGACGGGACAGGCTCGTCTCTGGGCCTGATGAGTGTGGCAGGGGCCACGCTCTCCTCCTCGGTGACATTGTCTGTGGCGGCTCACTTCAGTCTCTCGGCCACAGCATCATACCTGTTCGCTGTCCCCCCCACCACCGTCCCTCAACCTTGAAGCTGCCACGTGCTAGCCAGCCCACGGGGCGTTCGCGGGTCGTTCTAAGGGCGGAGGTCGTGTTCGGAGGTCGGCCCGGCGGGGTCTGCGGGCCAGCGAGAGGATGCGGGGCTGCCAGGTGCCTCCGGCCACCTGCGGTTTCCTCCAGGGCCCAGGTGGGATGAGTTCATCCCCACATGGCCTTGCCCTTCAGGGAAGTGCCGGCCCAGGCCAGGGAGGGGGCGTGTTGTCCCACCTCCAGCAGCTCTCCCCGCCTCATCCCTGTGGGAGCTGGGTGGGCCGTTACCAGCTGCGCTTGTCCGGGAGGAATGGCGCCTGCAGCTGGGGCGGGGTCCGCTGGGGCCCGTTCCCCAGGCCTGGGGCCCAGCTCAGGGCAGAGAACCAGCGCCTCTGAGAGCTGGGTCATCATATAATCCCGGTGACTCATAGACAGGGTCACCTTCTGGGGATGGAAGGACTCTTGTCCTGCAGATGAGTGGACAGAATTGGCAAAAGTGGTGGAGGAGGGAGGCAGGGCGTCCTGGGCGGGGACTACCAGCAGGCCCCGGGGTCCTCACCCCTCTGCCCCAGCTGTGCTGTCCCCGCCCTGGCTGGGGCTCCCTGAGGGGCCGGGCCTAGGGGGGGGCAGAGGCTCCACCCCCGACAGCCGATGGATGGGAGCCGCCCTCCCACACCTCCGGGAGGAAGGGGAACTGTCATTCTCGCGATGGTCCTCGCTCCTGGGTGTTTCCCGCAGAAATCCGGGCAAACAGCCTCCAGTCTCATCTCTGTGAGCAGGGAGCCCTGCGTCCCCTGGAGGGACCTGCAGCGCAGGGATGACCCTGGGGGCTGAGTCACAGGTGCGGGTCTCTGGCCCTCGTCCACAAAGCGCCTCGTCCAGGACCAGGGTCGGGCTCCTCAGCGGTCACGTCCGGGACGCGGGGGCATCAATGCCGATGCCACCGTCGATGCTGCCGACCGGACCGTGCTGACGGCTGCGGGACGGTCAGAGGGGTCTCTCGTTGCAGAGGCTGGCGATGGACCCTCGGTGCAAAGGCATGCCGCTGTCCAGTTTCATCCTGAAGCCCATGCAGCGGGTGACAAGGTACCCCCTGATCATCAAAAACGTAAGTACCGCCAGCCCGTTCCCGGGCCTTTCGGGGAGCCAGGGCTGCAGGTGAGGCCCCGCCGGCACGCCCACCTGCTGTGCGGAGACCTCGTGCCCACAGGGTGGGGGCGGCGCCTGCGTGGTAACTCAGCTTTACTGTGAAAACAGCTAATAGTATGCGACCTTCCGAGGGCGTCCAGGTGGCTCCTGCCCTGTAAGTTGGAAAGTGACAGCTCAGGCCTTGATTCTTTCCCACCTGAAAACACAAGCAAGAGGACGGGTGTCCTCTGAGCCGTGGACTGTGGGGCCACTGCGGTGCCCGGAGAGCGAGGCTGGGTCTGGCTGCTCTGCGCGGGGAACCTGCGGCCAGTGTGACCTGCGGCCAGTGTGACCCGCGGGCTGTGCTGCCTTGCGGGCCTCACGGGGCAGAGCCTGGGAGGACGTGTACTGCGTGTATCCAGACACACACATGTGCACAGTCGCAAGTGTGCGCACATGTATTCGTTTCGAGATGGATCTGTGCATTGAATGGCTCCCACCCACGCCTCCTGCTCGGAGCCGGCGCCGCGGCATGGGTGCCAGGCCCCCCTCTCTCCGTGTGTTTGCGGCTTCCTTCCCTGTCGCAGGCCTGGCTCCCGTTGTCCTTGCTGTTCACTGAGCTCCTCGGTCCCCTTACATGTCATGAATCTCCCTCCCATGTAAGGGGCTCTCCAGTCCGATGCCAGCCGCACCCCACAAAACGCCCTGTGGCCGCACTGGTGCAGCTGAGGGACTAGTTCTGAAAGGAGCTGATGAGCGATCGTCCCCTCTCCCCCAGCTCCGCAGGTGCTATTGAAATCACTCAGTACTTTTCAAGATTTTATTTATTTATTTTTAGAGAGAGGGGAAGGGAGGGAGAAAGAGAGGGAGGGAAATATCAGTGTGTGGTTGCTTCTCACACGCCCCCACAGGGGACCTGGCCAGCAACCCAGGCATGTGCCCTGACTGGGAATCGAACCAGCAACCCTTTGGTTCACAGGCGGGCGCTCAATCCACTGGCTGCACCAGCCAGAGCACAAAACATGTTCCTAAAAAATTTCTGTGCAGCAAAATATAATGAAGAGCGGAGGAAGAGAAATGACAGCTCTAAACTGGGTAAACGTATTTTTACCTGTATAGACACATGTACTGAAATACACACAAATCTATCATCTGTCTACCTGTCACCCTCTTACAACTCAGAAAGAAAGGGACAACCACCCTGAAGAAAGACAGGGACAATGTGCAACTAGACATTTCCGAGAGGCCACGCCCACTCTCCGTGAGGAACACAGGGTCAGGAGCTAATCTGGTCTGAGTCTCAGTACCTCTGCTGTGCGCCTTGGGCGAGTTCTTAACCTCTCTGTGCCTCACTCTTCTTATCTGTAGAACAGGGACCCTAGCAGTCCCTCGCACACACCCTGGTGGGAATTAACTGAGCTGATGTACGGAAGGGGCCTGCCTCATACTCATCGGTTTATAAATGTTAGCTTTACCATTTACACACTAAACCTACGAAAAGTCCAGATTCACGGGTAATGAAAGAAATGCACCGCAGGACAAGGAAATGCCTCTTCTGGGGCTTCCGGCAGGCGGGCATCGGAAGGACCGGGTGTGGCGAGAATGAGGGGGCGGGCGGCCGCTCCGCCTCCGGACCAGCTGCTCGGCTCCCGTGGCCAGCGCCCCTGTGGCCGGGAGCTCGTGCGGAAGTCATAGGAGGGACAGAGGAGCGTCAGAAACGCCCTGGCGCTGCGTGGGACGTGACGTGTGTGAAGGCGCCGTAGTCCACCCTCACAGCGACCCGTCGCAGAGCCCGTACAGACGACGGACAGCAAATGACACGCCGCTTAGCGGGGCCAGTGTGACCGGACAGTGTGACCGGACAGTGTGATCCCACTTTCATGTCTTAAAAATCGTGGTCACATGTTCATACGCAGAGAATAGTAACACGTATGTGAACAGAGGTCACCTCCAGGTGTGGAGATTGTGGGCGGTTTTTAGATTCTTCGTGACTTTCTGACTTTCGCACGTTGCACAGTCTCCCTTTTACAATGAGAAAAACCGGCCAGCCTGTATCGTTTTGAAACAAAACCAGCGCAGGTACATGAGCCGGTGGTGGGGTC
Organism: Glossophaga mutica; assembly: GCA_039655065.1. Taxonomy (NCBI): domain Eukaryota; kingdom Metazoa; phylum Chordata; class Mammalia; order Chiroptera; family Phyllostomidae; genus Glossophaga; species Glossophaga mutica. The sequence goes on along the minus strand of CM077304.1, from coordinate 221,309,285 downwards.
CCAGCCTGGAGCAGCGGTCCCCTCGCTGGGCCGCACCACGGAATCGTCTGGAGAGCTCTGGAAGGTTCCCGAGCCCCAGCCCCAGCCCCAGGCCTTCTGATGCGGTCGTGCGTCAGGCGCCAAGGGTTTCCAAGGCGACCCTAGTGGGCGTCCTTCTCCCTCCGGGCGCCTACTTGGGACTCTAAACCGAGTGCGCGTTTGGGATGAGACACTCCTCAGGGCAAGGCTCGCTGCGCTGTCTGTCCAGGTGGACCTCGGAGGCCCTGCGGGTTCGCTCCCAGACCCGCACAGCACACTGAACGTTGCCCGGGGCCTGTGAGAGTTAAGTTTACACTGCCGTAGTCTGCTAAGTGTGCAATAGCGCTACGTCTAAAAAAGCAAAGTGCGCACACCCTCAGTAAAAATACTTGATTGCTAAAAAATGCTACCCCCCCCCATTTGAACTTCTTGGAAAAATGGCACCGAGAGACTTGCTGGACTGGGGTTCCCACAGTCCTCCCTCTTACAGAAAATACCACTTTATGAAACAGGGTAAAACGAGGCGTGTTTGTAGGTGGACGAGGCCTGGGCAGGTCCAGCCTCAACACATCCCGGTGCGTCCCGAGGGGGTGCGGCCTCCCCTCGCCCTTAGGGTCCCTCTCCATAACGGCTGTGTCCAGGGCCCAGAGCCCCTGCAGCATCGATGGGAATCGCTCTCTTTACCGAGCGCCCTCTAAAGCCCCGGGACCCTGCAGAGCGCTTTGCTCCCGTGAAGGCATTCGGTCCCCCGACGACTTTCTCCAGGGGTGCTGTTAGCGTCCCCGTGTTTCAGATGAGGCCACTGAGGCTCAGCACATGCCTGTCCCTGGCCGAGGTCACGGCTGGTCGCGGGCGGAGCAGGGGGTTTCCTGCAGGAGGTCGAGGTTGGGGACTCCTAACCGTGGCCGGAACGGCCTATCCGGAACAGCACCCGTCTGCATTCAGGGCCAGAGCTGCACGGCCACCTGCCGCTGGGCACTCGAGTCGTTCTTGTGGGAGCAACCCACGAGGGTGCGGTCGGGAGCGTTCCTGCACCGCTGCAGCCTCTGCCCTCCTCGTGCTCCAAGTACGGCGGCTGCGGCACCCCTGCCCCCCAAGGGGACCCCGCCAGCGCTCCTTGTCAGGGTGCGACGGGCGCCCGGGGCTTGGTGGCTCGAGGGTCTGCCGCCCCGGAGGCCTGTGCCTCCAGGACCGTGAACCCGGGCCCCCCCCCCACCTGTTGTCTTCTGGCGTCCCGTGCAGATCCTGGAGAACACGCCCGAGAACCACCCCGACCACAGCCACCTGCGGCAGGCCCTGGAGAAGGCGGAGGAGCTGTGCTCGCAGGTGAACGAAGGGGTGCGGGAGAAGGAGAACTCGGACCGGCTGGAGTGGATCCAGGCCCACGTGCAGTGCGAGGGCCTGTCCGAGGTGAGCCCGGGGCGGGGCCGGGCCCCTCTGCCGCCCACGGCCCGCCGGTCTCGCTCTGGCTGCTTCTCATCGGCCAGTCCACCCACCCATGGAGCTTCTAAATTCCAGTCATTTTCTTTTCCACTTCTGGCAGTTCTTATTTTCTGTAACGTGCTGGTTGCTTCCCAGGGTCTTATCCCTCGCACAAGTGTCCACGCTTCTCGTTCATTTCCCGACACGTGTTAAACGCAACCCTGTCTGTTTCAAACCTGACGATTCCCGTGTCAGCTCCCGCCTGGTGTTTCTGGCGGCCCCGCCGCTCAGGCCCCCGCGTGCGCCGTCACGTCCGATCCATCCTGAGCTCGTGTCCTTGGAACTTCAGCTCTGGGGTCCGGGCGGTCTGAAGTTGCACCCCTTCCCGGAGGGTTGCTACCAGGGTCGCCCTAAATTGGCACAGAGGGCTCTGGAGAGCCCACGGGATGTGGGAACTGTGGCTTACACGCGGGCAGGCGCTGCCCCGTGGACGCTTTTCCCCTCCCCTTACACCCAGGTCAGAAACAGCCCTGGGTTCCTGCTCGTTTCTTCTGGGTTTACGTCTGTCCCCCTCCCTCGGGTCCAGCTGTCTGCGATCCCGTTAGTTAGATGCCTCACGGGCCGGGATCCATCCTCGTCTCGGCGCCCGTGTAGCCATTAAAGTGGAAGCTCAAGGTCGTCAGACTCAAGGAGCCGCTCGGGGCCAAAGCCAGCTGAGCCTTGTTTATCATCGAAGGTTTGCATGCGCTGTTCTTTTTCTAATTTTTTATTTATTGATTTTAGACAGAGCAAGAGAGAGAGAGAAAGGGAGAGACAGAGGGGGCAGAGAGAGCGGAACACCAGTTTGTCATTGGTTGATTCTTGCCTGTGCCCTGACCGGAGAGTGAACTCCCGACCTTTCTGTGTTGGGATGATGCTCCGGCCAACCAAGCTACCTGCCCAGAACTGCATTTTCATTGTTTTTGGCCTCTGCAAATTTCTTATTTTTATCACCCTGCTTACATTTAAGAAGCGCATTTTTGTACGTCACCCCGTTTTTAAATTTTTCACTGGGTGAGTCAGAGGATTTAGTCCACTCTACTCCCAGAGTCAGAAAAGTCTCCTCTAGTATTTAACCTTCTTCGGGCACGTGCCTTTCCTTCCGTTTCATTCACAGACACGTACGCACACACACACCATTCCCCGAGGTTCACCACGGCGACCCGGCAGACTGTGCCCCCCTCCCCCACTCTCCCGTGGCTTCAAAGGCGGTCACTACCTGAGCAAGTGGCCACCTGTTCCTCTCCGCCCACCTCCTGTCCGCCATCAGTGCAGGTGGAAGACATGAAGTTGTGGAAGGGGTCCCGTGTTGGAATTCCACAATGAGTGCAATCCAGGGGTACTCACTGGTTGGATCCATCGGTCCGTCCATCCATCATCCAGCATCCATCCATCCATTCATCCATCCATTAGTTCATCCATCCATCTATCCATCCATCCACCATCCATCCATCTATCCATCCAGCATCCATCCATCCATCCATCCACTCATCCATCCATCCACCATCCATCATCCATCCATCCATCATCCATCCATCCATCCATCCATTCAGCAAACATTTTCTGAGCACCTCCCCGTGAGCCATTGCTCAGCACGCTCCCCGTCTGCCTGGCAGAGCGGCCACCACAGCCACACGCACTTTGGAGCGGCCCCTCCCAGCCTCACGGCTGCAGTCAGGGGTGGGAATCAGCGAGGGCGGCTCTTAAGCTTAAAACATGAAGAACAGAATAAACTCTGTCATTTGCTTTTGTGGCTCTGATGTCACCCTTCCTCGGTCGTTCCTCGCTATTGCCACAGCTGCCATTGTGCCTGCGCTGTGGTCACGGTCACGGTCACGGTGGCTTCTGTCTCCTGACCCTGTTCTGGACACACAGTCTCGGCTCCGTGTCCCTGTCTTTGACGTTCCTGTCTGTTCCCGGTTCACGTGTGTTCCGTGTCAGCCGGGCCGCTTGCTTGCAGGCCCCAGCCTTCGAGGGCGAATAAGCGACACCACCCACACGGCCACGCTGGCTTTTCTTCGTCACCGTCCCCACGCGGCTCACCCTCCCTCTCGGGAAGCAGAAAGGGCTGGAGGGACCCGCAGGCTCCCGTTCCTCAGGCAAAGGGCTGAGAACGTCCTCTGGAGGCTGCAGCGGGGGTGCCCCCCCCCCACCGTTAACCTTCTGGGCTCCCTCAGAGCCTCGGCGGGAGGTGGCAGGCCCTCCGTCCTCCCTGTGCCTGAGGGCACGGTGCAGTGGCCGCTGTCCCTTGAAGCCCTGGTCACAGAGGCCCCGCTGATTCTGTCTCCCAGCGGGAGGCAGGTGGTGGCCCGCAGCCTCCCTTGAGGGATGTGTGTTCCGAACCTCATCGCCTCTGGACAAACGGTGTGCTCAGGGAGATCTGTAGGGTTCGTAGTTCGGAGAGGGCCTGGGCCTTGGCCTTGACGGCTGCTGAACAGAGCGTCTCCCTGGGGCTGGATCGCGGGCAGGAGGGGACTGTGGCCCCGCCTGGCTCCCGCCGCTGCCAGGGCACAGCTGTGGCCTTCCTGTCCCTCCGTCTCTCCCCTGCTGTCGGAAGAGGGGGCCCTAGTGAGGTGGTTCCGGCCTCGGGCTTCCTCCGCCCCTTCAGAGAGGTGACAGCGCCCCGTGGGGATGGCACTCAGAGCCATGAGGGGGGTGTGGGCAGCGGCAGGGAGAGAGCGGCCTAGTTTTCGGGACCAGTGAGCCGGGTGAGGCCGACACTGTGCGCTCTGCTCGGCTGGGAGGCCCAAGCTCCGCCCGCCTCAGGCCTCCCCACGGTCCCCTGCGCGATCTTCGGTGGCGGGGCGCCATGGCTGAGCAAGGTCACAGAGGTTTCAGGCTCAGGCGTGCGCCTCTGTGACTCGGGATCCGTGCACCGCCCTGTGCGCCCGCCCCCGAAGTCAAATCTCCCTCCGCCACCGCACATCCGACCCTCTGCCCTGCGCCCCCCCCGCCCCTCCCCCAGTGACCGCCTCGCAGCTGCCGGTGTCTGTGGGATCCTGTCTGCTCGACCTGCGTGCGCATTCATCTCGCCGCTTTCAGCGTTGTGCCCCACGCGTGAGCGAGACCGCCCGGGTCTCAACTTGGCTGGCTGGCGTCTTTCACTCTGCGTGACATTCCCGAGGCCTTGACTGGGGCCTCCGCCGCAGCCCTGCGGGGCCGCCCCGATCCGGGTGGAGCCCACCGTCCGGGCGCAGAAAAGCCCCAGTCTCGACCTGGCCTGACTCCGTCGTCCCTTCCCCCCGGTTCTCTTTCCCTTCTCAGCAACTCGTGTTCAATTCCGTGACCAACTGCCTGGGGCCGCGCAAGTTCCTGCACAGCGGGAAGCTGTACAAGGCCAAGAGCAACAAGGAGCTGTACGGCTTCCTCTTCAACGACTTCCTGCTGCTGACCCAGATCCTGAAGCCCCTGGGCTCCTCCGGCGCCGACAAGGTCTTCAGCCCCAAGTCCAACCTGCAGTATAAAATGTACAAAACCGTAAGTTGGCCTCGGGGTGGCGCCCGCCGGGTGGGTGGGATGGGGCCGGACATTGCGGGGAGCCAGCGCGTTGTCAGGCTCCGGGTGGTGGCGCAGAGGGGGAGGGGCGGGTGACCCGGGTTCCCGGTGGTGATGGGACGAGGCAGGCACGTCTCGTCTTCTGAGCTTTGCTGTGCTGCACTTCATGGAAATTGTGTTTTTTGCAAATTGAAGGGCAGACCCTCCACCAGCAAAAAGATGACAGCTTACTTTACCGCGGCGGCCTGGAACTGCCCGTGGCCTCTCCAGGGTGGGCCTGCGCGGTCAGGAAGGGCCCGGCCCAGCTCAGTGGACGCACCGTCTACTAGCTGCCCCGGGGGCCACGTGGGGCCCCCCCGGCCTGGACGGAGGCCCACCCTGCCCGGCAGCTGGGCTCGCGGTCCAGTGTGCAGACGCGCAGGCGTGGGAAAGGTCGGCGGTGGGGCTCAGGTGCCCACCTCCTGGACCTTCGGGGGGGGGGCCCCAGACTTCTCAGGGAAGCTTGGGCCGTCTTCGCCCCGCCCCCCAGCCCTGCGCTCCGCCCCCAGCTCTGCGCCCCGCCCCCAGCTCTGCGCCCCGCCCCCCAGCGGGTGCGAGCAGCCCCCGCGGGGAGTTTCCCGGAACTGCTGGTTTCCTCGGCCCCTCCCCGCAGGGCTGTTGGCGTCTTGTCGTGGGAGGTGGTTTTTCTAAGTGTGTCTCCGCGGGGGCGTGCTCGCAGACGGGCGTTCTCTGAAGCAGCAGCCGGCCTCGGGTCAGAAGAGAGGACCGTGCGCCCCTGTGAATCGTCACTGGCAGCGTCGTGCGGAAACCTTGGGCAGGGCGTGGCTTGCAGGTCCAGCGGGGCCTGCTGTTTGCGGGTCAGGACGCTGCAGGGTAACGGGCCGTCCTTGTTCCGAAGGACTCGGGAACACCTGCAAAGCGGGGGCGCCCGTGCGTGCGGTCTGCTACGCGGTGCAAGTGGATGTTAACACAAAATCGTTATTCGGGCGGAGTGTGCTGGAACGCATACACACGTGCACACAGACAGGTTCTGATTTACCGGGACTCAGGCTGGCTCACAGGGCCCTGCGGGCACAGGTGCGCACACTCGGAGTGTGTGGGCCCGCGCTGACACGGTTTCGTGACGTTCGTGCATTACCTTCCAGCCCATTTTCCTAAACGAGGTTCTGGTAAAGTTACCCACCGACCCCTCCGGGGACGAACCCGTCTTCCACATCTCCCACATCGACCGCGTCTACACCCTCCGAGCGGAAAGCATAAACGAGAGGTAAGACCTGCCGCCCCGCCCCGTCCCCGGCGCTGGGCACTGGGTCCCTCCCGGTGCAGGGCTCTGCGGGGCGTTTAATCACCCAGCAGGTCCCAGCCCTCCCCCCGCCGCAATGCCACGATCCCTGGCCGGAGGGGACACGGAAGGTGGCAACACTTTCTTCCAGAGCCTCACAGAAGTTTGACACACAGCACGAACATTTCAAAAGGAAATGAATTGAAACTAATTTTGCTTGAGAATTTGGGGGGGTAGAAATTCTCAGCGTTCTTTGAGATAGATGGAGCATCTCAGGTTTCCCTGGTGGCAGGAAGCAAAAGGAAAGCCACGTGGGGGGTTGATGGGACCCCCGACCCATCCCCTCCTCTGTGGGGTCACTTGGACCGACATTCTGGGTGCCGGGACTGGGGGTGACTTGTGGGGTCACTTGGACAGTCATTCTGGGTGCCGGGACTGGGGGTGACTTGTGGGGTCACTTGGACAGACATTCTGGGTGCCGGGACTGGGGGTGACTTGTGGGGTCACTTGGACAGACATTCTGGGTGCCGGGACTGTGGGTGACTTGTGGGGTCACTTGGACAGATATTCTGGGTGCTGGAACTGGGGGTGACTTGCTCCCATCATGCCTTCAAGACTCCGCCCCGGGGCCAGACGGAACCGACCCTTTTCTGAAGGGCGGGCCTGGCCACGGCATTCCACAGAGCCCTTGTCCCACGCCAGAAAGGGCCCCGGGCAGTGGCGCACACAGGCCCCTGGAGGACAGGGAGAGACGGCGCCCCGCAGCGCTTGCCCGGGCGGGTCTCTCCCTCACGGAAAGCGGCCCCTAACCTGGGAGGTGGCTTCGTGCTCCCCTCGATGTTCGGTGCCGTCGGGCCTTGCTGGGCGGGCATGTGCAGGGTGCTTCCCAGTGCTGGGGGGGGGGGCGGGGGGCAGGGGAAGTGTGGGCCCCACGGCCTCCGGGACCACAGTTCCCACGGGTGGGCATCCTCGGGGCCCCCCCGCGAGCTCTCGGGAACACCAGTGCACACGTCACCGTGCCTTTCCTCTTCACGGGAGGAAGAGCATCACGCGCCTCCCGAGCCTCGGTCGCCCGAGTCCGAGGGACCCGCAGGGCCCTGGGGCCGTGCGGGGACAGACCCGCAGCCTTTCTCCTGAGGTCTGTGTGGCAGCTGTCTCTCCCTTTCCCAGGACGGCCTGGGTGCAGAAAATCAAAGCTGCTTCGGAACTCTACATAGAGACCGAGAAAAAGAAGCGGGAGAAGGCGTACCTGGGTAAGGCGGGCTGGCCGGGACGCCACTGGGCGGGGCCCCGAACCGTAGAGCGAGGGTGGGCCTGGGGGTGGCGAGGCTGGGGGACGGTGGAAGGGAGCGCGGGGTGCAGGGCAAACCCCTGGAGCAAGGGAGCGGGAGGGGCGGGAAGCCCCCGCGTTAACGCCTGCCTTGGGCCCCGCTCTTCCCGCAGTCCGCTCCCAGAGGGCCACCGGGATCGGAAGGCTGATGGTGAACGTGGTCGAGGGTGTCGAGCTGAAGCCCTGCCGGTCCCACGGTGAGGACCCGGGGGCCCCTCGAGTGCACGCCTGGCTCTAAATCTAAGGAACAATGTGCCATTTCCACCACCCGCGATTTCCTTCCAGAACGGGTTTTTCTAGCACTTGTTGAAAACCTAGAGGTGTTTTGTTTCTTTTCTTAAATCCTGTCCCTCATCTTGCTTCTTGGGGTGGTCCGAGTGGCTGCCACTCCCCTGCAGGCGGGACACAAGCTAAGGTGAAGGCGAGGACAGAGGGAGGCCGTGTCTCAAAGCCCCCTCACCCAGTTGTCGGCTTTAGTTTAAGGGTGATGCTGAGTTGTGGGGGGGGCTAGGCGTGGCAGAGGAGGGAACAAAAGGGAGTGTGGAGGGCTGGGCCCGAGACCCGCCCGGAGCCCCCGCCCGGAGCCCGGGAGCGCCCATCGTGGGCCCGGGTCGAGCAGGCTTTGTCCCCTGCAGGAAAGAGCAACCCCTACTGCGAGGTGACCATGGGGTCCCAGTGCCACATCACCAAGACCATCCAGGACACGCTGAACCCCAAGTGGAACTCCAACTGCCAGTTCTTCGTCCGGGACCTGGAGCAGGAGGTGCTGTGCATCACCGTGTTCGAGAGGGACCAGTTCTCGCCGGACGGTGAGTGCGCGCGGCCGCCATGCCGCGGGGCCCTTCTCCCCTCCCTGCCGCTGCACTTCCACGGTGAGCGTGGTCTCCTGGGTGGAGGCGAGGCGCCCCGACCTGCATGGGCTCCCCGTACACGGAGATGAGGGAGGAGCAGCACGCTGCCCCTCTGCCGCACCTCTCAGAGCAGGCCGGTCTGGGGGCGTCCAGCCCCCCTAGACAAACGCCGTGGTCCTGTGGGTCCCCCCGGGAGGCGACGGCAAGGAGGGCTCGCCCCAAAGCCCAGCTCGGCCCTGTAGTCCGCGGCCCGAATCCACGGTGACCACGAGTGAAAGCAGCCCGTCGAGCCACAGGGTGGAGAGCCCGTGGGTGACACCTCTGGTGAATCCAGGGCACGGGGCCGCGCCGAGCGTGTCTCCCCTGAAAGCCGTGTTCTGTTTCCGCCCTGAGCCTGAGCTCTCTGGCTCCCCCCGCCAGCACGAATCAGAGAGGCGGTTCAGAGATGACGGCCTCCATTCCATTCAAGGAGGGTGACCAGGTGCTTGCAGCAGGGTCTAGCGTTAGCGTGGTCCGCGCAAAGCTCCCGTGGCGTGCTCCGCGCTTTGGCGTGGCCTCTTCCCGTGAGGTCGCGGCTCCGGGCCCCTGCCCGTGGACGGCTGCCCTGCCGGCCGGCCGAGTACTGGAGCTGGGCCAGGACGCTCGACCTGCCTCACTGTCAGCCGAGGCTGCGCTGGGTTCCTTTTCGAATCGTGAAGCGTCCGGATGCAATGAACGACTCCCCTGGGGTGTGGGCGGCGGCGAACCCTCCGCTGTTCTTACATCAGAGTTTCTTGCCATGAAACGCACCCAGAGGCGGGACCGGCTCGGGTCTGCCCGCCAGGGTCGTGTTCCGGGTTTTAAACGGGCACCGGGGAAGGGGGCTGCCTGCTGCCCCAAGTACCCGGATCAGAGTGCTTTGTGGGAAACGCTGTCGGGTGAGCGCAGGACGGAATGGACGGTCCGCGGGCCCCTCCAGGCCATCTGCGCCTGTGCGCACCGGCACTTCAACAGTTCCCGATGCGCTCGCCGCCCTCCCCCGACCAGCGCCCGGTGCTGGGTGCAGATTGTCCTGGGACCTGTGGCCTGCGTGCCACCCCCACCCTTGAGTCTGCCCTGTGGCCCCCCGGGGGGGGGTGTGTAAGGACCAGGCCCAGCTCACCTCCCCCGACTTTCCTGGAAGTGCCGTGGCGTCGCAGAGCGCGCACGCCCCTGTGACAGCGCCCGGGAGGAAGGAAGGGCTGTCCGATGTCTGTCCCACGGGCGCTGTCTTTCTTCCCGGTGGTTTCTTTCGAGAGCTCGTACGTTGCTAAGTGTGCGGCTCCCGGGACCCCCAGGCAGCTTGCTGACGCGGTGGCGGCCCCCCGGGTGGGGGAAGCCGCGGTCTGCACTTTAGCCCGGTCTACGCTCCTCTCCTTGGCGGCACCCGGCGTCCTTTCCTTTTCGCTCCCTGGGCCACGCGCCTAATAATCGTCCCCGAGTGTCACGGAGGCCGTCATCTTTACACTCATCTCTGACTCGTGTTGGGTGGAGGCAGAGGGAGAGAGTTCTCAGAATGCCAGGCCAACCACACTGTTCTCCGGTTCGTGGACTCCTGCAAACCGCCTGCCCCCCTCTTCGAGGGCGGGACCGCAGAATGATTCCCGGGGGGTTCCCGGCGGGCCCGGCCCGGGCCTAGAAGGGAAGGGGCCCGCTCTCTGAGCAGGTCCGTTCATTCTCGTTTCAGATTTCTTGGGTCGGACAGAGATCCGCGTGGCCGACATCAAGAAGGACCAGGGCTCCAAGGGTCCGGTGACCAAGTGTCTCCTGCTGCACGAGGTCCCCACGGGAGAGATTGTGGTCCGCCTGGACCTTCAGCTCTTCGACGAGCCCTAGGGAGCGGCCCAGGGCGGGCACCCGGGGTCCCACCCGGGCCGGCAGCCACTGTCCGGGAATGGCGTCACCTTTCTGAGACCACAGGGGTGAGCCACGGGGTGGCGGGACGGCAAAGGAAGGCCCCTAACGATGCTAGGAGTTCCTTGACAATCCTTCCCCTGGTCTCCCAGGCGATGACACGAAGCTGTCTCCCTCCGTCTTCACCGCAGTCTGGTGGTGGCTTTTAGGGACCTCGACGTCCGACAGCCCCCAGCGAGGCTTGCTGGGAGCCCGGCCCGGCCCTGGGCCTGAGGCACAGTTCTGGTTCCTGTCATACGATTTATAAACACAGTGGCTGTATTTTGGGAGAATTCTGCAACCCTCCTATGTCTTACCTCCCCCGGCCCCGTCGGCCCCTCGCCCAAGTCCTTGGTGTGTTCACAGAACATCGAGGTGGTTCCGTCTTTGCTGTAGAATCTCGCCCCCCACCCCCACCCCCGCCCCCAGGATTGTATTTGAAATGTTGTCCTGGATCTGATCACGGGGGGCGGGCGGGGACAGTCTCCTCTCAGACACTGGGCTGCTCGCTGCAGAGCTCGTTCAGGCAAGGTTCCAGGCCCTTCGGGGTCTTATGCTGATAGATGTCAATGAAAACTACCACTGGCTACAATCGGGTGATGGGTTCTGATTCCCAGCAGCCTTGGCAGGTGGTAAGGAAGCCTGCTACCTGCGGAGTCTCGCTCTGCCGGGGCACGTCCCCAGGGCCCCCCGCAGGCCACGCCACAGTCCCGGTTGCCGGCCCGGGTGAGAAATTCTCCTTCGGCCCGAGGTCCCGTGACGCGTCCTAACAGTTGTTGCTGGTGCCCAGCTCTGCACCTCTTCTCGCTCGAACACGCCGGGTCCCGACTGTCACGGGAACTTCGGGGGCTGTCTTTGGTGCGCTCCCGAGCAGGTGTCCCCGAGGCACGGGAAGGAAAGGGGCGATCTGGATGTGGGTGGGGGGTGTGAAGGAATTCCATCAGGTGATGTGCCCGACCCTGTGTACCTGCAGCCCCCGGGCCCGGGAGGATGACCAGAGAACTCCCCGCTGCCGAGACCCCGCCGCCCTCTCAGAAACGGGGCCCCGTGTGCTTGTGGCCCCTCGGGAGTACACGACCAGGTGTCACCGGTTTGGTTTCAGTTCTTCAATTTTTTCCCCCCTTAAATGCCAGGAGACAGGCTGGTTCACTAGAGAGTAACTTGATTTGCTGGTGCGACACGCAGGTCACATCTGCTCGCGTGTCACCGTTCTTGGAATCCCAGGTCGTTGAGGTCAGGAGACGTTCTCTGCACGCGCTCCGGGCCCCGGAGGCTAGCTCTCCCGTGCCGGGCGGCGCGCTCTCCGCCTGCGGGTCCTTGGGCTGGAGCGGGGTGGTGGGAGCGGGGTGTGGACGCCGCGTCGGCCTCGTGGCGGAGTCCCCGCCTCGTGGGGACCGGCAGGAGTTCCGGGGGAGCCCTGCCGGGGCTCCAGCGGGCTTTCAAATGTGTGTGTTGGAAGGGGCAACAAAGTTTACATTTCATACTTAAGAAAACACCACTTTATTATTTATTTATTGAAGATAGTGTCGAGTTTTGTATCAAGAACAACAGACACACGTATTTTTTGAAACCAGCAGATCGATGTTCCCTTTAGCTAGAAGCATTCCACTCGAACGCAGGCTTGCATTCGTTTACCACTTCGCAGCAGCAAACACACTTTATGTTTACATTTTCCACGTTGTTAAGAAGCTCTTTTAAGTTAACCCTATAAACAGACTTGCACCTCCCGCTCCCCGGTTTCTGTAACCAGCACGGCCTGTTGGTGTGTCCGTGAAGGGCACGCCCCCCGGGGGAAGAGAGCTGTGCTCGCGTGTCGGCGGTGGCCCGGGCCGCCACCCCCTCCCTCTTCCCTGAGCCGCTGTGCGTGTCAGCGCGAGGCGTCGCTGTCCCTGCGGGGGTGGGGCGGGGAGCGGGGTGCCCGGGGGCAAACGTCTTGTTGTCCTGTTCGTTGCATGAGGTTGGTGCCCGCAGAGTCCTGTCACCGCAACGAGTCTTGCACGAAAGGTGACACGTGAGTCTCGTTCCCCAAGCATCCTGGGACGGCCGGCAGGGTGGCGGTGCTGGGCCAGGCTCCTCCAGGGCCAGCCTGAGGGCCCTCCGACTGGCTGTGACTTGCAGCTCGGGGCGGGGCGGGGGAGAGGGAGGTGGGGGGTGTGGACCCTCGAGCTCTCCGACCTTTCTTCCCTTCTGTCTTGTCAGCTGCCTGGGCCGGGAGTCACAGGGATGAAGTGTCCCTGGCCAATGAGGAATCTGTCACCTAGATGTTTGCTTTCTCGAGACAGGGCCTCTCCAGGTCTCTGCGTCCTGGCCTCCTGTCCCCAGAGCCTTAGGCAGCCCTGCCCACCCCCTCCTCCCTGCGCTGTGCCCCCCGAGGGACAGCCCACGCCCCCAGCCCCCTGGGATGACAGCATGGTGGGGGGCGGTTTCTGGTGGACGCGTCTCCTGACACGCAGGTAGGCGGCGTCCTCTCCTGGGCCTGACCCTGGGGCAGGGACGCTCGACAGAGCGGGGCCGAGTTCCCGGTCTGCCTGCTGGGACCCCGTGGCCCCGTGCCCTGACGGTGAGGAGGGGGCTGTGCCCCCAGAGAGCACTCTCATTAAAAAGGGCATTCTCTTCTTTGCTTTTGAACAGCTAAGTGTCACAAGTGAGGATACTGACCACTTGCATTGCATCCTGTCTTGGTGACCCAGTCCCCAAGCCTCAGGTGTCTTCTGAGGGGCGGGAGGGCGAGGACCTGGAACGCCCAGGGAGGGACCATGGCCGGCGGAGGCCGGGCAGGAGGGCTGCCAGCCCAGAGCTGGTCGGGGTGCTCAGAGCGCAGGGAGGCCTGGATCGGAGGTGCGGAGGGGGGTGGGGGGTGGGGTGCTGCTGGTCACCCCGGGGGCGGGTGCCTTAGACTTTGCCCACACCTGGTGCGAGGAGGAGGAGACCTCCCTGTCTCGCCTCCAGACTGTGTCCTTCTGGTCGGCGGGGCCTTTTGGATCCTAAGAAGGAAGTCTGTTTGGGGCGGACGGCCGTCTCAGGAACGTCCACTGGGAACAGCCAGCAGCTCTTCCTCTCCTTTCTTGCCCTCTCCGGCTGCGTTTTACGCCCCGCTCCCTCCGCCCAGGGCTGGACCGCGCAGAGCCCAGCCCTCGGGGAGGGGCCCATGGACACAAGGGGGCTGGGTCGGCTCCGGCTCGAGGAGGCCGAGGACGCCGGCGGCAGGCCCGCTCGCCAGAGAGAGGCCGTGAGCCCGGACGGTCTCGTTCTGCTTGTGGCGGTGGGTGGCTGCTCGCCGGTGGTCCCAGCGCCCCGGAGGCCTTGGGTCACAGCAGCGCCCCCCTGTGTGCCCCCCGGGGGTGGAAACAGCTGCCCACACTCACCCCGTCCCGTGTTCTGTGGGCCCCCTACTTCGTGCTGTGTGGACGGAGGAAAGTTCTAGAACCCTCGTTTCCTCACTCTGCCTTGCATCAGATCCAGTCCCTACTTGCAGGTCATCAGGCTGAACTGAGGGACAGAGCCTGGTCTCTTCGGGGGCCAGAGCCTGCTCCCCACGGCCCGAGACCGGCCGGCAGCCCCCGTCGCGGTGGCGGGGAGCCCGGAGGGGCCGCGGGAGACCCTCGTCCCTGGGTTCCGCTCTGTCCGCCGTCCGGCCAGCCCTGCCCAGGGCGCGGTGTCCGTCCCGGACCCCCACCCCCACTCCGCCCCGGGCCAGGCCGCCGGCTGGGTGCTGCGAGGTGGGGGCGCCGGCCCGCCCTTCCGGCGTTCGCCAGCGTGTAGATCTAACTTTAAGTCATCTAAATCGCCCCGGCGGCTTGTGCAAATTCATCCGCACCTCCAAGGACTGACTGCAGGGACGCCAGGTCCAGGCAGCTCCTCCCTCTTCACTCCGCACCCCTCCCCCCCCGCCCCCCGAACTCGGGGCGGGAGGCGCGTGCTTCCCACCTGACGGCTGGTCGCCCCGCGTGCGGTCGCCGTGCCGCAGGCCGGGGGGCTGGCGAGCTGTTTCCGGAGGGTCCTGCGCCGCGGCCCGCGCGGGCCAGCCGGTGTCGTTCCTCCCGCCTGCCGCGTGCGAGTCGTTCCGGGGTCAGGCCCCGGGGGGACCGCGCTCGGCGGCCTCGAAAGCCTGCGCGTTTCTCCGGTATTTCCTGAGCGCTCGCCGGTAACCGGGGTTCTTTTGGTTTGGTGGTAGAAAGGCGCGCTTCTCTCCTTCCAGGGACCCTGGTTTTGTACTTTTATCATTAAAAACCCTAACATTCCTGTGCAGCTGTCTCTAAAACTGTGCCCCGGGCGTCTCTGCTCTTCCGCCCCATCCGTTTTCTCCCGTTTCGGCGTCTGAGCAGGACGAGGGCGCTGGGGTCTCGATGCAGGGCCCAGGGACAGGGGTGGGGAGCCCGTGCAGCCGGCTACGCGCGGCCGCCACCGGGGGGAGAGCTCCCCCTGGAAGCCCGTGGGCCCCACCGCCCGTGCCGGCTCCACGGGCCGCCACTCTGAGGGCCTGGCTCTTGCGGGACCCCCAGGACCACGCAGCTGCTGGTCTGAGGCTGCCGGTGGGCAGGGCAGGAGAGGGCTGGGTGCTAGCCTCGAACCCGGCACTCCCGGGGGTACCTGGTGACTCAGCTTTTTCCTGCTGTTGGGACCGCAGGTGTTCCTTAGCCTCGCCGCTTCTCTGCCTCGGGTGCGGTGAGCGCCCCTGAGGCCCAGCTGCGGGGGCCTCTGGTGTGAGTTGGAGGCTCCGCCTGGTGCTGGGCCGGCAGGCTGGGGTTGGCCCCTGTGCTGGGAAGGGCCCCTCCATGTGGACTCATCCCGGTCTCTGGTCCGGGACTCCGGACTTCAGTAATTTCAGGCGTGCCGACTGTGGTGTGCATGTGGGAGTGCGTGTGTGGGTGCGTGTGCTCACACGGGCACCCGGGGGTGACTGGGTGTCTGTGCTGAGCGGGTGGGCAGGCCGGCCTGGCCCTCCCGGGACCACGCGTGGGGCCTGCTGCGTGACGGGCGGGCCCAGTGCGATGCAAGGGCGAGGTCCCCTGTGCACAGCTAGGAAGAGTGTCCCGGTGGTGACAGCGGAGACCTGCAGCAGGTGGGGCTCAGAAGGGCCTCTCAGGTCCCCTGAGACTGGGAGGTCACCCGCCTGTGGGGCAGGCCCTGGTCGCACCGTATTTTCAGTCGGTTCTTGGAGCAGGTGCGGCTTCGCTGAATGTTTCCGATGATGCTGTGAGGTCTCCCCGGCAGGCTGGGCCAATGGGCATTTGGAACTGCGTGCTCGCCTTTTGCAGAGGCACAGATGGTGTGGACCGGTCGGAGGGTACGAGGCCCAGGCCCCTGGCTGACAGATGCGCCCTCGGCCCCTGGAGAGGAAGCCACCTGTCGCCTGGGCTCCCAGCCAAGGGCCCCACGGGCGCCGGGAGGCCTCCGAGCTCCGGGCATGGGGTCCGCTGACTCGAAGGGGAGCCCTTCCTTTCGGCCTTTCCTCATCCTCTGGGGCTTCCCTCCCCTCTCCTGGCAGGACAGGCAGGCCTTTCCAGCCTCTGCCTTCACAATGGGTGTCCAGGGGCTGGGGTGGGGGGAAGTGTCAGCGCTGCTCCCCCAGGGGCTGCGTGCTGGAGAGAGGCGGAGTGTGGCGCTGGCTCTGCCCACCCCGCTGGGCCAAGTGGACCACAGGTGTCTGGAGCACCTGCCTCTGAGAGGCGATGACGTTCCAGCTGGGCTCCCCCTGCCCACAGGGGTGGTGTCAGGAGAGAGGCCAGAACGCACTGCGGGGGGGCTTCCCGTTCCAGGAAAACGCAGCTCCCTGCCCCCCCCCCCCACACACACACACTGGCTGCCCCCAGAGCTGCTGCTTGCTGCTGGGCTGGACGCTCCGAACCCTCTGCAAGCCCTGCGTGCGCTCCGCGACTCGGTCTCAGCTCCGCGACTCGGTCTCAGTTCCGCACACGCAGAGCCACAGCCCGTTCCCCGTTTCTCGATTCTGTCTGGGATGACGAAGTTCATCAAGTAAAACGGCAGAACGTGGAGCAGGAACTGCAGATTCAGGCCACGCGGACTCGTGTCACTCTGAACAAGGCAGCGAAGGAGAGTTTCGCTGCTGCTGCGGGCAGCGCGCCGCGCCAACCGCTGACAGTCCCCAAAGCGTTTCGCAGCGTGTTTAACGAGTACCGACCGCGTGAGCCTGCGCTTCCGCGGACGAGCGTTTGGGTGTGCGTTTTACCAAGCAACACCCTTCGAGTGTCGTCCGCTAAATGTTCACGGTCAGGATACAGACACGCTCTCAAGACCTTTGGTGGCGCTTATTCTTGCACCTGCGTTTAAAACGTACATGGCCAACAGCCCAAGTGTCTTTGAACTGTGACACCAGCTGCGGATTTGTCCTCTGAAGCCCCAGCCCGCGGAAGCCTGTGCCTTCCCGGCCCCCTCGCCCCTGCCCGTCCCAGCCACGCGTGGACAGAGAAGCGGGCGCGCGCGGGTCATGTCGCCCTGCCGAGCCGCGTGGCCAGCCCTGGCGTACGCACCCGAGTGCAGATGAGAAATTCGCCGCGGGGATGTCCTGCGTAGGACGATCAGCCCTCCGCTCTGGCTTCCTGCGTTTCGTGTCGTCTCCTGCTGAGGACCACGTGGGGTCCCACCACGCGGGGTCCCACCACGCGAAGTGAGAAAGGCGCGCTCCTTCGGTGGGGTTCCGAGAGCGCCGTGCTGGGCGTTCACGGCTGCCCGGGACCTGTGCACATCCGGCGCGTCAGAGGCTGTGCGGGCCCCTGCGGCGAAAGCTAACAGATTCTGTAGTCAAAAATATTTAACTTGTTATCGTCACGCGTGGTTTTTCATTGAGAGTTTATTTTTCTGTATGTATATGAGAGTATTTTAGGTATCTAATTTAAGTGCATAAAACTATAGAAAGAATTTAAAACCTATTCCAGGAGCAGAGAATGCTTCATCGGCTACCCAGGTCATCTGCCTTCCGGTCACTTTCCTGTGCTCTTTCTGGACCAGTGTGTCCCTTCGGTGTCTATTTGTCACCAAGAACACCTGGGCGTCCCCACTGCTGCGCGGCCCGGCGGCCAGAGGGCCAAGCTGGGGCTCCTTGGAGAGGCTGCCCTGGGGGTGCGCCCTGGCCTCACGGAGCAGCCCCACCCCTCCCGCTCCCCTTCCCCAGAAGGGGTCAGAGGTCCAGGCTGCTGATGGGGCCCAGACCTTCTAGGCTCGGCCATCAGAAGTGTCCCTGCAGGCCCCCGATGGGGCAGGGGGCAATGCTGAGTCTCATGAGACTCAGTGGCTAGACCCCTGAGAGGTACGTTTGGGGTCGTCCTAGGGGCCGCAGCCCGGGGTCAAGCCCCTCCCAGCAGGTGACGCAGCCAGTTGGTGGTGGGGGGAGGGGTGCCGCTGCAGGTCACTGTCAGTGGCAGTTTGAGGCCGGTGGTTCCAGAGGCCACACGGGGAGTGTGCGCACTGGGGGGTTCCCACGTTTCTTCCCACGCGCTGCGTGCCGCTGCACCCTGCAGCCCCACAGAGGACGTCCTTCCGAGCGGCTGAAGCTGGCCAGGACCAGAGCCCCAGGGGCTTCCCGGACGTGGGAGGTGCGGGGAGCTGTGGTTTCCAGAAGCTCCCTGGAATCTGCTGTCACACGAGTAACCTGCACATCACCGTGAGGGGCCGTGGACGTGGCTGGCTTTGTTCCCAAAGGCGGAGCCGTTTGGAAATGTCCCTCCTCAAGGGTAGCCTGGGGAGGCGGTCTCAGGCCGGCCTCCGGGACCGGAGGAGAGGTGCTGTGTGGTCCCCCAGCAGGTCCAGGCCCTTCTTCCTCGGCCCCGGGCCCCCCCGCCCCCGGCAATGAGTCAGGCAGTCAGCTGCCCCCTGGGCCCTGGCTGACCCAACAGGTCTGGGGCAGGACAAGCCAGCCGTGTCCGCAAGCCCCTCCAGTTGGAGAAAGAATGTCTCAGTCCCGACCCGAGTCCCTGTGTTTGCAGGGACAGCTGGGTCACAGGCCTGGCTGCGTGGCACTCCTCAACCCCAGCCCTGCCCAGGGGTAGGACTCAGCCCCCGCCCCGCCCCCGCCACGTCCTGTTGGTTGTAATATACTTCTGTTGCCGAGTAACGGTACTGTTTACTTCTCCGTACGAGGGAGCCTGCATGTCTGATCGGTGTGGTCAGCGGGGTTCTGACCCTCACTGGACACTATTAGACGCTGTGGAACGAGGTGTCTGTCTCCACTCTGATGAAGCAGGGCCCAAACATTAGGCTTCTTCGTTTGTTTGTTTGTTTAAAAGAAGCTGGGGTTAGTTCCGCTGTTTGAGTGTTTCTCCGGCACCTTACTCTGTACGAATGTTAAACTCTCCCGACCCACACCACGTATCTGTGTTCCGTTTCCTCCTTTCTTTAAGCCCATAGTGGCATCAGTACAGGTCGCTGTTCCCGTGTATTGTCACCTGAAAAGAACGCTCTCTTCCAAACAGCTCTCGGGCCACTTGGACCTGTACGGTTTGAGTCTGCGTAGCTCACGAATAAAATGAGAAAAGCCAGTCCTGGGACAGTGGATTATTCCGGGCTCTTTCTGCCCGGCCTCCTTCCCGAGTCCACAGTGTGGGCTGCAGCTGTGGACGGGAAGTCACGCAAAGGCACACTTGAAAAACCAGACCCACTCCACTCTCCCTTGCGTCCTTCAGCCAGAGGGCAGTTAGCACAAGGCAGACGTGGGTTCCTGGTTCCAAGCACTTCCGAGAACTTGAGAAGCTCGGTGTCGTGTGGCCCGGGACGTGCCGGGGGAGGGGGTGTCAGGGGTGGGGGCGGGGGAGAGGCAGAGCCAGGGCGGTTCAGACGGTCCGAAGGCTTGTTCCGGCCTCTTCCGCCAAGAAGCTGTCAACACACACAACGCCACACGCCACACGCTCACACCCCGACTTTCAACTCTGGGCCCCAACTGCCAGCCCAGCACTGAATGTTGTTACCTCGGTTTCATGGATAAGTAAGGAAGGGCATTTTCTCCCTTCTGCTTTTCAAGTAGTTCCTCCTTGTCATCACTGATTTATCTAAACAGGACCGAGTCCTTTAAAGTCTCTGGTTGGCTGGGACCCTAGCTGAATTCTTACAGTACATTTAAAAAGCTGAGCCTACAACAACACGGCCTGGCCTTTTTTGAACCCGTAGGCCCCATTTCGTAAAAGTGGTTTTATACTTTTATTTTTAGAGAGAGGGGAAGGGAGGGAGAAAGAGAGGGAGAGGAATGTCCACGGCTCGATCCTCACATGCTCCCTGACCGGGGCTGAACCCTCGACCCAGGCGTGTGCCCTGAACGGGAATCGAACCGGTGCACTTTCAGTTTGCAGGATGATGCCCAACCCGCTGCGCCACACTGGTCAGGGCTCGTTTTCGACAATCATACAGGTCTTTATGTTTTTCTTGGTTGTCATTTGAAGTTTTTAAAAATAAATGTCATTAAAAACAAAGAAAACAGTAAGTTACTTCCCCAGGCTACGCTCAGTTCTCTCTGAGATCAATGAGGTCTCGGTGGGCGGGCGGGGGGGCCGCCCGTGGAACCCAGGGGTGACGCTGATTTAAGCAACATGAGTAGCCAACGTAGTCAAGGCACGATTTTCTTGCAGAATATTTACTTTTCGCCTCTAATTACAGAAGCCATCTTGGTTGACGCCGACAATCCAGCAAGCACAGACAAACACAAAGAAAATAAAGTCGCTCCCTGTAGACGCTCTTCCACGCAGAGATGAGCGCCGACACTCGGGTGCCGCCCTCGGCGGTGTCGGCGCACGCACGTTCCAGGTGCCCCCCCCCACCCCCCAGGGTGGCACCGAGCAGCAGACACGCACCAAGTGCGTCTCGGCGACGGCCCTGCTCGGTGACGTCATCCACACACATGGTCTCACTTACACATTTGATTGCTCCCTTTTAAATCAGATCTCTCACTCTGTATGTAGATTACATATATTTGTACGAAGTCCAGTTGTGGAAGACCAGGTATCTGCACCTTGAACATATACCTATTTGAAAGACCGCACAGGGCCCCGTTGTCGGAATGGACCCGAGTCGACCGTCATTTGTCTAAACAATGCTGAGTGGTCACAGGTTTCCGGGGCTTTGAAATCGCCCCCCCCCGTAGGAGCACGCTGGAGACAGCCGCTGTCCTGGGCTCGCCTCCGGCAGCCACTGGAGGCGCTGTGGCTGGGAACATCTCCCTCCCTGCCATTTCCACGTGCTTCAGTAGCAGGACGCTGGTGGTTTGATCTGAAGGATTTGGGCTTAAGAGTCCCTCCTCCTCCGAAGGCCATCACGCGTCTAGGGAGCTGGCGGCTCACGGGGCTGGGCTGTGTGACCCAGCAGCGAGGCCTCCCGGCAGCCAGGAGCCCCGCCAGGAGGAAGGCAGGTGAATCCGGGGGACCCGGGCCATTGGGAGGTGCAGGCTCAGCTGCGGAGACCCAGGGGCCCCCCACCCCGCGGCTCGGCGGAAGAGGCCCAGCGGTCTGTGGGCTGGGCTGGGGGTGGCTTGGCGGTCACCTTGGCCTGTGGCGGATGTGGCCTTGCCACCCCACCTGCGCCCGGCCGGAGGGCGAGGGCCCTACCGAGAGGACCATACACCGCTCCTTGGGAGCTCAGGCTGGGCAGTCCACGTGTCCCCCGCTCCCCCATGGGGCGCCGCCGTCGGTGGAAGTCGGGTGCCTGGCTCGGGGCCCTGCCTGGCTCCCGGGGAGGTGCCCAGAGGCCCCACGTGGTGTCTGTCTCTGCTGTCACCCCAGATGGTTACACAGCTGGTCCTCGAGGAGGAAGCCAGCGAGGAGGGCGGTGTCGTGCCGGATGCGGGGCCCGCAGGTGCCAGCACCAGGACAGGGCGCCAGCCTGGCCCCCCGGGGACCCAGCCAGGGCAGCTCTGGGGGGAATCTGCCTGCTGCCCGCACACCGAGAGGGGGTCTGAGCTGGCTGCTTTGGGAGGACCGCTTTCTCCGGAAAGCCAGCAGGAGGGGACCTCGGGGGACAGCTGGTCTGGGGGAATGGGCGAACCGGGAGCATCTCCAGGACGAGCGGGAAGAGGCCCGGGGCCTCGCCCGGAGCAGCGGCGCCCGTTGGCTGCGGTGACGGGGGCTGGTGAGCGGGGCGGCCAGGGACATGGCGGCCCAAGCACAGACCCGGGAGTGGGAGGCCTGCTGCCCCACCCCCGTGACCCTACGTGCACCCCGGGGGTGGCCCCATGGCTCCCTCGCCTGTCGGCTGACGCGCGTCCCCGGTACCACGAGGCGGCGAGGACGCTTCCGTGAGGTGCTGTGCGCAACAGGGCGGCCCATGGTGAGGGCTGGTCCGAGCGGGCGTTCCTGGGGCTGGTGGGGGGTCCGAACAGGCCCTTGACGGCGACCGCCACGGGAGAGACCGGGTGGGCGCGCTGAGCGCCGGCTGCTGCGCTTCCTCAGTCAGTCCTGGGAGTCGGGGGCCTGGAGCAGCGGGAGGCCGTCGAGCCAGCGACCAACAGCGCCGGCGACCGCCACACGGAGCTCTGGGCCTGGCTTCCCTCTCTGGGCAGGAGGCCCCGGCGGGGAGGGCAGGAGGCGGGGGCTGCGCAGGCTGGAAGCAGCAGGGCTCACACACGTGCCCCCGAGGTCACGGCCCAGCCACCACGCCTGGCCTCCCCGTCGGACAGCCGGGCAGCCGAGCCCACGTCACCGGACGCGCTCACGAGGTCCGCCTGGTCTCCTACTTACGGAACACTCTGGAGACAGTGGCCTCTGAGGTTCCTGGCTCCTAACAGCTGCCACGTGAACCTGGCAGCCAGGCCCTTCCTCGAGGCCGGGCCCCTGCAGGCCAGGTGGGGCGGCGGCGGGCAGGCTCTGCCCTGGGAGCTCGGGCGCGCTGGCCACGCCGGTGCCCGGTGAGCTCCGAGGCACCTTCTCAGCCAGCAGTTTCGACCGGGTCATCTTGGGGCACCCGCAAACTAATTACCAAGATCGTGCGGCACGCCGCAAAACAGATTTCGTGCTTATCTGACAAAAAACAGGTGTAATTTGATCCAGTCACCGGACAGCTGTTGTGTTGGCATTTTTTATTCGACAACCCGAGGGACGAGAGGTCAGTGCCCCGGCTGAATCGTCAGGTGTTGCACGTTCTGAAGTTTTGCGGCACACCTGTTGAAAATCGCTGCTCTCAGGCAATTTCAGGATGACTGTAATCGTCACAGAGGCAGAAAGGTTTACGTCTGCCCGGCTCCCAGCCCGCTGACTGGCCGGAGAGGCCGGGGGAGGCAGGCCGGTGGCCCTGCTGCTGGGCTCCGCTGGGCTGACCTTCCCAGCCGCTGCTCCCCGCGGGGACAGCAGGTCAGAAACCCCTGCTCTGCAGCCTCCTCTGGCCCAGTGCACGGTGCCAACCTGCCCTGTCCCCGCCGAGCGCCTGCAGGCACAGGAACCGCCTGCGGGTTTCCTAGTCCTGGGGTGGGGACACCTTTGTGGCCAGACTCCCCCCGGAAGCCCTTAAAGGAGACTTCGCTGCCTCCGGCCCTAGCGGGACGCCACGGAGAACGAGGTGGAGACGGCTCCAACCAGGTGAGAACGCACGCACCGGGGGCACCGACTGGCCGCTGGCAGCCCTTTCAGAGACACGGCCCCGTGGGCCGACCCGGCCCGCAGGGCACCGCAGGGGCGCCAAGCGGAGCAGGTGGAGGGGCGGGGGTTGGGGGGAGGCTGCGGGCGCTGGCAGGTGTGCTCCGGGGCTCAGAGCGCCACTGTCAGGGCCCCTGACTCGAGATGGGCCCGACAGCTCACACCGCAGGACCGCACAGGCCAGCCGGGTCTGCGGGCTCCCCCCCCCCCGCCCCCACCCCGGGGCTCCGGGCCTAGAGGCGACACAAGTGGTCCTGAGCAGGGCCTGGCGCAGGAGGCCGCCTCGCTCGACGCTAACGATCGTCCCCACCGGACACAAGTCTCCTTACACTCCTAACATAATCTGCACAAACTGGATCTCTGGTCAAAGGGCTGTGAGCTTCACGGTGAAAGAACCGTAAACGCAAGGGCCCGTGCAGCTGCACTTTGAACACAGCGAACACAGCACGTCCCGCTCAGGAAGCACTTTATTGCTGCTCCAAGCTGCGGAACCCCCTCCGACAGGGAAGCCCCCACGTTCAGAACGCCTCCCGCATCGCCTTGCTCAGCTTCTGAATCTTGGTTCTCGCGGACATGTCGACGTACTTCTCTCCGATGCGGACGATCATCCCACCCATGATGGACGGGTCCGTCTGGGAGAGAACACGGTGGAGGTGGGGGTGGGGACACTCGGCCACCGCCCCCACCCAGGGGAAGGAAAGGGAGTGCTTCGGACAGAGCGTGCGCTGCGCACATTTACGGCACAATCGTGTCCAGGAAAAAGGGGCACAGGTCAACTGTGAACGGGATCAGTCATCATTTAGCTGAAAACGTAAAATTCCCACTACAGGCAAATCAGCATATACCCAGACCGGACTCTTCACTAGTTTAAGCGTCAAATTAACTGGAGGAAACACACCACGAAACTGAAAACATACCTTCACTTCCAACTTCAGGATCTGGTTCTTACTGAGGAAGCTGTTCAGGACCGTTTTCAGTTCAGACAGCGAGGCTTCATCTAACGGCTGAAACGGGAAAACCCGAACTGTGAATTCAGACAAACAGACCGTCCCGTGGTCACGAGGAACCGCCCCACCCAGGCAGGCCCCGGGGGCCCCCGTGTCACCACTGGGAGGCTCCCAGAGCTGCAGAGCAAGTCCCTCGTGGGTGCTGGTGTCGAGGCTGTGCGGAGGTCCCACTGCACAGGGACCCCTGGGTGCTTGCACTGGGTCGGCACTGCCCATGGGAAGCTGTCCCCCCCACGCCCGCCCCACCCCCGCGTCTGTCCGAGTGGCTGGAGGGACGGGGCAGTCCTGCAGTGTGTGGGCGGAGCCCACAGGCCCCTCCAGTGCGGTTGAGGGCAAGGCCGGAACCCCACTACTGCCGGGCCTCGGGGGGCAGTGTGCCTTGCCTCTGTCCTCCTCAAGACCCACGGTCACCACGCGCGCTGGCACGTGCCGCTCCCCGACGCCCTCCCTGGGGAAGCCTGGGCAGTGGGCTGGCTCCGGGTGAGGTGAGCACGCCCAGGGTGGCCGAAGGCAAGGCCGCTCGCTCACTGCCGCAAATCCTGCCTGCTCTCCACGAGCCCAGGACAGCAAAACCCCTCTCTCTGCGAAGTTCTATCAGTGTCTTTGGGGGGCGGGGCGGTGAAACCTGTTACTCGTGAAGACTGAGGTCAGAGGACCCTGCGCGCCCACCCCCTTCTGGACTTGTCCTGGGGCCAGGCACCAGCCTTCTGCGCCCACCCCGCCCCTTCGCGTGGACAACCCTGGGGGCCAGCAGCTCCCACCTGCTCTTTACCTCTTTACCTGTGCGGGAGCTGAGGCTCAGAGTGGCTACGAGACCCCCTCCCCTCCAGGGACCCACCAGAGAGAGGACGAGCGCAGGGAGTCTGTGCCCTCAGGCACTGGTCAGGCCGCGACTTCTTTTTATTTAAAGACTGGAAACCCACCCCCGAGGAGTCTCAACGTCACAAGCGTTAGTACTGCTTGGCTGTGAAAAGCTCTAATGGAAACAAGCACCCTTTAAAAACCATGCGGGTGCAATCACTGAGGAGTGCCCCGCACCAGTGAGTCGCCGTGGGGACAGACAGCATGGCCACCCAGGCTGTGATGTGACAACGTCCCCGAACGGTGCTCTGCAGGAGATGCTGAGTGTCGCCTGGACACCAGAAACCTCGGTGCTCACGAGACTGGGTCCTGAGCGGCCCCCCCACGCTCCCCTGGCGAGCCCCACGGACGGTCCTCCTCACCCGACTGGGCCACAGCCGCAGGAGGCCCAGTGACGCCCCAGGGGAAGCTGCAACCCGGAGGGAGCGGAGCTCAAGGCACAGGGAGGCCGAGAGGCGTGTGCGACACCTGGGCACAC
This sequence comes from Glossophaga mutica, assembly GCA_039655065.1. Classification (NCBI taxonomy): domain Eukaryota; kingdom Metazoa; phylum Chordata; class Mammalia; order Chiroptera; family Phyllostomidae; genus Glossophaga; species Glossophaga mutica. The sequence goes on along the minus strand of CM077304.1, from coordinate 221,284,025 downwards.
CCCGAGACCCAGAACGGGCGCCTGCACTGCACCCCTGGGCTCGCCCTTATCTGCAACAGGAATCGCACCGAGTCAGGCTCGGCGGGGGGGTGGGGGGGTGGGGGGGCCGTGGCTCTCGCTGCAGCCCCTCTGCCAGGCCAGCAGGGTCCCACGGTCCATCTGCCCAGCCTCCCCCACACCACCACCCCCGAGACCGCAAACTCGAGTTTCGGCCAACTCACACCGCCGAGGGACTCGGACCGCTACTTCCCAGCGCCTCCAACCCAGCCCACGCACCGTGGGAGCACGCACCGACGAGGCGCGCACCCCTCCGGAGCCGAGGCCACAGGAGCTGGCAGAGGGGAGGCAAACCTCCGAGCGGCGAGTCACCCCCCAACTTCTTGATTAGAGCCTGCCAAGCGCAATGCCCAGACGCCTGGGCACGACGGCGGCAAGAGCCGCAGCCCCCACACCCCCACTTACAGACGCGGTGGTCACGGCGCACGGCACCTCTCCGCGGTGGACGCTCATCATGGTGGAAAAGGCGGAGACGACGGCGGGCGTGCTGGTCAAACGGCCGTTCTCAGCGAGCAGGTCTGGGGAGGGGGAGGCGGAGGCGTTTCAGTGCGGGACGCGCTTGCAAGGGGCTGCTGCGGGGCAGCGCCTGCCTTGGCCTCCCCAGCACACTCAGATCGGCGAGTTTAAAACATCACACCCAGCGCTCTTTAGGAACGCAAATGCAGACGATGCAACCATCGCTCAACGTTCTTTAAAAAGACCGCGTCAACAAGCGTTCAACTCAGTACGCGGGTGTGTGTCTTACACGGACCTGAGCCAGGTACATACGCATTGTTCTGCTTAACGCACTCACCTTTTTCAGTACCCGCCCCCCCACCCCCACCCCCACAGCTGTCTGTCCTGTCTCTGTGAGTCTGTTTCCACTTTTTAAGTCTGTTTTGTTCATTATCGCATGGCATTTGTCTTTCTCTGACTGGCACGTATCATCTAGCGTAATGCTCTCCAGGTCCATCCACGCCGTTGCAAAGGTAAGGGTTCCCTCTCTTTCACGGCCACTAGCACCCCACTGTGCAAACGCGCCCCAGGTGTTTCATCCGCTCATCTACCGGTGCGCACCTGGGCTGCTCCCGCATCTTGGCTCTTGTAAGCAACACTGCAGTGGACACAGGGGTGCATGCGTTCTTGGAATTAGTGTTTTGGGACTCCTAGAATATACTCCCAGAGGTGGAATCACTGGGCCACAGGCAGTTCCATTTTTCATCTTTTGAGGAAGCTACTCTTTTCCCCAGTGGCTACGCCACTCCACACTCCCACCAACAAGGGCAAAGGGTTCCCCTTTCCCCACACCCTCACCGGTACTGGTTTGTCGATTTGATGAGGGCCATTCTGACAGGCGTGAGGTGACATCTCATTGTGGTTTCAATCTGCATCTCTCTGCTGGTCAGTGCGGCCGAGCATCTTTTCATCTCCATGAGCCATCTGTACGTCGTCTTCGGAGAAATGTCTGCTCAGGTCCCTTGCCCAGTTTTTAATTGGATTTTCTTTTTCTTTCTTTTCTTTTGGTGTTGAGTTCTTGAAGTCCTTTATAAATTCTGGTCGTTAACCACTCATCAGATGTATCACTGGCAAATACGTTCTTGCATTCAGTGGGTTCTTTCCATTGTTAATGGTTTCCTTTGCTGTACAAGACCTTTGTAGTTTGATGTGGTCCCGTTTATTATTGCTTCCTGCGGCCAAGAAAATGTATCAAGAAAAAAATACCGCTATGAGAAATGTCCCAAGATTTTACTGCCCGTCTTCTTCTCGAAGTTTTCGTGGCTTTCACGTCTCAGTCTGGTCCATTTTGAGTTCACTCTTGTGTGTGGTGTAGGAAAGTTGTCTCGCTTCATTTTTTGCACGTCTAATTCTCCCAGCACCATCTGCTGAACGGACTACCTTTGTCCCGCGGTCCGTCCTTGCCTCCCTTATCAAACCTTAACCGACCATGTAGGCGTGGGTTTATTTCTGGGCCCTCCATTCTGCTCACTGATCCACGTGGCTGTTTTTATGCCAGTTCCCTGCTCTTCTGCCCACTAGGGCCTTGCAGTAGCGCTCATCCTCAGGCGGCACAGTGCCTCCAGCTCTGCTCTTCTCTCTCCGGGCTGCTGTGGCTCTCTGGGGTCTTTTCTGGTTCCCCACCGATTCTTGGGTCACTTGTTCCCGTCGTGTGAACTGCGCCGCTTCGGCGCCAGCGCTGCGCTCCCTCTTCCCAGCCGCGAGCACGGGCTGTGCTTCCACCCGCTCCTGTCTTCGCCAGTCCCCGCCCTCACGTCCAAGCACAGGTCGTCCGCACCTCCGGTTACTTCACTCCTAGGCCCTTTACCTTGTGACGCGACTGAACACGGGGTTATTTTCTTAGTTTCCCTTCCCGACAGTTCACTACTGATGGGTAAAAAGTGCTGCTGATTTCTGGGTGTTTGTAACCTGCTCCCTCACTGAGTTAGTCCATCAGTTCCAGTGTTTTCTGGTGGAATGTGTAGGCTTCTCTAGATACAGCATCATGTCATCATCTACAGGCAACGACGGTTTCACTTCTTCCTAATTTGGACACCTTTTATTTCTTCTTCTTATCTGACTGCTATTGCTAGAACTCCCACTGCTATGTTGAGTAAGAGTGATGAAAGCAGACATCCCTGTGGTGGGGTGTGTGTGTGTGTGTGTGTGTGTGTGTGTTTTAAAGATTTTATTTATTTATTTTTAGAGAAAGGGGAAGGGAAGGTGAGAGAGAGGAGTGTGGGTTGCTTCTCGTGCACCCCCTACCGGGGACCTGGCCCACAACCCAGGCATGTGCCCTGACTGGGATCGAACCGGTGACCCTTGGTTCACAGGCCTGCGCTCAATCCACTGAGCCACAGCAGCCAGGGCCCTTGTGTTCTTGATCTTCAGGGAAACACTTGTAGTTTTTGCCCACTGAATACGATACCGGCTGTGGGTCTGTCACATAAGCCCTTTACTACACTGAGGTATGTTCCCTCCGGTCCCACTTTGTTGAGTTATTACCATACATGGGTGCTGGATTTTATCAAATGCTTTTTCTGCAGCTGTTGATGCGATCGTATTTTCATCCTTCATTTTGTTTCTGTGGTGTATCGTATTTATTGGTTTGTGGACATTGTACCGGCCTTGCATCCTGGAATACATTCCACTTGACCATGGTGTACGATCTTTTTAATGTGTTTCTGCATTCGGTTTGCTAATACTGCATTGAGGAGTTTACCATCTACATTTACCAGATATTTTGGCCTATAATTTTCTTTGTCTGTAGTGACTTTATCTGGTTTTGGAATTAGGCTAATGCTGGTCTCCTAAAACGAACTTGGGAGTCTTCCTTCTTCTTGAGATTTTGGGAACAGTTTCAGAAGGAGAGGCGTTAGTTCTTCTTTGAATGTTTGGTATTTTGATGGCAGCTTGCAGTCTGATTTGCATATGATGCCACAGATTCCAAAGTCTGGCTACAGATCCTCAAACTAACCCCGTCTGTACTAAGAAATGATAACAAGAATGCAAGTACCTCCAGGACAGAGGCACAGCCACCGCCACACGGACTGAGATACCGTGAGATGAGACACTGCTGTATCTCAGTGACTCCAGACGGTGTTCCTCGGTGTTCTCTTTTTCAGTCCTCACCCAAGGGTGTGTTTATTGAATTTAAGGGGGGAGCGAGGGGGGGAGAGAGAGAAACATCGATAGTGGCCTCCTGTATGCGCCCTGACTGGGAACTGAACCCGCCCTTTTTGGTGCGGAGGGTGAAGCTCCAGCCGCCCGAGCCGCCGGCCGGGCAGGACAGCGCTCCTCGGTCCTGAAGGCACCCACTCGCCCGGGGAGCCTGTGACGCCCGCACGCCCCCCCGCGGGCCGCACGCCCAAGAGCAGCACTCTCGACGGCAGCGGCAAAGGCCCGGTACTCACTGATCAGGTTGGCCGTGAGCGGGGAGAACTTCTCCTTCGCCGCCATGTCGTTCAGACTCTTCACTTTAACGGAGCGCTTTATGTAGGGGTTCATGATCGAGGAGGCCATCTTGGGGTCCTTCAAGATTTGCTGCAAGTGCCAAAAAAGTAACTTCTTAACCTCTTTAGAGCATACACGGCCCTAGCTACCACACACACGCGCTTGCTTTCTTATGACCCACGCACTTCAGGGACTCCATCAGCGCCCTCAAAGCACAAAGAACGGCCAACAGTCAGTCGGTCTTCTCTGCCTTCAAGAACGCACCACGCCAGGATCTTACACAGGATACCGTGTCCTCGAAGAAGTTCAGGCACCTTATGAAATTTCTTCAAGTCCATTTTTGCTTTTCGAGAGAGATTGTATAAAAACAGCAAGCAGCCCAAGGACCCCCTTCACTGCACACGGTCATGTGCTTCCCACTCACCGAGAGCACGCCAGGGGGCTGGACCCGGAACGGCGCCTCCCCCTGGAGGGGCCTCTTCCCTCGGGCTGACCCCGGCCCTGCTGCCCCCTGCGGAGCCCCGGAGACCCCACCCAGCCTGGGACCTCTGGTGCGTCCAGAGCAGCCCCCCCCCCCCCGTCTGGGGGGGAAGACGAGGCAGCACAAGAGACCACGCCGTCTCCACCACGGCACGTCCCCAACGCCTGCACTCGGTGACCGGCGGCTGCTCCCCTCTCGCGGGGACTGCGTTAGCTCGTCTCCCCGGCCGGCCCGGATCCTGGCTCTGGTCCGCTGCCGTCCAGTGAGAAAACGGCCACCCGAGTGGCCCCGGAGAAACTACGCTTCCCCCGGACAGTGGCCGGCTCCCACAAACCGAGAGCGTTCTGGAGTCCGGGTTGTCCGAAGGACAGCCAGCGACTTTGCAGCACCCCGGCTTCCTTTCTGTGCCAAAACCCGCTCGTTTCCATCTACAGAGAGTCTTAAGGTGCCTGCCTCGTTCCTACGGCGCCACGTCTCGGCAGACCCCCAGTCTTAGCCTCACGCCCTGCTCACGCCCACAGCCCCGCTCCTCCCTCACTGTGACCACCACTGTCCCCAGCTTTAAAATGGGAGGAAACGCCCGCAGTGCCCAACGCCCCCCACCTCCCCACATGCCTGTGTGCCATCCTGCCCGCTCCTGCCGCCCCCCACCTGTCCCCAGCAGTCAGGCCGCTGGCTCCACGAGGAGAGTGAGGGGCCAACACCGACCCTAAGCATTAGCCACACAACTAGCGTTTTTACCCCAAATGGCAACATGAGACATCCGTGGATTCAAAGGCTTAAGAAAACCTGAAACAAAATAAGAGCCCCACTTTCTCCGGCGGGGGGCCTGCCCGGCCTCTCCCCCTCCTCCTCTGGTGCAGCCCTTCCTGCCAGAGGTCACAGCAGAGACGCCCCTGGTCAAGTCACAGCGCAGGCTTCGGCCACCCGGTTCACGCACTCTCCTCCCCCTGCTGCCAACACGGAGAACCCACCCCCGCAGCCTCCCGGTCTGCCGGCCCCTTTTGCGGGTCAGTGATGGCACCGGCGTGGAACTCGCACACTTCACTAGTTTGCTGCCCACGATGCTCAGCTCAGCCCTGTGCCCTCACATCTTGGGAACAAAATAATAATTAAAACCAAGGAAAGGTTTCATAAGGAAAATAAATTCCCAGTAAAACAAAATCATAGCATTTTCTAAAGACTATTTTGAAAATGCCTGGAATACAAGTATAGGTTTTTCGGAAGTATCTTAATTCTCTTTTAAGATGAAAAAAAAAATTTTTTTGAGATTTTATTTACTAATTTTTAGAGAGAAGGGAAGAGAGGGAGAGAAACATCCATGTGTGGTTGCCTCTTGCGCGCCCCCTACTGGGGACCTGGCCTGCAACCCAGGCATGTGCCGTGACGGGGAACCCAACCCACAACCCTTTGGTTTTCAAGCTGCCACTCAGTCCACTGAGCCATACCAACCAGCCAGGGTGACAAGTTTTCTTACGTTACCAACTCGTATTTCTATTTCTCTTAGCTTAAGTCTTGGTTCATTAATGTCCTCATATGTATCTCTTTGTATCTATTATGTAATAGGTACAGAATAGTAATACCCAGCACTATCACTATCAAGGTGATTCCAGAAAACCGGGGCCTTTCTTTTTTTGCACTTCTTCCCTGGGGATGACCTCCTTGGGGATTGCGTAGTTAAAGGACCAAAGGAAAACATGCACAATGGAAACTTAAAAGGAAACTAACAGAAGAGCTACTCACCGCCACTCTCAGCAATTCCTTTTCTACTTGGTCCAGCTTATTCTGCTTCGATGCCGCGGAATACAGAGCGGTGGCGTAGCGACCTTCGATGCCGTACACCTGAACGGGTGGCTTGAACAACGGGTGGGGCACGGGAAGAGAGGAAAAGGAAAGTCAGCCAAGACAATATTACACTGTCAACAGCAAAACTGAATGCTTGTGATTTAAAAGATACATCTTCTTGATCGTAAATTAGTTTAACCATGTCCCCGGAGAGCTATCCTGAATGGCGGTTCTCAAACGAAGAAGTATCTCCTCGGCCAGGCCAGTCTTTGAGCTTCCAAAGCCTCCCCTTACAGCGAGGGCCTCAGGGGACACGGTGTCTAACGTCCCTTCCAGCGTAACTACTTAGACTTCATTGCGGCAATTCTGAGATGAACTGATACTTCTTTTGCACCTGATGCTGCTCAGTCTGCATTCCAAGTGCGGGAGGGTTTCGACACTGATGAAGGCCGTTCTGAGCAGGTCAGGGCCGTGAAAACAGGTGTCTGTGAGACACACACAGGAGCCCACTCGCGCATCTCGTGGCACCACCGCAGACGTCCCCGGCAGGCTCAGCGGCTCACCGCGCGCCCGGCACTTGGCCTCCTTCTCACGGTGAGCCGCAGGCTGTCCTGCGTGCCGCCACTGGTGTGGGACTCCACGCCCGAGTGGTGCTGGGTGGCATTTAGCTCCAAGACCTTGGGCAAGTCTTCTAGAGTCTCAGTTTCCTCTTCTGTAAGATGGGAAGACCAGCTACTTGCCATCGCTGTTCTGGGGTTCTAGGAATTCTCCTAGTTGAAGGCCACGTGGGGCCTGTGACACAGCAGGCATCCGACATCACCTGTCCCCTAGCCCCACGCACACAACACGTTTCGGGAACCACAATCGTGCAGCAAGATTTCGGCAGGAACTAAACAGAAGCCCACGCCCCCCCCGGTGTTGCTGCTCATCTCTGCTTTGAAGTGACAGAGTAAGCTGACCTACCCGCACAAGCTTGGAGAACGGCCGGGCCACGGATGTGCTGAAGCATCGCACCTTGAAAACAAAGGAAAGCACGTCACGCTGAGAATACTTGAAGAATTTCTATATTTAAGAAAAAAGTTTAGCGTGAGTTTTACACGGTGCGTTTCTCATGTTTGCGTCATAACGTAGGTTCCAGGAGGGTGGGCTCCTCTGTGCCGGGAGGCGATCTCCCCGCTGAGAACCTCCCAGGCTGCCTGGGAGTCTGCCCGCTGGCGCGCCGCCCTCCTTTGCTAGGACAGGCTGAGGCCGGCACGCCAGTATAAAAACACTGAGTTCGATGAAATATGTGTTTCAAAACATTTAAAGGGTTTTCAGCATTTATATTACCACCCTTGGGCGGGATTTTAATAAAAAGCGGGAGGACTCCCGTCATGATTTGCAAGAGGTGCGGTCTGCAAACGAAGCCCAGCCCCCGCGCCGAGCAGGGTGAGCTGTGAGAACAGGCTCCCGTGCTGGGAGATGGCACCCTCTGGGGACGGGCAGCTCGGAGTCCGCTCTTTAAAAGACCCTCACAGAGGCACAGGCCACCTTCAAGCAACTCCGGCTCCTCCGCAGTGTTCTACCACAGAACTGCCCACGAGGATGACAAAACAGCGACACTTGGGGGACAGGCATGTGAGCTGCCGGAGGCCCCTCCAGGTAAAGCGTCGTATCAAGAGCAGGAATTTCCTATCTTCCATGTGACTCCCTGGAACCGGATCTCAGCTCTACCCCTTTCTGGCCAAGCACCCAAGGCCGGAACGTTTTAACTTTTCTGTCTCATTATCCTTGGCATAGATCCTTAGCATTATCCTTATGACCCCTGACTGGTCTGCGCACCACGGAAATGGGAGATGACCTGGGGGCGGGCCGTGCTCTTCGCTCGCCGTCCGGGAAGCCGGGCCCCCAGCTCCTGGGCCCTCGAGCCTGCCGCTCCCGGAGCGGTGCTCGCAGTACGCTCGGGTGAGGCGCGCGCAGCCCCGCGCCCCCTGCCCGCGACGCCCGGGGTGCGGACGCGGGGCTACCCGAGCCTCCTTGCGTGGCCCGTACTCGCCGGGCCCCACGACCCTGAATGGCAGCCACGCTCCCCCAGCTGTGGCCTCGCACCGTGGCTCTAGGGGTCTTGAACGGTCACCCTCGGAGGGATCCTCCCGCTGGCTTTCAGGACCTCCAGTCTCACCTGCCGGGAGAGCCCGGACGCCGCTGTGGAGGCCATCTTCTCCCGGGCGGCTGTAGGTCAAACCCGACTTGGGAGGGAGATTGGAGGGCACACGCGTGCGTCAGCGTAGCCGCTCGGCCCGCTGGGAAATGTAGGCGTACGTCGTCAGGCCGCATGCGCAGGGCCCTCGGCTGGGCTGGGAGTTGTAGTCCATAGAAGTGGTTATGACCTACGGGGCTGGGGGTGGGGTTGGTGCGCTCCAAGAGCCCTTGAAAAAGAAATACTTGCGTAACTAAGCGCCCGTTAGTGTAGAGTGGATTAATTGTCCCTAGCTTTGAAATTTCCATTTAGACAAATACGGTGGAATTTGTCCCATGTGACATTCCACACTAGCATCATTGGCATCCTTAACTACCCCTTCTTCCAACCACGCCAAAGTGTGTGTCAAGTGCAGTTCCTTACGCTGTATTAAAAAATAAAAATAAACCTAACTTTGCAGCCCCAGAAACAGACACTACGTGCCTTGTACCTGGGACATGACTACCCCTTCGTCACTCCCCGCCCCCTACCCTGCCCCATCTCCCCCGAGTGCTTCAGCTGTTTGGGTAGAGTGATTATCCGAGAATCAGACATAAAGTAGAACTGGGGTTGGAGCAAGTGTGACGTCGGAACCGAGGACCCAACACTAGCCTTCACAAAAACAACCTGTGTTCAACCCGTTTCCCCCTAAGTGGAGCTTACTCTAATTTTCTCTTCCGTAAGAAACAGAATGAGCCCGCCGAGCTACCTGGCTGCACTAATGGGGTCCGGTGGCCAATTAACACATTTTTGTCTGCTCCCATCTCTTATAGGAGCACAGACTAATTCATTCATTTATCCTTTTAGAGTGCAGTTTTTCCCATCATTACAAAAAACTTGTAAAAGTGCAAAAAAGTGGAAGGAACGTGCTTGCCCCCTTTCCCACCACCAGAGGCAGCTGTTGTCGGCATTTGGTCGTGTTGTCTCCCTGTAGTTTCCCGGGTGGTAGCCTGAGCTGCCCAGGCTTGAATCCCAATCGCTCCAGGCGACCTTGGCCCAATCACATAACTCCTCTGTGCTTCAGTTTCCTCATTATAAAATAGGCATCACATATAATAGCACCTGCCTTATGGGTTGTTAGGAAGAACAGGGAAGTGAATACATATGTTGTGAAGTATTTAGAATAATTGCTTGACACAGTGGCACTCAATAATGTTCTTTATAGCCCTGGCTGGTGTAGCTCAGTGGATTGAGCGCGGGCCTGTGAACCAGAGGATCGCGGTTCGATTCCCAGTCAGGGCACATGCCTGGGTTGCAGGCCAGTTCCCAGCAGGGGACACACAAGAGGCAACCGTACATTGATATTTCTCTCCCTCTTCCTCTCCCTTACCCCTCTAAAGACAAATTAAAAAAATAATAATAATAATGTTCTTTATTTTGTCTTTATTTTAAATACATATACAGATTCACAATTTGCATATAATTTAGTATCTCGACTTTTCCCTTCATACACGAGAAAAAAGCGTACCAAATTATATGTGGTTTGTGAATATCTGCTTACGATATAAGTGGATTTCCAAATCATATAATTTTCAGAGCCCTCGAGGAGAAAGTGATGACAGGGAACATGTGAAACGGAGTCACTTTACCCAAGCTGCTAAAATTGCTAACACCATGAGGCTTAAGGCCTGAGGACAGACCTCGTTCTTGTTCCAACTAGGATGGGAACTTACATCGTTCTAAACTTTCCAATCTTGCATCAATGCCTGGGTGTGCGTCTGGACACACGGCGCACCTCCAGGTGACACTCTAGTTAACCCCTCTGCGCCCACCCGACGTCCATTATCCAGACCTCCTGGCATCCACCGTCTGGAGACTCTGAGACCCTTGACTAAGTCTCTATCATTTCATTTGTAGCAACGCCCCCAGACTCTTTGAGTTTGTTTGACATTATTTTAATGGCTGCAGACTGACCCATCCAGTGGATAGTCTGTAACTTTATTCAACGAATTTTGAACATAATTCAGATGGTTTCCATTTTGGTGGGGGGGTTGTTGCTATTTTAAACAAATTCGCATCGTCTGAACATCTTTAGACACATTTTTTCCCCCTTTACATTAGGATAACTTCCAAATACATTTCCAACAGGCCCAGCTTGGTGACAGGGTGCGAGCATTTGAAAAGTCTGTGATGCGTTCTACAAAAAAATTGTACTTTCTGCAAATTTTAACAAGTTTACTTTCACTAGCAGTGCATAAAAATCCTTGTTTGACCCCACTCTGCAATCTACTTTTCAGAGGCTGGTTTCCCAGAAGCCTAACAGAAAGTATATTCATCACGCAACACGTTTGACTGAGCACCTGTTATGAGCAGGCAGCTGTTCTGTGCCCTGGGGTTACAGCAGGGAGCAGGACAAGGTACTTGTCTTCATAGACCTTCCGTTCTACGTGGAACCAAATCACAAAACCTGCGTTTCCAAATGTGTGGGTGTCAGTAGGTACAATACAAACCCACTTGGAAAACCCTAGACTCTTTATTGCACTGCTAATTAACAATAGGTGAAAGGTGGGACTGTCATGGTGCAGAAGTTCATTTCTTTAATCTGACCTTTCTCCTTCTTTCCTCTTGATTCAAACTGGCCTTTTCCAACCTGGGAGCACTCCGACGCCCCCGCCTCCCTCTCCGTTGCACAAGCACCTTGTTAACCGTGAAACCCTCAGGACAGTGAGGTTCTGATCAGCATCAGATAATCCCAGGGGCAAAGCCTGGGATCTGTGGGCCACAGAGACAGAGTTTTAGTCAAAATGAAGATAACACCTGAGCCTCAGCTGTGCTTCAGCTGCAGGCCCGCCACACCCTCAGGAGCCAGACTGTGCAAGGCAGGACCAGGTGCCCAGATTAACGACCAGTGTCGACCAATCAGTGGAGACCAACCACTAGTGTCGACCAATCAGTGGAGACCAACCACTGGTGTCGACCAATCAATGGAGACCGCCACCCTCACCACGGTGGTTCGCGATTTTCCCTTTGTACGACCAGTCCCGGAGAAGCCATCCGAGGGTCGGGTGTTTGAGTACCCGCTCACCTGCGACTCCAGGTGTGCGCCGTTTCCTCGACTAGTAAACCTGTCCTGTCTTTGCTGCAATCCCCTGTTCATGTCTGACTCGGCGCTGGTTCTCAGGGTGACGGCCCCTTCGGTTCAGTGACGCGGTGGCACAGCCTCAGTGGGCGGCGCTCCCCATTTCCTCTGCAGTCACCCCCATCCCAGTCCAGCCCCTCGCGAATCACCAACGTGGGAGCGTGCGGCTGTTTGAGTTTTAGGGTTTATGAGCCGGTTGCACACGTGTGGTTTCATTTCTGTTTAGTCTCAGGATACCTCTAAAATGCATGCTCAGGACGAGTTTCCGGGCGTGGGATTTGCATGCCAGGGACCGCTGGCACTCTGGGTGATTTGGACAATCAGAGGAGCACAGGAGGGGCCCGAAGCCCCCTCGGGCAAACAACCCCCTTTTCCTCGGGCTCTGGGGCCCTTGGGCGCCTGCCGAACTCTTACTGCAGGCAAAGTGCGGAGAGGACAGGCTGGGGTCCGAGGCAGACTGTCCCGGGGGGGCCAGCTGGCAGAATAGAGAACTTGAAAAAAAAAAGAATTTTGTCCCACAGAAGAAGGGGAAAGACTCAGCCCTCTGCTTTGATAGAGCCTTCCCTCTGTACACACTTAAGTGTTTGAAATTTAGTTGTTTCATTTCACAGCTGAGACCAAGGAGTCGAAGGGACTTGCCCAAGACCACAGGCCAGGTCTACAGTGGCAGCAAAACCCAGACAGCAAATCTCGACTTTTTTCTTTTATGCTGACTTTTGATTCAAGACAAATACTCCTCACTGTTTTATCTCCTCTGCTAAGGCGCCCATGTCCGTGCAGAGAAGAGCAGTGTGGCGTCACGAGCCCTCAGTTGCATGCGTTTTAAAAAGCAAAGGGACGCTCCTTTGGGCCCGGAAGGAGCCCCTGCACAGCTCAGAAACCTGGGCGAAGGGTGACATGCAGGAAGCTCACCGCACTCACCTGAAAACAGCGAAAGATCGGAAGCCAGTGTCTGAGGACGAGAAAACGGTTTTACAAATGGCGCGTCGCGCAGCCATTCCAATGAGATTCACAAGTCGTATTTAATGACATAGACAATATTTAATGACACTGAAGAAAAAACACAAATTACATCCTGTGTTTTGTTTGTTTGTTTGTTTTACAATGAGCATGTGTCACTACCATAATCGGAGGGCGGGCGGGGAGGAAGGATGCTCTGACCCTGTCCCCGTAACTCCCGTGTCCGCAGCGGGAAAGCCACCTGCTGCTGACACCCAGGATGGTGGCTTCAGGCTGATGAGCTGCTCGAGGACCCGGCTCCCTCCAATTTCCCTCCCGAGATTAGCTTCAACGAAGACACCACTGGTCTGGAGGACATTTTCTTTCCTTTTTTAACAAACATTTTTATTTATTTTGAGAGAGAGAGAGGAAGTGAGGGAGAGAAACATCAACTGCACGCCCCTAACTGGGGACCTGGCCCGCAACCCAGGCACTTGCCCTGACTGGGAATTGAACTGGCGACCTTTTGGTTCACAGGCCGGCACTCAATCCACTGAGCCACGCCAGCCAGGGCATCTTTTTAAAGTGAAATTTATTGGGGATAACATCGGTTAACAAGATTATATGAATTTCAGCGGTGCAACAGTATAATCTGACATCTGTATACTCCGTTGCGTGCTCCCCACCCCAAGTCTAGTCCCCTTCCGTCACCGTGTGCTCGACCCTCCTCATCCCCTTTGTTCTCCCCACCCCTCCCCCTCCGGTAATCTCCGGGCTGTTGTCTGTATCTGCGTGTCTGTGTTTTTGTTCGCTGCTTTCAGTTTTCTACCCCACGTGCGAGTGAAATCCTATGCTTCCTTCCTTTTCCATCTGATCCGTTTCGCTCAGCATCATACGCTTGAGGTCGTCCAGGTCGTTGGAAACGACACTTCACCCGCTGTATACACGCGCCGATCCTCCCCGCCCACTCATCTGTCCCTCGGAGCGCACTTGGGCTGTCTCTGTGTCCTGGCTGTTGTGGACGATGTTGCAGTGAGCACAGATGTGTGTATTTACAAACAAGTGTTTTTAAAGTGTTCGGGTAGATACCCAAAAGAGGGATTCCTGGGTCCTATGGTACCTCCATTCTCAGTTTTTTTGAAATCACTCCCAACGCCTTCCACAGTGGCTGTGCCAATTTACATCCCCGCCAGGAGGGCACAAGGTTCCCTTTTCCCAGAGGATTTTTTTTTAGCTTTGCAGAATGCCTACTGCATATGGGAAAGCGTAGTACTAAGGCTTTCCCTTTACATTTTATTATGCTGGAAGGATCTGGAACTGTTTGTGTTAGTCATGCATTTATTTATCTCGGAGTGAATTCCGCATCAATTTTCTGTTCCTTTCTCCCCCAATCCTCTGTAAAAGACCAGAGCCACCTCCTGTCTTGGGCCACAGGCTGGCAGCCCAGATTTAAAACTTTATATGTAGATTATTTTTCCGTTCACCCTGAAGAGCGGGGAAATGCCTTTGTCAGCTTTCTGCATAGGCGTCTGTGACACCTCCCTGTTAAAGGGGGCTCTGGGGCTGGCCCACCCGACGGCAGAGGCCCCTGAGCTGGGTCTGACGGGCCACGCTCTGGACAAGAAAGGGCTTTCAAGAGGATAGGGGACTCTGAGCTGTTTACTGTTGGGACTTGGTGCACCTGTTACAGAGGAAAAGCACGTGTGTCCATGTGACAGATGGCTCGGTGGGGAGAGCGGGACCAACGCCGGCGTTGGTCTAGACAAGACAAGATGAAGCACCCAAAACAAAGCGAAGTCACTCCCGTCAACCAGGACGGCCGCCAGTCGGCCGTGACACTTCGGTTCAGGACGGAGACTACCTAGGTCAGAGCAGACGCGTCTGACTAGGGGACACACATCTGCCCACGTGATCCGAGCAGATGCGTCTGCAGGGCGGGACCCCCCACAGATAGGCTCCGGAGCAGGGTCCCCACTTGCCAGCAGGGGCGCCAAGACATTTATCCACCGACCCAGAAGGGTGGCGTCCCCACTCTCCGGGCGCAACGGAGGCCGGCTCCAGACCACCGTGGAGACAGCCGAGCTCCGCACCCCAGAGGGCTGCCCCACGCCACGCTGACCGCCCTTGGCATCGGCCGCCGGAGGCTCTGCCTGCTGCACGGAGGACGTCGCCTGCCCTGCCTCCCGCCTGGCTCCGGAGACCCTTCCTCACAAGACTCCCTGCCGACGACCCCCTGCCCACGGTGCTATCTCCTGGACCTGCAGACTGAGACTCTGGGGCTCGGGTTCGCTGTCCCCCACGGATTGCTGTGTGTGTGTGTGTGTGTGTGTGTGTGAGAGAGAGAGAGAGAGAGAGAGAGAGAGAGAGAGAGAGAGAGAGAGGGAGGGAGAGAGGGAGAGAGGGAGAGAGATACTCCCTCAGGTGGTCAGAGTGCGAGTAGGACAGGGGTGTGTGCTGATGCTCCGAGTGAACCTGCGTGCAGCCACAGCCGAGTGCGCAGCGTCGTCCCCGTGGGTGACTCCGGTCCGTCCCCTGGTGCCGGGCTGCTCCGCAGGCAGCTGGCCGAGCGAGTGCGCGGCTGACTTACAGGAAAGACTGTGTCATGGACATACGGTTGTGACGGTGATTTTTTTGTCTTTGGAGAAAGCTGCATCGACAACTAGGACCTGGAAGGAGACAGAGGGAGGCCCTGGCCCCCGACCCCCGCAGGAACTGGCCTCTGCTCTCCCTTTCCCCTCCAGGCAGCAGGGCAGGTCCTGCTCACCTTCCCAGCGCTCAAGGTCACGCCGGCGCTCAGCCCCGCTCGGGCCGCTGAGGGCCATCCTGACACTAGGGGGAGCCGTCTGCTCACGTTGTAAACGGCCGGTGGCCTTGGAACGCGTTTCTTTCCAGAGCTTTCTCTGTTCAAACCTCTGTGTTCCTGCCCACACAAGCGAGTGAGAATCGGAGCGTTGTGTGATGGACGAACAACACGACCTCTGAGAGACGCTCCAGTCCAGGCTCCTCGTGTTTCGGGGCCCAGACAGGTAGAGGTTCTCGTTCCTGTCACACGATCTCCCCCCCCCCCGACCCCCCCCCCCAAACTTGCAGCATTATGTCCACTCTGATGAGCCCACTCAGCCCTCCCACTGCCCGCAGCGGCCACGTCGGGGCATTTGCCTCCACAGGCCCCGCAGCCTCAGGCTCCTGGGCTGGGGCAGACCTCGGGTCCCCTTACCCAGGCCTTCCTTCTGGGTTTGGGACCGTCCAGGGCCGCTGTTCAGTGGGCGCCCTGTTCCGGGAGGCGGTAATGACCGAAGGCACGGGGCTGTGATTGGCACAGAGCGTTCCTCCACTTCTCGTTTAGACAAAAATGTTGACCGTAAGCTGAGGACAGGGAACACGGTGGACGGTGTGCGGAGGCAATGTGCCCCAGCTTGGCGGCCCTGCCCAGGCCGGGGCCCCGGGGGTCACTAGCCTTTCCTGCAGAGATGAGCCGAGCTGGGCTCTGCAGCGCGCCGCCCCCCCGGGCCCAGGTTGGAATGCCAGCCCTGTCGCCTGCCGGCTGCGTGGCACAGGTGAGCCCCTGACCTTGGCGCCTCCGTTTCCTCCCTGAGGGCAGAGCTAGGGACAGTTCAGACCTCGTGAGTCCCTGCTGGGGGGCGTTTAGCTGGGCGCTGGCACCGGCCTTTCCCCTCCCACTCCAGACCGTGGCTCCCTCCAGGTGCAGAGGCAGGACGAGCACCTCATGGGTCCTGCTTCAGTGCGGGGCTTTGATTCTGGCTTTCCTCTCCCTCTCCTGAAGGCTGGGAGAGGGTGTGGCTCCCCCCCCCCCCCCCCGCCTGCTCCCTCCGCAGGTGCAGGCTGCAGGGGGGAGGCAGAGGCGGGCCCTCACCTGGACAAGACGGCCCAGACAGACGGCTGGTGGTGTCAGAACAGTGGGCTCTCAGGGGAGACCAGTAAACACAAGCGCTGAACACTGTTTGCTTTTAAAAAGGGTGGGGGCGTATATGTCATGCAAATAAAAATGCGAGCACGGTAGGTGTTTTACAGCAGTTCGGTGTGAAAAAGGAAACTGTGTGGTAAAAACGAAGAAAGGAAGTGACACATTTCCCTCCTTTGCACAATTATTTTGCTGCGGTAAAAGCCAGGGCAACGGTCAGGGCGGGGAGCGCTCCCCGAGGGTGGGGCAGCTGTGGGACGTGCCTGGAGCGGGGGACCCCACAGGCGGACGGGCCACCAAGCAGTCGTCGAGGACACGTGGGGCAGAGCCGGCGTTCCCGTGTTCGTGTCCCTGCGGGAGCAAGCGCAATGCCTGCGGGGAGGTCCCGCTGGCTCAGGCTGGGCTCTGTTTGGGGCGAGGCGCCTTCTGTAGGGACGGTGGAGGAGGACGAAGCAAGCCCCGGGGTCGCAGCCCACCCAGCCCAGCGGGGGGGGGCGGGGGGGGCTGGAACCTGAGGGAAAAGGAGGCTTTTTCTACCCCTGAGTTGAAAGGCAGCCAGTTTCTGGAGCAAGGAAGCAGCGCGACCTTGCGGATGGCCCTGGGCACCGAGCGAGCAAGCGAGCGTGGGGAGGAATACCTAGGCCGGCCCTTCGCGGCGCGGAGCACCGCCCGGGGCGGCTGGGCGGCGGCCAGTTCCTCCAACAGGATTCCAGCCTGGCTAAAAGCACGCTCTCCTCGGAGAGTTTAGGCAACGAGGAAGTTATTCGTGGGCTGCGCTTTGGGGGCTCAGGCCAAACCTGCAGGGCAGCAGCGTGCTCAGACCCTCTGTGTTGCCTGGCTCGGAATGGGATGGACAGTCACCCCCACTTCGATCGTTCGTTCATTCATTGGGGTGTTGCTTCATTTAACAAACACCGGCTGTGTGTTGGACCCCACGGCAGAGGCTGCAGGGAGCGACCTCAGTCAAGGCTCGTGCTGCTTTCAGGGAGCTTTTGCCAGATTGTCTTTGAGTCAGTGTTTAACTTAGAAAAAAAAATGCCTTTCCTTTGCTCTGTTGAGGGAGAATGTTGGTATGGATGTTCATCTAAAAAGTCAAACTAGACTTCCAGCCAAGATGGAGGCGTAGGTGGACACACTGTGCCTCCTCGCACAACCAAGATTAAGGACAACAAAGATTTAGAAACAAACAAAACAATGAGATCTCACAGAAAATTGAACTGTAAGGAAGTGCAACAACTATTCATCCAGACTGGTAAGAGGGGCGGAGTCAGTGGCCCTCGGAGAGGGATCGAGGCAGGAGAAAGCGGTGGCTGGAGGTCTTGGGCGTGCAAGGCAGCTTGTTCACCATGGACACGCATTCGAGGGCAGATAAACCAGGTGAAAACGGGAGACAGACCGCACAACCCAGGGCCCCGGCGCCAGGAAATAAAGCCTAAAAGCACTGATTGAAAATACTTGTGGGGGTTGAGGTGCCGGGAGAGACTCCCAGCCTCACAGGAGAGTTCGTCGGAGAGACCCACAGGGTCCTGGGACGTACACAAGCCCACCCACACGGAAATCAGCACCAGAAGGGCCCGGTTTGCTTGGGGAAAGCAGCAGAAGTGACTGGAATCCAGGAGAGAGCGGAGCAAGTGCCATTGTTTCCTTCGGACCCCGCCCCCACATACAGCATCACAACCCAGCAACTGGGCTGCCCCGCCCTGGGGAACACCTAAGGCTCTGTCCCTCTTACGTAACAGGCGCGACCAGACAGCTCCCCACCAAAAAAATATGGCTGAAGTGGAAGAACAGATCAAAGCTCCAGAAAAAATACAACTAAGCAACCAAGAGATAGCCAACCTATCAGATGCACAGTTCAAAGCACTGGTCATCAAAATGCTCACAGAATTGGTTGATTTTGCTCACAAATTAGATGAACAAATGAAGGCTACAATAAGTGAAATGAAGGAAAACACACAGGGAACCAATAGAGATGGGAGGAAAACTGGGACTCAAATCAATGGAGTGGACCAGACGGAAGAAACAAACAACCAAACAGAAAAGAAGGAAGAAACAAGAATTCAAAAAAATGAGGAGAGGCTTAGGAACCTCCGGGACATCTTTAAACGTCCCAACATCCGAATTATAGGGGTATCAGAAGGGGAAGAAGAAGAGCAACAAGTGGAAAACTTATTTGAACAAATAATAAAGGAGAACTTCCCCAATCTGGCAAGGAAAATAGACTTCCAGGACGTCCAGGAAGCTCAGAGAGTCCCAAAGAAGTTGGACCCAAGGAGGAATACAGCAAGGCACATCGTAATTACATTAGCCAAGATTAAAATGAAGGAGAGAATTCTAGAAGCAGCAAGGGATAAGGGGACAGTCACCTACAAAGGAGTTCCCATCAGACTGTCAGCTGATTTCTCAAAAGAGACCTTCCAGGCAAGAAGGAGCTGGAAAGAAGTATTCCAAGTCATGAAAGGCAAGGACCTACATCCAAGATTGCTCTATCCAGCAAAGCTTTCATTCAGAATAGAAGGGAAAATAAAGTGTTTCTCAGATAAGGTCAAGTTCAAGGAGTTCATCATCACCAAGCCCTTATTCTATGAAACGTTAAAGGGACTTATCTAAGAAAAAGAAGATAAAAAATAGGACAGTAAAAAGACAGCAAACTCACAGCTATTAACAACCACACCTAAAACAAAAGCAAATGACTAGAACAGGAACAGAACCACAGAAATGGAGATCATATGGAGAGTTAGCAACAGGGGAGTGGGAGGAGGAGAGAGGGGAAAAGGTATCGGTGGGTAGAAAATCGACAGGGGGAGGGCAAGAATAGTGTGGGAAATGCAGAAGCTAAAGAACTTATGACACATGGACATGAATTAAAGGGGGGATGTGGGTGGGAGGGGGTGTGCAGGGTGGGGGGGAGTGATGGGGGAGAAATGGGACAGCTGTAATAGCATAATCAATAAAATAAAACAAAATTAAAAAATAATAAAAAGTCAAACTAACTAAATTGCACACAGTTCTGTAAAGTCTGGGCTTTCATTATAGATTTTTAAATCAGGAGGAATTCCTTCTATATCTGAGCCCCAAAGAGACCAGTATGCTCCTCCTGTCCTATCTTGGCAACTAATTGCAACAACTAAAGGGAAAGGAATAATACAAATAGATCATTCCGGTAGGCAGAGCATCGCCGCACAGTCGCAAAGTGGTTGCTCATCAGGAATGAAGCTGGGACCCACTCAGGGTCACTGGTGCAAACTGGTCCACTTGCTATGATGGCAGAAAGCGGGTGTCCTCTCCTCTTGTGACCTGTGACGGCGCCGTGCACTCCAGACTCAGTGGACTTCCTCTAATCCAGGTTTGCTGACGTTCTCGAGGCATGGACATTTTCCTTATTTGTGTTCTGGCTCCGAAGGCTTCCTGAGAACATTCTGGAAGTCGTCTTTCGAGGGTGGTAGCCACCAATCCTGACCCCTGATTGCAGTAGTTGTGGAACTTAAAGGCTGCCGATGTCCACTGTGCACACGTGAACTCGAATCTGCGTGAGCTTAAGTGTTCATGATTGGACGGGGCTTAAAATACCAGGCTGCCATTTTAATTATGGGGAGGAGGAATGCGCTGAGCTGAGAAAAGAGTCACAAAGCGTTTCTAAGTTTAAGAAAAAGCCGGCTCCAAAGAGTATTCAGTCTATAGCACGGTGATATTTTGGTTGCGGAATCTCAGAGGTCCATGCATCACACAGAAGGCCAGAAGGAGAGGTGCAAACGTGTCAGCGGCTGGAACTGCCGAGAGGGGGTTTTCGTTTGTCTTTTCCTTCGTGCTTTTCTGTGTTTTCCAAAGTGTTAGGCATCAGTCATACAGATTTCGTAGAGGGAAAATTCCCTCATAAATGTTACCGTTAAATCTCTGCTCAGGGGCAACATGATGAGGAGGATCAAAGAGGCCATCCATCCATCATCAATCCACCATCCATCCATCCACCATCCATCCATCCATCCATCCATCAATCCACCATCCATCCATCCACCATCCATCCATCCATCCATCATTAATCCACCATCCATCCATCCACCATCCATCCATCCATCCATCCATCAATCCACCATCCATCCATCCACCATCCATCCATCCATCCATCATTAATCCACCATCCATCCATCCACCATCCATCCATCTATCCATCCATCAATCCACCATCCATCCATCCAACATCCATCCACCATCCATTCATCCATCCATCTATCCATCCATCAATCCACCATCCATGATTTTTGTTTAACATTTATATTTTTCCACCGATTTTATTTATTAAAAAATGTATTAATTAATTAATTAATTTACCTTTTCTATTTACTTAAAAAAAGTCTCAACCCCTTGCTGCGTGTCTGGCTCAGCCAGCTTTGGGCTCTCCGCCTGCAGAGGCCCCTAAGTCCAGCACTAGGTTCTCAGTTCCTGCGAGAGAAACTGGCAGGAGGGGTGAAATGCATTTCCCTCCCCGGAGACTCTGGGAGGTAGTTCTGGGTGGGGCCTGGGAAGTTCGTGCTTTAAACAAGCACCCCACTGTGGTTCTGACACTGACTACGTGGTACCACCCTTTGAGAACCTGTCTAAATAGCTTAAACTCTAAAGATGGTGAAAGATGGTGGAACATGAAAACCTGGCTTGTTGGTTCTTTCATAGGGTCTCTCAGTCCCACCAAGATGTCCCTGGATCCAGGACCCTTAGCGACACTATCTTATTTCAGAGTGTGACGTGTCTTCTTGGAGTGACATCAGAATAGCCCCAGTCGGGCTGCCGGCACCCTTGAAGGTCCTTAGGTGTGGCAAGCGCCCTCCTTCCTTCCGGGGCGTCGGCAATGGCACGAGAAGTGCCAGGGACCCCAGCGGCCGAGGCCCCTTCCTCAGCGGGTCGTGCACGCCAGGTGCTCCCCTGGGCACTTTGCGTTCATTCGCGTGTTCAGTCCTCTCGAAACCCCGTAGGTTACCTGCAGACGAAATCATCCCCATTTTACAGGTGAGGAAACTGAGGCTGAGAGAGGCTAGTTAACAGGCCCACAATGACCCGGGCAGCCAGCTGGCATCTCCCCAAAGACTCTGGGCCCATCTAGCCCCAAACTCTGCCGCTGGCCCTGGTGCAGCCCCCGGGGCTCGAGAGTGTGGGCCGGTGGCCGTGCTGGGCAGCTTGCTGCGCGCAGCCCCGGAGGAATGCGTTCTTCTCTTTCCTTTTCTTTTTTTAGAAGGTGGTAGAGTATGAATTTCATTCCAAAGCATTTACATCCACACATTTTTTTGTCACAGAATGCTTTCCGATGTCAAATTGTTATTTAACTTCAACCTTCTAGAAGCGTGTCCTTCACGGTCCCAGCTCGCTGGGGAAAATGCACAAAACACAGCCGGCAGCTGTCCCCGCCTCCGGTCGTGATCCAGGCCACATTCTCCCGAAACACACCCGCCCCGGGGCACGGTGGGTAGGGGAACTTCCACCCAGGCCTGTGGACTCGGGTGTCTGCTGCCCCAGGGGAGGCTGGGGAGGCAGGGGGCCAGGCCGTGCCACGGGGGGGGGGGGGCGGTGGGGAGGGCTTCAGCAAGAGTGGCCGGTGACGGCCACCCAGGGGCATTTACTACGAGTTGTGCTCAGTAGAAAAATTCACGTTTGAAAGAAAAGCTATTCTACCCTAGCTCCAGGAATATTTTTTTCACTTTTTTTTCGTGATAGGATGATCTGTTATTGTTATTATTTCCATTTTAAAAATTTTATTGAGATACAATTCATATGCCATACGATTCATGTCCCCTTTAAAATATTCATTTCAGCGGCTTTTAGAAATGCACGTTTTCCCAGAGCAGACTCTGCTGTCACCAGGACCTGATCCACTGCTGTCAGGCCAGAACGAAGCGCCATGCCCATTCGCAGGCCCCCTCCATTCTCTCCTCCCACAGCACCGCGCCCCCAGCGGCGAGGAGGTTCCGTGGTGACGCTTTGTCCCTTCGGTCAGATTCCAAGAGCCTGCGGAGCTCATCCCTCTTCCTCGCACAGAGTAGGTGCTTAGGACCTGACTTGTCTTGGCGACAGAGCTCTCTCTCCGCCTTGAGATTCTCCGCCCCTTGGCTGGGCGTCCGGTCACTTAGAAAGTGCGTGCAGCGACTGGAAGAGGAACGCAGACGCCTGGGCCTCCCTCTTGCGCCCCCCTTAGGAGGACCCGCACCCGGGGGAGTCACGTCACCCGATGGATGCTGCATTGACCTTCTGCTGAATTCCGTTAGATTTAGGGGAGACAAGGCCACCTGCGGTCTTACACTGTAACGAGAACGTGCACGGTTCAGGGATGCATTGTGGTTTCCCAGCTCACGCCGACACGGTGAGGACATCGCCAGCGCGGACGGTGGGGGCAGGGGGGTGCGCTCTGACGGGCGTGGGCCTGAACTGGCTGCTTTCGGACGGGGATCAGGCCCCACACGGGCTGTGACGCGGGCCCCCCCCCGCCCCCTCCCGTGTGCCTGGGAATCCACCCACTCAACCCCCTCTCCTTGGCAGAACATAAAAGCTCAAGATAATCCCCTAATCCTGTGGCATTTAAAAAAATTCCTGTTTATGCTGTTGCAGTTGTCCCAGTTTTTCCACCTTCACCCTCCCCCGTCCCTCCCACCCCCACCCCCGCTCCCACAGTCCGCGTCCGCACCGCCGACGAGGCCCGCGGGTCAGACATAGGTTCTCCGACTACTCCCTTCCCCTTCTTGCCCCCTTCTCGCCCCGTCCCGCCCCGCCCCCTTCCCTCTGGCAGCTGTCAGTCTGTCCTGTGGGATTTTTTAATCCGAGGAACGAGCTTTGCAGCTCAGCATTTTGCGCTCGAAGCCGCACACCCTGGAGGTGGGAGCGTCCCGTCCCCGCCTGCCGAGTCCGTGGCGACGGCCTGCAGTGGCGGCCGTGGGTGGCTGTGCCCGAGTGACCGCGCTCCCTCTGCCCCCAGTTGCCACTTCTTTTAGAATTCGAGCAGCGGACGTTCATGCAACAGCTCGTCCCCCGATAAACGGGAATCTAAGACTCCCTGCGATGCGTGCGGCACAGTGGAGAGCACCGCCGCGCCGATCCGTGGGTGACCAGGCGGACGCAGTGCGTCTGTCCACACGAGGGGGCGCTAGTCAGCTGTAAAGAGAAAGGAAGTGGGTGCAGGTGCCACCCGGTGGGTGGACCCCGAAAACAGCGGGCTGGGCGAGAGAAGGCAGTCACGAAAGGCCTCGGATTGTGCTTTCCGTGCCCACGAGGCGTCCACGAGGCAGCCCAGGGCTCCGGGGTTCTGCGCCGAGGGCCCACCGTGCTGCCGGAGCAGCCCAGGGGCCCGGCCCCAGGCGGGAAACCTTCAGGCCGGAGACGCCGAGCTGAGCCGCGTGGGGTCGCCGCAGCCGGTCCTCTCCCTGACCCGCAGGGCTGGACCTGGCCCTCTGGTCGTAGCTGGCTCCGGGCACGCGCTTCAAGGGGCGGAGTAACGCGGAGCCACTGCTCGGTTCAGTTGGAAGGAGGAGGGTTTTTCGGGAGCGACAAAGGACTCCTCCAAAGGAGCTGCAGGGCAGGGTCCTGCTCGGAGAAGAACGTCAGCTGCCCGGCTCTTGACGGTTGCCGGGCTCTCTCTGCTCTGACGGGAGGAGCTGAGGTCAGGGGGCCTCTGTTTTCAAAGCTGCTTTTTCCCCGAGGCAGTCTGATCACCGGTCTGCTGACATCTAGGCGCCGAGATGGCACAGGCTGGTGAAGGCTCTCGCGGAACGGAGCCTGCGCCCTCCTCCTCCTCGGAGGGCCCCCGCGCCCACCGCCAGCTTTCCACTGCCAAGAGGCAGGTAAGTGCACGGAGACCGAAGAGAACACGGGCAAAGTCGTGCCGGAGCTGCCCCAGCGCGGAAGGAGGGGGCGGCCCTGGAAAAGGCACCGCAGGCCTGTCCCAGGGCAAACTTGTTGACGACCCACTGTGCGCAGGCATCAGACTGGCTGCTGCGCCAGGCCCGCCTGGAACCCCCCGGGCCTTCCCTGGCCTCATCAGTGATCCCTGAAAAGCTGGTCTAGGGAAATAAAGAGAATGGACTTAAAAACAAAAACAAAACAACACAAAACACCCTCCCAAAATGTCCACAAAGATGCAGATGCGGAGACGAAAGTGGTTTAGCGGGGGCCGAGGGCTGGGGGGCGGGGAGCTGGGGACTGACCGAGCCGGTGGGGGGGCAGGGTTTCCTTCTGGGGGTGATGAACGTGTTTTGGAATACGTCATCGGTAGTGGTGACGGTCGCACAGCTTTGAGGATATGCTAAAACCCGCTCAGCTGTGTACTTTAAATGAGTGAATTTTATGGCACATAAGTATTATCTTAGTTAGAAAAAGTAAAGAGGAAGAGATTTGCTGCTAAGCCTCCCGAGGGGCTAAAAATAAGAGTAACGGGGGAAACCGGGTCTTAATGGTTGGTGCTGAAGAGGAAGATGACTTCATAGCTCTGCCTGGTCTGCGAGGCGTCTGCCGGAGCGAAAGCCTCGGGTCCTGGCCACCGCCACATGCGTCACCGACCTTCACCGTTCCCACCTGGGTCCCCGGGAACGAAGAGCCCGACAGCTGGGAAAAACTTAGAGATTCCACTCCAGCCGTCTCACTGCTCTGGTGACGAACGCATCCCAGGGGAAGGGCTATGTTCCAAGGGGCCCCAGGGAGTGGCGGGCCCGGAACCCGGCGTCCGCACCTGACATTTCCGGCGGTTGGTTCCCAGCCTCTCCTCCGTGTCTCCCGGCTCAGCTACGGTGATGGGACATCCCACAGGTCGGACTGTTCCCGAAACACAGATCTTCCGTTACTTTCCTCCAAAAGACCTTCAGGAGCCCCCTGCTGTCCTCGGTCCCTTACCTGCCACTTGGCTCCCGCGGGCCCCTCTGTGCACTGACCTTGCTGGCCCAAGACACAGCGTACTTGACAGTATCTCGCCGTTGTCCCCATTTGTCACCGAACGTCGCATGTGTTTACGCCTTCTCTCCCCAGCGGACTCCCGTGTTCCTGAAGACCGGGGCTCCAGCTTTGACCTTGGGGCATGGGGCACAGCGCAGTTCCTGGTACTGGGTGGTGGCGGGGGGGGGGGTGGCTCAGGCAGTGTTTGCTGACCAGCTGATTCCGTTCAGGACTCGGGCGGGTCTCCGCCCGGACTCGTCCGAGGGATGTCCTGGATCCGGCAGCAGGAGGCTGTCTGCGCCCCATCCTCCCACGGGAAGACAGAGACGGAGTTTGATGCTCGGGTGTAAGCTGGACGAAAAGGTGGTAGAAACGTCTCATGAGATTAGATCTAATCTCAAAAAGGCAAAACTCCCGGAGGGAGGCGGTCAAAGGGGCAAACTTCCTCTGCAAGGTCAAACGAGCTGGGCCTGTGGCGTGAGCGGCCTGGTGACCCTTCTCAGTGCCGCCAGGGGGACCCTGAGTTCCCCTCACGGGGAGAAACGCGTGCTCCTCTTCCTTCCCTCTCGTCTCCACGAGAAGCCGGGCGTTGGTGAGCCTCCCGGTGTGTGCGAGTCACACCGTGGTGCTCTGCGATGTCCGAAACCCACACAGGGGTGTCTTCCAGTTACTGCGCAGGGACCCGGGAAACCAGCGAGACGTCGAGGCAAGACTCACGGACTTGAAAACAAAGAACCGAACGTTATTTTTAACACAGACTTTTCTCTCCACCGAGGAAGTAGTTCGGGTCCCTTGGAGAAAACTCAGAAAGTGCTGAGGAAGTTCCAGGAACAGAGGGGCAAACACGGAAAGCCGCCACGACCCCCGGGGGGGCGGTCAGGGGTCTTCTGGGCCGGCCCGGCCGCGTTTCTGTGCACACACACACACCGCAGACTCGGAGCGTGCGCCCGTGAGATCCCGCTCTGCGCGCTGTCCTGTGGCCTGCGTTTCCAGCAGGGGAAAGGTGGGCGTTCAGCAGCGCTGCCTTACGTGGGGAGAATTTGGTTGCCATCGGCCGGCGCGAGTCACTCTGACGACACAGGAGCCCGCAGCTCAGTGTTCGTTTTGCTTCTTTGCTCTTCTTGGTGCAGGAAAGGGTACAGCGGCCGGAGCAGGAAGAGTTCTGGGAACTGAGGCACACGCACCTCGCCAGCGACCCACCGCTGGGGGCGGGCGGGCGTGGGGGCAGCCGCTCTGCCGTCCTGGGCCTGTCTTCCCGCCCGTTCCGCTCGGGAATCCGAGAGGCAACCGTTCTGGTCCTTCTCCAGTTGCGGAGTTCTGTGAGCTTCGTTGGTCGTTGCTCCCTGCCCCTGCTTTATCCTCAGACATGTTGGAGCCCTGCGCGTGCTCTGGAAGGCAGAGGGTGTGGCCGCTTCCCCCTGCTTTGTGCCAGCACCGTACCTGGTGAAGAACCGACCCCCAGGTAGTACTCGTTAAAGACCGAATGGATGAGACGCTCACGGACGATGTCTCTCGTCACGACATCACTAGATCCCATGGTCTTTCGTAGAAGCACCAGATAGCAATTCTGTATTCAGGTTCTCGGGACTGGGATCAAAGTACGAGCAGCATCGTGCGTTAATTGACTCCTGGGAAGTATTCCACCTCCGCCATCCTCAGCTCCCTGTGGCTCTCTCCGAGGCCCCCTTGGGGAGGCGCTGCTGGTTCCGTTCCACCCCGGCCTCCTGACTCCAGGTCCGGGGCCCTCAGCTGCGCCGCCCACCGCTTCATCGGGTCCGACACCCCCTTTTCTCTTTGGTTGGGCAGGTTGCCCCGCAACCATCAGGCAAGCTGACAGCAGTTCTGAAACTCTAGTGTTGCGAAGAATTGCCCGAGGCTGAACGATCCCCTTTTAAGAGACTCACTCGGGGCGATTCCGACGCAGGTGGTCTGGAAAGCCCTCTTGGAGGAACGCTCGCTCAAAACATCTGAGGGCAGCGTTTTGTCCAGCAGAGGAGGTGGCCGTGGGGCGGCCCTTAGGCTCTTCAGGCACCAGCTTCGGTTTCCAAGGAGACTGGGGGGCAACAATGCGGTTCCTCCTGTTCATCGTGGGTTTACTGTGCCGAGAGCTTTTCCAAGGGCTTCACGCGCATTTTGTTCTTTAATTCTCTCGCGAGTCCGGTGGGGTGGGGTGGGTCCTAACACCGCCTGCATTGCACAAGCAGACGGAGGCTCAGACAAGCGCGTCTGGCTTCTCCACAACCAGGCAAGGTGGCCAGTGGGGCTGAGCAATCACGCCCCGCCACTCAGGGCGAGGAAACCTAGCTGCTGTCTTCAGAACAGCTGGTGGGTGTCATTGGTCTTGAGGAAGAGTCATTTGTATTTTGGCTTCGACATTCATGTCGGTGCCCATGTGTGACTTGTGCTGGACCGCTGTGAAACCAGAACGCCAAACAAAGTGGTGAAGTTCACACAACGCCCCAGCCTCCCCTGGGTGCGACCGCTCTCGGAGCAGCCCCGCCCTGGTCCGGACCTATGCTGTTTCGCCTCCACCCTGAACTGTTCTATCAGCGAAGTTCGAACGCTGACTACTGACCAGGTGTTTCATGGTATTAGGGAATTATTATTATTATTTTTACTGTAGATATGATACTGATATTATGGTAATATTTTTAAAAAGTGTTTGTATTTTACAGCTAAGTACTAAACTGTGCACAAATGAAATGCTAGGAGGGTTTGGATTTACTTAAATGATCCCTTTGCGGGAGGAGCGGGGTGGGAGAAGCAAGACGGGGTCAGGACGGTAACTGTGGAAGCCGGCTGACGAGCACGAGAGGTTCTTGTCTGGTGACCTTAGTTTATTCTGTCTGAGCGTTTTCTTAATAACGAGTGAAAAGTAGTTACCTGTCCCCTGTCCCTTACACTCTGCATGTGGACTTAATGCGTCTAACTAAAGCACTCAGATTAGTAACAAATTAATATGGGATTGCCGTAAGAGAGTATTTACATTTTTTAACAAGGGTTTTCAACGTCTTAATCAGGAGAATCCTGTAGCCTGGAAATTTCAGGCATCATATCAGCCTGATAGGGAAGTAGTTAGTGTCGGCGCGAATGTTCTCCTGCAGAACTGCTCCCGACCCCAGACGCTGGGGACCCCAGACGCTGGGGACGCTCTTGAATAACCACTGCCCTTTTTTTTTTTTTTTTTTTTTTGTAATAGTGCTTTATAACGCTATCCTAAAAATAAAAGGCCGTTCAAAGTGGGAGGCAACAAGCATTTGTGGAGATCAACGAGATAGCTCTTTGGGCTGCCCTGGGTCCGGTGGGGCGCAGACAAAGACCAGGGGTGTTTCTGAGCGGGGTAGGGGGACAATTCGCAAGAGAAAGAAGGCATCTCTCTGAGTGCAGACAACACAGCGTGGTGGTGACGTGGGCAATGCTAAACAATGTTTTTAATTTTCATGCCCTAGTCCTCAGCAGGGGTACTAACTGCTTTCTTATCTTGGCAAAGAAAGTGCTCTGGGAAACAATGTTGCGTAGGCCCAGTCCAGCGGTTAGCTTGCCCTGGTTTTAGCATCCCAAAGTGTGAGGCGTGGGGCCGGCAAGGGGCGGTTCCTCTGGGCTGCACCCCCAGCCCCTCGCTCCTTCTCTGTGAGCAGACCGACCGTGTCTACTGCTGAGCGTGGGAACGAACGGGGGCGGGGGGTGGGGTGGGGTGGGGGCGGTCCAGGAGGTCAATTTGATTTCGTTATCGGACTGGTTAATGAATTCTTTCATTTATCCATCTCTCCTGCCAACAGGCAGCACGCACTGTGCGCCTACTGTATACGTGATCCGGTGCTGGGTTGACGTGATTCCAAGGTGTGCAAAGCGACACCTGACTCTGAGGGGGGAAGTGAACTAAGTGAATGAAGGGACCCATGTTTTTCACCCTGAAGCTGCCTTTTTTAAAAAATGGGCATTGATTTTAAGCCGTTTTTTAAGAAACAAAGGACTGAGAACTTTTGACCCTCTCCCCTTTCCTGCCCAAGAGATCCGAACAGAGAGAACCCTGCTTCAGGTGGGGGAATTTCTCGGATGTCGCCATAGCCTAGTCAGCCTAATCTGAACGAAGTATGCTAATCTTTGAGCGGGAGCCCACTGGCTGGGCGCCCCCTGCGTCCCAGAGTTCCTGTGTCACCTAGTGAGCACTGTCCTGCTGGGTGCCTTCCGCTCTTCCTCAGCTGCCTGTGAGTCCCCCAGTCTCCCTTCCGAAACCTGATACCGGCCCCTGGCCCCTGCGTCCTTTGTCCAAAACGTCTTACATACCCAACGTTGCCTCATGGCCTTTGGAATTTTTGTGCTAATGTGAGTTTCCCGTGCACATGTCTTAAAAACATGGATTTTCTCCTGTCAGTGTGTCCCAGCCAGAAGAATTTAGGAGGGGGGAGGAAAAGCTTTCAGATTTTTTTGGCCTCCACGTAATAAATCTGAAAGTTCGAGGGCTTCGTGTGGAGGGCAGGACTTGCGCAGGGCCGTGCAGACTAAGCAGGGGCTCCCCACGCGCCTAGTGAAGGCCCAGATCGGGGCTGGGCCCCGGGGCCCCGGCCCCCCCGGCTGCTCCGGCACAGTGTCTGGTGGCCTCTGTCCTTCTCCCTTCCCACCTGAAACCTCAGGGTTCCCTGTCCCTCCCAACGCCTGCAGGACTTTTCCTGAAGCCTTGCTGTCCACTGCACCCCACAGAACTCGGCAGACTTCTTTCCTGAAAGACGAGTGGCTGGCGGACCCAGGGCCGGGGCTCCGGCCTTGGCGGGTGTCACCGGGTCGGACAGCCGGGAAGGCCCATCCCCGCCTGACACACACGTGACGGCCGGGCTCCCGTGGGGACTGGTGGCAGGGGACCCGGCTCGCTCCTGTTCACCTGTTTGCACGGCCATGACTCACCTCTTCCCCCACACCCCCGCGCTTGCACACAAAGCCACGCGGCGACTTACAGAAGTTCTTTTTAAACACCTTCCCCCAACCCTATCTGAAAATGTCAAGTGTTTCGGTTTTGAGGGAGAAGAAAGCGTGACTCATGGCCGGCTGACAAGCAGCGTATCGGGAGGTATGCTGTGAGTCACGCCGCCCGGCTCCTCGCGGAGGCCCAGCCCGGAAGGGGCATCGTGGGACCAGCCAGTAAAATTCCACGACTTCCGAGGCCGACTCGGAGGAGGCACTGTCGGCGCCCTGGGCTTCCTCCAGCCGCACTCCGCGCAGGGCTCTGGGGACCCTCCGGGCCCGTTGATGTCGGCAGGAAAGCAGGAAGAGTGATTGTTAATAACTGGAATAAAACCATTATTATCTCTCCCTTCCCAGTGCCGCGCTCAGCCAGCCCTGCTTGCTTTTGTGAGCCAGCCAGCCTGCAGGATTTTCTTGAAGGGTATTGGGTTGCTAGGCAACGGAGTGGGCAGCATCCATCACGCCCAGCCGTGTCAGCCAGAGTGTGGCCCAGGAACACGTTTGCCCCCCTCCCCCTGCCTCCCCGCGCACCCCTCCCCCGAGAGCCAGGTGATTTGCATCTCGGGGACAGGAGCCCCGCCAGGTGATTCTGTGTATAAGGCACCACGGCACCTCTGAAGCCCAAATATTGCTTCTGCTTGCAAGGCAGGGCCGTGACGTCGCTGCAGAGGCAGATGCGTGCGTGTGCGCACGGCCCTCACCGGGAGAGTGCAGGCACCGTTTGGAAGCCTGCGTGCCGCTGCCCCGGTGTGTTCGCCTCCGACACGGCCGCCGGCGTCTTGTTCACACTCTGTTCTCCCGAATCTGTCCCCTCCCTCTGTTCTGTGGTCTCCCGGGAGGTGGGGTTCTTGTTTGTGTGGGGACAAAACGGGAGCCGATTCCGAGGGGGGCCTGGGCCCTGGGGCTGACAGCTGGAGGCTGCCGGGCCGCGGGCCTGTCGCTGCGGCAGTTTCGCTCCGGAGGTGCCCCCTTTCTGGGCGGGGTCCCCACCCTGGCGAGGCCGTCCGTGCCTTTTTTTTTCCTTTCGAGCGGGCTGGGTGAGCAGGTCAGGTGCCAGGGGCCGCGTGATGGGCAGGAGGGAAGGTCAGCTTTGGGGCAGTCGGACCTGGATCCAGGGTCTTCCCCTTCCCCTCCCTGCTCTGGCGCCTCGCGCACGCTCGCTCTCCCTGTTTCGGAGAAGAATGTTCGTGGTCGCCAGCTCACGGGCCTTTGGGGGAGCCGAGTGTGAGGACGTCTACTAAATGGCAGATGCTGCAAAGACTGAGTGAGTCAGGGTTGGACGAATACCTAAGGTGGTACCGGCTTCAGCCCAGCAAGGAAATGCACCCCCCCGCCGCCACACCCCGCTTCTCCCAGTCAAGACGCAGAGCCACAGGCTGTGCGGCGCGGACCCTGGGTGCCAGTGCGGGTTGTAAGCCC
Source organism: Glossophaga mutica (assembly GCA_039655065.1). Taxonomy (NCBI): domain Eukaryota; kingdom Metazoa; phylum Chordata; class Mammalia; order Chiroptera; family Phyllostomidae; genus Glossophaga; species Glossophaga mutica. The sequence continues at coordinate 221,252,338 of CM077304.1, read as the reverse complement.
TCAGGCTCCCGGCCCAGGGGTCTTTCTTCCGGGCCCACCATGATCTCTGCTGCCTTCGGTGGGTTCGCCCTCGGCTGTAGGGCCTTGCAGGAGTCGGATGTCCCTCCCTCGTTCTGTGCCGGAGCAGGGCTGGCTGGCTGGCTGGCAGGAACCTCGGCAGCACTGCAGTGAGATGAAGGGCTGGGATCTGCTGGAAGGCCTGGCGAAGCTGAAGGCTGTGCCCGGGGGGACGCTTGGCTGGCTGGGCAGTGTCCTGCTTTGTGTGACCTCTGCCCCGAAGCTGCTGAGCAAGAGCAGCATCTGAGGCCCAGCTGAGGCCAAGATGTTAGGGAGTATGCGGGACACCTGACCCAAAGGTGACGTTCTAATTCTAGGTTTGAAACCACAGCCACAGCACGTGGTTGGTGCCACAAGGCCTCCCTCATTACCAGAAGTGCTATTTCACGCATTTAAAGAACCCTCCCTCTCCCCAAGAATCCACTCCTTCTCTGGTGGAGAAACTGCTGCCCCCGAGGGGCAGTTGGGCCGTCCTGCTCTGGGGTTCCAGGGAAAGGAAGGCCTTTTCAGGAGCCTGGGAAGAGGACGGAGGGGCGGTCTAGGTTTGCTCTGGGTCAGAGCTGGGGCAGAAGACGGGGGCACAGGGCATTGGAAGGAGACCGATGCATTTAGGAGCCGCTGCCTCTGAGGGCTGGGGTCGGGTGCCCGCGTGGCCGGAGGAGGAAGAGGCGTGAGGAGGGGGTCTTCGGAGACCCCACCAGGCAGGCCCACTGTGAATCTGTCTCCTGCTCCCGCCCCCACTGCAGGGGCCATCGTGACATTAGCCATGAAGGGGGTGGGAAGGGTTCCCCCGAAGGCAGGACACGGCATGCGTGAGAGGTGACTTCGAGTCCAGAGTCACCGAGTAACAAACGCTCCCACGTAGAGCACCAGTCGAGGACAGGAGGCAGGCTCGCCGGCTTCCAGCCTGGGCTTCATCACCTAGCCGTGTCACTGCGCGCAAGTCACGGAGCCTCTTGCAGCCTCAGTTTCCTACCAGAAAAGTGGGGACCAGAACATTTTGAGAGGATGAGATAACCTACCTAAACACTGGGCTAGTGCCAGGCGCTCGGAGGACCCCAGAACCGTTAGCTCTTCTTGTTGTTGCGGCCTGAGCCGTGCACCCCCACTCCAGCCACAGGGTGGAGCGCACAGTGGGTCGGAAGCAGCCCCCACTCGCCCGCCAAGTGTGGAAGCCTTTTCGCCTCGCTGCAAAGAGGCTGGTCTGCAGGCAGCACGCCCTCCTGGCGCCGGGCCGGCCAGCCCCTGGGAGCACGGCCGCTTTCCCAGCCTGCCAGCAGGTCCCGTTTCTGCGGAGGGGGGGGCCTGGGTACCCCCCGGGGCTATCTGAGAATTCGGGCACAGGAAGTACAGCTGCACCCAGTGGCTAAACCCGCTCTTCTACCAGAGAGGTGTGAGCGTGAAGGGGAGCCCCCATGGGCCCCAGGGGCCAGATAAAAGTGGGCGCTTGACCCCCCCAGACCTGCCCACTCCCCACTCCTGTCCTCAGTGGTTGGCAGCCCCATCCCAGTCCGACTAGCACAACCCCGGGGCCCGACAGGGCAGCGTAAGCTGCTCAGCTGGGGGACAGAGGCCTGAGGAGGGCCTGCCGCCCTCACGGGACCAGAGAGGGGTCCCTGGAGCAGCCGGGCTGGGGCCCTGCCCCCCAGAGGGTGGTGAGGGTGTGGGGTGCAGACAGGCTCTGCCCCTCAGCAGGGCAGGTGCGGGGGCGACTCTCCCTCCGCCGTGCTCTCTCTCCCTCTCTTCCCTCTCCTCTCCCTTACAACCAAGCGTCACCTTCAGACTCTAAACACGGTGCCAGGAAGGCTGTCACATCTCGGTGGGGACAGGGAGAGATGACAGGGCACATTATGAACTATGTAGCCCGAGACACTTGTGTATAAAACCTCCTGTCGTTCTGGATAAACTACCACATACAGCCTTTTATTTTTTAAAATCCTCACCTAAGGATGCATTTATTGATTTTAAAGCGTGTATGTGTGTGCGTGTGTGTGTGTGTGTGTGAGAGAGAGAGAGAGAGAGACAGAGAGAGAGAGAGACAGAGAGAGAGACAGAGAGAGAGAGAGAGAGAGAGGAGAGAGAGAGAGAGAGACAGAGACAGAGAGAGAGAGACAGAGAGAGAGAGACAGAGACAGAGAGAGAGAGACAGAGAGAGAGAGAGAGAGAGAGAGAGAGACTGATCCATTGCCCTGGGGACTGAATCTGCACCCAAGTGTGCGCCCTGACCGGGAATTGACACCGCAGCCTTTCAGCACATGGGCTAATGCTCCAACCAACCACACCACACTGGCCAGGGTGTGTTCAGCCTTTTAAGAATAGATCTGAGCTCATAAGGAAGTAAAGGGACTCTCCAGGGGTCACATGAAGAAGGTTCTTCCTGCAAGCCAGAGCATCAGACCCGTGACCAGAGTGTGGCGTCCTGGGGCAGGGTGGCGGGCACAGGCTGATTTGGGTAGCGTAGGCACTCCGGCGTGAAAGTCCATCCAGGACGTTTGGGCGGTTTCCAGTTTGGGGATATTACAAACAGCGCTGCTTTAGACATTCTAAGTCCACCAATTTTGGTTGGACATAAGACAGTTCTTTTGGACAAATATCTGAAGGAAAATGGTTGGATCTTTCTTGTGCATAAACTCGGATATGGAGGGCACTGCCAAGCAGTTTTTCGGAGCGCCTGGCCACTTAAAGACCCCAGCGTCGGAGCGCTCCAGCTGCCGCGCACCCCTCAGCAGCGACGGGGCCGTCCCTCTGCCCAATTTCAGCCACTCTGGCTGGGTTTGTGTCTCATGGTGGTGAACTGCAGTGAACGCTTCTCCATAAGTATTTGGGCAACTTGGCATATGCTTTTGTGAAATGCCTGTTTAAGCATTGCATTCATTTTTCTGTCTTTTTTCTTCCTCATTCGTAGTTTTTTAATATACCTACAATTTAATTCCCTGCCAGGGACCTGTGTGCAGACACCTTTTCCTGCTCTGCAGCTTGCCTGCTCGGCCTCTTAATGGTGTCTTTTGACGAATAGACGTCCTTCGCTTTAATAAAATCCAACTACCAGACTTATCCTTAGGTGGCCTGTTTCAGAAACATCTGTGTACTCTAAGGTGATACAGATAATTCCCCACGACTTCTTTTAGAAAGTTTATTGTTTTTTCCCTACACATTTAGATCTACAATACATCTAGAATTCATTTTTTTTGGTAAAAAAATAGATTTTTAAAATATATGTAGAAGTTGATACTGATTTCCCCATCTAGGTACCCAGCGGATCCAATGCCATTCCATTACAAGGATGTTCTTCCCCTCATTGCACCGCATTGCCGCCTTTACCGTAGATCAAGCGACTGCGCATGTGTATCGGCCAGCTTCTGGATTCGGTATTCTGTCCCCTGACCTATTCGTTTGCCCTGGCGACAACGTCACCCTGCGACCATCACCTAAGCTCACGATGCGTCTCGATGCCAGGCGGAGGAAGTCCTCCGGCTCCTTCCAATCTGCCGTGGCCCTTCCTCCCTACTGAGGTTCTCGGTGGGGTCACACCGGCACTCTACATGTGTCAGATGGTGTAGAGTTCGTGTTCCACCGTTTACAACCTTCCAGTGTACGAACACAGCAGAGTTCTTGCATGACTTCCGTTACACGATACCTAGATATTTCGTGGGTTTCGATGCTACTGTAAATTCCTCACGTAGGTTCAAAGTTCAAATGTACATTCCCCATGGGGTCTGGGAATTCCCGGGCCGGGAAATTAATATAAAAGCGGTTCTAAGCAGTGATGCTACCCCCGCAATGCCTGTCCGAAGGAAACGAACAAAGCGGCCTGGAGGGGCATGCCCTCAAGCCAAGCAACTCGAGATGCATCCACCTGGATTGCACGTAGTCAGACCACCTGCAAAACCTGTGCAGCAAAGATGGCCGAACCCCAGGCAAAGCTCACCACACCCACAGCCGCAGTGGGGGACCTCTACCTCCCTCTCCCGGTAATTGATAAACCAAGAAGACAGCAAACTAGTAAGATTATAGGGCATTTGAGCAACCCAGTGAGTAAGCTTGAACAACAATCATGTATGTGAGTCTACAGTCGACAACAGAGCATGTATGTTCTTTCTACACAAAGATGAAACATTTATGGAAGTTGTTCATATACTAGATATTTGTCATGAGGCCATTTTCATGAAAAGTTTAAAAAGCCTAAAACGATGCTGACATTTGTGGACACAGCGCCTACATATTAAGAGCACACAGCACATGGGAGCAGTAAACCCCAAATTTGGGCTGCGGATTTTTCTGGACGTGGAAGGAGGGAATGGGGATGAGAATGGGACATGTTAGGGTTCTCAAGTGCTTTTTGGTATCTGCAGTGCTTTTTAAAATAACGTAAAGAAAAGAAGTGAGCAGCGTCCTGTCCCGGTCCACACGGAGCACACACATACACATACACACCCCCCCCTGTAAGCCTGTCTGTCCAGCTGACCGCACCTGGAAGTGGGGGCTGGAGGTGCCCCTGTCTGAGGAGGCTGAAAAGATTCCCGATGGGAGAGGGGAATCCCAGCTGGCAGAGTGACGCATCCAGGGGTGAGTTGCTAACTGCTCCTTCTCTTTTATGTCCCAGCTTGGATTGAAGAGCAGGCTGGTCACGGACCTGAGATTCTGACGGAAACCCTGGATTCTGGCCAGGAGGCTGGGAAAAGGGGGCCCAGGGTGCCACTGAGTGGGAGACATTTAGGAGAGAAGAGAAGAGAAGAGAAGAGGAGGAAGGAGATCCCAGTTCCGTGCACGGACCCGCCCAGACCCTGGGCTTGGCCCGGCACTGCTCACGGCCCAGGCATCCCTGCGGCCCGGGCTTGGACACCGGCCTGGCACGGGAGCCCCACAGGCAGGAGGGAAGGTGGAGCTTCGGGTTCGAACCCAGCTGGGTTGAGTGCCTGCTAAAGCAAAGCGAAACCTAAATTCCTGCAGCATGATATTTAAAATGCGCACGATATGCTGCAAACCTACTTGACATGTGAGGACAAGGAAAGTGGGACCATTTCTCAGAGGAAGAGGGAGTGGGTGATGTCAGTCCCGAGATGGCCCAGCTACGGGAATTATCCAACAAAAACTTCATGGAAGCGACTAGAATCACCCCACAGGGCAAAGGAAACACCCTTAAATGGGAAGATTGAAATGGTCGGCAGAGAAACCATAAAAAACACAATGGGAATGTTAGGGAAAAAATGATAATATACGAAATGAAAAAATTCATCCGATGGATTTGATAGTAGAATGGAGATGGCTGAGGAGTCAGTGAGTTTGAAGACGTTAACAAATGATCCACTTTGAAGGACAGAGAGAAAAATGATCCCCCCTCCCCCCCGAAAAAGAAGGGCAGTCTTGGGAGCCCGGGGGACGAGACCTGAAGGCCAGACGCCCCTGGGGCTGGGCACCGCGGTGGAGAGGAGAGTCTGGGGCAGAACGGATGTGTGGGGATGGTCACTGAGAACGTCCCAGATTTGGTGAGAAACAGGTATGTGCAGATTCAGGAAGCTCAGCCACTCTCCGACAGGGCGAACTCGAAGGGCATCACGTCCAGTGAGTCATTATCAGCTGCTGAAAACAGAGTATGATGGAAAGATCTGGAAACCACCAGAGATAGATAACACACCACGTGTACGGGAACAATGACTCGGATGACTGAGATGACTAACCGTGGAGGCCAGGAGACAGTAGAATAACATCTTCCAAGCGCTTAAAGAAGAGAACTGGCCCTGGCTGCTGGGCTCAGCAGATTGAGCGCTGGCCTGCAAACAGAAAGGTCGCTGGTTCGATTCCCAGCCAGGGCACAGGCCTGGGTTGTGGGCCAGGTCTCTGGTTGGGGGTGTGTGAGAGGCAACCGATTGATGTTTCTCCCTCCTTTTCTTCCTTCCTTCCCCTTGCTCTAAAAGTAAATAAACAAAATCTTAAAAAAAAAAAAAAAAGAACCACTAATCCAGAATTCTATATCCAGAGAAACTACCCCTCAGAAAGACTGGTAAAATGAAGACGTCCCCACATTAAGGAGAAGGAAGAGAATTCTTTGCTGTTAGAGCTGCTGTGAAATAAACGCTCACAGGAGCCCTCCGAGGCGCAGACAAAGGATGCGAGACGGGCCCTGGAACGTCAGGAGTGAAGGAAGGCAACGGAAACCACAAACAGCTCAGTGAATGGAATAGGACTTTTCTTCGCTTAAGTTTTTAAAATAACTTGTAAAGCAAAAATCGTAACATTGACAGTGGCAAATACACTTTCGCAAGCAGGATATGTGGCAACGTGGAATCCGTGAGCCACGAGGAGGAGGCGTGGGTGTGCCGAGCGCCCCCGGTGGGAGAGCTGCGGGCGGGGCCGAGCGGGCAGGCGCCGTCCTGGCCCCCGCGGAACCGCGAGAGCAGCTGGGGCACCACGCGGGAGTCAGCGGCGGGCCAGGCCCTCTGGCATTTCAGGTGTGGAAGCACCCACGCCAGGTGGGCAGAGTGCAGCGCTGGGAGCGTGGGGGTTGGCGGGGGTGGGGGAGGAGGAGCCGGGTGCCAGGTGGGAGCGGTGTGGATGGAGAGCGTTCCGGGCTGCGGGGCTGGGAGCCGGGTGGGGAAGAGCCCAGGGGTGGGGTAAAGCTCGGAGTCCCAAGTTTCACGCCTCCGCGCTGTCCGCAAGTCCTTTGGGCTCTGCCTTCCTCGCGCACCCGGAAGCCATCACTTCTCACCGCCGTTTGGTGCCACGGCGCACCCACGGAGACTTTCGCGCGGCTCGAAACCAGTGTTTGAACTCCTCCACGTTGATGCCTTTTAGCACCTCTGCTGTTTTCCGTTTCACCCTCTTCCCTTTCAGCAAAGCGTTTCCCTTGGGGAACTTTTTTCATCCAGGGAAACAAAAAAATTCGTGCAGGGCGAGATAGGGTGAACAGGGAGGGCAGGGCACGGGGATGATGTCGTTTTTGGTCAAAAACTGCTGAACACTCAGCACCGTGTGGGCAGGTGTGCTCGTAACTCACCCACCATGCCATGGGCAAACGTGTTGAGTCTTCAAAAACATTCACTGGAGCCGAACGCAGCCTCTCCCAGCAATGCCAGCTGGTGCACTGATACGGATGGGTTCCCAGAACTCCCACCCAGGGCGGGGAAGCCTGTCCTACATGGGGTCCGCCCTCCAGAGACAATCTTGGCCTTTTTGGATCCCCCTTTGTATTAGTGCTTTGGGTTTCTTCAGATATGTGCCTGGAAGTGGAACCCCTGGGTCACTAGGCAGTTCCTTTCTCAGTGTTTTGAGGGCCCTCCACACAGCTTCGTGCCTTTTGAACCAGCCTCGCCCCCCATCATCACCTTGTACAGGGCCCCTAGCTGTTGTGTAGCTGGTCCTGACTGCCGGGCCCACGGCAGGTGCTCAGCGAATGCGGAGTGTGGGGGCGTCCAAGGCAGATGCGATCGAAGTGGTTGCTGACGGATCCCAGTGACCAGAGGGAGAGCTGATCATTCCTTCATTCATTCATCCATTCCTTCCTTCCCTGTGTCCTCCCAGCAGCACTGACCTGGAGAGACTGGGGTGAGATCTCTGTGCACCGACAGACAGTATCCTGAGCATCCTGTGCTGGGCTCACACCACCGAGACTGAGGCGTTTTAAGAGTCACAACACGCGGTGGTGTCAGCCTGGCAGTCCTGCGTCAGATGGGTGGCAGGTGCGGCAGTTGCCCGAGGTCCTGGGGCTGTGTGAGTCGAGTTACAGGACGGCGGCAGCGTCCTCGGCCTCCTCCTCCGGGGATGCTCCGGGTCACGGCCCCCACCCCCACCACCCGGACTCAGCCTCTGCCTCCTCTTCCCACCCTACCCTGCCGGCTTCGAGAGCAGGAAAGAATCTGCTCTCAGTCACTTACTTCTTCGGGTGGACTCCGTATTTCACGTTCCAGTCAAAGGATTTGGCGGGGGGAAGCCCACAGTCTGAGGATCAACTTATTTCTTACTTTGGGAGCAGTTGGCAAAACCTGGGCTCTGGAGTCAAAGCCCGCCGCTGCTCAGGAGTGCCGGGACTGGGCCGCACGACCTGGGACCTGGGCCTCGCCGTGCTCACCTGTGCGGTGGGGACGCAGGTGGGCCCCTCTTGTCCTAGGGTCAGCATTATACGAAACAGCGCGTATCACAGACGTCCCAGTGTCTCCGCAGATGCTTCCCATTCATGTCACCTGCAAGTCCCGACGGGGCGATTCCTTACTCCGAGAAGCCTCGGGAAAGCATCCGGCCTGCCTCTCCGAAGACCCTTTTCCTCCCATCACGGGTGACTTTCCTCCTTCAGAAATGGCCTCCCCCCTTGGGCCGTGGGCTCCTCGAGCCCCGGGGCTGCGTGGTATCCATTCAGGGTCCTGGTGCCCGGAACCCGGCAGCAAATGGCGTGGAGCCGCTGATGTACTGAACCACCAGGCACATTGGGAGGGCGAGTGGTCCATGGAGCCTGTAGAAACCATGGTGCCAGTCACACACCCACGGCGAGAACGTCCGGCTGTTTTCCAGACTTGTTTAACCCCGGGCGCAGATGCCCGGGCCGGGGAAGAAATGTGCGTGTGTGAACATGTCGTTCTCTGGTTGGAGGCGGCTTAGGAAAGGGGGGGCCCTCACTGCCCAGGTTTGAGTCCTTTCCCCAGCGCCCACTTGCCTGCAGCACCTTGACACACTCGTGCCTCAGTTTCTTCATCTGTAAAATGGGCCAGCAGTGATAACAACTGCATAGGGCAGTTGGGAGAGTTAAATGAGATAATTTACAAGAAGCACTCGTTACCTGGTAGAGGCCTCACACATATGCTCAGAATAAGAGCTACTGGCTGACGTGTCAGAATACGGTTTAGGCTGGGGGAAGGGGCCTGATGGGGCCGCCGGGCTGGCTCGTATCCCTGTACTTGTAGAAGTACAGGCTTAGCTGCTGTAACAAAGAGGCTTCGTAGCAGAGCAGACACTGGCCTCTTTCCCGTCACGGAAGGGCCCGGGGCCACCGGTTCCAGCCCGTCAGCTCTGCTCTGCAGCCTCGCTGCGTATTTTCCGTCTCGGTGCCCAGGGACACTGTGCAGGGCCTGCCCCCTGCTTCCCGGTGGAAAGGGGGGAGGGATTATGCTCCCCATTCTTTGAGGGCAGGGTCCAGATGTGACCCCCATCACTTCAGCAAACGCCGCCTAATCACATGATCACGCCCACTGCAAGGCTGCTGGGAAACGTAGTCTGTAGCCAGCCGGCCGTGCTGCCTGCTGAAACGTGGCCCTATAAAGCAGAAACTGGGGGACAACCAGCAGCCCCCCGTAGCCACTGAGGACTCGTCGCAGGGCGAGAGCGAGGGCTCCTGCCCACAGGGGCTCTCGGCCAGATTCCCGCAGCGGCGGAGCGTTGACAAAGCCAACCTCCCCGCGAACCAGAGGGAGCCGAGGAAGTGATTCAGGCTCTGTGGCTGACTCAGCCTCCGAGCGTCCGGGAGAGAAAAGCGGCTCGACACCCGTGTGGGGCTTGGGGCTTAGCTTGTAATAATAATAATAATAACAATAATAATGACTTTGGCACAGAACACTTCCTGAGGGCTCCTGAATGGCGACTGGCTGGGACGAATCGCCCCACTCGCCGCCTGAGGTCTGTCGACTCCTTCCAGCTCCAGACTAATCTACAGGAAACGCTTTGTGCACCCAGCCATTACGGCCCGACTCTCACAAAGTGAGAATGAATAGATGCTTCACTGGAGCTTGGAAAAAAGCTTGGTGGCCATTGTGTGTGGCCACCGGGCCGTCGTCATTATTTTCCTGCATTTGGCGTCAGCTGGCGGTGCGCAGCAACAGCAGCCGCAGCTGGCCCTGTAGATGAGCTTCACCCCCCTTGCTATTTGCAGCCGCGCTGCAAGGCTCTTCACACTCGAGTTCCCTGTCCAAATCTGGCCTCCCGGCTGGCCTGGGAGCTCCGGGAGGTCCGAGACCACCGGTGTGTTCCGGCAGGGCCTGGCCGCAGCCCCGCACGGCCCCTCTGTGCTGCATTTAAGCAGACGGGATGGCTGCTGAGCTTCAACAGCTCACAGCAGCCCAGCGGATGCCGCCGAGCAAACCCGGGAACCTCAGTGTGTAGTTGGATTGAAGACAGTGCGCTTTGCACTCATCAAAATTCGATCTGTTTCCCCAGAGGACGATTTGAATCAGAAAGGCAAGGACGTAGGTGTCGTGTCGTTGGAGGAGAAGATGGCTCATACTGCCCAGCTGCTGACGGTGAAGTGACACCAGGGACGGGCTCCAGTACCCGGGGACTTCCCGAGCCTCTAGGGCGTCCCCTCCCCCCGCCCTGCCCTGCCCCCCGCTGCCCTGGCCTCGGCGTTCTCCCCCAGGAGATGTCATCGACGAAATAAGGATGTCTCCCTCAGCCAAGTCCCTCGGTTCAGGGAACTGGAGTCCACGATGCCTCTAGACGGCCCCTGCCTTGCCGTTTTAACTCCTGCCTTCCCATCTGGCACGCGGTCGGCACCTGTGAAGACTCGCCCAGGGGAAGGCACGACGAGCCCTGAGCAACGAGCTCACTGGCGCGTCTTGTCGCCGTGGCTCGGAGAGCCGAGTGACCTGAGGGTGTTGGCAGACCCTGTCTCGTGGAGGATGGCTCCCTGGGCCGCCACGGATCTTGTGCCCTGATCCTACAGTGGGCCCCAAGGTGGGCTTCAGACAGGTACCCCCGTCCCCTAATGAAAACGAGCGGGCGGGGCTCCAGCTAGCCAGCGTTCCTGACCACGGCGGAGGGCTTGGTGGCTTTTAGACCGGGGTGGAGAGAGAGGCAGGAAGCCGGGCACAGGATGGGGGAGGAGGTTCTCGGGGAGCAGGACCGAGGCCTTAGAAAATGCCGGCTTCCTCCTGTTGTCCTCCTGAGAGCCGATAAGGTGACTTCAGAGTTCGGGGGGTGGGGGAGCTTGAAAAAGAATGAGGGAGTTGAATCAGCTAGAGGGACCTTTCCAAGTGCTGGTTCGCCGACTTCGTTACACCGCGTGTTTCCCCGAGAAGGTGAAGGCGCCCGAGGCACGAGCGAGGGCCCCACACGCTGTCACCGTCTGGCCGCAGGGCTTCTGCTGCGTTCGTCGCTTTCCAACCCGGGGCGAGGCGCGGGGCTGGGGTCTCCCAGTTCACGGGGTGGCATCACGGCCCAGCAGCATCTAACCAGACCCGGGTTTACACGTCAGCCTTCGGATGGCCGACATAGGTGAGGCCGGAGTTCCCACGTCGGAGGGAGCAGGGCACAGCGAAGTTTCCCTGTGTGAAAGCACACGGACCAGCGAGCTCGGGGACACAGAGACTTTCGTGGTAATTTCCGTCTCCGGCACTTGTCATTCTCCCATCGGGAGCTCGGAGAAAGGGGGAGGAGCTTCCTCCGCCCTGCGAGTGGCGGCGGCCCGTCGGGTTCTGCAAGGAGCAACGCCTGAGCCTCGCCTGCCTCCGTCCAGGCCTCCGAGTCCTCATCCAGTCAGCCGAGGACCTGCCCAGGCCACCACCCCAGGGTCCTCGGAGGGCTGGCCGCGAGGGAGGACATTCAACAGCTGCCAGGCGAGCCGGGGCTGCGGGATGCGCTCTGGCCCGAAGGTGACGCGTCCGCCGATGAAGGCCCCGTCCGCCTGCCCGTGGCCTTCGGGAAAGGCTCCCGCGGGCTCCCGGAGGCCGGGCCTGGGGGGCCAGCGCCGGGGCTGAGTCCTCCCTGCTCACCCCCCCGCGCAGCAGGAGCACTCCCAGGGTCCCGCGCCTTTCCGAACACCCGCTGTTCGGGGAGACCCCGTGGGTGCAACGCGGCTGCCCTGCAGCAACACGCAGACCAGGGAGCCTGAGGTCCAGCCCGCGTTTACCGACGCCGTTCAAGGGTCTCGGCCCGGCCATCTTTTGCCTGGGGCTCCTCCAAGTTTCCTGTCTGAGGAACGAACGCAATTCAGCGATGCGGTCTCGTTCTCACACCTCTCCCGCCCCGCCCGCCACTCGCAACACGCGCACGCGCGCACGTGCCCCCCGCTTTGCCTCCCCGCGGCCGCGCCCCGAGCTGGGCCGCACCCCGAGCTGGGCCGCGCCCCGAGCTGGGCCGCGCCCGGAGCTGGGCCGCCCAGGAGCCGCGGGCGCTGGGACGGGGGAGTGGGAGGCCTTGGCCCCACGGGCGGTGTGGATTCCAGCTCCGTGTGCCTGCCGGGCACCTCGAGGCGAGGGGGCTGGCCCTCTCTCTGTTCTCATTCTGTGCGTTTCCCAGGGCCGCTGTCACCTGTCACCGCCAACTTGCTGGGCCTTGAACAACGTCGTTTTGTTGAGCGTGGTTTCATTTCGGTGTCGATGAAGGAGGAAGTGGATTCCCGGTCGGGGTCGCTGTCTGCGTGGCATTGGCACGCCCCCCCCCCCCCCCGTGTGGGTTTTCTCAGGGACTCCGGTCTCCTCCCACATCCCACAGCTGTGCGTGTGAGGGGCGCTGGCCTGCCTCCGTTGTCCCCTCTGAGTGAGCGTGGGTGCGTGTGTGGTGGCCCTGAGATGGAAGGCTGTCCTGGCCAGGGTGGGTCCCCCGGGCACCCTGAGTCACCGGGACAGGCTCCCGCCTCCCAAGATCCTGAACTGGTTGGAAAAATCATTCTTTTACTTATTTTAATTAACTTTTCTTAAGAGTATGTATAGCTCACATTTATTTGAATGATATTAGAAGTGTTTCTGGTCTTTATCAAGATGTTTGGTGGTGTGTTCGTGGCCAGAAAGATGCTGTGAAAACTTCACTCTCATTCATAACAACTGAGCTCTGGTGAAATTGGCTTTGTTACCTGTGGTGTCAAGGGGAGTCGTAGTCTCCAAGGACCTATCGAGAGTCTTTGTGCCCCTGGAGCCACACCCACAGATACCTTCTTCCTTTGCCTTGAGCGGGACAGGACATCCACGAGGCAGGCGTGGCGTCACACAGGAAGCGAGGACACACAGGTGTCCCTTGGTTTCAAAAAGGCAGGGTGGCCATGTGTCCAGCGGGCTATAATCTGTACGTAATCCCTCTCACCCAGACGTTTTCCCGTCCTGGGAAGCGAGAGCACTCCCCAGCATCCCGGGGGCCGGCGGTCGGGCCAGTGTGGGCAGCGGCTCCCTGTCCCCGTGGCCATCCCTGCGGCCCCTGGGGAGCGTGGCCGGTGCCCAGAGGTGCGGGTATGGTAGGAATGGAGTTCCCGCCGTGGAGCAGCGGGAGGGATGAGCTCATGGGCCCTGGTCTCCGAAGGTAGCTCCGGGCGGGAGGAGCAGCCAGGAGGCAGGCAAGGTCCGGAGAGGGGCTCTCCCAGGACCACCTCAGCCCCAGCGTCCCTGTCAGCCCCCAGCGTCCCTGCCGAGACGAGGACTGGCCGCTGGGCTGTGCTGATGCGCCTGTGAGCCCACGTCTCAGGAATACGGTGCGGTGCCCTGTGGCTCCGATTACCTGAGTGCAGCGGATACTCTGTCCATCACTGCAGGTGAGGAATTTGAGGCCCGATCCCATCCTGTCTCTTAGCGGCTTTCTTACCTTTCCAGGTGCCTCCCGAGCTGTTCCTCCTCTGAGTGTCCGTGTTTGTGTGTGTGTGTGTGTGTGTGTGTGTGTGTGTGTTAGGGGGGATGTAAGCACAGGAACCGGGCCCTTCTCAGAGTCGCCCAGCGCTCTGTCGATGACACTGAGAATCGGGGACCTGCCTGCTGACCGCCTCCAATGGATTCGTGTGTCCTGAAGACAGGTTTTCAGTTCCCAGAACCATCCTGCTGAGGACAGGGTGGCCAGGGTTTCCGGGGCTGTGGGACTCTTAGTTGCATAACTGGTGCGTGCGGCAAACATGGACCAGCGGATCACTGTGGGTGGGGCCTCCCATAGCACCCAGCCTCCTGCGCTGGGGGGTTCGGGGGAGGGGGGCTGCGTCCAGCCTGTGTTCTCCAGCAGCGGTGTAGCCCTTTGTCCTGTCCAAGTCCAACGGGGACCACGAGGCCCTCTAAGTATTTAAAACCAAGGAAACAATGCAGGGAAGTGGTGGGAAAACTTAGAAGCCAGATCACGAACGAACAAGCCAGAGATCAACAGTGACCGAGCCAGGGCTACGCCTTGGCTGCAGGGATGAGGGAGTAGGAAGAGCTAGGGGCCCCAGGGGCCCTGAGGGTCACCCATGGGGACTGCAGGCAAGAAAGACCCAGCCCCTAGAGGGGGCTCTGCTACCAGCTTCTCCCTACGGCTTGCCCTCAGTACCACACCAGAGCATCGCCCCACTTTGGAAGGTCTGGGGTGAGGACTGGAGGCCAGCACTGGCTCCCTGACCAGGTGGCAGAACTTCCCAAAGCCCGGGGTCCCCGTCCAGGGGCTCCAGGACTTCCTAGCACGCTGGCTTCTGCGCCGACAGGCGTCTGGAATCTATCCCTGGTGACAATCAGCTACCTCCATCAGAGCGGCTCCGAATCATCAAACATTTAAGCTGGACAGTAGCTCCCAGATCATGTGCTCAGAGGGAGACAGAAGCCCAGGCTGCTGACGGGCGGGTCTGATGCGCAGGCTGAGGCAGGCTCCCCCGCCCTGCCCTCCGTCCCAGCCCCCTCAGGAGTCTGCGGTCCCGCTGCGTGGGTGCTGCTGAGGTAGCCACACCCAGCCCGTCCCCAGCGCCAGGACGCCGTCAGCGCCAGACACCTGCCTCTCGGAGGCTAAAGCTGCACTTGCAAATGCTTATCGCAAGAGGCAGAAACTTCCTTGGGCAAGAGACGTGGCCCCGTGTTCCGATCCCACCTTTGCCCGGAACAACGACGGGAGGGACACCACAAATTCGAGGCTTTCATTTCACGGAATAGTGGGGTGTCGGTAAATTTAAAACCTTTCCATTTTGTCCCCCAATCACAGCATGTTGCTTTAATAAACTATGTACCACGTGTATCATATGTGTATTTATTCAGCAAACACTTCCTGGGCGTGCTCCTGCCTTTCAATTCCACAGGCTTTGGTGGGTGCTTTGCGGTGGGCGGGGCCATGTGTGCAGGGGGGCGGAGCAAGGCAGGCTGGGCCTTCATTCTCTCCATGCCCACTACCCACCACCCGCGGCCTGCGTGTGGGGCTCTGGGTGGGCCTTCCCGAGCCCACCACCCCGGGGTGTGCGCGGTGCTAGGAAGGGCAGTGGGTGGCATTTTTTCCTCGTTTGCTTGACCTGTTCTTGCAGGGTCTCCGACCTGTCTCCACAGCCCACCGCCAATTGTTTGTTTACGTGTCACAAGCAGCATCACTTTCTGAATTCTTCTCTAGCTTCTTGCAACTCTTATTCTGAGCACGTTTTCCCAGGTCATTTTAGGGTCCCCATGTTTTTCCCTGGGGCGTGTGTGCATTTCAGGGGGAGTTAAATTGCCAAGGTATGGGTGGGGTCCATTGCCTCTTGCGGATGTCCTTGGTCCACAGTGGTCCAGGGTCTCTCCCCTCTGGGAGCTCTGTGCGCCCTGTCCACGCTGGCACACGGGACCCTGTCGCTGTCTCCGCCCCTGGGTGGGGGCCAGGCCCCTCCCCCGGTCACGTTCCCTGGGGCCCCAGTCCCCTCGTTGGGTGCTGCTTGGGCAAAGAGGCCTGGGGTGCCCGTGCCACCAGGTTCTGCGAGGGGCCTTGTCCAGCGGGGGGCCTTTGGCGGGGGTGCAGGGCCCGTCTCCTTGGGACCCGCCAGCACCCGAGGCCCACGGCTTCCCTTCGGTCCGTCTCTCCTCTCACTGCAGGGGAGCCTGACTGAGTCTGGGACACCTGCGCACCAGGTGTGTTTCCCAGCCTCCCAGGCAGGTGGGAGTTCGGTCCTTCCGGCGCCCCTTGGAATCTCCAAAGCTGGCAGGTGTGTCACTTCCCTTTGCTGCCGTGCGGGAGGGTTGGGGCAGAGGAGGGGCCCCGAGCACCGGTGACTGTGGCCGAGGCCTTCGTTGCTTGTCTGGGTGACCTTATACTGCCGAGGGGTGTGGACATGTGTGAATAATTAAAACTGTCGAAGCCCTAAGCACCCACGTACAAACGATGATCTCTGTCGGCAGCTTGTGGAGGAGTTCTTATTTTTTTCTTAATAGTTATCTCTATTTTAAAGGGACACACATTTTTGTTAGGTAATCTCATCCACATCAGCATCTTCGAATACCATGTGTAACACGCTAACGTGGCTGACCCTTGAACAACACGGGTTTGAGCCGTGCAGTCCACTCATCTGTGGATTCCCCCAATAAAGACAGTGAGTGGACACCCTCCTCCTTGTGGTATTGCAATAACACTTTCTGCAGCTGGCTTTGCTGTGGGAACGCGGTGTATGTATAATACGCGCAACGCACCAAACGGGCAAACGGGCGTCCATCCACCGTTCGTGTTATTGGTGAGGCTTCTGGGCCCCAGCAGGCTCCTGGCCGTTGGCTTTCGGGGAGTCGAAGGTTACATGAGGCTTTGTGACTCTGCGCGGGGGGCACCCCAAACCTGTGCTTGCGTCGTTCAGGGGTCCGCTGTAACTCCAGTATCGCCGCCCGTGGTCTCAACCCCCTCCCCGGGCTCCAGTCACAGACGGGGCGTCTCCCGCCCAAGCGTCCAAACTGGAAATCTCATCCGTGATCTTCCCACTCCCGTCCAACTGTGTTTAAAAGTGCTCTTTTCTGTGTCTTTCTCATGCCACCGAGAGGCCCCCGAGGTCCCTACGTGGCATTTTTTGGGCACTCCTCGATCTCCGGGCTGCAGACTCCCGTTGAGTGTGTTTGTGGCTGAGTCACTCGCCCTCCGAAGTCCGCGGGCCCTGCCACCAGCTCTCCCACTCGTCCGCCCTGCAGGACCTGCTCCCCACTCCTGGGGTAGTTTCTTCCGTGGCTGCCAGGGAGGCTTGGTGACGACGCACCGGTGTGGAATGAGCGGGTCCCCGCGGCGGTCTTCGCCCCGGAGCACGCTGGGTAGTGTCGTGAGAGAATCCGCTTTGTTGCAAACCACCACCCACCAGGGCACCTGTCCTTGTCACACTTCATCAGTGGCTGGTACTTGGAACCTGGTGTGCTTTCTCTGCACGTGGCTCGCCTCTCGTGACCCGTCGCCACGCGGGCCTCCAGGCGGAGCTCCGGCCGCCCTGGCGGGCAGCTGCCTGTCTCATCCCCTGCAGGTCTGCCCTCCGCTCCTCACAGCCAATGTCTCCTGGGCCCGGAGGCTCCGCTTAGGTGGTCCCAAACCCACGGCTGATTTGGCGACGATTGGTCACTTTTCACGTGAAGACACTCGTCACTCCTTCCTGTGCATCCCTGCGGGCCCTTCGCACCTTCCGTCTGGGCTCTGTTCCTGTTCCTTTTGGATTCTCATCTCCTCGTCAATATTCTTGAAGTTTTGTAGCTTTTCTCCTGGTCCCAAAGTGCCTGGATTTCACATTTTTCTTTATTCTTGGAGGATATTTTTCATTCATGGAGGATCTAGGTGGTTGGTTTTTTTTTTTTCTTTTGGCAAATTGGAGACATCCCCACACAATCTCTGGCCTCTGCTGTGGCTTTTGAGCAGAGACCATGTCTAAGACTTTTGTGAAGTCATAGGAAAAGGCAACTTTCCCTCAGGCTGCTCGAATTTTCCCCTCCCACCCTCCCTCCCTAGTCCGTCCGTCCGTCTGTCCATCCTTCCTTCCCTGCCTGAAAATAAGAATTTCTTTTTCCTCGTCCTGTTTGGGAGGCGTTGGCTGACTTGGTTCTGTGGCTGACTGTCCCTCATCTGCCATTCAAATATTTTTCCTGTGACCCCTCTGACACTTCAGTGAAATGTTAGGTTTACCGCCATGCGCTCCGCGCCCCTCTCTCCGTGGTCCACACCGTTCCGCTGCCTCTGACGGCAGCGCTGCCGGCGGCTTCTGCGGGAGCTCAGACGCACCTGCCCGCCTCAGCCGTGTCCTTGGTGGGGTTAGAACCATCTACTGGGCCTTCGTTTTAGCTAATGTTTTTGTCGCATCTGGAAGTGGGGTGGTTTTTTTTTTTTTTTTTTTTGGTTCTTTTAAAAAATATATCAACTTTGGCCCTTTTATAGTTTCTAGTTCCTTGCTAAAATTAAAAAACTTGATCACTTCCCTGACGCTGGCAGCTCTCAGAACCCGGTCATTCCCAGACACCTCTGTGGTCTGAGGTCCCCGTATCCTGTCTGTCTGTCGGCTGTCACTCGCGGCGTCACAGCTTTTTGTACGTCTGGCTGCCTTTGGACACGGCCAGCCCTGGTCATTTCTGGGGGCGCCCACAGGGCGCACCCCTGGGGTTCATGCACCTAGCCTGCCGCTGTCGCCCACGGCCTCCTGCCACGGCCTCCCGCCACGGCCTCCCGCCCTGCCCTGGTAACCCAGCCACGTCTGAGGAGAGGCCTCCGCTGTCCGCCGAGCTGCGTGAAATCGCCGAGCGCTCGCCTCCCATGAACGTGGGCTCCCGCAGGTCATGGCCGTGTCCTCGGACCCGCAGTGCCACTCGGCTTGTGGTCCAGGGTCAGGAGCTCTGCGGGGGCCAGAGCCATCCTGCCTCCTCTGCGCAGAATCTCTGTGCGGGGGCGGCAGGGCGGGGGGCAGAGCCTGTGGGGGTCACCTAAGCTGCTGGGGCCCCGTTTTTCATAGGATGGGTGAGAGCACGTCCTTCCAGTGTCCCTTGGAGGGTCCCCGGCCGTCTTCCTCGGGGACCGGTTCTTGTCTCGGGGGTCAGAGGCGACTGTAGACCCAGCAGCCCCTGCCCTGGGAGGAGAGCAGTCGGTTTCTCTTGGGGCCCAGCTCGGTGGCCTCACTGTCACGTCCTCGCAGGGACTCACCCGAGCCGCTTGGCGCGGGCAGATCAGCGTCCGGGGTTCGCCTCGCACTGTGCCGCACGTGCTCAGACCCGCGGGGCCACGGGGGGTCACAGTGTTGTCTCTGCGAGCGACCAGAGCCTGCTCGTCTCTTTCTCGAGCGCGTGCGCGCACGCCCACATCTATTTTTGGTCTAAGTGCCCTCGGGCTCTTCGAGGGGAAAGCACGTGAGCGCTTTCCAGTCCCTCGGTTCCACTTGGTAAATTTCCTACAGCCGAGCTCCGAAAGTCCCCGCCGCCCTCCTCCTCCCGGCCGGCCCGAGCCTGCGGTGCCCACGTGCCGGGGGGGCCTGCCCGCCCTGTTTCCTGTTTCACTTCAGTGGCCGGTGAATCAGCTGCGCGCTCGTGGGGAGGGGCCCCGAGGCCCCCCCACCCCCCACCCCCGTCCTGACCCAGGCTCTCCATGTCGCCGTCCCAGGAATGCTGCTGGCATGCTTGCCCCGCTGTAGCCCTCCCTTGAGCCCCGCCCTCGGCCTCCCTGAAGATGGAATTTATTCGGTCGATGCGATGGGACTCCATTGTTCGAGTGTCATCGGAATGCCGAGGAACTACCACTTCGGCTCGTGGAAGACGCAGCCGCTCCTCACGATGGCGACGTCACCGTGGAGAGTGCCGTTTGGGTGGAAGCTGGTGCCCAGAACTGGCGCATTTCGCTCTTCTTCTGTGTCGTGCCCCGCCCCCGTGAAGTTTAGGGTTAACCCTTGTGAATCATTGTGGTTTTACTCCCGGGCAGAATTGCTTTTTCACTGCCACGGCACCGCCCACTGATGGAAGAATTAGAAAGGAATCTGATTGATTAGCAATTTGACTTGAACTTCAAGTCTCAAAACTCTCGAGGAGAGCATAAACCACACCTTCCCAAAGTCTCCGGAATGGCTAGAATGTTCAAGTAGGAGGGACCACAGAATACCCACCTGGTCCTTTTGCAGGGCCAGAAAGGAAACCGAGGCCCTGAGAGGGAAGGGGGTGAGCGGTGGCGTTGGGGTTCAATCCAGGTGTCTGATCCCAGAGCGGCAGCCTCGTTTGCGGTCGGAGGAAAGGGCAGAGCAGCGGACGTGTGCACCTTCCATCTGCAAGCGTCGAGGTCGCTGCGTGCCTATTGGCACACGTTTCGTCGTCCCTTTTCCTGAGCGCTCACGGCATCTTCTGTGTGGGGTCCCGTAAGTTGCCATCTCAGTCTTGGGGGCCTCTGAAGGGACCCCACCGTCCAGGGAGGAAACTAGATTCACTGCGCTGTAAGGGGGATTCAAGGCCCTCGGGCGCCCACCCTGGTCGTCTGATGCCAGGCCGCATGATGGGGCTCACGTTCGCTCTCTTGATGCGTCGGTCCCCAGACGCTGTATTTACGAGCACCTACTGTGTGCTAGGAGCTGGAGTGGTGGGCAAAGCAGAGCAAGCCCATCCTCACGGAGGAGAACGGCACAACGGAACAATGCCCTCAGCACCGGACAGCAAGTGTGGGAAGTGCCCAAAGAGAAGCGGAAGGCGCACGGCCGCCCCTCCGAAGGGCGAAGGGCGGTCAGGGGCCTGTGGCGGTGGGAGGTCACGTCCTGAGCACACCCGGAGGGAGGGCAGGACGGGGTGGGGGGGGTTGGGTGGGGGAACAGTGCCGACCAGAAGGCCAGAGTGGCTGGAGCTGAGGGAGGAAGGGGGCGGCGGGAAACAGGGTCTCAGAGAGGGCCACGCGGGGGCGCAGAGGATGTACCAAGGGTTGGAGTTTTTGAAAAGCTGTGGTAACATATAAATAACGTAAGCTTTCCTGTCTTAACCATTTTGGGGAGTCCTGTTGTGCTAAGTGCCTTCACGCCGTTGCTCAGCCACCCTCCGCAGCTCTGCCTGTCTCACAAAACCGAAGCTCCGTCCCCATCCGGTGTCAGTCCCGTTATCCCTCCGCCCCGCCCCCGGGAACCCCATCCCACTTCCCGTCTCCAGGAGTCGGGCTCCTCCGGGATTGCACCTGGAATCATGCAGTGTTTGTCCTCGTGTGTGTGTGTGTGTGTGGGTTCCGTCTCTGAGCACAGCGCCCTGGAGGCTCGTCCTGCTGCAGCGGGGTCCGCCCCCCCCCGCCCCCGCTTTCGAAGGCTCAGTGATGTTCCCCTGTGCGTGGGGCCACCGTGGTTTAGTCATTCGCCTGCCGGCGGGCGTTGGGGCAGTCTCCACCCCCTGGCTGCCATGAGTAATGCGGCTCTGAGTGTGGGTGGACAAATAGCTCCACGAGACCCTACTTTCAAATCTTTTGGGTGTGCCCCGGGAAGTAGAAGTGCTGGGTCACGTGGTCATTCTTCTGTAATTTTTTTGAGGAAGTGCTCCACTGGTTTCCACAGAAGCTGCACCACCTTCCATTCCCCCCAACAGCACACGGATCTTCCATTTCTTCACGTGCTCTCAACACTTGTTATCTTCTGAGTTTTTGGTGGCGGCCATGCTAATGGGCATGAGGCGGTTTCTCATGGCGGTGCTGATGTGCGGGTGTTAGCATTTTCTTCAGGGCTGTAGGGAGCACTCAGAGGCCTGGGGGCAGGATGGGGGATGGGGGCTCGGACTCTGAAGGATCTCATTGGCCACCTTCTGGCGAATAGGAAACCAGGAGACCGATGGGAAGGTGCTGGTAGCTTGGACCAGAGTAAGAGCAGAGGAGGTAAGGGGAAGTCGTCAGATCTGGGTACGTATTGAAGGTGGAGTTGGCAGGTTTTAAGGATGGATCGGATGTGGAGTTTGAGAAAAGGAGAGGAGGAGTCAGGGGTGACGGTGATCCCCTGAACTGAGAAGGAGAGCGGAGGGATGGGGGAGCGGGGAGGGAAAGCAAAATCTCCGTTTGCACTTGGAAAGCCACGCACGGGACATTCAAGTGGACGGGGGCAAGGTATTCCAAGCTCAGGGAGAGAGAGAAAGGGGGCTGCAGACATGGGAACGTGCGGGCCCTCGCGTGTACTCAGCAGTCGCAACCTTGGGGACCCACGAGGTTGCCGAAGGAAGGTGGGGCCCGCAAACGGTCGCCCCGGACCAAGGCTCGCCTGCTGTCGCTTGGTCGGCAAACAACAATGTTTTACATTTTTGAATATTCGAACAAAAATTTTTTAAGAATAGTATTTGGTGACATGAAAATTATATGGAATTCAAATTTCAGTCTGCAAATAAAGTTTAATAGGAATTTAGCGAGGCTCGTTCGTTTATCTGGTGTGGCTGCTTTCTCAGCCTAGGGAGTGAGTGGGGGAGGGCGGGGGAAGGTCAGGACCTGCCCCTGTGAGCCCAGGGCGCCGAGAGGGCACCTGCCCCGCGAGGAACTGAGTCTGGGGGCTCACCCGGCAGGACCGCGAGCCTCCTGCCCCTGCCAGCTTAGCTCCCTGCGGACGGCCACAGCCAGTGACTTGTAACGGGCGCGTCCAGTGGATGGAACCATGGACACCGCTGACGTTCAGCCATGTTTTCCTTGTTGTACTAATCTCCCGGGGCCGCCGCCAAAGATGGTCACAAAGCGGGTGACTTAAAACAGGGGCCCTGTACTCTCCCGCAGTTCTAGAAGGCGAAAGTCTGAATCCGGGTGTCTGCAGGGCCTTGCTCCAAGCAAGGGCCCCGGGAGACGACCCCGCCTTGCCTCTCCCCAGCTTCTGAAGCTGCCGCAGAGCTTGGTGCTGCTCCTTAGCTCATAGCCGTGTCCCTCCCATCTTTGCCTCGGTTGTCACAGGCCTTGCTCCCCATGTCTGTGTCCAAACTGCCTCCTCCTTATCAGGACGGCAAGCGTCCGGTGGGGTCCACCCTAATCCACGATGACCCTATTTAACGTGATGACATCTGCAAAGACCCTGTTTCCAGATAAGGTCACGATCACAGGTACTGGGAGCAGGACTTTAGTGTATCTTCGTGGGGACGAAACTCTGCCCCTTACACTTGCATAGCCAGATGTCACATGGTTTAGTCCAAGAGCATTTGGGTTCTTGAGACTTTTTGGAAAGGACTTGGTCAAGTGACTGACCTTGGGGGGGAAAACAACCAGTAAAAATTTTTTTTACATTGTCTTTAAGACCCTGAGATGTCCTCCATTCCCTCACTACCTGCCCTCCGCCTTGGGGTTCTCTGCCAGGGACCTTGAGGGTTGGGGCCTGAGAGGCCTCAAGAAGAGGTGGTAAGGTGCATGGAGGAAGGGCACTGGGTCCAGCGTCTTGAGGCCACTGCCCCAGAGGCCGGACCGCTGCGAGGAGCAGGGCTGAAGCCATGTGTAAGCACGCGCAGTAGAGCGATGACGGTACCATGGTGCAGACAGCATGTGCTTCCGTGAAGGGCAGCACCGCCTTGCAGTGAGCGGCGTGCGCCTGTCGGGACAGAGGACAGCAACACGGGTTTATTGAGACTGAGAAAAACGTGCTCACGAGAGACGGCACAGAGACAACATGAATTTGCAGCCAGAGAAGCATAACAGCGGAGGCCGTCGGACCACGGAGGGCCCACCCTCCGGACCCGGACCCGATCTGGGCCCTGGGGACTTGGGTTCCTTTCCCCCCAGTTCCCGAGCGTGACGTTACTGCTGGTTGTTTCTGAGTGGTGATTACCGTTGTTCGGTTAGTACGGATTTGGAGAGAATCTGCATTAACAGAAGCTGAGTGAATAGCACAGTCACCTGTCTTGGCTCCTTGTTTGTCTCGGTGCCGGTGTCACCTGCAGGGCTGGTGGCGGTGTAGGTGGCCCAGTGCTTTCAGTCGTTAAGGCCCAGGTCAGATGACCCGAGCGGGGCTCGAGGGCTGACTTACAGGAGAGACCATATCATGAAACATCAGCTCGCGACGTGACTAGCCCACCTCCCCACGAGTCTCGCCTTCGTCTTCTGTAAGGAGGTGGGAATCACAGCCCCATTTTTCTCACGGTGTCCGTGTGAGGACGAGGGGCCGCCTGAGGGCGGTACCGGCATGCACAGGGAGCCCCCCGACAGTGTGGTCCCCAAGGGTTGTCCTCTCCCTCAGGCCCCAGGGCCTCCAGCACAAAGCCTGGACCCGTGGAGCTTCCAGACGAGGCAGACCTGACGCCGCAGGACGGCTCGAAGCCCGAAGCCATGGATCTTCTCTGCTGCGGGTCCAGCTGCTTTCCAGGTGATCACATTTGTGAGTTCAGAGAATTGCGGGGTAGCTTTTTCAGTCACCCTCTCTCCCTCACTTGTTCAGGTAAAACACACACACACACACACACACACACACAGAGATGAACGTTATAATTTCAACCATTTCAAAGTGCACAGCTCGGTGGCCTTAAGTACATCCTAGTTCCGGAGGTTTCATCGCCCGGAGCACAGGCCCTGCACCCGTCAGACCCCTCCCAGCCCCCGGCAACCACAAACCTGCTTTCTGTCTCGGTGGGTTTGCCTCTTGTGGACATTTCCAAGAACTGGAATCACACAACACGTGGCCTTTTGTGTCTGGCTTCTTTCATTTGGCATAATTTCCCAAGGTGCATCCATGCTGTTGCCCCTATCAGGAACCCATTCTTCTGTTTGGCCAAATGATGTCGCGTTGCGTGGCCACGCCTCGTTTCGTGTATCTGCTCCCTTGCTGACCGGCCTTCGGGGTGTTACATCTTCTGGCTGTCGTCAACAGTGCCGCTGCGAACAGCGCTGCGGACATCTTTGTTCGCACGCCTACTGCGAGTTCATTTGGGCGTATGCGAGGCGTGTGGGCAGTGGCTGCACTGTTTTGTATTCCCAGGAGCAGTGTGTGAGAATTTCCGCTTCTGCTGGTTAATGTTCGAATGCTTGGTTCACGAAATGCAGGGGCCCCTCACTGGGGTGGCCTGGGCAGCTGCTTGCTCTCTGCCTTTTTGGCTGTGGCCAGAAGTCCGGAGAGCAGCCAGAGTCTCCCACTGTGACCCCCTGGGCGACTTCTGGTACGAGAGCCTTCCAGAACCAGAGTGCTGGCCCTAGCGGCGAGGACCCTGGGATGCAGTCGACCAGAACCTCTGGGGTAGAGGACAGCTCTGGCCAGCGAGGGGACAGTCCCTGTGGCTCTTGGACTTGATTGGATGCAGTTCCTCTTCCTCTCTGCCTCGTGCCCCGTCCTGTTGGCTGACAAGTCGAAGTGGATGCTCTGCTGTCTCCTAGGTCGGTTCCCTCCCATCTTTTGGCAACTCCTTACTCGGCTGCAACGGGACGGCGGTCCCTTTGGGTTTGCCCTTGACAAAGAGCAGTCCATCGTCTCTCAGGAGGAGAAGGGGTGCCCCGGTCCATATTCAGACGCACGACCATGAACTCGTAATAACTCATACAAAACCCACAATAACACATTTGCATGCCACCGACTGGACTGAGTTATCTAAGCCAATGTACCGTTTACCCTCCATGTTCTGGGAGGTGGAGAGGACGTGGGGGTCAAAGATCCCCCAGTCTGGCCGTGTGACCTTGGGTCCTCAACCGCATCTCCTCTCCTCTTGCACGGGCGTCACGGTCGTGGGGGGGGGCGTCAGCGGGAACACACACCCGGGTGCCACCTTTCACCCGACAGCGCGCCACCCCACAGTTGCCTTGGGTGACCCCGCCACCACTGCCCTTCCTGCTGGGGTGCCCTTTGGAGAGGGCCGTCCATTACGGAAGGGGAGGCCTGGCCCCGAGCACCGTGGGGGCTGGGCGCCCGCCTCCGGAAGAGGTTGAGGCGACGATCGTGTCTGACGAGTCGTCTTGGACGGAGGAATGTGGCGGGAGAGGGTTTCTGGCGCCTGGAAGCCTTCCATTTTTGGTGTTTAGTTCTTCACGAGCTATTCCAGGAAACGATGTTTTCAAAAACAAAGTTGTCCCTGGCCCGGTGGCACCGGGTCATTCCATGCAAACAGTCCCCACCGGCCGAGGGACAGCCCGAAATATGCAGGCGCATGAGCGGCCCGGCTCGGTCCATGCGGCCGCATAACTTCCCAGGCGGGCCGGGGAGCCCGCCCGCTCGGGGGTCAGCCCCCAGGCCTTCGCCTCACCTTGATGGGGGCGCTGTGCGGGACTCACATTCCAAAGCCAGAGGCCGCACGGCCGGCACCCCACAGATGCCCCCACGCGTGCACCCCATTGTCACAGGGACCCTGTGCCCAGGCCCGGTGCGCTGCTGCAGGCCTGGTGGGACCCGCACCTGGGGCGGGAGGGGCACAGCGGTGGGAGGGTCGGTGGCATCTTTGGTTCACATGTTTATCGTGCGGTCTTGTCTGTCAGCTTTCGTTTTAAGCCAACGAAAAAGACAGCTGTCTATTTTTTGCTGCATGGTCCAGAACTGAGCTGCTCGCTAAGAAAGTGTCGGCTTATCCCAGTTCTCAAGGTTCCATCTGGGCCTGGGTTTCAGCGGCAGGAGGGGAGGGAGAGGAAGAGGAAGGGAGAGGGACTTAGGAAGGACACATTTCTTTCCTTTTCCTCTCTCCCCTGTCCTCTGCTCTGGGCTGATGGGAGGAAACACAGCCGGTTCGGTGTGATGGGGCCCTGGGCGGAGGGCAGGTCGGGGCAGACGGGACCCGAGGAGAGGCCTGTCGTCTGTGAGCTCACCCCCAGGAACACACGCCACACACACCACACAGACAACACCATACATGTCGTACACACCCCACACGCAGCACACAGAGGACACACACCACACAGATCGCACACTACTCCATACATGCCGTACCACACATATACCACACACAGAACACACACTACAGACCACACGCCACAAAACACACACCAGACACAGAGCGCACACCCCCGCCGCACCACAAACACAGACCGCAGCGCACCCACACACCGTGCAGCCTGTGGGGTCGCGCAGGGAGTCTTCCGGGAACTGGCACGCCTCGGGGGCAGCCTGGATGAGTCTTTCCCAGGGCTCCCCCCCGCCCCCCCCCCGCCTCCAGCTACTGGTCCGGCACGCGCGGCACATGTGTGCAGGATCCGCCAGCCACGTCGGTCCGCCAGGGCTGTGTAGCGAAGCGCCGGGATCCGAGCGGCTGAAGCGACAGAAATGGACGGTCTCCCAGCTCCGGAGGCCGGACGCCGAGACCCCGGTGTCGGCCGGCTGCTCCCTCCGAGGCTGCGAGGCGGAATCGGTCCCACGCTCCGGCCCAGCTCCTGGCGGTGGCCGGCGGTCTTTGCTGCTCCTCGGCCTGTGGGGGCACCGCCCCGCCCTCCGGCTCCGTGGTCCCATGGCCTTCTCCCTGTGTGCGTGTCTGGGTGCAAGCCTTCCCCACGTACGAGGACAGCTGTCCCGTGGGATCGGGGTCCGCCCTACTCCACTATGACCGCATCTTAACTAGTTTCATCGGCAATGGCCCTATTTCCAAACAAGGTCACGTTCTGAAGTCCCAGGATCTAGGACTTCACCATGTGAATCTGGGTGACACCGTTCAGCCCGTAATGCCAGGCACACTGGTGCCCACCTGCCGGGCTCACTGTCCTCTGGGGCTGGGGACCCGAGAGCCAAGACTTAGGGCTTGTTGACTACGTGCCTCGGGGACCGACGGGATGCCCAGGAGGTTCGGTGCTCGGCGTTACGGGAAAGGCAAAGGTAGGCAGAGGCCTCTGCGTGTCCCGGGCCCTCGAGAGATGCGTCTGAACGTAATGAAACTTG
The DNA here is from genome assembly GCA_039655065.1 of Glossophaga mutica. Classification (NCBI taxonomy): domain Eukaryota; kingdom Metazoa; phylum Chordata; class Mammalia; order Chiroptera; family Phyllostomidae; genus Glossophaga; species Glossophaga mutica. Next base: position 221,224,959 of record CM077304.1, on the reverse strand, counting down.
ATAGCCGCCCGAGGTGCCGTGAAGGCCTTTCCATGGTATTTTCCTTTGGAGCCTCAAACCAACAACCTGGAAAGGCTGGTCTTGCAAGAACTCTTAGCCCTACATCCAAAAAAAAAAAGAAGTAACTTGTGCAAAATCATGCCGTACGTTGGAGAGAGAACTTGGGTCCTCAGACCCCACGCTGGGCCTCTCCAGAGGTGGGGCCCGGAATATGGGGACGGGGACTCACGGAGGCTCACCCCTGGGGGATCCAGAAAGGGTTCATGAGGGAGGCAGTGTTGCCAAGGAAGCTGTCACCCTTGACTGAAGTCCGAGAGAGCAGGGAGCTTTCTGACCGCAGGTGACAGTGATTCGCCGAGGATTCTCTGCCGGAAGCCGGAGCCCAGGGTGCGCCAAGGCTGCGCAGTCCTGCACAGAATGGGGTGACCTGCTTTCGTGCCCCAAATCCGTGTCACCCGTTGCTGTGGTCAGAACATTTGTGGGCTCCTCAACGTTTCCACGCTGGAGTTGCAATGGCCAGTGTGAGGGTATCAGGAGGCGGGGCCTCTGGGAGGTCGTTAGGTTGCGAGGGTGGAGCCCTCGTGAATGGGGTTAGTGCCCTGACCAGGGAGACCCCAGGGCGCCCCCTCACCCCACCCACCGCGTGAGGGCTCAGAGTGAAGTCTGTGACCCCGGAGACGGCCCGCACCCAACACACTGCCACGCTGATCTGGGGCTCCCAGCCTTCAGGAGCGGGGAGCAGCCCACTCTGCTGTTCCCAGGCTGCCCAGGGTGCGGCGCTGTGCTCCGGCAGCCTGGAGGGACCGGGGCACCCATCACCCCTGGCGTCACCCCATCTGCTCAAAAGTAGGCGCTTTCGCCTCTTTCTCTCCAGCTAACTCAAACCCAGTCCTTGAGACCGACAGAACCGATCTTTTCTAAACTTTCCGGTCAACGAAATTCTCCCCACAGCCTTGGCATGGAGCAATGAGCCGAGGGGATGGTGCTGAGCTGGACTCCTAATTCCGTCCTGGACTCGGCTCCCCCCACGGCTCAGGGCCCTCTGGATGACCGCACAGTTGGGCAGGGCTCCCGCCTGCACCCCGCTAACCGTGGGGGGCAGGGGCCTTCCTGCAGCAGAGCCGAGCCCAGGCCTGGCCCCCGTCTGTGCTGCCTTAATCGGTCGGCACGTCAGGGGGGCAGGGGGGTTGCACGCATTTGAGGAGCTCGTTGCTGTTCCTGATCGCTTTTTCTTTTCCACGTGTTATGTTGTCTGCTTCTCCCGTGAGCTTCCTTACAGGACCGGGCAAATCTTGTCGTAGCCACTTGAGAGCTGGGTAAAGAGGCCCCGGCAACTTGGCCAAGGCGCCGCTGTCACCACAGGCCAGAGCGAGACTGATGGGGGGCCCCAGCTCAGGTCTGCCTCCCAGCCCCGATGGGCCTCCGGGCAGAGGGGCTGATGGAGAGGGGACACCTCTGATGTCCTTGCAGAAGAGCCCTCCGTGGAGGCTGCCGGGTTTGCAAGGGGATGGGGGAGGGGCAGGGGAGGCGCTGCTGAAAGCGCAGTTTCCAGGAGTGTGGGTCTGCCCTTCTCCCCTGGGTGCTGCTTCTGGGAGAAACGGCGGTGTTTGTCCAGGCTTGGAGGGAGGATTTGTGCGTCGCATTTAAAACTGAGAAGAAAGAAGCTCGTGGAAATGGTTCATGGATTGAGCTAAGGACTAGTCACCAGGAAACATCTACCAGCTCTTATCTCTTTTTGAGCACATTCATTGTTTCACCTAAGCTTAAAGCAACGCCCTTTTGGTCGTCATTTCTTCCCACTCAGACACATGTGCAGGTGGCAGGCAAGCACCTGGAGCAGCGGGGGTGGCGGGGAGGCCTGCCGGCGGGGAGTGCGTCTGCTGCCCGGCCCCTGCAGGAGAGGGGAGGCTGGATCTGGTTCCAGGCAGCCGCTGACCCCATGGAGACCTTAGGCCATCAGCCTGGAGTCCCCGCCCACAGACCCCTAGTGATCTGTGAGGGGCCGGCCGGGGACACCTGGGAAGGCCAGCCTGGCAGGCTGCGGGGAGGTGCTATTCCGGTCTCAGACGTGTCCCTGAGGTGGCAGCCAGGTCCCCGACCTGCGGAGCCAGGGAGCACCGGGAGGGGCTGTCGCAGGCTGATGGGCCTCCCACTTGCTCAAGTTCAATTTCAAATGCATGCAGGTGTTGTGAGGAACAAAATACCAATTTTGATATTTTCTTACTGTAGCCTTACTTAACGTTAATGCATTCTCATTGAACAGGTGCTAACATTCAGCACATAGTAACGAAGGCGCAATGAGGACAAATCAAAGGATTTGCCACCGGTACGGGCTGCGTGCTGTTTCCATCCTGGCCACATGCACCCCTCTGGAGCCTCGGTTCGGTCACCCGTGAAACGGAGACGCCGACGCCGACCTCATTAACCAGGCACCGTTGCTGCCGCTGTTGCTGATGTACTGATCAGGAATCGCGTGGCAGCCGTGCTGTGAGGCCCCTTCGCGGACTCCAGGCCCCACGGCAAGGCCCGACCACCGGGCCCCCCCAGCGGTTCCCCTGTCTCTCTGGAGGCAGGAGTCAGACCGGCACGGTCACCCGCATCTCATCCAGCCCTCCCGCAGCAGGTGCCTTTGGCCTGAGCTCCGGGTGTGAGCTGTCCGCGGCCGCGTTACCCGATGGGGCAGGGCCCTCCGGCGCTTCCTTCCTGAGAGCCGTGACTTGCTCGGTGTGCTGACGTCCTTCGCAGCGCTCACCTTCCGAAAACTAAGTGGCGGCAGAAGGGAATTAAAAGATAAGATGAAGTGAAGCAATCGTGTTCCCCCTGGAACCTGCAAGGAGATGGGGCTTGAGAGCGGGGGCGGGGAGGGCTCGCTCCGAGGCCGGTTTCGGGAACTGCCGTCTAGTTACGAGGAGCCCCCGGGGCGGGCACGGAGTCGCGGACGGGCCCCGTAAGTGCAGGGCGGGCTGTGCCCCGAGGATGCCCACGGCGCCCTCCCTCCACCTTCCACACTTCTCATACACGATACCGCAGCAGAGTGAGTCTGTGGCCACGCAGAGCCGGGCACCGCCAGCGGGAGGTTGGGCCTGTTGGACAGGTTCTGGCCCTGAGTGTATTTCACCGGGTCCCGGTTCTCGGAAACTCGGGGGCGCCTGAGCGATGCAAGCAGCCATTCTGTGGCCACCGCAAGGCCTGACAGAGCAGAGTGGCCCGTCCTTCCACCCATCGGAACGGTGGCCTGGTGAGGCATAACCACCTGTCGTCGTCGGGCACCAACTCCCCGCGGCAGCCCCCGTGTTCGTCTCTGTTTTTGCACGCGGGTCAGTGTCCGCGCCGCATCGCACCGGGAGGAGCTGACCTACGCGCCAAACCGGTGCGTTTGCCCCCAAACTCCTGGTGGAAGCGGGCGAGCGGGACAAGTGGAGACTCACAGAAGGTGGCTTTTTGTTCTGGCACCGCCTGCATCTTGCTCTGGTGGTCATCTCATGGGTCATCCCGTCCAATACGCGTTGGACAGGAGGCTCCTGACATGACCGACCGACCCAGGCCTCTCGTTTCTTCCGCCATGTTTGACTGGGGCCATGGATGTGGGGGCAGGAGGAGGGGGGTCCGGGGGGGACGGTCCTGTGGGGCTGGAGACAGCTGGGTTCGGGGTTCGTGTTTGAGGGGGAAGGTTGAAGGATTGATCTGTATAGCCAGCAGAGGTGTGTCGACCACCCAGGCACGGCTCCAGGTGCTGGGGGTACAACAGAGGGTGCAGGGGACCCCAGCCCTGCCCTCCCCGCAGGTACGCGGTTTCAGGTTATTTCAGGCCAAAAGAATGAAAGCTGAGAAAAGATGGGGGGGGACAGTGAGTGCCGTGTAAGTGTGCGCGCCTCATTTATACACTCGTCCGACCCAGCCATCTCTTGCCGCTCTTCCCGGTCCCCTCCCACGGGCAGGGTTTGTGCAAGACACCGAGAATGCAGACGACCAAGCCCTGTCTCCGGCCCTTGAGGAGTTCAAAGCCCGGGGTGTGGAGACGCCGACCCGCCAGGACTGTGCGTCTGAGCTCTGGTAGGAGGAAGAAGCACACCCTGCTAGAGAGGGTGTTGCGGGGGGCCTGCTGGAGAGAGGAGGGGGTGTAGGTCTCCATCTTAGAGGATGAAGGAGAGCTCTCAAGGCAGCACAGGTAGGAGGGCAGGGGAGGCATCCATGGGGGCGGGGGCGGGGGAGCCTGCTGGGAAATCTGGTTTGAGTTTAATCTGAGACGTGATGGGGGCCGCGGCCAGGTTCAGGAAGTGACTGGATGAAAATCGCATTTGAAGCCGATGGCTTTTCGTGCTTGTTCAGGATCACGTCCTTAAACAAGGGCTGCCTGTTAGTGCTCCGGGGCCCTTCGTAGGCAGGACTGTCATGGGCTGGGGTTTAGAAGACTGAGAGGCTGGGGACCAACCGTGCAGTAAAAACGCCGATGGAGTTGAAGTTTGCCAAGAAATTTGAGAATCTGCACCTCGCTAATAGATGTGAAAAGGAAGTATTTTTTGGGGGGAAAATGAACACTAAGGCAGCGATGACTGTGATAATTCAGAGACCCTTTGTGCGTGGCCCGTTCTGGTTGACGGGAGGAGATTAAACATCGCCCTGATCAGTAAGGAGATTATTAAGAGCTGCTACTTATTTCTAGCCGTTTATGGCCGTCTCCGGGGAGGGGAAGATGCAGGGGGCAGGTGCCCATGGCTGCGAGGGCATCAGCCACGCCTCTCCTTTCTCCTTCTTTCTCTTTTCTCTGCTTTTCCTTTCCAAACTGAAACGCTGGACTGCATGCCCCCGTGGGCTGTGGGAGGGCCTGGGCGACCTGGCAGAGGGCGGAGGAGGGCCTGAACGACATGGATTTCTTGCTATATTTTTACTCTTTTTCAAATTAAAGATTTTACTTATTTATTTATTTAGAGGGGGAGGGAGGGAGAAAGAGAGGGAGAGAAACATCAGTGTACGGTTGCCTCTCACAAGCCCCCTCACTGGGGACCTGGCCTGCAACCCAGGCACATGCCCTGACTGGGAATCGAATGGGCCACCCCCTGGTTGGCAGGCCCGTGCTCCATCCGCTGAACCACACCAGCCCGGGCTCGTTTCATGTTTTTACACCTTGGGATGCGGTGAGCTTGGAGCTCCCAGGCGCCTCTGGGACCCTGCCTCCGAGCCCTGGTTCTCGGCTCAGCTCGGCATGGCCAGAAGGCCTTCCACCCCGCCCACCCCTTAGCTGGGTGTTTTGTTTGCCTGGATGGGAGTGGGGGTCCCAATGCTGTGCTTTGTAAAGATCCGTGGGGCACTTAGCCACCTTCCCAGGTTGCGGCGCCCACGGAGGCCCCTCTGTGTCTGGGGGTCTGTTGGAACTCTCGGCCAGCCCTGAAGTGGGAGCTGCCCTGGACTTTTCACAGCTCGGAGTGAACTGCTTTCCAGACACTCACCAGAACTGGTGAGCTTTGGTGTAGGGAGATGGGGCTTCAGGGAGGGCTCTGAAAGAATGTTCTGGAAGGAGTTTGGACCATCGCAGCACTGGGTGCCTTGGATCACAGAAGAAAGGGACGAGGTAGAGACAGTCTCGGTGGTTGGAGAGGCTTCCGGAACACAAAAGAAAGGGTGCCAAAGACCCACATCTGTGGGCCTGGGACAGCCTCCGGTCCGGCCCGTCCCCCTCCCTGCTGCGGGTGGGGCGTGCCTGCCTGTTGAGGGAATACCTGGGAAGCAACCCTGGGGCGGCTGCCTGAGGCTGGTGCTTTTCCACTCGGATGTGGACCCGCGCTCCTGGGGCTCTTGGGACAGACTCCGGGCTGACCTTGTGGCCCTCCGGAGAGCCATGTCGGCGCTGGCCTCACGGTCGACGGGCCCCACCAGTCTGCGGAGGTCATCTGCCCGTGTCCGCTGACTAGGGACAAAGGACTGTTTTTTTCCCCTCCGGCCTACACGCACCAGCGGCCTCCCGGTTGGTTGTGCGGTCACCTTCAGAAAGGAGGCATTCCCACCGGGCAGCACCGCTCCCTCCGACCGGCCTTCCAACAGACCGGGCTGGGGCCCAGGGGCCTGGCTGCCTCCTCTGGAGCACGGCCGCCCTCCTGCCCCGGTGCCCTCACGCCCTTCGAAGGAGAGGGCTTGCTTCCTCCCCGAGTTCCTCTTCATCTCCCTGTCCTTCCAGCGGAGGCACCAGGCGCTGCCGATCGGATTGGTCCAGCGCCCAGAACCGCCCGGCAGAAGATTCGGGTCACAGTCAGCTCTCCTTCGGAACCCCTGCAGCACACTAAGGCTTTTGCTGCGAGACAAAAGGCTCGTTCCCATCCGTGATATTGTGGTTTGTGTGACTTGTCCTTCGTGACAGGAATCGGAACAGAGCACCCTGTAACCCTGCTTACTCGTCAGGCCAGAGAGACAAAGCAAATAGGAGATACCCACACACATGTGTACACACACGTGTACACACATGTGTACACACATGTGTATACACATGGCACATGGCACGCACACGTAATATCTAAGATCTATACGGTTACTTTAAGGAATTATTATAAGATTTATATGTTAACATAAAGTATAAATATATCTTATTTACATAAGATACACTATATATGATATATGAATCTTTTGTAAGATTTATGTGTGTGTATATGTATCTATTATAAGGAATTTTTATAAGACTTAATACATGGAACTGGCTCACGTGATTACGAAGGCTGGTAAATCCAAACTCTTCAAGATGGGTTGCTGGGCTGGAAATGCAGCCACCTAAGGAAGCCAGTGCCCTGAAGGCGTCTGCTGGAGAATTCTGTGTTGCTCAGGAGAAGCCTGTCTTTGGTCTATTCAGGCCTTCAACTAATCGGGTGAGGCCCACCCACGTTACAGAGGGCAGTCTGCTTACTCAAAGGCCACCGGTTTAAATGTCAGTCCCCTCCACAAGCACCTTCGCATCCAGAACAGTGTTTCACCAAGGATCTGGGTGCCCTGTAGCCCAGCCGGGTGGGCACATAAATTAACCACCGTCCCTGCTGCTGTTCCAGGCGTGGCTGGAAGGCCGGTGCCAGCCTCACCTGGGAGCCTGTTAGAAACGCAGAGTCTTGGATCCCATCCCCAATTTTTTTTTTAACAAAATGCCTGTATTGTAACAAGATGATAAAAATCTTTTTAATTTACTGAGCCTGAGTTCCACATCTGTAAAATAAGGACTTCGGATTATATCAGAGATTCTCCACCCCAGCCACCCTGGCCCTGCGCGGACCTTAAGAAGAAAACAGTAACAGAAACCCTGTCCGGGCCTATCCCGGACCAGCTGGAATGGAATCCCCGTGCTGCGCGCCCCGCATCTGTGTGGTCTTTTTCAGACTAGGCTGGTGACGCTGTTGCTCAGACTGAAATACGCACAGGAATCACCTGGTGATCTTGTGAAAACGCAGATGGCGGTCCACGCGCTCAGAAGGCTGGAGCAGGCATTTCCTGACAACGTGCGCTGTGACGCCGGCGCCAACTGCCCGCGGCCACGCTCCGGGTCCGAAGGGGCCGGACTGGAGGGTACGCGAGGGCGCGCGCGCACGCGCACGCGGTCCTGGGCTGCTCTGACCCCTGCGCGTGAGGAGGGCCTGGAGGTTTCGCCACGGTGGCCCCACCCAGGACCTGTCTCTGGGTGTCTTACCAGGAAATAGGACCCTCTCCTCTGTGGCTTCCAGAATCTTATGCATTTCCCATGTCAAAGAAATCAGATGTTTTCCCGCTGCTGTGAGCCACACGGGAGCCGGCGTGGTGTTTCTGGGAAGGGTGCTTGTGTACCCCACGGCCGGGGCGTCAGGCTCTGGAGGACGTTCCGTGTGCCCTCCGTGGGGGTGGGCCCATGGGGAACTCTTCCTCATCCGGGAGTGACCCGGGGGTTCAGACCCCCAGGTGCGTTCTGCCCAAAGCCTCAGCCTGGGCCCCGCTGCACTGCCATCGAGCCCCGCCCCGTCTCCTCCCTAGAACGACCTTTCCACCCGCTGCCATCTCAGCCTGAGTTTAAACTCTGTTGTAAAACTTCCCTCCCCTGGCCTGAGGTCCAGGAATTCTGTGTCCGCTCCTTCTCTGGATTGAGAGGGCCTGCAGGCCGGCTCCCACAACTTCCGCTTTCCTCTGCTGGGGGTGGGGGGGGGGTCCCTAAGGACCGCCCCGCGCCCCGCCCCCGACGCCATTCCTTGCTAGCCGCCCCCTAGGTCACCGCGTTCTGCCCGCATCGGCCATGCCCAGCGGCCGGTTCCTGCCGCAGCCGCTCCTTCGGCTCCACGCGCCCTTCCCCAGACTTTGCTGCGGCTGCGGCTGCGGCTGCTTGTCGTTCCTGCGCGGCCTCAACGTCCTCTTTCCTGAGCGGCCTTCTCAGGTGACCCTGCCGAGTGCCCGTCCCATCCCGACAGGATTCTGTGCCGCGTTTCCCCCTGTAACAGCACTTCTGACTGTTAGAGTGATCTCATGTATCCATGTGTTTTCTGTCCCATCATTCCCGCTGCCCCCCCCCCACACACACACACTGGACCCTAAACCCACAACAGACTCTGATCGAATCACCCTGGGAAACTTACAGGCAGGAGCCGGAGGCGCCCCGTGATTAACTGAATGAATCCTAACTCTTTCTCAGCACTTAGCTCGGATTGTTCATTTAACAAAAGTTGAAAGACCCAGTACTTCAACCGAAATGTGGACATGACTTTGGGGGTTCTCCAGGAAAACCCATCGCGGGGAAGCATCGCCAGGACGAGGTGCATGGGAAAGGAGTGACAGGGGACTCCGTGGGACCCCAGCTTGCATCGGTGGGAGCACAGGGGGTCCTGAGCGGTGCCGTGACTGCCCATCAGGTTTGCGGAGCTCATAAAAGTGCCAAATAAGCCTTTGCTTGTATCCCTGCTCTGAATTCTTCTTTGGTGCCCAGTCAGAAGCTGGCAAGAAGCAGCCGACGAGGGTGTGGGGCAGAGAGCGTCGCTCCTGGCTCTCTGCCTCATTCCATCATCCCAACCCCTACGGGGAGAGGCCAGCTCTCCGCACCTGGCCCGGCCTCCCCAGGAAACCCTGGCAGAGCTGCCTGGGCGCGGGAGGCCAGGCTGCCACCCAGGGAGGGAGAGACCTTGGGTGGAGGATGCAGAGCTGACGGGGCCGGCTGGGGCGTGTGCCGGGGGCGCTGGGAGCAGACCCGAGTCTCCGAGGGGGTTTCCAGGCGTCCTCTGACATCACCTGTCAGGCATTTTGCCACTGACAGGCCTGCAGGAGTCGACCCAACGCCGCCGGCAAGCTGGAGGGGCAAAGAGGCGTTTCCCCGGTGCTGTAGTATCGGCAGCCTCATGGGTGGTCCCGGGGCTCCTTCGGGAGGTCTTGGGTGGTGGAGGTTGGCGTCCAAATCACAGGGCAGACTGAATCAATGTTCAAGGTGCATTTTCCACCGGAGATGTAAATCCCCAGGAAACGGTGCGAAGTGAGCATTATAACAGGGCTGTGATGAAGGTTATTGGCCTAGAAAAACACTCGAAGGAATATTTGGTGTGCTGGGAAGTGAGGGGGGGTCGAGGGTAAGCCAAGGCATCTCTGGTGTGTAGGTCTCGGCCGTGGTTTCAGCCTCACCGAGAGGTCCCAGAGGGGGAGCGATTTGGGCGATGACTGGTCGGGGGCCTGTCGAGATTAAAATTCAGTTTGAGCTGATTTTAATCTCGCCAAGTGGGAGCCCCGTGCCTGCGCCGAGCCGGGCACTGCGTTAGGTGCTGGGACAGGAGGCCCGCCAGCTCCTGTCCTCTTTCTTACAACCTGCCAGCGAGAGTCGCAGCGGTGCGGCGGGTGAGGGAGGGGGCTGCCTGTTGCTCAGCCAGAGCCAAGGGTGCAGAGTCCCATCCCAAGATCCAGCTCCAGCTGCTAGCCCCCGACCTCCCACCGCTTGGCTTTGGGCCCAGCGCTCAGCGTTCCGAAGCCTTTGTTCTCTCGGCCATGACCTGAGGAATCACCCGCCCTGCGTGTCCTGGGCTCTAGTGAGGGTCTGACGAGACCGTTCATCGGACAGGCCTCTTGAGCTCCCGAGGAGGCCTGTGGACCGTCACTGGGACCCCCGAGAACCTGGTTTGGAGTTTTCAGTGGCAATGTCTTGCTGTCCACCGGTCCGCCGTGACGCTGCTCGTTGTCAGTGGGACGTGACGGTCTGAGCACAGCCGCTGACATGCGGTGGCCCGTGGGGGAGCCGGCGGGCCCCGGAAGAGGCCGAGTCTGAGCGGAGATGCAGAGAACGGAGACTCCAAAAGTGTAAGATACCTCACTAACAATTTTTATGTTGATCAAGTGATAATACTTTGAAAAATATGTTCAGATGATAATAGTTTTGGATGTTTTGGTTAAATACAATATGTCGTCAGAGTCGATTTAGTTATTTTTCATGCGGCTGCTTCCAGTTGCACTCGGGGCTCCCGCTGCACTGTTATCGGAAGTGCGGCCCAGAGGCGCCCTGGACACTTCGCTCTGCGCACCGCGCACGTGATTATGCGCACGCTCTCAGAGGCCGTGCGGACCCCTCCCAGGCCCTTGTGTGCAACTCCAAAGTGACTGTCAAACGCGGCCTGTCATTCGCATGCAGAATACCTGCAGCCAGCGCTCCCGTGACAGCAGGTCACTTTGCCGAAACCGTTTCTGTCCCCGCCTTGGAGGAAATTGTCCTCGTCATCGGGAGGCTGCGTGGAAGTTCCTGCCACACGCAGGACCAGGTGCTGTCGCCCCCAGCGAAGCAGGCCTCGGCGGACGGACGGACAGCTGCAGGCTCGCAGGAGCAGGTGCGCAAGCACGCTCCGCTCTCATCCCCGAACCTTTCCCCCTTTCACGGAGAAAAGACACACAGAAAGGAGAGACCATCCTGTAGGTCCCCTTCGTGTGCCTCATCTCGGCGAATTCACCCCCAGGCCCCGCGGGGTACCGCCTGTGCCTCCTTCACCAGCTGAGGGGCGGAGGCTCAGAGTGGCTCAGACACTCGCCCGCTGTCACCTGCGGGGAGGGGGGCCTGGATGCACGCACGTGCTCTCCAGGGGCTGCCAGAGGCAGGAGGCGGTAAGAGAGGGGCACCCAGGCCTGGCCAGATCTCGGGGTTGGGGGTGCGACCCTGGCCCTGTGCGGCCTTGTACCTCGTGAGAAGAAACCGTGGTCTGACTGTAGGAGGGGGGCAGGCTCCCACGGGCCAGAGGCGGTGCCTGCCCTGCGGTCGCTGGAGAGCCACCTTCTCCTGGCGCCCTTTCCAGCCACACCTGCTAGCTGCTCACCAGCAAAACCCCAACCCAGAAGAGACCAACTGGACACCGGTCTGCGGAATTCGTGCAGCTTGGTGTAGACATGGTTCCCTGCCTGGAGGAGCTGGAGAACCAAGCCGTTTCCCTCTGCAAAAGGGGGGCTGGGCGGGTGGTCGGCCCCGAAGCAGGACTCCACTGAGGAGGACTCTGGTGCAGGTCGCCTCCTCCGGGTGTTTGCTAGCGGCCCGGTCCCCGAGCAGGAGCAGCGGACTGCGGCCCGAGTCCTACGAGTGGGACGGCCAGGGGCCACGAGAAGGGCGAGCAAACAAGCAAGTCTTTCTTCCCGAGAATGTTTCCACTGCAGTCAGGTTAGAAAGCGATCCAGGGAAGACACAAACTAGCCCTTTCATTTAGCAAAATAAAATGCCTATCCCCTTGGTCATCTGCGCAGGGGAAGTCCCAGCCAGAATCTTGTTTTTGAAGGTTTTGTTTAACTCGCCACCCCCACACCTCTCCTCCCACGGCCTGGCATCAGGCTGGACAAGGAGAAAGGGGACAGTGGCCTGCACAGGCTGCCATGTGGTGTGTCCTTGTAGAGCAGCTTCCGTGGCATTCACATTAAGTAAACGCAGGGAAAAGGGGATGCGGCGACGACCGGCGGTGTCTGCGTCTCCTGGGGAGCTCCTCCCGTTCGAGTGAACGTCGACAAATACACGGCGCGTCTCAACTTCCAGAGCTGTGCCGTTTCACCAAACACTGCCGCTCTCCCCAGGAGGGGACCAGGCATTCCCGACCCGTGACTTGGCAGGGCTCAGTCGCACGCCCTCCGATATCGGCTTTCGGAAACCCGTTCCAGAGTTGGCCCCGACGGTCCGGCCTCGTCCAGGCCCCGGCTGGGGCAGCACCTCGGGGTCCGGGCAGGGTGCCACGCTCTGAAAAAGACGGCTGGGTCTCCCCAGGGGCTCTGGTCCAGGAAGGCACGCGATTTCCTCTCCAGAGGACCTTTCCTTCCTTGGAAAAGAGCACGTGGGATGAGAGCGCCTGGGCCGCTTCGGGCGTCCCCACGAGAGTGGGACACCAGCGCAGACGTCCAGGAGCCTCCGCACACGGAGCACGAGAGGAGCCCCCCGTCCCGGCCCTCCCACACCTGCCCCCCACCCGCTGACCCAGCCGTGGCGCGATGCGGGGTGCTCCTGAAGTGAAAAATGAAGTTGCTTTAAGGTGAAGACGTATCACGTCCAAGGGTCGGGGCTGCGTCTTCCGAGTTGTGTTCCGTCCGGCGTTTCTCCAGCCGTGGTCTGGGGAACACCCCTCCCCGCCGCAGCATCAGGGGCCTGATTCGGGCTCCTCATCGCCCTCCCCGGGCAATCCTGCTGGACCCCCACGTTGGGGAGCCATTCCTCGTGGTAAATTCGTTGTGCAGCTTTAGGACACGTCACACGGCGGGTTGTGCGGCGGCGAGTCAGCTTGGTTCTGCTGCTGCCGTCCGTGTGAACTCGTTTAGCTCTGTGTCTGCTTCAGGGGAAGTTTGCACCCCAAAAGGCAGGGGCTCCTTTAAGCCTGTGTTCTGCTGACAGGTGTGTGTATCTTGTTCTAAGTCGTTTCTCTGTGTCTTCTGGGAATAATTTGACCTTCAGTATATGTGATTACAACATGTTGATAAAAGCAAAAGAGAAAAAAAAACAATGCAACTATTTTGCTGAATTTCTCATTTTTCTGAAGCAAACAGTTTCTGAGTGATAAAAAAGCAACTCAGTTGCATGCCCTCCCATACTGGCTTTTGGTAACACATTCCAGAGTTGGCCCCGACGGTCCGGCCTTGTCCAGGCCCCGGCTGGGGCAGCACCTCGGGGTCTGGGCAGGGTGCCACGCTCTGAAAAAGACGGCCGGAACACTGTTGTTGCTCTTCCACAACGGAACACATGTGACCTTCAGTAGTCGTGCGCTCGTGCAAGCACACGGGGTCGCTGGGGTCCCAGGGGCCTGCTTCTCAGGGGACACGCTTTCTGGAGTGTGTGCTCCACGGGGCTAGGGTGAGGTTTCCTACCGAAAGGCCACGGACGTTCCAGCAACATGGTGAGGAGTCGAAAGAGCCCTGATTCCTTCCAGGTACATTTGCGGGGCTCTGAGGGCCATTGCTTATTTTAGGACAAAGTGAGTGTTTCCGTTTTAAACTATCTGGTTAACTGAAGCAAAGTCTGTTACATTGCACAGCCAGGGTACCCTCAAAAGCAAACGGACCTTTGGCTAAATGGTCCTTAATTCCTGCAGAGTCACTCAAACGCAGAAACACCTAAGCCATGGGTGACCAAAAAAAGACACCAAAGTGAGGCCGAAACCTCAACACTCTTACGAAGGATGGAAGCTTTCAGCCCCCAGGAGGCCCTGTTTGTAGTCCCTTTGGGTAATCTAGAGATGCGGGGCGCCCCCGCCCCGCCCCCAGACATCACAGTGACCAGGGAGCGTTTGGTCCTTCCCCATGTGACCATGAAAGTGTGTGGCCCATCATCGGTCACTTTTAAATGAGATGTATTTAACACTCGCTGCGGGGGCTGTCCGACCAGGAGGCCAGCCGAAGCCCAGCCACACTCGTCTCTAGATCATTCTCTCAGGTCCCCTGACCACCCCCCTCCGCGGCCACAGCGAAGGGGCCCCACCCGTCCCCGCAGCACAGCGAACGCCAGCGCCCGTGTTCCCAATGCAGACACCACACGCCCTGAGAGAAACGAGGAAAACGCAAAGATGCAGGAGGCTTTCAAACTGTGTGTTTCCTTTTCCTGATCAGAATGAGAAGGAGAAATATCGGGTCTTAACGTTTAATCAGGGAATCCAAATGCACTCTAAGCATCGCAAGTGGAGGGTATTTAACACAGGGCGTTGATTGGTCAAGCAGGCGAGGGAAGCACCGAGGAGCCAGAGGGCGGAGAAGGAGTCCAGCGTCAGTCAAAGGGCAGAGGGGCGTGGCTAGAGCCCGGAGCAGGGCGCCCCGCACCCGCACCGCACCCGCACCCACGGTGGACCGGGAAGTATGGGAGCAGGGGCGATGCGGGAGAGGCAGCGGCTGCTGAGACGCCCCGGGAGGCAGCGGGGGAAGGGGACCCTGGCTTCTCCCCGTTCTCACGCCCCTCTTTCCTGCCGGTGCTGCCCAGTGGCCAGGCTCACCTGGAAGCCTGGGAAACCGAGGCTCACCTGGAAGCCTGGGAAACGGCGTCTGTGCGGTCGCTGCCCGTGTGACCAGAGCAGGGGCCGAGGAGGGATGGACTCGGCCAGCGCAAAGCCCACGGGGAAGAGGGCAGGACTGACTCCTTGTTGGCAGACGTGGAATTCACTGAAGTGGGGAACGCCGGCCCATCTCCGTGAGCCCTGCTGGGTAATGCTCGGTGATTATCAAAACGCAGACGAGCCCCGGGCTGACCTTTATCAGAAACCACTGCGCTTCGCCACCTGCGTGCTGAGGCTGCCCCAGGTGCTGCTGTGGCTCTGCTAGAAATGTCTGCCAGAAACGGAACTGGAAGTCCCAAGAGAGTCCCTAAGAAGGGGATGTCACCTTCCGGAAATTCTTCTCTGCAGTAGGCTTGTGACATGGGATGGAGACTCTTACGACACCAAATACGGTCTCTCCGAGGAAGAGCCCGTGCCTTCCGACGGCTGCGACTGACATGTCCAGGGACACATCGACCCGGCGGCGTGGTAAGGAGAACACAGCGGGCCCTCTGCGAGCGGCTCCCTCGGCGCGAAGGCGACTCCTGTTGAGAGCGACAAACAGCGTTGCTTTTCATTTTCTGTACGGGTCTGTCCTCCACATACACACAGTAACCAATATGGAGATTCGCTCACTTAACGAAGGACCTGGCTTTAAAAAAAAAAAAAAAAAAAAAAAAAAAACCCTCTTTGCCCTGCCTGGTGTAGCTCAGTGGATTGAGCGCGGGCCTGTGAACCAAAGGATCGCGGTTCGATTCCCAGTCAGGGCACATGCCTCGGTTGCCAGGCCAGTTCCCGGCAGGGGACATACAAGAGGCAACCGCACATTGATGTTTCTCTCCCTCTCTCCTTCCCTTCCCCTCTAAAGATAAATAAATAAAATCTAAAAGGGAAAAAAAAAACACCCTCTTTGCCCTGGCGGGTGTGGCTCAGTGGACTGAGCTTGGGCCTGCAAACCAAAGGGTCGCCAGTTCAATTCCCAGTCAGGGCACAGGCCTGGGTTGCAGGCCAGGTCCCCACTGGGGTGCGTGGGGGAGGCAACCACACATTGATGTTTCTCTCCCTTTCTTTCTCTCTCCCTTCCCCTCTCTCTAAAAATAAATAAATAAAATATTTAAAAAAAACCAAACTTTTACATTTTAAAATAGTTTCAGATTCACAGAGAGTTTCCATACGCCCCATACCGGTCTTCTCCTGCTGTTAACATCTTATCCATACGCATTGTGGTGCGTTTGTTACCCTTAATGAACCAATACGATACGCCACTGTTGCGTAAAGTCGGCCCTTTTATTCTGATTTCCTCAGTTTTTCTGATGTCCTTCCATGTCCCTTTTCTGCTCCCGGGTCCCGCCCAGGACACCACGTCGCTCTTCGTCGTCATGTCCCCTTCGGCCCCTCTGACCTGTGACGGGTTGTCAGAGTTCCTTGGTTTTCGAAGGCTCCGACGGACTCGAGTGCTGGTTAGCTGTGCTGTCGACGGTCTCCGAGTTGGGGTTTGCCTGACCTTTGTTCCCGTGAGGAGCCGGGGTTCCGGGTTTCGGGGTGAAATGCCATTTCCCCCAAGTCTATTCTCAACGGGGTGACCATTGGTGACGGCGGCCTCGGCCACCTGCCCGAGGCGGTGTCTGTCAGATGCTCCCCTGGAGAGGCGCGCCTGCCCCCTACTCCCGCATTGCCCCTTGTGAAGAAGCCACCCTGTGCAGCCCGCCCCCCCTCGGAAGGGAATCTCTGCCCAGCTTGTCTGCGGGCCCTCGGCACCGGAGATTGGTCTGTTCTTCCCTGCTTGCTTGTTTATTCGATTACTGATATTATCATGAACTCATGGATGTTGATTTTGTTATTTGGATTATCACCTGATACTGGACTTTCGTGCTCACTGTCCCCCACTTCGGTCGATGGAGCCCTTTTCCTCGGTCCCTGTGCCCCTCCCCGCGCCCCCGTCACGGTGGGTTTGCCCCTTCCTTCGGGGGGCGCCCTCCCTTACTCCCCGGCCCTTCTTCTGCACTTCCTGCTCCCACCCTAGAAGCAGCCATGTCTGCAGGGAGCCCTGGGCCCTGCGCTGGAGAACAGTCGGACACGCCAGGATCGAGGAGTGTTCAATGTGACCCATTTTTCACCCGTTCGTTTCCTAAACGTACACCTTCTCCCGGTGACACGTTTGGGCAAGACTCTGTGGCAGACAAGACAAAACGAACCAAGTGGAGATAATTCCGTCATTCTGGGGCCCAGAGCCGTGCTGCCCCCGGGGGAGGACTGGGGCTCCAGGGTCCCTGGAGGGAGGAAGGAGACCCGCTGGGGCTGTCGATCACAGGGGTCTTTCTTCCTGATTCCAGGCTTCACCTGCTGTCTTCCGCCAGGTCCCTGTCTGTGTCCCTCCCCCCCCCCCCGCAGTGCCGTCTGTAGTATCAGGGACCCGCTCCAAGCTCTGGCTCTGCCACGCACTGGCCACAGGACCTGCAGCAACTGTCACACCTGCACCGAACCTTGGTTTCTTCATCTGTCAGCTGGGGATGGGGACTCGGCTAGGACCCACTTTAGAGGCAGGTCAGGGTGCTGGGCCCGGCATCCGGCACAGCGGGGCACGGCAGATGTGACAGCCGGAGTCCCTCGGGGGGCAACAGTGCCGGCCTGTGGAGGGTCAGCCGATTCTCAGGACGGAGCCGCGGGGAAGGCGGTGACGGGTGCAGGGGGCCAGGTGCAGCCAAGCAGGCGGCTGTGGAGTGGGCGGAGTCCCGAGCGCACAGGCCTGTCCTGCCGACCACACGGCTGGGAGAACTACACCGCCCCTGCTCAGGGTCCCGCGGTCCCCGGACGGTCGGGGTTCAGCACAGGCTGGAGCGCCAGGAGGCGAGGAGGCATCTGCAGCCCCAGCTCCGTGATTCGAGTGATTCACGCTCATCAGATGCGTCAGCACAGCCTCTAGCTGAGACATCTGCTTGACGTTCCAGAAGGGACCCTTAGGCTAGGGGGCCCCACCACAGAGCCGCCACCTCCCCCAACCAAGACAATGTGCCTCACAGACAGTTTCCTGTGGCAGAAGGAAGACAGGACTCAAACTGGGCCTCCTCAGAGGGGGCTGAGACCGTCTAGGGGCAGGCAAAGGGGGAGGTCGACAACCCCCCCCCACCCCCGGGGTGGGCACATCCCAGGAGTCTCACTGCCCTTCTGTGGGCGTGGTGGCCATCCCATCGGATGTTTTTCTGATGGCTCAGGGAGGGTGCGGCCCTCCCGTGGGGTGTTTTCCTTCGAATTGGGAAGCATCTAGCAAAGCGATTCCGAGGGGTGGTCCCTGCGCCCGCAGCCACCGTGGCACCTCTCGTTCATTGCTGGTGGGGATGCAAAGTGCCACAGCCACTCCAAAGTCAAGCTGACAGCTCCCTAGAACACTAAACATTCTCTCATCATACAGTCCGGCATTTGTACCCCTGGCTCTTGGCCCGAAGGAGCTGGACACCAAAGTCCACGCCAAGCCTGCACACGGGTGCTCGCAGCAGCTGTGTGCATAACTGCCAAAACCTGGGAGCACCCTCAGCGTCCGCCAGCAGGTAGGGGATAAGTAGACCGTGGCCCATCCGGACAGCGGACTCGTGCTCAGTGATGAAAGAAAAGGAGCTCTCCAGACACGCAAAGACGGGGGGGCCTTCCATGTGTGTTTCCGAGTGGAAGAGGCCAATCAGATAGGGCACACACCGCGTGGTTCCGAGTGCGCGACGTTCTGGAAAAGGCCGAAACGAGGGAGGCGGTGAGTGATCGGTGGTCGCCAGAGGTTAGGGGGCAGGAGGAGGCTATGAGGCAAAACAGCATTTTTCTCCAGGGTGGCAACAGACCCGGCTAAAATTCTGTGTTTTAAAATTCCAGAGGTGGCTCTGTGCTGGTTTCAGTCAATGGGATTTAAGCAGATGTTGTGGGCGGAGCCTCCAGCAAAACTCTTTGAAAGAGAGAGAGGAAGAAAAAGGTAGAGACAGACCCTGGCCCAGGTGCGTGACCGTAAACACCGGTGGGACTTAGGATGCTGTGCAGGCTCTGTTCTCGGCCCTCTTGTCAGCCTCGGGACAGTCAGGCGCAGGTGAACTGGCTGGCTTGCCCAAGGCCACGTGGCCCTGGGGGAGGGTGGAGTCAGGACTTGGCCTGGTGGTCCGCCTGCCTCGGTCTCTGCTCCTTACGACTGCTGCACCGACCGTAACGACTGCGTACCGGGTCCTCGACGAGCAGTTAGTGAGCTCGCAGGTTCGGGCCTGACTCTCCCGAGCCCTGGCCAGAACCCTGTCCCTGTCCTGCATCGACTGCCCTTCCGTGGTCCAGAGGGAGCTGTGGCATTTTGTTTAGAGTACAGCTGGCAAGAAGGGACAGCTATGGCCATCTGACTTGTTTCCGTAGAAATTTCTAGAACACTTCAGGATTTACTCATCCTCTGCCTACATTTTTATCTTTCTTGGGACACAGCCCATTCCCCTGGGGAAACTATAATTTTAATAACTGATGATAACATCTGTCTTTCGACACGTGAATTGTTTGCAGCTATGTGTCAGGAGAAAACGAAGCCTTCTGGCTCCAAGCAGGTTCCTTACCAAACTCACTGAAATAGCTTTCTTACTCAACCCTGCCTATAGGTGTAAATTGTGCAACAAAATGCAGCCTCCAATCGACTGTTATACAAGCTATGGCACTCCAATGGGAGGCAAATTTTTTCTTTCCCCTGTGAAAGTTACTTTACCTGAAAAATGGAATTTGATCTATTTATGTTTCAAAACCAGATAAAACCATTCCACATTTTATGTGGGCTTGGCCATCTCTCAAGACCAGGACAGGGCTATTCAAAGAAGGAGGTATTTTCTGCTCATTAAGGCACGTTTTCAATTTTCTGATTCAGGAGAAAGAACCAAAGAGACAGGTTTCCCTCTGACGTGGTCGTGCTGGGCTCCTGAAACAAAGGACTGCAGACCTTTAGTGCTGAGCTCTGGAGTCCGGGGAGCCCAGGGTTAGGCGTAGGCCAGTTCTGTTCCTGGTGAGGGCGCTCTTCCTGGCTTGCCTGGTGACGGTCGCCTTCCCACTATGGCCTCACAGGACCTCCCACCGACCTTGCACTTGGGGAAAGAGATCTCATTCTTGGTTTCTAGAAGGCCACCAATTCCATCAGATTGAGACTCCATCTTTATGACCCCATTCAACCCTAAACACCTCCTAAAAGCTCCGCCTCCACAGACAATCACACTGGGGTTAGGACACTAACATGTGGGTTTGGGGAGGACAGCATTCCACCCACGGCACTCTGCCCCGAACCCTGAGACCCAACACCACGGAAGTTTGCCAGATGATCTGGCAAATATCGTCCATCGGGCTTTGAGTCCCTTCTGAACAAGCTTCCATACGGCAATCCCTTGGGCTCTTTGCTTTTGCTTCAAGCCTTTGCACACTTCAGAAAGACCTGTGTGCTGCACACTTGAGGAAAAGTCGTGTGTGTTGCACAGCAGTTTCTCATTTGTTCGACTATCCCATCTGGTAGTAATAATGGCTGTTACCTTTTAACAACTGCTTAAAAGGAACCAGGTGCCGTCCTAAGCAGTGTGCTGGCCTCAGCTTTGGTCTTATCTTTTAATCTTCTTGCCGGCCTGTGATGGAGGAGGCGGGACCACTGTTGACATCCTCCCCGGTGGATGAGGAAACTCAGCTCAGAGGAGCCAGTGATTGCTCAAGCACAAGCACCAGGGAACGGCTCCGTGTGGACTTGAACCTGGCTCGGACTCCAAGGCCTTCTCCCACCCGCTCTCCTTGCCCCCTCCCCCATTGGGGAGGCAGGGTGGACTTCCACAGGCTTCCGTCCCTGTTCAGCAGGAATAACAGTGCAGCTCGGCCCTTCCCACGTATCCCTAGCTGACAAGGAAGGCGATTCATTTTGGTCTAGTTCTTTTTTCTCTCTGATTCATTGGGTCCTATGAGCCACGACTGAGGCAAAGGGATACCGTCTTGAAAAGCCCCTCTAATAAGAGCCAAATTTAAAAAGCATTTGGCTCTTATTAGAGGATTAGACGTTCCTGGAAAAAGTCACTTCCGGGAAGACGCAGTGGAGGACAACCATGGCGCCATTTCCCGTTCTGGAGTTTATCTTAATGGCTGTCTTGTCTCAGCATTGGGGGTGCACCCTAGGACCATTTTATGGCTCTTTTCAAGGGAACATGTCCCTCACTTTTCAGAAACGTGGAGGAAAAACTGTCACAGAAAGTGTTTTTCTTTTCTCTCTCAGTTCTGTGTTGCAAGCACTGTGCTTTTGTCATGACTCAAGTCAGTTTTTTCCTAGGAGCCCAGCTGTTGGACCGATCTGGATCCAAAGTATGGTGGGAAATTGGGGGGGTGCCTTTTCCTTTATGAACGCCACTGAGTGGGGAGCTAGGAGTTTCACATTTTTAGCTGTAGTTACAGTTAATAGGCTTAGCGATCAATGCAGGTAGAAAGCGGTTGTTCCAGGAGCTGGAACATGGGACCAGACCTGCCCTGACTCCCGGGGGCCAACACGCAGTCCGACCGTTGTGCAGCAGGAGGTCTGCCGGCAGTCAAGGTGGCATGCGCGCCACCGTGCTCTGCGGAGGGGACATCCCTGACCAGGACGCAGGTGAAGAATCACCGGCCAGCAGATGAAGGGCTGCTCGGAAAATCGCTGGGCTGCAGCTTCTGTCCGACGAACTTTTCCCTCGAATTCCAAACCCCTTACCTGCCCCTTTTGTCTCTTTATAAAAAAGGGCACCTTGGGATGAGATGTGAAGACAGTTTTTGGTGTACAAATAAACCCATCGTCTAAGAGCCCGTAAAGATCCAGTCCTTGTCTCCGCTCATTGGCTCTGGTAGTGACAGGCAGCATGATCGCCGACTTCTCCGGTTTTGCTACTGGGGGTAGAATTTGGGCTGCAATGATGAGGTGAGAATACACAATGCAATCCCCAGTGTCTAGTTACTGGAATTAGGGGGTGTGGCTCTCTTTCCCCCCCCAAGTGTTTATACTTAGAGGAGAATTTTCCAGGTTCCTGAGAAGAACCCCTTTTCCCCAATAAAGAGAAGAATGTTTATCCTTCACAGCCTTTCGATGACAAAGCACCTCCTTTTAAAGCATCCGCGCTGACTTCTGTGGTCTGTGCCGACTCTTTCTACGAACTGTTTACAAAGGAGTTAGCTCCGTCCTGCTCCCACCTGCCACGAGAATGGGAGGATGGAAGGAAGGCAGCAGCCAGCGCCGCTGCTCAGAGGTGCTTATGCAGAAAGCAACCCGAGAGAACAAAGGGGCAGAGTATGTGACCTCCTCACCCGCATCACATGCTGTTGGGTTGGTGGGTGGCATTCGCAAGCGTTCAAGTTCCTGAAGTGGGCGTTTGTATGGGGCCGAGTGACAAAGGACCAAACAGGGTACAGCACTTGTGCGGGGCAAGTGGAAAACTACCAGGGATGGCCCAGCCCTGCCTGCCACTCGGTCCCCTCCTTGGCACGTTGGCACCTTAGCTTTACTTCTCCCCGCGGCGACCTTGAAAGCCCCAAGGGCCCTCATGGGGCCGCTGCCTCTCCCACGGTAGGGGTTTCTGTTTAACAGTGAGTTTTCTGGCCCGGCCCCCTCCTCAGTTCTTCTTGTCCCACCAGAGGGACGCCTTATCGATGGAGGGTCAGGCAGTGGGTAGAGGACACTAATTCTTGCCAACAACGGGCTCCTGCCTGCAGCTTTTGCGGGCCCCACCTGTCTTCATCAACACACTAGACAGGCTGCAATCGATGGCTCCAAAGGGCCAGAGACAAGAGTGCTTCCATGGATCCCCGCTCTGTGGTTGTCCAAGTGGACCTGCTAAATGCGCGCTTGGAGGCAGGTAGTTCACCTTCCGGGAAACCGGGTGGAAACCCAGGCCAGCTGGGCAGGGGCCGCACGCGGCTTTCCGGAAGTCGTACCTTCGGGTTTACACGTTGGCTTCAGCCCTTGGTGAAATCTTTCGAGGAGATGAGAATAGGGGACCCTGGCAAGGGGCAGAGGGGTTTGTAGGGGGAAAACTCCATATTCAGGGGCGGAGGGTGACGAGTGCCCTCGAGTTGCCGGTTTGTGTTCTTGCAAAGCATGACTCAGGAGGGCCTGGGGATTTCCTGGAAAGCCCATTGGTTCTGGAGTTGAGAGAGGTGGGGCCAATCTGGGGTTTGCTCGGACCGGGACACCCCGAACCAGGAACTTCGTCTTTATGAGTGCCTGCTGATGGGGCGCAGGAATACCCGCAGATCGCAAAGGAGGTGGTGGGAGAGGAAGGGCCGCGGGAGGCCCAGCATCGCCAGGAACACTCCCCGAGTTCTTCGTGCGGCTGGTGAAGGAGGTGAGCCCTGAGGTGCTAACGGGGGCGGGGCACGGGCAGAGGGAGAGAAGGCCAAGAAGGAAAACGAGAAAGGGGTTTCAGGGACCCCAGGGAGACAGGGGCGGATGGTACCTTGAGGATGGGAGGGAGGGACGCTGCCAGGTTGGATCGGACATCCAAGTTTGGCTTCGAATCTTGCCCCTCGCCCAGCACGTGTCGAAGCCCTAACCCTCGATACAGGGGAGTGTGACCTCAGTTGGAAGCTGGGTCTTGGCAGGTGGGATCCGGTTAAGATGAGGCCTTAACACACTTCACAGTGGGCCCGGATCCCGTGACTGCGGTTCTTAGAAGAAGGGGGAACTCCGTTCGCCGAGACTCACAGGAGACAAGGCTGTGTGAAGACAGGGGCCGAGCGCAGTGACGTAGCTCTAAGCCCAACACCGAGGGCTGCCGGGGCCGCCGGGAGCTGGGAGAGGCAGGAAGGATGCTCCCTGAGAGCTTCGGAAGCAGCGAGGCCCTGCTGCCCCCTCGATTTGGGGCGTCCAGTCTCCAGGGCTGGGAGAGAGGAAGCTCCTGTTGTTCCGAGTCAGCAGTCGTTGTCAGCAAGTTGAGACCCAGCCCCAGGAAACTAAGACAGGCAGGGAGCGTGTCTGCCAGACCCAGTGACAGGGACGTCCTCAGAAGCCACGGCAAGAGGAGCTTCACGTAGCAGCGAGGGGTCCCAGCCTGGAGCTCGGGGTGCGGAAGAAGGCGAGACCACGCCCGGGCCGCGCTTTCAAACAGTCCGACTCTGCAGGGAAAGAAGAAAACAGTGCAGCGGCCGGAAGGGGTCTTCAGATTTTGTTTTTAACATGAGGACTGGATCGTATTTAACTGCCGATGGGAAGACACATTGGAGAGGGAAACCTTTTCTGGAGGTACAGGAAGAGGAAGAATTTGTGCTGGGGGAGCTCTCTGATGGCTGCAGCTGCAGGACCCAGAGCGAGGGGCAGCGAGCGGGGCCGCAGAGGCAGACGGGCCTGGAACTTTGGCGGCTGCAGGTCTCGGCTGGTTTGAATAGGAAGGAGGCACAGGGGACTGGACGCCGTTGAGCCTAATGAGCCGAGGAACACGAGCCTGCTTGCGTAGCCAGGAAGCTACGTCTTCACACAGCCCGGGGGGTCACAGCGTTGCCTCACCGAGGGTTGGCGCCCCCCCCACCCCCGCTCCCACTCCAGCAGCAGATTCCTGGGGGAACGGGGGGGGGGGGCGGGGAGTAAGCACGTGTGCAACAGAAGTCAGAATGGCGCAGAGGGAGGTGCTTGACCATAGAGGCCTGTCAGGCTGATCTGGGAAAGGGACCAATTGGCTAAGAGGTGGACCCATCTGAAGCCTGCAAAAGCTTGGGAAGTTGACTGGTTATTTTGAACAAGTGCCTGATCTAGTCCAAGCTTGAGATAATATAACCCAGGTTAACAAAGAGGCGCTCTCGCTCTCTCTCTCTCTTTCTCTCTGTCTCTCTCTGTCTCTCTCTCTCTCTCTGTGTGTCTCTCTCTGTCTCTCTCTGTCTGTCTCTCTCTCTCTCTCTCTCTCTCTGTCTCTCTCTCTCTGTCGCTCTGTCTCTCTCTCTCTCTTTCTCTCCATCTGTCTCTGTCTCTCTCTGTCTCTCTGTCTCTCTCTCTCTCTCTGGAGCATGCGTTCACCCATTCCCTCATGCGTTCTCTCCACTGCAACCATGCGGGTCTGGCAGCCATGCGGACTCCAAATGCAGGTTCCTGGTGGGAGCCCGGGCACAGCAATGCAGCCAGGAACAGGGCTCAGCTACCTGGGTGGGGACTGAGACCACTTAGCAGCTGCCTGCCAGCTGCAAAGGACTGAGCTTCAATACGAAGCGGAAACTCTGGACACTGGGCTCTGCTTTGGCCTTGCGGAGAACACAGTTGGACTTTTCCCATGGCAGGACAGATGGACAAGGGACAGAGGCACGGCCTTCTATTTACACTGGAATAAATCTTGCCACACCACCACCTCCCATGTGTGGGTCAGTGAAATGCTTTTCTCGCAATCCCGGGAGAGAGCCCCCGTTCGGCTGCAGGGAGCCAAGGGAGTCTGCCGGAAGGACAGCTTTCTGGGGGCCAGAGCACAAGGCCATCCCGAAGGTGGGCAGGGCTGGGCCACTTGGCGGTCTGGGACGTGAGGCTCAGGCTGGCTGGGGCCGGTGGGCAGAACGAGAGTGCCGACAAGGGACACGAGGATTCCGAGGCACCATAGCGCGGCCGGGTGGAAGGGGGGTCGAGCAGAGTCTGTGGTCGCCTCTCCCACGTACCCCCGTTTCCTTGCTGATGGAGCCCCCATGTCAGGAATCCACCTCTCTCTCCTCCTTCTGGGTATTAACAAGTCCGAATGGGGATTAGGGCAATTAATGCCAAGGGCTGCGACAGAGCAGCCCCAGGGTTCAGCGGCCGAAACTTATGTGCGTTTACACTTTGTTCAGCGAGTCAGGGCCCTCCTCAAGTGCAGACTCAGGGATCCGGTTTCCTTCCACCTTGTGATACTGCCAGATGGACTACTTGTCGAAGAAGGAGAGGGAGGACCATTGCTCCTGAGGCTCATCCCTGTGGTCCACATCCCAGTGGTCAGAGCCCAGTCACACGGCCTCCGTGAACAGCTGGGAAATGAAGTCCTTTTGTGCGCCCTGGTAGAAGAACACATCTGGTCAGCACCGAGAGAGTCTCTGCCTCAGTGTGTGATGGCTGGAACTGTGGCAGCCGTGATGCAATCATGAGGGCAATCTGTGTGACATGCTGAGGATGGAAGAGGGGAAAATACAAAGAACCTGAGTCCTTGGTGACATCATTAAGCAGTTGATATAATCAGCCCGAGTTGTGCTGTCTCTACGATATTTTTTTTTAATGAGAGATAATGAGCTTTTCCTATTACCAAACATTTGTGAACTGGCAAATTGGGTTCTTTGTTACTTCCAAACAAAAATATCCCCATTCAGGAACGATGAAATTAATTACATTGTCTAAGCAAATTATTACTGGTAGATGACCGTGTTTCATTTTAGGCAAGGAGGTGAGACGCACAAGGGGTTCAGAAAATTCCCCTTGTTGGACCTTTCTTTGCAGCCCATCAGAAAAGGGGACTCAAAATAGCTTCTGTCTCAGAGGTAGCGTAGGACGATATTTCAAGACACTCTCCCTCAGTAAGACACAATCAAGCGCATGGCCACACCAGTGGGCACTTTCAACAGTCTGTCGCTGAGCTGCGGCACAGATGCGAGCCGCTTCGCAAACCCCTCCGCGAGGCTCCGTTCCCTCCCTTACCCAACATTCACGCAGAACCTACTACGTGGGATTCCCTTCCTTCTTCCGTGCTTTGCCTCCACTCCGGGGGTGATATCGCTCTTATTTATTGGTAGACTCTTGTTACCTAGCAAATGGGATTTGATATGTTGATGGCACATACATAAATATTTTGTCGAGTAACCTTCGATCTGATTTTCCTGGCAGGGGGACAACACGTGGGTTTCGGCTTCAGAGTGCTGCGATGCAACCTTGACGCTGAGCCTGTAATTGGGTGAGCCTTGGGAGTGTGAGCCCACCCAAGCCTGGGGTTCCTGCTGGTTGGGGGTAAAAGCCCACGAGAGAGGACAGACACCATGGGAAGTGTCTAGTTTATTCCCGTTACAAAACGGGCCCATCGTAAACAGCTGTTCTCTTCCTCCTCCTTCTAGCACCTTATAGATTAAGCCCTTCCTTACTTTCCAGGTGATGAATATTCTGGAAACTCAGGTTTTATGGTAAACACAATTAAGAGGGTGACTCTGCTGCCAAAAAAATTATGTAAAGCACTTGCAAATTATTTTTCCACTAGTTGCATTTTGTCTGAGCTCTCCCAGGGTGTCCTGCTATTCGGATAGATACGTGAGGGCCGACGACCTTGACCGTGGCTGTGGTGTGCCCCGAGGGCCTCCCAGACACACAGATGCAAAGGCAGAGATCTCTCTGGTTTTCAGGGGAACTATAGGGCAGCTTAAACTTGCACCTCGCACCTGCAGCGTAGACTCTGGCCAACTGCCCTTTTTAGTCCAACCTGCGGCCGTCACAGCTGACCCGGCGACACAAGCCTCTGACAGGGCCGGACCGGTGAAAGCTGGCCCTGTGGGTGCTTGCTGTGGGGGTGAAGGGGGGGCTGCGGCTGGCGCCCCTTTTGCTGGAATTTTGCGGTTCTGCTGCCTGTCAGAAGCCCGGCTTCGTCTCAGCCCTGGGACTGAGCGGCAGATGGCGGTGGACATTTCACTTTGAATGGGCCCCGGCCTCGGCTTCCGCTTCTGTCAGGTTAGGGTTTTAGACCTGAACCTTCTGAAGGGTCCTTGAGCTCTGAATTCTGTGCTGGCGGTGTCTTTGCTGCTCCCTCCTCTTTTTTCCCCTTCTTTTTCCTTTGTTAAAGATTTCATTTATTTTTAGAGAGAGGGGAAGGGCAGGAGAAAGAGAGGGAGAGAAACAGTGACTCGGGACCTGGCCCACAACCCAGGCATATGTCCTGACTGGGAATCGAACCGGCGGCCTTTTGCTCTGGGGGACAATGCCCAACCCACTGAGCCACACCAGTCGGGGCTCCTTTTCTTGACGTCTTAGTTCAATATCCGCTTCTTAAATAATTCGACAGAAGAACAAAGCCAACCGGTGCTCTCTTATTTTTCCTCAGGAAACACGATGATATAGCCTAAACATCCAGTAAGGGGAACAAGGCTAAGTGACTATGATAAATTGATCCCCTCATTGCAATTTTATGCAGTGGCCAAAGGGGATGTGTCGGAAGCCTCTTCTAGCAAAGCGGGAACTTGGTTTTGTACAATGTGAATTGAAAACCACAGAAGACAAACCACCCCTCTGCCGTGACGACAGTCTCGAAAGTGTATGAGAACCTGTGAAAATTCTGGAAGGGAGTGGGCAGAGGGAAAACAATTGAGAAGTAAGAAAATAAGGCCACTCCTTCACTTCTTGTGTTGGAAGAGAAGTGTTCAGTATCCTTTGGGTTTTTCACTGGGTGTGCCGTCTTGTGAGTTTATCTAAGGTAGCCTGCTGTCTTTAGGTGCCACCAAGGGCTGAAGCTTCGAGCCCAGGGCCCCCCGCCCCGCCCCCACACTGGGCCCACGCTCCCTCCACACTCGCCCCGGAGCTGGGCCTGGTGATAAGGAAGGCGGAAATGGGTCCCCCAAGAGATTAGGCTCTGTGTTCCTCCCCCGCCCTTCCCTTTTTTCCCTTTTCTTGTAGCTATTTACTCTCCCTTGATACTCTTTTTCCCCACCGAGGAACAATTTAGATACAATTAAAGGCACAGATGTGAAGCATGCAGTTCCATGAGCTTTGCTCAATGCATACACCCGAGAAACAGCTCTCCAGACAAACGGCGGAGCACCGGCTCGGTCTCCGCCTGCTCCAGTCAGTCCCCTCGTCGCCAGGCAACCGCCGCTCCGATTTGCATCAACACAGGTTGGTGTTGGCTGCTCTAGACCGTCACAGAAATGCAGTCACACAGGTGTTCTTTATCGGTCTGGTGGCTTTCGCTCGGCTTACTGGCTTTAAGATTTACCTGCGGCGTGTGTATCAGCAGCTCATTCCTTTGTATTCCCAGGTAGAAGGTTCCACGGTGGTCGACTGAGTGATGGCCTCAAAAATATCCGGGGTCTCATCCCTGGAACCTGTGAATCTTATTTTATGTTGCAAAAGGGGCTTTGCAGGTGCGGTTACGCTAAGGATCTAGAGGTGGGAGGCGGAGCTTGGATTATCCAGGTGGGGCCTAAACGTGCTCACAGGTGAGAGGGAGGAGGAGGGAGGTGGAGGCCGAGGCCCGAGCGATGCTCTTGGAGGAGGAACGCCGAAAGCCACGGACACCGGGAAAGGCAAGGTCGCTTTCTCTCCGGGAGTTTCCGACGGAGCCGGCCCGGCCTGCACCTTGATGTCAGCCCAGGGACACTGATATTGGACTTCTGGCCTCCAGCTCCGTAAGACAATCAATCTGCGGTGTTTTAAGCCACTAAATCCGTGGTAACTTGCGGCAGTGGCCACAGCGAGCTGATCCAGTTCCACCGTGTGGAGAGACCACGCTTGGCTCTCCCTTCGCCGCTGGGTGCCTTTGGGCTGCTTGCTGTTCGGGGCGGTGCCGAGGGAAGCCTCGGGAACACCCTTCCTCGGTCCTCTTCGTGTGTGTGTTCGTGTCTCTTGGGTAAAGGTGCCCAGGAATGGAATTGTGGGGGCATCGAGGAGGTGCGGTCGAACTTTGTAAGACACCTCGTTTTCCCGTGATGGTCCCTTTTACACCCCTGCCGACCAAGCGTGACACCCGACCCTCTTCAGAAGGAGTTGACAGACTGGAAGGCTGGGTCACTCGCCCGAAAGGCTAAGGGGTCGCGGGAGTCAGGGCCTGGGTTCTTTCTGATTACTTCCTGAGTCCTCAGTGTGAGCTCCAAGACAGCTTGATGCCTGGATGTCTTTCCTGTCTTATCGTTTCTTGGAAAAGAAGTAACTTACCTGCCTAACCGCCCCGTCCTCTTTTCTCTTCCGTCTGTCGTTGGTCCCTGTGCTTCCCATCAGCGCAGCCTCTCCTGCCTGTGCTGGGGCGAGTCACTACCCCAGAGGTTGGGCCAGCCCAGGGGGCAGACCTCAGGGTCCCCAGTGGGAAGCCGGAAACCACCACACAGCCTCTGAATGACTTTCCCTTTGGGGGCCAGTCAACCCCATGATTCTCCCCTTAATGGAATTTTCTTGCTCCTCCAAGTAGAAAAACACCAAATGCCGCCCACTACAGTAGCTGATAGAACACTCAGAGGAAAGGGGTCAGGGAGAGGAGGGGGAATCCTGCCGGATCTGCCGGTGGGTTTGGGGTTAGGGCATGGATGGAAGGGCTGAGTTGTTATTTTTGCTTTTTTTTTTCACCTAAAGAAAGTTTGCCGGGGCCCTGTCCAGCCCTGACCCCGAGATTCCAGAAGCCTCCTGAGGTTAAGCTGAGGGGCAAGCTAAGCTTTGACACCTGCGAGAGGGTCTGGGCCTTGGGGCAGCAGGTTTATTCACCACGAATCTCACACTCGTTCAGATCTTGGATTTTTGAAAAGCGGTTCATCAGCCAAGACACGGCTCCCATCTCTTCCCATCTCAAGCACCTACGAAGGGCCACCTTGCTTGCTTCTGTGGAGACCCTGCTGTGCCTCTGTGGCCTGCTGGCTGACTTGAGAATGATGGGAACTCATGACCCTGGCTGCCACCGTGACCCTCGGGGCCAAGGAGAACCTTGCATAGCACCCACAGGGAGGCTGGACCCACCGGATGCTGAGTCCTGGGCTCAGGATGTCCCTTGGCAGGCCGGGCGCTGGCCTGGGAGCCCACTTCGCTCGGGGTGGTATGAGCCCCCTGCGTCCCGAGCAGCCATGAGCGCGCTGGCGTGTGAGCACAGCGTGGATCTGGCCCTGAGCTTACGCACAGTGGAGGCCTCCGGGCTGGGGCTGAGCGAGAGCCGAACAGCCCTGGGGAGCTCACCCTGGCATGGACGGGGGCTGCCCCGCCCGGTTTAGATGAGGCCGTCCCCCGGGGCACCTTGTATATGGAACTCAAAACGACACCAGCCGTTGGTTGTTCCAGCCGTGACAACACAGGCTTCCCCTACACCGTCTCTGTACCTTCTCACCGTACCCGCAAGGTAGGCAGGAGGCAGAGGGGAGACCCCCTCCGGGGCCCACGTTTCCCCACATCCTTCCCAGCTGGGCGCCTGCACACACCTGTCCTCTCCAGGTGGCACAGAGGCTGACACCTGCAGGAGCTGCGGTGCCGGCGCAGCAGAGCATCGTGGCAAGAACGGGCAGGGGTTGGGGGGCAGGGTGCTCAGCCGTGACTAGGATGTAATCGTGCGGGGAAGGGAGCAGGACACGGCCCGGCGTGAGGAAGGTGCGTCCTTGTCTTCCATTCGGGGAAGTGCACAGGCAGCGTGTCAGAACTGGAAAATGAGTCATCGACGGCATAAACATGTTATTTTGAGCTGAAAGAGTTGAAGGGGGCTGGTTGCTTCTGAGGAACAAGTACGGCTTTCCCTAGTAAGCCTTCCAGAGCAAGTCAGCTCTTTACACCACTGTAATGAAACGCTAGAAAGGAAAGCTAAATTTAGAAACTTAAACTATGAGTAAGATACATGTTTATTGATTGGGGAACATTTCTATGATTTTCCCTTGAATGAAAAAGCAAATTTCAGAGTGAGGTGAAGAATACGGTCTGAGGTTCACTCTTTTAAAGCGAGAACAAAAAACCAGGAGTGTGCGAGTGTGCTTGCGTGTTTACCGAGCGCAGAGAACGGCGCATCCGGACCACAGCGGCCTTACACGGTGCCAGGGCCGGGGGTGGGAGGGGCTGGCGGGGGAGGGAACCGCCCCGGGTGGTCGTTGTGTCTTCTGCATCGTTTGACTTGTCGTTACGACTGTAGACTATTTTGCGATAAAAAGCGAAAGTGGCATCTTTTAAGCCGCTTGACAAAGTGATGCTGCCTGTCTTTGTTTTTCTAGACACCTGGAACAATAAACACAGGAGACCGTTTTCTAAAACAGTTTGGAAAATAGATGTTGAAGTTAAGTACTTTTCCACTGCATATTCAAATACTTTGTACGTTACACACACACACACACACACCCCCCTAACGAACTGGGGCTCCCAGTGGGAAGAGGGGGAGGCGGAGGGAGTCCTTCACTCTGGCTGAGCCCTCGCCTCCTCCTCCTCCTCGGTAAAGCGGAAGGCGCCGCTCTCACCTCCTCCTGGGGTGGGGTGAGGGCCTAGGAGACCTTGTGAACACTCCTGCTTGGTCCCTGTGGACGCCACGGAGACACGGGTGATTATTGTTCTGGGTTGGGAGGGGACATTCCTGCAGGCCGCCCGAGGGGGCGTGTGTCTTTGGCAGGAAATGATGCCCAGTGGGGGCGATGAGCGGCCGGAGGGGGTGGTGCCCACGGAGAAGGCTGCTGCTCAGAGAGGAAGCCGATACCCAGAGTGGTGGGGAGGCAGGACCCAGCGGGACCCTGGGACCCTGGAGACACCTGTCACCTGATTTGGCCTGTAAAAGGTCCGGTGGCAAAGGTCAGATGCGCTGCCAAGAGGGGGCTGGTGGCACCCTTTGCATTTAAAGAGAAAGCAGCTCGCCCCAGGACTTCAGCGCTCTGCCCACCTGAGGCGTTTCAGAATATCCCTTTGTCCACAGTGGTTTTAGATTTCTGCCCAAGGAACACAAGTTAAAGTTAAAGTCAACATTGCCCTGATCAAACCGGGCTCCTCTTTCTCCTGCCTGGAAATACCTGCAATTCCTTAAAACAATGTTTCAATTTACCCCATCCGGCCAGCGGTGGCATCGGAGAGTGTAATAGAAAACCCACCGCCTCCTCTTCCTGCCTGCCGCCCACGGCCGGTGTTCTTCCCATCACACGGACTTCCCATCACGGGGAGACGGTTTGCCCTGAACTCTGTACGCCTCTGCTCTGCTGGAGCCAGGAGCTGCCGCCCACCTGCTGGTGGGGACTCAGGTTGGATCACGGGAAGGAAGCGGGTGAGCCGTGGGCGAATGGCTTGTGATGTGGCTTCACATCCGCCCCACGTGTCCTTGCAGTAGAAGGGTCATCAGGCCACTTGGGATTCAGAGCCGTCCTTTCTGCCAGCAAGCCTCGCCGCCCCTCCCCCACTCCTGCCACCACGCCCGCATTTGCACCTGTGGGCGGGGCTGCTATTTGGCAGGTGCATCTCAGTCTATCAAAATATTGGACTCCTTTCCTGCTGGTTGCCAAATACCCGTTGTCTAGACGTTTCCCAACTTCCCCAAGGGCCTGCGTCCACGCTCACTGGTCAACACCTATGACTACATTGATTGTGAAATAATTGTCACTCCATTTATGGGACGATTAAAACACATTTTTAAAAATACATGTTATTGATTATGCTATTACAGTTGTCCCATTTCTCCCCCATCACTCCCCTCCACCCTGCACACCCCCTCCCACCCACATCCCCCCCTTTAGTTCATGTCCATGTGTCATAAGTTCTTTGGCTTCTACATTTCCCACACTATTCTTGCCCTCCCCCTGTCTATTTTCTACCCACCGTCTATGCTACTTATTCTCTGTACCTTTCCCCCTCTCTCCTCCTCCCACTCCCCTGTTGCTAACCTTCCATATGATCTCCATTTCTGTGGTTGTTCCTGTTCTAGTTGTTGGCTTAGTTTGCTTTTGTTTAGGTGTGGTTGTTAATAGCTGTGAGTTTGCTGTCTTTTTACTGTCCTATTTTTTATCTTCTTTTTCTTAGATAAGTCCCTTTAACGTTTCATATAATAAGGGCTTGGTGATGATGAACTCCTTGAACTTGACCTTATCTGAGAAGCACTTTATCTTCCCTTCCATTCTAAATGACAGCTTTGCTGGATAGAGCAATTTTGGATGTAGGTCTCTGCCTTTCAAGACTTCAAATACTTCTTTCTAGCCCCTTCTTGCCTGTAAGGTCTCTTTTGAGAAATCAGCTGACAGTCTGATGGGAACTCCTTTATAGATGACTGTCCCCTTATCTCTTGCTGCTTCCAGAATTCTCTCCTTCATTTGAATCTTGGCTAATGTAATTACGATGTGCCTTGGTGTGTTCCTCCTTGGGTCCAACTTCTTTGGGACTCTCTGAGCTTCCTGGACTTCCTGGTAGTCTATTTCCTTTGCCAGATTGGGGAAGTTCTTCTTTGTTATTTGTTCAAATAAGTTTTCCACTTGTTGCTCTTCTTCTTCCCCTTCTGGTACCCTTATAATTCAGATGTTGGGATGTTTAAAAACATCTCGGAGGTTCCTAAGCCTCTCCTCATTTTTTTGAATTCTTGTTTCTTCCTTGTTTTCTGTTTGGTTGTTTGTTTCTTCCTTCTGGTCCACTCCATTGATCTGAGTCCTAGTTTTCCTCCCATCACTATTGGTTCCCTGTGCGTTTTCCTTCATTTCACATATTGTAGCCTGCATTTGTTCATCTAATTTGCGAGCAAAATCAACCAATTCTGTGAGCATCCTGATCACCAGGGCTTTGAACTGTGCGTCTGATATGTTGGCTATCTCTTTATTGCTTAGAGGAATTGGCTCTGGGGATTTGATTTGTTCTCTGGTTTGAGTGATTTTTGGTGGGTTTGTTTTTTTTTTGGTTTGTTTGTTTGTTTGTTTTGTCTGGTTGCAGCTGTTACGTAGTGAGGGGTGGAGCCTTAGGTGTTCCCCAGAACGGGGCAGCCCAGTTGCTGAGTTGTGATGCTGCATGTGGGGGTGGGGTCTGAGAAGGAACAATGGCACCTGCTCCGCTCTCTCTCAGATTCTAGTCCCTTCCGCTTCCCCTGGATAATCTGCAAGTGTGAATGTGGGACCACCTGGTCAGCCAGCCGTCTTGCATGGCCTCACTGGGTCTTCACAGTTGCCACCCTGTGCCCAGGGTCTGCTAGCTGCCTCCTGTGTGCCTGGGGTCTGCTAGCCGCTGCCTGCATGCCCGGGTCTGCACCTCCACTTTTTCCTGCAGTGACTCCGCCCCTCTTACTGGTCTGGATGAATGGTTGTTGGACTTCCGTACAGTTCAATTTTCTATCAGTTATGACTGTTTTCTTGTTTCTAAATCTTTATTGTCCTTAATTTTGGTTGTGAGAGGAGGCACAGTGTGTCCACCTATGCCTCCATCTTGGCTGGACGATTAAAACACATTTTTAATTTGCCCTCCCCAGAGAATCTCTATTAGTGATTTGATGAGTATCTTTCCTAACCTTTCTAATGCCTGTATGTATGTGAATTTATATTTTAATGCTTAACTTATGAATCACACTATCTGTTACCCTCTCCTTTTCACTGACTGTGCAACGAACAGCATCAGGAGTGGGCGGGATGGTGAGCTCCCCAGACCCCGCTCCACAGCTGAGGCCCTCATTTTCCTAGCTGTCAGGAAGTGGACAGGTGCCCTCACAGCTAAGTCTTCCCCCAGGAACTGCCCTTGGCCAAAGGGACACCTTCTCCCAAGGGCCCGCTGTTTCAAGGGCCCAGTCAGTGTCGGGTAGGAGGCTCCATCTTCGCTCTGAGAGGCTTTCCCAGGTCTGGAGGCTGGCACGGCTGTGCAGGTGTTTGTAGGGCGCAGGACCAATACAATGGCACTGGTCCGGTCAAGACGGCACGAAGCGTGTAAAACAAGATGGCGTCACTCCTGTCAACCAGGATGGCTGGCAGTCAGCCGTGGCACTTTGGTTCAAGAGGGAAACTACCCAAGTCATGCCTAGCAGGGCTGAGTGTTCGAGATTTCTGCACATGTGACCTGAACAGATACATCTGTACAGGTGGAGTACCCCACAATAAGCCCACCAGGAATTCCCCAATGACATGTCAAGGGTCTCAAGACATTTATCCAGAGAGGCAGAAGGATGGAGCACACAACCTTCAAGGTTATAAGAAGTGGGGACCTCAGACTGCTGCCAAGACAGCTGAGCACCACACACCAAGGTGCTGCTCCACACTGCACGGGTCTCCTGATGGCTGTGCCACCGGAGACTCTGCCTGCTGGACGGGGGACTGCGTCTGCCCCGCCGCCACCCCACCTCCCGAGATCCCGCCTTGCAAGACGCTGATGGCTCCCCCGCCCACCATGCTGTCTCCGGGACCCGCAGACCGAGACTCTGGGGCTCGGGTTCCTTATCCCCCAGTTTTCTTGTGTGATGTTATTGCCGATTGTTTCCGAGTGATGATGATGAGGTCAGTATGAATTTGGCGAGAATCTGCATTAATAAAGCCAAGTGAATACCACAGTCACCTGTGTTTCCTCCCCGTTATTCCTCGGGGCCGGCGTCACCTGTAGAGGTTGTGGCTGTTCAGGCAGATCAGGGCTTTCGGTTCCTAAGGCCCAGATCAGATGACCCGAGCAAGGCCCGAAGCCTGGCTTACAGAAAAGACCGTATGGCGACATGCGTGCCCCCAGCAGCGTGGTCCCTGAGGACGTCCCCAGAGTGCAAACCTCCATCCCAGGTGATATTTCCCAGGTGGACCGGCCTGGGGTCATGCCCCACCCTCTCAGCGTCTGCAGAGCTTTCTGTGAGGCGAAACCCAGCAAACCTGTTCAGTCTAGTTCCTTCAATCTTGTTCTACATTTTCTATTAACTACCCTTTGCTGCTGTTTCTACTTCTTAGTGGATTTTATTTTATCTTACCAGGCTACTAGTTTTCTCTCTCCTGTGTTCCTTCCAGATCAACACTGTCCGGTCCGAACAGAAGGGGAGCCAGCCACGTAACTGGAAACCTCCTGGCAGCCACAAAGGCATGCCTCGCTGGGGGTCAGCTGAGATTCTGATTCCCGCAGGCCTTACGAAATGTTCAAGAAGGTGAAATTAATTTTAATAATGTTATTTCACCCAAGAGAGTCAGAATATTATTATTGCAACAGATAGTCAAAGTAAAAGCTATTAAGATACGCAAGCTCCCTTTGTTCCTGTGTCCTTTGGGTGCCAGTGTGTATCGCATGTTCACAGCCCATCCAAGTTTGCAGGAGCCGCGTTGCGAGGGCGCGGGAGCCGCACCTGGCCGACGGCCCCTGTGCGGATAGCGCGCTTCTCATGGTTCGAAAGTCGCCATCCATCAAAACTATAGTCTAGGACGTCAGCAGAAACGGCGGAGCAAGGACCTCCAAACTCCACGAATTCCCACTTCAGTGAGAGCAACAAGAACGCTGGCTCGAAAACATCGGAATCGACATTCTCAGAATGCTGGACGCCAACCAAAGGCTGGCAGCGATCTGGGGAGCATTTATTCAAGGAAAACAGCCGCACGTTGGTTGGAACAATGAGCTCTGTCTTTTTCGCTTGCCACGTGCCCATGCTCTCCTCCCCAGCACCGCAGGAAGCTTAAAATCCAGCGGCCTGGTGGCCCCCGGAGGGGGCAGAGCAGCCGGGAGCTTCTGCAAGGCCCCATTCTTAGAGAATTGGCATTATTCGATCTGTCCAGTGATGCCTCGGAAGACCCCAGCTGCAGGACTGGCCTTATTTGATCTGACTCCGAACTGTCTGGTACAAATAGCTGTCCCCTCAGGGTTCGTGTTTCAAATAATCAGAAGCCATGCAAATACAGCGCATCACTGTTGCCTGAGGTAGCAGTTGGGACAAGCACTAGGCAACACTAAGCAAACTCAGCAAACGTTTCGAAGGCAACACTGGGGACTGGGTGTCCACAGGAGGCTTTGAAAACCTCTGACACATTCCTGGGAAGTCAGAAGGCCCTGCAAACACGCAGGGCCGGGCACCTGCCCAGGGCTGCGTGCGTGTGTAGGAAAGACCCCAGAAGGCCCTAGCTCTCACCACTGAGAAGGTGAAGTGGTAACTGCTGGCTGAGCGCGAGGGTGTCTCTCAAGACGCACAGAGACATTTGTGGCAAAGACAGGGCACCTCATCAGTTCCAGTTATCTAAGGAAGTCGCTGTTGAATCTCTCACTGACCACCACGCTGACTGATGGGGGCTTCGGTGCCCTCATACAACCAAGAATACACACTTTGTAGAATGAGCTCAGAAAAGACACCGAGCAAACAAACAAACAGACAAATGTGTGGCAGCAACAGCAAACCCGGGATGGGCTCGGACTTTCGGAGTTGCTACATTTTATTATTGTAAATGTCCAGTCTCCAACAAGCCATTGTGAGACATGCAAGGCATGTCCCCCCTAAAGAAGCGAGAAAAGCAGTCGCAGGCGTGGTCTCCGAGCAGCACAGAGGCCGAAAGTACCATACAAAGTAACTGAGTTTTGTTGAGTATGTTCACAAACAAAGATGAGGGAAGTCTTGTATCCAGAAGATCCCAAGGAATCCACAAGTATAGAAGACCAACATACAAAAATTCATTGTATCTCTGTACGCTAGCAGTGAGCAATCCAAACAGGAAATTAAGGAAACAATTCCATTTATAAGGGCAGCCATCACATCCTTTGGAATACATCTAACAAAAAAGTCCAAGACTTGTACCCTGAAACCCCCAAGACGTTGGTGAAAGAAACCGGAGACCCGCTTGAATGGAGAGGCGTCAGCGTTTGCTGTTGGAAGACGGCGCCCCCTCCGAACTTGGTTTTCGGGCTCAGCACCAAGGGGGATTGTCAAAATCCCGGCTGCTGCTCTGCTGCTGAAATTGGCGAACGGATTCTGAAATTCGTGCGGAAATGCAAGACAGCCACAATGGCCAAAACAATTTTGGAAAGAAGAGAAGCGCAGGAGAATTCACCTGTCCCCGTTTCAAACCTCGAGCTGCAGCCATCGCGATTGGGTGACACTGGCCTGAGCGAGACCTACGGACCGTGGGACAGAATCGAGAATCCAGAAGTAAACCCATACATTCGTGGTCAGCTGATTTTTCAGCAAGGCTGTGAAAACAGTTCGGTGGGGAGCCAGCGGTCCGTTCGACAGAGGGTGCTGGGACGACCGGGCATCTGCGGGGGCAGCAGACCGAGATCAGACACTCCACCTCACACCAGATTAAACATTTGACTCAAAATGGATCACAGACCTCAGTGCATGCATGAAAACTGTAAAACTCTTAGAAGAAAACACAGCTGTCAGTCTTTATAACTTGGATCAGGCAATGGTTTCTTAGACATGACATGAAAACCACAAGCAACTAAAGAAAAACTAAGTTGGATTTCATTAAAAGTTTAAATTTTTGTGCTTCGAAATACACTATCAAGAAAGTAAGGAGACAAGCCATAGAATGGGAGAAAATATTTGGAAATCACATGTTTGATAAAAGTCCAGTGTCCAGGATCTATAAAGAACTATTACAATTCAACAATAAAAGACAAATAACCCCATTTAAAAATTGACAAAGAATTGAATAGACATTTTTCCAGTGAAGATATATAAATAGCACCCTGGCTGGTGTAGCTCAGTGGATTGAGCGCGGGCCTGCAAACCGAAAGATCGAGGTTCGATTCCCAGTCAGGGCACATGCCTGGGTTGCCAGGCCAGTTCCCGTCAGGGGACATACAAGAGGCAACTGCACATTGATGTTTCTCTCCCTCTCTCCTTCCCTTCCCCTCTAAAAATAAATAAATAAAATCTAAAAAAAAAAAGTATTAAAGAGTTAAAAAAAAAGATATATAAATAGCTAATGTACAAATGAAAAAATGCTTCATATTATTAGTCATCAGGGAAATGCAAATCAAAATCACAGGGAGGCCCTGTCCAGGTAGCTCAGTTGGTTAGAGCTTTAGCCCAACACACCAAGGTTGCGGGTTCGATCCCCAGTCAGGGCACATACAAGAAGCAACCAATGAATGCATCAATAAGTAGAACAACAAATTGATGTCTCTCTCTCTTCCTCTCCCCCTTCTTTTCTCTAAAATCAATTTTTAAAAAGTGAAGTCTTTAAAAAAACCCACGAGATACTACTTCATACCCACGAGGATGGCTATAATCAAGGACCGTGCTGACGGGGGGGGAGAAACAGCTCCTCGTGCATCACTGACAGGAAAAGAAAAGTGTGCAGTCACTCTGGGAAAATTGGGCAGTTCCTCAAAAAGTCAAATGGAGAGTTTCCCGGAGACCCAGAAACCTCACTCCCAGATACAAGTGTTCCCAGAAGACCTTGCACGTAAATGTCCATAGCAGCATTGTCCATGGTATCCGGAAACCGAACGCACCCTACATGCCCATCCGCTGACCAAGAGACAGACCATGCGTGGACTATCCAAGGAACCGACCACGAGGCAGCTATTAAACTGAGTGGAGCACTCATCCACGATACAGCACGGACGCGCCTTAAAAACAGGCTGAAGGAAAGAGGCCAGAGAGCAAAGACCACAAAGTGTAGATTCCTGTAACACGAAACACCCGGAAAGGGCGAGTCCACAGAGCCGAACAGCAGATCTGCGGGTGCCAGGGCTGCGGGGAGGGAGGGTGGGGCGGGTGCTCACGGGTGTGCGGGTTCTTTCCGTAGAGATTGACTGGATGGACGGAACGGGGCCGCCTTCGTGACTGCGCTACAACGCAGCAGACCCTACGCTCGGACAGGTGGGTTTCGGGGTACGTAAATGATACTTCAACTCAAAAAATAAAAAAGCAATTCTAAAAAAGATGGGCGGGGAACTTGATTCTCCGGTCTTAAATTTTTTAACAAGCCTATTGGCATGTCACATTTACCTATCCGCCTCAAGAATTAATTCGCATTTATGACGGCCCTTCCCTTCCATTTTCTCCACAACCTGAGAAATGGAAGGGCATCGTGTTGCCCTCACCTTCCTGTGACTTACTGACAGATTGTGGTGATGGTGATGATGATGATGATGGTGATGATGATGATGGAAATCAGAGAGTCATCACTCGTTCAGCGCTGAGTGCTGGGCACCCT
The DNA here is from genome assembly GCA_039655065.1 of Glossophaga mutica. Classification (NCBI taxonomy): domain Eukaryota; kingdom Metazoa; phylum Chordata; class Mammalia; order Chiroptera; family Phyllostomidae; genus Glossophaga; species Glossophaga mutica. Next base: position 221,184,850 of record CM077304.1, on the reverse strand, counting down.
GTTTGTCTTTCGTGCTTTTCCTCACTTTGTTTTTTTTTGTTTTTTCTTTTTTTAAAATAAGCTCTTAACTACCCCCTCAAACTCCCTCAGGTGCTTCAGGGATCTTTTTAAAAAAACGTTGTCTTCTATTTTAATCTTCCTTTAAACAGTTTGAAATAGAAGACAAAACTGCACTGTCAGTGGCTTTTGTGTTGGTTTCTGAAAGTCACCGTCCTTCTCCGACGCCTCCTGTGACACCCGGGAGGGCCGCTTGCACCCTCTACTCCTGACCCCGGGACGCCGGCGCGCCCCGGAGCCGAGCACTCAGATCTCTGCTGACCACACCGACCTCGCACTGGCGGGGGTCCCAGCGGTCCCACGGCCCGAGATACCGCCTTTCCTAGGCAATTCTCAAATTGCCTCTCCAATCCTGACCTCTCTCTTTTTAAAGATTTTACTTATTTATTTTTAGAGAAGGGGAGGGAAGGAGAAAGGGAGGAAGAGAAACATCGATGTGCGAGGGAAACATTGACCCACTGCCTTTCCCACGCCCTCAGCCAGGGACCTGGCCTGCAACCCAGGAGTGCACCCTGACGGAATGGGAATCGAACCGGCGACCTTTCGGTTCGTGGGACAACGTCCAGCCCGCTGAGCCCCCCCATTCGGGGCGGACGTCTTCTCTGATCCCCATCTGCCAATCAACATCTCCACTTGGATGTCCGACGAGCACCTCAAACCTGACACGCGTGAAACCAGACCCCTGGTTCTCCCCCAGACTCGCTCTTCCTCTGGGGTGCGCATCTCCGTGACCGGCCCCCCGCCAACCCAGCGCCTCGGCCTGGGAAGACTTGAGACTCCGAACTCGAGCCCCCTCTGCCCTCACACCCGGACTCAGCCGGACAGTGACCTCTGCTGGCTCTGCCTTCAGGGTCGATCCCCGGCTCCGCGGTCACGATGCCCCTCTTCGGCTCGTCAGTCACCACGCGCTCCGCTCGTACGTCTCCCTTCCTTCGCTCTCGTCTCCCTACGGCCGGCCGTGTCTCCAAACCGGGGGCCGCGGGCTCCCTTCCCTTGCGGTCCATCGCCCGGGGGGGGGGGCGGGGGGGTTCGATCCAGTCCTTCCCGCGGTCCGCGCGCCTGGCGTGGTCCAGTTCTCCGTGCCTCGCCGCCCCCGCGGCCCCCCGCCCTCCTTGCCTTCCTTCCACTCCAGCCACACGCGCCTCCTCTTTGTTCCTGGAGTTTTCCCAGGGCACCTCTGCTGTGGGGACACTTGTCCCCACAAGTCCCCGCAGCCTCGCTGACCGCATGGGGGCCTTTGCCCCGGCCTCGGCTCAGAGACCCTCTGCTCCCGCCCTAGTTTTATCCATAGCGGTCTGCCCGTGTTGGCCGCCCGCCCACCCCCACGGCAGTGCAGGCGCGGTGAGGAGGGTGCTCCGTGTTACTGACTCCCGGATCCTGGCACCAGGGTGACCGAGCGGGTCCTGTTGTTGCCCCCATCGGGGTCCAGAGGCGGGGCAGGAGCGCGGTGCGTCATGAGTCTTCAGGGTCCAGGATGGGCTCGGCGGCCCTCCAGCAGCATAACCCGGGCGACGGGTTGGTCTCACTCTCAGCGCCTTCCGCCGTGTCCTGGGGATCACGGTGGTTCACACCCGTGGTGATCCTGGGAAAACTAACTGGTGCGTGACAGGTAAAGCTGCTTCGAGTGGTAGTCGGATCAGTGTCAGCCTTCAATACACGTCGGCAACTGTCACCACTATGACATGCTAGGCTTTTCTTCTTGGTGTCTTCATTATCATTTCTGACTATTTTTTTATTTATTATTTGGTTGGAGTATATTCTCCAGTAATTTTTCTCCGAAAGGGCAGGAGAATGAGGAGGCTCTATTTTCCTGCCTTCTGTAAGTCTCTCCCTTTGATTATCGTGTTTGCCCCGTGGGAAGTGCTCGATGAGTGTTACTATTATGTTTAGTGGATACCAAAATCTCCCGTCTTGTTCTCCTCATTCTGACCCGTTTTTGCCGGACTAGGGAGCCCCGGGTGACTTCCCGAATAACACAGGGGTGGCACGCACTTTGCATCTCGGCGGGTCCAAACCTGCCTTCCTTCTGCGGTCACCCACGGCTCACACTTCGGCTGAGCATAGCGCTCTGGAACCCCCTCAGGGTTCTGCCAGCGTGGCTCTGCTCTCGCAGCGTCTGAAAACTGCAGATGAGGATTTTCATGTACGTTAGTCCTCAAATCACAGTCTTGTTTTGCTTGGAGGTGTGTGGGATTTTTTCCCCGTCTTTGTGATACCATGGGTGGACCTGGAGGACATTATGCTGAATGACATATGCCGGACACGGAAAGACAGGCACCGTGTGAACTCACTTATGTGTGGAACTTTAAAAAGCTGAACTCACAGAAACAGAGAGTAGAACCGTGGTTGACAGCGGCAGGGAGCTGAGGGGAGTGCGAGATGTCGGTCAGAGGGCCCGGACCGTCAGTCATCGGGTAAGTGACTTCTGGGACCTCACGTACTGACTGCACGGTTAATGACGTTTACTGTAGTTAATAATATTGTATCGCATACTCGCAATTTGCTAAGAGTAGGTCTTAAGCGTTCTCACCAAAAACAAACAAATGGGAAAAGGGAACTAGGTGAGGTGATGGATGTGTCAATTAGCTTGATTGTGGTGTCATTTCATGATATATTCATATATCGAATCTTCACACCATATAACTTCAATATCTATAATTTCATTAGTTAACTATACCCCAGTAAAACTGCAGGAAAGGAAATTTCACCAGGGCAGATGTAGGTGGCTGTCGTCTTTAGTATTTCTGCCCAATAGTTGCCGGGCACTTTTGACGTAAAAATCCAAGTCTTTCTTTAGCATAGGGAATTTTTCTTCTATTATTTATGGGGCTGTGGGTTCTCTTCCAAGCGAAGTACTGTCTACCAGAACTCATTGAAGTGCTGACGCTCTTAGGTCTCTCTCGTATTTCACATCTTAGTCTTAAAATGTCCATTTCTTTGATTCTCATTTTTGGAAATTTTTTTCGTTATTCATCTACAGAATTTCAGAAGTGTTGTTTTTGCTATTCAGCATCCCCAGTGAAGTTGTTTTGATGCGCTTTTTAAAAACTTCCCACATATCGTCTTCATTTCCATAGCAGCTTGCTTCACGGGGGTCCCGTCTTCGCAAGTATCCACGAGGACAGCTGCAGACTGAATGTTTCTGCCCCCCGCCCACCACAAATCCATATGTTGGAACCTAACCCCCAATCCAACCGAGTCAGGACGGCCTGGGAGGCGACTGGTCGTGAGAATGGGCCCTTGGGAATAGATTCGCATTCTCCTAAACGACACCCGAGTACTTCTTCCACCGCGTGAGAACCCAGCAGGAAGACCGCTTTGGCCCTGGCCAGGTCAAGAGTCATCTCCATACGCCAAGGTTGTGGGTTTGACCCCCGGTCAGGGCACACACAAGAATCAGCTGGTGAAGGCATCAGTAAGTGCAACGACAAATCGATGTTTCTCTCTCCCTCTCTCGAATCAATAAATTTTTAAAAAATGAAGAAAAAAAAAAGAAGAGGAAGACAGCTTCCTATGAACCGTGAGAGCGTGCCTCAGACACCCGGGCCGCTGGCCTCTTGATCGGAGACCCCCAGCCTCCATCATTGCGAGAAACGAATTCCCGTTCGTTGTGCGGGCGCCGCCAGGTCCGCGGTGCTCTGGGCACAGCAGGCTGAGAAGAGTAAGACGGGGAAGGAAGCTGGAGCTCGGGGGAAGTCCCCTCACCTCTCCCGCAGTGTTCCCGGTGTCCGCGCGTGACTGCTTCTCCGGGGCTCTCCAGACCGGTGTTCCTGGCCCCACGCCCGAGGCCTGTGCGCCCCGGGGCTGCGCAGGGTCTCCCGAGGTCGCCTCCGGGTTCCCTCCACCTTCCACCGCGTCCGCAAGCAGCTGTCAGTCTGTAAGAAGAGGGCGGGGCTTTTCTTCCTTCCCCTTGGAGGCTTGCTTCTCCATTTTAGTTTCATGTTGCTTATTTCCTCCTCTATATATTTAAAAAGGAACTGTAACTTCAGAGTTTAACTTTTACTAGTAAGTTTTTTAAATCCATACCTTAATCGTTATGACCACAGAGGTTACAGTGGAGACTGGTGTTTTTAAAGGGGTGATTCTTTTTTTACGTTTCAGGAGTTGATGCCTAAAGAGTTGCAGTTATTTTTCCTCTCTTAGGATGTGACTTTACTAGTGCATCACTAAAACTCTTTCTAAGTTCCGTTGTGACATTGCCGTAGTATTGAGTTCATAGGGGTTATAGAAATGACTAGTTACCTCTCACAACTGAGCCCTTCTGTATAACTCTCCCCATCTGAGCCAGTGCTGCGGGCAATTTGAAAATGTCTCGTCCTGACCTTCGGGACAGGTAGTTGATTAGAGGGCACAAAAATAATAAAATGAAAAAGTATACAATGAAGAACAAATCAGGGTACAGAGGTAACACAGAGAGAGGCTTACGGAGGAACGAGATCAGTGCAGGACGAAGTTGGCACCAGACTCTACACAGAGAGTGTGAAACTTAGCGAGAGGTGTGGTACACAAGCCGCTGAAGAAGCCAGAGAAGGGAAATCTGGCTTCGGATGGAGACAGGAAAGGAGAAGGTGTTTGTGTGACAGTCAAGATTTAGGCCTGATTATCCTTCACGTAGACCGATGAGGGAGAAATTCAGAGAGGAACTCCGCTCCGGATCCCGTGGGCATCAGAACCCTAAGAGGAGAAGCAGCTTCATGCCAAAAAGGAAGTGGGACATTCCTGAAAAATTCCACTCGTCTAAATAGACTCACCAAAGGCATATGAACCGAGGAAGCATGGGAGAAATGGAATCTATTAGTCAAAACCTTCTCTCAAAAAATAACTCGGGTCCACGAAGTCTTCAAAAGTGAGGGTGAACAAAGATCTCGAGAAGAAAGAACACGCATCTCACCCAAATGGCCCCGGGAAGTAGACAGAGGAGGAATTCCCCCAAACTTGTTAGGTAGGAAAGCACATCCTTGATGCTAACACTTGGCAAGGACGTTACGAGAAGGAAAATTTCAATTAATCATAGTCTGGAGCCCACAAGCAACAATCCCAAACAACGCTGGCCACCCAAACCCAGCGTTACGTGAAGGGTAATATCGTGATCAAATTCAATTTTTTCTAAAAATAATATTAGAAAACGAGTCAATGTGATTTGCAACATTAACAAATAAAAAAACTATAACAATCCCATATTCATATCCCAGAAAATATTTTGATAAAGTTTATCATCCATCAAAAATATTCTTAGAAATTGGGAATGGAAGAGAACTTCCTGCATCTCGTGCAAGTTACCTGGGAAAAACAACCACAACGACCCTATAGCAAACATCATACTTCTTGGTGAAATGTTCAAGGGTTTCCCTTTGAAAAGGAGAATAAAGCACCAATGTCCGCTCTCATTCCCATTTAGCATTGTCTTGGAGCTCTTAGTCAATGAAGAGAAGCAAGACAAGGAGATGAAAGATACATGGGAACAAAATATAAACTCGTTATTCATAGATGATCTCATAGTTGCAAAAAATATTCAAAACAACCTACAAGTGTAGAAATGCCAAGGGCCACAGAGAGCAAAGGAATGTTAAAAAAAATAACAAGGAATGTTGAGAAAAATACTCCACTGGGTATTGAGTTATTCTAAAACCGTAGTATTTAAGATAATGTGTATTAGTGGGTGGATAGACAAAGGTGTCAGTGGAATAAAGCAGAGAAATCTGAAATCAGATTCGGGCATATTTGGACACTTGGGATTTGACACAGTTCGCTTTAATAAGTGGTGTCGGGACCGTTGTGTATTCACATGGAAAAAAATGAAGCTGAACCAAGATCATGCATAGTTTCAATTCCAGATGGACTGTAGATCTGAATGCAAAAGGTAAAATAAAGCTTCTAGTTGATAGTATGATACTTTCTTACTTTAGGGTAAGAAAAACCTTCTTAAACAGGGCACAAAATATGTTAACCATTAAAGATTGATAAATGGTACTTTATTGAAATTAAAAATTGTTGTTCAACAAATTATACCATTAAAAGAGTCAGAAGGCAAGCAGCTAATCAGAATTAAAAAAAAAAAAAAACCCCAAAACCTCTTACAAATTAATATGAAAAAGATAGCCCAGTAGGAAAAGGGACAAGTGATTGAATAGGCGCTTTACAACTGAGGTTATCCAAGAGGCCAATAAACCTATAGAAGTACAAGTTAAAATCACAGTGAGATTCAACACATCCATAAGAATGGCTACAATTAGAAAGACCAATAATATCAAATGTCGGTGAGGATATAAAAGCAAAGGGAACTCTCGTACACAGATAGTCAGAGAAAAAATTGCGGTGGCCGTTTTGAAGCATTTCCTATCGACACTGAAACGCACGATTGTTGTGACCCTGCATTCCACCACTCCCGCATCTATGCCCAGTAGGGAGAGGCGCCTGCGCAAGAATGTCCAGGGAGAGTCCCCACCAACCTCACACCTGAAACAGCCCAAACGTCCATCAACAGCAGGGCAGGTAAATAAATTGTAGTATATTCATAAAATAAAACAAGGTAAGCAAGGAGCATGAATGGACTTTCAGCTGCATGGAACAAGATGGATTAATGTCACAAATATAATTTTGAAGGAAAGAAGTCAAATGTGAAAGAAAGCAGGCTGCGAGTTTCCATGGAGATGTCCTGGAAGTCACGCCCTGACCGGTGTGGCTGTCAGTTTCAGGAAGCATGTCTAGGTTGTGGGTTCGGTTCCGGTTGGGGAGGGCATGAGAGGCAACTAATCGATCTCTCTCCTTCTCTCCCTCCCTTCTCCTGTCTCTCAAAAAAAAAAAAAAAAAAAAAAGTGAGTAAAATTAAACTGTAGTGTTTAAGGGTACACCAAGCTTTGGTGTTAAAACATTTTTTAAATCAAGGAAGTGACTTGCTTAAAAATCAGGAAGTGGCTACTTTTATCAAAGGGAGGTGCTGATTGAGATATAAAGGAGACTTTTGGGGTGCTGATTACATTCCATAATATCTTGAACTGTTTTTTGGAGGTTCACTTAGGGATGAACCATTGAGCTATACATTTTTGGTTTTTTACCTGTCCGTATTTAGGTCTCTCATTCTCTCTCTCTCCCTCTCTCTCCCTCCCTCTCTCTCTCTCGCTCTCTCTCTCTCTCTCTCTCTCTCTCTCTCTCTCACACACACACACACACACACACACACACAGAGTTACAAAAAGAAAAAAGAGGAACAATTAATCCACTGAGATACATATAACTTATGGCATGCTGAGATGCTGAAGCAGTTTTTAAAAAAGAAGTAGATTTTCCCTGACCTGTGTGGCTCAGCGGGTTGGGTGTCGTTCCGCAAAGTGAAAGGTCACCCGTTCAGTCCCAGTCAGGGCACACGCCTGGGTGGCAGGCTCAGTCCTGCCCAAGGTATGTGTGAGAGGGAGCCGATCGATGTTTCTCTCTCACATCGACGTGCTGCACATCCCCTCTCTCTAAAAGCAAATAAAATCTTTATTTAAACAGTAGATTTATACGTAATGAGACTGGAGAGGTTTTGAAGACATTAGTACCACTGAGTGGGCAAGCGTTTGACGATAGCATGACAATCTCGCCCTAATAACATTCCAAAACTTCACCAATGGCAGGTGACAGTGAGATCATGTTTGTAAGAACTGTGTGCATTTCTCAGTGTTTAGTCACCTAACCTGAGAATCGTGCGTGTTCTTATGTAGTTCATCAAATCTTCAAGTCTTAACCATCTAACAGTGGCAGAGCGACTCCTAGGAACTCTGGGAAACTCCTAGAAATGCTGACGAAACATTAAAGGATGACATGGACATAGTGATGGGAATGAAACCCCAAGGAGACAGGCAAGGACCAGGGGAAGAGAGAAACTCACCTGGAAAACCAGGTGTGATAGTCACGCAAGAACTTGATGCACGACACCCAGGCAGGTTCCGGCACACCCATCAGGCACAAGCGTGCTTTCACCCCCTGGAGGCAGTCTTCTGGGCTCGCCTTCCAAGGGAGTGTCGGTAAATCCCAGCGACGCTTGGCGGATCTGCTTCCAGAAACCTGAGGTCTGAAGCTCCACCTTCCCGTCGAGGTCCTTCCCCACCTGCAGCTGAGCGAGCGCTCCTTTCAGGGTGTGGATTAGATCAGGGGAACCCAAGCCCCGGGGCACGGACCACCTGTTAGGAGCCGGGCCTCAAGCAAACTCGATTGAGCTTTGCCTCCCTGAGTCCACGGTGCCCAAAAGGTTGGGGACCACTGGGTTAGACCACCTGTCTCCCTGGCTTCACCCCCTGCCTTAGGACCACGTGTAGGAAAGGTCCCCGCTTCATCCACTTTGCCTCGTGCGGTCCTCCCAGACCCCCGATCCTGCAGCGGCCGTCAGGATGGCCGCCGCACGGATGAGGAAGCTGAGATACAGACAGGCCTTCCCACGGGCCCCTGGCTAATGCCCACGGGCCCCTGGCTAATGCGGAGGGTCTTCTGGTGCACCCCCACCCCCACGCTCCCCCCCATTTCTCTTGTGCGTTCCTCATGACATCTGTCACTCACTGAGATGTCCATCTGCCTTCATGTTTATGGTCTGCCTACGGCACTAGAATACAAGCTCCACAAGGACAGGGACTTGGTCTGACTTTGCACTGCCATGTCCCCAGGGCTGAGCCGATGCCCGGCACATAGTAGGTGTTCCACGAAAATCTGTGCAGTAGGCACTGGACAGTTGGCCTCAATGCTGCTCTATCGCAAGTTTGTTTGTTTTTTATTTTAGAGAGAATGGAAAGGAGGAAGAAAGAGAGGGAGAGGAACTTGTGCAAGAGAAACATGTATTGGTGGCCTCTCAAACGTCCCCAGCTGGGGACCTGGCCCGCAACCCAGGCATGTGCCCCAACAGGGAATCAAACCGGTGACCTTTCAGTCCACAGGCCAGCGCTCCATCCACTGAGCCACACCAGCCAGGGCTGCTTGTTTATTTTCGTAGAGAATTTCTACGAGTTTATGAGAGACAAAACTGACATCATGCCGGGAAGCAGGATCTCAAACGCTCTCTCTCATAAGTTTATTTAGCATTGCACCTAAAGTGGATAGTTACTCGCATTTATAATGAATGATATAAAGAAACACTGTCAATATGGTATCAACACCGAGAGTGGTGTATGTTATCTTTACACGTAGTTTATCTACCAGATGCTGACTCTGTGCCATGTGTTGCTGGGCATGGGGGATAAAAAGGACCCTTATTTTCAGGAGCTTGTACGCGTGTGTGTGCGCGCGCACACATGTGTGTGACAGAGAGAGAGAAAGGGAACACAGGCAAGTAAAACATGCCACCACGCTGGGCAGTGAGTATACACAGGTGCCGGCGGCCTGGAGGAAGGACAGGTCAGCCCGAGAGGGGGTGGTGTGTGGGGTGGTCGCGGCGGCTTTTGAGAGCAGCTGGGAGCGCAGCTGAGTAAGGAAGACCCAAATTATCCGAAGAAATGGGAACAGCGTGCCAAAGGCAGGGGGGTGCTTTGGGGGGACGTCAAGGTCGCGGGTACTGTGCGGTGCGAGCAGAGGCGCGCTGCACTGAGAGACCAAGCAGGGGGTGTGTGGGGGAAAGAGCCACCCACAGATGACCTTGAATCTCATCGGGTATTGCACCGCCCTGTGTGTCTGCTCTGGTTCCCAGCACCGACCACCGCCGCCAGCGCAGTGCCCGGCGGAGGGAGGGACCTCAGTGCATATGTGCTGAGGGGGGGAATGAATGAATGGATTTGGAATGTCACCCTGCGACACTATTGCTCCACACGTTAGTTAGAGGTTTTGGGAGGGAGGAGGCTGTTCAGGCTGCGATGCAAGAAGGCCCACGCTGGGGGCCGCAGGGTATGGAGGGGAGATGGTGGGGGCGAACTTGCAGCCCTGCAGGGAGGTGGGCAGAAGGCGGGGGCGGAGCTGAGATCTGCTTGGAAGGAGGGGAGGGAAGAGGTGGGGTCAAGTGCGGGAGCATCAGGCGGGGCAGGGGACCGGAGGAGGTGTGAGTGACCCAGAGGGAAGAGACTGCGTTCAGATGCACTCCCGAATTGGGGTTGCCTTTGGAACACCCTGGTGGAGGTGTCTGATACCTGGAGCCCCAGGGAGAGGCCTGGGCTGGCAGGAGAGGGGGTGCCAGCAGGGCCTAGGAGTGCAGGAACCCGAGAGCACGAACAGAGCCCTTGGGGAGGGAGCCTCGCGCCCCTGGGGGTGGGGGAGGCAAGTGGGAGGGGGTGTGGCACCACCATGGTCCTGGAGGCATGTGAAGGGAAGAAGCAGAGAAGTGACCCAAAGCTGGCTGGCAGATGGCGGGGGACCCAGAATTGTGGCTTAAAGGAACCGTCGCCACGTGCAAAAGGACCTTGCCGTTGAACACCAGTGCAGCGCGAAAGACTGTCCATCCAGCAAGAGTGAACCTCGAAAGTACAACATCCAGGACGGAATGAGGCGGGGGCCTGGGCTCAGGCAGCAGCCTGGTGCCAAGTGGAGCGTGGGGGCTGGAACTGCCTCTTCGCCGGGGGCCCTGGGTGAGGTGCAGGCGGGGCGGCTTCCGGGAGCCACTGGGAGGGCTCAGGTCAGCTTCTGTCTTTCCATAACTTTCCACACCCCCTCCCCGGGGATTAGAACTTGTCCATTAAACATGATGTCCCTGGAGCCCTGGCCTCACCTGTCTTTCTGCTGTAATTCTCCGCACCCTGCCTCTGCCCAGGGCCAGGCTGCGGGGGTGCGGGGCAGGCAGGGCCCACACCACTCGCACGTGGGCGGTTACCTGTCCAGACACATTGCACACTTTCTCTGGCATGGACTCCCGCCGACACCAGGCAGTGCCAGTTACCCCGGGTTCCGCTTCCTACACCCTCTGACCTCTCACCCTGGCCCTGGAAGGTTTCATTGCGGTTTCTTGAGTAATGAGAACGCAGGGTCCTTGCTGTTCAGGTCTCAGTTTCCCACGGTTCTGATTCCAATCGGAGGCCTGCTCTGCACGGCTGGTGCCCCTTCGGAAAAACTGTGGCCGTAGACCTGAGGAGCTGCAAACGACTGCAGACGTTCCGTTTCGGTTGACCGGCCAAAGGAAGCGCTCCTAAAGGCAGAAAACCCAACGTACAGAGACGTTGGTCTTGGTTATAAGAAGGGAGGGCGAAAAAATGTGAGTTGAAGGGCCCAGAGTGATAACATAAGCAGCCCCATTTCCTTGGGGGGACCAGGACACAGAGGTTTCTAGTGATAGTTACGAAGAGGTGCTAAGAACATGGAAATGCTGCTGGTTAGATGTCAAGGAAAAACAACGCAAAATGAAATGCACAGAGTGAGGAAAACTACGTGAATAAAAACACATGCACGCAGACAGCCCAGGAAGACATCTCTGAGCGTCAGCAGGGACTGCGTTTGGATTGCGGGATTTTATGGGCATTTTTTTTTCCTGTTTCCCCAAGTTTTCTATAATGAGGTTATGTTGATCTTACAGTAGAAAATGCATATGATAAAAATAACTTTTTTTTTTAAAGATTTTCTTTATTTATTTTTAGAGAGGGGAAAGGAGGGAGAAAGAGAGGGAGAGAAACATCAATGTGTGGTTGCCTCTCACGTGGCCCCCACTAGGGGCCTGGCCTGCAACCCAGGCATGTGCTCTGACTGGGAATCGAACCTGCGACCCTTTGGTTCGCAGCCCGCGCTCAATCTACTGAGCTACGCCAGCCAGGGCTGATAAAAATAACTTTTTAAACCCCTGAAACCTAGCTTGACAGCTGCTTTCTGTTCCCAGAATCTTCCAGAAGCAGGCTGTCTCTGGGACCTGGGGTCTGTCTCTGGCTCTGGGGAGGTTCCCAGAAGCAGGCCGGCACCTTCGGGGCAAGGCCACCCTGGGGTGGGGTGGGCAGGGTTGTGTGCTGGGTCGTTGGCATTTAAAATGTATAAAAAGCTGTTAAATACGGGCTGTAAAGCTTAGCCCCAGGTGAGCAGGGCAAGCTGCCAGGCAGCTCCCGAGGCCTGTTCCCAGCCCACTGCCGACGCTGGTCAGGACGACCCTGAGGCAGGTTCAGGGTGGGCCACCCGGCTGTGTAGGGCATGCTGGGGGTGGGTCTCCAGGCCCTAGGGAACCGTCACTAGAGATAGGGGGATGGCGTCATGGAGGTGTCCCCTTGGGGAAGCTCAGCAGCGGCAAGCTGGCTGAGGCCTTGGCTCTGCGACCCCCGCCAGCGATGGCAGGGTGACCTTCCTGACGGGGTTCAGGGGCCTGTCTCCAGCTCCCGAGAGGAGAGGGGATAAGAGAGGGGGAGCAGAGGGAGGTTCTGGGTACGGAGCGAAGGTGGGGCTTGGCCACTGGGAAGGGCAGCCGGCGGGCGTTGTGCTTGGCTGCACGGGGTGGAGCACTGGGGGGAACAGCCTCAGCGGGGTGGCCATGGCACTGTTTTGCGTGGCTGTGGATCCAGGAAGGGAGAACGCTATCTCCTTCCACCCTATGCTAGGATGGAGAGGCCGGCATTTACCTGAAGGTTCTCGCTGTCTTCGAATTCCCCCGAGAATGTTCACTTTTCAGGGCCCTGGAGGGAACAATGCTGAAGGGGTCCCTCGGGGGAGGGCCCAGAAATGGCAGAGACCTATGTCCCAACGGGAACCCAAGGCCCCAAGTTTGAGGCTCCTCAAGCCTCCACCTTAGGCCCCTTTTCCTTCTATTCTCTCTCCCCGGGGCCTCCACCGGGCCAAAGGCTTCAGGTGGCCCCATGCGGAGGCCCCAGGGTGACATCACAGTGCCCCCATCCCGACAAAAATCTCTACCTTCTCCTGCCAGCACATACTTACGGAGCCCTGGCCATAATTCGGGCGTCGACTTGGGCCAGGATGCAGCAGCGAGGGGCCTGCACCCCTGCCCTGGGAGCCTGTCTTCCGCCGATGTCTCTGTGGCGCCCCGACCCTCAGCTGAGCCCCGGCCCCCATCGTACTGACACTTCCCGAGCCCGGGGCCGCTAGGCACTTTTCTTGTATAGACGTGTTTCGTTTTCACAACAACCCTGTGACCTGGGGCTGCCGCATGCCTCGTTTTTAGACAAGAAAACTGATAAAGAGGTTGAGGGACTTGCCTGCCGGTGCCCACCCCCGGGGCGCCTGGCTCAGCACACCGCGCTCGCTGCCAGGATGCAGCCTCCTGTCCTGGCATTCCTTTCGTTTTCGCCCCAAACGAAACTGTAATTTTCCTCACAGGTTGTCTCCCCGGAATGTCCTCAGCATCCATCCAATGACATCGAGGAGAGCCCAGGCCTCACTGATTTTACCTTCCAGGCGTTTCTGGCAGAGGCAGAAAGGTGCGCGCTGTGGTCACCATTGCGCCCCTGGTCCCCAGCCCCTGCAGTGACCGCCCCACGCAGAGCGACTCGAAGAGCCCCTTCTCCGACTTGGCCTGGAGGGGCGGACGCTCCTACCTTTGAACGCCTCACTTCGGTCTGGGTGGAGAAGGTGTGTCCGGGGGCCACATCCCAGCAGGATGGAACCCCGTCGGGCTGGGGAGGTGCGGCCACACCGGATGCTGCGATTCAGATGAACGCGTCGCACGCACACAGACACGCAGCGATTGCAGTGCCCCAGGTGGGACGCAAGCCCCTGCAACCGCCCCCGTTTCCTGTCTGTGTCCCCGGTCGGAATGCACAGAGTGGGGCTATTAAACACCTTCCCGCAGGGCAGGTGGGCTTTCCCTGCCTTCCAGGTGATCCTCGCCACCACCCTGCCTCAGGTGTGATATTGTTACAAGTGGGGAAACCGAGTCCAGAGAATTCAGTGACTCGGTCAAGATTGCACAGCCATTAAGCAGTGGGACTGGGGTTTGGACCAGGCAGTCTGGCTTTAGCGCCATGTCCTTAACCACCAAGCTCTACTGTCCCCAAAGAGCCACCTGGTGAGCTCTGCCCTGGCCATGCGTCCCCAGGGCAGCTGTTCCCTGACAACCGAGCATTTGTACTTCACGGCCGCGCTCTCTGGGCTTTGGGGTGGGCGTTCCTCCCAAGGCAGGTCTGCAGTGAGGGTCTCCCTCCAGACCGGAGGTGCCGGTCAGTGTCAGCAACCCCTGGGACTCAGCATGCGTGTCCTCAGGACACTCGGCCCCGACGGGCTAGCATCTTCCACGGTGGGCATGGGGAAGCAGGGAGCACCTGTCTCCAGAGGGGAGCAGGTGGGGGGAGGCAGGGTCGGACACTTCAGAAGCAGAGTAGCAACAGTTACTGCCATCCCCGAGAAACCGAAGACGTCACAACCAGCTCCTCAGGGGGCTCCTGCTGCGCGTCCTCTCGCCGGATTCGAGGATGTGCTCTCGAGTCCCTCCGCCCACCCCTGTGTTGGCGTTTTCACTGTAATAATTGCAAAACGGTGGTCACTGAGATAGGCAAAAATATAAAATACTCGGAGTGATGCAGCAAAGAGATTCGCTGCATCTGCCGTGCGTATGGGTGCTTGTGAGCCTGCGTGCGTGTGTAGGGTGTGGCTACCCAAATCAGGTGATACAATGTTGAAAGAGGCTTCCCGTAAAGTAGGCTAAAGGGGAAACTTGAAAGCACCCGTAAAACGCATGAGACAGGGTTACGAAACTAAGTTCCAAGTGAAAGGCGTGGGCACAGCTCTCTTGACACAGCAACAGCTTCCGACTCTGGTATTCCAACCCCAGCACCCTCCGTGGCTGTTCTGGCAGAGTCACTGTGAAGCACCAAGCACCCACGTTCGGGTCCGGTCTTCGCTTGTCTGCCAGGAACTCGAATCTACAGCTACTTGAAGGTCCTGAATCTTTTGCCACCGGACCCAGTCGGCCTGAGACAGCACATCTCCATCTCTCAGTTGCCTAGGCGACCCTGTAAACCCAGGAAAACACAGAGATCAGAATAAGGAGGCGCGTCAAGACCAGGGTATTGATTGCTCTGTTTCACTGGTTTTAACGTCGCGGAATTGGGATGCATTCTACAATCCCCAGCGTTGTGCAGTCATGAACGGTGGCATTTCTTCCTCCTTAATGGTGCTAAAATAACGTTGCATCTTGTCATCTAAGGCATCTGGGATCCCAGCAAATATAGCATTCCCTTTGTGGTAAGATTAGGAATGACTTTTCAATCATCATTATAAACTGAGTGTTACAGAACTTGAAACTTCGAAGAAAACCTAGCGTATTAGAACCTGGCCTGTGAGACGCAATTTTCATTTGAAACGGTTGGGGATATAATGAATTCAGTTTGTCTTTGAAAGTTTTTGAAAGTTTAGAAAGATTTTGAAAGACTTTGAGAGTCTTTGAAAGTTTATTATTAGGGTAAAGTCCCACCCCAAAGTACCGTTTTGCTCCAAGATGACAGAAATTTATTTCGGTCTCATGAATAGTCACGCAGGGAGCAGTCCGAGCTGCAGGCTGATCGGCTGCGCCGAGCGCAGTTTTCTGGGAAACTGGTTCCTTCTCCCCTTTGGGTCTGCCCCGGCCCAGGGAGCTGTCTCCCCAGCCTGGTGGCTGCCGGCTCAGGGCCGCTTCCAGGCGAAGTGATGGAGAAGCGCATCCAGGGCAAGTGTCTTAAAGGATGAGATCTGGTTGTAGCAGGCATCCGATCTGCTCCTGTCACGGCGGCGTCAGCGTGCTCACGTGGCCACAGCTAGCTGCAAAATGCGGTCTGTGGTCACATGGGCGTGGGTCCAGCTGGAACTCAGGGGTTTAAGCGAGGGGGGACAAGGGGTGCGTTAACACTGGAAAACATTTGGCGGCCATCCATTACGAATCTTAAGAAACGTCGTTTGCACCATTTATTAAATTTCAATAATTGCTTAAAGGCTTAGACATATTTCACTTGTCAGTTTTATAAGTTGGCCCTGTAAGGTGTTTAAAGTGTTTTAGAGAAACAGATATATTTTAATTTTAAATGTACTTAACATGTTTCAGGGAATTAAATGTTTATAAATAGGGTACATTATTTAGAAAGACTTACTGTGTTAAACTTGAGACAATTCAACATTAATCAGAAAAAGATGAAAGAGATTAATATTATTTTTATATAAAAATTACCAGACATAAATAAGAGTAAGATCTGTGAGTTAAACACAAAGGCTTATGAAAAATTTGGGTTTTAAACTATTAAACATTTTCGATTGCCTTCTTTTACTTAGCAACATGAATTTAAACTCCCAACGTATCTTTCTTGGCTTGATAGCTCATTTCTTTTTATTGCTGAGTAATATTCCATTGTCTGGATGGACCACAGTTTCTTTTCCATTCATCCGCCGGAGGACAACTTGGTTGCTTCTAGGTTTTTGTGTGAACATAAGCTTTCGACTCCACTGGGTGGGTACACAGCAAGAACCGTGATTGCTGCTTCGCATGGTAAGAGCCTGTTCGGTTTTGTAAGACACCGTGGCGCCGGCTCTCCAAGCGGCTGCCCCGTTTTGCGTTCCCACCAGCACAGGCGGGGGGCTCCTGCTGCTCCACATCCTCGCAGCATCGGTGCCGCCGGGATTCCGGGCGACGACCGCGCTAACAAGTGTGTGCTGGCACCTCGTTGCTGTAATCTGTCTTTCCTTGGTGACATATGTTGGGGAGCATCTTCTCACATGTTTCTTGGCCCTGTGTATGTCTTCCTTGGGGAGGTATCTAGAAGGTCTTTGGTCCATGTTTTTAATTGGGTGGTTTTTTCTTTCAGGAATTGCACCTTTGGTGCTGTATCTAAACAGGCTACGTATCGTATTAGTCCACTTCTACAACATTGTGGAAAAGGCGAAATTATGGAGCTGGTAAAAACATCAGTGATTGCTGCGGGTTAGGGAGGAGGGAAGGATGAATCGGCAGAGGATTTTTAGAGAAGTGACAGTACTCTGTATGATACTGTCAGAGTGGCTGCCTTCCTTCAAACCCACAGAAGTCGGGGTTCTCGACTTCAGTCAACAGAAACAGACTCTAACGCTGCAGGTGAAGATGAAGTTCAGGAAATGATACTCGGGGGGATCACAGAACTGACCAGAGGCCAGCGGGCTGACCAGGGACTGGGAGGCCTCCGGAGGGTGCTTAGGGAGAGGCACAACCAAGGCACGGAGCAGGAAGGGTCCGGGGAGCATGATGACGACCTCTGACTGTTCCTGACATCACCGAGGACTCAGAATCATGGGAGACAGTTCCACGGTCATGCCTGAACCATCTTCTATTCCCTGGCTGAACAAGGGGTGGAGTGGGGGGGAATCTATCCCTGGTGACTCTGGAGTGGAGTCAGGCCCCACCTCCCAGAGGAACGGTAATCCTATCGGCCAGAGGTCCCCAGCTACCTCTGACGATGTTTTCCAAGCACGTGAACCTGTGACCAGCAACCAGGATTCAGAGGGACGTGAGCACTCAGGGGTTATCTCCTTTCCATATTCCTCGTGAGTGCTCATCCCCGCTTTGCCGCATGCTTGCGAAGTCCAAAGTCTCACCGCCTCACAAGACCTCCGTGTTAGGAAGAAATGAAAGCCGGGCGTTGACACTCTCTGTCTGGCACTCGGCACCCTCCGCCTCTGGTCCCACTTTTGTGGCGTTAAACCCTGCTATTCTTTTTCAGAAACTTCTCTTCCTGTCAAACTGAGTTCCTAATGTCACCTTTCTTTGACCCCATGGAGCATCATGTGTTTACTCCCTTCCTCCTTCCATTTGTCTAAATGTTATCCATTCCTCACATTCCAGCTCAAACCCCACAGTCTAGCGGAAGCCTTCTCGAACCGTCCCAGCCCAAGGGAAGATCTCTTTGGGAACTTATTTTTTCTTTACTCTCCATTGGGCAGTTAATCACTGTCGTTTTATATTTCCTAGAATTGGTACTTAAATCTGTTAGCCATTTTAATTCTAAGCATATGTATGTCTTCTCCAGCTAGATTATAACTTCTCGAAGACATGGACTACTTCTTATCAATCTTTTCATCTCCCGTAGAACTAAACAAAATTCTTTCTACATAGACTTGTTTTTTTTGTTTTGTTTTTCTTGCTTGATTTGAATGCCAGAGATGGGTGTGAACTTGACCTCTCATCCAGGAATTCGGGTAAAGGAAGGCAGGGGACGGTGAGGGTAGAGGTCTATCAGAACAATAACCTGAAATGATTTTCCTTGGAGCGTGACAATGAGTTAAATATTATTTTACAGTTTTTTGAGGTGTAATTCATACAGGACAAATTATATATATTTGAAGCGGACAATTCACGTTTTGACCTGCGTATACGGCCGCGAAACCATCGCCCTGACCGAGACAATGAACGTGCCTGCCCCCTCCCCCCAAGTGTCATTGTGTACCTCTGCAATCTCTCTTCTCCCTGCCTCCCTCCTGAAGCAATCACCGTTTGTTTTTCACTATAGTGTGCGTTTTCCAGAGTTTTAGGTAAGTAGAATCATGCGGGATGCATTCTTTTTTTTTTTTTTTTTTTGGCCTGGTTTCTTTCGCTCAACATTGTTGAGATTCATCTACGTCACAGGCGGCAAACGCAAGGCCCGTGGACCGAATCCCACCCTCCACCTTGTTTTATCCAGCCGGGCACCTTGTTTCTACCCGGCGGTAGCGCCGAGCTGTCGCTTAACTGTTGAGGATTGTTACATTTACACAGTCCTAACATGACATTCGGCCCTTGGAAGGCAACCACCAAGCCGATGTGGCCCCCGGTGAAAATGAGTTTGACACCCCTGGTCTATGTTGTTGAATATATCAATAGTTCACTCCTTTATTTTTTAAGTATTTTTATTGATTATGCTATTACAGTTTTTCCAAATTTTCCCCTTTCATCCCCCTCTGTCCTGCACCCCAACCCTCCAGCATCCCCCCCAGCTTAGTTCATGTCCATGGGTTGTACATATAAGTTGAGTTCTCTGTTTCCCGTACCATTTTTTTAAATTTCTCCCTGTCTATTTTATACCTACTGATTGTGCTTCTTCTTCCCTGTACCTTTTCCCACTATTCCTCCCCCCCCGCCACTGAACTCCCTCCTTGTGATCTCCATTTCTCTGATTCTGTTCCTGTTCTAGATGTTTGCTTAGTTTTTGTTTTCATTGTTTTTCTTTTCTTTAAGGTTCATTTGTTGATAGTTGTGAGTTTGTTGTCATTTTATTGTTCATATTTTTTATTTTCTTTTTCTAAGATAAGTTCCTTTAACATTTCATATAATAAGGGCTTGGTGATGATGAACTCCTTTAACTTGACCTTATCTGGGAAGCACTTCATCTTCCCTTCCATTCTAAATGACAGCTTTGCTGGATAGAGCAATCTTGGATGTAGGTCCTTGACTTTCATGACTTGGAATACTTCTTTCCAGCCCCTTCTTGCCTGCAAGGTTTTTTTTTAAGAAATCAGCTGACAGTCTGATGGGCATTCCTTTGTAGGTGACTCTTTCCTTTTCTCTTGCTGCTTTTAGGATTCTCTCTTTATATTTAATCTTGGGTAACTTAATGATGATGTGTCTTGATGTGTTTCTGTTTCAGTCCAACTTCTTTGGGACTCTGGGCTTCCCAGAAGTCTATTTCCTTCACCAGATTGGGGAAGTTTTCCTTCATTATTTATTCAAATAAGTTTTCAATTTCTTACTCTTCCTCTTCTCCTTCTGGCTCCCCTATGACTTGGATGTTGGAACGTTTCAGGTTGTCCCAGAGGTTCCCAAGTCTCTCTTCACTTTTTTGAATTCTTGTTTCTTCATTCTGTTCCAGTTGGATGTTTATTTTCCCCTTTTGTTCCAAATCACTGCTTTGAATCCTGGTTTCCTTCCGGTCACTGTTTGTTCCTTGAATATTTCGCTTTATTTCATTTTGGGTATCTTTCATTTGTTTTTTCATTTTTTGACCAAGTTCAATCAGTTCTGTTAGCATATTGATTACCAGGGCTTTAAACTCTCCATCAGATAGGCTGGCTATCTCTTCATCGCTTAGCTCTCTTTCTGGAATTTCGCTCTGTTCTTTCATTTGGGCCCTATTTCTTTGCTTTGGTGCACCTGATAAGTCGTAAGGGGCTGGGGCAACCCTCCTTGCGGCCTGTGGGGGAGGGGCCGGAGAGGGAACAGGGCAGCTCCCCCACTCTTCTCTAGCGCACTTCCCAACCGACTCCTGTGAGACGGAGTTTCTCCCACCGTGGCCGCCGCCGCTGCAGTGCACAGTCAGCTCCGAGTCCCCGCTGCACCTTCAGCCGGCCCGCCCGCACAGCCTGTGACTGCACCCCCCGTTTTTCTCAGCTGGCACCGCCCACATGCGCAGTCCACCACCTCGTCGGAGTTCTTGCCCCTCCGGTTGTTCCGGTTGACTTGTTCTTTAGTTCCTTGATTGTTGGAGTTCCACGCAGCTTGATTTTTCTGGAGCTTCCGGTTGTTTATTGTGTTTAGGTTGGTTGTTATCCTCCTTTTGGGTGTGTGAGGAAGCGAATGGTTCCTACCTGCGCCTCCCTCCGTCTTGGCCGGCACTCCAGGGGTTCACTCCTTTAAATTGCTGAATACGGGATCTGGCAGAAGTCAGCTGAGTGTGGTTGGCAGGGTACGGGAATGTCTCACGCAAGACGGACAGCAATTTGAACGTTTCACCCAAAATGTCATGTGGTGTGCTTGAGTGTGATGTTGTTATGTTATAGAATTACATGCCTATGACTTTGCAATGAAAGGTTTCCATGTAATAAGTAGGGGCGTTACTTGTGCCGGACCCATTGTGTGGGCACATCGCCATTCATCTGTTATGGCCACTCGAATTGTTTCCAGTTTTTGGCCTTTTCAAGTAAGCTGCTGTAAACACTGTGTAGAAGTCTTTATACGGACCCTTGTTTTCACTTATTGTAGGTGAACACGGAGGAGTGGAGTGGCTGGATCGGATGGGAGGTCTCCCTGAACACTTTAAGACATTGCCAGAGTGACTGCGCCATTCCACACTCCATCAACAGGGTGGGAGACAGTCACCCTGCTGCCCCTCCTCCCCAACACGCGGCCTTGTCTTTTCAATCCTAGCGTTTCAGTAGGTTGGTGGTGGCGGTTTCCTGATAACTAACGACGTTGAGCATCTTTTCATGTCCTCATTTGTCGTCGTCTTTCATGAAGCGTCTGTTCATATGTTTTGCCCATTTAAAAACTAACGTTGTTTTCTTACCGTTGACCTTTGAGTTTCAAGTTTCTCTCTATATTCTGGACATAAGTCCTTCATCAGGCAGGTGATTTGTAAACCTTTCTTTTGTGGTTTGTGACTTGTTTCTTAACTATGTCTTCTTAAGAGTAGAGAGGTTCTCGGTTTTTATACAGTCTAACTTATCCATGTTTTCTTCTACAAACCGTGTTTTTGGTGTTACAACTAAGAAATCCTTATTTAACCCAGAATCACAAAGATCTTTCAGAAGTTTCTCAGTGTTGTGTTTTACCTTTAAATCGATGATTGGGTTAATTTTTGCATGGAGTGTGATACTTATCCAAGGTGGTTTTTTTTTGGGGGGGGCGTGGAGGCATTTCCACTGTGCTCAGTCCCTGACCGGGAGTAACCTGAGGGGTGTGTGGCCTCGGCACTAATAAAGAGGAGGGTGTAGGGGGACCGCAGCTGGGGGTCTGAGCTGCATCTTCTCCCAGCTGTCACTCGCACGCAGCAAGGTGAGATCCGTGTGACGGTGGCGTAAGCACAGGTGCTGAAGCAATACAAGGGAGGTGCACCTGATCCAGATGTTCAAGGTAGGGTGGGCCTTCTACAGGGTCCTGGTGGTCAAAACTGAGACCTCAGCAAAGAAGAGGAATCAGAAAGTGCACACACACGGCTGAAGGAAGCGCAGGCTGGGACCACGGCTTTGGAAAACCGGCGTGATCTACAAGAGTTGAACACGTTTTGTGCCCACTGGGAGCTGGCATTCCTGCCTGGCTATAGCCCGCAGAGGAAGCCTTTGTACGTGTGTGCACAAACGCACAGGCCCACGCGTACAAGGGTGTCCCCAGCAGGGTTATTCGCAGCAGCTGCCCACACGGGAAACAAGCCGCCCTCACCGGCAGAACAGATAAACAGTGGTTTAGTCGGACAAAGGAATTGTGTCAGCTATGAAAACAAATGAACTGCAGCTACGCTCGGTAACTTGGGTGCATCTCCCAAACACAAGGTGGAGGGGAGGAACGGCAAGATACATGCAGAAAGCAGCCAGGAATAAGCTACTGCTCAGGCGATGCTACCTAGAGGATAAGACCATAAAGAAAAAGCAAGGAAAGTGGGGAGGGTCGGGCTTGGGTCTCCAGAGAGGCGCACAAGAGGATGTGGAATTCTGGGAGGCATGTTAAAGAATTCTTCTCCAAATCGTCTATGGGTTTCATGCGATCTCTGTTTCTATGGCTCATAATTTAAAAATAAGGGGGCGGGGCTAGGAGTACGCCAGGTAAAGGAAGTGGAGTGGGCTCTGGGCAGAGAGCAAAGGGCAGAGGACAGGAGGGAAAGTGTGTGCAGAGTGCAGGGACCTGCAGACAGGGTGGTGTGCTGTGCTGAGGAGTGGCTAGGGGGTGGTGGAGGCGGGGCAGGGGGAGCAGGGCGGGGGTGGGGGTGGGAGGGCGCCCCTGCGGAAGGGATGGCCTCGTTCACCAAGTCCTGTGAGGAGTGTGGACTTTACCCTGAGGGCTGTGGGGAGTCACTGAAGTATCTAAACTGTGGAGAGACTGAACCAATTTACATTTCCAGAAAGATCCTTCAGCCACAGGGGGAGGATGCGAGCCACTGGTACCCAGGTGGGCACAGCAAGGTGGTGAGGGGAAGGGTTCCTGGTTCCAGCCTCCCAGGTGTGCGCGCCCAGCTGGGGACCGCGGCTGGAGTCCAGGTGAACAGCGCTGCGTTCGAAGTCAGAATCTGGTCTTCCTCACCAAGGGACCAGCTGCCCGCCATGCCGCAGCCAGGGACTTGTTGCTTCTTCTTCACTGAATCGTTAATAACAGGAGGAGATTCTCCTACCTGGTTGCTCTCTACTGTCAACCAGCCATACTAGTGACTGATTGATTGTCATTCTTGTTCCCAAAGGCCGTCTCGTGGAGATTTTGAATATTTTGGAGCAGAGGAGAAAAGAAAAAAAGCAAAGGATTTGTAAGCAATTGACCATTGCCAAAGTTAATCCTTCGTGGGGATCATTTAATAATAGCACTGTATGTAATGACTCACTATCACAAAAACCACTTGCTTTATTCACAATAATTTTATAGAGGAGCCCTGGCTGGTGTGGCTCAGTGGATTGAGCACTGGACTGCAAAGCAAAGGGTTGCCGGTTTGATTCCCGGTCAGGGCACGTGCCTGGGTTGCAGGCCAGGTCCCTCACAGGGGGCACACGAGAGGCAACCACACAGTGATATTTCTTTCCCTCTTTCTCTCTCCCTTCCCCTCTCTCTAAATATAAATGAAATCTTTTAAAAAATTGAATAGAGGAGCACTGGTCCACGTGGGAATCCGAAGTTTTCTTCGTGATCAGGTATTTAATATTAAGGTCAGTTGTGGACTTCTTTATTGAAGTTGGGGGCTAAACTCCCAAGGTATTTCCTGCATGTTCTCCTAAGGTCTGGGTAAACCGAGGCTGGAAGTTCAAGATGGTTTATTGTGGGAGATATCACCTGATAGCTCCCAATTATCTTGCGATTTTAATTTAACTGCATATAAGGATTTTTTCCCCCTTTTTACAGCATAGATAGCTGCTGCTACTGTTGCAATTATGTTTATTTTCGAAAGTACGGGCAATTTGAAAAAAATAGATCCTACATAATGGTAAAATATCGTATCCTGATTTGATACATTCTAAAGCATAAAATCTCCCTCATTGCTGCTTTCGAGGGGTCTGGCTTCCCAACAGATACCGTGTCCACGGCACGAGACCATGTATCTGCTGAGTGTGTCCTCTGCTGGAGTCCCCTCGGCCTCCCACGCGGTCCCACCTCCCCGCCGTCTTCTTCCTCAGTGAAAGCAAAGTCGGGTGAAGTTCAGATGGAGGCCACAAGTCGGGTCAAGGCAAACTTGCCCCGAGTCAAGGGGGCTGCTTAACGAGGGGGCGTAACCCAGCACCTATGGCTTTGCTCCTTTCCCTGAATGTCTACTCCACCGCGTCTGATGCTGAGGGCGTTTCCCCCACGGGGCCCACCAGAGCCCCCCGCCCCGGGGTGGGGTGACGCTCACCGCGGACTGGACTTGGAGAGGATTCCTGGGTGCCGGCCTCACGGGGAGGGGTTGATGTGTGGTGTAGGACGCTCCGGCACTCCCCAGGTGGCCAGACCTCAGGCTTTCCGCTTCCCACCTTTCGGTGAAAGCCCTGAGCCATCTCCAGAAGATTATAATCTGGCTATAAAAATTTATGAAGATAAGACATCTGGAGGAAAAAACTACTGATACATCAGATTGTAACGCAGCTTTATGAATCAGCGGCTGAGGAAATACCACCTATGGGTGTGATCAGCAAAAAAAAGTTCAGTCTCTTGGGAAGACACCCAGGAGCCCCCGCTGCCGCCTGCCCCAAGAGCTGGCCCCCCACCACCCCGGCGCCACACCCTGAGACTCTGCCTCCCAGCGCTCCTTCCTCAGCCCCCACTCGCCTGGGCCTTGGTAGTGCCCTCGGGGCTTGTCCCTGCTCGCACGCCTGCCCCTTTGAGTCCCCTGGGGCCTGGCGGTGCCCCTCTCGGCCCGCCCGAGTGTTGACCAAATGCCCCGCCGCCCCTGCCGCCCCTGCAGACACGGGGTCGCCTTCCGAAGCCCCTCCAGCTCGTGGCTTTGTCTCTTTCACGAAACCTAGACTCCGGTCACGTGTGTTCATCTGGATTTTGCCCCCGTGGGGGTGGGGGGGACCATAAAGCTGTTTAACAGCTCCAACATTCTTGTCATTTAACGTGAAGAACACTTGTGGGCCCCCCACAGGCTGCTGGGGACACGTTGTTATAATGTCGATGGAGAAACGAGCTCCTTCAACAAATACGTGGAGGTGCAGGAAGTATTTTGTCTTTTTTAAAGCTACAAAATTATGAAATAGCTCAGGCATTTCTTTCCCAAAAATGATAGAGTGGTAAGAAGAACATCTCCTATAAACATTTTATATATATTATGCCCTGGCTGGTGTAGCTCAGTGGATTGAGCGCGGGCCTGCGAACCGAAGGATCGCGGTTCGATTCCC
The DNA here is from genome assembly GCA_039655065.1 of Glossophaga mutica. Classification (NCBI taxonomy): domain Eukaryota; kingdom Metazoa; phylum Chordata; class Mammalia; order Chiroptera; family Phyllostomidae; genus Glossophaga; species Glossophaga mutica. The sequence goes on along the minus strand of CM077304.1, from coordinate 221,159,731 downwards.
AGTCAGGGCACATGCCTGGGTTGCAGGCCAGTTCCTGTCAGGGGACATACAGGAGGCGGCCGCACATTGATGTTTCTCTCCCTCTCTCCTTCCCTTCCCCTCTAAAGATAAATAAATAAAAAGAATCTAAAAAAGGGAAAAAAAATCTAAAAAAAAAAACATTTTATATATATTATTATTATTATTATTTTTTTTTTTTTTGCAGAGGAGGGTAGGCAGGGGTGAAGGGAAGAAATACCCCATTTATTTAGGCAAAGGTTGCTTTACCTTTTTTTTTTTTCTTATAAGTGGAACCCAAATTTGAGCTCCTGCCCTGAAAAAACTTAGGTGGTCAAAATTGGAGGAATAATTTGGAAGTAGGTGGACTGAAAAGGAGGGAATTGCTTAAGGAGCTGCCGGAAGCCTGGTCTGGGAGCGTGCGGCACTCACCACCTGCGCTTCCTCTCGGGGGCCGGGCCGGGGGACCTGCGTGGGCTAGGGGCACGGCAGTTCAGAGAGCGCCTAAGGCGCACTGGAAGGCAAAAAGGAATCAGCAAGGGTAAACCAACATGGCCCAAAGGGTCTAAAGTTGTGGGTGAGGGTGTGTGTAGTCCAGGAAATAACAGTGGGTTCACTGGTAAAACGTTTAAAAACAAAATGAGTTTGAAATGTTGCGTCTTGGGTCTGCACCATCGGCCGAGGAGCAGACTGACACCTTGAGCAGCCAAGCAGAGAAGCAGGAGTTGACCAGTGAGGCCTGGGGGCGCTCAGCCAGGAAACCACGCCAGGGCTCAGTGAGGGGAGGCTCAGGAGGTGGGGTGCGCGCTCCCCGCACCGGAGACCCACTTTCCCAGGGAGGTGACGAAAGGCTGACGCCGGTGACGACTGCCAGTTTAGGATATGACTTGGTTCCACCAGGGGACTATTTTCCCTCGTTTGAGGGTTGTATTCAGAGACAGAAGGTGACATGAGTAGAATGATAATTTGTGTTTATCTTACCTCTTCCCGGCGGTACCTAGAGTGAAACTTCTAGAATACTGGAGGCTCTGCCTCGCTGTGGATTTATCCACTGGCAACAATGAAAGTGGCCTTGGAGCACAGAGCATGTGGGCGAGGCAAAGCGTCCGGTGAACTAAGGCTGTTTTCTCTGTGTCGCGCTAGCCCCGAGGTGCACGGCCTGCCGAAAGTAAGTTACCTGGTCTCCTTGTCAGATCTTATCTCCAGGTTGGGAGATCACTTATTTCATACGCTTTTCACTTCCCACCTGTACTCTGAGGGTAGACTGGGATTCCGGCCGGAGAGGTCAATTCAAGGTTCTTGGGAGCCGAAGTCCCCTGCGCCTGGATGACGGCAACTCGGGTGACGAGAAGGTCCTGCCTTCTTCACTCCTGCCGCTAGGGCCCTGCTTTGCTTTGGAGAACAGCCGTGTCCAGGGACAGGAGCGGGTAACAGAGCTGGAGAAGGGACCCAGGAGGCAAAGGAAAGCCCCAAGGATGCAGGGCTGTGGGTGTCAAAGAAGAGACCCCCAGGACTGCAGAGGGGTCCCTGACTGCGATACACGGTGTGTGAACAGGAGACCAGAGTGAAGGCTGAAGACAGGTGGCAAAGGCTGGCAGGAGAGGCACCTGGACTGGACACTTGGAGAAGTGTGACTGTAGAAGAAAGAAGAGTGACACGTTCAAAGGGCAGCAGGGCTCAGCTAAGGCTTTTCTACCTGGAGGAGACCTACACAAGCGGAAGGCAAAAGGAAGAAGCCATGCGCGTGGGAAGTTTGGAGACCTTCAAGGGAGGCCCGCTGATTTGGGTGCTGGGGTGGAACTGAGCTTGCGAAGCAGAGAGTGCACAGTAGGGCCTCGGTACAAGGTGGTCAATGAACGAACAGGTACCCAGTAAACATCGAGGTGCTGCGTGGCGTCAGGGAGCAGTCAGAACACTCTGAGCTCTGCATGACGTGGGGGGAAGTTACCGGATATCTCTTATGTCTCATTCTCCTCACCTGTAAAATGGGGGAAGTGATAATAACTATTTTGGTGTGGGGAGTGAATGTTAATATTCATACATGCAAAGCACTTAGAACGGTTTCTGGCTCATAGCAACCGCTCAAAACATTAGATTCAGTAATAAAAAACAACAGCTTTCTTTGAGAATTAACAGTCTTGTGTGAGCCCAGGGTCAAGGCCCATTATACAGCAATATCAAATGAGAAGCTAAAGGTGGTTAAACTGACCCGGTGTGTACACTGGAGTTACTTTTTTGAAATAGGTCTGGATTTTGGCCTCTGTTATTTTCTTCCCTGTTCCTTCCCATGAAAACATACTTGAAGATGAATCAAGATTTCTGGTTCATCAAATCTTCAACATGACCACGTTTAGCATTGTGGGGACCCTAAGTTACAGACTAACTGTTTTCCATGGATAACGGAAACTTTGTACTCTTTGACCAAGTCCCCTTTCCTCCAGCTCCTGCCAAACACCATGCTATCTCTGCTCCTATAGCCATTTCAGTGCCTCATGTAAGTGGGTGTATACATATAGGTATGTATATCATGTTATATGTTACACGTGTTCTTGTGTCTGCCTTATTCCACTTACATAAAGTCTCCCAGGTGTATCCTTCTGTTCAAAAGCTGAATATTATTCCATTGTACCACGTTTCAAAAATTGATTTTCTTTATTCGCCCCTGCATTTTTAGACTGCTCGCCTGTCTCGGCTATTATGAACAATGCTTCCATGAACAGGGATGTGCAGACACCATTTCGAGATCTTGATTTCAATTCTTTGAGATGTGAAACCAGAGGTGGAATTGCTAGATCGTAAGGTAGCTCGACTTTTATTTTTTCTTTCAGGAGCCTCCATGCTGTTTCCCGTAATGGCTGCGCCGATTTACAACCTGAGCAACAGTGCATGAGGGTCCTTTCGTCCACCTCCTCCCCAACGCGTGCTATTTCTTGATTTTTTGATAATGGCTCTCCTAACAGATGTGAGATAATATATTATCGTGGTTTTGATTTGCATTTCCCAGACGACTTGTGATATTGAGCATCTTTACCTTCTTTGGAGAAATCCGGTTGCTTTGCCCATTTTAAAATCAGGCTATTTATTTAGCTATCGAATTGTTTGAGTTCCTTATGTATTTTGGATATTAATCCCTTACCAGACACATGGTTTGCGAGTATTTTCCCCCATTCTGCACGTTGCCTTTTTCGTTGTGTTATTTCCATTGCTGAGCGGGTTTTTAGTTTGGTGCAACCCCAAACTAATCTGTGTTTGCTTTTGCTGCCTAGGTTCCAGTGTCATATCCAGAACGAACATGCTATCAAGGCCAATGTCAAGGAGCTTCCCCTGTTTCTCCCCCCTGGAAGTTTTATGGTTTCAGGTCTTATGTGGACGTCTTTAATCCATTTTGAGTTGACTTTGTGTCTGTGGTATAAGATAAAGGTCCAGTTCATTCTTTTGCCTGTGGGTGCCGTGTTCCCAACATCACATATTGAAGGGACTACCCTTTCCCTAATGTGTATTCTTGGCAACCCTGCTGGACATCAGTTGGCTGTGTATGTGTGAATTTATTTCGGGGCTCTCTATTGCGTTCCATTGGTCCAGATGTCTGTTTTTATGCCAGGACTTTTATACTTTTGATTACCACAGCTTTGCCATATGGTTTAAAGTCGGCAAGCGTGATGCCTGCTCAGATTTGCTTTGGTTAGTCAGGGTCTTCTGTGGTTCCACATGAATTTTATGACTTTTTCCCATTTGTGTAAAAAATACCATTGGGATTTTGATAGGAATCGTATTGGATCTATGGATTGTTTTGGTTAATATGGACTTTTTATGAGTATTAATTCTTTTAACCCAGGAATATGGGCTATCTTTCCATTTGTGTCTGCTTTAATTTCTTTCGTCACTGTTTTAGTTTTCAGTGTACAGATCTTTCTCTGTCTTGGTTAGTTTAGTCCTAAGTATTGGAATAATTTTTTAAAATTAAGACGTTAACTACTGCAGTGATGTTTTATATTTCTAAATGATGAGTATACGCAGTATAAAACTAAAAAGACATTTTTGGGGAAGTTTGTGGTTACAGAAGGAAGACACTAAATGTGTAGCAGCATTCCTTGTGATGTTATTACTAATTTTTTTTTTAAAGATTTTTTTAAGTACTTTTTCTTTTCCTTTTAGATTTTATTTATTTATCTTCAGAGGGGAAGGGAAGGAGAGAGGGAGAGAAACATCAATGTGCGGTTGCCTCTCGTGTGTCCCCTGCCGGGAACTGGCCTGGCAACCCAGGCATGTGCCCTGACTGGGAATCGAACCGCGATCCTTCGGTTCGCAGGCCCGCGCTCAATCCACTGAGCTACACCAGCCAGGGCATGATGTTATTACTAATTTTTAATGACCTCACCAGCATTCTGGGGCTGTGCTTTATAAAGAAATGTCAAAGGGGGAAAATAGGGGTATCTCCCTCTCTCTCCCTTTCAGAATAAATGGAATGAGCTGGTGGGTACCCCCTGGACTGGGATGGTTCAGGGTGCTGAAGCCTTAGGCAATCAGGCTAATTTCCTTATTCCACTTGTCACATTTGAGGAAATAGAGGGAGAAGCAAGATCCTCACTCACCGCTAGGAATTAGGGCAAAACTGTGGAGCTTCCAGAGCAAGTGATAAAAGTTGAAGTCAGCTCATGGTACTGCCCCAGTCTTACTTCCAGGTCCATATTTTCTCATTCCCCAAATGGGATGTGGTTCATAACACCAGGAGGAGTTGACATAGGGACCACCCTGGAAAACTTGTAAGGGCCTTGCTTCCTTCTGTTGCTTAACTTATAGTAAGTAGTCTTCTCTTTTTAACTAAGGATGAACTTAGTCTATACCAACCAGTAACTTGTAGTAACTTGTAGTAAGCCAGTATGGTTTCTCTTCGGAAGAACAGGGGTTATGTAGAAGTCCAAGAATAGATAAGGCTGTGTTCAAAGCATCCTTACCTTTTGTGGGGGATGGAAAGCAGATGAGAAGTAGCAAAGTGTCTGGATAAGGTGACCAATGGTAATCTCTTCTTGGTTAATATGGAATACACGGTAAATCCACTAAATAATACCAACTCCTTAAACTGTGTGGTAGGAGAACCAGAGGCTGGACAAACTGTGGGCTAAACCTTCACAAAGTCTGGGTCCAATTTTGTTTCTATTAGTATGTTTGACCTGGAGCTACTATACCACCTTTGCGTGCCTCTATTTCTGAATCCCCGAAGTGGGGTTAATAATAGTGACTTGCTTCACATGCTGTCAAGAATTTTATGATACATATAAAAGTCTCAGTGTGGTGCCTGGTGCACAATAAGCACTCAGTAAGTTTTGCTTATAATCATTAAGACACTTTAAAATTGAGAGATGTTTTACTTAGAGACCCTTTTAATGGGGAGAAGCAGGGCAGGGGCGACACTTGCAAGGACCTTGATCTCTAAGGAGTGGTGCTGGAGGAAAATGCATTTAGTACAACTGCAGGCAGAGCATAGCAGGGGCTGGAGGGAGAGGTGACCCCTGTGTTCAGGAGCCACCCCCTCCCCCCCCGCCCCCGCCCTCCAGGCATGCTCCGATCCCCACGGTTCAGGCTTGAAAGCCCTCAGCTGGTCCCCTAAACAAACGCCGAGCATTAAAGAACACTGGTTTGAGCCAAAAGTATTAACCTGCCCTTGGCAACAACACGTGGGTCATGCCCAGCTCACACAACAAATGCCCGCGTGGCTGCTCTGGGCGCAGGCATGGCTCTCAGAGATTTACGTACATCAGCTCACTCAAAGGCATCACTGCCCTGGGAAGTAGACGCCCTCCGTGTCCCCTTTGCGCAGGACCCTGGCAAGGTCAGGCAGCGGGCGGGGGATGGGCCCAAGCGGCCTTCGCGCAGCAGCCCACAGCCTGAGCCCTGGGCCCACGGCTCCAGGGAAGGGGCCCAGGAAGCCGCGTGAGCGGCACGTCGCCCGGGGCATCCCTGCCGGCCTTCCGCACCCAGCTCGGGGCCCGCAGTCCAGAGCGGGCACGTTCCGGAGCCTCTGTGCGCGGCCGGGGACTGGAGAGCACGCGAGCCGGCCGCCAGCTCAAGCGGAGGAGCAGGCCACGGAGAACGTTCCTCCTGGCGGGGAGTCGCGGGCGAGAGGCGCGCGCACAGCGAGGCTGCACAGCAGCGCACGCGCACACCGGGGCGCACGCTCGTTCGCCGCCCAGGATGAGACGGAAGGCATGGAAAGTTCCAGCTGGTTCGAGAACCCTAGGTAGCGGGCGCGGCCTTGGCCGCAGCGGCGAAGAGACCTGAGGGGGCGTAAGGGCTCCGTGGGCCGCTCACGGCCCAGCCCACTGCGCTATCCTAGCGCTACGGCTGCGGGATCGGCGGTCCCAGGGGTCCTCGCGGGGAGCCGGGCTGTCGAGGGCCCGCGGCCGCCTTAAGAAGGGGGCGTGGCGTGGCGTGCGGGGGCGTGGCGCGCGGTCTGCGCAGCTGCCAGAGCCTTTAAGCCCGGGCTCGCGCGGCCGGAGCTGCTTTCGCCGCCCGGCAGCCTCTCGGCCTAGCACCTCGGCGGGTGTCGGCGGTCCGCGCCTCTCAGCGTCCCGGGAGCCGGCGCGGTCCGGAGCCGCGCGCTGTGTGTTGGGGCATGCCCCGCTACGAGCTGGCTTTGATCCTAAAAGCCATGCAGCGGGTAAGTGACCTTCCCCGGAGAGCCCGACTTCCCATGTGGGCGCCCCACGGCCGCTAGGCCGCCGCCCCTCGCCCTTCCCCGCAAGGCCAGGAGGGGGCCGGGGCCGCGGGCTGGCGTCCGGACCCAGGGGCGCGCGGGGGCCGGCCGGCTCGGCGAGGCCGCGTGCTCGCGGGTGGTGGGGGTGTGACCGCGGGAGCGCGGCGGCCGGGAGGGTGTGCCTCGCATGCGGCCGGCCGGCGGGGGGCGGGGGCAGGGCGGGCGGCGGGGGCAGTGGAAGGTCCGCGGAGGACACGCGCGAGCGTCCGACCCCTCTCCGTCGTCGCGAAGCTGCCTGGGTCCGGCCCCGCCGCCGCCGCCGCCCGCCCCGCCGCCGCCCGCCCTGAACCGTCCGCGCTCAATAAAACCGCCCTCCAAAGCGTGTTGTGCAGTCGTATCTGGACCACGGCCGCTTAGAGCCGGTCTCACGTTAAAAAATCTTTGACTTCTCTTTTTCTGACTCCAGCGACAGTCCTGCTCCCAGTGCCCTTAGCCCTGTTTCATTCATCCAATCTGTGGCCTTTTTTGCGCCTTCCGGAAGAAACTTTCCTCCCCTGCTTTTGATCGAAACCCGGTAGGGCGTTTCAGGTGTGGAGGGACGCTGAGCGCACCTGCAGCCCGTTCACAGGTAACGGTGGGGCCCAGGGCGGGGCCCGCGGCCTGACGGCGGCTCCGCGTCCCCGGTGCTGGGTCAGGTATGCCGCAAGCCGGCGCTGAAGTCCCCCTTCTCCCGTGAATGCGGTAATGTAGCGTGTGCTGCTGTATGGTGTGTGCTTTTTTTTTTTTCCAGGTATGATGAAAAAAAAATCACTACGTTTGAACCTTTGAAGCATAGCTTCCTTCAGTGCTAGAGATCTGGGCCCGTTTTCTTTGGGAATCATGTTTTGGGTCAGTTTGGAGGAGGGACTGTTAGGAAGTTCGGCGGAACTTCAGCCCCGGTCGCGCGGTCCAGGCTCCGTGGAGACAGGCACAGGGCTCTAGGCAGTGATTGCAGCCTCGGCCCCCTGGGCGGCAGGAAAGGACCCCGTGCCTCTCGTCCCCTGTGGCCGGTCCAGTGCGCAGGGCTGTGTGTGCCCCAGCTTGACATCCCAGGATTGGGGAGAAAAGATCATGGTGTGCAGCCCCTGGCATGGTCCCCCTTTCTTGGCCCTTCTGTTCCCCGCATTGCTTAATGAGAAGAGAAACAAAAACAAAACCCACGTTATTGGAAAGGAAACAGTTATAATCCCGTGGACATTGTTGGAGCTCTCCCCTTCCCCCCGGGCGTTTGAGGAGCTAGGGAAGAACCTGGGGAGCAGGTCCATTGAACTTTCTGCCGTTTTACCATGTTTTGGGGAGGAAACAGCGGATCGCTGGACAGTCAAGGTATAGGCACGTTGGTTCCATGAGCCTTTGAAGTGAGACTTCAGATTCGTCTTGGCGTAGCTGCCAAGTGCCTTGGTTCCTGTTCCAGGCCAACGTGTGTTTTTTTGTGTGTTCGGTGGGTTTTTTTTTTTTTTTTCCTTGTATGCTCCTGTATGGGGAGCATGCATTTCCTACCCTAGTTTAGATAAGCCACGCAGCACAGTTTGGTTAAAACAGTAATTGAGAGACTTGAAGTCCTGGGGTTGGGGGGAAACTTAAGGATGATCTTGGTGAACAATTCCGTCGACCCGTCGAGGCCGGTCCCCAGGGTTATCGTAGGACATTGTTACGATGGTGAACTTGTGCTGAAGAGTTCCTTGACCTAAATAAAGTGAGATTAAAGAATAACAAAACTTATTTTTTGTTCACAGAACTTATTTTTAAGTAGGTTGCAAATGTTTAGCAAACACAAAGACTTGCTGGCTTTGAACAGTTTTTCTTGCTTTCAATTTAGGAATGTAGCATTCTAAAATAGGGTCAGTACATGGGGGGATGAATGGGGAAAGTTAACAGTGCATGTATTTACTGCAGAGTGCCGCTGTGAGCTCGCACACCTCTGGCAGGCTGCGGAACCTTGGTTTTCGTCGGCAGCAGTTTGGGGCCCCCGGGGAAGCCTGTTGCAGCTCCTCCATTTGAAGTTGCACATTTTTCATATTTCTAGATCCTGAAATACATGCCGTTTACAGTACACCACTTCAGGGGGATGGCTTATTCCCTGCCACATTTCCCCAAGTCCTGTGTGCGTCCTGGAATTGAAGAAGTACGCTATTTTGGACGACGCTCAGAGCGGAAGTGCAAGTGGAGAGGCCGTAGTTTTCCAGCCTTCCCTTGGATTCCCAGAGGTGTTTGTCTGTTTCTTTTCTGAGGCCCTCTCTAAGCCTGAAGAGCATTCTTCGGCTCTTCTGGGCTGTCTCACCCCTTCGTCCCCGTTGTTTTATTTCCTTTGACCCCTACCTGGACTCTGCGAAACTGAGCGCACACGTGAGTTTTTAAATTTAAAATGCAGATCCTCCGTGGAGGCTCTCACAGCGTTGTAGCAAAGTCACTCGTGGGAGCACCCCGGGGGAAGATTCCGGGGTGCGTGGAGCGCAGGGAACGAGTTCTCACTGAAGCGGACGGTGGACAGCGTGTGCCGAGCCGTCACTGCCAAGCGGCAGCGCCTGTCCTCAGTGTGCAGGCGGGCGTTCAGCGGGTCCTCGCTTCTGTCGCCCTCCCTTCCGCCTGTGTGTGCGTGGCTGAGTGTGGAGACCAGCTCCTCCCAGGGAGGGATGTATTCGCAGGTGCCATTTAGCTTGGCTTTTATTTTAATGTGTGGATATAAGAAAGTCGTTTCTATTTTCCCCCAAGTTTTAATTTAGTAGGAAAAGTAAGAAGTGGGGTTAAATTCTGTAATGGATGTTGGGAAGCAGGCTTGTGAAGGCAACGACCACATCCATCTGAAAAGACGGTTGCTGGGACCTACCTTAGACCGTGTGGGTGGAGGAGGTTCTTCTCCACAAAGAGAAGATTCCGGAAGTGTCGTTGCACCTGCCCCCGTCCGACAGCACCCGCGAGTTTTGTCCACGTCCGGACAGCCCGGCGTGCAGACGTGGAAGCACGCAGCTGCGGGGAAGGGGGCTGCCGGCTTCCGGGGGTCTGGACGCAGTGCGGGGACGGTCTTTCCCACCAGCTGACAAGGACGCGGACGGCCTGCGCCCTGTTCCCGCAGCGGCAGCAGTCAGGTAGAGGGGGGCACCGCGCGTGTCTTGGGCGACATCTGACACCGATTTCTGAGCTCCTTTCTCTTCAGAGTGAGGAAATGGCTGATGCCCTTCGATTTCACTTTGAAATTAGATTTTAAAGATTGGCATTTAATATCAGTTGGGTAAAAGACTTAATTGCCAGTGCGTGGATGAAAAAGCCATCTCCTGTGTAGAGAAGCCTAGGAAAGAGTACGTAAGCTGCAGACAAGTTTCGTTACAGGGATGGGTTCAGGAAGAGGAACTTAGAGGTGAAAAAAAGGCGTGCGCAGAGCATTTGCATTCTCCGGGTCCTTAGTTACGAACGCCTTATCGTGTTTCGTACAGGGTCCAGCGCAAAGAACGCCCCCTTTTTATTACAGATCCATAAGCGTGTCATTCTGTGACGTTTCAGGTACATTGTTCAAGTTAGAACTGTAAACTGTCACACCCATGTGATTGCCTCCCAGCCACACTCAAGTGGGTGTTAACTTCTGCGGACCCTCCGCGTGCCCAGAATGGGCGCATTTAGGGTTGTGAAAGCCCTGGGAAACACTTCTTCCTGGAGTCTCCTCAAGCCACGAGGAACTGTTACGTGGGGAGCCACAGGTTAATCGTTTAGGTAGTGACTGACCGAATTGCCGACGGACGCGCGTGTGTAGTGAAACCACACTTCCGCACCTCCAGTGTTTATTTTTCTAGTGGAAATAAGAGCGGATACCTAGTTCGGAAATCTTAAGATCTTTTTCTTTAAAACATTTCACAAGTTATGTTTAATACCACTCGTTTAGTTTTAATTTTATTGAAAAGCAGATTACGGTAAATTTTAAGATAACTTATTGAAACAGTTCTTTGGAGACAAAGAATTTTACAATATAACCTGAGTTTAATTTACCACCTGGGTTTTATACGTTTAGAAATCAAAGTAGTGATGTTCCAGTTCCTACAATGTAGAAAGCAGTGGATTTTCTGATCGTGTGGTGAAGAGTTTTCTTTCTCTTCACTCAAACCTTTCTGATTAGAAAAGCTGGCAGAAATTTTGTGTGAGTTGTAGAGTTGTGTCTAAGGTAGGATCTTCTGAAAACAGTAACTACAAAATGTTCGCACTTTACAGACCTTTGGGGAAGGCAGAGGGTGCTGAGGAACTTGAATGTGGGCCTGGTCAGCCCTGGCTCTCTGTAGCTTGGGTCTTGCTTGGCAACATTCGATGATTAGGAAATGGTGACGTTTCTGCTCTCAGGTGGTGGCAGGCAAGAGTTAGCTGGAAACATCTTAGTGCTGGCTGTCGGACGGCTAAGTTAGTCTCTTTTTTACTTCCCATGGGCCCTCCTTGAACAGCTTAGCTTGTATCTGTAATAATCACCCTTTGTGTTTTTTGTCTGCTTGAAATTGGACAACTTAAAATGGCTATCCAGTGCCGAAAGACTCGAGCTTTGTGGACGGCGTCATGCTTTCATGTGGCATTAAAGTTTTCTTGGGTTACAGCTGGTTGCCGCAGCAGGCGATGGCAGAAGGAGCCCCGGTCCTGCCCCTGAACCACAGCTAAGGTGCCGAGGAGTGGCTGGGGGGTGAGGAGGCCTTCCTCGCAGACGCGTGAAGAGCGACGCCTGTCAGAAGTTGCTGTTCTGCGCTCAAGTCTTTTTCTTGTTGCTCACGACTCATAGTTGATACTGACGTACGGAGGCTTTTAAAGTCGAGGTATTTACATGCAGACTGCATTTGGGTCTTCCTGCCTTCGGATGATCAGATCACTTTAAAGAAAACTGAAGTGCTGGGAAGAAGCGAGGGACACGGTCTGAAGTGACAGTTTTCAGCTAGTGCCTTTGCTGCAGTTGCGGTACAGGGGCGACCTTTCCGTTCAAGACAAGGAACGCCTCTTTTCAGCGGCAGGCAGTGTTCGTAAGCACCAGGGATTATCACCAGCATGTAATTATTTCTTAGGGACATCAAGTATAAGGAACTAGTCAAATTTAAGAAAATCACTCAAATTTAATGAAAGTCTGGTAAGTTACTAATTTAACTAAAGGAAAAACACCCTCCTGTTTGGGAAGGGGCAGTCCCTCCGGCTCTCGCAGGCTTGTTGCTCTGATTGGGAGGAGGAGCTGGCGAACTGTGGGCCACAGGCCAAATCTAGCCAGCTGCCTGCGTTTGTGAGGCCTGGGAGTGGAGGGAGGATTTTACGTGTTTAAAGAGTTGGGGGCGGGGACTCAAAATAATATTTTATGACGTGAAATTTACGTGAAATTCAAATGTCAGAGTCCCACATACAGGTGACTCGTTTATATTCATGGCCTGGTCTTTTACGGAAATGAGCTGATCCTGAGTTGGAGTGTACAGACAGTTTCCCAGGCTCAGTATTTCTCTTAGCCTCTCGTTTTCCAGCATTCTGCTTCGATCGCTTCCTTTCCCTCTTCATTATGTACTGTGCCTTGGACCTTCACATGGGTGACTTTCCTTTTTGGGGAACAAGCTAAGGATTCTGGCATTTTGTACTTTACCTGTGCTGGTTTTAGCCCCCTGGATGTCTCCTTGGCACTGCAAACTCACTGTGGCGCAAACTGAATGAATTTTCCACCCCAAACTTGTCCCGTTTCCCTTCACCGGTTCTCTGGCTTCTGTCATCTGGAACTGAGCAACTCCAGTCCTTGCGCTCCTTCATCTCCATCCCGCCTGGTCTCTTCTCTGCCCTAGCCGACCGACCACTCACATTTCTTGCTCGATCCTTGCAGTTTCTTAGCTGGTCTAACGTACTGCTGAGGGATTAATGCCTGTAAATACGCTTCTTGGAGTGCAAGAATACGTTGTTCTTAAGATGCTTTAAAAGAATTAAGTCGAAATGCATTTTTAACAAAATAATACAAAGCCTTTTCGATTATTTCACTGCCTTCACGTACTGATTGATGGTGTCAGTATTGCTATATTACAGCACACCCCTTTTTGAAAAGAAGACGTTCGGATGAATTCTAGCATCCAAGGCCGTCTGCTGCAGGTCCCACAAATACCATTCTCTTACTTTCTGGGGTGCTTGTGGCACACTATGTTTCTTGGAACGCCCTCCCTTCCCACGTTACCCCGTCATCTCCAGGAGCTCCTGCCGCAAGGCCGCTTTAACCCCCTGGTACCCTGAACCGCTGTGGAAGGAAGACCTGCGCCGTCACCCTGCTCACGGTGATGCCCCCTTCGCGCCTGCGTGGGGTTCTGCGTCCTGTCCCGTGGACCGCTGCTCGGTATTCCAGCTAGTGGGTGAAAGTCTCTTACCTTCTTGCTAGATTACAAATTTCTGAGGCTCAAGCCAGTTTCAGTTCTGTCCTGTGCTCTGCTTTGCACATAAGGTCCGTACTCAGCTGCCTTACAAAGAATACTGCCGTCATCTCTTCACAGCAGCTCTTGGATGTGAGATAGCGTGCTGACCTCTCGTGCTAGCAAGTTGCTTTCAAGTCAGTGCACTGTGCTTGCACTGGGTGAGTTGTGTGCTTGCCTGAAGTTATGTTGGCTTCTAACACTATTTCATGGCAGGTAATCTTGTTTTTACAATAATAATTAAAATACGTCAACTGTGAAAATGAGTTCAGACTTCCCCTGCATGCCCCCACCCCCTGAAAACAGTTGGGTTTTTTGGAAAGATTTGATAAAGGTGAGTCACTAAAATAACGACTGCAGAATTAGATGTGGCTGCAGTAAGTAAGAGTCGGAGAGGAAGCATGGCAACAGTCCAGGAAGACCACATAGACTGCTTTTCGAGGATTTCTGAAAGCTGTCCGCTGCGCGGAAACCCAATGTGGAGACCGTAGATGGCGCGTTGCTAGGTGCGTAGGCCCAGCAGACGGAGCGGCGCTCAGCAAGTAGCCTCACGTGCTTCCGTTCTCCAGGTGCTCTGACCCCATGTGGAGACTGGCAAAGGCACATACGTTACGTTAAACCTAAGTAAAATGTTTAAGGTACGTATGTACGGTTTTTTGATTTTCCACTTTAGCTTTAATCCCCTCTTCCCCGTTACTTCTGGCTGCGATTGTTTTGGATATGAATGCTGCTTCAGTGAGAGCTCTGGGTTCTGTTACCCTAACTGAATAGAAGAACATAAGATCCCCAACGAAGATAATGGCTCTTTTGTGCTGGAATAAACAGAGAACTGGCGTGGGATCCTAGAAAGCGGCAGGGACAGATCACAGCCTGGTTTGGCTCCTCGCACCTGCTTCCCGGGGACCGTACCCTGTTCGGACCCTCGTTTCCTCGTCTCCGAAAGGGCGGCATTCCCTCGGGTGGAGAGCCTTGGAGGAGAAGGTGCTGACATGACCTTGGAGGCAGTAGGTGTGCCCTGTGCCACCAACTGGCTGTGTGATCGCAGGCAAGTCGTCGAACTTTATTGCCTGGTTTTCCACTTACGTCTTACTGATGAAGAGACTCCCGAAGATAACTTTATGTAAGTTATTTTATCAGAATCTGAGACTGAGTCCAGCCTGGAATGCAGTACTTTCTCAATAAATAACTAATGGACGTGAGCCATTCTACGTTAATAGCTTGCACACGACAGTAATTAAACACGGACAGACATTTGCATCTGTGATGTAGAGAGCGAATGAGGGATGCCATGAACTCTGCCTGCGTGGACTGGCCTCTTTGTCAGCCATGCGTATCCGTCGTTCCACAGCTGCTGGCCTTGGCCAGGCCCGGTGCACGCTGGGACCTCCCAGAACTGTGCCGCTGAGCGTGCGCCCGGGCTTCATGCTCGCTTCTGCGGTCCCCCCTGCCTTCCTTCACTAGGGCTTAGGAAGACCCGAATGTGCTCCTTCGGTGAGGAGGCCGGGGCAGTGAAGAACGGGAGTCTCAAGGGTGACGCGTTGTATCTAGGTCAGCGCTGAGGCGAGCAGAGGCAGGCGTGGGAGAAAAACAGCATTTTAACTTGTTCCGTCAGTGTTTGGTTGCCAGTTGTCCAGTTGCTAAAGGTGTGAGGCTGCCCATTTTCCAGGAGAATCAACAGATGGAGCAGGTGTAATAACCCAGTCGGTTTCTGCTTTACATGGTATTTTCAGTTAATATTTTACTTCTCATTTCTGATGCAGCAGTATGTTACAATATTATAGTTTTTCCTTTTGATTTGTGATTTTAAGAGATTTGTTTCATTCCTATTGGTACAGATTTTATTTTTATAAAGAAATTAAAACAGTATTTTACATTATAGCACATTGCTGGAATGTATATATTTCATTAACATGCTTAATTGATTTTTTTAGTAATTGTCTTGTAAGCTGGAAGTACCTGCGATCCAACAAGTCAAAATAAGACCTTTCACAAGAGAATGTGCACTTTTTTGACATGTACCTAACTGTTGTTCTTTTAAACCCAGCTGTGTTTCAGGCTCCGTTTTTGCACCTGTTCCGCTCTGCAGCTGCATAATGGGGTGTCAGGTGCTGCGGGGTGCTGGGCGCTGCGGAGCAGGCCTGCGGACCATGTGTGTGAGTGCGTGAAGGGTGACGAAACGAGTGTGGCCAAGGGGAATAGTAATGCCGCTTCACTTTTAAATCATTTTATCCTTCTTTGGAGATGGCAAGGTGAAGAGTGAATGTATTCATGGGTTAATAAAAGCTATTTAACAGAGTTGCCTAAGGAATAGATTTTAATTCTTTTTAACTACTGCGTTTTAAACTGGTAAGTATGAATGGTAGTCATCAGCCTTAGAGGACTTTGTCACAGTTTGGAGTGTTTTAATTCATGGTGCAAAGTGTTGGGTGGGCGTGTGGCTGGAGGGAAAGGGGTATGCGTGGGTGCGTGCGTGCGTGCGTGCGTGTGTGCGCTAGCGCACTACTCCAGTCTGTTACTGCCGTGGGAGTGGGGCCTGGTTTTGCCAACTCCTTCTCTTCTACCCCATTCCACCCAGAACTCAAGATTTTACAGGGAATCTGGCTTTGCTGATACTGGCATTAACTAAAACATATTTAAGCACCATGGACCAAATGAGACG
The DNA here is from genome assembly GCA_039655065.1 of Glossophaga mutica. Lineage (NCBI taxonomy): Eukaryota > Metazoa > Chordata > Mammalia > Chiroptera > Phyllostomidae > Glossophaga > Glossophaga mutica. Next base: position 221,143,959 of record CM077304.1, on the reverse strand, counting down.
TGTTTGTTGGTTAGATACAGCCACCATCTTGTAATTTCTGATTCAGATCATTGGTTTTAGACATTCATTGTCTTTAGACCTCCGAAGTATGACTTAGTGTAAACTGTTGGACATTGACTTTGCCTCTTCTTTTCTTTTTTTAAATGTCTGGGTGATTTACAACCTCTGAAAGGTTTGAAATGCTGCTTCTGGGCAAAGACAGCTTTGTTTAGAAAATGACTTTTTTTTTTTGACTTGGGGGATGTCTATGAAGTTCACATTGGCATATACGACCCATGGTCTCGGAAAAGCGACACCACGGAGGAAAGATGCTCCTCGAGATGGCCTAGAGCAAGGAGCTGACAGAGCGTGTGTTTCTGACCAGGCGCCACGTCGCCACAGAACGGAGGCCGAGTTACCGCCTCGACTGACTTCTCTCACTTTCCCACTCCCTGCAGATACGTAACGGCAGATCACAAATAAAAACTCAGGCCCGGTTTGCTCATCCTACTTGTCCGGTCCAGGTACAATCGACTCGTTCGGTCCCCTCGTCCCCCGGCGTGGTTTTTGCTGTGATTACAGTCCCGAGCTGCGGGAGTCCCTGCTCACTCCGGGAGCACTCCACGGAGGCAGGTGTGAGTGAGAGCTTGCGGATGAGATCGCAAGGGAAAGCGTGGACCTGACGACACAAAATCTTGACCAGGAACCTTCTGTGCTCCTAAACCGGCATTTGCCTGCTTCTGCTCCAGCATGAATTCCTGGTTTTGTCTTTGTTCAGCCTTCGCTTAGCTGCTAAAGCATTTTCCTCTACCCCGACCTGGCTGTTCAAGTGCTTTAATTTTGTTAGGAGAAGAATCCCAAGTACAGCTGTGACAGCCAGACTGCTGTGGGTGTGTAATTGTCCTGTGTGAGAAAACTCGTGGTGAGCGCTAGCTGCGCTTGGCTTTCAGGTGCCGGGAGCCCCTTGGGTGGGAGCGCGCGGGCACTCCCGAGTTAGAGGGGCAGAGAGCCAGGTCGGTCCCAGACACCGGCTGTTCCCGGTCTGCGTCCAGACGCCCTCTGTGGACATTGCCGGTATGAAACATTAAGTCCTGGTTTAGATTCCGACTGGAGGTGTGTTTCTGCTGTTGAGTGAAGTGCTAAATTTGGGAGTAGGACCTTTGCTGGGCAGATGTTACAGGAAAGGTACATTGAAGTGTCCTGTTAGAAATTGCTTGAACCCGTTAAGTAAATATATAACCCAGTAATAGGCTGTTTTAATTGTTACTCTTTTGCTGGTGCACCGCTTGCCTTCTGCCTTGTTAGCATTTGTATGAGAAAGCAAGTGTTTGAAGCGCGCTGTCTCGACAGCCGGACACCAAGGTTCCGTCGGGGCGACCTGCAGCCCGGCAGACCCTGGCGGCACCGTCAGCCTCGGGCTTGCGGTTCACCTGCAGACGGGTGCCTGGGGGCTTTTACAAATTCGGTTTGAGAAGATTAATGCAAAGAAGAGAAATTCCTCTTGATATCACTTTCTTTATTAAATGTTTTATCTGGTTAAGGTGGAATAATCGGAAGCGATAATTTCGAGGTCCCCTGCCTTTGACGTCCCATGCGAGCAGCCGCGATCCTGTTTCGCTGTGTGCCCGTGCCAGTCGACCGTCCTGTCTGTGAAATAGGCCGGAACTCCGGCTGCATTTCGTGGCCTGCCTTGCTCTTCCTCGGTGGTGCGTTCATCGTTCAGGTTCATTCAGACACTGTATTTTGTACCAGTCCTCCCACATACTGTTCAGGTCATCCTGTTAATGTATTTTTGACTTCTTGAAAATCTTACATTCCCCAAGCTTTGGGGAAAATGAGAAAGTTTTTGAATTTTCCAACCAGAAGTATGTGCCTGAGGAAACATTCCAGTTTTAGGGTCTTTTATTTCTGACTCGGCCTCCTTGGAGGATTCGAGTCTAGTCTACCAGGAAGGTTCGGTGTGTATGTTTCCTGGCCCCCGTCACGTGGGAAAGTTAAAACTGCCATCTCTGTTCTAGGAATGGTTTTTCTGGGAATGTAAAACTGGAACCAAGTGGGACGAGAACAGAAAACCCGAGGGCAAACCACGCAGCTGCCCGGGTTGGGTGTTGCGCCTCTCTGACCCTTCAGGTTTGGGGCACCCCATTCTGAGTGGCTGGTGGGAGCGGGGCCTGCACGCGATTTCCAGTTCACAGACGAAAGGACAGGCCGGAGGGTGCCCGGGGTCACGCAGCCGTGCGGCCAGCGGCTGGGCTGGGACTCGGAAGACGGTCTCTCGGCCGGGTCGCCAGATCTGTGGACTCGAGTGCGGGCAGTGGTGGTGCGGCCAGAGCCCCTTCAGGTTGAAGGAAGTGCGCGTCTCTTTCGAGCGCCTGCTGGGTAGCAGCTGTTCGGGGAGCAGAGGGGTGCACTGCGAGACCACACGCTAGCTTTTGGGCCGGTTCCATTCTAGTAAGAGACAGCGGGGTAAAGGAGCAAAATGTGGCAAGTTCCGTTTTCATCGAGGCCCGGTGGTGGCGACAGGAGGACCAGGCGATGGCTCTGCCGAGTCCCTTGCTGGGAGCAGGAGCAGGAACGGCCCTGCGTAGTGGGGTCCTACGCAGGGGTCCGGCAGGCTTTGTTCGCGGGCGGCTGCGGCCCTGCCAGAGAACGTCGGTGGCACGTGGTCATGGTTCAGCGCCGGATTTTCCCACAGGACTTTCTCATCTGCTGATAGCTCTTTTTTAAAAAAATGTATTTTATTGATTATGCTATTACAGTTGTCCCATTCCCCCCATCATTCCCCTCCACCCTGTACATCCCCTCCCACCCACATTCCCCCCCTTTAGTTCATGTCCATGTGTCATAAGTTCTTTAACTTCTACATTTCCCACACTATTCTGGCCCTCCCCCTGTCTATTTTCTACCCACCATCTATGCTACTTACTCTCTGTACCTTTATCCCTCTCTCCTCCTCCCACACCCCTGTTGCTAACTTGACCTTGCCTCGGGCACTTATTTACCACACTGCCTGTGAGAATTGAGACAGGGTCCTGGGCACACCCAGAAAGCTGAAGAGTTGAGTGAGTCTCCCGCCACCCAGTTCCAATAGCTCATCAACGTTTACCAGTCTGACTTCATCTCCAGTCCCCTAGTTTTTTTTTTTTTTTTTTTTTTGCTGTATTATTTCATATATTTCTGACTTTATCTTAAAAAATGTAAACCTTTAGAATAGTTGCAAGAACAGTTAATACCTGTAAGCCTTTTGCCTGGATCACTAATGGTTAGAATCACCCGTATTTGCCCTTCTTTAAGAGTCTCTGCCATCGGAAAGTTGCAGGCATCTCGACGCGGCTTTCTTCGGGACAGGGCTGCTTCCAGCCAGAACAGCCCTGGTGCTGGAATTCGACCCTGATGCAGCGCTACTCTGAAGGGTCAGATGTATGTCCGAGTTTACCGTTATTCCAGTAATACCTTGTCGTTTTCTAATCCAGTATTCCGTTAAGGATCATGCATCTAGTTGTTCAGCCACCTTGGTCCGGAAGGTTCTCAGACCTCTGTCATTAATGACAGTGGCTCGTCAAAGAGTCTGCGGAGCCCTCCCTCTGGGTTTGTCTGGGGGTTTCCTCACAGGTCACACGTTGTTGTTAGCAGGAGTGTCCCAGCCAGGTGTCAGGGCACCCCATCGGGAGGGGTTCCGGGCCGTCCCACCGGGGACGCCAGGCAGCCAGCTGATGCAGGCGGCGTCTGTCAGAGCGCTGCATGGCGAACGCGCCTTTGTCCCTTTTGCAGTTACGTGGTTTACGGAGTGATGAGCTTGGACGGAGTATTCTTTTCTCCAGCAGTCTTCCTCTGGCTTCGGCATCTGTTGATTTTGAATCGGTTATTGCTGGATTACTTTAAAGCAAATGCAGATAGGAAAATTTCACCTGTAAGTGTTTAGAATGTGTCTGAAGGATAAGGCCTTTTAAGAAGACAACCATGGCACCTTTATGAAATATTTAGTCCAGGGTCAGATTCCCCTGAATTGTCTCAGTTGTTTCCGCACAGTTGGCTTGCGTGAACCCGAACCCACACAGGGTCCAGATCGGAGGCTTCCTAAGCCTCGTGCGCCAGGCAGCGGCAGTCCTGTCCGTGACCGGCTGCGCGCGTGGTGGTGGTGCACCGCACAGCCCCGGTGTCGGGGGCGCTGCCCTCTGGGTGCGTAAGTGCCTCTGAGGACCGCAGAGCGGCCAGGTCGCCTAAGGGGGCGCTTTTGGGAACCCGTCCTTGTCCTTCACTGTCGAAGGGCCGGAGTACCTCGCCCCGCCGCCCCCGCCGCCTGAATTCGGTTAATTGTTTCCTGGTGTCTCGCTGTTCTTGGGGTCTGGGTGCTTTCTGTAAACTGGCAGGTAGGACAGTCCTAGCAGATGCAGGGAGTTTGGTGTGGCAGGGGCACGCCTGGGTGCGGCGCCATCGGGGGCACGCGCCTGCCTTGGCGAGGTGCGGGCGTCCTTGGCGGGTGCGGGTGTTGGCAGGCAGCCCCGTCAGCCATCAGCCAGCCTTTCACGGGAGGGTCCCCGCATCCCGCGGGCCCCCCGCCAGGGCCGCCAGGCTGCTGGGCGGTGCGGAGGGCGGTTTCCAGCCGCGTTGCTCCGGTTCTGGTTCTTCTCGGCCCGGTGCTTCCTCCCACTTCCTTACGTGCGGCTCCTGGAGAGCCTGGAAAAGCACCCCTCACCCTCGCAGAGGGTGTTTCTGGATCTCGTTAGCGGCCCTGCCTGATGTCCTCAGTTTTCCTGTCTGTGAGTTGGGGACCGTTGTCGTGCCTGCCTCCCGGGTCTTTGGGGGGGGGGGTCATGTGAGTGGATGGCACGTGTCGTGTAGAAGTGCTGCCTGGCACGGGCGGTGGCGAACGGCAGTTATTGCAGCGACTGGTCTGCCCTGGGGGGTCGTGGGGCTCCTCCCGAGCAGAGGGGAGGTGGGGAAGCGGGCGCTGGTCCTCAGTCGACGTCAGCGGGGGGCCCGGGCTGGTAGAGAGGGGGTTGAGAGCACGTGCTGCGCGCTCACGCCGGCCTGAGTTTGCGACGGCGTGGGGGGACTGGAGTGCAAAAACCACGTGTGCGAGGAAGGTCTGCGCCTGTCAGTGCCCCCCCCGTGAGGGGCACGTTGACAGCTGCAGCGGTCCAGTCTGGAGCGCATGGGGACAGGGAGGTGGTACTGTGGGGGCTGGGCTAGCCCCTCGGTGGGTGGGTGGGGTGAGGGGGTGGCGGCAGAGACAGACTTGGACTCCGCCGTGGCCCGGGGGACTCTCATCGACAGAGGGCGTCCTCGCCGAGTTGGACGCGCTCGGCTTGGCGGACGGGGGCGGGCGGGGGCGTGCTCTCGGGCCGGGCCTCTTACTGCTCCGAAGAGAGAGCCCCTGCTGCCGCCTGCGTAGGACCCTGGCGTTGGACAGCGTCGATCGGGGACTTGGCTACTGACGCCTGGTTCGTTCATTTGACAAACGCCGAGCACCGGCGACGTGCCAGGCAGTGCCCAGACCCAGGGCACGTGCGTCCGCGAGCCGCGCGGATGCGGCTCCGTCCTCACGGAGTTGGCTCTCTGGTCGTGCGGAGACCAGCACGGGGCGTTCTGTAGCGCGGTAGACGGTGGTGCGTGCCGTGGAGAGAAGAGCGGGGTGAGGAGGAATTGAGATGGTTGGGGCAGCGGCTTTTGCGCAGTGACGGAAATGAGTGGAGGAGAGCCGTCTCGTGAAGGTCTGTGCGCGTAGCTCGCGTGGGACGCAGCGTTGAGACCCCGAGGCCTGTTCGGCGCAGCGTGCGTGGTGACTGACATGGGGACAGCTTGCCATGTGCATTAACGCCTTGCAGTGGGCCAAGGGCCAGGGCTTTGGGGACAGGTTAACAGAGACGGGCAGTTGGTCAACCGGACGCGCTGTGGTGGTGATTTGGACCGGGGTGCCGGCAGATGAGGGGAGAAGCGGTCTGATTTGGGGTGAGGTTTGGAGGTAGAGCCACCAGGCCGGGGGTCGGTCGGGTGCGCGGTGGGCCGGAGCGGGTGAGCGAGCGGTGCAGGGATGACCGGTACGTGGGCGTGGGCAGTGGCGAGGATGGAGCCGCCCGTCTCTGAGAGCAGGGCGGGGGTGAGGGCTGCACCCCAAATCACACTGCCAAGCCGAAGGACGGGTGGCCACAGACACTCCTTCGGCATGAACAGTGGTCCGTAGGTTCCATTGCGAGAACTCTGAGACCGTGGATCACACGCGCCGGCACGCTCGGCCTCGTGTCTTCCAGCGTGGGAGTGGGCCGAGGAGGCGGGCTGACTTGGATGGATCGACACGGCCCCTGGTGGCCAGGTCGGGTGTCGGGGAGACTGGACTCCTGGTTCTGGGGCTGAGGAAGAGAGCGAAGGGCCCAGTGCTGGGCGGGGCGGGGCGGGCCCGGGGGTGCCGTTCCGTGCGTTCACTCTCTCTGCCCGAGGCGCCCGCACCTGGGCTTTTTTGATTCGACTCCGTTTTTCCCCATTCACCTACCCATTTATGGGTGATCAGACATCAACACCGGAGTTGAACTTCACGCTAGGAGTGGCTTGTTGGCGCCCTTTTCGTGGAAGATAGTGCTGTGACGGAGGCAGCCGCTGCTGGACAGGCGCACGTGCCGGCGCTGCCGTGGACACAGACGCCTGCGTCCCGGCTGGTCCCACGCCCGCCGCGGCTCAGTTGTCTCACCTGCGAAACGGTCGTACTCATTGGGTGGCCCCGTGGTCGCCGTGAGGGTCAGCGTGGCCCACACGGCGCCGCAGGCCCAGCACCCCCAGGGTGGCAGCGCTCCGGCCAGCCAGCGTCGGCTGCGACCTCCGCGTCTGTGGTTTCTGGCTCACCTTTGATGCCCGGCCTTCAGCAGGCGAGCAGTGCTGAGCCTCTTGGGTTCTGCCCATTAAAAGTTAATAGGTGTTTCAGTCATTAGGAGTATATGATATGGTATCGGTGTGCTGTCGCTCTGATATTTCATCTCTCAAAAAAAAAACAAAAAAGGCTGTTGGCGTTTGCTCCGCATTCAGGATCCACAAAAAGGTAGCTTCAGAGTGGGCCCCGTGCCCACAGGGTCTTCGCGCTCTGAGGCTCCCTTAAAAACAAACTTCCGATTGATAGAAGGAAGTTAAAGTAAGTGTGTCTTGGGGAATGTGTGTGTGTGTGTGAAATGAGAAATCTGGTCCTTTGTGAACTTTCTAGGTGAGTACATTTTATCTGAAAAAGCATTTTACTTGAGAAATCATCCCCCTAACCTCCCCCCTCCCCAGACCCCCAAAAGTGACCTGCCAAAAGCCCTGTTCTGCTGGGGAGACTCGGCTGGAAGTCCCCTGTGGTGGCGCCCACGGCCTAGGGACCCTCAGAGTACAGTTTGTCCCTTGGGCTCCAGAGGGGTTTCCTAAATTTCTTACGGACTGGGACCACCTTGAGTGGTGAAGTTGTAGGTGTGATGGAAGTGTTCTGTCACCGAGGGAGATGTCAGGGCAGCGTCCCAGGGGCTGTGACATCACATGGCTTCGCGTGTGAGTGCTCCTCCCAGCTCCGTTTGTGATTTAGGGTCGGCCGGATCTTTATCGGTGGTATCAGGAGTGCTCGTCTCGTGCACAGATGGGCCACGGCGTGTCCACGCTCGAAGCGTTGAAGTGCGCCCAGCTGGGTGGGGACGGCCCCGTGTCAGCGCCTGGCCCTGAGGACCAGGGCCATCAGTCCGCCCCACTGGTGGGATTTGCTTTGCTGAAATGTGGGAAGTCCCTAAGTAGAATTTTATATTAGTTTGTTTTTTTCCCATAGTTTACTCGAGTAAACTGATATAAATAGGAACTCATGGTCGATGGGGTGGTTGGGAGCCTCTTCAGAATGTGTGTGAGAGAACTGTATTTAATACCTTATTTTATCTAGTTCAAAAAATCTGTAATGAGGATCCCGGGACGCCTGGCGTGTGGTTGACAGTTTAATTTGGAAGAAGCCGATACTGTCTCTTGTGGTCTGTGAGTTGGAGGTAAAGTGACATTCATTGAGCACCTGCCCATTGTACGGGGCAGTACGCACACTTTCTGCATGTTGATTATTCCTCGTTAAACCATCAGGAGCTGGACACGGGTCGTGTTTTACAGGTGCGGCACTCGAGGCTCGTGACTTGCTCTTGGGCTGCAGTCCCGCTGCCGGGCAGTGACGGAGTTCCGACCCCCAGCCCTCCAGAGGCCCTCCACCCCCTGGACCGTGCCACCCACCCCGCAGGCCCCCAGAGGGCCAGCGGGGGCCCTGCCTGGACCAGCTGGCACGGTGGGCTTTCCGCTGGCACGGTGGGCTTTCCCCGGGTCCGCGGGGCTGGGCCTGTGCGGGCCGCCCTGTGAGAGTGCATTTTGCGGGTCCACTCCGCAGCCGCAGTGTCATTTGGTCCCTCGTAGGGTCGCTGTGTTAAATGGTTGACCTAGGTATCGGGAGAAAGGTGTTGGATTCGGTTGTTATTACCAATTATAATTTGATTCTATTATCTGTAGGAGTTTAGTGACTGATTTAAATTTGGTCTTACCTGTTTTCCTCTCTAGTTGTTCAAACGCAGCAATACATATATTTACCTGTTGGGATTAATTCTTCAGTTGCAATTTAACTCATCCAAGTACCTGAAAGAGCACCAAGATTGTATTTGATTTTGTGGAAAATTATAAAAACATTACTTTTTGAGAAGGAAGCCTCTCTTTTGGGTGTGGATGGGAGTTTGCTGGTTCAAAACACCCTTGCGTTCGAGATTTGGCCTGGTCTCGTCTGTCTTTTGTCACGAGGGGACCATTTCTTTACACAGTCTACCAATAATTTCTAACGTTGTAGAAATAATTGTTTTCTTAAAAATGTACCACCAAGGAACCAGCCCACGTACTTAGTCCTACAGCTGCGGCCCGCATTGCTACTGGAGTTCCTTCAATTGTGAGCCAGCTCAGTCCCAGAAATAAAAACCAAACAGATAACAACTTCATTTTCCCTGAAGACAAGACGTTCCCGTGCGCATTCTTCCTAAGAGGAAAGGTCTCTGCGCAGTGCGCGCTTTACAGTCGGCCCTCTGCACCCACGGGTTCCGTATTCACAGACCCAGCCAACCCCAGGGTGAGAGTGTTGGGGGAGGACGTCCCAGAAAGTTCCAAAAAGCAGCATTGGCGTTTGCCACCCCCTGAGCACTGCGCTTGGTCCCCCTGAGCAAAGTCACATGCGGGCACACGCCTGGTAGCCTTGCTGCAAAGGCAGGTCACGTGCAGTCGCGCCGCACCACTTCGTGAGGCACTGGCGCACTGGTCTTGGACGCCATCGCCCCCCCCCCCCCCCCGATTCGCAGGGACAGCTGCTGTAGAAATGTTCGCCGCTTTAAAAAGAAAAGTGTTTAGAACATATTGTGTATTTTATTTGGAATGATTTCTAAGGAATGCACAAGTCATCTCCTAAAGATCCGGAGTTTAGAATTTGAAATACTTTATGGTATTTTGTATTTTTTTACAAAGTAAATTGACCTATTTTTGGTTTTGTTTTGTTTTCCCAGTCTTTACCAGGCGCTGGTCTCTGGATGTTTTTTGTTTAATTCGAAAAACCTCAGCCTGCCCACACACTGGTACGGTATCCAGACGGGGACTTTTTGGCCATGGCTTTTGAAGAGTTTGAGGAGGTGTAGGCAGAAGGCGTTAACTCCGCCGTTAGCTGGCGTTTGCCCCTCTCTGCTGCTCTCCGGGGGGCAGAAGTTCTGCCCTCTTCTCCCTGTGAGGAGCAGCGAGAGGAGGGCAGACCTGGCGCGGGAATTCCGTTAGTCGGAGCGCTTACCAGGGCGCGGAGCGGGGCCGGTGCGTCTGACCCGAACCGCCCCGGACCGCGAAACCCAGGCCCCTGGCGGTAGCGGTGCTTCACAGTGACTGGGAGGGGAAGCGCTCGTGGGCTGCTCGCAAAGAGCTGCTGCTGCAACACACATCCCCCCCCCCCCCCCCCCCCCCCGCAAACAAAACCCGCTCTGGGCGTGAGGCCCTGCTGGGGGAAGCGCGCTGTCCGCCACTACCATCGGGAACAGTGACACCTGCAAGGGCCCTCTGACCAGTGCGCCGGGCTCCCCCGTGTCAGCTGGAGGAAGGCCACGGGGACCTGGCGGGCGCCGGGTCCCGGGCCAGAGGGCCGTGCTGAAGGCGGGACCGACCCCTCCCGAGCTCGGAGGGCGCCCTTCGCAGCCCCGGTCGTCGGGCATCCGATTAGACTTCGGTGCAGGGTTAGGTGGTTCTCCTAAAAAGTGTCCTAGTATTTTTTTAAAAAGCAGAGTATTTTTGTGGGGAAGCCTGACCACCTTCAGGAACAGGCAGGCGTGAAGTGTGATACAAACCCCAACTTGCGGTGTGTGGCAGCTTCCCTCTGCCTGTTGTCGACACTGGCTTTTAAGACGAAGGATTTTTATCATTTCTCGATACAGTTATTGTAGTGCGTTATGCTTAAAAGGGGCCTAAAGGTGGGACCGGGTTTTCCTCTCTGGGCGGCTTTACGAGTTAGACCTGTTAAGCTAATTCGGCAGGGCATTTAGCTTCGGGCTGCATTCGCAGCTCCGTTCCTAGCCAGTGAAAGGTGTGCGTGTGTGAGCTTTTAGTGCCGGGGTCTGCGTTGGACTGTTTCGAAAAGAGGTGGCTTTAGTATCATTTATAGGACTTAAATTTGCTTCTGAGTTTTAAAGAAAACGCCTAGATTCATCAAGAAGCACGCGCTTCGTCAGGCGTAGAGAAACACTTCACTCCGCAGTCGCTTACTGGAAGGCTTTGGTTCGAGTAACAATGGTGCGTGTCGATCTGTCGGCTACACTTACTGCTAACTTCGAAGGTTCAGAATTTGTCTCTTTTCCAGGTGAAAAACCGTCAAATTCACAAACTTGTTTCTAAGTGAATTTAAATGTGTTTTGCAGGGCGATTTTCTTGACCCAGACTGAAAAATACCCGATTCACTGACTGAAGATGATTTATTATCTTACGGTTGACAAATGTCTGTTTTGTTGAGGTTTGGAAGATGTAATAAAAACCGAATTATTTTTCAGTCTTCCGGAAAGCTTTCTCCTTCTCCCTCCTCTCCCTGCTTTCTATACCTTTCAACAGGAAAGCATGAAAAGGAAAAAACACTCAACACAGTCAAACCTGCGTCGGCGCTTTTATCCTCTCAGAGCCTCTTGGAAATAATTGCCCGCTGAAAAGGAAGGGGAGGAAATAACCTCTTCGAACGTTTGTTTTAATCATTCAATGTGTCCTCTTCTAGCTATCCGAAGAGTAACACGTTAGGGCGGTTTTGGGAGCCGTGTGTTCCTGCACTGTGTGTGTGTGTGCGTGTGTGCGTGTGTGTGCGTGTGTGTGCGTGCGTGTGTAATGTCCTTTTTCCCTTCAGGGCAGGCGGCACCTCGCAATCTCTAGGTTCCTGTGTGATGACTGGTGCAGGTGGACGTTTCTGGTAGGAACCGCAGGAAATTCCGTGACATCAGATTTGCATGGGCTGAGCGGTGCTTTGTTTTCCACTCGGGGTGGATGGTAACGCCTGGGAAACGCCGGCCCCCGGGCTCGCCGCGCAGCCTCACTGGCTGTCCTGTCCCTCTCGGGAGTCGTGGCGTTTGAAGATTCCTTTGGAGCTCTTTATGAGTTAGTGTTTTCCCCCCTTCAAGGTATTTTAAGATCTCGGTGCCTGTCCCAGTCTGAGATGCACAGGAGGACGAGAAAGGGCGATGTCATGGTAGCAGTTCTTAGTTGCTAGCGCGTCGGGCCATTTAATTATGAGGTTGATGAATTTCTGTTCTTCGTTCAAAATGATAAATGTTTTCACTGATTTTAAGTATCAGCTGTGATAGCACAGATTGCGCTTTCCTGTGGAAATGAAGTATATTTTAAAAGTTTTTTTCCCTTTTTATAAAGAATGTCTTGTGCCGTTTTGCTAGACTGAACGTTTCCTCATGGAGTGGTGAGAGCTCCCTCTAATTCAATCTTTGTCTTTTGTCTTTGCTGCCTTGCAGGGTTGGTACAGTAGGCTTCACTAGACTTAGCTGCAACTCAGAATTTCTCCTCCAGCACCTGAGTAAATGCTGATGGTCTTGTGGAGAGTGGATTAAGAGTACGAGCTAAGTTCTCAATTCCAATTAAGAAGCGGAGGAAAATTTAAACTGTCTCCTTCAAAGTTTATCACAGCCACCACCATCAAGACAGCAAACCAAAGGACAAAGACTTTGACCTGCTCTGTTGCCCTGTGTAGTCCAGTTCACGCATGGTTGACAGACTTGGCTGGGTTACTGATGAGTAAATGAAAAGTCGGACACTTCTGTCACTGGACACCTTTACTCACAGAGTGACCAAAATGAGGGCTGTTCTGGAGACAGCAGACATTGCCATAGTGGCCCTGTACTTTGTCCTGGTCATGTGCATTGGCTTTTTTGCCATGTGGAAGTCTAATAGAAGCACCGTGAGCGGATACTTCCTGGCCGGGCGCTCTATGACCTGGGTAGCAATTGGTGCCTCTCTGTTTGTGAGCAACATTGGGAGTGAGCACTTCATTGGGCTGGCAGGATCTGGAGCCGCGAGCGGATTTGCAGTGGGCGCGTGGGAGTTCAATGCCTTGCTGCTTTTGCAACTGCTGGGATGGGTTTTCATCCCCATTTACATCCGGTCAGGGGTGTACACCATGCCGGAATACTTGTCCAAGCGGTTTGGTGGCCATAGGATTCAGGTCTATTTTGCAGCCTTGTCTCTGATTCTCTATATCTTCACCAAGCTCTCAGTGGATCTGTACTCAGGTGCCCTCTTTATCCAGGAGTCTTTGGGTTGGAACCTTTATGTGTCTGTCATCCTGCTCATTGGCATGACTGCGTTGCTGACTGTCACCGGAGGCCTTGTGGCGGTGATCTACACAGACACTCTGCAGGCTCTGCTCATGATCGTGGGGGCGCTCACGCTCATGGTCATCAGCATGATGGAGATTGGCGGGTTTGAGGAAGTTAAGAGAAGGTACATGTTGGCCTCACCCAATGTCACTTCCATCTTGTTGACCTACAACCTTTCCAACACCAATTCCTGTAACGTCCACCCTAAGGAAGATGCGCTGAAAATGTTGCGGAACCCCACAGATGAAGATGTCCCTTGGCCCGGGTTCGTGCTTGGGCAGACGCCGGCGTCCGTGTGGTACTGGTGTGCTGACCAGGTCATCGTGCAGAGGGTGCTGGCGGCTAAGAACATCGCACACGCCAAGGGCTCCACCCTGATGGCCGGCTTCCTGAAGCTCCTGCCGATGTTCATCATCGTGGTCCCGGGGATGATCTCCAGGATACTGTTCGCTGACGACATTGCTTGCATCAACCCCGAGCACTGCATGCACGTGTGCGGGAGCAGAGCCGGCTGCTCCAACATCGCCTACCCACGGCTGGTGATGAAGCTGGTGCCCGTGGGCCTCCGGGGCCTGATGATGGCCGTGATGATCGCGGCGCTGATGAGTGACTTGGACTCGATCTTCAACAGCGCCAGCACCATATTCACCCTGGACGTGTACAAACTCATCCGCAAGAGCGCCAGCTCCCGGGAGCTCATGATCGTGGGGCGTGTGTTTGTGGCTTTTATGGTGGTGATCAGCATCGCCTGGGTGCCAATCATCGTGGAGATGCAAGGGGGCCAGATGTACCTCTACATTCAGGAGGTAGCAGACTACCTGACGCCCCCGATCGCGGCCCTGTTCCTTCTGGCAATTTTCTGGAAGCGCTGCAACGAGCAAGGCGCTTTCTATGGCGGAATGGCTGGCTTTGTCCTCGGAGTGGTCCGTTTGACACTGGCCTTTGCCTACCGGGCCCCAGAATGTGACCAACCTGATAACAGGCCGGGCTTCATCAAAGACATCCATTACATGTATGTGGCCACAGCACTGTTTTGGGTCACAGGACTCGTCACTATAGTTGTTAGCCTTCTCACACCGCCCCCCACGAAGGAACAGATCCGTACCACCACCTTTTGGTCTAAGAAGAGCCTAGTGGTGAAGGAGAGCTGCTCCCCGAAAGACGAACCGTACAAGATGCAAGAGAAGAGCATTCTGAGATGCAGCGAGAACAGCGAGGCCATCAACCACGTCATACCCAACGGGAAATCGGAAGACAGCATTAAGGGCCTTCAGCCTGAAGATGTGAATCTCTTGGTGACCTGCAGAGAGGAGGGCAACCCCGTGGCTTCCTTAGGCCATTCGGAGGCAGAAACACCGGTAGATGCTTACTCCAATGGGCAGGCAGCGCTCATGGGAGAGAAAGAGAGAAAGAAAGAAACGGAGGCCGGGGGCCGCTACTGGAAGTACGTGGATTGGTTCTGCGGCTTCAAGAGTAAGAGCCTCAGCAAGCGGAGCCTCAGAGACCTGATGGAGGAGGAGGCCGTCTGTTTACAGATGCTGGAAGAGCCTCCACGTGTTAAACTAATACTGAATATTGGACTGTTTGCTGTGTGTTCACTCGGAATTTTCATGTTTGTTTATTTCTCCTTATGAACTTTTAAGGATATGATGAAACACTAACTTAAAATACTGGTCTTTGAAAGAAAAAAAAAGACTTATGTAACTGTTGCATCTCTCAGGCATTGTTTACGCTGTAGGTTTTAGCCAAATTTTACTTAGCAGAACATCATCTATTTGCAAGACTTTATTTTCCCAGAGATGGATGAAAGTAAATTTTCGACGTAGGTGAAGCAAAACTTGTTAAACAGACTGAATTGTGCAAATGTGGTTTAAAATTTTTCATACCAAAGTAAGACCAATTATTCTCATAGAACCCTTAGAGCAGAGTACATGCTAAGATGCTCGAAAAAAGTGCGCTGTCCGCACTGCCAACTCGCGGTAGATCTTCTTGACCTGGAGTGGGGGACTGGCTTGTCTCTGAGTTTTTTCCTGTCTCTGTAATCCCTGCTGCCATTGAAAAAGAACTGAATTTGTAGACATTGTGTAATCAATTACGCGCTGAAAATCTAACTGATGCGCTCACGAGGTGCTTGTTTCAGGACGGGTTGGTCAGGTGCCAGGTGCATGTTGTCCGCGTGCGCCTGTGGAGTCTGATTGCCAAAAGAAAGGGAGCGTCTTTCTGGAGCTGCTCTTGCACCGCCGGTAGACGCAGTGTTGGGGGAAAGCTTGTGCCGGTTCCTTCTTTCCTACTTCTGAAGTTTCGCTGAACCACGCTCAAATGAGTACCATGTCTGTCTTTGTAAAGGTGCACGTCGTGACTGTGTTGTTAAGTGACTGGGGGGAAGACGAAATGACATTGCTGGTGAGCTTCGCATTTGCTGGCCAGACGAAGGTTCGTCACGTAGTTTGGGCGTGAGCAGCCTCTCAGCAGTGCTGAATCACCTTGGGCTAAACAGGTGATTGCTCAGACTCCGCTAATTCTCTGGATGTGTTCTTGTCACCTGGCAATGTTCTTGATTGGCCAGACGCCTTCCCGCGCAGATCCCGGAGGAGAGCGTTCAGACGTCTGGGGATGGAGCGTCAGTGTCTGGGTCCCGTGTTGCCCTGCTTGGTTAGCTCATGATCTGCTGAGGCTGAGTTTTTCGAGAAAATTCAATCTGAGGTCATATTGTACCCTTGGTAAAGTTATTTTTCTTGACCTGCCTTTTCAAAAACTTGCCTTCTGTACCTGGTCTCCACATTTTTGCCTAAAAAGTCCAGCGACTTAGAGCATGAGGGTGTTCTGGCGCGGAGCGGCCATCAGTGACTCAGCGCCCGCTCTGCCCTGGGCGGGCTCTCAGAACAGCGTTTCCGCAGGAAGGAGAGCGTGTCCAGAGGTGCCACGGGTGGGCGCTGCTGGGCGTGGGGCGTGCCACGTGGAGAGCAGGGCAGCACCCGTGGCACAGGACCCTTTGTCTTGACATGGCTCGGTCCACGGCTGCATCCTTCGTAGTGGGCGTCACTCTCCATAGGCTGATACCTGCGTGAGGGGGGGAGGTGCGAAGGGGGGCCCGAGTGGGCGCCGCAGGCACACGGTGCCGAGCGTGTGCCGCACCGTCCTCCGAGCCCCGGGACAGGTGAAGGGGACCGGCTGTGTATCTACTTTCTTTGACTTTTCTGTAACCTGAGACTTTTTAAATTGCATGATTTTATTCAGCTTTTGATCTTTAGGGAAAATTACTACTTTTTAGGTACTTTTGTAGATTTTGAATCAAAACTCAGTCCTAATGACTTTAAGTTTTTTGTATTCTATAAACCAGTTTCATTAATTAATGATGGACTCGATTCGTCCTAAGTTGATTTAGAGATGATCGGATTGCATAACGTCTTCCCATCTCCAGGAAGCTTTCTGATGGACTGAGTCTGTAGAGGAAAAAATAATTCATGTATGACTAGCATGATTTTGGGGAGCTTAGTGTGCCTTGCAGGGTTTTTTTCTCAGTTTGTAAGTTGGGGGCCAAATACGTAGGACCATCCTCTTCTTGTACGGAGGCTGAGGCTCTGACGTGCCCTAGGTCACAGGGTCCACAGGGAGACGGGTAACCCGGTGCCGCACTCCGGACTCGCGGTTTGCTCATGGTTCGTCCCTGTCTCGAAGAACCGGTCCTCCTTTGAGACAGCCTTTCAGTGTTCGAGGGAATAATGGGATCTTACATTTTCAAGTTGGCGTCAGGCTGTGGGAACCGAAGTTTCCTTCGAGTGCGTTGCTGTGCACCCTAGCAGTGAGGACGCACGGACTGGCCGGGCAGCCTTCTCGCCTTTTTATCTCCAGCATCGGTGGGGAGTGCTGTTTCTATAGACGCCCCCCCCCTTCCATGTTCAGAGCGTCCCCCTGCCTTCTCTGTGCTCTTGTCTTGGTGTAATATGTAAAATGCATCATCCTGTGTCTGTCTGTGTGTATATAGCAATAGGTCAAGTTTAGAGTAATAATGCCTGTAAATAAGGAATGACTATTAGCATATCCATTAGGATTGTGTGTTCTTAGCGGTGCAGACATCACTTTATCTAGACTGAAGTCCCTGGAGCTTGTCCTTACTGCTTCCCAGTAATAGATAATGTGCTTGAAAGTGTGTGACTCGCTCAGCGCGGCTTCCTTTCAGGGGTTCACCCTTCAGTCTGTGTTTCCTTCCAGTGGCGACTCATGGGCTGATGCCTGTACATGGTGTACCCTAAGCTAGCAAAACGTCCACTCAGCGGCTCTTCAACGATGACATGAATCTCCAGACGTTCACATGTATATTTTTATATTGGCTCAAGCCAAGGTTCAGAATCGACAGAGTAATAGTGACTCAAATAGTTAGGAGTCGGAATGAAGTGAGGACTGGCTTTCAAAGGTGTAGAAAACGCTGTCTTACCTGTTGGTGATGGTGCCCCCAGTTCTGGTTTTCGTCCTTCCGGGCGATGGCTGCCCCCAGACCTGACGAGACCTTGTCCCTCGGGTGTGCGGAAGCAGCACTGGCCCCTTCACGGGACCCGTGACCGCTCTGCCCATCTCAGGTGCGTTCTGCCCCGCCACCCTGAGAGAGGAGCCCGCCTCTCTCTTCCCGTGGGCTCTCCTTGGGTGGCGAGGTTCTTCGCCCCTCTGAGCTCAGCAAAGCCCCAGGCAGGAGCCGCGGCGCCGTGTCCTTTGGCCCACGTTCAGCACCTCCAGGAACTGAGTGCAGCTCCACACTTCGAGTTGAGTGCAAAGGCTGCGACTCAGTGTCCGAGCCCGAGGCTGAGCGGCGGCAGCGGGAGGCCGCGGAGTCTCGTCTAGGGCTCTTGGTGTCTTTGTCTCTGCTTCTCTCCGCCCGTTGCTTCCTTCCCTCCACTGGGCTTGTGGGTCTTCCCTCTGTCTTTGAACGTCCTGCGATGTGGCCCGTGGGCGAGCTTCCGTCTCTGCCAGCCTCTGCACTGGTGCTGTCACCGCCTGTTACAAGGTTAGACCTGCCGGGCCCCCCCCCCCCCCCCGGCAGGATTCCGCTTCCTTGCTTCCCTTTTGCTTCCCTTTTGCTTCACTCTGCGGTGTCATCTCCATCTGAGAGATGACAGGAAGGGACCACATGGGTTTCTGGTAGTGACACCTCGCCATTCCCCAGGTTTGTGCTGAGAGATGTGCGAAGACCATTCCCGTTAGATGGTGGGATCACAGAGACTTGCCAGGATAACATTTTCCGAAGGAATCGGAGGCACTGTCAGGCGAGATGCGGAGAAGGGCCTGGGTGGCGCAGTCAGCGAGCGGGTCCCGCGCGCCCACGCAGGCGCAGCAGCGTGCTCGCCGAGCCGCAGAACCGGCAGGGGAGCCGTGGCTCCCCGCCGCCGCCCACCCTGCCCCGGCGGATGGGGGTGCCAGTGAGGGAGGTCCAGCCCGGGAAGCCCGGCTCTGCCGTTCAGCGTTGTAGAGTTTGAGTTCATGAACGTAGTTGAGGCATTAAAATGACTGGTGTCTGAAGTGATGTTTCAGTGGAAGATGCTGTTAGGCTTCAGTAGTCCTAAGATTTCTCACTGGCCGGGTGTGACATCGCCTGGGCCAGGTCAGTGTTGGCACCAGCCTGAGCGGACTTCGCTGACGGGGGCACACGTCTGTTCGCGTGCGTGCCCCCTGCCGCGCAGGGACGGGCCCTCCCCTCCCCCGTCTCTTCCCCTCGCATCACCGTAGTTCTTCACCTGTTCCCCCGGCGCCCCCCAGGCGCCTGCTCTGGCTGCCGTCAGCTTGGTTCGTTGTCAGCCCTACTGCTTCAGTGTGCAGAAGGGCTGCCCGGCCCCTGGGGAGGAAACTTGTATCAGATGATGACGCATCAGTTACAGAAGGGTTTAACTAACACCACGTCTCTATTAGCTTGAACCGTGACTCTCAAAAATAGTTTCCTCAGACTTTGGGTTCACTAGCAAACAATCAAAGCCCCAATTCAGTGTGTTTTCTCTCAGCGCTCCTTTTAAAAAACTTAGGGGGCGGTAGTTCCAGCTCCCGAGTCCCTTGGAAGCGGCGGTGCCACGGCGCAGAGCGGAGTGGCGTTCCGATGCCAGAAAGCCTTGTTCCTGTGATGATTAAGGGCGGGAAGTTGGGCTGAGCAGTCGGCACGCGGAGAAGCCCTTTGTACTGCTTAGGTCCGGTGCGGGATCACTCGGGACGCGGCCTTTTGATTTTCACACTTGGTTAGACTTGGTTGGCACCTCAGGGCTGCAAACCCTTTTTCCTTCATTACGGCCACTTCTGTTCATTTGGGGTGATTTTCGTCTAGCTCTCCCCTCTGTGAGAAGACTACATGTTCAGCTACTTTGACTCCTAGAACGCAGTTTAGCTGAGGGGCACAGTAATCAGGGGGCGTGGCCAGGGCTGGGTCCCACATTGCTCTTTACCCAGTCTCATCATGAAAAGGTTTCCATTTAAACTGCTCCCTCCGATGCTGGGGTCTGACTCACCGATTCACCTTTAACGGGATGTTGTGAGAATTGGTGTTGCTTAAGTTTCTGTTTCCATCGCAAATCCTTTATAAAAGCTGAGTTTTAGTTTGTTTTGTTTTGGGTTAGGCACCCCATTCACGTGGTGATTGATGCCCTTAACCATGGGCATGCAGTCTTTTATTCTGAAGTAAGCAAGACGTTTGGTGATCTGTACCATGACTCGTTCCATGGACTTCACTTTCTAGGGGAGCACCATAGCCTGAGATGTTGACCTCAACCATCGCCCCTCCTGCATGCAGTGACTCTTAAGTTCTGTCTGGTTACTTGGATACACAGCGTGTTTGCAGAGGGGGATGCCAGAATAAATAAAGCAACTGAAGAGCAGGTCAAGACAAAGCACAGGGGTCTCAGACCCCCCGTAGTGCCGCAGCTCAGAAAAGCACTGTGCTGTGATTGTTGCCCATGATCACCCCATCCCTGCCCCGCCCGCCGCCAGTTCAAGACTGTAGTCAGAGAGCTCTGTTCCAAGGGAAATGTATATACCTGTGTATTTGGCAATAGCACAAGTTGACAGCGCACAGCCCTGATGTTATTGGAGGCTTACGTTCCTGTCTTGGGAAACTCACCTTGACCCTGCTGCTGTGGATAGAGGAGTGCTTCACTTTTGTTTGACTCTGGCCCAACTAGTCTGGATAATTTTTCAATACATCAGTGTAACCTAGACTTCTAGGGGAGTGTTCCCTGATAACTCGTGGTGGTGGTTGGGAACTTACATTAAGCTCGTTGCTGTTACTGAAATCCCACACTGGCGGAGGCCAGCGCCTGGGCGTTCCCTCATCAGCATCTGAAAGTCCTGTGTCTGACTAGTGCCTTCCGGTTGCCGACATTGACTCTGCTGGTTTACGCCTTTCCCTTCTTGGTTGAAAATTGCTACAGATTTTCTTTTTAACTTTTGTTATAGCTTGCGAAGGAAGTAAAAGTACCTTTATATTTACTTACTTATACGCAGCCTGTATTTTTAGGTTCAAAGAAACCAGGTAGCTTAGTTGGTGTCGCAGCTTAAGTGTTATTTATCTGTATTTGTTTCTTTAATTAAAAAATAAAGTTCTATTCTGTGAGTACATTTTAACTGTACTGGTGTCCAGTGTAGCTTTGATAGGTGCATCTGAGAACTTGCGTGTGACAACTTTCACATTCCACAACGGAGCAAAGCTTGCGATCCGCAGAAAGCACAAACCCCCGCCCCCCCCGTGGGTGTGTCTCCACCTGCAGAAGCACAAGCGCGGCAGCGTCCTCGGTGTCCCACAGGTGCCGGTCGTGGAGCGAGGCCCGTGTGGGCGGTCGGGACAGTGAGGCGTCTCAGGATGGGTCCTCAGTGGTAGCAGTTCAGTCTAATAATGTGGATGAGTTTGTGTTTCTTTGGTGGAGGGAGACAGCATAGATGTCAGGAATGCTACTATTCGTTATATTTGGGGATTACTTGCTGACGTGGGTTGTGTGGGCTCTGCCCTACAGTCTGGAAGTAAAGAGGCCAGGACAGACTTGTAGGTTTTGGGGGGACCGTTTGAGAAACTTGCGCTGTAGATGGTTTGTTTTTTTAATCTTAAATTTTTAGGATGCTCAGCCTCCCGTCAATAGTGTCCTGAAAACATGGAGACATTTCATCTTTTAAGAGGGTAAATACTGCTTGGTGTTTAATAATTTGTATTGGTTTGTAAGTAAGAGATGAAGTTGTCTTCTGGGTATGCCTGACTGCATTTCATAATGATAGAGCAGAATTTGACCCAGGTGTCCTGAGCGGCAGACTAATTCCGAGACACATCTGCCAGTTGAACTCGTTGGTTTTCACAGCAGCCCTAAGAGTCTAAGGATTCTCTTGCCGGTCCCACCAGCTGCTTCCAGACGAGATCGATCTGTGAAGGAAGGAGCAGGCGAAGACAGTGGTGTGTTTTGTTCTGCTCAGCGTTGCCCTTATCTCACCTGAATAGTCCCTGTTTATCATGGATGAAGAATGTGTCCTTGTCTTAGGTCTTGCTGGCATGTCAAAAGATAAAACTCTCAGGATGGGAGAGAAGTAACTACCTTTGTTCCCACTCTGTCTTGTGTATCGGTCTTCTTGGGGAAAGACTTGGCCAACTCCCATCACGTGGAGTGACGGCTAGGCTGGCGCACACTAAAGCTGGCGGGACACAGGCTGTGGAACAGTTGACCCGACCTGGGGGGAGGTGAGGGGCCTTCTCCTCGCCGGCAAAGCCGGGTGTGCACCTGCAGCACCAGG
The DNA here is from genome assembly GCA_039655065.1 of Glossophaga mutica. NCBI lineage: Eukaryota > Metazoa > Chordata > Mammalia > Chiroptera > Phyllostomidae > Glossophaga > Glossophaga mutica. The sequence goes on along the minus strand of CM077304.1, from coordinate 221,122,390 downwards.
CGGGGGTGTCAGACCGCAGGCTCGGGGCTGAGGGGGAGGAGTGCCAGAGATGCAGGCAGACGGAGAGTTTCGAAGACCGCCTTCGGCCTAGCACTCCGCGATAAGGCGGAGCAGTTAGAACCGTCCGTCCTGGGGCGTGCGTGTTCTGTACCTTTAAGTGTTTTCAATCTGAACGTCTGTAAGAACGTCATGCTTCTCAAGATTCTTCCGTTAGAACGTCTTTTGTTAATAGTTCCATGGAAAATTGCTTTAATTAGTCTAGGTGAAGCAGTCCTAGCGGTGTAAATATGTATAATTAGAACTTTCTGATTTCACTGTGAGATCTCTAACTTTTGAGTGCAAACAGATCAACAAGTCTTTGCTCATGGATTTTTCTGTGGGGTGGTTAAAATGCAAAAGCTTTATTTTTTTTAATGAGGACATACTACTTCCGTGTCAGATGGTGGTCCGGACCCTGCTCCCCCGCGCCCCCTCCGGTGCCGCTGCGGTCGGCAGGCTGCCAGCAGGGCTCAGGAGCAGAGCGGGCGTCCCGCGTGCCGTGGGCCGTCACGCATGAGCTGTGGCGTGCTCCTCACTGCTCTTCTGTTTGTTTGGCTAGGTGGGTGTCAGAAATAGTTGCTGTGCAAAAGTCAGTAGTCTTCTTCGGGAAGAAAGCCAGTTCCTTTTAAAATATCCTGTGAAATTACTTCCATCGTTTCTTTATTTTTAAGCCAAATGTCAGCAGAGTACAGCTGCTTTTATCTAGTGATTTTGATATGTAAGTATTAACGCACTTTTCTTTGAAGAAAAGCCTGCGTTGAAAAATGCTGTTTCAGCATCCTGCCCGCTGCGCTTCATTTGGACCTTCTGTTAAAGGACCAGTCCGCGCACTGGGGAGAGCGGCGTGCGTGGCGTGCATCGTCACTTCGTCAGTGACGCCCCGTAGATCCGGTGTGGCTGCACGTGCGCTTGTGGAGTTCCCGGCGAGTGTTCTGAGTTGTTCATTGATTTCTGGTGTACCCTTCATTGTCCGCGGCTTTTTCATTTTTATTTTTTAAGGTATAACTAGTTGGGTCCATCTCATACTATGTTTTAGTTGCAAGCAGAAAGTAGAACTTGCTGTAAACCAGGTTGCTTCCGTGTTGAAAGGAATACAATTGAAATTGTAGATTTAGGATGGTTAACCATATATGACAATTCTAACTTGACTATTCTAACCTACTGTATACAATCTGATTTTTAAAATCATAGACCTGTATGATCTTGGTTTTAATGTTTCTAAAAGTGTTACTGTTTTTAAAAATGAAAAAGAAGCAAATCTGCTAAAGAGCTGTTGGTCTCCATCACTGACGCTGTAAAATACACTGTCGTTCGTGTGTGCTGTGTGTTATTTGCCAGCTGCTGCATCAGCCTCAAAAGTATTTGGAAATTTAAGATGAACTGCATTTCTTGCAAAGTATATTCCTTTCTGTGGTATTTTTGTCCTGTAACTGAAGTATAGTAATTATTTTATGGAAATGTTAGCACTTATGTACCAACTTTGAATAAAAGGAAAACTTCACATCTCCGTGGCTGAGTGTTTTCAGTGCGAACACACCTGCCGTCGGTTCCCAAGGTCCCGTGTCTCGGACGAAGAGGGTGCACCTCGGCTCCTTGCCGCTGGCGCTCACCTCTGCAGACAGGGACTCGGGCGGTCACCTGAGAATGAAGTCATATGCAATTCACCCAGTGAAAAAATGATGCTCTAGTTGTAAGAACAGCACGAAGAACCCGGAGGTTGTCATGCAGGGGCACCAGTCGCTCACATCCTGCCGCACTGGCTGTGGGGTCCTCGCCGTCATGCCCCCTCCTCCGAACCGTGGGAGCGCAGGCTGCAGGCATCATGCCGTTCCAGCCACCGAGCGCGTGGGGGTGCTTCCCAGGGACGGCCGCTCCTCTGGTCACAGTGCGATTAATCAGTCCCTGGGGGGGAGCGGTGACACGTTCCTCTGTACGAGGGGTGTCAGACTCATTGTCACCGGGGCCGCGGCAGCCTTGCGGTTGCCCTCGGCGAGCCGCATGGAACTTTAGGACTGTGTGAGCGTAACTACCCTTCACAGTGAAGCGAGAGCTCGGCGCTGCCTCGGGTCGGAACCAGGTGCCGGGCCGGATAGAGCCGGGGGGCGGGCGGGGCTGGGCCCGCGGGCCTTGCCTTTGTCACCTGCGCTCTCCGTGCAGACGGTGTAGGTTTGACTCTGCACGGCACACGGACACTTCCCAATCAGAACAGCTTGACTGTGAAATTGAACGTGCGTACTCAGGCCGCGGAACACCGACTTCTGCAGTGTGGCGAATACGGCTGATGGCCGATGTTCGTGGTGTGTCCCCTCGGGGAGATCCGTGGTTTGCTTCTGTAAGCCTCTCGCTGGCCGCTGGTCAGCACACAGTCCTGTTTTGTGTGTGTTTCTGTTTAAAACCATCATATATAACACACCGTTCGCGGGAAACACGGGGTTCAGGCCAGGAGCACGCTAGCCCATGCCTGCACGAAGCCCACCTCACACGTGCTGTCCCCGTAAAGCACATCACAGCCTCCTTGCAGGCAGGGGCACCGGACAGCACTTTGGCACCGCACTCGGGCCGCATCTCACAGAGCCCAGCGCGTGAGAGCGTGGCACCGTGCGGGCCACGGAGAGGACCCCTGGGTAAGGTCGGGGCCGGGATGAGAAGGCACAGCACCACCTGTTGGACCTTGGCTGGGAACGAACGCGCGCGCCGGGTGCCCGCATTCTCCTCAGCTCTGTGCTCGTGCGTGGCTGTGGACGCAGTGCTGGTACTGGGGGGTTCCCAGCGAGTTTCGGCTAGCAGGCTCGTTGGCGGGCCTGGCCCCCACAAAGAGTGGGCAGTAGCCCAGGTTTGTGAGGCGAGTACCCATGCGACTGTCAGCCCCTCGCCCATGGGGCTCGTGCCACTGTAACACAGGGTTCTTAAGGCTTTTCTTACTGTCACCAAGCCTGCCTCTGCCTCTCATCCCGTAGTCCCGAGTTCCGCCTCCGTAGTGTCTTCCATTCGTGTGGTCGAAGTTGAGTATTCAAGGCAAAGGCACAGAGCCTCAAAATTCAGCATGACCTCTGTTCTCTAGCGTGTGCAGCAAAGGACATAGACTTCAGACCCTTGGCCGTCTGGGTCTTTGGGGGATTTTGGGGACAATTGGGAGGTAGTTGATGTTCCCTTTGGCACATGGCCTCTGAGTGCGCTCTGGCAATCCAGGGCAGACACGCCGCGGGTGGGCTGTAGGGGTGAGGGGTCAGCTGAACCGAACAAGGGCCGCCGCGCCGTCGGCCGCACTCCCGATTCTAGTGTGGGAGTCCGTTGTCACGACCTGGGGCCTGTTCTCTTCCCAGTCCTGCTGTCTCCATGGCACTTGCTGACCCAGTTTCCGGAAGTTTCCATAGCTTTTCCAGTCTAGGTTTTTTGTCGTAATATTCCCTGTAGTCTCTAGAAGTTGAACATCCAGTGGGTTGTTTTTTTTTTTTAACCCATCATCATTATTATTATTGCAGGTCAAGGCTCCTCAGAAGTGTGAAGGCACCTTTATGGGTCTCCACTGCGTCTTTTCCTTTCTGCCCTCACCTGTCTGTTCCTGGTCCCGACTGCGTGTCTGCTTTTGACAGGCTGTGCTTGGGCTTCAGTCTGCTGCTCCGCCTGTCCCCTCACCCCCGAGCCGCTGTTCTCCTCTTTGCAGTGAAGAGCTTCTTGGGTTTCATGAGTTGGTGCAATCCTGTACTTCTTGCCGCTGGAATTAAGTACAGTTAGCAACTTTCATGTCTCATCTTCCCATTTGTTCTTTGACTTAATGCACTCATCAGGCAGTTGAACACACTGCGTGCCAGGTTCTTCGCACGTCCAGCTTTTAGTAACGAGGAGTAGGATGCAGCCTCGAAGAGCTCGGTTAGGGAAGGTGGTGTGCCCCTGAATAACGATACTCGCAGGACAGCACGTGTGCTCGAGATACGTGTGGGGTTACAGAGCGGAGGCCGCTTGCCGGAAGGCGCTGAGCCTGGCTGGGTTTGACTCCTCCAGTCTCTCCGCGGGCCTCCCCTCCTCTTCCCTGCCCTTGAGGCGCACAGCCCCCCTCCCACCCCTCGAATTAAGCAGCAGTGCCGTGGCCTGGTGGGGAACACTCTTTGGTCTGTTGTTCAACGGGGTATGCACCTCTGACTCTGCACAGCCCAAGGATCTGGTTCTGTTGGCGCATATTTTAAAAAACTACTCTCTCGGTGAATTGATGTTTTTGCTAAACCCATGCACTGATGCTTAGAAGACTCACCAGATCTAAACAGAATTTTCTTACACTTTGGTCTCTGCTGTGAAAGTCCTCTGCCGAGTCTCCCTCTCTCTCCTGGTCTCCCTGTCTTTCCAGGGTGTCCTCCTCCCGCTCCCCGAGGAGGCTGAAATATCAGGCGCGGGCAGGGAACTGAATTGTGCATGAGGGAGCGCAGTCAGCAAGACAGGTAGCTCGCCGAGGGCCACCTGACTCCCGCTCTCGCTATCCGTTTCCTGAGCTTTGGCATTTCATGTACCCGCTGCCATAGTAACCAGGACTCGTGCCAGTCTTTCTGTTTCCCATCTTCTTTTATTCATCTGTATGTGCATCTGGAGGGGGACGGGGAGGGTAGAAATGGAACGCTCCCAGGAAAAGGATGGTGGGTTTGGGAATGCCCTCCAAGCAGGCCACTGGGCGCTGTTCCAGCTGTGGGAGCAGCGTGAGGCGCAAGCAGTCAGTCCCCTGCCGGGATTGTCGTTTCTCCATTTCACGTTCGGGGAGGGCTCCGTCATTTCTGCGAGCAAAGTGGCGTTTTTATGATCCTTGAATTAGAGGAGATTGCTGAGCATCCTTTATAACGTGCAGTTCAGCCAGCATCATTAGCTTTGGGGCGATGAGAAGCCAGGTAACTTCCCACTAGAATGTGGTTCTCACCTTTGTTTGCACCTGCGGTGCTTTAAAAAGTTCTGGCGCCCAGGACTTAGGAGTCCTTGGGCCAGCTGAGCAGGAGCGCCTGAGAGGAGACCCTACCAGACGGCGCCGGCGTGCTCCAGAGGAGTGCCTGGCAGCCTCTACCTTTGACTCACCAGGTCAGGAAAGGGTGGGCCAGTGAGCCCCCCAGTCTGACCTTAGATGACGTCCAAATGACATTGTTTGACTTGAGACCTCAGAAACAAGGGGGTTAATTAAGGAACAAAACTGTTATGAACTACACAGATTTGCTGTGAACCTAGGCACCTAGTAACTGACCGCTGGTGAATCTCATGTAATAACCAAGACTTCCTTCTCACTCTGCGGGGGTTATTAGTACTTTAGATTTATTTGTTCGCAGCCTTTGGTTACCAACGCCGGTATCGATACCTGAGCACACACTGGCTGCAAGGGCCCCTTGGATGCCACTGCATTTAAGGTTAAGGTGTGCCCAGGGTACGCCTTAAAGGCAGGCAGCCTGCTTTGCAGCTGAAGTTCCTTGACCGCCGCCGACCACTGCCTTTCCGCCAGCAAGCCCCGCCCCGCCCCGCCGTGGGTTCCGCGGGTTGTTTGTGCTTTGTGACTGCTGTGGCGTCACTCCGCGCTGAGCTCGGCCGTCGCTGGCTCGTGCTTCCCTGACTTCCTTTCCCTTTCAGTCTTCCCCAGGATCTTTGCCGTCTTTGCCGACCTTCAAGAATACGTTTCAATGTCAGATTTCCCAGGTCTCAAAAATCTCCCTTGTGGGCCCGTGGCCCGCTCTTGTTTTTCTCGTCACCTGGGTTTCGTCGGTCTGCCCTGATGCCGGGGCCAGGGGTTGCCAGGCTGCTGACCTGCAGAGTCCAGTTTCCCCGGCTCCCGAGAGTGCAGCCGGCTGCAGCAGCCCAGGGTGCTGGAGCGCGCCCGCGGGCTCCCCGGTAACCACGGGGCAGTCGTCACTGGTGAGGCCGGGAGCCAGTGGACGCGCTCTGGGCGCTGAGGCAGCGCGTCGGGGCTTCGACACGGCGGTCTCGGGTCATGGCGTCAACTGGGAGGGAGCGGTGGGCATAGGCTGAGCGGGGGAGTCATTCTTCAACTCACTTCGCCCCTAAACAAGTCTGTTTCTAAAACACCTTTCCACGGCTCATTGTAAAATAAACAGGATGACAAAACAAAGGGGGAAAAAGAATGCCGCCTGGGGAAACTGGTAACAGTTTGCTGCGTGTCCATCCAGACTCGCTCTCATGTCTGCATACGTAATTCACTTCTTTCCTTAGGAAAAAAACCTGTAGCATGCTGATTTCTTTATTTTTTAAGATTTTTACTTATTTATTTTTAGAGAGAGGGGAAGGGAGGGAGAGAAACATCAGTGCATGGTTGCCTCTTGCATGCCCCACACCAGGGAGCTGTCCTGCAACCCAGGCGTGTGCCCCCACTGGGAATCGAACCAGTGACCCTGTGGTTCACAGGCCTGTGCTCAGTCCACTGAGCCATACCAGCCAAGGCCTGGTTTCTTCACTACAGGATTTTCACGTTGGGGTGTGAGGACCAGCACCCTGTTTCTGACGGCTGCATGTACTTGTTCAGTCGGTGAAAACCGCCGGCCGGACCAGCCTCCTGTCTCCATCGCGGCGGCTCGGCGGTCTCCGGGGTGAGCTCCCGGAGTGCCTGCGGGGTGAAGGCGTGTGCGTTTTAAACCAGTAGTTATTGCTAAATTGCCCTCCGGAAGGTTTACATTTTTACCAGCGTAGGTGGGTGAAGAAACCGGAATCTTAATGTTCTAGTCAAAAAACTGCCTTGAGTGGAAAAAGGCAGGGGTTTCTACCTGCCAAAGCACGGCGCCCACACTGACTCCGCCCCAGGCAGACATCTGGGCAGAGCCTTCCCGCCGCTCCGCAGTGCTGGAGCCCCGCCCCCGAGCCCCCGCCCCTTGGACAGGTGGTGTTCGGGCCATCCGGGCGGACGCAGGGGCTCCTCCCGCGCGTGCGTGGCGCTGGTGTCGGCGCCGCCCGCATTTCGACCTGCCTCCTCTCACCGCCGTGCCCGCGCCTGCCCTCACCCCGCCCTGCACGTCCCGTGGCTGCCCTCCAGGAGGTGGCTCTCACGGCGAGCACCTCGGACACGCTTGTCTTGAGGAAGTCGCTTGAAGGGCCTGTTTCCAGGTAAATGTGGGCCGGCCCTTCAGAAGCGATTCCTCCAGATGGGGGCTGCCTGTGTTTCCGCCATCCTTCCGGCAGCCCCAGTGTCCGGTCTGCTGCTGCGAGACCGTTCCGGCGTCACAGGCCGCGTCCAGGGGCGGGGGCGCACACCTGCGCTCACAGCTGGTCCGAGCTGTCGACGTCGCCCCGGAGCTGCGCCCAGTCCTCACCGCGTCCTCACTCCGCGGCCCTTCCACAGGCCCCGCCCCCGTCAACGCCCTCGCCAGGGACCGCGTACAGGAGGCCCGTGGGTGGTCTCCCTGACGGCAGGGCTGCAGTGGCCCCTGGAGCTCTGACAGTGCACTCACCCCGGGTGTGTCCGAGCTGCGACTCGGCAGTGTTCACGTAACATTGTCGAGTGCGCGGTGCCTCTGTCGTCGCGGGGCCCGCGAGGTGTTCAGGGCGCTGCGGTGTTTGTTGCTTCGCTGGCACGCTTCGTGGATCTTGGTGCCGCTGTCCCCGCTCCTCTTCCCCATTTTTTCTGCCTTTTAAGTCTGTGCTGTAGTTACTCGTATTTGTCATAGATGGCGATTCATGGGCAAAGTAATGGAGCACTAAGTTCTGGAGGGTTTTCTATCGATGACGTTTCCTAGTCACCCACACGTTGAACAATGCATACTCGTCCATGTCAGTAAGCAGGCATGTTCCAGCCTGTGTCTGGGTATCTTCTTCTTTAGTGTTCTGCGCTTGTTCCTACTGAACTTTATCCTAATTTTTAAAATACATACGTGCTTAATAAATTTTTAATCCTTAAGTACCTGGAGGACTGCAACTCTTGATTCAACAAATTGTGGGGGCAAAAGGGCTGCTCTTGTCATAAAAATGTTTGATAAAGCTGTCTGGGAACGGCTTCCGGAGGTGGGCTCCGCGGTCATCAGGCCAGGCTGGCACTGGGGCGTGCCCAGGCAGCTGCTGTCCCATGTTTTCCTAGAGTCTGCACACGGCAGAACTTCCCTCCAGGCCGGCTCTGTTGAATGGTAGGTACTCAGAACCCATTTTTTAAAAGGATTTTATTTATTTTTAGAGAGAAGGGAAGGGAGGGAGAAAGAGAAGGAGAGAAACATTAACGTGTGGTTGCCTCTCACATGGCCCCCACTAGGGGCCCGGCCTGCAACCCAGGCATGTGCCCTGACCAGGAATCAAACCTGCGACCCTTTGGTTCACAGCCTGTGCTCAATCCACTGAGCTATACCAGCCAGGGCTCAGAACCTATTTTTAAAATTGCTTTCAGAGTTCCCAGGTAGAATTTCCAGGGACATTCTGTAATTTTCAAGAACATTTTTTCAGGAGATAAATTTTGGAATTAAGATTTACAGAGAATGGCCCTGACCGGTGTGGCTCAGTGGGTTGGTGCCACCCACAAACCCAAGGGTCGTTGGTTCAATTCCTGATCAGGGCACATGCCTGGGTTGCCAGCCAGGTCCCTGCTCAGGCACGTGTGAGAGGCAACTGATCGGTTTCTCTTCCTCTCTCTCTTTCTCCCTTCCCCTCTCTCTTAAAATAAATAAAGGCTTAAAAAGAGATTTACAGAGCATGGGAAAGTCATTCACATCTTCACAGTTCTCTCACCTGGCTCTGCCTGCCTTAGACCCCGCCTGGTCCTGGGAGCCGTGCACGCAGCTTCCCACAAAGGGAGGGAGGCGAGGCATGGGTAGATGCCCCGTGCCAGTACGCGTGGCTCTGATTTCGTGTCCTGATGGCCTGCGAGGGTGTCGGAGGGATATCGGGTGCACCCAAGGGCCCCTGGCTCAAAACCGTTTCTGCTAGTGTCTAATTTCCAAGGTAATTCGGTTGACGAGCTTCTCTTCTGGGATGGAAGTACGTTTAATTAGGTTAGGTACTGGTCACTGACCATTGGCGGTGTTTCTGGGACTCCCACGAACCCTTGGCTTAAATGACCTCACCGAATGAGGGTCTTTGTGGGGGCAAGTGTTGACAGATGGTCTTTTACTTTTCCCATCGCTTTGCTCTCGCCTTTATTATAGAAACTTTGCCCATTAGAATCTCTAGAACTGCAGTTTTCAAACTGGTCTGGGAGCTGGGGCTTCCCAGGGACCCCCTCGGGATCATCACCAAAGCAACCTTGAGTGAAACCGCTGTGGCCTTCGTATAAATCCGGCTTGTCCTCAGTGTCTTCCTCACCGCCTCGCACTTTGCAGTGTCCCTGGAAAGCCAGCTTTGTTTCCGAGTGGCTTCAGGGTGATGCGTGGTGCCGGAGAGCCCCGAGCTTCGTCTCGGCAGGGAGAACCCGAGTCAGCAGTCGCCCTGCGCGCAGCGCAGGGCCCTCCGCGGCCGCCTCTGCGGTGCTCAGGGTTCGGGCCGGGCCGCCCGGGGTGGCTGCTGTGCGTGCCCGGCTGCAGCGCTCAGAGAGGGGTGTCCGCGTCCCTGGAAGGCTCCGTTGGTTCCGCCGTCATTTCTACCCTTCGAGTCCACATTAACTCGCGGTGTCCAGTGAAGAAATAATAGGTATTTTTTGCATGGTGAACCTGTAGATGGTAAGTTAGTTGTTGGGTTTTCCCCCAGGTCTTCATTTGTAGACCGAATACCAGTGATTTCAGTAATCAATGGTACCAGAAATTGGTTCTGTGTCTAGGGTGAATTTTCTTTTTTAAAGTATTGTTTAGTGTAATTTTTTTGGATAGTGTTTTATCAGCAAATAATTAGAACTGCGTAAGCTTAATGCTTATATTTATATATATTTGAACTTGATGTTTTCGAAATAGATGAAATGTTTAGTGTCATGTTTAGATGAATTTTGGGTCCTTGCCGAACAAAATGCCAGTGTTAACAGCATTCCGGCACTACGCGAAGTACAGAGGAAAACACCAGCGCCGCGCTTCAGCTTCGACGCCGCAGCTCTGCCCTGGCGGAGAGCCGCACTGTGCGTGCGCCATGGCTTCACACGGCGTCAGGGGCACTTGGAACCTGGTCCAGAAAAAATGGTACCGAGTAAGCAAGAGACCCTCTCAGGGACGCACAGGTGACACCTCTGTTTACTCAGCAGCTGCGCCCAGCTCTGCCCTGTGATGTGGACTGCTGAGGCTTTGGGAACGTGGTTGTGGCTGAGACCGACAGCCGTCCTCGGTCCCCCGAAGCCTGCGTTCTCGAGACAGAAGGCATCTGAAGGTTGGCACGAGCTACGTCACGGGTGGAAGTGAATGGGAGTGGCCCGAGGGTGCCTGGTGGCGGGAGGGCGGGGCGGGGCGATGGGGATGAGGAAGGATGTCGGCCAGACTGCGCGGAAAGCAGGGTCTGCGCCCCCACGGTGTTCGGAGAATGGCGGTGTGCACGTGGCTCCTGTGGCCGTGTCCAGGCAGGAAGCTCCCTGGGAGCCACTCGACCACGGCACGAGGGGGTGCCAGTGCAGGTCTCGCGGCGGAGGGCGTAGCAGTCTCTCCAGGGTTGTCTCACCAGCCTGTGAGCGAAGGAGCTGGGGCTGGAACCCAGGTTCCCTCGTGCCCATGCGCAGCCGCTCACGGTTTGCTTGGCAAGCGGGCGTGTTTAGCCCCCGGCCCGCACCTCCCCACGGGCAGCTCGGGGTGGGGCAGAGCTGCTTTTCGGTGGGGGAGAGGCCCGGCGGAGGTGGGACTGGAGCGGCTTCACCAAGTGAGACTGCGATGGTGAGGCCACTTGCTCGTCGTGGCCCCCGGATTCCGTGTTGAACGTTGTGTTGGGGTGAGCACCCGTGGTTTTGAACTTTGGTTTTCGTAGGTCTCTCTGTAGTCGGCACCAAACGAGGGAAGCTGAAGTTGGTCCCCGGGGTTGATCAGGCTGTGAGCTCGGCAGATGGACCCGCGAGTTTGCAGAGACCCTCTGGTGACCGGGACATCCTGCCAACATGTGCGAGCCTGTGGCTCTGTGTGGCGCGGCAGGGAAGTCCTCCGGCAGCGGTGGTGCGGGCTTGCGGGCCCACTTCTGTCCTCGCCCGTCTGCCCTCAGCAGGAGCGCCGGGGACACGGGGGCACTGCCTGAGCCGCCCGTGTGCCTGCAGAGCTGTGTCGGCCCAGACGGGTGGCCAGCCAGACTCAGCCGCGGTCCCCGGTGCGGGTCACGGCGATGAGGTCAGTTACCTGGGACCAGCAGGCTCCCTGGTAGACAAGACGCACTTCCGCCCTCCTTCACCGTCCTTCTCCGGCCTCTCGGGTAATTCGAAGTCGTGGTGAAGCACATGTGTCTGTCCAGGCAGTCCACGGTGCGGGTCCCCCACGCCAAAGTCAAGCAAAACGTTTTCATAGTGTCTTGTTACAATCTTAGTAGGTAGCTCTCCCCTTTTTTGAGCAGGAGAAAATCTTTTCTTTCACAGGCCCTTACTTTATACTATAAATGCTTGAGTGGGAATTTAAGCAAGACAAGAGGTACTGAGATGCATTCCTTTTTAATAGCACAAACTAAAATTAAAATGTGTGATTTGTGTGGCTAATCAGAAGACTAGTAGTAATCAGTGAAAGTTGGGTTTTTTAAAAAACCCTCGTACTTGGATAGACTGTTCACCCACTTTATCCCAAGTTGATCGACGCAGTGCCAGGTAAAGAAGTGGCACTCCCAGTGGCCTGAAGTCCCACCCTGCTGTCGGTGTCGAAGCCTCCGCAGAGCTGCGGGGACGCCCGTGCTCCCCGAGGCGCAAGAAGAGCCGCCCGCGTGGAACCGCACGCACGGTCATGGGGCGGCCGCCACGGGCAGACGCTGCCCTGGCTGGTGCCTGCGTGAGGGACTCCGGCCCCTGTTTTTATTGGTTTCCAGGGGTCTATCATAAGGTTGGTTCACCATGTACGCAGTCTTCAGTAGGCACCGTTCAACCCCAGTGGGCTGCCGTGTGGAAGGGGAGCGGCCGTGTCACTTCCCAGCCTTCTGCTGACGCTGGCTGCATCCATGGCGTGCCAGTGGTGTCCGTGAGCGAGGCGGTTTACAGGACGGCGGGCTTTCTCGGCCTCCGGGACACACACGCGAGACTGCTCTGCCGTTGCCGCTTGGCCCACGGGGAGCCGCGGGAAGGCAGCGTTCCCTTAGTTGACCCCTGCACGCCGGGCCCCTCCGCTCGCACCGCCTCACCGCTGTCCCTTTCTCACCAAGGCGTCCCCGGGCGGGCCCCCGCCTCGCCCAGGCCCCTCTGTGCCTCTGCCGCCTGGCACTCCTCTCGGTCCCGGCAGCCCCCCGAGGCCCGGTTCCAAGTCCGCGTGCCAGCCTTCGTGCTGCGGTCAAGACGGCCCACGCAACCATCAGCCCTGGACCAGCTGCGGCGGAGAGCGGTCCCCCTGTACATCCCAGCTGCCTCCGCGGCGTTGTCATTGTCGTGGTCGTCGTCGTTGTCGTGGTCGTTGCACGGAACGTTGCGTCCTCTTGCCTGGTTCGCTTCCCTTGAACACACGAGCGTGCTCACGTTTTCTCTTCCCTGAAGCGCTGCGCCCACACTTCCTGCCCCTCCGGGGCTGGCACGCTCCCTTCCCTGGGGCGTCGGCCGTGCAGACCCGCACCCTGCCTTGTGGCCATCGTGCTGGGTGGCCGCGCAGCCCCCGAGTCGTGGCTTTTCCTCCCTCGCCACCCTCTGCCTGTCCTGCGGTGGCCTCCGTCGTCTCCGTGACAAGGCAGGCCTGGCTTCCTTGGATCCTTTGTGCCTCTTCTATTCTCCGGCTTCAAGCCCTCTTGTCAGCCCCCAAATGTGTGGGCTCCCCGAGGTTCTGCTGACCTTTTCTTCCCGCCCTGCGCCCTCCTCAGTGACCTCCTGCTCCGGGGGCCTCCGAGAGCGTTTCCGCATCTGGCCACGGAGCGTGCAGTGCAACCCGCCCTGCTGGCGCGCCCGAGCCAAACGCCCGCGTCCCTGTCCTCCGCCAGCTGCTTCCGGCTTCCCCGCAGCGGTGCGCGCCGCCACCCCAGCCACCGCGCCTTGGTGCCTCTTTGGCCGCACCACCCCTGTCATGCGCGTCTACAGGAGCTCCTGCGCCAGTTTTTGGTGGGTGCGTCCGGAGAGAGCTGCCTGCAAAGGAATGTATCAAAAACGTGTCAGGTCTTTGTCTCTGGGCAATGGGGTTTTGTATTGTTCGAGTTTTCTTAAAACGGACATTTATTATTTACATGCTTGTTCCCACCCTGTAATCCCGCGCTCGTCCCGAACCTCCCCCCAGGGGGACTCCTGACCATTTCCTCATTTCACTCCTGCGGTCCTGCCTCGGCTCCTTCACCTGGTGCCTGGTCCTTGCTCTGGGAATCTCCCGGATCGTCCCTCAGGGCTCCCCCCAAGCAGGCCTTCATCGGAGACAGAGACGGAGACACCCCTCCCCGCCGAGTGTGCCTTCACCTGCCAGGGGCGCTCCGGTCCCTCTGTCCTGTTCTGTGCTCTGCCCGCTGGTCGTCCTCCGTGGTGTTTCGTGTTAACCCCTTTGTTAGACTGTAAGCTCCGCAGGGCAGGGACTGGGTCTTACCCGTCCTTTCCCACTCATGGTTACAGACTCCCAACTTTTCTCGGGGAGTGACCGCTTTTCCCACCAGCCGGGGTTCTGGGGGGATGGCTGGCATCCTGCTGAGAGTCTGTCCCGCGGCACGGGATGCCAGGACTGGCCGTGATCGGTGCCGGTCCCTCCCAGCCACGGCTCTGTGAAGAAGCCGCCCGTTAGTGCCTGCCGCCCAGACCGCGGAGCTGCTCTGGTCCCGACTCTCCGAGGCCTGGTTCTTCCGGTTTTCTCCGCACCCGCGGGCTAGTGCACAGCCTCACAGTGACCGGCATTCTCTCTCTCTGTCTCTCCCTCCCTCCCTCCCCCCTTTTCTTAAACTGTGAGACAGCCAGTAGTAGTTCCTGTTGCTTCTACCCAAAGTTTTCTAACGGTAGAGCTGTTTGACCAGACTTAATCATTCTAGTTCTTAACACTGATTCTGATGGGCTTTCTTCTTCTTTTTAAAAACAACGAAACAAAACAGCCAGAGACCGCTGCTGCTCTGAAACGGACGATCGGAGCCCTGATGGACCGCGGGGCGATAGTGAGGAACTTGGAGAACCTGGGCGAACGCGCGCTTCCGTACAGGATGTCCGCCCACAGCCAGCGGCACAGCAGAGGAGGGTAAGCTCCCCGGTGCGTCGCCGAGAGACAGACGCCTTGGCGCAGCTCCGCAAAGAATGCTCTTTAACGAATGCGTCTGAGAAACTGCCATACCGCACAGTCAGAGGGCTGCCGGGTGGTGCCCAGGTGCTTCGCCAGGTGACGGTGGGCGGTACCGGCCCCGACGGCGGGGTCCGTGCAAGCACAGGCTGTGCCGGGGCGGTGGTGATGGGGGCTTTCGACGGTGGGGAACTTCTTCCCGTCAGCCCACGTACGGTTTTCCCCGGCGCTTCTTTAACACTGGCCTCGAAGCTGCCTCGGTGAGTGGTGCGTTGTTTGCAGACTCAGCACATTCTTTGTAGGTGTGTAGGTTGCGGATAGCAAGCAAAATGTATAACGAGAACCCAATCCAACCTAATCTAGCCTAATCCACCTTTAAAAAAAAAGAAAAAGATTTTATTTGTTTTTAGAGAAAGAGGGAAGGGAGGGAGAAAGGGAGAAAAACATCAGTGTGTGGTTACCTCTTGAGCACTCCTTCTGGGAACCTGGCCCACTACCCAGGCCTGTGTCCTGACTGGGAATCGAACTGGCGACCCTTTGGATTGCAGGCCGATGCTCGGTCCACTGAGCCACACCAGCCAGGGATAGCCTAATCCACCTGTATCCGCTCAACCAGTCACAATTTTTTGTGATGGAACTTTTTCTCAGAGTATACAGCAGTTTCCTCAAATCTTTTGTAGAACTTCTTTGAGACCAGTGTGTTGAGTTGGTACAAAGCTTCTGGAAGCTCCAGCGGTGTCTTTTTGTGCACCTGGTTTCTGGTCTGGGGGGAGAATCTCTCGCTGGGTTTCCCGGGAGGAGGAGATGGGAGGGTGGGGCCTGCAGTTTAGGTGGCGGACCGGGGCCAGGAGGCGAACTCGGTGGCGGTGGTGTGTCCTTGAGCTCGTCACGAAGCTTCTTTGGTTCCCGCGTCCTGGGACACCGACCTCGGGTGGTGGCGGGCCTGTCCACGTTGGATGTTGGTGTGGGGACCCCAGGAGACGCGCTCTGGAGGTGCGCTCTGTGGCCCCCGGGGGGGGGGTGCGGCCATGTGTAGTTGGGCGGAGCCTGTGGTCCCGTGCAGGTGCCGTCCTGTGCCACCCCGAGACGGGCCCGCACTGCCTGGCTTCTCTTCCGATGGCCTCGCCTGGTCCCGTGCCAGTGTTCTGCTCCTCCAGAACACCTCTGAGGAGAGTGCCTGGCGTTGCTAGGCAACATGGAACACACAGCGTCTGTTTCTCTTCCAGAGTCACAGTAACAGCAAGGGATAGAGGCTGTGTGTTTAAGATTTTTTTTTTAACTTAACCACCAAGGGGTACGGCCTTAACGGCAAAGCTGTGAACCCTTTTGCCCGTATGTTTAAAGAGGCGTGCGTACGTTTGGTCAGGAACAGTGGGCCAGGGTCCCTGATGGAGGGCGTGGGGGGGGCGGTAGTGGGGGTGGGGGGAGTCAGTCTCCTGGCCGCCGCGTGCTCTCAGGGCCACGCCTGCCTGCGCGGAGCGTGGGTGTGACCAGCGCTCCCTGCGCACCCTTCTCTCCGTGCCTGGGTGCGGGGCCTGCTGCCGTCCGTGGGCCTCGCACTGAGACCCTCGGCGCTGACGGGTTTGGTCTCCAGGCCTCTGCGGACGGGCGGTGCTGGGCCCGGGGGTGCGAGTGCTCTTCGGCGGGCGGGACGGGTTCAGATGCTGGAAAGTTACCTGGAGCTGGGCCGGAGCGAAGCCCGCCCTCCCGGGTCCTGACAAGGTGCGTGTGTCCCACGAGCTCTGGGCCGCCGTCCATCAGCCCATCTGTGCGTGGCGGGGTGTTTCCGCCCCTCGGTTCTCTGGGGCTGCCCAGCGAAGGAGCAGCCACACTCGTAACGCGTGTGTGCGTGCGTGCTGCACGTAGACACAGGCGGTGCCGGCCCCGGCTGGGGAGCTTCCTGTTTTCCGCTTGTTTTTCTGGACTGACTCAGTGTCAGCTGTTTATTTGGTTTGCAAGGTAATCTTTTCCAAAGTGTGGTCTGTGCCACGCTAGTCACACGGGTCTGCTCCACCGAAAACTGCGGCATCTGTGTGGCCGGTTAGGTGCGGGGTCCCCGTCCCAGCCCACAGGAGGCGTGTGCTGTCTCTCACTTTGATGGGGCCTGGTGGGCATCCCGAGGCCGGGCTGTGAGAGCCGGTGTGTAGCAGGCTTGCGGAGCCTCGGTGCCCTCCGAGGCACACCTTGCGCGGTGGCACAGTGCGCCTGCCGCTTTCACACTTTGTGGGGGAAGTGGCGTGGCCTAGTGTGGCTCCTGGGTCTCAGGGTGGTTCTTGCAATTGCTGTGGTTGCTGATCCCAAGGCGTTTTCACGTGAATCGGGCCTGGCTGGGTAGTCAGTGGGTAGCTCAGTTGGTTCAAACATCGTCCTGATGTGCAGGGTTGTAGGTTCGATTCCTGGTCAGGATGCATACGAGAATCAACAAATCAGTGTCTCTTTCTCTCCCTTGCCCCCTCTTTCCCTCCCTTTCTCTCTCTGTCTGTAAAATCAATAAATAAAGATTAAAAAAAGAAAAGGGCAGGGGCCCAGCACAGTAGGGGCCACCTGGCCCAGGCCGACGCCCAGGCCTCTCTGTCGCAGCCACGTCCTGTCCTGTTGGGTGGCTGTCTCCGCTCCTCCTTTCCGCAGACCCACCTCTGCCGCACATGCCACGGTGGTCCAGGAGGAAGGTGCGCTTGGGTAGGAGAGCTCCTGCTATTTCAGGGTTACCTGAGGAACAGTGGGGGTGGTACGCTGGGAGTGGTACCTAGTGTGTGTTACTATGTCAGGTCTACCTACGCACCTTATGCCAAAAAAAAAAAAAAAGCCATTTTAGTGCAAATCTTAATTTGGTAGGTCCCTACTTCAGAAACAGGTGACATTGAAGACATCTGTCTGTAAGTTTGTTGTTTCTACCTGGGAACCAATTTTGTCTTTGGAACAACTTAACATGATGGCCAAGTTCTCGGACGGATCCGCAGAGACTTACTCAGCTCCGTCTCGGGGGGCGGGGGGTGGGATTGGCTGGAGCATTGTCTTGTGCCCCAGAAGCTTGCGGGTTCGATTTCTAGTCAGGGCACATACCGAGGTCGCAGGTTTGACCCCTGGTCAGGGCACATTCGGGAGGCGCTGATGGATGTTTTTTCTCTCTCTCACCCCCGCCCCCCGCTGAAGTCAGGACACAAACCCTGGTGTGAGGACTTATAAGAGGTGCTGCTCTGTCTTGCAGCTGGCAGCAGAGTGGAGCCGGGGCCAGGTCGCCTTTGTCAGGGCGGGGGTGGTATTTCAGACAGCTGTCGCTGATCGAGGCTGTTTTCCAGGAGAAGTCACTTGCCATGTCAGCTGTCCCCCAGGTGATGTGACTTTAGGAACACAGAGGAGTTGACCAGGTGCCCCTGTTGCCCTTTGGACGGAGCTGGGGTGCTGAGGATGCTTGGGTCTCCCAAACCAGCGTTCCGGTGGAGGCTTCCGGCAGCCCGCTGTCACCTGCTGTCACCGGGCAGTGTCCGGAGAGCACTGGAGCAGGCCTCGGAGCCGCGGCTTCTTCCAAGGACTGGGGTTCCTTCTCAGCCCTGCATTTGCTGCGGTCTCTTGCAGGACCCCTAGGTTTTCTCTCCTTTGTGCCTTCCCATGCTCCCCAGACACCTCCGTTAGTCTGCTGAAGGGGCAAGGTGTGGCGAAGCGTTCTCACCGGAGTGGAAGAGGGGGCGGTGTGGCAGGTGCAGAAGGGCCAGATGCTCACCTGGACCCTGCTGGGGTCCTGGAGGCAGCCCCCTGCCAGAAGCCCCTTAGCGTTAGACCCGGCTGCAGGGGCTGGTTCGGGGCCCTCTTTCCACTGGGTAGGGCTGGACTGGGGCTGAGGGGTTGCCCGTGCAGGCGAGGGAGCGGGGGAGAGTGCGGCTTGTAGTCCAGCGTGGGCCTGGGCGTGGCGCGCGGATGCCCCAGATTGGCTGCGGCTGCGGCTCCAGGTCTGGCCTGACTGCAGGGAGGCAGGGCTGCCTCCACGGAGGTGAGGTGTGACTAGGTGTGACTAGTGAGGACCTGCTGGCCTGTACCTCGGACGCCCTTCCACTTACGGGTGCGCGGAAGGGTAAAAATAACCGGGTCTGTGGTGCCTCGGTGGAATTTTACCGACTCGCTCCCCAAGTATGTCTGCGTCTTGCTCCAGGAGACCTGGCACCCTTTCCGGGGGAGGTTGATTCTCTTCTGTAGTTTTCCTGTGGGCGGCGGGCCGGCCGGTGCCCCGGCCCCACCCTGCGTGCAGGACTCCACGATGGGCTCTCCGGGCAGCGCTGCAGTGGCCGTGGAGGCGCCTTGGTGGTGGCAGTGCCCTGCGATCTGTAAGGGCTCTGCACCGGGTTTAGTGACTGTTCAGATGTGTGAGTCCCGGCAGATGTCCAGAGAAACGGGCTCTCGCATGCAGGGGGCCGTGGTGTTGGGGCGGGGGGTGTCGTCCACAGCCTCCGAGACGCCCAGAGCCAGTCAGGGGTAGCCGACACGGTCTGGGAACTGGCACCCACGTGGGTCTGTTTGCCGTCTTCCAAAAGGCTCCCAGACACTTTGGCCTCCAGCCCCTCCCCTCCCCTCCCCTCCCCCACCCCGCCCACTGAGCACTCAGCGCTTGCTCTGGTGGAAATTTCCACTTGTCTGCGGGGGGCAGGGGAGGCTGTGAGAGTGTGAGACTGTGACAGACAGAGACAAAGAACATAACTCAAATTCAGGCAAGCGCTTTCTCTGGGAAACTTGTAAACACAGGGCCCAGGCAAGTGAAATAAAAACCGAGGACAGCCTTTACATTTGGGGGCATTGCAGGAAGACACGTTTCCCCCTCGGCACCCGAGGGGGCTGGCGGTCCTGGTGGTCTGTGTAGTTCGTGTATGGCCAAGGGGTCCGAGGGGTCGGGGCCCCAAGGAAGGGGAGCGGAACAGAGCCGCGGGCTCCCCCGTGAAACCGCCGCTGGGGTGGGGGGTTGACCGCGTGCGCACAGTCGGCCCAGGGAGGCCGCTTCTCTGGGTCCCCTCGGGTCACCGTGGTTTCAGCCGCGGTGGTGGAGGGTGCGGGGGTCGGTGAGTCTAAGAAATGCGAGTGCAGGTTGAGTTCTCGTTTCGGAGACCGCATGGGCACGTTCCACCTGAGCGGTGATTCGCCATTCGTCCCGCTGGGGAGCATGGCAGTCTACGATGAGACACATGTCCCTGCCCTGAGCCTCTGCTGTCCTTGCTCCCCTCCTGGCGTCAGTCAGCTCCGCACCTCCACTGCTGCGGAGCCGGTGCTGCCCGAAGGTCAAGTGCTGCTCCACAGAAAAGGAGGTGCTTGGGGGTGGAGCTTGGTTGTGGATGACTGGGTGGAGGGGTCCCTGAGTGAGAACCACACGGGGAGACACACCTTAAAGGGGCTCCTCCCTTTTCTCGGGGCCAGGGGACCGTGGGGCAGAGGGCCCTCAGATTCCTCTGCAAGCGCTCAGCCCCGTTTGGCCCCTTGAACAGCAGCTCATTCCGAATTTCGGAATGGTTTCTCCATGGCAACCTTCAGCAGCATGGAGGGAGGGTTGCCGGGGGAGTGTCAAGGTCACTGCCGTCCACTGGGCTCCTGTTACCGCAGGTGTGCTAGGGCTCTGCTGTCGGGGGAGGACCCTTGCAGCTGGGAGAGGCTGTCTCCTGGCCTCGCCGTCGACGGAGATGCGGGCTGTGCTCCCCCCGTGCCCTCCTGTCTGTGGGAAGTCTCAGGGTCGCCCCCCAGGCCATCTGTCGTTAGGAACGCCCAGCAGCTGGGTGCTGGCTGTCGTGACCGCGTTGTCGCCGAGTGCTGTGGGGGCGGGAGACCTGGCAGGGAGCGGGGCCCAGGTTTCTGCGCTCACAGCGCCCTGGGAGTCCTGCCCCGGCCGCCGGACTGTGCTGAGAGGTCAGGGCCACACGTGCCTCTGTCTGCTTGGCCTCTGGCTGGGGTTTGCCCACAGCGGGTGTTCGCTGACCAGTTCAGTCTGCCCCAGATGGAGAGGTGAGCGCAAAGTGTGGACACTGGCCGCCGCCAGGGAGGGTCGTGGTCCTCCTGCGTGGGCAAGCCACGTGGACCCCTGACCTTGTGCTTGGCCCGCTGAGGCAGACGGGTTTCTGCGGGGCTCTGCTTACTCCTCTCGTGGTGGGAGAGACCACTCGTTTCCTGGGAGGGGAGGCAGGAGGTTCAGCTGGCAGCTGGGAGTGTGACTGCAGGAGACTCTGCGTCTCCCAGCCTCTTCTCCCCTCCGTGCGGTGGGGTCGCCCTTCTGTGGAAATTTCCGTGGTGTAATAAGGACATGGCAGTAAAAGCTGCCTTTGCTCGTGTGAGCCCCAGGCACAGATCAGCAGGTCATGAGCACCAGGGGACTCTGGCAGCTGTGGTGTGGGCACAACCTCATTTGCATCTTGGCCGTGCTCTGTTGGGGCTTGGCTGCCGGAGGAGGGTCCTGGCTGGTGGGGGAGGCAGAGGAGGTTAAAGGAAGTAAACCTAACAGATGCTTCCAGAAGCCAAGCTCCGGATTTCCAGGCCTTCTTCTAGGACTTCTCTTGACTCCTGAGAAACCTCCCAAGTGCCGGCTGCTAGGTAGCGGGAGGTGTGGTTGACAGCCGGGACCTGTGGTCTGGGGCCGGCCGCTCACGCTGTGACCTGGAGCCGGTTGGTTCCCTCCTGCGCAGTGCGAAGGGGTGGGCAGCTTTACCTTCAGGGCGCTCTGCGGCACAGACGTCCCGTGACCCTGGGACCTGTTGGGCCCACCGCCGTCTGCAGCCTCTTGTGTCCGGGAGTCAGGGGACCCGCTCTGTTGGAATCCTGGCTGTGGCCACTCAGTAGCACAGTGACCTTGAGCTGAGGACTTAACCTTCACACAACCCCAGAGGTCTGGAGCAGGAGGAGAGAGGTCGGAAGCTGCTGGAGCCCTGGGCGTTGCCTGGGAGGGGGGCCCACACCAGCCAGATAACCCTCCCCTCCTCCGTCCTGGACGGCCACGGAGTCGGCTCTCACTTCCCGTCAGCCTCTGCCTCGGGCTGTTGAAAAGGCGTCGAGGCACTTGGAAAGAAAGTTCCGGGTAGACCCTTCCCTTTTAATTTCTTAAATAAGAGGTTTCCGGTATGTTTGGCTTCTCGTTCCCGCCCTTGGGTAGCGTTTCCGTCCCTATCGCAGAACGGCATCCAGGGGCCTGGGGTGCATTTCTTGGAGTGACCCGGTGCGGGCCAGGGTGTGGGGCGCGCCGTTCAGGAAGGCCGAGAGCTGGTCTGCGGGCCGCGGAGCTGGTTGTCGGCCGCCGCAAACACGCGTTCTCCTAGAAACATGCCTGTGCCCGAAGCCCACCTACAGAGACCACCTCGGGGGGGGCAGCTGGGCGGGAATCGGGGTGAGGCAGTGCCTGCTGACCCCGCCCAGGGTGCTGGGGAAACTCGGATCCTGGGCCGGAAGGCAGGGCGGGCTGAACGCCCGAGAGGAGGGGACGCCCGTGGGCTTTCTGGGGGAGGGGACCTGGGGCACTTGGGCCTGGCCGTTGTGACGACGGCCGGGTTACCCTTGCTAGGCACTGCCCTCCATGGCCCCTGGGTCACGTACTCACTGCCTCGGACTGCCAGCCCGGGGCTCTGTCATCGCCCAGAGGCGGGCGGCCCTCCAGGGCGGGCGAGGGGAGCGGCAAGCGCTCGGAGGGGGTGCGTGTGCGTTCGAGGAAAACCCGCCCGCCGTGGGAGTGGGTGTGGCGGGAGGGTTGGCAGGCAGCAGACCAGGCCGTGACTTGTCCGTGGCAGCTGGAAATACATTTGGATGAAAGTGAATGGGGGGACACGTGGATGACGCAGGGAGGAGGATGCTGGGGGCCGTGTGGAGTGAGGACGTCCCTGCCTGCAGCCCGGGGTGGCCCTCCTTGTGCGGGGGTTTGGCAAGGACGAGGGCGGCGGGGGTTGGTCACACTCGCTTTCCGGGCATGTTGCAGAGCCCGGCTCCAGGCTGGTGCCCGCCGTGCGGAGCAAAGCGGGTGGGCGGGCTCAGCCCCGGGGAGCGTGCCGGGCCGGCCCTGGTGCGCAGAGCCCTCTCGCGTGGCCGTCTCCCCAGGGCGCCGGGGGCCGGTCGCCGCTCCCAGAAGTGGGCCGACAGCAGAGGCTCGCACACTGGGCGCGCTTCTCAAGGACCCCGGGGTCGTCGTCGGCCGTGGTTGCTCCTGGTCGCCCCCACGCCACCCCAAGTCCTCACCACGTCCCGCCCGTTCCACTCCCTCCACACCCCTTTTCAGTCGTTAGGGAAAGACACTCGTGCAGTTTCATAAGGTCGGACGTGTGTGTGCACGCACGAAATCACTCCGTGGAATAATCACAAAGCCGGCCGCCCTCAGAGTTTCCTCCTGGTTCTTCCGTGCCCCGGTCCCCAGCCTCCAGCAGCCGCCCGTCCGCTTTCTTTCCCGATGGGCTGGTTGGTGTTTTCTGGAGTCTGACTCCCTCTGACCCTAGGGTCTCTCACCCAGTAAGACCACCGTGAGATTCATCGATCGTACTCACCAGCAGTTTCTGGGTATTTCTGGGGAGTGTGCTGTTTGTGGGTGTCCACGTTGCTTCCAGTTTGGGGTTGTGAGACGTAAGGCCGCTGTGAGCGTTCCCGCGCAGGTGGTTGTAGGGACAGAGGCGCGGGTTTTCTTGGGTAAATACCTCCGAACGGGACGGCTTAATCAGCGGCGGACTGTGCGTTCCCACCGGCAGGGCGAGCCGTGCGGGCCCCCGCCATCCCCGCCCGCGGGCGGTGCCGGCCTCTGGCTGGCGTTGACCGCTCCAGCAGGCGGCTCTTTGTGGGTTAGCTTTCGTTTCCCCCAGGACAGAGGGAATGAAACATCTTTTCTCGTGCTTCTTCGCCATTGTGTATCTCGAGTGAAACGCTTGTGCAGATGGCATACCCATTTACAGAGGTTTTTTACATTCAAACATTTAAAGTTCTTTATATTCTAGAAACAAGTCGTTTAGCAGACATGTGATTTACAGATCCAAGTCTGTGGCTTATCTTTTTATTATCTTAGTAGTGTCTTTCAAAA
This sequence comes from Glossophaga mutica, assembly GCA_039655065.1. Taxonomy (NCBI): domain Eukaryota; kingdom Metazoa; phylum Chordata; class Mammalia; order Chiroptera; family Phyllostomidae; genus Glossophaga; species Glossophaga mutica. The sequence continues at coordinate 221,099,143 of CM077304.1, read as the reverse complement.
AGCAGCTTTTAATTCTGGTGGCGTTTAACTTACCACGTGTTTTTCTTTTATGGGTTAGATTTTGGCGTTACCTCTAAGGAGTCTGCATAAACCGAGGCCACAAAGGGTTTTCCGTGTGTTTCTGCTTATCTTTCAGCTTCGTGCTTTACGTATCGACCCGTGTCCCGTTTCGAGTTGACTCGTACGGCGGTACTAAGTGTGGGTCAGCGTTGCTTTTCTGCACGTGGGTGTGGAATAGCTGCAGCGCCGCTCGTTGAAAGCACCGCCCCTTCTCCACGGCACGCCTCGCCTCCCGCGGCTGCCCTCCCTTGCGCACGCGTGCCTGGCTCTGCTGACGGCGCTGCGCTCTGCTCCGCCCTGCCGCCGAGCGCATCCCCCTGCGAGCACCGTGCTGCCCGTGCTGCCCGAGCTTTACGAGAAGTCTTGAAATCAGGCAGTACGTGTTTTTCGACTGTATTCTTTATTAGTTTGGCTGTTTTAGGTTCTTTGGATTTTCGTATGAACTCTAGAATCAGTTTGTCCATGTGTAACAAAGTCTGCTGTGCTTTAGATTTTGATTTTTTTGAATGCACAGGTGAACGTGGAAGACTTGACATCTGAGTAAATCGGACTTTCCCTGCTCTTGGGCAGGGCACACCCCTCCGTCAGTGCGGGCCTTCTCTGCGCCCGTCAGGGCCGGGCGCGGATTCTGGTGGCAGGTCTTGCATTTCGCGCGTCACATTTATCCCTGCGTTTCATCCTTGATTTCAGGGTGTGATTCTTTGTTGCTAGTACGTGGAAATACAGTTGATTTTGGGGGTATATCAATCTTGTATGGAATAATCTTGCTAAACTCACCAGATCTAATACCTTTTACAAATTTCTTCAGTTTTTTAAAATATGCCCAATCATGACATCTGCAGATAAGGAGAGTTCTGCGTCGTCTCCGTGCGTTTTTTCCTGGCCTTGGTGCTGCACTGGCCGGAGCCTCCAGGAAGCGGGCGCAGCAGGGAGATCGGCCGTCCTTGCCTGCGCCGGCTCTCAGCAGGAAAGCGTCCAGAGTCCCAGCGGTCAGCGTGCCGTCAGCCGTGGGCTGTTCGAAGATGCTCGGCGTAAGGAAGGCTGGAGGGGTCCCCCCGGCGTCCTGCGGGCGTTCTGGTCGGCGGTGGGTGGGGATTTTGTCAGTGCCCTTTCCCGTGCCTGTCAAATGAGCGCCCGGTTTTTCTCTCTCAGTTTGTTAGCGTGGTGATGCACGCTGGTCTGCCGGCGTCCAGCCAGCCGTCTGTCCCGGGCCCGACCCTGCCCGGTGCCACGTGTCGTCCCTCCCGTCTGTCGCGGGGGTCGGTCCGCTCTAACTCTGTCTAGGACTTGGTCGTTACGCTCGTGAGGGGTATCGGTCTCCCCGCACCCCCTTTTCTTGTCGGGTCTTGGCCCCAAGGTAGTGTTGGCCCCGTTGGACAAGTTAAGAAGTTTTCCTGTTTTCTGGGCCAGTTCCTGTCGGAACTGGTACTTTTTCCTTAACCGTTTGGTAGAATTCACCAGTGAAGCCATTTGGGTCTGCGGTTTCCTTTGTAGGAAGGTGTTTAACTACAAATTTAATCTCCGCGCCAGGTGGAGGGCTATTTAGGCTTTTTCTCCTTGAGTGAGTTTTGGTAGTTTTTCTTTTTCAAGGAATTTCAGCTAAGTTGTCAGATTTATTGTAAAAATTATGATCTTTCTTTACCATCCTTTTAAGATCTGTAAAGTTGATAGTCGTTTCACCTCTCTTCTTCCCAAATGTTGGTGATTTGTTTCTTGTCTTCGTTTCCTGATCAGTCTGATCAGAGCTGTACCCGTCTCACTGGTCCTCACAGTGAACGAGTGTGTAGTTCCATGGACGTTCTTATTTTTCCGTTTCCTTATTCAGGGATTTCTGTTCTGATCTTCGGTATTTCCTTTCCTTTCCTTCTTTTTCTTCTTCTTTGTCCTAGTTTGCATTTGATTTGCTCCCCTCTGTCCAGCTCCTCGGGTGGAAGCGGGGATCAGCGAGGGGAGGGCTGGCCCGGCTGTGCCCCTAGGTCACACCGAGGGCCGCGGCCCCCCGGCCGCATGCTGCTTTCGTTGCCCGTCAGTTCGCAGCGCTTCGCAGTTTCCCTTGTGATTTCTTCCTGGACCCGTGGGTTCTTCAGGCATGTATCTGGTTTCCAAGTATCTGGGGGGTTTTCCCAACGGTTTTCTGGGTGACTCAGCTCCCCCTAGACTTACCGAGATCCTTTTTATGGCCCAGAGCGTGGTCACCTGTGCTAGATGTTCGGCGTGTACGTGGGAGTGAGTGGCGTGCACCCTGCTGTCGGTGGGCGGAGGCGTCCGCGGTTTTATCGCCCACCGAGAGGACTGTCGCAGGTCCCCTGCCGTGGGGCGGACCTGACCGTTGTTTCCCGCTTCAGTTCTGTCGGTCGTTTTTACTTCCTGCGTGGCCAAGCTCTGTTGCCTGCCACGCACACCACACGTTTAGGGTTGCCGTGTTTTTCCGGGGGGCCCACGGTTCCGCGTGGTCTCCTTCCCCTGGTGACTCAGTTCGCTCCGAGTGTGCGCTCTTACCTTGTTACTGTAGCCACCTGAGCTTTGTTCTGGTTAGTGTTTTTGCATGAAACTTGTTTTTCTGTCCTTTTGCTTTTCGTAATTGTTTACCAGAGTGACTTTCCCACTTGGCTTGGCTGAGAAGGAACGGTCGCTCGGGAAGGTTCCTCACGCCATGTGAGCCCTGTCCGTACGGAATGACCCAGTGCCATCCTTTTGCTGAACGACGTCCTCCCTCGCCGAGTTTCCAGCGCCGGCCTGCCCTGCTGCGCAGAAGACGGTCGCTCTCGTGCTCACAGTGAGCCTTCAGCTGTGCGCCGCGGCCTGCTCTGTGTCCACCTCTGTTCAGGGAGCTGGGGACGCCCGCAGAGCCCTCCTGAGGGCAGCCTGGCGTGGGCAGCAGGCTAGCACAGAACCGTGCCGGCGGTGATAGAGTGCTCCGGGAAAAACAGCATCGAGTAAGGAGACAGCGAGACGAGGCTTGGTGGGTGGTCGTGGGAGGCCTCTCGGGCAAGGTGGGGGTGGGGAGGGGAGGCACGTGACGGAGGCGAAGGTGAGTGGCCGGGCCTCGGGGAAGAACGGCTGTGGAGGAGGAGCCAGGACTGCGGAGGCCGAGGCCGGGCGCGCGGTGGGGCAGGAGGGTGCTCCGGGGGAGCGAGGGGTGCGGGGCCGCCCGGCTGGCTGGGCCCTTGCAGAGTTCTGGCGCTCCGCCCTGAAGACGGTCCTTCAACTGCACCGCGGTCGGAACCGAACAGCGCGGGGCGGGGCTTAAACTTTCGGAACTGCGGGGAGGAGCAGTCAGGACCCCCCTTTGTGTTGTCCGCTTGCTGAGCTGAAGAACCGGCTGGTCTTCCGTGACCCGTGGGCTGCAGGAGAAGCCCGTCCGTGTGGGTCTCAGCCGAGCGAGGGATGCTGAACCCCTTCTCTCACCGAGACGCAGACACAGAAGTTCAGAGCCCGGGATGAAACCACGGGCCAGAGCCGCGGCCCCCGCCACCGAGCGCCTCGCCGGGGAAGGCGCGGGTGGACTGAGCGACTTCAGGCTCGTGCCCCGACCGGGAGCTGGACCGGCGACCTTCTGCTTTTCGGGACGACGCCCAACCCCCTAAGCCATACCTGTCAGGGTTATTTTATGTTTTTGATGTCACATTTGACATCTTTCATCTTAACTAGTTACCATAATGATGATGTTGACCGCCTTCGTCTTTAACCTTCTCACTAGCTCTACAAGTAACGAATCCGTTGCCTTTGCTGTGTGCTCACCTTTCCCGTGAGACTTACTATTTAACGTTCCTTGTTACTAATCAGTGCCCTTTCTTCCCAGCTGAAGGAGGCCCCGCTCCTGCGCGGCTGCTTTAGCGGTGATGAGCCCCTTTCCCCTCCGATCCCGAGCGGTGGCTCTGCCGTCGGATAGTCGCGGTTGGAGGTGGTTTCCCGCCGGCACTCGGCCGCCGCGACACCTGCCGGCGGTCTGACGGGAGTCCCCTGCGCGCGCTCAGGGTTTTCTTCGCGTCGCTGACCTCCGACATTTTAATCGCAGTGTGTCTTGGTGGGGGTCTCCCTGGGTTCGTCTCATTTGGAAGTCTCGGGGCTTCTGAGTCCGGGAGTTTGCTTCCTTCTTCAGGGCAGGGAGTAATTTTTCAAGCCGCTTCCTTTGTCGGTTTTGAGTGTGCAGGGGGCCTGAGGCAAGTCCCAGGCCTTTCTTAACCTTTTCTTTGTGAAGCGTAGCTGATGGTCTTAACTGTGTCTCTTCGGTGCGTTGTTATTTGTAAAATCCTTTGGAAAATGGGAAGACTACCTAATAGACATTTTCACACACAGAACATCAGCTCATGGTTTGTTGAAAAGTTCAGTCTTGTTGAACAGCGAATTCTGTGTCCGCACCCACACTTGAACCACACTTTCTGGTGTTCCCCGCTACACGCAGCGTCCCCGGGTGTCTTTGCTGCCATTCGTGCATCCGGACTCAGGTTGTCGCTGCAGGCCCGTGGGGGCGGGGCGGGGCGGCCGGTCGGCGGTGTCCGTGTGCCGGTGGTGGCTGTGTCTGGGGGGAGCGGGGGAGAGCTTCAGCCAGAACGGTGGCGGTGTTGTGTTTCAGAATGCAGGCATTCATGAATTCTTCTTCTATTGCAGGTATTTCTTGGTGGATTTTTATGCACCAACAACAAGTGTGGACAGCATAATGGATCACTTGTCTCGAGACATCGATGTGATTAGACCTAACATTGTAAAGCACCCTCTGACCCAGGAAGTGAAGGAGTGTGAAGGGATTGTCCCGGTCCCACTCGAGGAAAAACTATATTCCACCAAGAAGAGGAAATGAGAAGATTCACCAGATTTTGGCCTTGTGTTTAATCCACTCGCTTCGGAGCATCGTGGATTAATCATTCGCAAGCTTGGCCTTTGTATTAAGTGGGTCACAGGGCTCCGTTTGGGTTTTCTGGGTGTTGTCAGCTCCTGGTCCCTTCACTGTGAGAGGCGGGGCAGTGACGGGCTGGAGCCACTTTGTAGCCTGCGTGGTTCCAGCACGTGGTTCCTGACTTCGTTAAATTCAACGTGTTTTTGTCAGTGAGATCTCTCTGCCCTGCAACCCTCACATCATTTTAAACAATAAAACATAAAACTGTCTTGGATTGTGAGCTAGTCCTTCAGACTGTATAACTTTGTGAAATAAAATATCACTGTAAAACCATGCTGTATTGTGAGAGTTAACGTTTGATCGAGTAATAAACATGAGTTTTAAAAACCTGGGGAGGTGCTTGGGCTTCACCTGCCCTGGTGCAGAGCCCTGCCCCCCGGCCTCGCAGCTCCAGTGGCCCCGAATGCCGGGGTGTGGGCAGTGGGCTGTGTTTCCTGGAGACCAGCCCGGGTTCAGAGACGCGGAGGGGCCGGGAGGAGGCTGCCCCTGATGCCCGGGCGTGCTGTGAGATCAGCGCCTCTGGCCACTGGGTCACAGTGGGTGCAGCTCTCCGCGGAGGGACACGTGTGTGCCGTGCAGCTGCGCTCTGGCGAGTGAGGGTCCGCCACCTCCCTGGGCTCGAGGCCTGGGTGGGTCTCTCCAAGCACCCGCCACCCTTGAGCTCTGCTTCTGCCTGCTGCGCGCTCCCCGATGAGCCTGGCACCAGCCACCCTGGAGTGGGCGCTGCCCCGAGAGCTCGCCGGCTTGGCGCCTGCGGCGTGCCGGGCTCTTGGTTTAGGAAGACTTGCAGGGAGATACATCTCTTTAAAAATGTTTTAAAATTTGAAACTTTTAGCTCTATTTTTAAAAAAGACATGTAGAAATAGATGTTTGGAGGGTTACTGCTTTGGCAGGGGAGAGGCTGGCTTTGGGATGTTGTATTTTGAGACCAAGAACAAACTAGTCTTCGCGTGACATGGGTGCAGGTAGGGTCGCCATACTCAGCAAGTAGAAATGCCGGGTGCCCGGTTACATTTCGCGGAAAACAACAAGTCATTTTTTTTTCCGTAAGCACCCTCCAAATACTGCATGAAACAATTAGAGCAAAAAAACGCCGATGGATTACTTGAAATTCAAGTTTACCGGGGTGTCCTGTGTTTTATGTGGCAGCTGGAGCGTGACTCCCACAAAGACGTGAGCAGTGCCCAGCCAGGGACAGGGGCTGCTCTGTTCTGCGCAGCCCTCGAGGGGGACGGGCGGTCGGCACCCAGCCCCGAGGCCTTGCCGCTGACGACCTCGTCCGCGCGCGGCAGGCCGGGCGCCCGTGGGGGTCGCGGAGCAGCGCCGCTGGCGCGCTGCGTGTTGTCGCAAACTCGTTTCCTCGACCCAGCCGAAGACTCCCCGAGAAGCTAACCTGTCCTCCGCTCCCGGTCAGTGCCAGGCGACCAGTCCTGCGGACCTGAGTTCGCAGCACAGTCTTAGAATCAGTAAGCGGTCCCCGCCTGCGGAAACCGTTCTTTAAGGAGCTCTCCGTGTGGTGGTGCCCCAGCCCCCAGCCCCGGGAAGCTTGTTCCCAGGGGCGCAGCTTCTGCGGTGGCTGCAGATGAGGGCTTTTTCTGGAACAGCTTCTGGTGACCCTTCCGTGTCATCGGAGCTGGCGAAGGGGAGGAGTTTGACCAAGCTCCCCACCTGCCTGCGTGCCCTGAGCGGGTCTTGAAGCAACCCCGCTGCCGAAGCCTCTGTGTGTGTCGAGTGCTGGGGCGGAGCCACGTTCTAAGGGGGACCTCCAGCTTTGTTACCCGGTCCATGCAGATCCTGTGCAGGCAGGAGGGGCCCCGGCCGGCCGGGCCCTGCCTCTGGGTAACCTCTGCTGAGACCGGAGCTCAGGGAGGGGTGCGGGTCAGATGCTCGGAGAGCCCAGGGGAGCCCCGTGGCTCCCTGCCCCCGGGCTTCCTCCCTCCGTAACTCTGCTGCTGGGCTCGGCCCTGGAGATCAGATTTGTGACTTGCTTAAAAGTCCAGACAATCTCCAGCTTCGACTTCCCCCAGAGGCTGAAAGTTAACAGATGCCTGTGAAGAGCAGTAGTTCAGTGGGAGAGGGTCGTTAAGAAGTGTAGGCAGGAAGGAGAAGGGATGAAGTGGAGGTGACCTGGGAAATATGCGACTTCCCGTTTCAGGAGGAGCTTCCTGAAAGTGCAGGACCCCGGCCGGGACCCGTGGGCGCCGGGAGCACGCCCGGCTGCCGGGCGGCACGTCTGCCCCCACGCGGGTGCCCTGACGCTTGTTTCGCGCACGCTGCGTGCCTCGTGCCGTGCCGTACACGTGCTGCCTGCCACGCTACCCAGTTCTTCCAGCAGCTCTGCCCAGGGGTGGGATCATCCCTACTTTCTGAGTGAGGGACGGGCTCCGAGAGACCTGCTGGTGGCCCCCAAGGTCTGAGTGACAGCGAGGACCTTGAACAGGAGAACCCTGACACCAGGTGGTCTTCTCCACGCAGGAACGCAAGCTTGCCCCCGTCCTCGCCGGGGGAACGGGTCGCCTGGGGGCCTGGGGTGAACGCTGGCCACTCAGGTAGTGACGCTGGTCCCTGTGTCCGGACTGCGGCGCTGGCACTTTCTCCTCCTGCGCTCACCCGAGCAGAGCGTCGGCTCGGGTCGCGTCCGGGCTGCGCGCTTGCCGTCCGAGGCTCAGAGGCACTGCTCCGGCGGCCCATTCCTGCGGTGGACGTTACACAGCAGGGCAAAGGCCGTCTTGTCCTCGTGGGCTGCTAGGCGGGAAGGCAGGAGAGGGCGTGTGCTGCCGACGTGGCGTGCTGCAGCGCGGGGGGGCGGAGAGCGCCGTTAGGGAGCGACAGCGAGGCCGAGACAGAAGCGTGAGGACTGGGCCCGTGACAGCAGAGGCAGGCACCTTGAGGCTCCGAGCTGGACAGCAGGACGGAGGGAGCGGGGCTGTGACGGCACAGGGAGAGCCCAGCTCTGAGAGACGAGGCCCCGGGGAGCGGGGGCCTGTGGAGGTGGAGGGGTCCCAGCGGCACCGGTGGCGGGGCCTCAGGTGTGGGAGGCTGCGGAAGCTCCCTCTGCGCTTGTATCCACGGGAAAGGGAGCCTTCTGCGGGTTTGTCAGCCGCAGTATTCGGGGCCCCCCCAGCTTCCAGAAGGCCTTTGGCGTTTGTGTGAGGTGGGTGGGGAGTCGGAGAGTGAGACGGAGGGCCCAGGACGCTGCTCCCCGGAGACACACGTCCCAGGAGCGTTGGGCCAGCCCCTGCGTCAGGGCCCGCCCAGCCCCGGGCGGTGGTTGTGAGGACCGCGGTGGGACGTCTGCGGAAGGACTGGGGTGGGGGTGGGGAGCGAGAGCTGGGCTCCCAGGTGTCTGCGCGAGTCTAGGAGAGCTGCTGCCCCCCAACGCCTAGGGGGTAAACAGACCTCTTCTTCCTCACGGCTCCGGGAGGCCACGGCCTGCCCGGTCCACAGATGGGGTACCTGGGGCCCCGAAAATCCTCGACTTGCCCAAGGCCGCAAAGGGTTGGATGGGCGAGTCGAAAGCACTTTTTGGCCCACTGCACCTTTCTGGGGGTGGGCACTGCCGGTCCCTGGGGTGCAGGCCATGCTCTGGGGGGGCGGGGTCCGAGCGGCCCACAGCCCGGCCCGCCCTGGCCGCACCCGGACCGAGGCCCGAGCGCCCCTACTGCGGGAGGGGAGAGTGGATGTAGGAGTCCTCGGAAGCCCTGAGAACAGCAGCAGCAAGCACTGGTGCGCCCTGGAGACCTGGCCTCCTTTCTGCGAGTTTCCCCTGCTCCGTGACTTCCCACGGCACTCCCTCCCCGCCCCCTGCCCCCCCTTGCCCCGACTCTGGGGCAGCCCTGATGGAGGGCACACTGCAGCCCTGGGCCGCCCAAGGGCCGTGTCCCCGACCTCAGGCTCTCAGACAGGGAGGGCAGAAGTCGCTGGCCGAAAACAGGCCATAGTACCAATAATAACTGGGAGTCACACCAAGAACTGGATTCGTTAATACTTGGGTCGGGGGAGGGCGTCCCGGCAGAGGTGGTGTGTAAGCAGGCGTAGGGACAGCTGGGGCGGAGGATGGCAGGTGGGGGGTGGGAGGTGGCAGAAGTGCAGCGTGTGTTTGGGTGACGCCTGGAAGCAGGTGGAACGGGGGAAGGAGCTTGGGGGCGGGGCCTTCGGGAGGCGTCTAGGTTTGCCATCGGCTGGTGAAGAGACATTTCCTGGGTGCTAAAGATTTCTCGAACTGAAAGGGTAATTTCGAAGACCTGAGAAGGAGCTCTGTGCGTAGTAACTTGGCAGAAAATGTGCCTCCTGATGGACCAACCCCCCGCTGCCCACAGACTCCTGGGGAAGGATGACCGCCCAGATTCCCCGGGGAGGATCACAAAGAGGGCTGGGGCGGGTGTTCGATGTCTGCCTGCAGGAGACAGGGGCCCGGACGGTGCCCAGTGACCCCAACTGAACCGGGTGCACCCCACCCGAAAGGCCGGGGGGTGGGGGGGACCGCCGGGAAGCAGGCATGGTTCTCTGCTTGCTGCGGTCTGGGCCTCGGCCTTTAGTGTCAGGAGGGCTCAGCGAGAGGGGGGCGCACCTGGGACCGACTCAGACTGGTGCCTGCGCACACCTGCTCCTGCCTCACACCCGGGAGCGGGCCAGTATGGCGTTTCTGGGGCAGTGGGTGGGGTTGTTGGTCCCCTAAACCATGCAGGAGGTGAAGCAGCACAGGACTTGGGGCCAGAGACCTGGGTGGCCCTGCTTGCCCACCCACCAGCACGCGATCTTGGCCGGTTTTTTACCTTCTCTCGGCCTCGGGCCTCAGCATCTTTACATGGAAAACGGCCCCGTGACCCGGCAGGTCTCACTGGGCCCAGGTGGCTGACGGTCATTTCACCGGTGACGGGAGAACCTGGTAGCTGGCCGGGCAGGGAGACGGGGAAGGTTCTCCCTCTCTGCTACTCTTTCCCACCTTCTGACCAGCAGGGCTGGCTCCTCGGCCTGCCGGTGGGGGCAGTGGGGCGGTGACTCGGATCCCAAGCAGCCTGGGTCCTGCGCTTGACCACAGGGAGACAGCAAAGGGGGTCCCAGCGGCAGCACAGTCATCTGCCGGGCGTGACTCGCCGGCACTCTCTGTTCCCAGGATGGAGTTTTAAGGGACACAGAGCCACAGCAGGAAAACTGTAGTGACGAAGAAATTTGTAGGAGGTGGCAAGTCTGGTTTGGGGGAGCCGGGCCACGACCTCAGAACCCAGCCCTGGAGTTGGTAGTAAGAGCGGCCGTTCCTAGCTCACCTTCCACGCTCCCGGCTGCCCCGAACCCGGTGGGGAGATGAGCAAGAGCCGAAGCCGGTTGCCTCTCCAGAGCGCTCAGGGCTGCAGCTGAACCCTGTCCCCGCTCCCCCGGACGCCAGCACTAGGCTGCGCCTCTGGGAAAGGAGCTGCGGTTTTGCCCTGCGTCCCCGGGGAGGTTTGCGGGGTGACTCTGCTGTGGTGGAGGGGACAAGGGCGCTTTGCACGTGGACGCGGCCTGAAGCAGGGATCGTGTGAACCGCACTCTTGGCCTCTCCATTCCGGGGCACCGTTTGTCCAAGTGGGTCCTTGGGCGCCAGCGGCTCCCTGTGGGAGACGAGACTGGCTTTTCTGACGGACATCGAACTCTGCTACCCGGTGCAGTGCAGCCTCAAGGTCGGAAGCTTCTGCGTGAGCAAATTGGCCTCCTCGAGAAAATGTAGCTCACCACATCAGCACTCGTGGTGTTTCTGCAGCCGTTCATGGCCAGAGCGGCAGAAACTTGAGTCTCCGCGTGAATGCACTCCCAGCCGAGGTCGAGCCAGGGGACGCCGCGCCGTCTCGTCCCACCTGTTACGCTGCCGGCACGGGCCTTCTCCGTGGTCCCCGAGCACAAGGAGGCGGTGGGCCTTTCGGAGGAAGTGGGTGTTAGGTCAGCTCGTTCAGGCTGAGGGACGGTGCTTTTGGCCTCGTTCAACAACGTCTGTTCGATAAGGCGTCTGGAAATGAGCGCGGAGCGAGACTGCCTGTGGCCAGCTGGCCTGCGCGGCCCAGCCCTGCGCTGCCCGGGAGCAGCGGGCCGGCGCTCTCCGAGTCCCCGCTGTCGGGAACATCCTGGGCCGTAGCTCCCGAGTACCGAGAGGGGGCTGTGCGCCACTCGGGTTTGCGCCCTCCGCCTCACGAAGCCCGAGCGCCTCGGTGTCTGGGCCCCGCAGGCTCCGCTCTTCCCGACTCGGGGCTCCTGTGGCCTCCGTCGCCGGTTCCTCCTCACTCCCTGACTCTGAGTGTCGGGGTGTCCCGGGTGACCTCGCTGACTCTGTGGGTTTAAACATCTGCGCATCTGCACACGTGCCCACGCCCACGCCCACGAAGGCTCCCCGCCTTTTGTCCGCAGTGTGGCTCCCCCCTGAGGCTCCACGGGGCTGTGTCCACGCCACGTCCCCCCTCAGCCCTCGCACGTCCAGCTGAGCTTCCCCCCAGCCCGCTCTTCCAACAGTCTTCCCTGCTTCCCACTGGCCCAGCCAGAAACCCTGAAATGGCCCCGGGCCCATCACTTTCATCCCCATCCCCATCCCGTCTCCGCTGCAAATCCGGTTTTCTCACCTTCAAAACCTATCTGGAGGCCCGCCGGCTCTCGTCTCCCGCACCACCCCCACCAGGGTCCGAGGACCCTGTAACCAAGGACCCCAACACGGGCAACTTGGAACCATAGCCGTGTGCTCTCTCCCAGCTCCGGAGGCCGGGAGGCCCAAATCGAGGCATCTTCAGGGCCGAGCTCCCTCTGGAGGCTCCAGGGGAGGGCCCTTCCTGCCTCTCCCAGCTTCCGGGGGCTCCCGACATTCCCTTTGCCTGGGGCCCTCCCCTGTGCCTGTGTCTGTGTCTCCTCCCCTCCCCCCGGGACACCAGGTTTTCATTTAGAGCCCGCCACAGGGCCAGGATGATTTCGCCGGGAGCTCCTTAACTGATCAGGTCCTCACAGATGCTCTTTCCCGAAGACTCCCCACCCCGCCCCCACCCCGCCAAAGCAATCGGAATGACCACTGGGGCTGGTTCGGAAAGTTGGGGTGACTGTGTCAAACTGGGCTGTAGGGACAGTGACAGTCTGAGGCTGTGACCTAACAGGTGGGGAAGGGGACACAGCTCTGAGCGGGGGGAGCCTGGGGACCCCCAGCCATCACTGGGTGAAAAAAGTAGCTTAATGCCCTGGCTCAGGGGATGGAGCGCCGGCCTGAGGACTGAAAGGTCGTTGGTTCAATTCCCGGTCATGGCACATGCCCGGGTTGCGGGCCAGGTCCCCAGGTGGGGGCGTGCGAGAGGCAACAGATCCGTGTATATCTTGTGCATGGATGTTTCTCTTCCTTTCACCCTCCTCTGCCTCTAAAACTACATAAAGGCTTTTATTTTTTAAGTAGCATAAGAGCAGTGCAGTCCAGCCTGATTTCTTCTTTAAGAAAATTAGGAAAAAAGACCAAAAAGCTAAGTATTAATATATGAGCCTTAGTTGTCTCTGAGAAGTATGATGGTGGGTATTTTTTATTTCCTTTTTTTTGTTAACTATAACTGATACTTTTTAAAAAACAATGGCTATGTGCTGAAGAGTAAAGTAGAAATACTTCCAATGACGATAAAGAAAGACCGAGCAAGCAAAACAACATGAGAAACATCTGGGCGGAGCGGGGCGGGCTGGGCGACTCAGCTCCGCTGCAGGTGTGAGCAAGGCCGGGCTTTGTTCAGAACGAGGGGCCACGGTTGTGCTGGAGGTGGTGGGCCTGTCCCTCATGTCCTCATCCCTGGGGACCTGCTGATGCTCGTTCTGGCCTCAGGAGGGACCCAACAGGGCTCGGTCAAGCACGGCTAATAGTAGAATTAAGATGATGATAACAGTTCAAATTATTTAGCCTAAAAGAAATTATGGCCTGAAAATTGTCTTGAGTGAGTAAAGAGGTTTTAGATGAAGACACTGATCAATTGTGACCATTTTCACAGAGGCTAGGAGTGCGGGGTGCGGGGACATGGCCTTAAGTTGACTGAGAGCCTCAGGTAGAGATGCTTGCCCGGGCTGACTGCAGGCGTGCCATGCAGGACACACCATCTGTCCTAGGAAATCCAGGGAGACTTTCTAGAAGGTTCCTTGACATGCCTATCTTAGGCTGTCTTTTTTTTTTTTTTTTAATATTGCTATAGTTTTCTTTTTAATTTTTATTTATTTATTTTTAGAGAGAGGGGAAGGGAGGGAGAAACAAAGGGAGAGAAACTTCAGGGCACGAGCGATACATCGGTTGGTTGCCTCTCACACGCCCCCGACTGGGGACCTGGCCCGCAACCCAGGCATGCGTCCTGACCAGGAATTGAACCGGTGACCTTCCCCTTCGCAGGCTGACGCTCCATCCACTGAGCCACACCAGCCAGGCCCCGTGATGTCCTGATGAAGGTGTAAACTCACCCCGTCTGTTCCCGAGCAGCCTGTCCTGGAGCGTAGAGCTGTCTGCAGTCCTGGCCAGGTCTGGCCGCGGGAGCGCTGGTGGCCATCTGTGCGCTGGGACCGCTGAGTCACGCTGGCACATTGTCCCCACGCCGATGGGCACTCTGGTCATCGGAGCCTAGTGGAGTGTGAGTGATGCGCTAAGGTTTTCCTTTTCTCTTCGCTGAAGTTCCAGAGCAGGCTCCCGCAACGGCTGCTGAGTTCTGGGAGGGAACACGCCTGTGTCTGAGCCTGCTGTTGACTCGTCGGTAAATCCAGACACGGCCAAGGTCCATGTCACGGCGGCTTCCTGCCCCGGGAGAAACGACCACCACAAGGGTGACGGCTTTCTTGCTTTCTTCCTGGGTCGGCCATCGAGCAGCTTTGGGTCCCGTCAGGTGACCCAGCAGTCATTGTCACATGCCAGTGGACGCCACAGAGGCACTTTGAACCCTCTTCTCTGTCCCTCTGGCTGGCTCACTGATGTGTTGACTAAGCGTTGCACGCATGTTCACTCCACGTTTGTAGAGAGACACGGGTTCAACTTTCGGAATTAATTCCTTGACAGGAAGGAGGCGAGGGGACGTCGGCCGTGAGAGCGCGGCATCGACTTCCATCTGCGCGGGTGAGCACACGGTCACGCCCCACGCGGGAGCACCCCTCCGTTCTCGTGCACCTTGGGTTAGCCAACCCTGGGTGAACCAGAGGTAACAGGGCTTTCTCCAGCCTTAACGGTCAGCTGGGCACGGTCTGCGGGGCTGGGTGTGCGTGGGGCCCTCGAGGGAAGGAAGGACTTCTGAGTGACAGAAGGATTAGGAATCTGAAACGAGCCCTGACGGACGCGCCTGTCGAACTGGAGCATGGGATTTTGGAGGCAGAGGGACTCACGGGACATCGAGGTCAAGGCTGCAGCGGAAGGTGGCTGGAGCCGGGCCGAAGGTCATCGGGGTAGAGGAATTCAGGCAGAGAGAGGCTGGGAGGCGTCCTGATGGTGACAGAAGCTGGTGGCGGCCGCAGAAGCCCTGCCCTGTGCCGCCTGGCAGAAGTGGGGTGTGGGAGGGGAGCCCGGCCTGAGTCGCCAAGGATGACACGAAAAGGCTTGATTACAGCAGAACGGGGGTGGGGACACGGATGCCACAGAACTGCAGGGAGACAGACCGAGGGTCTGGGACAGAACTGGCGGCCAGAGGAGCCAACAGTTTGGACCACGACCCAAACAAAGGTCCTGAGATGAGAGGCGCAAGTGGAGGCGGTCGGCCACGGGAGGCCCGGCTCTCCTGACAGGTGTTTGGGTGATGCGGGGCACGGTATCGGCACGCGGTCACCGCCTGCCCTGCCCCAAGGCCCCGCCGAGACACAGGTAAATCTCAGCCACCAACCTGCACCGTGTTGCCATCTCACCCTGTGCCTCTCCAGCCTCCTTGTCTCACCGGGGTTAGCTAAATCAGGACTTCAAATCCTCCCAGTTTGATTGGTCCAAAAGGCACTGTCCCGATTGGTCAAAATAGAGCCTTGCTTGGTGAAGATGTTGATAGGGATATAGCTGCACAGCCCCGATTGGATGGGGAAGCCTCAGTCTTGTTGGTCAAAACAGGATTCCAGGAGCTCCTGTGTGAGGGCTGGCTCGGAGGGCCGGAACCCAGTGCAGGCGCGCAGCTGGCTCGGTGCAGGCGGCTCGGTTCGGGCTTCTCCGCAAAGTGCAGGTTGCCTGGGAGGCCCCTGCTCGGAAATGGCTGCCGGGCTCTGCTTCTGTGTTTTTTCGTTTGAGCCCATTCGCCACCGGGAGCCCTTTTCAGTAGGTCTCTTCTTTCTCAGGGTTCATACAACTATGAAAGAGAGAAAACGGGAAACTGAGGATCCTTACCACTTTGATTAAACGTAGCTCTAACCCTAGCTCTAGAAACACACACACACACACACACACACACACCCTTAAAAGGTTGAGTCTTTCAGTCATCGGCCACCCTCCAGAGGCTGCAGATGACAGCGGCCTGGACCTCACCGATGGTCACGAGGTCAGAACCTCTGCAGACTGAAGACAACGCCTGGACCTACGTCACGTGCCAGCTCCTGAGCCCTAAGGTCGGAGGGCCCCCCTGGCTACTCTCTCACGAGACCAGACAGAGAGACACGGGGACAGGCCTCGGAGCTGCCCTCCGCACCTGGAGAGATGACTCGTCACCCTGACTTCGCCTCCAACAACCAGCTCCCAGCACGACCCCAAACCCTAACCCCAGGGCCTTCGCCCTACGGGGTCTGTGACCTACTCACCATCGGGGAGCTGGGGCTTCCGTTCTCCCCTGGTGCCATGTAGGACCAAATAAATAGGCAGTATCCCCCGCCCTGCAGTTCCGGGGTCTGGGGTCTGGCTCTGCCGGCCTCGGGTGGACAAACACCTTCTGTTCTGTAACGAATGTAAAACTCAGGATGATTTCGCTCTGTTCTGGTTTAGAACCCTGAAGCTGAGGACGCTCAAGGCTTCGGAAAGTACACCAGTTCACGGAATTTGAATGCGGCACACTTACCGCTCCAGGAGGCCCGTTTCCTAGGAACACGCGTCATTGGAATGCCCTGCCCACGCTGAGGCTGGCCCGTCACCCGCAGAGCCCCAGGCTGTCACCGCCGCTGAGGCGCTTCCCCACCCCCCCCACGGGGCGTAGAAGTCACCTGCCTCCCTGGTGTACAAACTGCTGACTTCATTTCCTCCACGTTCAGGTGAAACAAAAGCAAGTTCAAAACCCCAGTGGCAGCGGCTCTGACTCCGGAGGAACCGGACTGATTAGATCGCCCCGGGACTGCTGGTGTTCTGTGCACTTCCTAGGATCCGGCGAACCTTCGTTCCCAGGGTCGCCAGAGAGACGCAGGGACAGGCCTCAGAGCTGTTTGGTCAAAGGCTCACTTCGCCCAGCGCGGCAGGGCTGAGTCCCAGGGAACCAGAATTTTCTGAATGCTTCGGTTTGCTCCTCTCTCTGTATTAAACGCACTGCCCTGCCCGTTCAGTCGGAGACCTGCACGGACCTGCGGCGACCCCCAGCTCTCTGTGGTGCGGGTTCTCCAGGCCCCCGCTGCTCCGGGGACGCCTGGGCCTGGGCATCCCCAGGAGAGCGGCGGGAGGGTCCTGCCTTTCCGCTGTTGGTGAAAAGTCTGCCCCGTGAATGTGAAGCAACGCCATTGAGGACGGCATGATGGTTCGTTCCTGGGGCGCATTCTTTTTGGAAAGTGCCTGTGGGCTGTTCAAAGTGGCTGCCCTCCGGCTCTGGTCGTCACGCTGTGTCCCCTTCCACGGTGTCCCTCTGACGCCCCCCCCTCCAGTTCCCCCACCTCGTCTTCTCGCATTTTCTGCCTGCTGTCGCTCAGCTGTTGCTCACGAGTAGCACATAACAAACGGTGCTTTAAAACTCGGTGGAGGAACTTAGTTCATTTATTGAGATGTCTGACGTCTTTGGTCTTATGGTTTTATCATATCTCTTTTTTTACACTATTTATTAAGATTTCTTTTTGCCTCTTTTTTATTATCCTCATTTTTTTGGATGGGTCAAGCTGTTTTTGTTTTTTTTTATTCTCTCTACTCATCTTGTCCCCTTGTCACTGGTAAGTGGAAGTTCATCTGTGTATCTTTTTTTCCGATTTGATTTTCATTAATTCAGAGTAGCCCCGAGTCTTTTCTCAAGAATGGAGCAGGGGCCTTACACGTACCGAAATCCTTGCCATTCCCAAGTGTCTCTCCCTGCCTCCCTTGTGCGTGCTATTGGCCAAGCAGAGGAATCTGGGACCAGAGCCTTCTCTCTCCAAAGCCTCGCGCCGGGCTGCCCCGCCCCCCGGGCTGCAGGGGTTTCCGGTGAGGGACCTGGTGCCGGCGGAACCCTCTTCCCTGCGTGAATATTTTGTTCTCGTTCTCTGGGAGCTGGAGTTTGGGGATGTCACCAGATTGTGTCTGGGTGTGATTCGTTTTTGCTTTTGAAATTATTATGATTGATTTTACTTGGTACTTAAAGTGTACCTTCTGATCCCAAAACCGGTCTTTATTCGTTACGGAGCATTTTCTTCCGCTTGCTTTTCAGGTTTGTTTCTCTTCTCCTGGAACTCGAACATCCAATAGCCAATATTCCCCCAGTGTGCCATACTCTTGCGTCGGTACTCCTTAGCTCTCATATTTTCATCTATGATTTCCATTTCATTGAATTTTTGCTCGGTGCCCTTGAGGTCAGACCGATCATCGGTCACTCAGACCGGCTCGTCTGTCCGCACCATGTGGGAAGCTTGGGGCTGAGCGATGGCTACAGGCTGTCAGCGAATCACATTTTTGCGCTCATTGCTGGGGGGTGGTTTGCACCTGGAGGCAGTGGGGTTCCCAAAGCCTCGGATGGGAGGGTACCCTGGAAAGGGGGCAGCTTCTGCCCCTGAGACTGGCCCCAGATGGCGTTTTCAGTCCGATTGACCCCAGGGATGAAACCTGTCTCTAGAGGAAGTAGCAGCATCGATGGCTTTGAAGTGGAGTGGTCTCTTTGACCCTGGTGGTTATTTCGTGGGACCACTTCCTTTTCCCTTGCGTGCTCTGTGTGTGGCCTTGTGCGCTGGCCACCAGCCCCCCACACGTGCGGGGTGTTGCTCCCTTTGTCCGTGGCGGAGCTTCTTCCTGGGCTCGGGGTGCCATTCACCTTCCCACCTGCATCAGTCACCTCAGGTGTGGATTTCTCACGGTTCTGGAGGTTGGAAGTCCAAGATCAAGGTGTCGTTAAGTTCGGTTTCTTCTGAGGTCACTCTGGCTGGCTTGCAGGGGGCCCCCGTCTCCCCACCCTCACACAGCCGCCCTCTCTCTGCGCACATTCCTGGTGTCTCTGCGTGCGTCCGGATTCCCTCTTCTGTTGTCCAGGACAGAACAGGTCAGAGCGGATCAGGGCCCCCGCCAATGACCTCGTTCGACCCTAATCACCTCCTCAAAGGCCCTGTTGGCAAACGCAGTCACAGCCCGAGGTACCGAAAGTTGGGGCTTCGACATGTGAGTGTGGGGGACCCAGTTCAGTCCACGGCACACTGCTGAGGCTCAGCGCAGGTGTGGCCCACAGGAGATGCTCAGTAACGTTAGGTGTGGGTCTGGACGCAAGTCCCCTCGTCCGTTCTCTTTCCCCACTTTGACTTTGAAGCAAGTTGTGCTGCATGGCACTGCACCCAGAACTTTCTTAAGATAAATTAAGTGAACTATTACTGCTCTACTGTCTGTTTTGTTCTTACCCAGTCAGAATTTGCGTAAAAACCTCTGTATTGGTGTGACTACACAGTCCTTTCCTTCTTTCTCCCCCGTTCCCTGCCCCCCACCCGCCACCGTCCTGTTGCCGACAAGGAAGTGCCTGACTCCGTGCCTGGAGCCAGGCTCACCCTCGGCACCGTCCTCTAGGCTTCCCCAGCAGCCTCACGTGAGCTTGTCTGCGGGGACTTACCTGCCCTGGGAGTTTAGTTTCCCCTTTTATTTCTCAGCACACTTGCCTGTTTCTTCCTGTTTATTTCCGTGCTCTGCCCCAGGCTCTGACGACTTTGGCTTTTTCAAAAAGCACAGAGGAATGCATTATGCTGATGGGACCTGTTAACAACATGTGGTTTTTCTTCTAATTCATAATAATGAAAAGATGGAAGTAAAATTTTTCCCCTTGGCCATTTTATTCTTTTGCATTCCCAACTTTCGTAGTTTGCTGTTGGTCCCCTGATTCAATCTCTGATCTCTGGAATAGCAATTTAAAACAGCTCTCCCACGCCGTACTCGCCCACAACAGAGCTTGCTGCCGACGTACGAGATGAGCGGGCTCCTTTTCCAAACAGCAAATGCCTGCGCGGCAGGGTCTACGCAGGCAGCCAGCATGGAGCCCTGGAGCTGGGGTCTGTGATGGGTGTCGCCAGGAGAACAGCCTCCATCGGACCTGGGACTTCACTGAATTTAACAGTCTGCAAGTGCGATCGAACAGCGCCATGCGAGTCTCTTCTGCGCACGGTCTGAGGGGCAAGAGGAGTTCACATCCTGGCCATTCTGGACTTCGAGCTGCGACCCACACTTTCTGCACTCTCGTCCTTTTCTGGCTCACGAACATGACTTTCCAGCTGCTGAGGCACCCTTTTCCTGCTCTCGGGGAAGTGGTCTCTGATCCCGCTCTGGCCTAGCGTGGTCCACGGGCCTGCAGAGATACGGGCTGCTCCTCTCAGCACGTATAATGCTGACTGCATGTGGCTGATGACGTCTCTGTCCCTCCCTTTTGGCCGAGGGTCTCTTCTGTGCCATGGACCTGTTCAGAAGCTGATGGGGTCCATGGTTCTTATCCTAGAGTCATGTTTTTAATTGCATGAAATAAAACACATTGGGTGGACCAGGCACCTCCTGCTTGGTCTCCCAGTGAGTGCCGCTCTAGAAAGCAGGCGGGATGCATGGAGGCGTGGCTTGCAGACTCAAGAAAGGAAATGGTAGCTGGCAGGTTGGAGAAGAAGACAGGATCTGAAGTCCTTCCGGTGAGTCGCCGTCCCTCCCCCTTCAGAACCAACCAGCCAGGATGCAGCACGGACTGAAGCCCAGACAGGAACCAGCTGTTCACAGACAGAGCCCAGGAGAGGCTCTGGGGGAGCCCGAGGGAGGGCTCCTAACACGCAGAAGGAGCAGAGAAACCCCCTGGTTGGTTCTGTTTTCTCTGTCCCCCGCTCTCTGCCGCCCGGGCCCCGAGCCGTCCTGTGGTGGGGGAGCTCCCGGGAGCCTGAGCCCAGGGAGGGACGCTCTGCTCCGGCTGGAGGAGCTGTGGGCCCGGGCGTGGGGGCCGCTCCTGGCAACTTGCCCTCTGTGTCCGTCTCCACTGTCCCCTGGACGCAGGTGCGGTTGTGGGACGTCCGCAGAGGGGCAGGCTAAGCTTTCTGCCCAAGGACCAAAACATTGAGTCCTTGGGAACTGGAACATTCCAGAGAGAGGAAGGAGCCAGAGAAAGCAACCCTGTGATGTTGTGTGTGAACCTCTGGGCTCACCTCTGAGAGACACAGGAATAGACCTCACCCTAAATAGCATGTATGGACTTTCAGGACTGGACGGCAGAGCAGCACAGTACCCAGCTTTCAGACTGGCCACCAGGTCGTGTACATGGGGACAGGCCCGGAGTCTCAGGAAACGGAACTTACACTAGAACCATAGCCCACAGAAAACTAGACAGTGCGTGGCTAGTGTGGCTCAGTGGACTGAGTGTCGGCCTGTGAACCAAGAGGTCACCGGTTCGATTCCTGGTCGGGGCACAGGCCTGGGTTGTGGGCCAGGTCCCCAGTGGGGGGTGTGTGAGCGGCAACCACACATTGGTGCTTCTCTCCCTCTCTTTCCCCCTCCCGTCCCCGCTCTAAAGTTAAATAAAATCTTTAAAAAAGAGAGAGAGAGAGAGAGAGAAATAAAAGAAAACTGTGTGGAACCATCAACCAGGACTCAACCTGGTAGATTATCTGTTTAAGAAAAAAATCAACATTCTCAATAAGACAAAAATCTGGACCCTTGAAACATAACCATCGAAATTTCCAGGATGCTGTTAGAGACTACTCAGCACATCTGAAGAAGGAAAATCTCAGTTCGTATCAGGAAAGACAGTCAACAGAAGCCAGTGCTCAGGTGCCACAGAACTTAAAGCAACTGCTACAAAAATAACACCATGTGGAAGGGCAGACATTTTTGAAATGCACAAGAAGATTAAAACGTCTGAGGAAGGAAATGTGCGACCTAAAGAAGAACCGAACGGAGACATGGGAGTGGAAAAATACTGGGGCTGGAAGGGAAAACCTCACTGGGCAGGCTCAGCAGCAGCTCAGCGATGACGGAGGGGCCCGCGGGCTTCGAGGTAGATCAACCGAGATTAGAGAGCAGGAACGATATGGAGAAAAAAGATTAACGATATAAAAGAACAGAGCTTCATCAGCCTGCACGAAAATACCAACAAAGGTCTCACAGTTTTATCCTAAGGGTCCTAGAAAGAAAGGGCGGGGCTCCCAGGAAAGTTTGCAGACACGGTGGCTGAATAGTTGTCAAATTTGGAGAAATACATAAACTTTCAGACTCAAGAAGTCTAGGAAATCCCGAACAAGACAAATACAAAGAAATCCATGCCCAGATACACCTTGACCAGACCGCTGAAAGCTAAAGAAAAAAGAGCATTTAAAGTAGGCAGAGGAACACAACATGTCACATAGCTATGGGGACATGACTGAGCCACAAATACTTCCAGGAAGAAATGGAACATTTTAAAGGAACTTTCAACTCCTGATACCATACCCACTGAAAACACCTGCAGGGACGAAGGCGAAAGAGAGACATTCTCACGTTAAAGCAAACTGGGGGCTTCCTCACCCCCCAGCTCTGCTGCTACAGGAAGTCCTTCAGACAGACAGGGAATGAATGGCACCGGAGCGAGTGGGGACACTTCCCGGTCGTTTTCTGCAGCCACCGTGCCCCTGGTGCCGAAAACAACGGTGGTCCCACGAAAGGACAGGACAGCGTCCCTTGTGAGCACAGATGCAAAAGTCCTCACCAAGATTTCAGCCAACGTCCAGCAGTCCATGAGCGCTGGAGAGATGTGCACCATCACTGACGGTTGGAGGGACGAAGGTTAAATCCTGATGAGATGGGACTGCAGACCTAGAACGGTGACAATAAAAAACACCGAGGACGCCATGCACCCGTGACAAACGCAAAGCAGTCGGGACCCTCTTTGCCAGTTGGGAAGGACAGACACCGCAGCCTCTGTGGAAATGCACTTGGCAGTGTCTTAGAAAGCGCCGCACCCTCCGCAGATGACCCGGCAGCCCTGCTCCGAGGTGGCTGCCCGCCCACGTGGAGGGGAACTTGGGGTCACGCCAGAACCTGTCCTGGAACGCTGGCAGCAGCCCTGTTCGTGGCCATCAGCAACTCGAAACAGTCTGCGTGCCCCCCAGCGGGTGGGTGGGTGCATCCCGGGGGGTTCACCTCAATTCAGCAATACACAGGGGGGAACTGTTGGCGCGCGCCGCCACCTGGATGAATCTTGGAGGCGTCGGCTGAGTGGGAGAGGTCAGCCTCCGAAGCTCTACATTCTGTTTGGTCCCGTTTCTACGGGAAAAATGAAACGAGAGCGACAGAGACAGCCACGTGGGTGGTTTCCAGGGCTGGGGGGTTAGTGAAGACAGCCTGTGACTTTTCCCCACCCAAGTCCGCGAACCCCTTTGGGAAGAGGTCTGTGGGCCGCAGGTCGAAAGCCTACCCTGTGCTGTACACTGTGTGGAGGGGGCATCTTTCATTCGGCAAGTCAAAGAACAAATCGACGAACGAAGTGTAAAATGACCTGAGAATACGACAATGCTTTGAGACGCTCTGCAGACTTGAAGAGAAACGCACACATTTCGTTCGACCCGGTGCGCGGTCCCTGCTGGTGAGTACGGACGGGACTCTTCCTAACGACTCTCCCCGCCGCACCTCCACCCGCGGTCGGGCCGCCGGCCAGGCTCGGTCTTGGGCTGTGCTGTCCGCTCCCTCTCTGAGCGTCTCGGGCTTCTGTCCTGCAGAGGGGACGCCATGGAGCACGCAGGTCCTTTCTCCAGCAGTTACGCAGCCGTGGCCGCTGCCGAAGGTGCGTCACCGAGCAGGAGCTGTCCACGGGAACCGGTGGTCGGGGTTTCTCCGGCCGGTGAGACAGGACAAGGTCGGAGGTGCAGACGGAACAGTGAGAATCCGCAGGCGGGCGGAGCCCAGGCTCACCCTGCGGGAGGGCCGGCCGGGCAAGCACAACAAGGCGCCCTCCGTGAGGGGTGCCAGTGGGACCTGTGCGGCGGCCAGGAGACGCCGGTCGGTGTCAGAACCCGCGCCCTTCTCCCGCTTGGGCCACAAACAGCGCCATCACCAGGGGGCTCTGGGGAGCTGTATGGACTCGCCGGCCCTGTCGGCCACCGGCAGTGTCCTCAGCGGTCCCGGAGGGCTGTTCCATGGACCTGAATAGAAGCGGGGGAAAGGCTGACAGCTTCTGTCACTATGCCAAGTCTGAGATGCCCTTGACAGAAGATCCGCCATTGTTCTATACGCCAGCAAGGACGGAAAAATGGCGCCAAGGGTCGGTGGCATCAGCACCACCTGGAATTGATCTCCATCTCTTCCCAGGTGCGTGTCCGTGTGGCGGGTGTCTCCGTGGCAGGAAGCAGCCCAGCTTGCCCGACTTCGTGGGTGTCTTCTGTTGTGGACCATTCAGCCTGGTTTCAGGAGTTGTAACCCTCACCCCATGGTGGGCTGTGTAAGAGCCCAAGGGACCCACTTCATCTGGGTCTGTTCTGTCACGAGGACGTGACCTACTAAGGAGACAAAGCTTATCTCCCTGGCAGGAGCGCCGCTTCTGCCTCATCCATCTCTGGCCCCAATGCTTGGTTGGTAGTCAATGACAGGTAAGACTCCTCATGGGAGGGGCAACCTAAGCCAGACACGACCACTTGGGAGGCCTCATGGAAGGACTCGGGGCGGTGGGGGGCTGCAGCAAAGAGGATGTGATGGACCCTCACCCCCCGGCTATTCTGACATAGCCCGAGTCCTCATTTCCGACTGGGAGATGTCTCCTGCTTCCTAATTGGCTTAAAGCCTGAAACTGTGGGGGTGAGCGGTGTAGCCCTGTGCCGGCCAGGATGGCTCCCTGGGTGATCGGGCATAAGAAGGAATTCCTAAAGTCCTGTGAAACCTGCTTTGCTAAGAGTGCTCTCATTTAAATGATAAGGGTCCGAGGAGGAAATGAGTATGTCTCCCAAAGTTTGGCAACCCCCTTTCCGGACAGACACTGGCTCAGATTAAGCCCTCAGATTTCTTTGAAATGTTAAACCTGTATTCCGGTGTATTTGAGCCCAATAAAAGCCCAGTGAGGATGGGGCTCTGGGTCATTCTCCTCTGAGAGTTTGCCCACCTTTCCTCCCCAAGCAGATCATGTCTTGGTAGTTTTTATTTTCATCCGTGACGGAAAGATGGGGCTCTGCGGGCGGAGCCCCCCCACATCTGGCGCCCAGGACAGGAGCCCCCGCAGTCTTCCTTCCGAGGTTCCTAAGGCTCTTGGTTGTCCCTTTGCGAGAAAACGGGCACTGATGATCCATCCTCTGTGACAAATATTCCCCACGAATAGCACATTTCCATCCAACCGCTTGGCTTCGGTGCCTTTCTGAGTCCGAAACAGCGCGTCATTTCCACGCTGAGTCACGGTGGGAGTTTTTGGAGGATGTTCCTAAGCGGCAGTCACGTTTGCAGGTGCGACTCCCAGGTGCGTCTCCTCGACTGGAGTGAGGGCCGTGTGCACCGCTACGACCACACGGACGCGGGCGCAGAGGTGACAGCAGCTGCGTCAGGACCGCCGCTTGGCCGATGGCTTTAGGAAGGAAGGCGGCCCCGCCCGGGCGCCGGAGCCGCGAGACTGCCGGTGCCTCTGCTTCTTGCGGTCGGCGAGCGCCGCCCTCCAGTCGGAGCCTGTGATCTGGCGGGCGGTTCTGCAGCCGAGCCTGTTTCCTGAACGTCCTCCGTTTGGCAGGGAATGTTCTAGGCTGCGGTGGGCAGCAAGCCAGATGGCTCCCTTGACCCCGCGGAGCGCGCGCCGAGGGGCGAGAACAGACGGTCCAGGACTAATGAGAAGAGCAGTCGCGTTGTTTGAGGCGCAGCGGAGGGAGCGGACAGGGCTGAGGTCAGGTGCGGCGGGGACAGGGAGCGTGTGCATTCGCGAGGTGCCCTCCGAGTCTGCCAATTTCTTTTCTTTTCTTTTCTTTTTTTTTTTTAAACCACTCTCCATTTGGAAGTTTTTTTGTTTTTTTTTTAAAGATTTTATTTATTTATTTTTAGAGAGGGGAAGGGAGGGAGAAAGAGAGGGAGAGAAACATCAGTGTGCGGTTGCCTCTCACGTGGCCCCCACTAAGGGCCTGGCCTGCAACCCAGGCATGTGCCCTGACTGGGAATCGAACCTGCAACCCTTTGGTTCGCAGCCCACGCTCAATCCACTGAGCTACGCCAGCCAGGGCCGAGTTTGCCAATTTCTAACCAAGGCGCCATCTGGACTTCGGTCTCTGAGAGCCATCCACAGGCTGCAGGGTGGTCAGCTGTGTCCAGGCTTGCCCAGGCCCGAAGGGTCTCCCGGGAGGTGGGACCCCCCCCAGACCTCGAACAGGCAGTCCCGGGCCCACCAGCACCGTTGGCCAAGGGATAGGGCCTCTCGCTCAGCTTCCTTTTAGTTTAATAGCTACAATACTATCTCCGGGCCCCATGACGTTGGATACCAGACCTACAGCTGTGACTGGTGCTTCCCCCACCTGTCCTGTTTTCACGGAGGAGGCTCGCTGGAGAGGCGTGACGACAACCTCCCACCTAGGACCGGGCTCAGCATCTGCAGCAGCGCCCGTGTGGGCTCCTGTCGGGGCTGCGGCGGTGGTCAAGGTCACCGCCAGGGCTGGAAGACTTGCTCACACGCAGCGAGAGGAAGACAGGGTGGCGACGCGGTGGCAGCGTGGCCACAGCCCCCGCGCCCACCCCCGACCCCCCGCCCGGAGCTGACAAAGCAGCGAAGCAGCGGCAAGGGCGGTAGGGGAAGCTGCTTTCTTCCTGTCATTTTCTTTTTCTCGGGTAAAAAATATGAACCAACGGCTCTGAAGAAGAGCAGTTTTGTTTTTGAAATGAGTTAAGGGCAGAAGCAACTCTGTTCTTTCCTGTTGGTATTCATTTTCGTAAAAGGCTTGTTTTTTAACTGACAGCTGAACTGCAGGTTACAAGGTATTTGCTGACTATTAGAAATAGAAATTTTTCTCTTTAAGACCGTGGAACGCATTGTTTTGGCTTTCCTTCCCTTCAAGCCAGGGGCTCCCAGGTGGAGAAGGCACTTCCCTGTGTGTATGCAAATGGGGTGACTGGGTCATCAGGGACAGCACAGTCCTGGTTTGTACTCACCAGCCTGCAGGGAGCCTCAGGTCTGAGCTCTGCCCGCAGTTCAGGGTCACTGGGTGATGGTTCACGCCCCCGCTGGAATGTCCTAAAACTGGGGTGAGACTCCTCTCCTCTGCCCCCTCTGCTTTGCATTGCATCTCCCCTCATACGTCACGGGCACAGGGCCCCCTCTTTCCTGACTCCTTGCACTGAATGCCGTGGCCAGTCGTAGAATGGAGCAACCAAACTCTCTGCTTGGCCACTCCATTAATTCGTTAAACTGTTCCAGAACTCCAACTCACATATGCCCAGGAAATAGCACGTAGGGGTGTGTGTATGTGTGTGTGTGTGTGCGTGCACGCGTGCGTGCAGGCATGCTTGGTGCAGCAGAAGAGGAGGAGACCCCCCACAAAGCCTTAAAGTGAAGCAAAATTGGGAATCAGCGTTTAAATCAGCTGTGCTCTATGGGCCGATGTTATTGGAAAGCCGAGTAGAATAGCTGATGCCCAAAATAGACTTCCCTCTCTTTCCAAAGTGTGGCAAAAATAACCGCATGCCTTTCTTGGACTCCTGACTCCCATCCCAGAGGGTTTTCTTGTATCGGAACCAACAATTCCTTGGATGGAAACACTGGACGGGCCAGTCATTATTTGGAGATTTAGGAGATTGCCGGTTCTTGGCAGACCCTGGTTGTTTTTCTAGCGTAGTAGTCAAGGACTTGGACAGAGAGCAAGAAAGCCGACCCACGGTGCTGGCGCTGGGTTCCTGGTGGACAAACGAGACGAGCGGAGTCTCGGCCCTGCTCTTCCCCGTTGTCTCTACGGGGAGGTGATGGCGGCTGCAGTCCCGGCGTGGGGCCGTCCCTCCCAGGAGAGGCCAGCCGCTTCCCCATGCGCCCCACCCTTGCAGAAGACCTGAGCGCTGCCTGCCTGTTGCCAGCATAGCCCGTTGAGGGGGTAGAAATAGTAGGATTGCTTGTGGAGCGAGAACAATCCCTCCATTGTCCGATTTTTTTCTCTTCGCTCTTCATCCAAAGGCTGGGTGGCTCTGGAGCACAGTTGGAGATACTGTGCTGGCCTTTGCCCATGGCAACGTTCCCTCTGCTCGCTGTCTGCTGCCTCTTGCACTGGAAAATTCCATCCTTTAACACTGGGATTGTATGTCACCATCGCGGAGACCGTAGACAGAGCCCACTTAATCTGCTGCGGGCAGAGGAGGCAGCCAGAGAGAATGGGAGAGGCAGAGCGCTCCCAGCATAAAGAGAGGATTGAACACGGTCAGTGAACCGCACAGCCAGCAGGTCACGAACCCTCGGGGGGTCACGAAAATCCGCCGGAGTTCGCGTCTTCAGGAGCAAAGCGATGCCTATTTAAATTGTGAAAAATAATAATGAAACGTTTTTAAGCTTGACATTCCTCATGGAGCTGGGTGAGGCATTTGGGGGGGGGGGCTTATTAGTCTAGTCGCTGTAATTTTGCATATTTAAAAAAAAATTTAGTGATGGAAAGGCCGTAGAAAGTGCTTCCTTCCATCATCTCGGAACTACTCCCGGGCCTCGGGGTGGGTGTTGTGTACGCATGCGCGGGGGTGGGCTGCTCCCCTGAGCGTGCGCCTGGGTCGGCCGTCATCAGATTAACTCGGCCGAGCCCCCAAGGCGTGTAAGGGCCGAGAGTCTCAAACGGCCTTTAGCCTTAGGCGCACGTCGTCGGTCCGTATGCTGAATGGGCCGTTTGTTAAAGACTGGAAGCGTTAGCAACACAGACACGGGAATTCCCAAGATGCCCCTGAACCCCGGAAACCTGGGGTTGCAGAGAGAAAGGACGGCGAGCTTTGTGTCTCATTTTGGGTGTCATTTACGAAGAACAAACGGTTGCACACAAGTGGCTACGGACAACAGCCGGCTGGGTTTTGAACCCCTGACTGTAAGAACTCCAGCCAGACGCGAGGTCGGGGAGCCGTGTCCGGTGCCCGCTCTCCGCTTCAGCGCGCGTTCCAGGGCGGGCGCCGACCGCCTGCGGGAGACGGCTGCCTCCGCTGACTTACCGCTGTGTCTGAAACGGCCGTCACGACAGCTTTTTGTGTAGTCACTGTTTCCTGGTGGCTTTGGGCACAGACGTGATAGGAGTTTCTAGAAACAGGGCATACTGTAAGGTCGATGGGGTGTAGACACGCACCCTTGAAGTGCGATGCTCATCGTCACGTTCCATTAAAAATTTGAATACATTGCACGTTAAAGGTTGCACTAATGTGAGATTTATGGTGTACTGCATGTGCCATAAACATTTTCCACTCCTTCCTTCTTTGTCCTAATGCACCGTAGGGGGATCTTCCGTGCACGTCTCACCTTCTGGCTCACGTTTGGTGCCAGCCGTCGCTGGGGCAACCGCCTGGCTTTGCGCAGTGGGACCAGACAGCGCCTCTCCCCGGCCACACCATTTGTCTCCCTCCGCGACCTGAACTCCTCTTGGACAGGCCCCCCCCTCTGCCCCCGTGCAGGCCTGTGCAGGCTAGGGACCGTGAGCCAGTCACTAGCCCACAAGATAGCCCTCCAGGAGGGAGCAGGGGCCGGTGGGCTCCGTCTCCCCTTTCCTCCCCGCAGGCTGGACCCGCTGGCATGGGTGTGTTCCGTACTGCTTCTTGGAAGGTCCTCACAGCAGGTGAGGCGGGCTGCTTGACCCCCTTCTCGCCTTTCTGCCCGGCTCCGCTCCCTCCCACCCTTGACTCCTGTCTACTGGGCGAGTCTCCAAAATAACCTTCCTTTATAAAAGTCCTCGCCACAGGCTCTGCTTTCTGGGAGGAACCCAGGCTAAGACGCTAAAATGATACACTAGTATGAGGACATGAGTACAGATGCTAAGGGACTGGTCCCGTGGCCTTTGCCTGTGCGTGGGGTTCGAAGGGAAGTATGGGAACCCCTGGGCCGGAGGAGCCTTGGAGACACAGCAGGCGGAGGTGGCATGGTCCGGTCCCCGTTCAGCTCCAACAGGGTTAGGAGTGTGTCTCCCTGGAGGATGGTGGGAGGGGGTCCCCAAGCCTCGTCACGCCTGTTGCACTTCTGAGAGTTTGTGTGAGCCCCAGGGCAGGCAGAGGGCAGAGCAAAGCGGAGGGTTTCACGAACCTTCAGGAGTGCCACAGCCTCAGGAGTCTTCTGCACTGTTGCTCTAATTATAAAACTGCAGGTGATGCTGGCCTGGGCCCAGGAAATTCTTGGGGTCACCCAGGGCATGGTGTGTGCCTGTAGGTAGAGGTAGAGACCCAGGGAGGGCTCCTGTGTCACTCACTGTCCAGCCCATGGAAGGGTGGCCTTTGCATCAGCCAGGTTAGCGGCTGGCCGCTCGGGACTCTGAAAGTCCAGGCATCTCCCCACGCCTGTACAGCCTAGGCCGGAGGGTCTCCAAGAGCGATCCCTGCTGGGCCCGCCTGGTCCTGAAGGCAGATCTCCCGCTAGGAGGGAGGGGAGAAAGCCGTCGTTGGGCCCCAGGCACCTGTTCCGACGAGCCTGCCACGTGACTCTGGTGCCGGCTTTCAGCTTGGGCGGGCTTCCGCACTGACTTCACCTTGCTGCTCCGAGAATGGGCTCAGGAGACAAAAGATGAAAACAAAATTCGAGTTAGCACCTGGCCCTCGAGGTGGGGGTAGGGACCAGAACGGTGCGGGAAGCTCTCCAGCTTACAGCCAGCTTCTGCGATCTGGATTCTGAAAGTGCGCTGTTTGGGATGTGAGCTGTGTTCCTGGGAATGGCAGGTAGGTTCCCACGCTGGCACACAAAGCCATATTCAATCCCAGTCCAGCTGCAGTTCTGCTGTGTCACCGGGGGCAGAGCGGGTCAGGAAGCTCGCGCAGAATGAGGGACTCATCAAAGGGCAATATAGGATAAATGGATCACAGGGATGGCAGCTTGTCTGTGCTGACGTTGCTGGTGGAAGGGGAGGCTGGTTCAGGGGCAGGTGAAGTTGGGGGGGAAGCGGGGCTTTGTCAGGGTCACGGCGGCACGGCCGGCCTTGGTCTTTAGATGCCACGACGCTGGTTCCTGCGGTTAGATTTTTCTAAAACGTGGTTCTGGATGGTTAGCCATCTCCTTTTCTGAAGGCACATTTCTTGCCAGGAGGTGGGCAGGGAATTCTGAGACAAGTTGGCAGGAGTTGAAAAGTCGAGCAGAAAGAGTGAGGGAATTAAAGAGAACGTGGGTTTTTGTTTTTTGTTTTTTTTTTTTTTAAGTTAGCGTGCATGCTGGCGCAGGGAGAGATGGGTGAGCAGGGAGGGGGTCTGGACCCCCGTCCGACAGAAGGGAGGAAGGAAGAAGGCAAACCACACCTGGCCCCACGGCGCGGGGGCTGGGGTTCCGCAGGCTTTCTGTGCTGCCCTTAGAGTTGGCCTTGTGACAGTCACATTTCATGTCACCTTGCCCTTTCTCCGGCCCCAGGTGGGCAGCCGACCAGAGGCCTTGACCGTGACCGCCGATACAGAGTCGGAAGGTGAGCTGGACCAATCCGTCGCCTCCCTTCCTCCCCCTAGGCCTTGGGCCCCCGGAGAGCCCGCGGGGCCTGTCCTCTGCGGGGCCGGGAGGGTGCGATCGCCCTGCGTGCTGTCAACTCAGCGCTGGGTTTCCTGGGGCGGCAAATGTGCTGTCTTCTCGGGTTGACTGTGCATTTACTGACTTCTGTTTTTGTGTCACACAAAGTGTTGTCACCGGTGGTGGGATGGCTGCGTTTGGAGAAACGGGTGGCCCTGATGGGATTAACGAACTGAATCAGACAGCCGGACAAATGGCTCCGGGGACCGGAGAGGGCTTCAGACTCAGTCGCCGACGGCATCACTCTCTACTTGCTCCCCGGCAATAAGTGACTTGTTCTCATTAACATTGGGTCTTCTTCCAAAAGGAAGAAGAGAGGCCAAAATATCGGGACGGGGAAGAAAGGCAATGTCCTTGCCCCCCACCTCGTTACCCTGGTCGGCCGTAACCGACTCTCCGTTAGACGGGCAGGCTGCACCGCCCAGCGATGACCTCCGGGAGAGGCACCCCGGGCACGGGCCCCTTCCTTGGGAGAGGAGGAAGGGGTGTCCTGACAGAGGAGGGGTTGTCTCCCGGCCGCGCTGGGGGGACCGCAGTTGTGAAGGCCAGTTTCCGGGCTGAGGCCGGAGCTGTCTCAGGGACGTCGCCTCTGCATCACGCCGCCACTGCCAAGGGCCGTCTGACACCGGCCTCCTAACCTACTAAGGCTTAGGTCACGGTCTCCGGCGCCCCGGGAAGATGGGAGCCTCATTAACCAGGGGAACAGGCCGAAGAGGGCCGGAGCCGGTCCGGCCGAGTTAACCGCTGAGAGGGGCTTGTGATGGGTGACTGGCAGCAGTGAGTTAACTGCAGCGGGACACAGCGAACCCCTGCTTCTGCTGTGACTGTGTATAAAACAGGCGGGACTCATGGCAAACACAGACAAAGCGGGCCTGCAGCGGAGGCGCCGCCTGCACCGGGAAGGTTGGGCGACGAGCCTCGCCCCCGAGGGCGGCCCTGCCGCCGTCCTGGAGGGCCTGCCTGGGGGGACGGTCCTGGGGTGGGCCCGCTGGCCCTGTAAGACCAGCAGTAGTGTTAGCCCCCTCCCTTCTCAAGGGAAGCCCCGATTTGGGCTGTAAGTTAAACGGTTACTGTGTTTCACTGTCAGTTTTAAGCTGCCTTTTCCTTTTTCAACCTCCCCGGTGACACTTTTCTCGTTGCTCGTAGAGAGGGAGGAAGGGAGGGCGGAGGAAGACAGAGAGAGAGAGACATCGATGTGAGAGAGAAACATTGATCGGTTGCCTCCCGTATGCACCCCAAGTGGGGATCGAACCTGTAACTTTTGGTGTACAGGATGACACTCCAACCAACTCAGCCACCCAGCCACGGCTAAGCTGCCTTTTAAAAATTTTACGGGAAGAGTGGTGCTGTAGGTTGAATTGCATTCCCCACAAAGATGCCCGAGTCCTAGCCCAGGACCTGCGACAGCGACCTGGATTGGAAATCGAGTCCTCGCAGGTGAGGAAGTTAAGATGAGGTCATCAGGTGGCTCCCAGTCCAAAGTGACTGGTGTCCTTAGAAACAGGGGCACTGCAGACACAGAGAAGACACACACTCAGGGAGAGCCTTGTGACCACGGAGGCAGATCGGGGCGATGCTTCCGCAAGCAAAGGGAGCCAGAGGCCGCCAGCACCCCCGGGAGCTCGGCCCGAGGCCTGGGGCAGACGCTTCCTCACAGCCTCAGAAGGACCCAGCCCAGCCAACGCTTTGAACTTGGACTTCCAGCCTCCAGAGCTGTGCGCCAATGCGTTTCTGTGGTTTCGAGCCTTGTCCGTTCGTGGTGCTTTGTGATGGCAGCCCTGGCAAACTGGGGCAGGTGGGTGCCGGCTTCGGAGTGTCCGAACTCGCTCCCTGTGGCCCGTCTGCGCGGTTCCCACGCAGGAGCCGTTTCCGGGCTGCAGGGCCGGAGCGGAAGTGGCTCCACTCCCATTTCCAGGCCGGGGAGAGGCTCGGGGGGCAGGCGCAGTTCCAGCCTCCGGGAGCCCCCAGGTGGTGGGACGGGAGGCAGTGCCCCTGACCGTGTGCGGAGTGAGCTAAACAGACCCATGTCCCGGGTGGGCGGAGGTGGAGGGCCTGCTAGGTAGGGATCCCCAGATAAAAATGGGGGTGGGGGGAGCCTTGTGAGGCTCTGGGGCAAGAGGGAGGGGGCAAGGAGCGACCCCACCCACAGACCCAGAGAGGCCGGACAGCAGGGACCGAGAGAGACGGGGCGGTGCTGGGCCCTTTCCCGTCCTTCCTCTGGCCTCAGGGCCTCATTGGTCGAAGCTCCGAGGCCCACTTACCGTGGGCCAGACCTGGGGCTGGGGGGCTAGCGGATCCCAGGGCCCCCGCCCTTGCTGTGCAAACTGCCAGCTTGTGGCCCGGGGCTGGCAGAGGCGTGAGCTGCGGAGCACTCCCACCACTGCGGCCAGAGGGGCAGATGGGGGACACCGAGCACCTTCACCCCCGGTCCAGAGGAGGACCCTCCGGTCTCTGGCCTCTGGCCGGTGGATTCCATGTGCCTGCACTGGGAGAGGTCGATGTAAGTATGCAACGGGACTCGGTTTCCCCAGAGCAGGGTTTCGGTGGCCGCCTGTCCCGGTTTCCATCAGGGACACGGCAGGCCACTTCAGAACCTTCGTCAGAGCGCCTTTGCGAGGGCCTCTTGCCCACGGGGCCCCCCGCCCCCAGCCTTGGACCGGGTTCTGGACCAGCCGGGAGCACGGTCTTGCAATTTGGCTTTCGCCCCCGAGGCAGGAACCTGAGGAAGTGATGGGGTCGGTAGACTCGGTCCAGTACTGCGCACGTGTTCTTGAACCTGAGCTTTGGCGGTTCCTGGGTGGGGGCGGGGGAAGCCCAGCCACAGGGGCCCTTCACGGGGCCATTTGCGGGGTGGCTTTCTGGGTCGGACGGTGCCGTGGCTGCTGGTCTTCTCCAGTGGACTCCAGTTCCCGGTCCTGGAGGGCCCAGGACAAGAAGTGTGGTCAGGCAGAGCGGGGCTCTGACCGCGTGGGCACTGCCTTTGTTACGTAAGCGCGCAGGCCTGCGTTTCCAAACGAACAGCAGCAACCGTAATTGAAGTGTGTCTAGGCTTCCTGGGTCCAAACCCCTCTTGCAAAACCACCTTTGGGTGAGCTGTGAGTGTCAGCAAATCAGGGGCATGTGGGTTTCATTTCCTCGGAAATGCCCGGGGGACAAGGAGGCGGCAGGGCCTGGCTGCCGGTGCCCCGGGGTGTGCCAGAGCCCGGACGCGCAGGTCATGCCGCGCTCGAGCCACCACGCCGGCCTGGGCGGTCTCCGCTGGCCGGCCCAGCACTCGGTTCCTCGCCCTCCCACCTGGGTTTTCTCTGCTGCTCAGGCCACCCTCCGGGTCCATTCGGCTGCGTGGAGGACGCTCCTCACTTAACCCACAGGCTCAACAGGACTTTGGAAGAGGGACCGAGGTTGAGGTGAGGTGCCAGGTCGGCCCCAGTCTTGTCTAGACGCACAGGCCCTCTTTGCAGCCATTACTGTGCTTTTAAAGCCCAAACCGACTGGGAGGGAGGTTTTCCAACTTGATTTCTAGATGGAAAAATACTTTGCTTTCGCGGCGGGTGAGGGCATCGGGTCCTAGACGTGTTGGGTTCCATGGCCGTGCGACACGCGTGTACACAGTGTGGAACCCGCCCACGCTCTGTGCAGACCGCAGGAGGCTCCGAGGTGAGCAGGGGCCCACAGAGCCCCGGGGACACTGAAGGAGCAGCTTCACCGAGGGGAGAGAAGCCCCGTGGTCTGGTAGTTCTGGATTTCCCCCCAAAACCCCCAGACCCTGGGCCAGTAATTTGAGAGTGAGAATGTGCCAACCCGGTCCGTGCCGACGGTGGACCCTCTGGGTCGTAATTTTTCTTTCTTGATGTTAATGTCTGTTTTTTTCTTCCTGTATTTTCTATGTCCGACCACCTCTTTTGCTAACACAATAGTGTGCATGAAGTGCAAAGGACAAATGGAACCTTAAAAAGTAGTTTTTGCACCCAAAACAACTACTGCCTTCGTGGCTGCTGTGTGTCACATACATACACGTGATGTCTCTTCCGTTATCCTCATCTGACCGAAGAGGCCATGAGAGACAGAGTGACCTACAAGTCACCCAGCTAGTACGGTGACCTTGGGCTGCGGTTCTCTGAGGTTCTCCCCGGGACTCGGTGCCGCTTCCTGCCCCACTGGGGTGGTTCACTTGATGTGCCACCTTGACTGGCCCGGGGGGTCCCAGATGTTTGGTCAAACAGTACTGTGAGTGTTTCTGTGAGGAGGGCGTTTTTGGATGAGATTCACATGTAAATCGGTAGACTGGGTAAAGCAGATTGCTCTCCTTAGTGGGGTGGGCCTTGCCCAATCAGTTGAAGGCCTGAATAGAACAAAACACTGACTCTCCCCCATTGAGCTGGGAGGTGGGCTTTTTCCTGCTTTTGGACTTGAACTGAAATATCAGCTCTTCTTGGGTCTCAAGCCTACCGGCCCTCGGGCTAGAACCTTACCATTGGCTCACCTGGTTTTCAGCCCCTTGGACTTGGACCGGAACTTTCCCCATTGGCCTCCTGGGTCTCCAGCCTGCTGAGTTGCCCTGAAGACCTGGGGTCTTATCGGAATCTGTCATTGCACGAGCCGATTCCTTACGATAAGTCTTCCCGTCTCTCTCCCTCCCCGTCGCCCCTCTCTCTCTCACCTCTAGTCATTCTATTGGCTCCGCTCTCGGGGGAGCCCTAACACACCCGTTTCTTATTTGGTCTCCCCGGCAATCCTGGGAGCAAGACGGGCCAGGCACCATCGCCTCTGTTTGCTAGGCGAAGGAAAAACAAGCCCCAGGAGGTGACCATGAGTGTGTGCCCATGTGCACCCTCACCTGCACACGGCCCTGCACTCTCTCGTACACACCACACTTCCAGCCTGAGCTCCGAATCCGGGCCGCACCCTCCGCGCTCGGTGTCTCCTCCCCAGGGCGCCCACACGGAGCCCCTTGCGGGGCAGCGCGTCTGCGGACCTGGGGCAGCAGGTCCTGCCTCCACGCCCGGGCTTGCCGGGAAGCCATCGCTACCTGTCTGTCCTTCCGAGTCCACAGAGCGAGTTCCGGGAATCGGTGCCAAAGGAAGCGATGAACCCTCACGAGCTCCCCCCCCCCACCCCTCCCCCGGGGACAGTGAACCCAGGGAGAGAGCCCCTGAGGGCAAACCGCCCTCCGAATGAATGGCAGGGTGCTGACCGGGACCGGGGTCCCTGGCCAGCAGAATTTCTGTGTGACTCAGGGCAAAGGCCTCATCATCTTCGTTAGCAGGTGTAAACCCCCAGGCCAGCCAGCGCGTCGAGACTGTTGGCACGCACCCTCGGTGAGTGCCCAGCCCGGTCCTGTTGTACGAAAGTCACCCCAGCCTCGGGGTTTAAGAAGAAATCACGTGTCCCCCCGCCCCCTGCTGCCGCTGCCTTCCGGCCCTCACAGTGTCCACCCCGGCAGCCCAGGCGACTGCCGAGCTGTCACACATGGACCGTGTGCCCTGGCTGTTCACGGGAAGCCCAGGGAGGACAGGAAGGGCAGTGTCCGCATCCCTCACTGCCCCCGTCGAGTGGCCGGGTCTAGGTGGCTCCGGCCTTGTGCTGCTGCTTCTACACAGAAGACAGGACTTATGTTCTGGGCTTGGGCGGCTGCAGGGTCCCTGTGCCACCCTGCGACCTCCTGCCCCAGGCATTTTGTGCTGAAACTTCTGCAGGTAGTGGATGGGCGGATGGCACATTCCCCTGGGTGGTGCAGCCCTCTCCTTCCCCCCCACCCCCACCCCCGATTCTGCAGGAGCCAAGAAGCTGCTGGTAGAGAAGGAGGGTTGGGGGCGGGGCTGGACCAGCGCTGCACACCTGGGTGGCAGGTGGGACCCGGCGCCTGCCGGTGAGGAGCTCTGGGTTTAACCCCGGACATCTACCAAGTTCCCACCTGGGAGAGCGGATCTAGTCGTCCCTCTTGATCCTCGGTTTTGCTTTCTGCTGTTTCCGTTACCTTGGTCCAAAAATATTCAATGGAAAATTCCAGAAGTAAACAGTTCACAAGTTTTAAACTGCACACCGTTCTGAGCAGCGTGATGTAAACCTGTGCCGCCCCGCACCGTCCCGCCCGCACAGGACTCATCTGTCCCGTGACTCCATGCTGTGGACGCCCCCTGCCCACACTGGTCACCGAGGAGCCGCCTGGGGCGCCGGATCAGCAGTCGGGTGTCACAGTGCTTGTGTTCAGGTGACTGGCTTTACTCACTGATGGCGAGAGAGGCAGCTCGGATGTGCCACAGAGGAGCCAGAAAGCGCTTCCTTCGAGGGGAGAGGCAGAGAGCACAGTCTGTAAGAGGGAAACTCGGTTTATACAGACAGAGGGTTCGGAGCTCCCCATGGGTGCAGGCAGCGGTGGGGGTCTTGGGACACACCCCCGGGGATGGGATCCCTGGACTGGTTAAGTGGGTGGCGTTAGCTGTGGCCGAGGGGACAGGAAACATTTCTCATCCTTCGGTGAAAACCTTCTCGGTCTCTCCCGAAGCCCCTGGTCCTAGGACGGTATCGTTTTCCTGAGGTCTGATTTGGGCTCTCACCCAGTGAGCTGGGTGCTGTGAGTGGCAGAGAAGAAGAGAGCTTTTGCGTTTAAAATGAGCCTCAAACCCCGATTTCCACCGCTAACGGTCAGTTGTCACACTTTGAGAAGCGCAGCTTTTTCCCTCGGCCGGTCAGCTGGTGCACGCAGGGTTGAGCGAGAAACCTCTTCTCTCACGGAAGCGGTTTTGTTTCCATTAGGTGCCCGTCGGCCTTGTAGTCCAGGCAGCTCGCAGGGGCTGGACGGTGCACTCTGAAGGGAGGAGGAGAATGCGGACGCCTGAAACATTCGCTGCGAGGGAAGAAACCACAGCGATGCATTCATTGGCCTTGACCTCGGAGACAGGCATCACGTCCCGCTCCATGCAGGCCTGACTGTTTGCTGCGGGGCAGGCAGGGCTCCCGTCCTGTGCTTTGTAGCCGTGACCCCCCCCCCACCCCCGGTGCCTCAGAGTCGGGTGCGGCTCTCAGGCCGACCAGGTGCATCTGCGGGGTCCGGGCCCTGCCCGGTCAGGTTCCCTCTCCGCAGAGTTGTGATGTCCGGCCGGCCAGCCCCAGAGTCACTAATGCTGCAGAATGACATACCCCCGACTGCATAAAACTGGTGGCTTTCTACTTGGTTCCCTTCATTTCCAGCCTGTAATCTAAAGGGGTCTGATCACACTTGATTTACTTAGGTAGCCTTTAAAAATATGGATGCCAATGGAAACGTCCTTAGAAAGACACACAGATGCCTGCCCTACACCAGATCAATGACGTAGAGCAGCCTGGGAGGGGGCCTGGGCATTAGCATTTTCAGTGTCTCCTCAGGCGGGTGCCACCCTGAGGTGCAGCCGGGGCAGAGGGTAGGAGGCTCTCTCAGCCACCCTCTAGGACTGGGTGGTGGCTGGGTGGTGCCCTCTCTCTGCAGTGGTGCCCTGACACGTGGAGGTGCAGGAGAGTGTTTGTGCCCCAGGGAGGGGGTCTCACTCTTGTGGGCCCACCTGCCAGGACAGAGACCCCTCAGATTCTCTGTCTGGCCTTTGGCGTCCATCCCCTGCAGAGGTGCACGAGGATAGCCCCAGAGCCCGCCCCTGCTGCCGGACCCTGGCAGAGGTTGGTCCCTCCCGGACATCTGCCCTGTGCTCACCTGGCTGCAGACACCTGTCTTGAGCCTGTGCTGGGTGGAGTCATGCTGCTTTCAGCAGAGAATGAGGAAGAGGATCAGGGGACGTTCCTCAGGGGTGACTTGGGGCTTGGGGCAGGCTGGGGACTGGCCGCCACGCTGGCATTCCTGCTGTCCTCCCCTCTGCGGACCTGCCTGACCCGTGCCTCCATGCACCTGACATCAAAGCTCTCTCCACCCCTAATGAACTCTTGGGGGGCGTCCCTCATTCATCAGTCTCAGCTGCACGCCCATGTGTGCCGAACACACATGTGTGCATGCGTGTTAGTGCTTTTAGAGCAACGCAAATTGGAATTTTAAAATGTAGTAGTAGCAATTCCTGGATGGAAGGATTGGGCTGCTTGAAAGTTTTAAAAAATATTTTCTTGCTTCATTGTGTCTTTCAAACTTCTGCAATAAATGTGTATTAAAAAATAAAGATGCGCCTAAAATCAGGTAGGACTCTAATAGCTGGATACACTTCATTGCTTAGAACGTTCGACTGTGAGTTTCCAGCCATCCGCAGTAAATTTCACCCGTGTCAGAGTAGTGTGGGTGGGAGTAGGGAAGGGACAGTGTGTTTGCGTGCTGGGGGGCATACCATAGGCATAAAAGGCCCCGCAGAACTGGGGCCTCAAATTATTTCGGGTAGAAGTGACTTCCTAGCAGGACACACCTGCCCTTCTATAACACTCAGTCTTTCGTAGAGTCTCGGTACCTGTACTGTTCACAGGTGAAAGCAAGCGTGTGCCTGTCGCTTTTCCTCCAGCTTCATCGAGATGTAATTGTCCGAAACGGGGTGTAAGTTTAGGGCGGACAATGTGTCGATTCAGTGCCCTGGATATCTCGATCTCCATCTCCGTCCCTGGAAGACTGCGGGCGGTCTGCAGATAAGGCGCTGTGACAAAGCCCAGGCCCCATGCTGTGGGGCTCAGGGACCTATTTTCTCTGGAGGGCCAGCTCACTGGGCGCCCTGCCCTGCGGCTGGCGGGAACTGGGCTTTGGGGACCCAGGCTGATTCATCTCCAGGGCCCCTCGGGGCTTTCCCACTCGTGCGGTGCTGGGGAGTGGCTAGGGTCTCCAGTTCCCGTGAGGGGACAGGATGGTTGGGAGGGTGGGTGGGATCACAGAGGCTGAGCCAGGGTCACCACAGAACCTTGTAAGGTGCCCTAACCCCTGTGACGGTCGGGGCCAGCCCCCTCCCTTCGGCTGCAAAAGGCTGTTGGCTTCAGCTGATTTGCAGAAAGTGATGGTGGGACGTCCAACTTGGGCGGGAACTGGAGGAGGGGGCTTGGGGGTACCCGCAGGGGGTGCGTCTCCTGAGTCCAGCTCATTAGTGGTTTTCCCTTGAGGGAGCCCGCCTGGCACAGGGGACCGCTTTGAGAGCGGTCGTCCTCTTGCCCTGTGGCAGGGGACAGACTGTAGGCCCTTTCTCACTGTTTCAACCAAAGAAGGCTCTCCGGTGCCCCGTGGAGACGCCCAATGTCCTTGCTGTCCCCAGGCCCGTGAAACAGCGCCTCCTTGCTTCATTTTCAGACTCGCCCCTTTGACGGCAGACATCTCCCTCCCCGCCTGGCATCGTCCTGTCCCCCAGCTTCCCCTCCCCCACACCGCAGTGCTGCACAGTTGCTTAAAGCAACTGCGAAAGCCCACTCCAAAGCCCCCCCTCTTGCCTCAGGTGCTGTCTGCGGCCGTCCTTGGCCCAGCAGCCCCCAGCGGAGCGCGGAGCCCCCAGTGTCTCTTACTCACCATTGTCTTTTCCTGAACAACGCCAGCTAACCTCGCCAGCGCTCGCTGTTGCCAGCACAGGCATTAATTAATTAGGCCGTAATTCTGACCGCGGGCCCCTGCGGTAGGTGTGTCAGTAAACCCCACTGTTTGGACAAGGAGGGTGACTCTTGGCAACAGCCCTCACCTGCAGACCCAGGCAGGGCTGGTGGCCCAGGCGGCCCGGCCCCCAGTCGGAGCGGTGACCCGCTGCGGCTTCCCTCCGAGCTGCCTCCTTTCGGAGACCTGTGTCACCTGCTCACAGATTCCACTTCCACCACTCAGCGGCTCTGCTGCTTCTCCCCGCCCTCGAGGCCCTTCTGCCCGCAGGACAGACCCCCACAGGACACACACCGGCAGGCCCGGCTCTGGGTTTTCCTTCCCCCAACGAGCAGGCCCAGGGCCGCATGCCTGGGGGGTAAGGTGGAGCGAACCCCAGACGGGTGTCGAATTTGCTCAAAAGGTCTCAACACAGATGTCACATTTAATCCTCAGTCAGGCATTTTTCGTTACCAGCCCCGTTAAATTTTTTTCATCGAGGTGAAATTCATGTAACAAAATCAAGTGTCTGAAAATGAACCATTTCAGTGGCACCGAACACGTTCACACCGCCACGCAACTGATGGCTCTCTCCGGTTCTGGGCATCGTCATCCCTCCCAGGAGAAGCCCGTCCTGGTTGAGCAGTGTTCCCGGTCCCCCCGCCCCTGCCAGCCACCCTGCCTGCTTTCTGTCTGTGCACCAGTCTGTTCTGGACACGCGATGCGAATGGAATCGTGTAGCTTGGGGCCCTGGGCGTTTGGCTCCTTTCACCGGGCGTGGTGTGCTCGAGGCTCGGCTGCGCTCCTCCTCACGGCAGGGCGGCACTCCCTCGCAGGCAGACCGAGGCCTGTGCATCCAGCGCCATTCACGGACACTCAGCTGGTTGCTACCTTTTGGTCCCGTGACCGATGCTGCCTAGAGCATCCGCATACGAGTCTTGGCCTCAGGTCCCTGTGTTCAATCTTGGGTACCGACCAAGGACTGAAACACCTGAGCCGCGTGATCATTCTCTGTTTAACTCTTTGAAGAACCTGTTAGCGCTGTTTTGGAAACTGAACCCCAAAGAAAGTGGGAGCTGTCCAAGGCCCCACGATTAGGGCATGACAGAGTCATCGCCGGGCCCCAGGAACACCATTCACTCAGCCCTGAGCGCCCAGGAAGGACAGACTCACTCACCCCCGTGACAGATTTAAGAGTGACTCAGAAAGCTGCTGTCCAGCGCCAGAAACTCCCAGAGAAAACAAAACAGGGCAGTATTTTCAATCATAAATCAACACATGGTGCCCCCACACAAATCCCATCCAGCCATCAGCCTCTTTGGCTCAGTGCCGGTCCCTGGGGCCTTGCTGTGCATTTCCGGTCAGCGCGGGCAGTTACCATGGTCACCACAGACGCGTAGGTGTGCGCTCCCCACCCCCATCCTCTCTCCCAGGACCCTGGGGGACAGCCCCCATGTGGTTCTGAACTTCTGAGGGCGAGCGGCACTGTAAGGAGAGGACCCACAGGCCATCGGGCGCTCAGAGGCCCCACCAGGGCCAGGGAGGGAGAGGGTGGCCTGGCTGGGCTCCCACCTAAGGGAGGGGGTGACGGACGGGGGAGGGAGCAGGACTTGAGCCCTGGGACTCTTGGCGGCTTCCAGGAAAGTGTTGCTATTGAGAGGCAAATTCTAATGTCTACCTGGCCTTTCCGGCTCACTGGAGCATTTTCTGTGCGGAAAGGTAACAAAGGCTGTTTGAAAACAGAACGTGGGCCCCTCCCGGCCCCCTCCCGGCCCCGCCGACCTCATTAGTCATGAGTGGGAACACGCCGAGGGGCCCACCGAGGAGGCTCCCAGGCTAATCCAATCTGCGTCGGGCGCGGGCACAGGCTCCCGGCTCTGCCTCTGAGTCGCGGTGGAAAATTCCACGCTGGCGGCCGCGGCCTCCCCTGGGTGTCGCGCTCTCGCTCTGCAGCCCGGCCGTGGGGCCACCCCAACGCGCGGCTCTCCAGTCGCTCCCGCTCCAGTCGCGCTGCCAGACCCCGTTTTTCGCTGGTTGTCCCCACTTTTTCTCTGCGAGAAAAAGCAACCAAAGAAAAGCTGGCGACGCCTGCATTAGTACGGGGCTGGCGCGAGGCTATGGTGGCATTCCCCCAATTCATTTTGTGTGTGTATCGTGAACCACGGTCTCCAACCCCCGCCTCGCTCTGTCCTGGCTGGGGTTGTCAGCCAGGCCTCCTCTGCCGGGCTCTGTGACTCAGCGTGTGGGGGGAGCGAATGCACGGAGCACCTTTCTAGATCCATCCACCTGGGAACCACAGCGCTCCGCTGGACGTGGCTGCTGGGTCCTAGAGAGCGCAGTGTTAGGCATCAGTCAAGCTGTGTTCATCGCCCAGGGGCGAAGGGAGACCCACACCAGCACCCAAACCCTACGCAGCTGGATCCGTGCCTTGATGCGGAGGGGCCACCCAGGAGGGAGCGCTGGCTGGGGCGCCAGGGCGGGGCGGGGCGCGGCGCGGGGTGGGGGGGCGGGGTGGGCGCAGATGGAGAGGGAGCCCGCAGCCAGCCAGCCGCGGGAGCCTGCTGTGTTCCAGCCCCAGCCGGGCTGCGGGGCGGCGCAGCGTTTGCACGAAGCTGGGCTGTGTTACCAGATCCCTATCTTTCTGAGCTCCACGTGAATCACTGCTGCCCGCCCCCCATTTTTCAGGGTATCCAGGTCCCCGCTTCTGCGCCTCAGGACAAGAGAGAACCCAGGGAACGCTGAGCAAAGCTGAGAGCCCTCCTGCGGAGAGACCAGCACTGTGGGCTCTTCTGGGATGGGGGGTGGGGGACCAAGGCCTGACGCCATCTGGGAGGGGAAGGCAAGGAAAGGGAAAAATACAGGCTTTTCTTTTAAAGCAGAGCACGAAGCTTCCGGAAGAGCCCACGGAACTGAAGGGAGGAGGGGGTTGTCAGCCGGTGCAAAGGCCCAAGCCCGGCCAGCTGAGCTTAGGGAGACAGGAAGACAGGGCGCCTCCAACCCACTGGTGACCTGCTGACGGTCCTGGAAAGCCTCCCACGTTCTCTGAGTCTGAGAGAATCTGCCCACTTTCCTAAGTCTTAGTTTTCATTTCGGTAAAATCACAATGATAACAATTCCTAAGGCTAAAAGAAAATGAAATTGTGCAACTGTTTGTAAAGGAATATATGGGAGTGTTTTTTACCCACATTCAGAAACAATACATAATCTGTGTCTTTTCAGTTGAAATCAACTTGGGCAGAGAGTCACAGCCGAGTTAATCAAGAGATACCTGCATCGTATTAATGCACTCTGTTCACACTGACTGAGCACCTGCTCCGTGAGGGCGCCATTCTACGGGAGGGTTGCAGACTGAGCGAAACCCAAGGAGCCTTGCTCTGGGCAGCCCCCACGGGTGCCGCAGGTGGTGACGGGTGACAAACAAATAAGAAACTACAGGGTACTTTAGGTGGTGGTGAGGGATATGGAGGAAACTAAAGCGGGAGGTGGGGGCGCATGGCCAGAGGGGTGTGATTTTGAATGGGTGATGAGGAAGAGGCTCAGGGACAAGGTGGTCTTTGAGGGAACCGCACCAGGAGGTGAGGGCTGAGCCCCACGCATTTCTGGGGGAAAAGCAGTCCCGGTGGGGCCGCCAGCTGGGGAGTTGGGCCCTCCCTGTGGGAGGGACAGACACCATGGGGGGTGCGAGGGTCTGGCTGGTGGAGGCTGCTGGGGGCGGGGGAAGGGGGCAGGCATGACTGGGAGGGCCCCGAAGGTGGCTGTGAGGGACGAGGGGCTTTCATTGTGGCACGGGACGGCACCGCGGGGATCCACCTTGGGGCTTAACCTGTGCTCTACCTCCGGTTCCAGCCCGGACCTCGGCAAGTCCCAGCAGGTGTTTACTGAAAGCCTTGCTCTGCCGGCTGTGAGTGGGGACTTGGGGAGCGCAAAGGAAATGTAACAGAGACCCGTTGCTGCCCAGTGCGGAGGGCACCTCAGGATGGCGTCTGATCCCGCAGGTGCTCAGTGACCTTCCTGACCCTGGCGGTGCCTGGCCTGGAGGAGGAGCAGAGCTTCGGAGCGAATCAGGTCTCCTCCTCTCCTCACATGGGCCAGGGCGGCTGTGGGCGGCCCTCCAGCGACGAGGTGTGAAAAGGCCATGCCAGTTGCTACACAGAATGTTTCCCGGGAGGAGATGATGACACGGAATCAGGTGTTCCGGCCTCCACCTCATCTCTGTACTAGATTGCGCCCGGGTCCTGGGGCCAGGGCCTGGGGCCGATGGACGTGCGCTGCGGACAGGCCGGTCCCTCCGGCCCTCCCTGCTTTGTAATCCCGACCGAGGCCTCTCACCAGGCAAGGAGGGTGATCGGGGGCAGAGAAATTTGATGAAGTCATTTCAGAAAGCCCCATAATGCCTGGTCA
The DNA here is from genome assembly GCA_039655065.1 of Glossophaga mutica. NCBI lineage: Eukaryota > Metazoa > Chordata > Mammalia > Chiroptera > Phyllostomidae > Glossophaga > Glossophaga mutica. The sequence continues at coordinate 221,054,364 of CM077304.1, read as the reverse complement.
CCCAGAGCCTTTGCAGAACAGAACCAGCAGGCTGGCCCCCATGGGGGTGGCCCCTCAGAGGCCGACCTCCTGGCCTGGGTGTCCAGGGGCTCACTGTGACATCACAGACTCATCACTGCAGTCTTTCCACTTTGGGCTGCCAGACCTAGGAGGCGCTTGGCCTCCAGGACAGGCCTGAACAAGTCCTGTCCCTGCAGGGACTCACCCCGCCCACCCCAGGCTCGGAAACCAAGACAACCACATGCTCATTCTTGCCCCGCTCAGCGCCCAGCTCAGCCAGGACCAGCCTGCGCTGGGGGCCAGAGAGGGGCCATTGTCCTACACTTCCTGCTCACAGTTAAGTGTTTTATTTAATGTTTTGAAAACGTTGATGTACCCTATGACTCAAGAAAGTGACTATTATAAAACATTACACAGTGGAAAGTGTCTTTTCCCATTTGTTCAGTTCTCATCCCCCACCCCAAAGGGTAGCCATGATTATTAATTTGTTGTTTGTCTTTCTAGTGTTCTCCCCCTCCTTGGTGGGGGTTTTCTGTTGTTGTTGTTGTTGTTGTTGTTTTGGGCAGATACAAGCAAATTGAATATATCTTTTCCCCTCAATCCCAACTCTTGCTTTCTCCTTGCCTGCTAACCCACCCCACGTGTTCTGTCCCTGGTGGTGCTCGGTCAGCGGCGCAGCGAAGGGCTCTTTCCATCACGGCACATGGAGCGTGTCGTCAGCCTGCTCCCTGGCACCCGACGTGCCCGAACCACTCCCGCAGACGGACGGTTCAGTGGCACGCAGTCTTCCGCTCTCAAACAGTGTTGCCGTAGATGACCTCACCTCGTGCGCGATTGTGTCTACGCGGAAGGTAAATTCCTGGAAGTGGAACTGCTGAGTCAAAGGGCCTCTCTGCTGTGGCCAGATGTGGCCAGATTACCCTCCGCAGCAGACAGGCCTGCCCACTCGCAGGGGCCACGGAGCCCAGCCGGGGCCTCTGTTGACACCCCAGGCTCACCCAGCTGTTCGGGTTTTGACGTTTGGATTTTTGCCATTTCTGATAAAAGTTTTAAAAATCAGTATTGTAATTTGTATGTTTCTTATGATTGACATTGAGCATATTTTCATATGTTTAAGAACCAAGTATGTAGTTTAAAGGTACCTATCTATTACTAGGTTATTGGCTTTGACTAATCAAGGCTGGATTGAAACATTTTGTCCAGTTCTGCTGGAACATGTACAGAGGTGACCGTGTCGCTTTTCTGTAGACTTAAGTGAATTTGCTAATGCTGAACGGGCCTGGCATTCTGGGAAGAAGCCCCATTCAGTCATTGTGTATGTTATTATTTCCACCTGCTGGTGAATTCTGTTCGCTAAAATATCTGTGAACATTTTTTATGGAGAGTAAAGTATGCAGAACTTAAGCATACACAAAACGCACAAATCTAAGGTGCACCAGTACATGTGTGTTCATGTATGTGTGCATACATGTGTCACATGCAATACATTAATGACAGTCTGCATGTGAAAAAAGTATTAATAGAAAGCAGAGATGAGAAAATGGAATAGGAAAATACATAATTAATTCCCAAAAAGGCAGACAATGAGGAACAAAGGAATTGAACAGATGGAACAAATAGAAAATAAATAGCACAATGGTAGCATTCACGCAACTCAATCAGTAATTACTTGAAATATAAATACAAAACACTCCAATTAAGAGAATAGAGTAGATAGACCAAACAAAAGGAATCGAGACCCAAGTGCACACTGCTGGCAGTGAGCACACCTTGCACAGACGGGCAAAGTGAGGCTGAGAGTGGAGGGGCGAGGAAGTCGAGCCGAGCAGCACCAGCAGAACTAAGCTCGGTCGGTGGCTGTCCCTAGTGTCCGAGGGACGGCCCCCTGGGGCAGGAGCTGCGACTAGGGAGACAAGGAGACGTTTCATTGGAAGAACAGGGTCAGTTCCACAAGGAAGCCCAACAATCTGAAATTCGTTCACATCGAATGACATCATTTCAAAGTAGAAATGGACAGAATTAAAGGAAGAAGTAAGTCGATAGTCCTAGCTGAGAATTAATCATGTATTCTCCGGTTCTGTTTTCCCGTTGTTAGCTTTTTAATTGTACTTTTTTACTGTGGTTGTGCTGATGCCTTCACCGTGCATCCCCGACTCACTACCGTTGACCTTAGAGTGACCTCTTGTTGATGTAATAGCCTTACAATAGTTCCAGTCCATTCATTCCATCCCACCCTCTGGGATATTGCTGTATAATTTCACCTCGACGTATGTTATAAAGCTCAGAAGACACTACTATTATTTGGGCTTCAAACAAAAACCATTCCTTCCTCTTTTCCCCACATCGTTCTTCTTTCCAGCGCAACCTGCTCCCTCGTGACGTTCTGTGCCTCCATCTGGGAACATTTTCCTGTCCTTGAGAAAGCGCACTTCAGTACTCCACGCGGTGCTTCTCCACAGAGATGGATCAGCTCAGGGTTTCAGGTTTGTTCCCAGAAAATTTTTATTTTGTCTTCGTATCTTTAGAGAGACAGAGAACTCTTGTTAGATTTTTTTCTTTCAGCACTTTGCGTCATTCCTCTGTCTTGTGGCTTTCACGGTTTCTGTTGAGAAAGTCCATAATCAGTTTTGCCATTGCGCCGTTGACAGTTATGTGCATTTTTTCTAGATGCCTTTAAGATTTTCTCTTTGTCTTTGATCTTCAACTGTTTAACGCAGATGTGTCTTGATGCATTTTTCTTTTTATCCGTCTTCCTTGGATTCACAGAGACTCTGAGTGCGTTGATGTCTTTCATCGGTAGGGGACAGTTCTTGGCCATTTTGTCCCCGAATATTGCTTCCGCCCTTAACTCTTTATCCTCTCTTGCTTGACTCCAACTGTATGACATATTAGACCTTTGACTGTGGGGCCTATGTTATTTATGCTCTACTCTGTTCTTTCCATTCATTTTTCCTCTGCACTTGATGCTGGGTATTTCTACTGATCTATTTTCGAGTCTACCAGCCCTGTCTTCCGCTGTTCGGAGTCTTCTTTCAAAAACAACAAGTTCTTAATGTCAGCTGCTGTGTTTTCAGTTGTAGAATGTCCACTTGAGTATCTCCATGGATTCTAATCTCTAAGGCTTTTCGTTAACACATTTATCACATTGCTTTAGGCTCCGAGGGGCTCCCGAGGATTTCCTCCACCAGTAAGGACGGCCTTCTCCTTCCGCTCGGCAGATCAGGTGAAGAGCAGGTGGTCTGGGTCTGAGCTAGGGACTGGGGGGCTTGGGGCTGGATTCTGGTGCAGGACCATGCGTTCCACTCCTAGTCTGCCCTGAGAGTCCTGGGTTTTGGAGGGTCTGAGCGAAGCACCCCCCTCCCCCGAGCAAGTGACAATTCGGCCAGTGTCGGGATGGCGGGGCGGGCGCGTGGTGCGCAGGCCACCCTGTCTGGTGGGACTTGGTTTTCTAAGCACTTGTAAGATTGCAGGGTGCTGTGCTCCGCCCCTAGGCTTCCGGACCACCCTAGAATTGAGCAGATGTCTCGTGGGGAAAATGAGCCTGTGTTTTGGGCTCTTTTAATTTCCAATCCAGGGCACTCACCGAAAGGTCTGGTTTCTCTTCCACGCCCCTGTACTTGAGTCAGGCTGGCGTTAGCGGGCGCCGCCCAGGACTGTCAGGTGACAGAGGGTGAGCTCCTTCTCTTGTGGAGTTTTTGTTTGTTTAGTTCTTGTTTTCACGGTTCTGCGCCGTCTGTGAAACACGCACATTTCAGACCGATCCAGCTGTGGCGGTTGTCGTCGCGGAGACAGCGTCGGTCTTTCTGACCCGTCATGTTCCCCCTGGAAGCCCAAGCGCCCTGTTTGTCAGCCTTGTCATTGTCGTTGTTGTTTGTTCGCTGCCTCGGCATCGCTAAGGGAAGTTGATTTCTGAGTTTTCGTGTGCGGTCCTTGTCAGGTTTTCAGGCGCTGGGTATTTCATAAAGAACGTTTGCACCCTCTTCTCTTGAAGACGCTCTGGTCCGTTGGAGCCACCGCTGATGACCGAGCTTCGGTGGGAGCCGTGCCGCGGAGCGGAACAGCGTGCGATCTGCAGAGGGGGCGGGGCGAAGCCTTGGGGCGGCGTCCGGTGCTCCCCCTGCAGGCCTCGGTTCTGGAGCCTTTCCACCTCTTCGGAGGTCAGTGCTAACAGATGAGGCTGCTGCTACACGTAGCGCTGTTCGATGGCGCTATCATGCACACCACGTATAGAATTCGAAATTATCCAGGGCCCACTTTTAAAGATTTTTTTAAAAAGCAGGTAAAATTGTTTGAAGTAATGTTTTATGTAACCACATATATCTAAACTAATATCATGATCAATATCAATCAGTAAAAATTGTTAATGAAGTATTCTCGGTTTGCTTTACACGCCTTCCAAACCCAGTGAGCCTATTACATCACAACCCACGGAAGTGCCCAGTTTCCACGTGTGGCCTGCAGCTGCCTCGTGGGAGTGGCCCACTCTAGAGCCCATCCCTCTCATCCACATGTTCAAATGTGTTTGAAAATTTATTTTTATAACATTGGGCAAAGTAGTCCTATGATTTGCTTAATTTCCATGGCTTTTCCAGTTGTCTGAATTCATTGGCTCTCATCTTATAGACTTGCTTTTCTTCCTGCCTCTTGATTTTATTAGCCGTAGTTTATATATTTTATCGTTATTTTGTTTTTCAGAGAAAAAAACTTCTAAACTAATTAGCTGTATGCTCTTCTGTTTTATAAGCATTATATTCTAACTTTGTGTTTATTGATTTATTCCCTCAGCTATCCTATCCTGTTTGATTTTCCCTAACTCATTTATTATCTTGCTTCCGTCATGCACTTGGACTTTTTCTGTCTGTTCATAAGAGCATACAAGGCTGCGCTCTGCCATCCAGCCCGGCCGCAGCTGCGTTGCTGTAAGTAGGACGGTAGCATCCTCCGTATCACCCCCTCCTGGTATGCTGTGATCTCCGTTTCTTTTCTTTCTTTTTTTCTTTTGACTCAGCAGTTGTTTGAAAGAGTATTTAGAATTTTCCAGCTAGTAAAAGCTTTGTGTTTGGGGGTTTTTTGACCTTAATTTCTACATTGTCATTAAAAACTGCTGCTTTCCGTTCTGTTTTCGTTGTTAGGAAATTTTGAGGTTCGTTTTGTGGTAACTTGAAAAGATGTTGGTGTTCTTTGTTTTTATTTATCACGGGAGGTAGTTCTCCTTTAGGATTGTCATTTCCCCCCCACTTGCCCTATAAAGGTTGGAAGATTTATTTTTCTCTTTGTCTTGGTATTCTGTAGTTTTATTATGATGTATCTAGGTATGCATTTATTTCAATTATCATTCTCAGATATTGGTACACTTCTCTAACTGAATGAAAGTTCTTATCTTACTTCAATATTGAAGAATTCTTACCCATTACCTCTTGAATATTGCCCAGATATTCAAATACTGAGTAGCTGCGTATTTTTCTTTAATTTATTGGAATTCCTCTTGGATGTATGTTGGGGTTTTTTTTTCATTCAAATGTTTATATTCTTAGCTTCTCTCATATTTTCCATCTCTCTCTGTTTTGATGCAGGTGGGGTAATTTCCTCTAATTTCCGACTCACTGGTCCGCTCCTCCCGTGACAGATACACTGGATGCGTCAGCTGCATTTTTCCGTGGGAGGGTTATGCTTCCTTTCTCCAACTTCTGTGTGGCTCTTCGGCGGTACCCCTGCTGTATCTTCCTTCTGTTCTTACAGCGCAGAAACACATATTTCTGTGTGTTTGAGCGTGTCGGGCGTCTCTGTTCTACGGTGCTGCCCTCTCTGCTTCTTCACATGCAGTTCCCCCCACGGCACCTCTGTGGTTTCCCCTCGTGGCCGCTCACGTCCTGGTGCAGTTTGTTCATCTTTCGGAGTGGCTCATATTTATATGGTAAATTCCAGTTCCCTGGATTAGGGGACTGCCTTTACAGAACAGTTTTTCCAGGGTCTTTATGGTTTTTTTTTGGGGGGGGGGTGTGTATGTTGAACTACTTCTTACATTGATATAGTGGCCTGAGGCCACTGTGCCAGGCAGGTTGTGTGAATGTACACGCACGAGTCATGCTCGCCTGGGCTCCTCATTTCTGGTATTTTTCCCTCCAAAGTCCACATCGATGACAAGCTTCCTTGTCACTTCTCAGACTGGTGGGTAGAATGTTTCCGATCCTCGTTTCGAGAACCTTGACAAAGAAAGTATCTACAGCAAAAGGGCTCCTGGTGGTTAACTGGCCTCAAATTTTAAAAAGCAGAGCCTAGCAACTGTTTCTACACAGCGGCCGTTCACTCAAACCGCACATCGGGGAGAAGCGGCCCGAAGGGGCTCGCCTCCCGCCCTGAGCCGATTGCCTGTACTGCGGCCCTGCCGCCTGAGCCAGCCCTAAGCAAGGAGCTCCTGGAATCCTGTCTCAACCAACAGGACCGAGGCTTTCCATGTCCAATCGCAGCTCCATTCTGACCAATCAGAACAATGCTTTTTTGGACCAATCAAACTGTGAGAACTTGGAGTTCTCATTTGCATGAGGCCGAACCAATCAGGGGCCAGGGCCCAGGATTCACTCTATACGAGCCAGCTGCCCGTGGCGTGGAAAGCGTTCTTTTGCTTTCCATTCAAAATTGGTGGGTGTACTTCTGATGCTTGAACTAAAACACTCGAGTTGAAAATGTGTTGTGGGACCAGAGCTGTCGAGGCAGAGAGGGGCCTGTCTCCGGTCAGCCTCCCTCCACGGCCTCTTCGCCGCTGCATGCTCATTTCCCCACTGCGCTGCATCACGTGGAGCTGTTCGCAGGGAATGAAGTTCCTTCCTTTACCGCACCCCAAATGGGGGATTCCTGGTGGCCTTGAAGTGGCATCGGTGGCCCCCAGTTGACTGGAAGCAGCGTCTTTTGAGTCCCAGCCAGCATTGAGATCAGCTCATATTCCGCATGCGCCAGTCCGGTGTGGACGCTTTTCCCTTGTGAATGCTGGACTGCCGCTTCCAGCCGGTGTCCGTTCCGACTTTGCCCAAGTCCCTCGCCTCAAGTCCCCACGGTCCCCATCCCTTTGCTTGCCTTGTAGCCTAGGGATAGGTTTTATCTTATGTTTTAGCTAGAATTTTTATTCGTTTAGAAATGAGGGGTTTGCCAACGTAGTAACCAGGATTCCACAAATGAGTTTTGAAGAGAACTTTTTTTTTTACAGTAAATCAAAGACAACTTTATTCTAGAGTAAAATTTAACATACGTCCTAGTCTTTGAGATCCTCTGGACACTACAGAAACTCTGCCTGACGCAGAGGTTCGGGCCAGTCTCCCCCAGCCCCCGGGGTTGCTCGTTTGTTCTGTCCTGTCATTGGAGGACTTCGGTGGGACAGTTGAAGAGCAGTGCGCCGAGGTGACCTTGGCTGCTGGAGCGGAGATGGCTGCGTGGGCAAGCCCGGGCACGCCAGCGCGCGCCCCGACCCCCAGAGCACTTGCCTGGCGCCGTGGTCCGCACCTCTGGCTTTGCCTGGGCCTGCCCGCCCTGAGATGCCAGGAAGCAGATCTTTAGAAACTGTTGTTACTCATGACAGAGAGTGACACCACTACGCAAGGCTGCAGAGTGGAAGGGAGAAGGGCCCCAACGAGTCACCCTCTTCCCCCGCCCCTGGGGAGTCCCCGCAGCCAGCAGCCTCATAGACCTTTCCAGAAATGTTGCACGCACAAGTATCTTTTTTTCTTTTTAACACAAATGGGATTGTAGTATACCTGTTCTTCGGATTTCCATTTTTTATTTCTTGATACACTTTGGATATATTTTCCTATCAGGTGTGGTGGATTGCCCACGCTGTCTTCTGTGATAGACGCTGGGTCATCGCCCCTGTTTTTGCTGTTCCCTGCAGCCCTGCAGGGGGCGCGCTGCTCAGACGTCCCCGCAGGGGCGCGTGCGCAGGTGCACCGGGCGGTGCGCGGTGCGCCGAGAGTAGGTCTGACAGCTGGACTGCGCCCCGGAAGCTCGCAGCCTTCACCCCGCCGCCGTCAGCCAGGCGAGGGCTCAGTGGGCAGGACCGCAAGGAGCCGCCCAGTCGTCTCTTCTGCTTGGCCTCCGCAGGCGTGCGAGGGTGCCCCCGTCCGACACCCCGTCAAGGACAGACATCTGGTCACGGCTATCAGGATCAGATTCTCATGGCTTTGGAGGAATGTCGTTGCTTGAATGGCTTTTAAGATTCCAAATGGATCGGAGGCTGGGAGGGCAGAATCAAGGACAGCGAATGAAAAAATACCTATATACTGACCTCTTTATTAATTGTATCAATGTTTTGATAAGTAACATATTTTCAATGTGAAAAGTGGAACTATGAAAACACAGAAAGAAGTTAATAAAGTTACTAATGCGTGACTAATTAAATAATGTTAACTATTTGAATAAATTATAGTTAAGTAATGCTAATTATTTAAACAATTACTTAATGCATTATATTATTAAATAAAACCACTTTGTGTGGAGGTCGTTGACATATAAGGCAGTTAATAAAAATAATTCTAGGGCTGAGAGACTATTTGGGGACATGGCCCTTTATTCTTAAAAACCAGTTGTTAAATAACTTTGAATATGTCTCCTGTGTATACTGTGTGCGCAGAAAGTTTGATAGTAAAGATAACACAGAATTATGCCACACGAATTAGTTACGAAAATTTACAATGACCTGAGTGGTTTGTAACTCTTTCTCTTTTAACTGAACATTGCTCCTCTGGTGAATTATGCTTTTCCATTACTTTTTGATAACTACGCGTTAGGAGATGGGTGTACCGTCATCCACTGAGCTAATCCAAATACTAGACATTTTGGTAATTCCCAACACTCTAAGTTCAAAGCAACAGTACCTTGAACGGTCGTGAGTGTACGGTACCACCTAAGGCACTTCGTACACTGCTTCCTCGGGACACCTTTCTAGATGTGGAACAGCCAGTTCAAAAGGTATATGCATTTTTCAAAGTCTTTTTGCTCTGCTTCTGCCAACGTGACCTCCGGAAAGGTTGCATGAGTTTGTGTTGCCCTTAGCGGTTCCTAACAGTGCTGTTTCCCTTGCTGCTATGTGGCATTTCTTTACTGTTTTGTAAACAAACAAACCAAACCAGACAGAACAAAAAGAAACAAATGGGTCTCATTTTAAAATTTTGCTTGTTTATAAGTAGCGGGTGGTGGTTTTTTGGTTCTATGGGCTGTATGTTTTGTATGAATTCCAGGTGTGTGGTATGTGCATTTTTACAAATTGATCGGTGAAAGTTCATGGTAAAATAAGGGTGTCAGACCTTGGTGGTGCGTGCTGCAACTGATCTTCCCCAATTTTCTGGGACCGTCTTGGTAATTTTTTTGAAGAAGGGATTTGACGCAGAGTCAGGTCTGGCCTTCCCTTCCCGTCCTCCGAACCTGCTGCGGACTCGCCGTGGTCCTTCAGCAGAGAGGGTCCCAAAGCCCTGAGGCTGAGAAACGCGGGTGGAGTGTTGAGGACAGTGGGCAGGTGTCCTTATCACGGGCTCCATCAGCAGCGTCTGGCTAGGGACAACTGTCATGCCAGAGACACTGGGGGGGGACGGGCACTCGGGAGAGGTGCGTTGGACAGCTGCTGGATGGCTTCTAGAGCTTCTTGCTCTGGGGTCCCCCTCCACTCTGGCCACTCACCTAGTGATCTGGGACCGAGCTGCAGCGTGCACCCTGCCACCGGGGGCACCCTTGTTTCCAGGCCCCGCACAGGCCACTGCTTGGAGCCGCCTCTTTGTCCTGGGCGGCTGCAAGGCCACAGGCTGTAAAATGTCTCCCTGGGCCTAAAGGTCGCCTTGGGCGCTGGGAGCTTGGGTTTGGTTCTCACTCAAAGCCCATGCATCTCCAGTCAGCAGTCCTTGAGTGGCATGGAATGCAAAGCCAGCGTTTTTCTCGGTGGGTCATTATTAAAATGCCTGGAATGCCTGCAGCCGTCTGGACACCGCAGAGCACGGAGCCCACACCAGCGCCAGGAGGGAGCGGACCGCGAGGCTGCCGACATCCTGAACCACTTAGCCAACGGCCCCGCAGCTCCCCTGCGGGGAGTTTTCATTACATAACATGATACATTCTCCCTGATTGATTCCACTCCTTCCACTGGGGGTTCTGTTATTTGCGGCCAGAGCCTCCCGGTGGACAGAGTGGCTACAACGTCCACACCCCAGCGAGCCTGCCCCGCAGCCAGGAGCTGCATGGGCGGCCCCAGGGTGGTGTGGGTCTTTGGCAGAGCTTCCCGGGGATGGAATTTCCTTCTCCCTCTCCTGCAGGGAGATGGTCCTCCCGCCTCCGATGAGGTTTTTGCTTTCATTCCTCTTGGCTCCCGCTCCTCCGGGAAATTCTAGAAAACCCTCCCAGCCTGCGCTTGTCTCCCCTCCAGGCTCCCGCTTAGGCGGAAGGGTGAATCACTGCTCATGGGTCGGGGTGCCACGGCCCAGTAGTGGGGGGGTCACCGTGGGAGGGCGAGAACAGCCTGCTCGTGGGGAGGCGAGGAGCTCCAGGCAGAGGCGGTTTGGAGGGACCGGCCGTGTGGCCTGCATGTGGTTCGTAGCATCTCCCTGGCTGGGCGTGCTCTGCAGCCAGGCTGTCTGCTCTGCAGGTGCTGAGAAACCCTGAGCGATGGGCTTTGTGCTTGGTAGACAGTGGGCCTGATGGCCCTGCCCCGCGGGTCGTCCCAGTCTCTCCCCTTCTCCCTGCCTCGTCTTCCTGGGAACTGGCGCCATCCGCCAGCTGGTTTCCAGATGGCCGCATCAACCCGAGAAGTTCTGTCCTGAGGCCTGAGGAGTGGACCTACCTGGGCCTCTGTCTCAGGAGCCACGGCATCGGCCCTGAGCCCCACCCGCAGCTTCTGCTCCTGCATCATGTCTGTGTCGCAGGCTCGTCCTGAGGAAATTGCCAGCCCCCAAGGAGGGTGGGGGGGCTCCCCCTGAGGCCCTGCCTGTCTGGGCCCCGGCTGCGTGGGAGCGGTGGGGCGGGAGTCCGAACAATGGGGCCTCTCTGCAGGAGGAGGCTGGCACACCGGGACAGTGGAGGGCACCATCTGGGGGTCCGCCGCCCCGGGTTTCACCGTGTTCCGGAACTGGCTCGATGGTATTTCTAACGCCCACTTTGACCCCGGCAGCTTGTGTTTCTCTGAGGCATAGACTGTGCTTACAGGTTAAAGTGTTTTTGTAATTACCCCACAGCCCTCCTTCTAAAATGCCATGGTAACGGAGTCTGCAGGTGAGCAGCCTGGGGATGCAGTTTCCCAGGCGGTGGGTGGCGACCGGCCAAGGGCGGTGGGAAGCCCTCCCCGCGCTCCGTGGGGCCCAGGGCCCCTCAGACGCAGGTCCCCTGGATGCTGCTTGTCTCGGAGCGGAGAAAACCACCGTCAGCAAAGACAGCGCCATCCCCAGGCGTGGGCAGGGTTGCCCGGCACACACAGCACAGCTGTCGCCTGGAGAGCGAGGTCAGACACAAGCCTTTCACACGAAGGACGAATCTTCCCACCCCCACGCCAGCCCACCTCGGCCTGCAGCCTGATGGAGGATGCCCCGGGGCCTTGGCATGCAATTAAAAGAAAGGCTTAATCAAATCAGGCCACTTGAAGTGAGCTGGGCTGGAACGAGAGGCTGGGCAGCGCTGCCCACAGTGGAAATTTACCAGGTCCAAGCGGACACCCAATCCTTCCAGGCTGTTTGGAAACACATGCCTGCTGTTGTGTGCTGTCGGGTTCTGGGGCCCGTTTGCAAACATTTTAAAAACCTTTCCACTAATGAGCATTGCTGTCGGAGCTCACACACATGCATGTGAGTGCGTGCGTGCACACACACCCCCCCCCAACCACCTCTGCTCCACGGGCGTGTGCTGCACGGAGGGGAGAAGCCGGAACCCCCGGTTGGCACCCCCTCGGACACTTCGATTCTCTCTCCAAACGGCTTGAGGCCTGTGAATCCCCTCTTGTCCATGGAGACAGCTCTGATTTTTAAAAAAGTTTATTTATCTTCCCCCCTCAAAAATGCCACGACTAACTTTCCATTCATTATCAAAATATTCCTTTGCCACTAATTTCCCTTCTTGGTTAAAATAAACAAAGAGGCGAGCCCTGCGGGCACTGCCTCTGGGATGCACTCCGCTGTAAACAAGAGAGGAGTTTTCTGAAGGGGTCTCGGGGAGCCCTCCCTTGAGAGTTTCCTGTGCATTTCCTCTGCGCATCAGCTCCCTTTGGCACGGAGTGCAGGGGCCGGCGAGGCCCTGGAACAGGCTAGGGCTGACTGTCAAGTCCTCCGAGGCCCTGCTCCCTGAGCCCCCACCACGTGGACCCAGCCACGTGACCTGGGGCTGGCTGCTGTGTGACCTTGAGCGGTCCTTTCACCTCCATGGGCCTTGGTTTCTTCACACAATGAAGCCGAGGCTCTTGGGATCTCCAAGGGTTCGAATCCACAATGCCTAAATGAAAAAGAAAGGGGCTATTCTTTACACACACACGCGCGCAAGCGTGCACACACAAACACAACCAAAGTCTAAGTTTTTAGGACTCAGGAATATGCAGTGAAGGACTCTCTATGTGGGGGGAGACATTTCTTTGTCAAAAGGCAAAACTCAAGAAAAGTTAGTCAAAACTCCAACTCCCCCAAGGCTTCCTTTCCCCCAACACACGGGAACCTTTAGCTTTTCTTTTCTCCTTTTCTTTCTTTTTCGAAAGCCGGCAGCATGTCGGGCATTTACATACCAATGGGAAGGGCCCAGAACAGAGAAGACACGGGAGAGACAGGCCAAAGGGACCGCACTTGGCAGCCTGAGACTCCCAGGAGGCAGGAGAGGCAGGGGGCTCCCCGGAGAAGCAGGGAGCTCCCCGAAGGAGCGGGGCCTCGCCGGACGGGTGCAGGCCAGGTGACGCCAGGCGCAGACCGGCTGGCACTAGCTGAGCGCGGAGGGAGGAGGAGAGGTGGCTGACGCGATGGTGGTGGGGCAGTTGGAAGTGTAGCCTGTGAGACACTGGAGCCCAGCCTGCCGGGCCGGGCCGCAGGGGCTCCGATGGCCCGGCGGTCCTGAGGGTGCAGGGAGTGGGGGTCGGTGCCGGCGGGGGCGGGGACCAGGGCGGACGGGTGTTGGCATTTCTCAAGGGTTGGAGTCTCGCTAGCTGGTTAGGAAACAGAGACAGAAGAAGGAGGGGATGCCCAGTATTGGCGATGGCCGGTGATCAGACCATTGAACACGAGCAGGATAAGACGGAGGCGAACAGAGAAAAGTAATGGACAGGGATATCCGGGGGGTCGCCGGACCGGAGCCTCGGGGGGCTGAGTGCGTCTGTGACAGGACTGGGGCACAGAGGAAGGTCAGACAGGAGGCTGCACTTGGGTTTGAGGGTTAGAGGCAGAACGGCCTTGACTGTCAGCCAGGTCCAGGGGGCGAAGCTGGGAGTGGGTTGCTGAGGAAGGAGGAGGAAGGGGTCACTGAGGACCGGGGGCCGAGGAAATGCGGGCCGGGCCCTTGGCTGGACCACCCACGAAGATTCCGCAGCAGCAGCAACGTGCGTGGGCGTGGAGAACGTTTCGAGCCGTTTGCTTGATGGCGGTTGGATGAACGAACCTACCCGACAAAGTCCAGCAATGACCTAAACCGGGGCAAGGAAAAGACGGAACGGCCTTGGCCTGGACGGAGCAGGTCATTTGCAAAACTGTAAAAGAGAATGTTCTGGAAGTGACAACGCAGAGCAAGGGAGACATGAGCTCAGCTCCTCAGCCCAAGGTCATGAGCATAAGATAAAACAGTTCCCATCTGAGAGGCCCCCACACGGAAGCAGTGTCTCAGGGTCAGCCAGTCAGCAGTGCTGTTGGCAACGACATCACCGGCAATGACATCGTCATCAATAATATCGCGGCACCTATGCCTAGTGCCAGGCGGGTGCTGGAGGTATCAGGCGGACACTTTGTAAAGCCTGTCATTGTCTGACCACGGGGCTGACACCTGAGACTAACACAAAACAGTAGTGAGTGTGAACTGCAATAGAAAAAATAAATAAATAAATAAACAGACCACATGCAGGCCCCAGGGCCCGACTCAGGCTAATTAAACCTGAGCGCTTCCTGGACCGTGCTGGGGCCCAGGGCCCCGCGTTCCCCGGGGCTTCCCGCTTGGGTCCGCGCTCTGCTGCCACCATCTTGAAATGCCCGCTAATTTTTGACCCAGGGACCCTGCAAATTCCCTCTGCCCTGGGTCTCACAATTAAGGTGGCCGGGCCTGTCTGGGCAGTGGTGTCTTTTTAAAACTCTCCTCGGGAGACGCGACGTGTGGCCAAGAGTGAGAATCACAATGTGCAGCCGAGAGCTGGAGGGGGCAGGCGACTCGACGGCTGCGGGCGGTGAGCGCACGTCGGGGTGAAGCAGGGGTTCAGGGCGTGGGGGGAGGGGCTCAGAGATGTCCGCTAGAAGTTTCGCTTCGGCCAGGACCTGAGAGGACGGCTGGGGGGTGGGGGGCTGCCTGGGCCTCGGGGTCTCCCGGGAGTGCATGGGGGAGGCGAGCAGGCCCAGAGTCGGGGTGGGGACCGTGGGAACGATCTGAGGCCGGTGCACAGTGTGGTACCAGGCGGAGGGGGAACGAGGGTGTCCAGGGCGCCGCCAGACCGAGAGGCTCCTGAGGTCCTGGCTGGAGGTCCAGCCCACGGGCCGCCTTCATGTGGACGGGCCTGAGTGAAGCCGGTCTCCAAGTCTGCGCCCTCGGAACGCGCAGGGCGCCTCACCAGGACGGGGCCTGTCCATGGGAATCTTGTCTTCCCCGGGGAGTCCGAGAGGAAGTGAGCGGAGCCCTGTAAACCAAGCCAGGTCTCCGGAGATACCAGCCACAAAGGCAGGCGCCACGGGGTCACTTGTCAGCGAGATGTTGTTTTTTTAAACTCTGAGAGATAAGACATGGGGAAATCTTCGCTCAGCTTCAGCCCTGTAGTGTAAGTATTTTTTCCAAGTCAGCCCAGGCAAAGCTGGGCCTGGGGCAGAAGCCAGGTGCTCTGGCCCGGTGGCCCCACCCTGGGAACTGCTTTGTCTTTGCCTGGGACCTGCAGGAAGCCACCAGGAGGAACCGGGGCCCCTGGGGCTGTTGAGGCCGCTCCAGGCTGTTGAGGCCCCCCTAAGGGCAAAGGAGAAGCTGCCAGAGGAAAGCCTCAGGCCTAGCGTTTAGCGGTGGTCTGGGGGCAGCAGACAGTACCGTCACCCCCCAAGGTCAAACACGGCTGGGCAGCCGGCCATGCCTGCCCTGGCCCGGCCTGCAGACTAACTGCCCAGGTCTCCGCCTCCATCCTCACACTGTTCTCTGTGTGTGCGTCCACCCAGGCTCTGCGCTAGACACTAATGGCCCCACTATGACTCGGTCGCCTCTGTAGAGACCGATCTCCAAACCGGGTCCCATGCTGAGGGACTCTGACGCCTCCGCTTTGGGGACAACACCATTCAACCCGTAACAATGAGCAAAGCTCCTTTTTACTTATTTTTAGGTACGCATAAACGGAACTAGAAGTTCCGGCGGCTTCTCCTGGCGTTCCGGGGGATGATGGGCTCGGATGCACACGAGCTGCGTGGAGTATTCCGGAAGGCCGCAGCCTCCTCTGTTCTGTGCTCCTCCTCTTCCCCCGAGACCATGTGCCGCCAGCTCTCCCTGGGGCGGGGGGCGGGTGCGTGCAGAGAAGACCCGGCTTTCCGATCCCCACCTGGAATTCTGCAAAAGGTTGGTTTAATGATGGATGCACTTCTGGTATCAAGATGGCCACACGAGTCACCAGCAAGCCTTGTGTCTCACGTCCCAAGTCTCAGAAATAAGAGGAAAGACATAGTTTTAAGTGAAGGCATAATCGCCCTCAGCGGTGAGAAGGGGAAGTCGGTTCGGTGGTTCTTCAAAACGTTAAACCTAGAATTGCCATGGGACCCAGCTGCTCCATGGCTGGGGAGAGGCCCAGGGGCAACGAAATCGCATTCAAACGAAAGCTTCCCCATGAGCAGCCACAGCAGCGCTACTCCCAACAGCCACACGTGGAACCAGCCCGAACGTGCGTCTGCGGCTGACTGACAAGCAGAAGGTGATCTCTCCCTGCCGTGGAATATTACTCGGCCACGAAAAGGAACGGAATTCTGACCCATGCCGCAACACGGAAAGACGGCAGACACAAGAATGTCACACGGTGCGTGACTCTGTTTCTCTCAAACGTCCAGGACAGGTCAGCCTGCAGAGACAGGAGGCAGGTCTGTGGGAACCAGGAGCTGGGGCGGGGGGGGGTGCCGGGGGAAGGGGAGGGAGTGCCTGCTGATGGGACGGGCTTGCCTCCGCGGCCAGAAGCGTGTTTTGGAACTGGACCCAGGAGGCGGTGGTGGGATGCTGTGAACGCCACTGAACTGCAGACTTTAAGATGTTAATTTTGTGTTGTGTGAATTTACTTCAGTTTTAAAAATTGAAAAGCAAGAAGGGGTTGTCTTGGAGGGTCAGAAGCCAGGAGGATGGCAGCCCCCGGGGCGCCCTCTGGCTTGGGGTGCGCAGCCCCCGGATATCAGCCCTCGGGGCTGCCCTCAGCGCAGCGCCAGCCGTGTACCGGGCCTGGACCGCCTCCAGCCAGCTGTCCGTGAGAAAATTCTAGCAACTCCGTGGAATTTTTATTTTTATTAAATCAAATGGCTTGGTGCTCTCTGCTGCTCCGAGCCCTGGGGATATGTCAACATCTTAGTGACCACAGTTACACGACCCCTTCGACCCCTTCACATCGTCTCTGTTTTCCTCCCCGACCTAGAATCTGGTCGTTCAGGCTCCTCCTGTTGTCTTTGGAATGCACTTAATTGCCTTGGACTGGCCGCCGTCTCTGGTGGGGAATGAATGCTTACGGGGTGAATAGCTCCTTCTCCAAAGACCTGCGAAAGGCAGATTATGTGCGCCTTCGGAGAATGCTTTCCCGGTGCCAAGCTGTGGTTGACTCGGAAAGGTCCTGACAAGTTGCGGAATCGCAGCGTGGCATTTCTGCGGTTACTTATGTCATTTAGTAACTGCGAGTCCGTGGCGATCTAATCGTGAATGCCTCCTGGTTTGTCCCGTGAACGCGGCTTGGTGACAAGACCACCATGGGATGTTCTTGAACACATCTTGGAAGGTGGGGCGGGGGTGCCGTCCACAGGGCTACTGCTGTCTTTGGCTTGTGTCCTCTTTGGTCTGCGATGCTCTTGGAGATTTTGCCTGAGGACACCGGTCCGCTGGGCACTCCTGCGGCTCCCGCTCCAGGAGAGGCAGGGAGACCGAACCCGAGACGCTGGGGTCTTCAGTAGCCTTTGGTTCTAGGAGACTGGGAGGTGGGCAGAAGGAAGCTCCCTGCTTCTGTAAGGCGATTCAGGGGGCAGGCTGAGCAGGGAGCTGTGAAGCACCAACAGCCTGCTTCCCGAGCAACTCGTCCTGCCTCTCGACGTTCTGACGTTGAAAGGTCTTGAGTGGTGATTCCCAGCTTGGTGTGCTCAGCTGGCTCCAGGAGGCCCTGGCCTCTCTGGTCCCAGCATTTACCACCCGCCTCCCCTGCCGCCTTTGCCACCTGGTGAGCCCAAGGGTGCGGTGCGTCCCGAGCGGCTGCTCAGTGGGGGGAGCGGGGGCCCAGGGCAGCGGAGATAAGTAAAGATCCGTGGGTTCTGGGCTCAGAACTGAGTGCACCGGACCCCGCCAGCTCCAGGGAGGTTCTCAAGAGGAGGCTGCAGGCTGACACCTCCCAGGAGAAGCAGGAAGAGTGAGGAGGGCTCCTTGGAGCGTCGACACCGAGGCGAGCTGCATGCAGCGCAGTCTGTGAGAGACGCGGCTGCCGGTCCTGCTGGCGGGAGCGTCTTGGTCTCCCTGCCACGGGTTTATACCCTGGCAACACCCCCATCACAGCCTTCGCCACCGCCGGGGCAGCCCTGTGCTGTCGGGAGGGGAAAGCCGGGGTTCTCGCACACCTGCCACCCCCTGGAAAGAGACCCACCCTGCGGGTTTCCGTTGTCCTAACATTCAATCCAGCGTTGACTGGCGTGTTCTCTCCCCCCAAACCATCCTCGCTTGCTGGTTCTGTAGGTCGGGGTGCCCTTCGCCACGCCCCGGAGCCAGGCTGCTGCAGGTTCTGCCAGGCAGGGGGTTCCCACACAGAAAAGGGGCAACTCAGAAAGTCACGGAATGTGCTTTTGAACAGGAGGCAAAAGCAATTCAGTTGCAGTGCGGGGGGGGGGGGGCGCCTTTTGAGCGTGGGTGCTGGAGCCGTCGGTGTCCACGGCAAACAATCCCAAACCCTAAGCCTCACACATTATTACATAAAAGTTAATTCCAAATGAATCATGGACTTAAATTTAAAATGTGAAAAGGGAACTATAAAGCTTTTAGAAAAAATCGGACAAAATTATGGAGACCTAGAGCTATATGAAGAATTTCTAGACTTGATACCAAAAGCATGATCCGTAAAAGGAAAAACTAGGCAATTTCACCTCCTCAAAATTAAACCTTTTGCTCTGCAAAAGACCAGGTGAAGACAATGAAAGACGAATTATATTCTGGGAGAAAATATTTGCAAACCGCATCATGTAACAAAGGATGGGTATCAAGAATATACGAAGAACTCTCAAAACTCACGGGTAAGAAAAAAAGTCCAGTTAGAAAATGGGCGAAGACATGACCAGACATTCCACTGAGGAAGATGCGCAGAAGACAAACAAGCAGAGAAAGACTTTCAGCATCGGCGGCCAGCAGGGAAATGCAGGCTAAAGCCGCAAGGAGGTACCACCACACACCCGTGAGAACGGCTGAACGGCGAAAAGCCAGGGGCCACGCCAGCTGCGGGCCAGCGCGCACGGGACGGCTGGACCCCGGGGTGGCACAGCCCCGCTGGAAAAGCCTGGCGGTTTCCCACCAAACTGAACACGTGCTTCCCGTGGACCCAGCAGGAGCACTCGCTCTCCCCGAGAGAGGAAAACTGAAGTTCATAAAAAAGGAAACAAATACCTCTACACAAATGTGCCGCGCAGCTCGGTTTGCAGCGGCGCCCAACCGGAAACAACCCCCCATTCCTGCAGCGGGTGAAAGGCCAAACAGCCACCGCGTCCCGGTGACGTCTGCCCCTCCCGGTTGTGAGGTTACGCTCTGGTGACGCACGGTGGTGGTCTCGCCGGGAGAACGGGGCGGAGGGCTCCTCCTGGGTTCCTTCTCCAACTGCACACGGACCTGTAAGTATCCCACAGCAAAAGCGTGTCCAAGAGTCAAGTGCATCAGATGCCAGGAAGCGCGAGGCAGACCCCGGACAATCTGCGGGCCTTTCATGGAAAAGTGCGGTTAGCAACAGCACTGCCTCTGGCCGTGAGACCTGGCCATCTCGCTCCTCGGTATTTGCGCAAATGACCTGAAAACTCACGTGCACACGAAAACCCGCACGCGGGTGTCTACAGCAGCTTCGTTTGGGATCGCAGAAACTTGGAGGCGGCCAAGACGTCCTCCAGTAGGTGGGCGGATGGATACGTGCGCGGGGCCCCACCCGGAGCCTGGGCGTTATTCAGTGATGGAAGGAGAGGAACTACCGGGCCGGGAAAAGACGGGGCAGCCTCAGTGCACGTGACTAAGAGAAAGGAGCCGGTCTCAAAGGGCTCACGCTGCGCGAAGTCACACGTTGTGTGAGTGCAAGTGCACGGTCTCCCGGAAAAGGCGCGTCTGTGTAGACTGCGGAAAGGCGGGCGGCGGTGGGCGTCAGGGGGAGTGAGGGGCCAGGCGGCGCACCAGGCCTTCGGGGCAGTGCGAGCACTCCGTCTGCGAGGAGCGGCCGTGGTGGGCGCAGGGCGCAGGGCTCGGGGCACGGTCCGTCTGTCAACGCCAAGGATAGACTGTAGTGTAAGCTGTGGACTCCGGGTGATAATCATGTGTCACTGTAAGCTCGCCCATTGCGACAAATGGCCCGCTCTGGTGGGCATGCGGATAATGGGGGAGGCTGCACGTGTGTGCGGGGGCGCGGGGGGGGGGTGTGCAAACTCCCTCCTGCTCAGTTGTGCCGTGAACCTAAAATTGCTCGAAGAGCAGTCTTTGGGAAATAACAACAGTATTGCCTTTACAATAAACCTTCGCACAGTCCCAGGTGCTTTTAGGGCCCTTTTCTCCTTTTCGCCTCCTCGGTCCGTGTTCAGGGGTGAGGGGCTCGGGGTGTGTGTGGGGAAGGACAGTGCCCAGCGCAGAGCCCCTGGGGCCTGCAGCATCTCACTCACGCCCCCAGGCGTGGCGCTGACATGACGGGTGCCTCTGTCCCTCTGGGGCAGGGATGTGCTGAGGAGAAGCCTCCCCGGGGCTCCCCAGCTGGACGGTGGTGGCGGGACTTGGAGGCTCTGGGCCAGGCTGGCGGGTGGAAGCGGGAGAGGGAGCGCGGCCGCAGGAGCATCTGCCGGCCTCCCCGGCCTCCTCCTCCCATCACGGGGGGGGGGGGGGCGCAGGACTCAGCGTATCAGTGGGACCCTGCTGCAGAGACAGGACAAAGCAGGTCAGGGGAAGGTGGAAAAGGGGGGCAGGGGCCCCACGGAAGGGGCAAGGGCAGCGGTCTGGCAGCTGGGGTGGAGCTGCGCATTTACCCAAGGACAGGTGTAGTTTGGAGACTGATCGTCGGGGAGGGCTTTGCTCGGGGCCACGACCTGCAGGGCGGGGTGCCTGCCGCTTGTGTTATCTATCTCTTTTCCGAGCACTGGCCTGGGGCACAGGGCTGGGGACCCAGGCCACCCTGTCTCCCTCTTGTGGTCCCTTAGGGGAACCGCCCAGAGCCCCAACCTTGGAGCTGGGCACGGAGGAGGCCGCCTGGGGGGAGTGGACTCTGCATCCGGGCCCTTCCTTTGCTGGTCTGGACCTCGAAGGACTCGGAGGACACCCGCCGGCAGGGAGAGTGAGAGGGAAATCAGTGAAGCCACTGCCAGGCGGATGGAAGATTCCAGAGCCTCACAGGGCTGCCTCAGTAAGAGGAGGAGCAAAACTTTGGGGAAGAGACAGGTGAGCTGCCCCCCTTTTGTGGGCTGCTCCGCAGCTCAGCGGAGACACGCACGGCAGGCCGCCGTGTGCCTGCCACGTCCGTGGCTCACGGTGGCCCAGGTGGCACTGCATCGTGGATGGAACTTGGCTCTCCCTGGGACAGTGCCCTTCTCCTTGAAGACTACGGGACACCATACTCAGGATGGAGTGCCTGCTGAGAGGGAGGTCTGGGCCCCCATCCCTCTGTTGGGACAGACCTTCTGTCCGTGTGTCCAACAGCAAGCAGCACGGACAGACGGCCAGCGTAGACGAGAGTCCGCGGTGGCCAGACAGGGTTCTAAGGGCTTGTCTGTCGTTGCCTCTAACCCCTCACCGTCCTGGCACACAGGCCCCGTTGCAGAGATGAAGGGACGGGGCCTCCGAGAGGCTCGGCTCCGGTCGCACTGCAAGTGAGTGGCACAGCGAAGACCGGCCCTGGCCAGTGGGGCTCGGCTGACGCATCGTCTCATAGACGGAAAGGTTGCGGGTTTGCCTCCCGGTCAGGGCACGTGCCCAGGTTGTGGGTTCGCTCTCCGGTCGGGGCCGGTAGGGGAGGCAGGCCAACCGGTCAGCGTGTGTCTCTCACTTCCGTGTCCCTCCCCCTCCCCCCGCCCTTCTTCTCTCTCTCGGGAAGCGTGTCATCCGTGAGGATTAAAAAAAATCGAGATCGTAGCCCAGATGCTCCAGCAGCATAATGTACACCCTTAACTGCTATTCTTTTTTTTTTTTTTTTTTTACAACAAACCCATCATTTCGTTTTAGGTTGGTGTGCGTTTGCTGTAGATCGAGTGCGTGTGTCTCCTCACAGTTCAAGTGTCGAAACCCAGCCCTCAAGGCTGTGCTGTTAGGAGGGGGGCCGTGGGGAGGCGTGAGGTCACAGGGGCGGAGCCCCTGTGAATGGGGTTGGTGCGGAGAACCCAGAGAGCCCCGCCCCCTTTCTGCCAGGTAGGGGGGCCCGCCCCCGGGACGCAGGGGGAAGACCACATCTAGGAAGCGGGAAGCGGGTCCTCGGCTGGCGCCCGGCCTCGACTCCAGCTGGGAGGAAGGAGTCGGTCGTCACCGCCGGTGGTGGCGGTTTTGCTACAGCAGCCTGAGCAAACTAAGGGCTTGTTGGAGGCAGAGTGAGCCCGGGCTCGGGGTGTCTCGTGGTTCTTCTTGCACGTTGACCCGACGGGGTCTTCGCAGCTTCCTGAGCCCCCGTGGAGCATCCTGGGCGCAGCGCAGGGCCTGCCCTGCATGGGGCCTGGCCTGGGGCTGGGGCGTCGGCTCTGCCTTTTCTAGAGTGAATGACGGGAAGGAGGAGGCGGTAGGCGGCCTCTCGGGCATCCCCCCGGGAGCCCCGCCTCCTGGTCTGTACATCCTCGGTCATCCACGCTCCCTGAGCGGGTGCTGGGCGTTCGGACTCACTCGCACACAGAACAGCACAGACATGGGGGATGCCACTTTTGAGAGTGAGTTGGAGCCAGACGACACACGGCACCTCCTGACTTGGGGGCTCACTCTCACCCTGTTCTCGGGGGTCCAGCTGCTCTGCTGTAAGGTCCCCAGGGAGAGGTCTCCTTGAGGAGAGGGAGGGCTCTAAACAACCAGTGGGTGAGCTGGGCCACGGGTCCCCAGCCCCAGCCAAGCCCGTGGGGGGAACCGCGGTCATGGCTGACAGCATGACCACAGTCTGAGAAGAGGCGCTCCCTAAAGCCACACGGGATTCCTGAGCCATGGACTGACTTGGTGGCGTGGGGGGGCGCCTGGGATGCCCCTCCTCCCTCCGGTGTTGTGGAGGTGCTCAAGGGGACGGAGCCTCAGCTTGCAGGCTCCCACCACCCCCATCCCGGGGGTGTCCCTGGTGGGCGTGGCATGGGCAGGGGCTGGCAGGAAGGACCAACCAGCAGGGTGAGGACACCTTGCCTGGCCGCCTGAGCGGCCGCCTCCCTCAGCCGAGCTGAGCTCTGGGAGGAGGCGTGGTCCAGGGTCCCAGGAACCACAGCCCCCCACCCCGATGCCGCCACAAAATGAGCTTTCTGGTGCCCCCTGCACTGGCTTGTCTGTTCTCTTTGGGTGCTTCTAGTCACCCTAGGGAGCCGGGAGGTGAGGACACGGAGTGCCTCACGCTTGTCTAACTTTCTGCACGGTTCACAAGTTGCGTTTTCCATTCATCTTCTCGCCCAGGGCATCGTGCTTGTGTTTGGGTCAGAGGGGCTGGAAGGCCTTCTGCACCCAGGACCTGAATTCCGACAAGAGGAAGAGAAGCCGGTCTGAGCCCTGGGGGGCGTCTGAGCCCGTCCCCGACCCACGGGGACCCCTGGAGGAGGGACTGTGTGGGGAGCGGGAACTGAGGAGGTAGGTGTCACTTCGGAGAGAGAAGTGTCCCGTCTGCCTCCTTCTCAGCACGGCGCTGGCCCCTCGGGCTGCGCTGCAGCTTTGAGCGCCGTGGGCTCCAGGCCTGCGAGCCACTGGAGTCGCCGGTCCGCGTGGCGATTCCGGGACCGAGAGCCACTTGTTCCCTCTCAAAGGCAGGCCCGCTTGGCCTCCTTCCTGCCTAACCCTTTGCCGTCAGCTGGGTCTAAAACGGTCACCGGAAACAGCAGGGGCGCGCCCGCACCCCACCTTCCCTGCTGCTCGGCACCTGTGTCACGATTTGACTGAGCGCGTCGATGTTTTAGGTCGGTCTGAGTCTGGTCACTTGTTGGGGGGCTCTTTCCTTTCTCATCTGGTCTAGCGCTCCCCGTTGAAACCGATTAGGAAGAGCGTTCGGTTAGGTAACGCTGCGGCTTTCACCTGGGGAAGCAGCACTTCGGGGAAACCGTGCTATTCACACCTGGTCACCCCGCTCTGGGCGGAGTCGCTGTTTGGGGAGGAGGGTCTCGTACAGACGGAAGTGTGACTCCCTTGTGCTCGGGGACTCCTGTGGGGGGGGGGCACGCACAGACACTATTAAATAAAGTCCAGTCCGTGACCTGATTGCCCGCCCCGCCCTGGAGGGGTCGGTCCTAGGGACCCCTGTCCCAGGTGTGTGCTGAGAAGTGCCCGGTGACCGACCGGGCTTGGTGGCATTGCTGCTTGCGCCCGTGAACTGGAAGGGCGGCAGCCACTCCTGCTCACTCTCAGGGTGCGCTGGGAGCCTCATAAAATACCAGTGCCCCCCGCCCTTCCTGCCTGGCCTCTCCCCGTGCTGCGCCACCCTGGCGGCCCATCAGAGTCACCAGGGAAGGTTTCCCAGGTCCTGACACCCCGGCCCCGTGGCCTGGAGGTTCCCATCCAATTATCCGAGGCCGGGGCGGGGGTTGCGGAGCCAGGGCAGCTGTATTTTTTCAGCTGCGCAGGACTGGAGTCCGATGAGGCTCGAACCCTTCACACCCGCTGTGCCCAGGGTGTGCCATCCAACGTCGACCCATCACACGTGGGGGTATCTGCTCTTTTAATGCTTAAGAGAGGCGGTTGTTTCCACCTTTGCTCCTAAGCTCTATGCACTAGCTCAAATGATGCCCCCAAAGACGTGCCCCGTCACAGACCCTGTGACCGTGACCCTATTTGGAAGAAGGGTCTTTGTGATACAATTAATTGGAGGCAGGCAGCTTGCGATGAGATCACTGGGGCTACCCAGATGGACTTTGAATTGAATGACAAGAGTCCTCATCAGAGACAGAAGAGGGAGGCGGAGATTGGGTTGGTGATGTCTTCACAAGCCGAGGAACGTGGCCGCCACCAGACCCTGGACGAGGCAGGAAGGCTCCTTCTGTGCGGCGGCCGAGGGGGGAGTGTGGTCCAGCTGACACCGTGGTTGCGAGCCCCGCCCCTCAGAACCGTGCGCGCCCGGGTTCCCGTCCTTCTGGGTTTGTGGTGATCTTGATGGACAAAGACCCCCAAGTCCGTCCTGCGTCCTTCCCCGGACCCTCCCCGGGTGTCCCTCCCCCGTCTCCCCACATCACGGTTACTTGTTCTTGTGGGTTTGTTTCTGCACACTCTCCCCACCGATGCGCCCAGCACCGCAGCCTGCGCCGTACCCAGCAGGGCCCCGTGCCCCGCGTGGCCGTGGCCCTATCCGAGGCTCCGCTGCTCACGTGCTCATGGTGCCCTTCTTCCCGGAGTGGTGCCCATGCCCCCCCGACAGTGTCCCCTTCACCTGTCCCCCCCCCCGAGTCTTTGTAGTGCTCAGAGGATGCTTTGGGGTGTAGGGAGGCGGAGGCGTGGAGAGGGACTAGGGAGAGGGCGGGCGCTAGGGTGTGAGTCTAGGGCCAGGACCCGTCTTCTGGGCCACACTGGAGATTTGCGGCGATTTGAAAGCTACGGGCAGTGACGGAGCTGCGGCGTTGTCTTAGGGGCGGGCAGGGTCCTTGGGTGCTTCAGTGTCTGCGAACGTCCTAGGTCTTCAGGGTCTGGGTAGATCTTTCTTGATAAATCTTTCCATTGTCTTATAAAAGTAGTTCCTCCTTCAAATAGCCCCTCCTACCAGACTGGGCAGGGCAGAGCGGGGCCTGGTGACTGTTACAGGGTTGTCTTTTCAAGTGTTTCCTGACCTTGCCCGAGGCCGCATGTTAACCCAGTGCTTGGCCCAAGTTAGCGCCTTATCTCCCCGCACGCCGCATTCCACCCCGGGATCTCCTGGCCACCTGAGTGGTTTCCTTCCCGCGTAGATAGAACGGTGCCTGGGGAGGGCTGACTCTCGGACCGACCGGGGCTCGCGGTTAGACAGCGGGGCCATCAGGGGCGTGTCAGTTGCTCGCTCTTGCGCTGAGAGATGGTGTTGGGACCCTGGAATTGTCCGCCCACCTGTCAGGACGTGACCGGAAGGGAAAAGGAGCCGTTCCCTAAAGGCTGTGCGGGTGTGGGCTGGACAAAGTCAACCAACGCCCGCAACGTCCACCCCTTAGCCCACCGCGCCCACGCCGCCCCTTCTCACGTTTATAGTTAAAAATGCGCCTCCTCCGAACACAACCTTTACATCTTCTCTCCCCAAAGAGAAGGCCCCCTCGGCGACCACGCCCGACTGCAAGGCCAGGGCCCGCAGGGCTACGGGGCGTTGCTTACTTTTCAGCTTTGAGTGCGGCTCCACCTGGCCAGGCAAATCCTTACCCAGGAGGATTTGGGTTTTAAAAAAGAATGAAAGACAGGGTGAGACTTCACCAGAGATGGAAGCGTATAGCGAGGGAGATTTTCTTAGGAAACGTTTGTGCCTTTGCAGGTCTCTTCGAAAACTCGCACGCAGGGGCTCAGCTCTGTCCCTGCGTCTGTCCGGGCCTGGGGGGGCAGGCAGAGAGCGGAGGACGGGAACCCCTGTGTTCGGGGACGTTCGTTCCTGCCCCGAGCGTTTCTCGGTGCGCGCTCTCCGTTCGGTCTGCACGCGGGGCTCCTCTTTCGGCGCCACCCGAAATTCAACTGAGTGTCTTTCATTTCCTGGTGGCAGTTTCATTGAGTAACCACTTAGTGTCTGTCAAGCATTCATGTGTCCTTTTTTAACTCCGTTAATCTTAGCTGAATTCCAAGGCATCGTAATTAGATGGTGTAAGATTATTTACTCTGAAAACATTTAAAACATGTCAGTGGACTGGAAATAAATTCTATTAATTGGCTCAGAGTGCCTGCAAAGGCAGAATAAGATACAATAGACGACCGTGGCTCACATAAGCCCAGAGCTGTCGTTAATGAAGAAACTGTAATTATTTACTGTCTCTGTTGATCACCCGATGCTTCTTAGCATCTCATAAAATACTGCAGAAGGAACGGGCTGTTGTTATTGGTTCACGAAGGGTCGTAACCCCGTGTTTCCAAGAAGAGCCTGTCTGTGGTCAAGCCTTGATCCCTTCATCCCTTTATCACACTCACTTACAATCTCCTAGTCCCCCAAATGGTGGAATACTTTAAATAGTAGTTTAAATATTAGTATTTAACAAATACAATGTCTTTCACATAAAAATCCCAGTGTCAAGTGATTCTTATTTGCAAGCTAATCACAGGGTTTGTAGAAAACTGTGGTGTCACAGGCGTCACAGGCTGTGTGGACCAAGGTTAGGGCCGAAGGCTGAAGCCAGGCGGGTGGCCCTGCCTGGGAACAACTGCTGTGGCTCCGCGTGGGGCTCCCTGGGAGGTGATATGAGACGTCACCGTGTGCGAGCCTCTCTGGCTGCCAGACCCCGTCCGCTCTGCCCGCTGGTGGCCTGGCTTCCCGGGGACAGACACACTGCCATCCATGGGTGGCCCATTTCTGAGCTCGATCTTTCACACCTCTGCTAGGACGCCTTCAGAGACCCCCAAACCCGCAGGCTCTGGCGACAGTCGCTCATGACTGGCTGTCACCTGCCCATTCTCCCTCACTTCCACCAGGGACCCCTCCGTCCCCCCATTCTTTCCTTTGCTGGAAGAACTCTTCCCCCACTTTGACGAGCAGGTCCAGAGGGCGGCACCCCTGTCTTGTTGGCAGCACCACCACGGTGGTTGTCATTTCTTCATAGATACTGGCCAATTCATAAACGTCACTTCATGACTGTTACCCGTTTTTCAAAAGCCGGCTTGGACGACCCACTTCGAAGAAGCCTTCCCGACTCCTTCACCTGGAGGCGACTTCCACATCCTTTTGTGAGAGCACTTCCCGCTCCTGCTCTCTGATCGTAGACTCGATGGTCGTCGAGAACGTGGGGAACAGAGAGAAAAACGTGGGAAATAAAAACAATCGCCAGCCGATTTGGCATCGACACCACGCATCCACCGCTCCCCTCCGAACACGTGGCCGAGGCCTTGTCTGGCTACGCCTGGGCTCCAGAGCCGCACCTGGAACCTCG
The DNA here is from genome assembly GCA_039655065.1 of Glossophaga mutica. Taxonomy (NCBI): domain Eukaryota; kingdom Metazoa; phylum Chordata; class Mammalia; order Chiroptera; family Phyllostomidae; genus Glossophaga; species Glossophaga mutica. The sequence goes on along the minus strand of CM077304.1, from coordinate 221,026,588 downwards.
GGCCAGCCTGGGGCACAGCCGACCCTAACCGGAGCTCTGGGCTCCGCGGGTCTGGTGTGTACGGGGCAGGCATGGGAGAGGGGCCGTTGGGTTTTGGAGTAATGACAAAGCAAAGCCAGCTGGGCCACCCCCAAATGCCAGCAACTCACAGAGGTGAGACCGGAGCGAGAGACCAGGCGGAAAGACGACAAGATGAAATTTTGTGACGGTGGAGAAGATGGGGGGCCTGGAGGGTGGGGAGCAGATCCCCGAGGAAGCGCTGCCCTGACCAACTGCCGGCTGCAAACCCCTCCCACCGTGTTCCTTTGAACTTGAACGTGAGCGTGGAGGGAAGTCATGGAAAGCACCCACCAGGTGCAGGTGCCCGACTCCATGCATGTTTCCGGCACTTTCCAGACCCAGCCTTGGCGTGTGGAGCCCCCCTGGATGGGGTCTCCTCTCCTTCAGCCCCACCCCACTGTGACAGCGTCCTCCTTGGCAGCGTCCCTCTGCTGTTACCCCTCTGCTCCCGCCCCCACAGCGGCAGGCCCCTTCTCTTCCGTCACGGACCACTGTCTCCATTCCTTGTACCTTCTGATCCTAGTCGGTTCAGGAGCTTTTTTAAAAAGCCTTCTCCTACTTTTCCTGTTCTCGGCAGGGCGGGCCCGCCTGGAGGCCAGCAGCGGTCCTGTGTGTGCGAATGAAAAAATGCACGCCGTGGCGAGGAAGACCACCGGTCCAGCCTTGGAGAACGACCCTCCGGGAGGTGCAGGGTGGCGCTCTGGGCCGGCTGCCGTGGCTGCATGCTGCTGGGCTTCCCAAAGCCCCCGGGGTTCAGTCATGCAGGCCCCTCCGGAACAGATCTGATTCAAGGGACCGGTGCTCGTGTTCGGGCCTGGAGACCCCATGGTCCGTCCGTTTGCCCGCCGGCGAGGCTGCGCGTCACCACGACGGGCAGCGCCCCTGCTCTCGTGCCCCGCCCCTTGTCTCAGAGTTTCAGAAATGCTGGGACGCGTGTGACCTCAGAAGAGCAAGCATCCTCCATCTTCACCCTCCGAACCCGAGTCGTCTGTGGTTTGGGGGCCAGTGTATTCACAGCCCCACAAACACAGCTCCTAAGCTGCTCATCCCTTTGCTCGAGGACCCCACCCTGTTCAGGGACAGGACCCTCCTCTGTGGCACACATCACTGCTTTCGACAGAGAAGCGTCTGGAAACAGGATCTGGTGGAGATTCTGTGGTGGCCACATTTTCCTTGGCCCGGGCTCAGTGGCCACAGCACGTCTGGGCCAAGGGGCTGAGCTCCTCTCACGCCAGCCGCTCTCGTAGCCTCTCTGCTCTCGGAGCTCAGCTGCCCATGGGCTCTCACACCGCCACATTCAAGAAACATATAGACCATTGGGACGCCAACGGACAACGGGTCTTCCCGGACCCCAGTGTGAAGGACCCGAGGTCCCCCACCATTGTGTGAACAGAAGGGAGATCTGGGATTTGGGGGGTGGTGACAGGCAGGAAGGGGCCACCCAGGACCCCGGCCAGCCCTGGCTGCAGAGTGAGCTGGGGAGAGTCCAGCTGAAAGCAACTTATGGGCCAGGGGTCCACCCAGAGATGCAGGTGACCGTTGGGGGGCATGTCCCGGGTGATTGGGGTGGGCAGAGAGGCTGTGCACAGCTTCCTGTTGGCTTTCCAAGGCCAGGATGCGACTCAGGTAGAGAGAAGCCAGGGTTCTGGGTCCCTAACTCCTCTGTCCTGGGGTTTCCCCGGCAGCGGTTCACACGGGGTGGGGGGGGGGGTTGCCATCTCCCGTGCGGGGCACTTGGGAACTCGAAGACACGGAGAGGGCATTGTAGTCGGTTGCCGTGCTGCCGACATGGGTCCGAGGGGCTGAGCTGGGAGGCAGAGACCCAGCAAGGCCTGGGGCAGGGTCTCCCGACAGAGAGCCGTCCCGCTGGGAGGTCCCCTGGGAGGGGCATGCCGGACTCACAACCCGCCCAGCCCGCGAGGACGGCCTCCGAACCGTGCGGTGCGGCCGTGGCAGCCGGCCCTGCCTCTGCTCACCGGCTGGGCGCGGCCGGTCGGAGCAGCGGAGCAGCAGGCCCAGCAGCCAGGCCTTCCCGGCGGACACTGCCCCGAGTTGGCGAGGTTGGGACAGATGGGCCCCCCCCCCCCGGCAGGGCAAGCCCCCAGGGGCGAGGCCCAGTGGGGACTGCCTTTTCTGAGAGAAGAAGCGAGTGTTCTGCTGGAACTGATCATGAGGAAGGTTTGAGAGATGTGGGTTCAGAGTTACTACCCTCCAGGCGCCCTCCGTGAACAAAGGTACCCCTTGGGCTGTGAGTGCATTCAGCTTTTGGAAGGCTCTAGAAGCTCGCACAGCCAGGTTCTTTTCGTTGGTCGGTCACCGTCTTCCCCTGAGCCAGGGCAGCGACATTTTCGCAGCATCTGGGGCCCAGCTCGGAGACAGCCCCAGACGGATTCCGGCTGCCCGGCCGCGTGGCTTCTCCGGCCCCCACGCGGGTGAGCGCAGAGCCCGCCGGCCGTGGCTGCCGGTCTCCCGGGGGCGAGACTGTTGGACTGAGAAGAGGTTCCTGGCTCCCCGGGGCCCGACGCCCGGCGTTTCGCAATGGAGAATTATTCTGTGGTATTTATTTTTACGATTCCTAACCCTTGTTCTAAATCTCACTGGTGTGTTTTCATTTAAAATGTATTAGCTGAAACTTGGCGTGGTGACTTGGCCCCATTCAGCCCCACGACAGCTTCATCCAGATTTCGTTACCCTGGGACTCGGGTCTGGGAGCTGTAACATGGGAGGAAGCTCGGGGAGGAAGATATTAAGGTTGATACTCACGGCGAGTTTAACTCTTTGCGCGCCCTCTTGGCAATGAACAGGCCTGTTTGTGGCTGGACTTTAACGTTTTCAAAATGTGGCTTCAGTGACCACTCGGCCCTCCTGAGACAGGGGCGGCAGGCCCCTGGGTAGGGGGGCAGACTCAGCTGAGCATCTGGGTCTGGCCGTTGTCACCAGTCAGCCCGTCGCGTGGAGGTGCAGCCCCACCTGTGGCACGGGGCGGGCGGCCTCGCCCCGCCCGCTGAGGTCCCCGACACCCACCGAGGCCAGGCTCCTTGGGAGATCTCTCGGGCTCCACCACCTCCAGGCTCCCCAAGAGGCCTCTCAACCCCACCCTCTACCTGCTCCTCCGGGAACACAGCCCCCACCTGCGAAGTCGCCCCTGCAACTCTCTCCTCCACCACAGCGGGCGCTGTGGGCTCTGCCTTCCCGCCTTCCCAGTCCACCCGCGATCCGTCCACTGCCCTCCCCTCCACTGCCCCTCTGAGGCCCAGCACCGCCGATGCTTCTCCCCCAGAGCACCCGTGAGCTCCCGCCTGTCTCCCCACGTCCGTCTGCCACCAGGTCCCTCCGTGCTCATCCCCCTTGCAGCTGGAGTGCTCTCCTTTAAGTAGAAGCGAAGTCGCCCCAGGACCCTGCCCCAAACCCTTCCTTCCCACGCATGCGGCTTGCAATGAAAGCCTTCCGCACACCCGCAGGACCTGCGGGACCCCTCCTCTGCCTGCCCCCCACCTCCACCTCTCCCCCCTCGGTCAGCCCCCAGCCAGGCCCCTCGTCTCTCACACGAGGCCCTCAGAGAGGCCTCCTGACCCCCTTCCAGCCCAGTGGGAGCGCTCGCTGTCGTCTCTCGTAGCGCCGGGCGCTACCCCTTCGGGACACTAACCGCAGTGCACACTCAGTGGGAGTGTGGGTTGACCCCGAAAATACTGCATTCGAGGAGCTGACTCCTCAGCAGAAATCGGCTGGGCCTCCGCCGTGCTCAGGTGACGAGAGACAGAAATACCTGAAAAAACTTAGGAGCCATCGGAGCATTGTTCGGGGAGGTGGGCACCCCTACTTCCTGAGTCCAGAGGTCCCCGGGGACTTTCGGAGCAGGCTCTGCTGAGCAGCCCGGTGAAAGGTCATGAACGGGCGAGAGCGGCCGATGACCAGGGCTTCCTCCTGCAGCTTGGTCTTCGAATGTGCAGCCTCAGGTCTCAGAGAGCTGAGCCCAGGGGACAGGGAACCCGCAGGGAGGGTGGGTGCCGGCCGCCGAGCCAGGTCCTCTTGCTGGGCTTTCTCCGAAGCCCCCTGTTGGTCATCTCGGCCCACCTGCCTGTGGTTAGACGCTTTCCCAGGGCACCCCAGCCACACGCCGGGGGGATACGGGTCTGCCCTTGCCTCCTGGCCTTTCTGGACGCTTGGAGACCCCAGGGTGGGGGTAATGGTGGGCTTCCTCCAGGGACACTCAGCAGCTATGGGTAGGAAGTCCTTTGTCCAAGCCGACTGTTAGACTTAGGATACTATAGTCCCCTTTGCCAGGAGGTAAAATGTGCTTAGTTGTCCCTCGCTGTGTTGTGTTAATCTACTTGCTTTTGTGCAGGTCCAGATGCAAGTGTGTCTGGTGCGTCTCTGGGCCACACTGGAAGAAGAAGAGTTGTCTTGGGCCACCCATTCGATACACAGACACTAACGAGTACTGATGAGCAGGAAAAGGCTTTAAGTAGATTTACGATTTTGTGTTGGGCCGAATTCACAGCCATCCTGGGCTGTGTGCAGCCCACAGCCCTCGGGTTGGACGCCCCGAGAGAGTGTGTGCGTGAGAGAACCCTCCGGTAATGAGTGTGCGACTGGCGCTTTCCAGAGAAGTGGACAGCCAGACGCCAGGAGTTCGGGGGGCTCCCAGGGCCGCAGCCACAGACTGAGGGCAGGTGGCAAGGGCACCTCCAAGGCCACGCTCCTCTGTGCTCCCCGAGAACAGGCACAATCCCTGGCTAGAGGCTGGGGGCTTGTGCACACTAAGGAGGGAAAAGCGGACGTCCCCAGAAGAAGCTCGAGGTCTTTTGTCACTCACCTGTCCAGCACTGGGCCGTTCAGGGCGAACACTTGACATGCTTACGAAGAATCTGGAGGCCCCGCCCTGGGCCGCATCCACGGGACCTCAGCTAGCGGAGCAAACTTTTCCCAGGCTCCCCTCAAGCAGGGCGCTGCCTGCCCCGCAGTTCTCCAGCCCCTGGCCATGACCTGGTGCTTCTGAACCCAAAAGGGAGTTTTCCGAAGAGGCCTGCTAGTGTGCCCTCCATACAGACCTCATGCATTTGCATCCGAAGTGACCTTGCCCAAGGTCACATAGCCAGGCAACGGCAGGGCTGGCGCTGGAACCGAGCCCAGCCGGGCCAGGCCCAGGCTTCTGGCTCCACCCTGGTCCTCTTCCCAGTCCTTCTCTGGGCGCTTCTGGGCTGCGACGCCCCTACTGTTTCTCTGCTTTTCCAACGCCTGGCCACCACCTACCTGTCCCCACCTTCCTACAGCCCGCTGCGAGGTGGACACGCAGCCACCTTCCTTTCAGAGAGTGTTCTAGCCTCCCGCTCCTCCGCCTGCCTCCCGCACCTGTCTCGCCTGGAGACCTGGGCTGTGCCCGCCCAGGGGGCCGGGGGTTCGAGCACTGGCGCGGAGAGACTAAGCAATGGGCACTCGCCCCTGCGTATCACCGCACAGAAAAACGATTCCCTCCATTTACTGTGCAAAAGTGCTCCCGAAACTCGGAGCGTGACTTTCCCCTTCTCCAGAGACGTTCCCCGGGGCTTCCGTGAGCACGGGTGTTGTCTTTGGAGCCTTCGGTGCCCGTTCAGAAGGATTTCATTAAGCCTCAGCAAATCTCAGCGAGACAGATCTACTACGGGAAGCCGCTCTCGTTTCAGGGCAAGATCATATGGAGAAATCTTATCCCATTTTTAAGTTATACAACCTTACAATTGAAGCGATTTTATAAATTGCTTCAAATTCTTTCAGCCACATGGCGGGCTGTACAAATAATAAAATACAAGTTCCCACGTGTGCAAATCTGAATTCACCGAGAGCGAGCCTGTGAGACGCAAGGTTCGGGGGTTAGAACCACAGATTTAGGGCCTGGAATAATATTTGCCCTGTACTTCTTGTACTTGTCCTGACGATAAAATAATATGTGCTATTTTCCCACCCAAATAAAAAGTCAGCCTAATCAGCGGGCCCCAAGTAACGTGACCTGCCCGAGTCACTCTCGCACTTTTGCAGCAGAAGGACGAACACTCTCAGCCCCCACCCCTCTGCTGCGTGGATTCTGGAGGCTTGCGGACACCCCAGGTGATGGCTGGTGACTCTCTCCTTTGGGTGGTGGTCTGTGCGCTTCCCTACAGGGACCCACAGCAGCTTAGTCGCCTGTGGCTGTGGGTTCTCTGCTACCTCCCTTTGCTGCGCCCAGAACAGCTGGGCCCTGAAAGCCCCATTGACTCGCTCACTCGATAAACACATCCGGCCTGTGCACTGGCGGATATGGGGCGAGGAGAAAGAAGGCATGATCCCTACCCTCGATGGCTAACGGGGCAGAGGAAGGTGGACCCGGAGGCCAGCTCTCTGCTGGATGGTCTGCCCCATGAGGGCTCCCGGGGGCCGGGGGGAGAGTCCCTTGCCATCCCTGGAACCCCTTTTCCCCAGCTTGGTCTCCACGGCTCTGTCTCACAGCACGGATTGCTTAAATTTGAAATTATTTCACGTTTATGTCCCGTTTCTTCCCACCAGAACACCAAGCCCATGAGGGCAGGGACTTGGTTTATGCGTCCCGCTACCCCCAGTGTGTGGCTAGTGCCTAGCACACAGTAGGTGCTCAACCAGCGTGTGTCACGAGCCAAGGGCTGTGGCAGAGCTGAGACGGGAGAGAGGGTGCGGGCTGAAGGGTTGGGGAGCGAGGGCGGAGGCAGGAGGCCGTCGGAGAAGGAGGCATCGCAGCTGGGGCACACGCATCCCTGGGAGAGGGGACAGAGGCTCCGATGTGTGAAGATGACCTCAGAGGGGACGTGAGGCCCATGGCCCGGTGTTGCGAGCGGTGGAGCCGCAGCGAGACAGGTTAGGCCGACGGCGCAAGGGTCAGGCGCAGAGCGGAAAACAACGCAGTCACCCAGTTGTTGGAGGGAAAACAAAATCCCTTCTGTAACAACGTGGGATACAGAAACCAGCAAATTGTACGTGTGTGTGCACGTGTGCACGTGTGCGCGCGTATGTGAACGTTCCCCGAGCATCTCGCCTGTGGTAGATAACGAAACTGGTCTCCTTGGATAGCCAGCCACGCAGTCTATTCCCCGGCTGCGGAAGGACCCAGGAGGCACTTAAGCCGGGGAGGGGCGTGAGGGGGCGGGTGTTTGCCAAGCCCCTGGTCTGGGTTGGGCGAGAATGTGCAGCAGGGAGGCCAGGCCGGAGGCCACGGGCCACGGGGGAGCCACGCCCATCTGGAGCCGGGGGGGGGGGGCATTTGGGCGACGACGGGCCAGGTCCCAGCACCCCCTCGGTGTGGGGAGGAGGGGAGCAAGGACCTGCCGTGACGGGACGCGCCCGGCTCTTCGCGGCGCGTGTCACGACCTGACGTTAGAAAATGCTGGCTCTCTGGCCCGCGTGTCTGCGTTGGGGCCGGGCGGTGTCACCCCCGAACTCGAGCTCTCTATTGCGTGTGCCTGGCCGTGGTCCGAACTCAGTCAATATTTGCAGGTGAATTAGTGAATGGACGGGAGCACCCTCATCCCCCGATAAGGAGGATGTGGGAAAGGCCCCGTCTGCAGGAAGAGGTAGGGAAGGAGGCCCCCCGGGGAGGGTCCAGGCGGCGAGGCCAGCAGCACCTGGGAGACAAGTCAGAGCTGGGGGTGGACGCTGGGGTCCTTTGGGAGTCCGTCCCATGTTGGTGACGAGGCAGCTCCTTTGGAGAAGAGAAAGAAGAAGAGGCACCGGTCCGGTCGGGAGTGACAATCGGGGATACAGGCACGCAGTGGGGCTGGCGCTGGCGGAAGAGACGGAGAGGGCGCGCCGGAAGGGCAAGGAGAACCCGCCGTCTGCCGTCCCGGCCCCGGGGGCAGGAGGGAGCTTCCAGGAGGACAGTGCTCTCGGGTCCAGACGTCAGGGGACAGAAGGGCCGGTGCGCTGGAGCCGCGGGCCGGGTCGACGTGCAAGAACGGACTGCTAGCTCTGCAGGAATTGCGTGAGTGGTTATTAGAATTAAAAGAATAAGCTTTGGAAGCCTACACATCAAACATGTTTTACTGAAAACCCTGGCTGGGTGGCTCAGTTGGTTGGAGCTTGTCCTGTGCACCATCGCAGGTTCGATCCCCAGCCAGGGCGCGCCTGGGAGGCAACCGATCGATGCTGCTCCCCCACACTGGTCTCTCTCTTCCTCTCTCTCTCTCCCCCTCCCTTTCTTTTTCTCTCCCCCACCCTTCCTCTCTCTCTAAAATCAACAAATATATCCTGGGGTGAGGATTAACAAAAAGAGAAACATCCGAGTCTCGTCACCTCCTACTATTTTGTTACATTTTGCCGTTATCTACCCGCTCACGTCTGTGTGTACGACAGGCAGGTGAGCGGGTCTCCAGCATCCGTGTGGCTCCGTGCTGCATGACGGCGTGCCAGCGTGCTTCGCCTCTCGGCTCTGTGTTCAGGGACGTCGGTCTGGTGGCCTGCGCTCGGCCGTGGTGGGGGCATTTACACTACAGCAATTGGCCAAGGGCTCGTCTTTCCGGAGAGCGGGCTGTGAGGTGTTCACAGGTGTAACCCTGCTTGGAGGGGACAGAGAGGGTCCAGTGTGAGTCACCTGGGAGTGGGGACAGAGGGAGTCAGAAGCCACTGGAGACGGCGGCAGAGGCGCCGGGGACAGACGGAGCCTGATGGAGGCAGGACTCCAAGGCGGTGGTGGATTGCCTTCCAGAGCCTGGGGACAGAGAGGGCCTCTTGTCCCCTGACATGGCTGAACGTCCCCTCGAATGTGCATCCCGATGACAGGACTTTTCCAGCCACGCATGTGACGAGACTCTTTGGTCCTCCGCATTGCCTCCTGGACTTCCCAGCAGTTGGTCCGGAGCTTGTAGAGGTTTTCTGTTGGCGCGCTGACACGCTGTGTCTCCTCAGCGAGGCGACCGTCCATCCTCTGTCCTGTGTCAACTCCCTCCCCCGGCAAGTTGCTGGACAGGCAGTTATCCTGTGTGTGGGCAGCCCCTGGGGACAGCTGTGGGCGGCCAGACCGCTTTCAAGTGGACCAGCCGAGTAGGATATCTGGAGATCTACTTCAAACGCCCTCGTTAAACGGGTTAGGTAAATACCGAGAACAGATCACAAGAGGGAACGCTGTATTTCTCCACCTGTTTAAGTCCTGCTTTCAATTTTCATAATAAACATACAAAACTCACACTTTAAAAATATTAAGCATAATAAAATTCCTTCTCTCATGTATGTCTCACACACACACACACACACACACACACAGAGAAAAACAGAACAAACCACCACCTTGTTCAAACCATGTATGGCTTCCCCTTTAGTAAACAGAATGAGGTCGATCAGCCCCCCTAGGAGGCAAGGCGAAGTGAAAGCCAAGGCTCCCCCATAACTGGGTGCCCCCACGGTGAGCTGTTTGCACCACCCCCACGCCCATGGACGCCCGAGTTTCGCCTTTCACTGGTCCAGTTTGCTGACTTGTTTTCCATTCTTTCCATTTTGAACGTTTCTGCAGGATCCTTCCCAGATTTCGTAATCATCCTTATAATTGTCCTTCCCAGTGGCTGTTTAATGTGCCATTATATTAATAGAGCGCAGTCAGCCTCCACCACTTCCTCCCAGTTGGGTGCCTGGGCTGTTTCCAAAGCTTCATTTTAATATACAGCAGGGCTTGGAACATCTCTTCCCTAATATGTTTGTTTCCTTGGAATTGATCCTTGGGACATTTCTTCCCCGAGAGGCTCCACCAGGTCAAAGAGTAGAATAATTTTTATGACTTGTCACATATTGCAAAATTGCCCTTTAAGAAGTTTTTTTCACCCTCTTCAGTTTACGGTGCCACCAACAAAGTTCCGTGTGCCAGCTTCCCCCGAAGCCCTGCCAACAAACCGTGTTGTCGTTTTACCCACTCCTGCTGCTTGACGGCAGCGCTGCTCCACGGGCTGAGCGCGGACTCGCCGAACAGCCCTCGCGAATGAAAGCCGGGTGCGGCCGGATGCGGGTGCTTCGAACTGAGAGCGTAGAGACCTCGGAGAGATTCTATCGCTCGAGTACAAAACTGGAAAAAATAAAAAACAACACCAACGTGGAGGGACCTGGGTGGCCTCAGGGTGAGGGACAAAGGAGGGAACGAATACGTAAGGCGCCACCAAAGGGGAAACGATGTATCTCATCGTGAACTAAGAGGAGAATGTAACTTCTCACCATGACTTTCAGCACTTTGTGAAGCAAAAGAATTACGACTAAATTTTGGAAACGAACCTGCAGAGCCAGCTCGGTTTCTGTTGTTGCTGTTAAATATGTTAAATACAACGTGTGGGGTATTATCTTTCACTCTAGTTGGCAGGAGACCTGTTTTCTCTCTCAAGAGCCGGAATCCAAGGCAAGAGCAGCAGGCACGCGGAGGAACCGGCCTGGCGTCCGTGAAGCGCTCGCCGCCGCTCGCTGGGGTCGAACGACCCGGGCACTTTGTTATTTTGTAAGACTTTGTTACTTTTGTATGTTTCGAGCCCCATTCTCAGAAGCGACAGTATGTGGGTCGTTGGGTTTCGTGGAAGATCCTCCCCCAGGAAGCGACTGGAATCAATGTAGCAGCTCGATCCGCTGACGCATGGCCATTTCCTGCCTCGCGCTGTGGCCGTCCTAGCTGCTCACGAACGCTTTATCGCCTGCAGTCTCAGCTCCTTCGTCACTGTTGGCTCCCGAGAGGTCATGCACTAGGTTCAGAACTCACTCTGCACGGTGACACTTCGAATACACATTTACACCGATGGGCAGGGCACGCACGTGTGCGAAGCCCGGGGCCCGGGTCTCTGGGAGCCGCAGGAGGCGCAATGCTGAGCCGCAGGCCGGGGCCTCCGGCCAACAGAGCTGCTTCGGCCCGAAAGAGAGGAATTTGTCTCTCTTCTTGGGATGGAGTTAAATTCCATCCCCGTTTCTCTTTCCCTCCAGGAACTTCGGTTTCTCTGGTTTAGCTTACTCAACATCCCTCCTGCATTCGATACACTCTTTCCTGTGGCAACCGCCAGTCTTGCTGACTCGGGCCTCCCTCTCTCCCTCTCTCCCTCTCTCTCTCCCTCTCTCTCTCTCCCTCTCTCTCTCTCTCTCTCTCTCTCATTCTCCTCATCTCCCAGGGCTTCTCGTCTGGAATCCTCTGCGGCCCTTCTTCCTCTTCCCAGCACCCCCCACCCCCCACCCCCCGCCATGGAAGCATGCCAACTCCTGGCCCTTGTTTTCTCAAGTCTGCTTCTGCCCCCCGCGGACTCAGCCTCCTAAATCGACATTTCCCGGCATGTCGCTCTCCTCCGAGCTCCAGCCCCAGGTCTCCTGAGGTTGGGCACGAGACTCTTCCGCAGCTGGGCTCCCCACCGGGCTCCCCACCAGGCCATTCAAGGATTCATCGCCTTCCCTGCGGGCTCAGGTCAGCTGGGCCCTCAGCTGTCCCTGTCCTCGCAGTCGCCCAGGCCCTTCTTCTCGCCCCCAAATCCAGGCACCGTGCTGAGTTCGGATTTACGGCAAAATGTCCCTCCGGTCAGTCTCCCCACCATTGTTCTCTTCGCACCCTTGCTCTCAGCTCCCCGCCCAGCTTTGAGCAGGACGCCCACGCCTGTCCTCCCCACCCCCCACGTCCATCCCGGAGTCCCCGAGGCAGCCGCTCCACGCTGAGCCCTCGGGGCCTCCCTGTGTCCTACAACCTCCGGTCTGCGCCCGGTTCCTTGTCTTGCCTCATCTTTCCGATCTGGCTCCAAGAAGTGAGCCGTTCCCACAACTTCCAGCAGGACCCTTTGCCTTGCGGCCCCGTGATGGGGTCTGGCACCGTCTGGTCCTGGCTCACAAGAGCCAAGGCGTGATTTCCAGGAGCTTTGCGAGCCGGTCGTTAGGCACAGTCAGTACTTAAAAACGAAATGACGTGAGCTGGAGTAAGTTGCGTTTAAAGGCGGATAAACACCTGGAGCTCACAACTCCTACTTACTATTCTCTGTGCTCTCGAGACACCTTGCGTCTGGGTTGTCCGCGCGGTGTGAACACTTCGTACCTGAGGGCGGGCTGACGCACCCCCCGACTCCACGCTCAGCGGTGTCGTGGGGCAGCTGCAAATTGCCACGTGGAGAATGCTAACACCCCAGACATGGGCAAATGCTGCCAGTTTCTTCCCCCAGGGAGGGACGTTGGTCATTTACCAGCATGTCCTGGTGCCCATACCTTGTGGCCACCTCGGCTGGGACTTTGTTCTTTCTTCCCCTCTTATTTAACATGTCTTCACCTTTTCCTGCAATACGGAATCTCCGCAGGGCTACGAACAACCGGTAAATCTCTCCTTCTCTGCGACACGCCCCCGATCGAGCCTTCCACTGACCTGGTTCCTACCCAGATCCTCCCTCTGTCATGCCCCACGCCGTTCAACCTGGTGCGCACTCGTGCGTTTTCCATTAACGAGGGTCACCTACTTGGGTCACTCAGTAGTTACCTCATCACATTCCAGAGCCGACTCTGTGCCACGCCCCGGGCTGGCGTCGCTTCTGACCTCAGGCATTCACGGCTCTTCATAAACTTGCCATGTGTCCCCACCCATCGGCCGCTGCACTTCCATGTCCCTTCGGGTCCCAGCCTGATGCTGAGCTCCTAACAGGGGCTCCACGTGGATCCGAAATCGACACCGCGCCCCCCAGTACTGGGTGTTCCAGGGATGTCGGTGTTGACTCTCGATGAGTTTCGGGGGGGAACCGCCTTCGTTCGAGCTGCTCGACCCCACCGTTTCGCACGCTGCAGTTTCAGCCCCAAACCTGGCGCGGGGTGGGTGGGGCGGGGGAGAGCCTGGGATGCCGGGGGGATGGGAGTTTGGCACCAGGAGGCATGGCGAGGCCCCTTGTCAACCTCCACACCCAGATGACGCCCTTCGTCCTGTCACCTGCTCACGAGGCTGCTGAGGATGCGAGAGCCCTTCGGGCCGGGTTCCTCTAAGGCGCAGACGAGAGCCCGGGGGCCGCCGGCCCCAGTGCCTGGCATGTTCTTGCCCCCGCCCTCTGTAAGCAACAACAAAGGACTAGCTACTCTCTCCCCGTTCGTACACCCATCTCCCCTTTCTTTCCCAGGATAAGGAGCAGAGATGCGAGGGCTGATATCCAAACGAGCTCAGAAAAAGCGGGCGCGCGGGCACACCCTAATCATCGTCATACGTAGTCCTGGCCCCGTCTCCAAAGGCTGGTTGTGCCGTCAAACCCCTCCGTAAATACAACACTCACAGATACACAGGCGCGGACGCAATGCTTTCGGGATGGCTTCGAGCACCTGCGAGGTGCGTAGAGCAGGTGCCCCACTCGTTACTCCATTATCATTACTATTCCAGTTTTATGGACAGGGACACTGAGGCTGGGAGAGGGTCAGGGACTTCCCCAAAGTCACCGGCCGCTCAGGGCCGGGCCAGGACGCGGATCCGGTCTTCTGCGTGTAAGTCTCCCGAGGACCCACAGACACCCACTGCCTCTCCCAACCATCCCGCAGCTCCACCCCACTTTCTCTCCGGGGCTGACGATGTGCGTCCCCTTTGCATCCGCTTCCTCTCGGCGACCTTGAGCCCTTCCAACGAACGACCTCTCCGGCCCCAGAGGCGGCAGACGCGTCTGCCGGAGGCACGGCCTGGGCCCCCGGTGCTCCGAGAGGATGAGAGGAAGTCATGGGCGTGGGAGCAATTTGAAATCTGAGTTGTCACACAGATGCAAGACGTCATCAAAAATAATGCTGGTGGGTCTCCTCCAAGTGGCCCCCGGAGACGTTGGGGAGTGAAAGGACTGCGTCCACTTGAACTCTGTCCCCCGACCTTCCCTGGCGGCACCCTGCATCCGGGGCAGCGAGCCAGCCATGCGGGGGCTTTCTCTCCTTACGGGTTTCTAATAAGCGCTGTGGCGATTTGTCGGGAAACCTTTCCATCACGCGGCCGAACAGAGCAGCCCTGAGCCGAAAGCTTCGTCAAGCTGTTAAGTCCAGCCCCATCGGCCCTTCTCTGCCTGTCCTGACACTGAGGGGACATCAGAGGTCCCTCAAGTTCCTGCCAGAGTCGGAAGTGGCCGGCTCCCTTGCTGTGGGGTCGTAGGGCCCCACGAGACAGTGTGATGAGGAGGGAAGGCAGGGAAGGGCCTGCGTGGGTGGGGGTGCGAGGAGGGCCAGGCCTGGGGACTCCGAGGGGCCCGTTCCGTCCCCTGAAGTGCCTGTGTCACATCTCTGAGGATAGGAGCAGAGCCGGTGACTGGGTCTCAGTAACGGGTTCAGGAAATGATGTTTTGTTTTTGGTTTGCGTTAGTGTTGCGTTTTTGCGAACTAATGTGCTTTTCACCTTTCGCATTTTTGTGGGCAGGGCCTCCTCCCAGTTCTTCCCCAGCGGACTCACCCAACCCCCCTCGGGGAGGCAGGGAGAGAGTCAGAACGGTTTTGCCAGGAGGCAAAGAGAAAGAAGTTACTGATGTCCAGAACTGACTTGTGTGGCCCGGCGACGGCCTAAAAACTGGGCTCTGTAGGTGACAAGAGCACCTCCGAAGTTCCACGACACGGCGAGGACCACGGCTGGGCACTTGCATGTTTTCCCGCGGTGACGGGGGAGCTGGACTTCGGCCGGGGTCAGCCAGACTGTGAGGCCGGCTGTTCCAGGCCAGGGGACGCGCCTCCCCGCCATGGGGCTCCCGGAACGTTCGGACGAACTCGGGCAGCCCCGTCAGGAGCATATCAGGAGTCGCTGGTCTCTGGGTTGGGGGCGGGGGCAGGTACGGCCCTAAAATTGTGGGGAGGGGGGGAGCCGGGTCCTCTCCGTCCCAGCACGCCGGCTCCATTTTTTCACTGCAGCTATCCTGAGATAAAATGTTGTTATTTGGTTTCTGGTTCACTTACTTCCCAAGAAAACTGCACCAGGGACAGTCCTTAGGTGCCAGTTCATCTGCTAGGTCCCCAGTGCCAGGTCACTGCCCGGAACACGGTGGGCGCTCAGTACGTGTGGGTGGGCCGGTGCGCTGAGCCTCAGACCCAGGCATTAGGCAGCGGGGCGGGGGCGGCGGCGGTGAGGACAGAAGACCCAGTCGGGGAGGAAGCTGAGAGAGCATCTCTTTGTGTTGTGGCTTCGCCACTTA
Organism: Glossophaga mutica; assembly: GCA_039655065.1. Classification (NCBI taxonomy): domain Eukaryota; kingdom Metazoa; phylum Chordata; class Mammalia; order Chiroptera; family Phyllostomidae; genus Glossophaga; species Glossophaga mutica. Next base: position 221,011,442 of record CM077304.1, on the reverse strand, counting down.
CGAGTCGAGCGATGCGGTCTCCGGGGCGAGCCCTGGTGCCAGCCCCAGGGAGGAGAGGAGGGCCCTGGCATTGTCACAGCTCGTCTTGTATGACACGCCACAGCTGCACACCGATCTGTGCACAGGGGTGGGGGTCCTCGCACCTACCGGTGAGCCCACGCTGAGAAGGGCATGACTGTCAGGGCCCTGCCAAGCCCACCGTTGGGGGCAGGCTGCTGAGGGACGGCTGGCGAGAGGGACCGGTCAGGCAGTGGCAAAGGGCCGACCGTACAGGTGACGTTGCCGGGGGCCCGGAGCGCCAGAGGTGGGCCCTCGAGCTCCCGTCCGGCTGTCTGGTGCCACTGTGGACTCGCAGTGCAAGGAGCCGATGCCGCCTTTCTCTGGTAGCACCACCATGTCCCAAGGCTGGGTGACGGGCCTCCCTACTCCCAGTGCTGGCCCCTGAGTGGCCGTGGGGAGGAAGCCACAGGCTGCGGAGGCCCCACCTCGTGGTACTGAGCCACACTGCGCCACGTGGCACCTCATGGCACCTGGGGGTGCCGAGGGGCCTGCTTCCTGCTCCGGCCTCCGAGCCGGGGCCGGACCACAGCTGCTGAAAGTCCTTTCCGTCTCTGACAAGGTTTGACTCACAGCCCTCTGCCTCTCCGCTGCCCAGCAGCGGGGACAAGGGGGCTCTTCTGAGCAGCCACCAGATGCTGTTCAGGGCTGGGGGTGGCTACTTGGTCCTCCACGCTCCCAAAGCGTTTTCACGTTGAGTCACCTCTCCATTTCCCCCAAAGCCTCATTCTTGGTGCCCCTAGCATGACCCCAGGTCATGACCCCAGGGCCAGCTAAACGGGGGAGTCAAACAGCCGGTGTGCCCTCTCACCCACCAGGGCCCTGGCTAGGCTTCTAGAAACATCCAGGGCCACTGCAGGGGGTACCTGCTCACCGAGGGCTCCACCCACCGCCGGTGTGTGTTCCGCTGTGTGGCTGAGGAAGACTGAGCCCTCGGCACGCAGAACACGTGAGCAGCCTCCCCGCGGGCCGGGTGGGGCGGCGCTCTGGGCCTCGGCCTGGTGTTGAAGGCGCCTCGCTGTCCCTGCTCGTCCCGTGCGGCCCTGGCGTCTCCCCTTGGGTGCTGCGCAGGAAGCTCCCGGGTGGTGTAAGTGTAGGATTGCGATTTGTCCGGGGTGAAGTGGAAGTCTCTTTTGCATGGCGGACATTTACACGCTCGAGCCTTTTTGAACAATGCCTGCGCCCAGCGCCACCTTCATAACCTGCCTTCCGGGCTTCAGACATTTCGCCGGGGCTGCCGCAGTCCGGAGCTGGGCCGGGCAGGGTGGCGTCCCGTGGCGTCCAGGGACCGCGATCCACGGCCCGAAGCCCTTTTCCCGTAGGCAACGTACGTTCCTCTTGGCCTGACGGGAGTCCGAGTAAATATTCCCCTGCATCGATTAACTTCTGTGGTGCAGGGGCCGCCGAGCGGGGGGGCGTAAAACCCAGCCCTCAAGCAGCTATTTCAGAAAGCGCCCCTTGCCCTGAATTCCTGTCAAAACACACTCGGACACAACGCTGCTCTCAGTCTTGCCAAACACAGGGGCCGCTCAGAGACACGTACGCCCCTCGGGGACGCTGCCAGCACGCAGCCGTCGGTCCCGGCCAGTGAGAACCCCGCAGCCCCTCCGAGTTGCCAGTCCCCAGTGAGACAGACGGGCCTGTCTTCTGCCTCTGGGCCTGGCCAGCTCCGGGGGGCGAGGTGGGGCTGGAGGGCAGGGTGCAGGCTGCGGCTGAACCGTGACCGCCTCCATCACTCGGACCGGGGAGGGGGCGATGGGCGGCGGGGCTTGCAAAACATCCCGTCTTGGCAAAAAGACTTTGAAAAACAGGCAATTCCTGGAAAGCGATAATGCTGACAGCGGAGAGTGAGTCGGGGCCTGCCAAAAGCGCGGAGCAGAGCTTTGGTGTCGGGGCCGCTGGGGGACCGAGTCCGAGACCGCAGGCCTGACCCAGGCCCAGGCTCGGCCGCCCGCCCCCCGCCCTTCCTGGGAGTCGCACTGCGGACGGAGCGTCCCCTTGTCCACACTCGCAATGCCAGCCTCTGTGTCCAACAGAGCAGGGCTCGTCCCTCGGCCCCGCGCACGGCTGGCTCCGGCCCAACTGTGGCCCGGGTCCCGGCTGGGCCCCCTCTCCTGGGACCCCCTCTCCTGGGGCCCCCTCCGTGCCAGACGTGTCTCCAGGCCGATGGGCCCGCCCGCCTCCTAGCCGCACCCCCCACAGCTGCCCCTCCCGGGCTGGGTCTCAGGCAGCCGCGCTTCTGTCTGTCCCCAGGTGGATGCTGGTGTGTCTTTCGTCCTTTCTGAGATTTCCTGACGTGCTTCGGCACGGCCGTGCTGACGTCAAAACTGTTCTTTTCAAGTGGCTGCCCGACGCCCCCACGGGCTCCCGCCGGCGCCACGCCCACTTCCACATGGGTCCCTCCGTGGGGCCCCTGTCCTGCCGCAGCGCCGGCCCGCAGGCCTTGCCGGACGTCCCTCCTCCATTCGCTGTAGCTTTCCAGGAACGGCTGACCGACAGGAACAGGAGGGGCGAGGTCTTTATCGGGGAGGTGCTGCGCCGTGTGCCGGCTGCAGACTGGACTGTGTCCCCTCCGAGTCCCTGTGTTGGGCCGCCAGCCCCTCGGCCTGTGGCCGCGTTGGAGACACGGCCTCCGAATGCTGTTTAGGGCACTGAGGTCGTTGGGGCGAGGCCTGACCCACTCTGCCTGCTGTCCTTATAGGGAGAGACTGGGACACAGACCCCCAGTGGGAGGCCACGGAAGGTGCCAGAAGAAGATGGCCACATGCGAGCCAAGGGAAGAGTCCTCAGAAGACCTTGATCTTGAAATTCGAGTCTGCGGACCTACGAGAAGAGAAGCCCCCACACTGTGTGTGATGACCCCAGCAGATGAAGACGGTGAAATACGTGTTCATCCGCACGAACAGGCCTGAATTACCTTGGAATAATCACCTCCCACAAGCACTGTCTCAAATCTGGGAGGTTGTTCGAATGCAGATTCCTGGTCCCATCCCTGGGGGATCTGGGTGTGGATATGGGGCGTGGCCTGGGAATCTGTATTTGCACGTGCTCCTGGGATTCTGATCCGGTGGGTGGGGACCACATTTCAGCAGCCCTGCTCTCAGCTTTCTGGCCCCTGCGTCCCGAGACGTCACGCCACGGAGCCTCCCGTCGGCCCAGCCAGCAAGGGCCCCTGGCACTTGGAGAGTGGCCCCCGAGCCAGGCTGCTGGCGTTTCCGGGTGCACGTGCCCCGCAGCCCGGGGTCCCGGCCTCCGTTCCTGCCCTCCCCACTGAAGGGCAGTCCAGCTCGGTGGGTTCGACTTCATTGGAGAGACAGGTCAGAGAAAATAGCCATATAATCAGTGCAGGGTCAGGGCCCCCCTTACGCAAGTGGTAGCAAGGGCTGGAGATTTCTTTTGAAACAACACGTATGTAAAATTGAGAAAAGTTGATAATTTACTGAGGTCTGGGGAAAGAATAGCACTTTTCAATTTTCTGTGAGCAACACTTCGGCTCCATTCTCACGGGCCGTGGTTCACAGTGCGTGGTTTCGGGGACCGTGGTCGAGCGAGCCGGGGCCACCCGTCCTTGATGCGAAGCGAAGCGTGGCTCCACAATGAACTAGCCTGTGACCTTTGGCCTGTGAACCGTGACCTGACCTTTCTGGGGCTACAAAACAAGGGCAGTGGCGGCCACCTTGGGGTGGGGTGGAAATTAAAGACGACTCCTGTACAGAGCTGAGCAGACAGACCGTCAGGACTGATGAGCGAGGAGAGAGGCGGCTGGAGGTGGCGCGCCGAGGCCCGCGGCTGCAGCCGGCCGGCGAGCAAGAGCTCCGTGGGCTGGGCCAATCGTCGGCTGTGAGTCCCAGCGAGCAGGGCCGGCTGGCAGTGTGCCGGAGGGGGCGAAGGGGCCAGGCCAGGAGGCCACGGCCACAGCTGCAGCGGCTCAGGACAACGGAGATGGCAGCAGGGAGCGGGGTCGGAGGGCGGGGAGGGCTCTGGAGAGACCCTTGGAACGGGCTGGCCTCCTGCGCGGAGTAGGCGGTCGGTCGCTCCACGCAGGCGGCTGTGGGCTCCCGCTGCCTCCCGGGCCCAGCCCGCTCTCCACGCCGCCTCGAAGGCGCTGGGCTCTGCAGCGAAGCCCTCCTGGGACGCCGCCCTGTGAGCGCCTTCCTCTGATGCCCCTCCGCCCGGGAGGAGGGCCGCCCCCAGTGTGGCCACGCCCAGGGCTGTGGGGCGGGGCCCTCTGTCTTCCTCACCGATCCTTTCCCTCCCAACCCCCCTCCCCCGCCCCCTGCAGGGCCACGCAGACGCTTTGTCCGGCCCCTGCGGCCGTCCCCATCCCCCCTCCTCACACGCTCTTCCCCTCCCTGCCCGAAACGCCCTTCTTCCTCTCTGCCCGCCTTGTGCCATCCGTTAGGATTCGGCTGGAACGTCACCGACTAGGAGATGCCTTTTCTGTTTCCTTCGGAGGAACTACGGTTCTTTCCTGGCACTCTTGGTGGAGCTCCCTGTGTCCTTCCATGGACCCCCGTCCCCGGGGTCTGCCGCCGTGAGTGCAAGGACCGGCTGCTCCCGTGGGCGAGCCCTGCTCAGTGTTGCGGACTCAGCCCCAACAGCAGCTCCCAAGCCCCCGAGTCCACGGTCTGACCCCCGGCGGTGCGCGTTCGCAGGCCCGAGCCTCTCCTGCAGGGGGCCCCCTCTCAGTGGGGAACTGCACGTTCGTGCGTGAGATGGCCAGGCGACGCCCCTCCCCCTGTAGACGGTGAGCACCCACAGGGCAGAGGTCAGCTTCATCCCCGAACCCTCGGTCTCTGGCACATAGTAGGAGCTCAATAAATAGTCTTCCAGTGACTGGCTGGTCGAAGGGCTCCTCCTTTGCATGCTGGGGAGATCGGCAAGTCCCTTCCCCCCAACCACCTGTTTCATTCCATACAGGTCTTTGGGTTGTAATTGTTTAAGTTTAAGCATAGAGGGGAATTTATCGGAAGGTTTCTGGCATATCATATAACTCAGGGAAGAGTTGAAAGGTCAACTTGGGCAAGATGGAGACAGGGACGCTCCGCGGACGTCAACTCCGAGACTTACTAGACCTTTCCCCGAGAACTTTGCTGTCAGTGTGGTTAGTTCTCATCAGCTGGTTCGTGCCCCCATTCAAACTCCAAAGCTCCAGAAGAGAGAAGCTGATCGGACCATGGCGGTGAGGGATGGGCCCCCACCCCAGCCGGCGCAGAGGAGACAAGTTCCCGCCGTGCGCATGGGGCCGCCGGAGCCCAGAGAACATGGCGGCGGTTCCCCGAGGAAAGGGCATCAGCGTGGCCAAGGCGGTGGAGGGACGGAGTCGAGTCAGGCGGACAGCGCCGTCTGCTGGTTCACACCCAGCGATGTTCCTGCTTTCCTTCCCCCTGCTCCTCTCCATGGCACGCAGCTGTGGTGGCGGCCGAGTCCCAGGGGTGGGGTTGGGAGAAAGGGCTGATGGAATGGGGGAGAGGAATGATCGCCTGCTGGAATTTGCGGACATGGACCCATTGGCCCTTAGGGTCACCCCCCGCCTTGGGTAAGGTGGCACTGGATGCTGGAAAGCAATGTGAAGGCCGTATGGGGGTTCAAAGGCCCGGGGAGTTTCTCGGTGTCTGAAACGTGAGTCAGAGAGACCTGGTGGCTCTCCTCCAAGAAGTGACTCGGGGACCCAGGCTCCTACCACATAGCGTTTTCCCCGCATTTGATCACAGAAGCTGCCAAGGTACCCGTGTCCATCTGCATGGAGTCAGAGAAGGGGGGAGGAGCCAGGAGGCAGACCTGGGGTGGGGTTGGGGGGTGCGCCCACACTTCTGTTCCCCGCCCGCTGGCTGGACCTCCGTCAGGTGCCCTGTGCAGCTCCAGGGAGGCAGGGAAGTGGAGTGACCCCGTGGGCCCCGGGAGAACAGGGCTCCAGTCCGATGCCCTGCCGAGCCGTCTCGGAGCTGGCAGCTGGACACGGCCCCCAGCCGTTTGCACTGGGGAGCAGATGCGCGGGCTTGCACCTCTGGGTCCATACCACACTACCCAGGGGCACTTCTGGATGCAGGGGAAGGCAGACGTGTGTTGGTGCTGGAAGCCAAGGCTGGAACGTCTGGAGAACTGTTCACCTTCAGGATTTTCCTCTCTCTAGAAAAGGTCCCCCTACTCTATAAAATTGGGTCTCCGTATGCCTCGTTGACAGTACGCAACCTGGCCGCCTTGTCCGCAATTGGTGGCACAGGATTGACAGCTGATTGACCAATGAGATCCTCGCATCTGGGAGTTCGCAGTTCGATGCGAGACTCGGCCTTGGAGGTGGGCTGTGGAGCAGGCTTCCTTTGGCCGCTGGCCGTGGCCTGCTTAGCCGGGAATCCCCCCTAATGACTTATTTTATAGCTACGTTGCTCAAGTTGGTGGCCGTTTCTTACAGCCAAAATAATTTTAATCAAAAAAGAAATGTAATGTTTATCTGACCTTAGGCAAATCACTCTAACAGCTGTGGATTTCTCACGTATAGAACGAGGACAATCCCATCTGCCCTGCCTGACTGTCAGGGCTGCTACACAGAGCAACGTCCACAAAGTGACCTTAACATTGAAACGCCACCCAGACATCGGTGGTGCTTTTTGTCTTATAGCAAGAAGAGCTTTGGAGCTTTCTCCAAGGACGGAACAGAAGGTTTTCTTTCTGTGTTTAACTTTAATTGCTCTGCGGTCAATTCCTCTCCAGTGCAGGAAGTCTTTATAGCTAGAGGTTTACTTTTCTTTTCTTTTGCTAGGTATTTAATACTTTGATTATTTCTGACGCTGAAATTACCCAATTTGGTGTTGCCTTTGCCAAACCCAGCCCGCGTTTGCGGTCTTTTCTGCCTGGGGCCGTCCCTACTCAGCAGCTCTGAGCGTCTGCACTGAGCAGCTGCTCTCGTCCCAGCCAGCGCAGCACTCTCTTTTCCCGACGCGCCTCACACCCCCTGAACCACGGCAATGAATAACAACGCGCCATCAGCTGGCTGGCCTGAAAACCGGGGGTTAATTTTCCTGCAGTTCTGGAGGCTGGAAGCTGAAGACCAAGGTGGGGGCAGGGCTGGTTCCTCCTGAGGCTGCGAGCGAGATGGGTCCTGGCCTCGCTGCTCAGCTGGCGGATGCTGTCTCCTCCCTGTGTCTCCTTCTGTCGTCTTCCGGTCGCGTCTCTGTGTCCAAACCGTCCCCTCCAGGGAGGACGCCAGTCATACTGGAGCCCACCCTCAAGGCCGAATCTTAGCTTGACTATTTCTGTGAAGACCCTGCTTCCAAACAGGGTCACGTTCTTTTTCTTTTTTTCTTTATTTTTTTTTTATTTTACTTACTTATTTTTAGAGAGAGGAGAAGGGAGGGAGAAAGAGAGGCAGAGGAACAGTGATGGGAGAGAGAAACCCTGACCGGTTGCCTCATGTACACTCCCCGACCGGGGACCGAACCCACAATCCAGGCGTGTGCCTGGACCGGGAATCAAACTGGTAACTTGCTTGCTTTGCAGGACGATGCCCAAGCCACTGAGCCACTCTGGTCAGGGCCCAGATAGGGTCGCACTCTGAGGTGCCCCAGGTGAGCGCTTCAACATGTGAATTTGGATTGCGGTGGGGACACAGTTTAACCCATAACAGAAATTAATCATGTGATCTCCCTACAGGCAATTTACTTGTAAAGGTCAGCATAATGCTCTGACTTAAAATAAGAGGGAGAAACCGACAGCAGAATGGCCTGTGTTTCCTGGGTGCACGCTCGGACAGGAGTTTGGTGCCGGCATCCGATGTGCGGGCGTCCCCAAGTGACCCCTCCGTGAATGCAGCAGACACAGATGCCGTCCCCCCAGGGAAGCTGTGCTGGTGACTCGGGTGCCCTGGGGCGCTGCCGTGGGTGGCAGCTGTCCCAAACGAGGTGATGAACACCTTACGAACAAAGTACCACCTTCCCTTGATTTACACAGGAGTCTCATTCTTGGGAAAATTCAGTGTATTTTAAGCCTTCCACAAAATACTTTGTGTTTGTACGTCCAACAGAAGAAACCAGGTTCTTACCCACGTGGCACTCTGGTGGGGCGTTTGAAAGCCAGGCAGGGTGCGGGGCGCTCCTCACAGCAGGGGACGGTCCCTGGTGTGACAGGGGGTAGCTTCTACCAGATTAATGTCAGTAGGGCATCCCCGTCATTGAGACAAAAATGCCACATGCATTTCCACGGTGGCTCTGACCGCTGAGGGCCATGGGAAAAGGGACGGCCTCCAACGGTCCCCAGGCAGCAACTGCAGAGAGGGGACAGGGGTAAGGAGGCCCCAGGCCCACCACCCGGGCAGACCCCCAACATCCCCGGATCGAGAAGGGCAGGATGGGGCACAGCGACCAGGGCTCTTCTGTCTGTCCCCTGCAGGCCTGGGGGTGACTCGGAAGTCCCTGTCTCTCGTGGTGGCGGCATTTCCAGGGCCTGGCACGGTGCCTGGCTCCTCGCAGGCCTCTGTGTGGGTCGGTGGGTGCTGTTGAAGGGCATCTCACGCTGGCGCGGGGCGAGGGGAGGTGAGGACGTCCGTCTGTCTGTTCTCTGTCTGTCTGTCCACTCATGCGCTTAGTGAACTATGAGTGAACATTGTCCTGATTCCCCGAAAAACCCACCAGCAAGAGACAGTCCCTGACTTCGAAGTGTGTTCTGTGTAACGAGGGGGAAGCACACGAGCGGGCCCGTTTGGGCGGTGGGGGCAAAGCGGTGGGTGCTGTGGGGACAGAGCAGAGCCCCCCACCCAGTCGGGGGTGTGGGGTGTAGAAGGGAATTCTGATCAAATATCGGGGTGACCCGGGAGAAGCCCAGGGAGTGATGGACTTCCGTTCTCAGTGGGGACGGAAGGTGACAGGGAAATGCGGGGGAGGGCAGGTCGAAGGGTGGGGAGCTGGGGGCGGCTACTCCCGCCCCCTTAGAGATCCTGGTCCCGCCCAAACTTCAGCCCCAGTCCGGAGCTTTCCGCCTCCTCACCCAGTTACACCTCCTTTTCTCCCCTCTTTCTCTCTCTCCTTTTCACCCTTCTTAACTCTGTCTTCTGGGTGCGAACTCTTTCCTGAGCAGCCGAGAACAAATAGTCGAGGTCTGCGGACCTTGGGGGCTCAGTTGGGCTGGAGCTTTTTGAAGCTGAACCTCTTGGGAGCAGCCACAGCCTCCCGGTCCCCTGGACAGGGTCCCCTCGGCCCACCTCCCCTTAGCCTGGTCCTATAACGGTGCCGGCATGGCGGGCCGAGCACTGCGACCGCCCTCCGAGGACTGGGCAGGGAGCTGGCCCCGTTTTGGCCTGCCATCTGCCCCCTCCCCGGCTGCCCCAGAGTGTTCCCCATCGTGGATGCTTTCATCCATGTCCAGCGTTCCAGCAAGGAGCTCTGGATGCCGGCTGGAACCTGGGGAGGGAGGCAAGCTTAAATGCGCAACCTACGTCAGCAAGAAGCACAGAATCAAACAAAAGCTTCTGAGTGGGGTCCAGAGCCTCCACAAAGCATCTCTGTGCTGGATGGAGCTCAGAGGAGACTTTGATGAAGGGCACGGACGGGGGAAATGTGGTCCCCACTCACCCTCTGCGAATCCGAAGACAGCGTAAACACTTCCAGCCATTGTTTCCAGCCAAGGAGAGAGGCTCAGCCGTGGTCTGGAGCCAAAGGCTGCCAGGAGTCATAAGAAAACCCTTTAAGTGAGTTTTCTCCATCTGTTTAGTTTCTTATGCTGAAAAAGGAGAAAAAATACAAATAAATGATTCAAAGAAATGTCACATGCAATTACCTCTGCCAGGAGAAAATAAACAAGGCCTTGCTTCACGGGGAATGTTCTCATGCGACCGGGGCCCTCTGGCGGGTGCCCACCCAGCTGGAGGTCTCCCACCTTAGGTGCGTCCAAGTTGGGTTGCTCAAACTCCACTTGGGCTGACACTGGACTCCAGCATCCTGGCAGGGCCATGGCTAGGGGTACCTACCCTACTGGGCATCTGTCTCTCTCCCCTCAATCCCCTCGTCCAGAGAGGAAGTCGGGCTAAGGGGCGAGTGTGGGCAGGCTGGAAGATGCGGCATCGAGGAAGGCCCCGACCCAAGGACCGTGTCCGTGCGGGAAAGGAGCAGCTGGCTCTGAGTGGCCACGCCCACCTCCCAGCTTTCTTAGCGGCAGTTGCACGATCCAGTCTGCAGTGGGTTCCCTGGGACCACTGAGAGCACATGACGACATGGCCCCGTTGGCCAGCACCCTGATGTGCACGCTTTGGGGGTTGAGTCCGTCCAGCAACACCAGAGCAAGGAGAGGTGGGTGGGACCTTTAACTTGAATATCCGGTTCCAGGAGGGTGAGTGTTGCTCTTGCTAGCTTCCGGCTAACTGTGCAAGCCGCCAGCAGGGCCAGCAAAGTCGGTCACCCAACAATCCCCGTAAACACCACACCCTTTGAAAATTCTCTCTGCAGAGCCCTGAGCCAGTGTCTTACGTGTCTGGTCTTTGATGAGCAGGATTTGGAGGTGCTGAGTGTTAGGTGACCATTGCTTCCTGTGCTGACATCTCTGTCCCCACCTCCACCCCAAGCCAATGACCACACTCTTCAGAAAAAGCCAAGGCCCTGTACCACCAGCAGCCTCAACTTTTCTTTTCTGAAGATCACAGATTTTCTAGAGCTTTCTCCCCCCGCCCCCACTTTCCCCCCTCATTCTCTTTTATCTCGCAAGGAGTGGGGAAGGACAGGGGCTTCCTCCTCTGTGGGTAAGACCCCAACCTGTGTCTCGGTCACATCCGCCCTCTCTCGCTTGGAGTCTCTCCGACAGCTGCTTCCACTAAAGCTTTTCCTTCTCCGATGCCTCCTTCTTCTCTGTCTATGAGTATTTCTGGCCTTCCCCTTGCACCTCAAACTTGGCTTGTCTAAAAATGCATTCCGCCCTGGCTGGTGTAGCTCAGTGGATTGAGCGAGGGCCTGCGAACCAAAGGATCGCGGTTCGATTCCCAGTCAGGGCACATGCCTGGGTTGCAGGCCAGTTCCCAGCAGGGGACACACGAGAGGCAACCGTACATTGATGTTTCTCTCCCTCTCCCTCTCTCCTACCCTTCCCCTCTAAAGATAAATAAATAAATAAATAAATTTAAAAAAAATAAATAAAAATGCATTCCCCCCACAAAACCGATTCATTCTCCCTTTGGGAGAACATTCTCCCAAGCAACCGGGACCAAACTTCGGCGTCCATTTGACTCACCGGCCTTCCTTGCATGTCCCTTGCCCTCAGCCCTCCGTGCCCATTCTCGCTGCGACGCGCTCTGGGCGGGTCCTTGCTCTCTCTCTCGCACTGAATTATAACGACTGTTTCTCGGGTGTTCGCCAGGCCAGGCCTGGCGCTGCACGCTCACATCAGAGTTAGGGCGTACGGTCTGTTGCGACCCACTTTTTCCCAGCGGGGGAACTGGGCCATGGGTAGTTAAGTAACTTTTCCAAGGTCAGTGTGGCTGACAAATGAAAGAGCCAGGTACGCATGCCGGTCCGCCAGCCCCGCAGCCGGAGCCGTGAACCGTGGCACACGAGGCTCTCGCCACCGGTCGCTTCTGCCTCGGCCTCATAAACACACGGCTCCTCCCGCTTCCTCCGGTCCCCGCGCCGAACACGCACCGGCGCGATCGCCCTGACGCGGCAGGGAGACTTCCTCTCCCCGCCAGCTCAGACGGTCTCACTGCTCTTCATCGCCCTGCGGGGTCAAGTCCAAACCCCAAGCTGGGCACTCAAAGTCCAGCTTCCACCAGGAGAATCCCACCTCTTTTTTTTTTTTTTTTTAAGATTTTATGTGTTTATTTTTAGAGAGGGGAAGGGAGGGAGAAAGAGAGAGAAACATCAATGTGTGGTTGCCTCTTGCATGGCCCCCACTGGGGACCTGGCCCACAACCCAGGCCTGTGCCCTGACTGGGAATCAAACCTGTGACACTTTGGTTCGCAGCCTGAGCTCAATGCACTGAATCCCACCTCTTTCCTTCTCTCCTTCTTAGCTCCGTCCGCTGAAGTCCTCTCTCTCCTCCCGAGCCCAGTGCAAGCATGATGGCTTCTACAGAACCTTTCCGGCCATCCCAGCCGGAACAGTGCTTTCTGCTGAGACCCCCGAGGTGCTCTGTGAGGGCCGCCCTCGTGGCGCTGGTGCCTGGGCTGGCTCGTGTGGTTACCTGCAGAGCTGTGTCCATTCACTTTCATGGCCCTTACATCTGTCAAATGCCTCACACAGAGGAAGTGGCTTGGCACGTGACGTTTACTTCTCACACATGGGAAGTTGAATCAATGATGGGGGGTGAGAGGCGTGCTCTGCTCCACCTAATCACTCAGGGGCCCAAATAGACGGGGACTCCACCGCCTTCCACGTGCGTCTCCCGATTTTGCTCTGGGCGTTGACCTCTCGAGAGCAGACGTTGTAACAGAGAGGAAGGAGGTAGGGCTGCGTGGGAGGGTTCATGGCCCGGGCTGTGACGTGGCACCTCCCACGGGCTGGAACTCAGTGTCACGGCCACATCAGCCATCGGGAATCCTAGGATACGTGGTCGACATGCTCGAGGAAGGAAAAGAAATAGGTGCAGGGACTAGCTAACCAGTCCATGCGTGCGGAGTGAATAATTGATAGATTGCTAGTTACTTATCAGGGAAGTGGGTTGAGTGAATAGCGGCGTTCTCCAAAGCAGGGGACATGCCCCCCGGTGTACAAGGCGATCTGAGGAAAGGCGTGTTAGAAATCTTTTTAAGAATCTAATGTAATGAGACCTTCAGCATGGCTGACATTCTGTATGGCGAGTATCACTGGTCCTACATTTGGTCCTTCTGGCAGAGTCTCATGTCCCGTGTGACATGCGAGTTGCCTTGAGGGGACAGTGGGCATTCCCCGCATGCAGACGGACAGAGGTCCCCACATTCATCCGAGCTCAGGGGGACACACGCATTGCCGAGGATATAAGCGTGGTTAAGTGGGCTGACGGTTTATGTCATCTTGTTTTAACAAAACCAACCCCTGCGAAGTGGCGTGTGGCTTTAAGTGACCTGCAGAGGAATCGCCGAGAAAATGCGCAGTGACAGCGGTGGCCAGCCAGCAGAGGGAGGCTGGGGCCAGCTGTCCGGTGCAAGCTTTTTGTTGGCCACGCTCTGAGGCCCCACAAATCACGAAAACAAAATATCGAAATGACCACAGAAACGGCTTAAAGTACGATTCACGTCGTCCAGCATTAACCATGCGCCTCAAGCTAACTGTGGGTTGTCAACTGAAGCTGGTAAGAAGCCAGCACTGTTGGCAAAACCTTAGTATCCAGAGCAGGGAGGTGACAGTCTAGAATTTTTTGAACGTTGAGAGCTATCCACCACTCAATCCATGCTTTACAAAAGTCACAATAAATTTGATGAGAAATGCTTAGAAGCCCCACCCCCCTGAAGAGCTGGTTGATGTTCCTTATTGAATTGTAAGTTTCTTAACGAACAGGAAACAGGAAAAGCCTACAGGCTGCAGGGGAAGCCCTTGCTGTGCCTGGGGTGGCGGCGACAGCTGGAGAAAGGCCCGGCTCGCACGCACACCGGTGCTCGGTGAAAGCGCCCTCCGACGTCAGCCAATGCTGTCGGAGGCGCCGCGGCGGCATCGCCGAGGACCTGAAGAGAGGGGTCGCAGGAGAAGTTCAGCAGTGGGGGAAGTGGGCTCTGCGGAGGGCCCTAACCAGCGCAGTCTGCTGGTTCTGCTCGGTAATGACTTACATCTGGGACAGCTTCCCCTGTCAACCTCCGGAAGGACGGGCCGGAGAAGAAGTCACAGCTCAGTGACCTCGGTGACACAGTGTTTCACGAGAGAATGATCTTGGTGTGGCAGCCAGTGAAACCCACATATAAAAGAAGGCTCCAGGTGACCCTACAGGGGTGGGCTCAAAGGTGACTTGTGTCCCTTTCTCGCTTCGCAGGCCAGCCGTCCCTGGGAGGGAGCTGTCCCCAAAGGGCACACAGTCTTAGAGGACGGAGTTGACGAGGCTGACTCTCAGAACAAAAGGCATTCTTAAAACAAGTGCAAAAGACTTTAAAAACACACAGCTCTTCAGAGTCTTCTGCAATGGAAGGAGGTCGTTGTGAGTGTAGTTTGTGAACAACAGGGTGATGAGCGGAGTGACTGGAAGGCCATGTTCACGAACAACTGTGAACTACGTACGAGCCTCGACTGTGTTCTAGGTCGGGGGCTGGGCCCTTGACGCACGTTATTTGACTTCATCCTCACCTCACCTGTGGACCCTCGCTGGGGGACACTCAGGCTCACGGCATCATCTCACGGCCAGAGTCGCACAGCTGCAGTCACAGCCCACGTTGGTGCCACCCCAGAGCCCACGGTCTAACCCCTTGGTACCCTGTCTTCCCTTCGACTGTGCGCTGACCCTAGGATCACCCTGCAGATAGCACTCAGGTTAGCAAGTCAGCCACCGAGTACTCTCGGGCCGGAGGTGCCCCCAGAGGGGCTACTCCACCATCCAGCCAGCGGGTCGGGGTGTCGAGATTCAGACACGCAGGAGTGGGCTTTGGTCATTCCCATCAGGCACCAGCAGCTGCCGTCTGACCAGGCCTTGGGCAAGCAGGCACTTCAGCCCCCTGCCAGGCGCTCACCACACTGGGCATTTCTCGGCCCTGACCCCACCCCGGCTGCCGCTGTCCTGGACCCCGCCCGGGACAGAAGGACTCAGTCCAGGTGGGCTCTCCGGACTCGGCTTCCCCGGACCCGCGGACTCGAGTTTGACTCCTTGTGCGGCCTCCCCGGCCCTGCGCTCTGCTTCTTCCCTGGTCCCGCTTTCCTCCCCCCGCCCCCTCCCTTTGCTGCCCCGAGCCTCCCACGCTCGACAATTGCTGGTCTCACTTGCCTCACGCACGCTTTCCGTGGGGGACCAGGTCTGGTCCCCCTAAGTGTGCGGTGAGCTTCGAACGAACCCTCGCAGCGGCATTGCAGTCGTGCCCACCAGGCGCGGCTCCGCGGGGCCCGGGGGAAACTCGGGGCAGAGGAGAACGCGGTTGCAGCTCCAGGGTTCTGAGCGCGCGGCGGGGGCGGCGGGGGTTGGGGACCTGGGAGTTTACTTTCCGTCTCCCTCTGCTCAGCGCGAAGGCTTCTTGCGTGTCAACCGTGAAGATGCAGATCATTGTGGCCGTTTTGCGGGCTCTCCTGTTATAAACACCACTTGTTTTTGGGGTGGTGGAACTTTCTTCTATTGTGAAATTTTAGGCTCAAAAGTGGATAAATGCTCAGCACTCCTTTTCATGCAAGCGGAATTTTGCCAAGCTGGGGAAAGTCGACCCTTTCTCTTTTCCCTGGGAATTTACTCTCCTCTGTCGAAGAGGCACTGGTCCAAACAGCCCCGTTCACCTAAAAGCTAGGAAGGTGACGGTGATCTGATGTCACTTTGTTCTCAGGTTGTGGCCTGACCGCCAGGACGGCGGCCCTTGCTGTAACTCTCTGAAGAGGGTGGGTGTGGGTGGTGCAGGGGGTTAGTTGTTCAGCAAAGGTCACCGCCGTCAGGGTGACGGGGGCTGGGAGTGGCGTGGGGCTGGAGGAAGATGTCGGCCTCCTCTTCGGCCCCCACCCCTGCGAGAGCTTCAGCACCAACGGCCTGTCGCCCTTCGCCGCGTCCCACGCCCCACACTGCAGCAGACATTTCGAGCTAAGCCTCCTTAACTCCTTAAGTTCCTGTTTCTTCTTTCCCTGTCGGCGTGGCTGGGCGCTAACAAAACCCTCCGTTATCCTGGAGCTGTTCACAACGAAACCGACTGCTCACTGTTGGCTCCTCCATCCGCTCAAGTGGCTTGACGGTTGTTTTCCTTAGTGACACTCCTTCGCCACGACGGGCATGAGGGGGTGACAGGAGGGGAGGGAGGACTTAACTTTGGCTTATTTGGGTCATTCCAATAAGTCAGCAAAACTGTCCTGACATATGAAACGTCCAAACGAATAGAGAGTTTTTACGAGCTTATTGGAGCCAAACTGATGACAATTGTCGGGAAGTAAAATCTCAGCGGACCGAGAAAATGCTCCACGGAACGACAGTTTTGCGACTTATTTCGCACGCGAGGAAAAAGGAGGAGGTGTCGGGGGTGCTGCACGGAGTCCACAGCGGTGGGTGAAGGGCGCGGGAGAAGGCAAAGAGGGGAGAAAGCCCCGGGTAAAGACACGCGCTGCTGTCACGTGGGAGGGGACGGGGTGGTCAGTAACCGGCATTCGCAGCCCGTGGGGACGGCGTGTGGGGAGCGAGGTGACACGGAGGGGCCTGTGGTCCCTGCTCTGGTGGGAGATTGGGCCTGAGGGGTCTGGAGAGGGGGTCACTCGCTCGGACACTCCAACGGTCTGTTATCCGAGATGCACTCAGGCGAGAGAGAGGCAGGCCCAGCGAAGGTAAAGACCGACTTTGTCAAAAGCGCCAGGCCCAGGCCGGGTCTGAGCGCCACGCACGACCCACGTGCAGCGAGGAAGTGTTATGTTCAGACTGTCCCGTGTGCCGGCTCTCTGTCCCTGAGCGTGCAGGACCCGCCCACCATGCGGGGTCCCCCCCCCCCCGAGCTTGCCAGCGTTAGTGCCTGGACCCTTTGTCGTTCACCCCCAAGTGCTGCTTGCTCTCATCTGATCGGCACGATCCAGAATACCGCCCAGGACAGGGACAGCGCTCGCTTTGGGGGCCCGTCCGTTTTCTCCAGTCCGCTCACCCTCACTAACACAAGGAGCGCAGCCGCCTGCAACGGGGTGGTTCTCGCCTGAATGGAGACTGGACTCACTTGGGGAGCTTTTCAAAATGCCAGTGCACAGGCCCCATTCCAGATCTGCTAGGCGGGGCCCTTGGAGGGAGAGGCCAGACGGGGATACGTTTTACAAGCTTCCAGGTGGTTCTAAAGCGCAGCCAGGGCTGGGAACCTGTGGTCTAGTAAATTAGTCAGGAGCGGTGGCTCTTAAACTTGAGCGTGCACCGAGTCTTTGGGACGGCCTGTGGGGCTCAGGAAGTTGCATTTTTGCAGGTTCCCAGGTGGTGCTGATGTTGCGGGTCCTTATTCGGGGACAGACCGAGAATTATTGGTCAAGAGCTCGGAGGTAAAATCCTGCTGTGCTGTGAATTGACCGTAAATCTGAACAGTCACTGGGGTCGTCTCTTTGCTTTGATATTCTACAGCAGGACAGGCAGACTTTTCAGGTAAGCATCATAAATACCATAAATAGCTCTAGCTGTGCGGAATGTAGGGTCTCTGCTTTAAGCGCACCACTCCGCCGCTGTCGTGTGAAAGCCGCCACGAGCGATGCGTAAACGGATGGCGTGGCCGTGTTCCAATAAAACTTTATTTAGTGGCAGGCAGGATTTGGCCCATGGGCCGTGGTTTCCCGACCTCTGTTGCACAACTTCACTACCAGTGTATCGAGGCGAGAATTTCTTGGCATTTATTCTCTTTGGGGTTCTTCAGGCTGTCTGAACCTGAGGGCTGGTATCCTTCGCTGGTTCTGTAGCATCACGGTGATGGCCCTTTTTCACCTGTTCACATTGTTTCTCTCACCTGTTCAGAAACTCGGGTCTGGCCGCGTCTCGGGCCTCACGCTGCCCTCCGAGCCGCGTGAGCGCCTTCCGTCTCTCCCGTGTTCCTCTGAGCGGCCTTCACACCGATTTTCATTTCTAACACTGCTTTTTGGCTCCTCCTCAAACCTGCCTCATGTATTTAGTCGCGTCTCTTGTCTCTCCATCATATACGCAATCCCCTCGTTTAAAAACTACATATTTATGTGAACCGACTTCATTTCATGTTCTATTTTCAGTCTCTGTGACCTTTGCAGGTCTCATCCTGCGGTTTACGATTTTCCGTGGTCATGATTTGCATTCACGGTGGCTCACTTCTTCACAGGTTTGGCGAATTTCGATGCTAAGCTCGCATTCCTTGGGCCTTTATCTGCCTGCGATCGTTCTTCGGGGCCTAGGCTCAAAGAAGGTCTTGTACTTGTTTCCGTCAGATGCCTGGGAGGACCCTCAACCTGGCGTCACCCTGAACACATTTCTGGTTTTAGAGCTGCCCAAGTAGCATGAATGTTGACTTTCTGTTAGAAATTCTCAGGGGACACTTCTTTCTGGCCCTACCTAGGGTCAAGGTGAAGACAAGAAGGTCCCCTCCCAGGCCCCTCCGAGGAGCAGGCTTTGCCTCCGGCTTAATTTTCAGGGCGTTGACCTTCGGTGGCCTTGGCTTTAGGAGAGCAGTCTCCTAATCACCTTCTCGCCCTACCTGTCCCTGGGGCCTGCACGGCCCCTTAAAACCTGGGCTAGGCCACCGAGACACAACCCAGGCCTGGCGGGCCAGCAGCGCCTTCAGCATCATCTCCCCTTTCTGGATGCGAGCTTCCCGATCCCCTAGGGGTGCCTCGTTCTCATGCAGCTCCGCTGAGCTGTGCAAAACTCATTTTAACTCCCACCGCCTGCAGCGTCTTCAGTGGCCCGTTTGGGAGCGGGGTCACCATATCAGTGAGGATGCCAGCAGCTAAGGACTTCTTGTCCCCACCTCCTCACTCCAAACGGAGAAGCACCCGAGACACATTTTATGAATGAGTGGATCAATGATGTTTGTCCTGTTCCCAGCATCCTTAGTGTCAGACGCTCATCCTACTGCTGCGCGGCCTGAGGGCCGACTAAGGAAACAGTTCTGAGGCTAGGCCAGGTCAGTATAGGAATCTACTTCATGGTCTTTTTAAAAAAAAAAGGCTCGGAATGGAATTTGTGGCCCTATCGTTTGAAGTTTTGAGTTTCCCTGTGTGATTCAGAAGGGCCACATCCAGTTGCAATTGTTCATCCGGCCGAGGCCCCGAGATGAACCCGCTCTGCGGTGAGACTCGCACTCGGAACGAGTCCTGGGGCTTCCTGAGTGTGCCCGGCTCACCCCCGGCATCCTCGTCCCCGGGCGGGGTGGCCACCTCCTCTCCCTGGCTCATGTTACAAACTAAGTCTTTTGAAACTACAAAGCAACAAGTAATCGGTACGCGTGGGAAAAGGGTCACCAGGCAAAAGCTGGGAGTTGCGTGGAAGTCGCAGCGGCAGGCGGATGGTGGCGCTCGTGGCCGTGCAGGAAACGCAGCCCCCGGTGGAAGTGGGGTTCGGGAAGACACCAGGAGCCTGGACGAGTTTCCCGCATTCCTGAGTCGGGGAATTCTGGAAGAATGAAGAGCGCCGTCCCGGGAGGATTACAAGCGCCCACTGCATATTAATAAATAGCTTTGTGGAAAAGAGAGTCAGGCAGAAATGTTCGATGTGAAAAGAGTCTGCTCCCCTGGGCAGTTTCTTACAGAACCAAACATACGCTCACCACCCAGTCCAGCACCCTCGCTCCTTGGCAGGTCCTCAGAGGAGCCGGACACTGATGTCCATGCAGAAACCAGCACGTGGAAGTTCGTAAGAGCATTATTCCTAATTACCGAAACTCGGAAGCCTCCAGGATGTCCTTCCTCGGGTGAAGGACGAAGGAACTGTGGCCCACGCAGACGATGAAGCATCCTGCCGTGGCGCAAAGACGGGAGCCACGACAAGACGCGGAGGGACCGTAAATGCAAGCCCACCGCCGAGTGAAAGGAGCCCGCCCGAAAGGGCTGCAACACCGTGCGCGTCCAACGGCAAGACATCCCAGAAAAGGCAGCACCGGAGACGGCGGAAAGGCCGGGGGCCGCCGGGAGCTTGGAGGAGGGCGGCCAAGCGCGAGGAGGCAGAACGCGGGATTCCCGGGGCAGCGAGACTGTCACTCTGCGCGGCCCTGCAGTGGTGGGACGCGTGTCGCTGTACGTCCGTGCGGATGCAGCGAGTGCTGGACACGGGGGCTGAGCCCCAGGGCGCGCTGCGGACTCTGCGTGGTGAGGCCGTGGCGGTGTGAGGCCGGGGTGGTGGCCAAGGGCCCCTCCGGTAACGGGGGCCGGGGGAGGGGGAGTTGTGCACGTGTGGGGGCAGGGGACATCTGGGAACTATCAGAGCTTTCTGCTCAATTTTGATACGAACCTACTACGGCTCTAAAAAATTGTGTATTAATTTTAAAAACGCGAAAAAGCTCCTGCAGCTTGTAATGAGTTCTTACCTCAGCTGCTTTTTCGGAGGAGCTGTTACCCCTTGAGAAAAGCCACCCACCGGAAACGACCCACGGGCCCCGACCCCAGTGCCGCCTCCTCTGTGCGCCTCCGCCTGGCTGGGCCGGCGCCGGGGGGCGTGAAGACCGTCTCCCACCAGCCTGCACGGCCTTCTGCCCAGCGGCGAGGGCAGCGGAGGGCACGCCAGGCCAGCTGGCATTTCCGGCCTTCCCACGTATGGCGGGGGGCTCTCTGGGAAGGCTGGAGCGTCGGGCAGGAGCCCGCACCTCTGGGCGAGTCACAGTGAGCAGGGAGAGGCGGGAGGGCAGCTGGGAGATCCCACCTCCGGCCTCTCCTGGTTCTTAGCAAAAAGCAGGACCTCCCCATAGACGCGCACTGACGTGTGCCAGACCAGGCACAGAGGCACAGATCGCCAGGCCCACAGGCTGCACACGGGAGCGCGGACACGGGAAACAGTCACGTGGGAGTGCACGTTAGGAGCTCGTATCGCGTACGGATGCGCTCAGACAGACACCCGAGGTGGCCGGCCTGTCTGGAACACAGGGGGCAGCTGCCGACCCACGTCCCTCGGCACAGCCTGGGGAGTTCGCCGCGCTAACACGTGCCCCCGGGAACGCGAGCGCCTTCCTGCTCCTCCTCCCGCGTCTGCAACTGAAGCCCATCACTCCCCGCCCGCAGGGGTCTCCCCGCCAGCACATCTGCAGGGCCCCGGGCAGGTTGTAACTCAACGCCGTCAGTTGATGACACCCCTTCCCCCATTTGACACTGAGAGCTGGGGGCAAGAAAGTGCCGCCTGCGCCTGCGGCTGGCTGCCAGAAGGCCCGGGGGCAGGAGCTGTGGAGGCTGGCCCAGCTGGGCCAGGGGAGGCTTTGTTCCGCCCGCTCCCGGCCCGCGGACTTGGAGCCCATCTCTCGGGGTTGCGTAAGTCGCCTGGAGAGATGGGCAGCCAGACGGCCTTTCCTGGAGTCTGGGACGCTCCTGCCTCCCGGCCACTCCGGGGAGAGGACCTCGTAAGTGGAAACAGGCCCGTCTGCACATGGCAGAGGGGATCCAAGTGGATGTGGAAAAATGCTCAGCAGAGAGCTCAAACCAAGCACCAAACTAACCAAAACAACAACTTTTAAGTTTAACAAGGACTTTAAAACCATTTTGAAAAACTTCTGGCACTAGTAGACAGTTTTTAAAAACTTAATTTGAAAACTCTTCTGGTGAGTTAAGAAGCAAGGAGTCTTTCAATACTTTCGTTCTTTGAAAATTCTCTACATTTGAACATAATAGAATTATTTTCTTTTAAGAAGATGAGACTGAACTCTTTTGTAACTGCGGTGGACAGAGCATTGTCTACCCACAGATGTCCGTGTCCTCGTGCCTGGGACCTGGGGTGGGGCCACCTCATGGGGCAAAGGGACCGTGCAGATGTGACCGAGGTCAGGGTTCTGAGGTGGGGAGATCGTTCTGGATCACCCGGGGGGGCGGAGGGTAAGGACGAAGGCCCCCGATATGAAGGAGGCAGGCGTCTCAGAGTCCGGACGGGAGCGGAGTCAGTGCCGCTGCGAAGCCGAGGCAGGGGCTACGAGCAGAGAGTCCCCAGAAGCCGGCAAGGCAAGGGAACGGGAACTCCTGCACGGCCCCAAGAAGGCACGCAGCCTTGCCAACCTCTCAACCCTAGAATTTCTGAGCCCCGGAACCGTGAGATAATAAATGTGTTTTACCACCAAGTTTGTGTTTGTTGGTTTCAGCAGCAATGAGACGCTCGTACGGCCCATTGTGATGGGTCAGAGCCTGCGGGCCAGCGCGGAAAAGGGCGGTTTGCTGCCAGGGCAACTCGCTGCTCCACGGGGACCTCCGCACAGGGCCCTCCGCTGCCTTCCTCCGCTCAGGGGCCGACAGTCCGCCTGCTCGAGTGTTTTCACTGCGCTCAGGCAAAAGTCCATGTTGAAAGGTTTGCATCTCACTGCAGCTAATTTTTACAAGCATCCTCACCCATCGTTGGTGAGGATCATCCTACTCTGCTCGTTTTCTAGAACTACAGAGACAAAGTACCAGACAGGGAAGGTTAAACACTAGAAATTTATTCCCTTACAGTTCTGGAGGCTGGAAGTGGAACAGCAAGGGGCCCGCCGGCAGGTCGGCTCCTCCCGAGGCCTCTGTCCGTGGCTCATGCGTGACTCTTTCTTGCTGAGCCTTAGCACATGGTCTCTTCTCTGGGCCAACCCCTGGTGTCCCTTTGTGCCCAAATGTCCCTTTGTGCAAGGACACCAGCCAGATTGAATTAAGGCCCAGCCTAAAATCACCTAAAGATAACTTTAACTTCATTACCTTTTTTAAGGTCCCATCTGCAGTCGCATTCTGAGGTACGGAGGGTTAGGGTTTCAACGTGGGAATTTCAGGAGGACACATTTCAGCCCCTGACATCCACACTAAGCGCACGTGGGGGAGGGTCTGTGCCGGCCGGCCAGCCAGACCTGCGCCCCTGCCTACGCGGCACACCAGGGCTACCCTCTGTAATTCCCTGTTCACACTCAAGTGTACCACAGCGTGACGTCATTGAAACTATAGCGCGCTGTCACCTTCTGGCCCACTAAAGGAGGACAGGCCAACTCTGGAGTGGCAGAAACAATCCCAGAAAAATCTGATGGGGTCGGGAGTGGGAGGAGTGGGGCGGGGCGGTATGAATGCAACAAGGCCCCACCTCACACCACACATTTCCCCCATACGCCAGATGGATTACGTGCCTGAGTGTGAAACGGTCCTTCCAAACCACTGCGGAAAATAATGGAGTAGAGAAAGGGCAAAAACTAAAAATGTATAAAGCCCAAACAATAAAGAGAAAGGTATGTATGTGTGTATATAAATGTATGTATATATACTGTGTGTGTTCAAATGCCTCAACTATGAAAGTTACAGAAAAACTTCCTTCACTCTTCTGCAGCAAAACTTCTGTTGTCAAAAGATTAAAAACACTGCGAGACACATTTTATAAGCCAGGATTTAGTGTACAAAACACAGAATGAGAAAAAGAAATGTAGAAAAACTCGTTGTCTGAAGAGGACATGTGAATGGCCCCAAACCAAGCGAACGAAAGGACCCTCCGAGAGCGCAGGCAGGTTACAAAGGAGACCGGGGAGGGGCAGTGATCGCCCCCTGCACTCGTGGTCAGCAAGGGGGGGTGGGGAGGGCGCTCCTGGGAAGGGGCCGGCACTGCGGATTGGTGACGGCCTCACAGAGAAACTCGGTGGCATCGACGAAAATGGAAAATGTGCCCATCCTGTGTCCCAGAAGTCATGCTGCGGGACAGTCCCCAGACAACCTATGGTGCCACTCCGTGCGGGTCCTCGGCCCAGCCGAGAGCCTCTCAGAGCACTGTGACCGCAGCAGGAAGCGGGGGTGTCGGAAGCATCCTTCATCGTGGACACAAATAAACAAAGTGCGGCATCCTCCAATAACGAAACACCACTCAACAACTTAAAAGGACAAAAAAGTGGGTGTGATCAGCAGTAATAGATCTTCTACAGAAGGCAGAGTGTAAAAGGCAAGATGCAGATTGAAGGGATATGTACAGGTGATGTGCTTGTACATTGAAAAACTAAAACCATAGAGTGTGTGTGTCTGTGTTTTAGCGGACGCGTTCTAGAAGAATGTTTTCAGAAATGGAACGATACGTGATCCCTTCACTCTCTAGGGAGATGTGGAGAGGAATGGGTGGGGGTCGTGGTTTAGGGGGTGTTAGCTGACATTCCTCCCGGACTCACCCCTCCTCTTTTCCCTCCCCTTCCCCTCCTTCCTTCCTTCTTTCCTTTCTCCCTACCTCCTTGTTTTCTGCCTAAACGTGGATAAGAAGCACATACAACCAAAAATGCCAGTGTTATTCATTGTAAATTGTGGGAATATGGACATCTAAGTTATTCCTTTATTTTACTGTAACCTTTCAATCTCGGAAAGCAGCAACCGAGCCAAACGGGAAACCTAATGTTTATACAAATAAAAGTGTACACTGTAAAACTCTACGAAGAAAAGCGAAGGAAGGCTTGAACCAAGCAAGGAAAGGAGGACCTCGGCTCTGCTGTGGTGCAGAGCCGCCCAGCCTCCTGGGAGCAGGAACAGACTGCCCCAAGCGGGGAGCCCCACTGGCGCCAGTGAGGGAAAGGCCGAACCCCTCATTCTACTCCCCTCCTGAAATGCTGATTGGGGCTGTCTTCTTCCCACGTCAGCGACCGGCCCCACGGTCCTGAAACAATTAGTTCCATTATTTAGCAGCTCAAACTAGTAAGGAAAACATTTTTTCCCTTATGTTTGAGAAGAGATATATTCCCACAGACTCCACCTCGTGGCCCCATTTCTGTTTTCTGGAGAGATAGCGATTACATCGAGCGCCGTTGAATGCTCTTCCAAGTGAGAAGACCGCTGTCCTGCATCTGTAAGCTTTGCTATCTAAAAATACAGGGGGCTTTTTACGCAACTAAAAACATGTGAGCCCCCTGTTTTGAAAGTATCAAAAGGGCTGTAAAATTGTTTCTAAGATTCTCTCTGATAATGTGGAAGAAGCTCACCACAGCGAGCTTGGCCCCTCTTGGGTGGGGAATTTTCTCTGGGCTGGGAGGCAAAGCCCGCCCCCCCGTTCCCCGGAGGCAGAAGTTCATAATTGATGAACAGCCCTTATCAGACTTGAAAGATACAAAGGGGAACCGGATGCCTGGGTAAGAACTGATACCTCAGCAGACAGGCGAGGAAGCCACGTTATCTCCTCATTAGCGCCGCTGCATGTTTTATAAGACAGTAGCCATGCCCGGCCAGTGGCGGTGACAATGTGACCTCACTGAGCCGCCCAAATGCTGAGGCAGGTGTGTTTATCTTAAAGGTGAAGACCTGCGGAGACACAGCCCCCACTCCATAGATGTTTATTGGTGGGTTTCTTTGTCACCTGCGTGGAAAGTGACCCACAGACAAGAAAGGCTGGTGGCACCCCACTGCAGAGGGCAGACGTCGCCCGGGTCGCCGAGATATTGCACGTCCTTGTGGGTAAGAAGAAAGGTCGGGGGAGGGAACCGAAACTCAGGTTCCCACTCTTCGCAGCGGGGTGGGGGTTCAAACTCGGCTTCCTGGAACTCAAGTGTCCCTCACTTGGTTGTGTTTAAAGGAATACTAAAAATGCTAATGACCCACATCAACCAATCAGAAGGCACCACGGTTGCAACGATTTAGGGGCACATCCTGGAGAGGTGGCTGCCCCGCCCACAGCCCTAACCAATCAGGCTCCAAGAAACACGTGGGCAGGTGGAACGGGAAGTGTCGCTCCCACGGAACTGTGCCGTCTCCGTTTTCCTTGATTCAATGGCTTTATTTCACAGTAGGGCTCTTTGAAATGATCATCTTTGCACTAAACCACTTCTTTTTAAAACTTCTCTTTAGAAATCACTTCCATCCGACTTTAAATGCAGAAGAAAATAAAGGAGAAGCAATGCGGGGAAGGGAGGGCTTACTGTTTCTGCATTTCGGGCTGACCGACAAAGGTTGCCCCTTCTCGAAGGTCGTGGGGTGTCCTGAGTTCAGAGAGGGGGTGCGGGCACGCTTGCACTCTCTTCAGGTAGCTCCCCACCGGGGTTCTGTCTTTGGAGAATGTTCTCTTCCTGACACGGTGGCCCATCCCGCCTGCTGCCGTCCTACCTCGAAACCCCTTCTCACACGGACCCCGGCTCACCACCTACCTCTCCTTTCCACCACACTCCAGCCTTTCGTCTGTTTTCCAATTCTGACATCTCCCAAGTGGGACAAGAACTCCTCAGATGGTAGTTCCCAGACAGCACCCCCAAACCGGGGGGTGTTAACCACCTACGATGGAAAACAACGTTTCACAACCTCTCCCTCCCCGGCGCCCGCCCCTGCGGCTGTGTGCTTATTTGTTTTCGACTAGACCGAATCAACACCAGTTTGGTTTGGAGGATTTCACAACACTCCCTGACATTTTTTGGAGATACGAGAGAGAAAGATTGAAGACCGGATGAAAACCTAGGGCCGAGCGGCATCTCACGAGTCTGCGGGGCTTTCCCGCTTCGTTGTGCAAGCTCGGTCTGGCGGGACACAGGCAGCAGTGACAAGGGGAAGCATTTTCCTGTTTGTCACAAAGCCGTGGTGTTGGATGGCTTGAGAGACCACAAAATTCCATTTCCCCACTCAGCACTGGGACAGTTGCCACGGAAAGTGTGTTGCTGATTGGCATCACCTGGGGCCCCTTTGGCAGAGGAAAAGAGAGCCCAGCCCGGCCGCCAGCAGGCCGAGGGTCAACTCGGTGTGAATGTTTTTCGGTTCTCCGTGCTGTCTTCCGATCCAGCCATCTAACTGCCTCCGTTAAGCAGGGCACTGCCTGGCTGCCGAATTCTCGGGCTGCTCCCCGTCGAGCTTGCATTTTCCCAATTAAGGAGAGGTGAAGGCGAGCCGGAAGGCTCTGGCTTGGGGTCGTGGTTGGCGGCACCTTGGTGTCAGCCCAGCCCAGCCCCCGGCATTGCAGGTGCCGAAGGCCTGGCTGGTTTCTCAAGAAGTTCCTCGGTCTGGTGCCCCCTTGAGAGGCCTGCTTTCCAAAATGCGGACCTCCGTCGTTATAAAAACCTATTGGAGATGTTTTCGGTGTTTCCAAGCTGAAAATATGCCTGTATATTTTAAACAACCCCACAGGGATCGAGAACGGGGAAACGGCAGGGCCGGGTAGGAGGCGGCCCCCCGCCGAAGGCCCAGGGGGGAGTGCGCCAACGCCGAATGGCTGGATGGGATTTCTGAGCGGGAGTCAAGTATGTTCGTCCTCCAGCGCTGGGGGAAATGGTTTTAGCAGGGGCCGCGGTGGCACTTGGCCATGGGTCTGTTTTCTCAAAGTCCAAATTCAGAAATCATGTTTACCTTCTCCGTCAGAACTTGACCTTTCTGGAAAACACCCCACCTGACCCAGCAGGGCCCGAGAGACAGGGCCTGGCACTTTTAGCGGCAGAGGCTCGAGGACCCACAGAGCTGCTCGGTGATAGACCAGCGACCTCCAGCCTGGAACGACTTGCTCAGCCAGAAACTGCCGCCGGAAGGCAACGCTGGGAAGAGCACAGGGCTTGTTCGCAGAGCACCACAGATAATTAAAAGTTACGGGAACCGGGAAGAGGAGAAGGCATGTTGATGAGAAACATCAGGGGGGCTGGCGCTGATTTTGCTGTATAACAGAAAATTTGTTTCAAATTTTCCTCCAACAGATGCACGTGGCAGGGTGAGCGAGGCGTTGCATTTTAGTCCAGATTCAAAGCTGAGTTTGGAAATGAAATTTCGGAAGGTATGCCTCATTTCACAGAAACTAAGCAACTTTCTGAATACTTTTACGGAAGGCATCCAAGAGAACTGATTTAATTAACTAGTATCTCTGGGCTCAGAAAAAATTGTTCTGTTGGTTTGGGGTTTCAATATACGTTCAAGCCCTTTTTTTTTTTGTTCACTAGCGGATACATTTTAACATTCGTCCCTGCGAACCTCTGCAAGTTCAGCTGGTCTGGGTCTCACTGCCCATCTGTTTAAAGACAGGAGTTTCAGTGAAGACCCCCGCTGGTCAGGCAGAGACCTGATGCTCAAGCGCACACTCCACTCGGTTCGTCTGCAGCTGTTCATTCTCCTTCGGGCCCCTAATAATCGCAACGAGTAAACTCAATCACGTGAATGTTGGATTTCTTTCTCTAAATGAAGAGTTGGTTGTGTACCACTTTCTTAGGGTGTGCTTTGGCTCCTTTGGGGGCTCCCACTTTTCTCCGAGGTGCAGGCCCGTGCCATCTCGTGACTCGGGCAGCCAGGGCGCAGGCAGAGGGCTAGGCTAGGGCGGGGAGGACAGACGGGCGAGGCGGCCTCACGGCATGACCGCCACACGCGCTTGGCCCACACCAGGGTCCTTCGTGCTGACTGCCCCCGACGGAAGCTCTGATCACATGGATTAGGGTGTCTGGAGCGTCACGGGATCTTTCCGCACACGTCTGAAACCGCCCAGCCCGCTGACAAGCATGCACCGAGAGCCTCGTGTGTGTCCGGCGCCGCCTCGGAGAGAGGCAGAGCGGGAAAGAAGTGCAGGTAGCTGCAGGTGAGGTGCTCGTCTCCCCAGGAGTCTGTGGCCTACCTGGGGAGCCCAGGCTTCTGTGCCCCAGACCACAAGAGAGCACGCACTGGGTTACACACGGACACCCCAAAACAGGGTCTCGAGGCTGACCAGCCAGGGGAGAGAAACCCCCAGAGGGGATTTCTTCCCTATGTTAATCTCATAATCCTCTTGAATACGGTTCTTCAAACACCACTTACTGAATCAATGACAAAACGTAGGAGGCTACCACTCTTTAGATTCCCCGATATTTAAACACGGATCACAAATTAATGAAAATTTTCTAATCATTCAATTAAAAACACAATCTCCTATATGGGATTCTTTTACATGCTTCAAAAATCTGAATGTTATGACAATGATAATGAAATTTTATTAGAATTACACCGAAAACAACGATACAAGCACTGGCGTCGGGGGCCTATTTTTGCTTTGTTATCTTTCCACTGCCTTTGACTTGCGTTCGCTCCCGAGGTTACGGCGACCGCGCAGGACAGTCGTTCCTACGCCTTCACGTGAGGTCATGTGATTCTCAGACCCGAAGTCAAAGTGCCACCTCGGCCTCGTCAAGGAAGCCGATTCTGGGTTCCACCCCGACAGAGTCTTGTTGGAACACGGGGTGCGGTTCAAGTTCGCCTTGAACGTCCAAGCCGGGTGGGTGCTTTTTATTTGGATCGCTGTGTTTGCAGACTATCCTCTCTTCACCCCTCTCCACCCTCCACCCCACGCTGGGGGCCTGACCGATGTGGGCTCATGGATGGGGTCTGGGGCTCTGCCCTCTGGTGGGGTTCAGCCGGTGGGGGCACCCCGCCTGACATCAGAGGTCTCGCTCCCCGGGACCAGCCCCGTGGGGTGGTCTCAGTGGGTCGTGTCCCTCACGGCTCCCTCAGGATGGCCTGCTCGGCAGGCCCCTCCTGGTCCAGGTGCGGGGGACCTCTCTTCCCCCATCGGGGCCAGGGGATGGAGGGCTGTGACCCTCGACTGCTGCACCGCACCCCTCCCCCGGGCTCGGCTCAGCTGTCCAACTCCTTTGTGATCACCTTCTGCGCGCACAGCCCCATGGGGTCAGGCCAGGTGTCTCCCAGCAGGGTGCTTTGGGTAGACGGAACTGCTGTGGGTGCCTGAGGGGTTCACCCTGCTTGGGGAGCCAAATGCAGGGATGGGGAGGGTGTCTCAGTGTAGGAGACCGTTCTGCGTGGTGTGGGCCCAGCTCCCAATCGGAGATGCACAGGACCCACGCCCACGGATGGGTTCTCCCGTGGGAATCAGGCTTTCGTTTGTACCTAAGCCGCTTTGGGACTTGCTTTTGCTAAAACTCCCTCACCCTGAATCGAGGTAGCAAGTGCTTACTGTAACTTCCTAAAATCCATGCTAAACCTTCCTAGGATGAGTGTAACCGGTTCAACCACTTTTCCCTTTTCATTTGCTAATATCCTTCTTCTGTGATGTGAATAGCAGCATTAGCTCCTTTGTTGTCTATAAAACATAACCACCTAAAGTGAACCTGGGCATGGTAAATGAGGACCATGATGTCCCGTGACCAGAAACCCAATAAAGGCCTGTCATGGTGGAGGCCGTGGGCTTTCGCTCCCCTTGAGAGAAAAGCCATGCTGCCCCTTTTCCTCCACCGGACTCGGTCGTCCGTGCGAATGTCTCATCTCATCCATAATGACTCGGACACTGCGGGTGGTGTCCGCATCATCTCAGAGGGAACGCGCTGATGTTGCCCGGCAGAGTCCAGTTTGGTCCACGGCCCGACAGCTGAGCTCAGCCTGCGGTGCACACCCCCAGCAGTGAGGGGTGAGGGCAGAGTCCCCAGGACCACAGGCTTCG
Organism: Glossophaga mutica; assembly: GCA_039655065.1. Lineage (NCBI taxonomy): Eukaryota > Metazoa > Chordata > Mammalia > Chiroptera > Phyllostomidae > Glossophaga > Glossophaga mutica. The sequence goes on along the minus strand of CM077304.1, from coordinate 220,981,378 downwards.
TTGGGGGACCAAGAGGATCCTGAAGCCAGGAGCTGCACCGGCCAGGATTATTGGAGACAGCTAGCGATGAAAACGTTCCTCACAGCCTTCAACACTAAGTGCCAGCCAGGGCTGCAGCTGGCACCGGGGGAGCCTGGTTCTTTATTAAACTGGCATCATTACTGTCACCGTGTGACTTCGAATGCGCTCACCCAGGTGAGCTGGCCGCCTGCGAGGCCGCACCTGCGCAGACAGCCTGGGCAACCGAGGCACCTAGGGGTGAATTCAGCAGGAGCTGGCGTGGCTCCAGTGCCGTGCGCACCGGAAGCGCCCGTTTGTCCGCGCATGGCCACGGCGCGGCCCTACAAAACAACCTTGGTTTACTGGGGATGCCTTGCTCTTCTGGCCACGTGACTTTGGCCCCAGTGGAAAAGTGATATTTATTGTGCTCCGGTCCCGGAGCCTGTGGAAGCAATAAACGAGACGTTGCGGTCGGGACGGGTACCAGCTCCAACCGCGCGCCGCCAAGAAACCGAGGGGGGCGGGGCCCAAGCTGTTTGGGCGGTTCGGGCGCCGTCTGCAGAGCTACTCGCCCACCTGCTCCCACCCCGGCCTGGACACTCGCAGGGCCTGGGGCTGCTGCGCCCACCCCGCACTGCTTTTCCACTGTGATGGTCTCCCCTGCAGAGGCCAGTCTTCCACTGAGCCCGTTCCAGCAGCACAAGCGCCGCCCCCCCCACATCGGCCCCGCCCACATCTGGCTGGTGCAGACTCCAGTCCCTGGGGGAGGCGGCTGGCCACTTCGTGCACACTGCTGTGCTGGCTGCGCTTTGGGCTATGCCTTCCTTGGTCAGGACACGGGGGCGTCCAGGACCGAGCGTGTCCTTCGGCCGATGGCAGTGAGACCTCAGGCACTCGGGAGTGAAGGATGGACGGTGAGGTGTGGTGGCGCGTGGAGACCCCCGATCCAGAGTCTCGGAGGGAAGACACCCTGGTCCACACGCATCCCACGGAGCGAAGGGAGCTCCGAGCAAGAAGGCGGCCCCACGCCCCCAGCAGCAGGACGGACCGAGGGCACCACGCTGAGCAGAGTCAGTCGGTCAGAGAAAGACAGGCCCCACGCGCCGCACTCGCATGCGGAACTCGAAAAAGCCGAGTTCACGAAAACAGAGAATCGAAGGACGGTTACGGGGCTGGGGGCGGGGGTGGGGGTGGGGCTGCTTGGGGCCCAGCTGGAAACCGCGGAGAAATAAGTCCCGGAGCTCCAAGGCTCAGCAGAGACGTGACAGACGACAGCACTCTATTGTGACGTTCGAAGGGGCCCGCAGACTACGCCTCACCTGCTCTCAGCGCAAAATACGGCAGTTACGTGACCCGATGAGGCGTCAGCTACGGCGCGCACTGCGGCAGCACTGATGTTGCAACACGCAAATGTATCAGATAAACGTGCCGTGATCGCACGCAGGGCTGCATGTCAACTATATCTCAGTGCAAATTAAAAAATTCAAGTCAGAAGAACCTTGGCCGCGAGAACTGTCAGCTGGGCTCGGGAGTAGCTGGTTCTGTAGTTTCAGGAAGCAGCTTGTGTGGGGGGTGGGGGGTAGGGGGCAGAGGCGAGAAAGGTGGGGAGGGTGGTCCTTTTTATGAGGGTGCCAGACCCCAGAGGAGAGTCCCGGTGGACAGACTGGGGAATGGTGCTTTCCAGAGGCTGGTGGGAGGAAGGGGCGGCAGACCTGAGGGACGCTGTTGTTGAAGATGGGGAGTGACCCTTGGCGTCAGCTCACTCCGTGTGACCGCAGCCTCCTCTACAGCCCTGGGGGAGCGTCCTCAGCCAGGAGTAAGAAGAACACATGTTGAAAGTCGGAAAACAGAGACGAAACCCAGCACCGCAGGTTTCTCTCTGGAGGTGCAGGGCACCGGGCGTCCACTGTGCCCCACTGCAGTTAAACACAGGGGAGGCGCCCGCCTGCGGCTGTGGGCAGCCAGCCGTGCGGGGTCTCAGGGTTTTGCAGAAAGATCTGTCTCAAAGGAGAAACCCGCACCACGGTCCCTGGCCGTCGGAAACTGCGGACTGTGAAGGTCCTTTTGTTCAGAGATGTTCGGGCAGAGACACGGCGTGTGGCTGGGATCCAAGCTGAGGCTGGTTGGGAGCACGCCGAGGAAGGTGCTAATTTATCAGGTTAAATCCAGAGGTGGTCACAGCCCGGTATTTTCAAGGACAAGCCTGCTCAGTGTAGACCGCGGCCAGGATGGTCAGGGAAGGAGGTAACCCGTCATTACACGTGGTCACGATGTCCCCAGAAACCCTACTACAGAAAAAACTAAAAAGGGCCCGTGTGGGCCTCCCTCCTCCAGCACGTCGCAGAACACGCCAGGGCAGCCCCGTGCCCGGCCAGTTCATCGGAGGTGACAGGAAGGCGAGTGGCCTCTCGGATATGATTCGTGTAGACTTTCGAGCCAAGCTTTGTCTTCTCAATGGCTGCTAGGAAACGCTGGCTTCCCGGGGAGCTGGTGAGGATGCAAAGTCCTGAAGAGGGCGCTGGCTGGGGGGCTGACCAGCACCGCACACGTGCCCCGTGGAGTCTCGCCACTCGGTGGCCCAGAGACGGCGAACCCTCCAGGGGTGCTAAAATCACTGAGTCCTCTGGCGCTGAGTCACCCGATCAGTGGAGAGAGGTTCCAGGAACGGCATTGGATAAGGGTCCGTCAAGTGACACAGAAATGCTGGTCGGTGTCTACTAGTAACAAGGACGCTGTTACCATGCAGACTTGCTTAGCGTCCTCCCTGTGTCGGGCCGGCATCGAGTGTCTCGGCGGCTGTCCCCTGAACCGGGACAGGAGCCCTCGGGCCGCACCATGATTTCCAGTCCGCAGATGGGAGCAGGTGCTGGGGGACACCTGCAGGGCCCTGTCCTCGGGGCAGCACGTTCGATTGCTAGGGCTCCACGCAGAAGACCTCAGACGGGGCAGCTTAAATGACACACGTGTATTTCCTCACAGATCCGGGGGCTGGAAGTCCAAGGTCAAGGTGCCACCAGATTCGATGTCTTCCGAGGCCTCTCGCCCTGGCTTGTGGATGGCCCCTCTCCTCACCGTGTCCTCAGGTGGGCTTCCCTCTGCATGCACTCGACCCTGGTGTGTCTGTGGGTCCCCATTTCCTCTTTTTAAAATATATAGCGCCTTACTTTTCATTAAATGTGTCGGGGTGACTTTGGTTAATAAGATCCTGCGGGCTGCTAGTGCGCACTTCTGTGATACCAGAGCTGGGCATCGCACTTCGGGCCCGCCACCCGAGGTCCAACCGTCTCCCGTCACGTACACGAGGGCGCCAGTCGGGTGGGATTAGGGCCCGCCCCACTGGCCTCCTTTTAACCTACCCCTTCAAGGCCCTGTCTCCGAACACAGGCACATTCTGACGCACTAGGGACTTGGGGCTTCAACACGGGAATTCGCAGGGGCGCAAGTCAGCCCGAAGTCAGTTCGGTCCCTGAGTCTAGGTAGAGCCCCCCTTGGGAGCGGGAAACGTGTATGTTCCCTGGGCGGCGGGGGGGGGGGGCAGGGGGCTTCCACAGCAAGTTCTGCGGGGAGAGCACCTGTCTCCCTCCTTCCAGCCTGCCCTTCCTTCCCTCCTCAAGTCAGGTCTTGGCTCCACTCACTTCCTTCACCCTCGGGTCTAGCAGGCAGAGCGATCAGGAGAGACCCACCCACGCCCCCCACCCCCGGGGCCACCTCGGGGCGCCGGAGCGGGGAAGCCAACCTCCTTCCACAGTGCACAGCTGAGGTGGGGGGTGTGCAGCGGGCTGAGGCGCCTCGGATTCTTTTCGGGGCTCCCATCTCTGCATCCACTTCGCAGCAAAGCAAACAGTTCGCAGCAGGTACACAGGGGGCATTGTGTCCCGGCTCCAGGGACAGGGGCTTTAAAGAGGCCTTTTGTTCTAAAGGCTATTTTAAAATTCTTCGTTAGCTATAAAAAGTTATGTTCAAAACTCCTTCCCAAACACCCAAATACCTCCCTTGTAAAAAAAAAAAAAAAAAGCCCACAAAATTTATGAGTAACAAGGAACGTTCATCTGCGGCTCTGACTTCTGGTCTCGTCCGGTCGGCCGGGTTTACAGAACATTCTGGATCCCCAGTCTGGCGTGCGGCTCAGAGCGAGAGGAGCTTCTGGCAGGGGGGGAAGGGGTAACGGTGAGAGGACCCTCCGGGTCACGCCCTACTACTTGGGGAGGATCCGGAGGAGGAGGCCGGCCCCTGGCTCGCACAAACCCAGGGGGCGCCCTTCACCCCGGCAAAGCTGAGCCATTTGTCCAAATGCAGTGGGAGGGGCGGCACGCAGGGGGCGGAACCGAGGCAGGGGCCTCCCGAGGGCCCCGGGAGAAGCGCCAGCTCGAGTACCATCGAACCACCGACATGACCCCCAAGCGCCCCCCTGGGGGTCATGAAAATGACAGCTGTGCCGTGTCTCGGGGGCCCCGCAGACCCCACAGTCGGCCTGTCTGGGGGCTGCGGCGGGGGGCTGTCCCCTCAGGAGGGGCGCTGCCACTTGGGGTGGAAGAAGCCGGCCAGGGCGGGATCCCCCCACTCCATACGCCTCTGGGCAGCACCTCAGGGCTCCTGAGACGGTCCTGCTGCCCGCCTGCCCGCGGGCTGGTCACGACCAAAGGAACCTGTGCGCCGGTGTCACACTGCCTCCTCGGCCAGAGGAGGGGACTGAGACCCAGAAGAGGAGGGCAATACCCAAGGCCCCCCCCCCGGAGAAGTGACAGAGAGAGCCGGGAGCGGGGGGGATTGTCCCCGGCTCTCCTCCAAAGCGGCATTGGCTACGCCCCACGCCCCCCGCCTCCTGCTGTTCTGGGCCCAGTCCGCAGCCTCTGCCGTGAGAACTCGACTCCTAACGGAAGGCACTTCCTCTCACGAATAGCGTGAGCGCAGACACACTGGGCCTGCCGGGGCAAGAGGGGCTGTGCCCTCCCTTTCCCCAGAGCCGGTCCGGCGGGAAGAGGGGAAGACCCTAAGCTGCTGCTGGCGGTGGGCAGGGGGCCGGGGGCCAGCAGGAGGAGAGGCAGGAAGCAGCCGGGGGCAGAGCGGAGCCCAAGGCAAGCTTGCACACTTCGCCGCAGTATTGCCTCCATCTGGCCTGGCTGGGGTGCTCCGAGGGGGTTTGATATTACCCAGAAGACTCGAGACGCTGCCCAAAGACGTCTCCAGATGCTCCGGAGCCGTGCTTCCAAGCATCAATCTTGGCTCTCGGAGGACCACAGCAATCGATGACACCCCTGCCTTTGCACACACTAGCCTTTCCAGCTCCTGGGCCGATGGATAGGTTTTCCTGTCTGCACACTCGCTCGTGCCAGACTTTGCTGCAATCTCGGATTCGACAAACGCCAATGCGGTGTGGCCGCCCTCGGCCGCGGCCACCTGGTCCTCATCAGGGCCGTCCGAGGGGGCCCCCCACCCCCCACATGGGCGCTCAGCTGCCTTTCGCTGTCTGCCTGGCGGCCTTGACCCAACATTTTCCACTTGACTGACGGCATTCAAAGCCCTGCCGTCCCAGGAGGCGAATTTCTTGACTGGCTTTGTTTCCCGTTGGTTCAGGTAGAATAATAAGCCTTTTTTTTTTTCCCCTGCCAGGACTATCAGTGTGTGGTTGGGACGTTGGCATTTGTCTACACGGATGGCGGGAGGCTGACTGGTGAGTGCCCGGGTGCACCAGCGGCCGGAAAGGTGGCTTCCGTATCCTTGGGCTGAGTGAGGCAGGAGTGGGGGCCGGGGGGGGGGGGCCGAAAGCAGGGGCCCTGCCAGGAGCTGCGCGCGCAGCAGGCGGTGGTGGGCAGGCCTGGTGTGTCCTCCGACGCCACGGCGGGGCCGGGGTGGGCCGGGGTGGGCTGGAGGATGTGCTGGAACTCCTGCCTTTCGGCAGCTGTGAGCACGGCTTAGCCCTGCCAAAGCCTCTTGTCCCATTTTTCTCTTGCTCCATCGGGACGCTTCTGGAACCAAATTATTCAACCCCTCGGCTTCGGGAGGTAATTGAATCTCCAAATGTGGGTCTCTCCATCTTCCGGTGACCAGAACCAGCTGAAACACCCGGCGTTGCAAAACATCAGGTGCCAGCCAATTCCCGAACGATCTCGTCCAACGATCGTGCCTTCATGCCCTCTGCTCCTCGGAGGTGTCGGAGCCACGTGGATTCTGAGAATTCTCAGGACAAATTCCATTCCGCGCGCGTCAGTCACCCGGCAAAGCCGCCTGCTCCGGGGTCTTCGGTCCTGCGGTGCTTTGACAGGGCCCCAGCGTCGGCCTCTCCCCCGGAGGGCCCCTGCCGTCGCTGCTGCTTCGATGCGGACACAGGGCCTGGCCCCTGGCTCTGCGCCCGAAGATACACATGGGTGCTCAAGGGCCTCGCAGCCCACGCTCGCAGCTCACGCATCCTCGCAGGCCCCTGGGGCCGTTGCCAGGTGGAACAGAGACCCGGCCCGCCCGCCTGCCCGCCCTGGGCCGGCACTTCAGGGCTTTCGTCAGCCGGGCAGGAGAGCAGTGGGAAGCCCGGTTTTTATGTCCTTTGGCTCGGACCGCGGCCAGTGCGGGTGACGAGGCCTGGAGCTGCCCGGGGGTGCCTGGGTGACTCCTCATGCGGGCCTCAGGCGTCCTAGCTCCAGCTCAGCCGCACGCCTCAGGGAGCAGGGAGGAGGGGCGACCCTGGTCCTCGTTCTCGGCCTCTGGCCTGGCGAAGGCGCGTCCTGGTGAGGAAGAGGCCCACGCCTGGGGCTGCGGCCAGTTTCTGACCGGACAAGTGGCGGGGGAATCAGAGAGGTGGGCTTTGGAAGGACAAGGAGGGGAGGGGAGATGACAGAAAAAGAAAAGAAAAAAAGGGCAGAAAGTGTGTGTTTATGACTCTGGGCTAAAGGTGTACGTGTCACTCACAGTCACCGAGCACCTGAGAAGTTGCACCTTCAACCAGGTGTCCGCAGCATGCAACAGCATCCGCTCTGAGGCGTCACCCAGGGCCGCTTGCCGACCTCCTGAGCCGTCCCCAGGTGTGCCCTGGCCTGGCGGGTCGCTGTCCTGGGTGGCAGCCCTCCTCGGTTCTTCCTACAGAGGCCACCTCTTCCTCCCTCCCTGCTGGCTTCGCTTAGAGCTTCCCATGCCTCCCACCGACCCCCCCGCCTCTGCCCCCTGCTCAGAGAGACACAGAGAAGAAGGGGAAACCCACCTACTCGGGGAGTTCCCTCTTTTGATCTCACTTTGATTGTTTTGTTTTTGTTTGTTTGTTTGTTGCTGGAAAAAGCTTTATTGTTTCCATTTGGGCCTCCGCAGGGAGGAGGCTTAAAAGGCTGCCTGGTGGCTGCAGGGAGAGGCTCAGGCAGGCGCCAGACCCCAGGGGGTGCAGGGGGGCCCTCGAAGGCCTCTGGGCTCCACAGGCGCCTGGTCGTGCTTGAGGGGGAGCCTTTCGAGGAGACACTCGCACAGCCGGGGGACCGCCCGCCTGCAGGGGGAGCCAGGTGTCACCCATCTTCTTGGTGAGCTTCACCTGCTCACCCAGGACGAGGCTCTGCGGGAAGTCCCGGAGCTCAGGGGCCGGGCGGGCCGGGCCGGGCCTGCAGGTCCCGAAGGCCTGCGTCAGGTTCTCCTCCAGGACCGAGCGGCCTCCCTGGCGTCCGGAGTGTCACCCACTCATCCGGGGACGGCTTCTGCTCGTCCCGGAAGAGGGCGCGGCCACTGCGCTGGTTTTGCATCTTCGAGAGACGCTCGGAGCCCTGGGCTCCGGCCCGCGCCCTGCAGGGCCGCAGCGTCGCCGCGCAGACAGAGCCCGAGGGAGGTAGGACGGGGAGGCCCGCAGACGCGGACGGACCGGGCGGTTTGTGGGGCCTCCACCTCGGGGGGCCATTCGGCCGAATCGGGGAGCTCAGGTTGGTGGGCAGTCAGGGGCGAGGGTCAGGAAACGGGGTCGGCTGGTCTCGGAGGCCGAGGGAGGCTGAGGTGGTTCCGAAGGTGGCGACTGGACAGGAGGTTGGTGTGTGGGCGGGGGGTGGTCGGAGGCTGGAAGAAGGGGCGTCCTGGGTCTGTGCCCGGCAAACCTGTCCAAGCAGGAGACGGATCTGGGGGACCGCCGGGGGCCCTGCCCTCTGTTTGGCCTTCACCTGCGGCAGCCCCTGTTCCAGCCGGCTGACACTGTTTCCGGGTGGCCTGCCTCCAGGGACTTGCCCACAGCCACAGGAAAGCAAGCCCAGGGTGACGGAGAAGGTGCTCCAGAGACTCCTGCGTCCACAGTGCCTTGGGACGGAACGGGGGGCATCTGTGAGGAGTGGGTGCCAGGAGAGGGGAAGGGGGGCGGGACGGGTGGGGGGAGCCCAGCCGCCGTCTCTTCTCAGGAGGACCTCAGCTGGGTCACAGGAAAGCGCCATCCTGGGTTGTCATGGAAACAACAGGGCTAGCCTGCCAGGCAGTTTTCCTCTGCAGGGGGCCACGGCAGGCGGATGGAGAGAACGTTCCCGATCTTCGATCTCCGGTTCCGGCTCCCTGAGAACCAAGGAGGCTCGGCCCAGGGGAGCCCGTCCAGCTCGCCCCTGACGGGCGCTCCACGCCCACTCCTGTGTGCGTCTCGGTGTCCAGCACGGTCCCGGGCTCAAAGTACAGACATAAGAAGCGGCCGCTGCTCGGCAGGGGCCCAGGTGGGAGAGGCAGAGCCAAAAATCAGGGCCACTGGGCGCCGGTCCGCGGTCATGCGTGGTTTTAGATGCCGAGCTGAGAGTCCACATGCAAATGAGGATGGTTAGAAAGGCGTGAGCGTACGTTTCCTTGTCAGCTCTCAAATAACGAGCACTCCTTTTTACTAGGGAAACAGTGCAAAGAGGTAGCGAAAAGAATGTCTCTCCTTTCATACCTCCTCATCCTCATCTTGGTAAGCAATTAATTTTCTCTAGTTTTCGAATTCCAAGATCTCAGGTGTGGGACTTAAAAAAATATCCACTTGGGGCTTGGGCCTTTCCAACTGCACTCTTCAATCTTGGGAGGTCACGGAATTTTCTTCTGTTTTTTGGTTAAATATTACTCCTTCTCTGTCTCTCCTGGAACTTCTGTTTTTCACACGCCCTGTCCCTGTTCCGTTCTCTGAGTCCCTCATGTTCTCCTGGTTCCCATCCATTTGCGTTTGTGTGTTTTCTTTGGGAAACACAAAACACACGAAATATTGTGAGCTGTCTCTTTCCCTTGATCTTCTAGCCTCTAATTCACTGCTCAGCAAGGCTCATCCTCTTTTCACGTTATTTTCCAAGTTTTTAAAATTAAAAAAAAATACTTCTCTCTTAGTTCCAGGAAGTCCTTTCTTCAGACTCTAATTATGTCCTCTCGAGCGTGCCGGTCTCCTGTTCGTTCCGGCGTTTTCCATCAGTCCGGCTCCCGTGGCAGCCTCCCGGGCTGCAGGCTGGGTCCTGCCCTCCTCTTCAGAGAGCCCCTGGCTGCTCCTGCCCTTCCTGACTTGGCCGTCTGCTGGCAAGCAGGTCCAGACCAGAGCGGGGGCAAAGCCCACAGGCCGCGGCGGGCCGGCATTCTCCACTCTCCGGAGCCAGCAGCAAACCGGCTGCTCAGCCTCAGTCTCTGTGGCTGTGGGCAGGCGCCCTCTCTCTGAGCTTTTGGGGGCAAGGCCTGGATCTGGAGAAGGACGGAGGAATGGGAGTTAGGAGCGCCGGTGGGAGACTCAGTTTCGAGGACGAGGGGAATATGCCTTCCTCTGAGCTGCAAGACCGGCAGGGCGGAGTGACAAAGACAGACCCCGTGTGGTCCCCAGTCTGTGGGCGGCAGCAGGCAGAGTTCATGGCCCATGACAGAGATGCCCTTGGAGTGGCCATTGGAGTGGTTTCCTCTAAGTCAGAAAGCAACAGCCACTGAGCTGTCACTTTCAACCTCTGCCACGGTCAGCTCGAGCAGCAGGTGGCTGAGCACCTTCCCTTCGTCTAACGCTGCGTCCGGTGCTGTGAGGCACACGCGTCTCGGAAGGTGGCGTCCCTGCCACAGGTGCGGCCCCTGCCGAGCCCTGATTTCACGGCCACCTCCGGAGTCCTCCCACCTCCGAGCCCCCAGGATGCTGTCCTGCCACCTGCCCCCGACCCCCGGCTTGCGTCTGTGGAAGGGCCCCTCATCCAGGCAAACGTGGGGGGGGTGGGCGGGTTGGCTTTGGCTCTCAGGGGCTGTCCTGGGTTTCCCCGCAGTGCAACAAGGACGCAGGAGAAGCCGCAGGTCTGGCTGGGGCAGGCTGGGTCCCCGTGAGGAAGACCCAGGGGACGTCACAGACGGACCCCCCAGGGGAGGCCGAGTCATCGGGAGCAGCTGGCCTCTGAGGGGGCCGGGGGGAGGAAGCTGACCGCAGGCCACAGCCCTCGGCCACCGTTTTTGGCCTGGGGCGGCCCGGCCCATAGACGCGGGACACGGCCCGGCAAGTGCGGAGGAGGCAGAAGTCACCGCAGCAAGGAGGACACAGTTGAGAGGTGCCCGACGAGGCCACCACCACCCCTTACTCTCGGGGGCCACGGCCACTTTGGGAAGAAGAATCTCGGAGACTCAGATTTGGGTGATGTTTTTTTTTTCCCCTAGAAAGACTGAGAGGAACTGGGATGGCTGTTCAAACGCTAGGATGTAAGGTTGTAAAGCAGAGCAGATTAAAGAATGGTTCTTCCTGCTGACCAGCCGTGGAGGCCCGGAAGAAGGCAGGGAAGACAAACAAGGTCTGGACAAAGTAAAGGAAGGGGTTTTATCGGCCGCACGCTCGGGTTGCAGAGGAGCTTTGGGCACAGGCACCCACACACACTCTCCGATGCCGTTGATTCTTTTTCCTGACCCCTTTGGTGAGAAAATGACCCGAACTTCATAGGAGAAACCAGGACAAGACAAACAACCCAATTAAAAAGTGACCAAAGGACTTGACTAGACATTGTTCCCAGAAGAGACGCAAAGATGCTCGATGTCATCGGTTGTCACGGAAGCGAGACTCACACCCTCAGCGCTGGCCAGAGCTAAACGGGGGGGTGGGGGTGGGCAGGGGGAGACAAGGGGTGACGGGTGGGGGGACCTGGGAGCCTTCACACGGTGTTGAAGGGGCTGCGCAATGCGGGCCGCTGCGGGAAAACGCCGGGGCGACCTCTCCTCCGGAAGTTAAACGTAGAATTGCCCTCTGACCCAACCATCCCGCTCCCAGGCCTCGGTCCCTCCCCCCAGAGTGAAAACAGGCGCTCGAACAAACACGGGGTCACGAATGTCCACGGCACCTTTCCCACAGCAGCCGAAGGTCAAAGGGACCGAAATGCCCATCAGCCGATGACTAGAACAACCAAACGTGGCCTGTTTGTACAATGGAATGTTATTCAGCCATAAAAATAGGTTGAGCCCTGGCTGGTGTAGCTCAGGGGATGGAGCACGGGCCTGTGAACCAGAGGATCGGGGTTCGATTCCCAGTCAGGGCACATGCCTGGGTTGCAGGACAGTTCCCATCGGGGGACGCACGAGAGGCAACCACACATTGATGTTTCTCTCCCTCTCCCTCTCCCCCTCTCTCCCTTCCTTCCCCTCTAAAGATAAATAAATAAATTAAAAAAATAGGTTGAAATACTGATATATGTTGCAACGTGGATGACCCTGGACACCTTATGTCACCGAGTGAAAACAGCCAGACCAAAGACCGTACATTGCATGATTCTGTTTACATAAAATGTCCAGAATAGGCCAATCCGTACAGACCGAAAGCAGATTGGAGGGCGGCGGGGCCGGCGGGGAGGGAGAAGTCAGGATGCGAGGGGCTTCCATGGAGGGGGGGGGCGGTGATGGGACGTTCCGGGCGGGGTCTCGGTGACAGCTGTGCACTGGGAACAAGACCGTGCACTTGAAAGCAGTGAATGTGTGTGATGCGCAGGCCACCACGATTTTTAAAAAACCTACAGGAGGGCTGCCCCACCTCGATAACAGCCCCCCGCCCCTGGGCACACACCGCCCGCTGGGCAGTTTGCGCGGACGCTCTCATCCGGTCCTCACAGCAGCCCTGGCAGGTGGCTCCGTTGCTCCTTCTTCGTGGACAAGGTGGACCCGACCCCGGGAGAGGCCACGCCTCCAGCGTTTCCCAGGCTCGGAGGTCGGGGCCTGCCGCACAACAAGCAGGACACCTTAGTTTCCTCCGAGAAAGAGCCCGAGCTGAGAAGGGGTGGCGGAGGGAGAGAGGGACAGCACACTGTGGACGGGGCGGCTGTCTCCGGGAAAGGACCTCGTGGGGGCGGCCAGCTCTGGCCCCACCGGAGGCAGACACTGCAGTCGAAGGACAAGCTGCAGGTGTGGGTGCAAGAAGCAGAGAGGACGTGCCCTTGGCACCGGCGGTCCCAGCCCTGGGCCACCGTGCCCGGGGCTGCAGCCAAATCACGTCCAGTGTTCCCCTCCCCGAGGACTGTGGGCCGAGCCTGCTCTCTGCAGAGCGGTGACGGGGACTCTCTGTCCGGGCAGCGAGTGCCACCCCAGACCCGGTCCCAGAGGAGGACATCACCAACACCTTCGGATAAGACTGTGCCCCTCTGGCCTCTCCCGAGTCCCTGCAGTGGAAATGGCGAGTACGTCGCAGCCCTGGACCCTGTGGATCCGCAGTGGCTCCTGGGACGGAGCCTGAAGGAGGATCGGCCCGTGTTCTAAGCTCTGGGAAGCGAGAACCGCTCGCTGGTGGGTGGCGTCTGCAGTGGCAGGTGGGGCCGCAGACTCAGTGCGGGGCTGCCGGAGCCGTGGGTTGAGGCGGGCACACCCAAGGCCACGGGTGCGCGTGTGACGTTCTACAAGGGCGCGCGTGCCCTAGAGAGCCGCAGACGTGCTGATCCATGCCTTCCGCCCCAGAAACGAGAAACGAGAACCCACCGCGTCCTCCCAGGAGGAGCCCTGTCCTCGCCGCCGTCCTGGGCCCCCCGAGGAGAGCAGCGTGACTCAGGCCATTCCCTCCTCCTTCCCCGGGGACACAGCTGGTTGGGGGCCAGAGGGGGCCTCTCTCCTCCAGGCCGTCCTGGAGCCCTGTCCGCGGCAGCTGCGCCGTGTCTTTGTCCTCATGGAAATCTGACGCTTCTTGGAGCCCAAGCTAAGTACTGGCCGAGGCAGAGCATCCAGATACTTTCTTTCACGAGCCCCTGGAGAATCGAAACCCAGAAGCCAGCAGGCCCACCTGCCAATTATTACAGTTAATTCTGTGCGGCCCTGACTCAGGGCCCAAGACAGAGCGTTCTGTTTGCGGCTGGGGGCGCGCAGGCGGCGGGAGGGCCTGCGGCCTCGGGCCGTGAATGCCCCTGTGTGTGCCCGGGCTGTCCTGGCAGCCACGGCGCCCTCCCTGCTCCGAGGTCGGGCATCCAAGTGTGACTTCAGCGGGGCCTCCCGCTCCTGAGTCCGAGTCCGCACCCGAGATCATCGGTGTTCGCCATCGGGGGCTGTCTCCCGCCCACTGCAGCCACAGCCACAGCCACAGCCGTCCGCTTGCCCCTGTAACGACTTAGCGAAGAACCCTCGTGTTTGTTTTTCCCAAAGAAAAAGAGAAAAGAACATTCAGCTGGAAACTGTGGGGTTTTTCTGTTGCCTTTCCTCCTCTGACCCGTTGCTTTGTGAGATCCTGCTGATTCGGGCGGGAACAGTCACCCTTTGTTCCCCAGAAGCCCCTTCTGCGGAGGGCCAAGGTCAGGTCCCCGCCTGGTCCTGCCTCGGTAGAGGCCGCCTTGACTCTGGCCGCCCCCGGCCCCTCCTCGGGTCCTCCGGGCGTCCCGCGGTTGAGCGAGGAGTTCGCCCATCCTGAGTTCCTTCGCTCCTATCCGGCCCGGCGACCGGACGGGTGTCGGCAGGGAATGGAGGAGAAGATGCACCTCCTGCTCTTCCGGGCCAAGCAGGGAAGGGGACAGTTCGCAAGGAACGGAGCGTTGATGGCGGACTGTCGTGGCAAATGCTGAGGGTGGGTGCCCAGGAGGCCACCGCCAGACGCCCAGGCCTGACACCCAGCTCGGCCCCTCCCTGGGGCGCGAGTTCACCGAAGACACTGCAGCGGCCCCTGCTTTACGGGGCAAACACGTGACCGGGACCTTCACCTGGACTGGGGGGCGGTGCTGTGGACGGTGTCTCTCCCGTCCTGGGCATGGAACCAAGAGTGACCTCTGCCCTCGCTCCTGCCCTCCGGGCCCTGGACGTTGTCTTCCCAGGTCGCCAGCCATTTGCCAGCATGACCGCCCACACTGGACACGATGCCGGGGCCGAGGACCGAGGACAGATGAGCAGCCGCAGAAGCCGACTCCCCGGAGCGCCCCTAGGGGGCGGATGGGCTTAGAGACGAGTGGCCACCGCGGCCGGAGGAGGGAGCCAGGGCTGCTCCCGGGCGGAGGAGGGTCGCTGCGTGTTCGGGGGGCGAGCGGCGCTGCGCTGAGCCCTGACGAAGGCGTCTCGTGCAGAAAGGCCACACCGCGCGTGCAGCCAGGGGTCCGGAGGTGTGGAGGGCACCTCGAGTCCACGAGCGAGTGCCGAGGGGTGTTACTGCGTGGGGTGTCTCCTGGCTCTTGACTGTCTGAGACTCATTACTGATTGGAACCACACATGGGAACAAGTCTCCTGGGGTGTGGGGGGTGGGGGGGGACTTCACTCCAAATACTGTGCTGGGAAAGGAGCTGTCTGGGAGGGCACGGTGCCTGGCGGGCCCCCTTTCTGGGGGAAAAGTCCGTCCTCTGTGACTGACGGCAACAGGGGAGCCCAGGCTATGACTGGTGCGGGTCCCCCGTGCATCTTCGATGGGCTCACCGGGGCGGGGGGCGGGGACTCCTGGGCCAGAAAACCAGGCGGAACCTTCCCACCTGCCCGGGGTGCCTGCGGAGCCTGGGCCCTGCCCTCTCCTCCTCCGGCCTCGGCAAATGTCTCCTCACGGTGGCCCAGCCCCCGGCGGCCACCTCAATCACTCACACGGTGGCAGCGTCTATTTTAGTCGTGTAAACAGAGTTGTCTGCATTAGGATCCCAGAGCTGGCTTCAGGAACTTGTAAACAGCACGGTGGACCCGTCTCGCAGACAGTGGCCAGGACCTCTGTCTGTCCCCGGCTGTCCAGTTTTCCCTTTTATAGGGAGGCCGGCGGGGAAAGAGGCAGAACTTATTTGGGAATGGACGGAGCACGGTCTCCCGGGCAAATTCCTCCCTCTGGTCCTGCAGCCTTGACCTCCACCTCTGAGCCTTGGGAGTCCGGTGTGCAGTTAAGAGTACTCCCGAACTATGGGCCTGTCCTAAGTGCTAGCTCCTAAGTATCAACCTCACGGAAAACAAATTTGGGCAGATTTTATTCCCTGGGGGAGGCGGGCGGGAACAAGGAGTTTTGAAGCTGAAGGCAGTTTCTGAAAACTCTCGGCCACTGCTGTCCCTACTGGAACCAAGGCCCTGGGGGACACCAGGAGCTCCCCTTTGCCGCTCCCTCTGAAGAGCCGTCTTTGGCTACCAGCAGGGGCTTGCAAGCTTCTAGACTGAGGATGTACTTGGAACCATGGACAGGTGGTAGTCCTGGGGGTGGGGCGGGGCGGGGTGGGTATCTCTCTCTTCCCTCCCTTAATAATCATTCATGAAGTGTCTATTTGCATTAGACGCTGGGTTCAGCACTGTGGGCTTTAGAGGACGTGGAACAAGTTGTCAGCCTCAAAACACCTCAGAGAAAGGAACAGGAAGAGTCACTTAGATGGATTTGGGGTGGCAGAGGGAGCTGGCTTCTACGTAATATGTGAATGAACGAACGAAGAATGAACGGTCTGTGGTCGGGAAGGAAGCCTGCTACAGTGGTGGCAGTTGAATCTTAACCTTAAATGTATTGCAAGTTAACTTGTACTCAACTTAAAGCTAAAAAAGCCACGAACCGTCCATTTTGCCTGGGATCAGGGAGGTTCCGAGGAAGCAAGGTGGGAGAAATCTCCCTGGCAGACAAGCGCAAGTCGGGCACCCCGCTCGGGGTTTCGAAGGAAAGACCCTCAAGAGAACAAGGGAGAGTGAAAGAGTCTCTTCAGGGGATACCCAGAGTAGGGAAGCGAGAGGTCACGGGGACATGGGACAAAGACGAAGGACTCGTCTTCGTGCTCGCACGGCCCGGCAGGGGAGAGCGAGCAGCAGAAGACACTTCATCCTCAGGGAAGGAGATGGGAAAAACTAGTCAGGCCCGAGGCACTGGGCTTTGACGAGCAAAATAAGGAGGCTTTGGTTCCTAAAGTCTTCTCCAACAAACTGAAAAGTCAGCAAGGCCACGGGTCCGTTTAGACAGGGGACTGACTGCTCAGAAAGTCACAGCTTCGCATCACGCACAGGCCGCAGGGTCCCAAATGGTGACCGGTTTCTCAGGAGCACGTATATACGGAAAAGTCGAAGTCAGAATACGGAGTGGTTTAAAACCACTGGTGCTCAGTGAAAAGGTTCTCCATTCTACCTAGATACTGCGCTGCGTTACTTTTTGCTGGAAAGTGTAACTCTCTTAGAAATATAAGCAGATGTTAAAACTTGGTGATTCGATTTGAAAGCAAGCAACGGTGTCTGCTATTTTAAGGAAGAGCCTAGCGTGCCAGAAATGTCCTACCGCTGAGCCCCGAGTGCAAAGTCCCACTGGCCCTTGCAGGAAAAGCTCGGCTTTGGCGCCACCTGGTGTGCGCTGCTCAGGTTTCGGGTATGGAGCCCAGACAGAGAGGCACCTTGCCCCTGGAAGCTCAGAAAAGGACAGGAGAGGCCACGTTCAGCACCCAAGACCATGGTGTGTGCACTCTGCGCCGTGAGCAGCTGCGCAAAGATGAAATGACCTGGAGCCAGCTCTTTCACCCTGAAACTTTGCGTCTGAGAGGAGGACTCTTTGGAGCCACGGATTCCTTATCCGGGGGCTCGCTGTGCGAACCTTGCCGGGCAGCGTGAACACCAGATGTTCATGGTGCGTGAAGCGCCTCCCACGTGGCCCTACACACAGTAGGTGCTCCATCCGTGAGAGTAGCGGAGCTTGTCGCCACACTGTTCACATCACTGACCGGGCGGGAGCAGGTTGAGCCCAGGAAAGCCAGCTGTCACTTCGGACCGTCCCTGCACCGTGGTGCCGTTAGTCATTTCCGAGGGAAGACCATGGGGCGGTCGACTGGGAGCCCTGCGGGAACCCGAAAGGGCGGCTGGAGCCTGGCTTCTTCAAGGGCAGCACAGCTCAAGGTCACATTTCCTGGGCAAGACCTTCCCCCGGGACTGAACGAGGCTCTTAGGTTCTGCCCAGGCGTGGACAAGTGTCCAGAGGCGTCTGGAGAGGGTTCCGCTCTGCCGAGAGGGCAGGGAGGGTCGTAACGGGATCGGGAGGGCTGGGGACACGGTCCGGTCCGGTCCCTTCTCGGCACCCTGTTCCCCCCCACCCCCAGCCCCACGCAGAACCAGGGGCCTGGCCCAGACAGCCTCCAGGGCCACAGGTCGTTCTAACGCTCTGGAGTCCTGGGGTTCAGGAGCACAGGCACTGGTCACAGGGCTCTGCCGGGGTCCACATGGAGAAGCTGGAATGTTCGCCCACTGCTGGTCGAGGTGGAAGCCAGTGCCGTGCTCCGGAAACCGACCTGGCGGTTCCTTAAAATGCTAAACTTACATCTTTCACGTGACCTAACAATTGCACACTCGAGCATTTATCCCGGAAAACAGAAACGTGTGTTTGCCACAGAACCCCTGTGGGAATGTTCCTAGCAGCTCCATGCACCATAGCAAACATCTGGGTACAGCTCCGACATCCCTGACCTTCAGTGTCCTTGGCGGGGAGTGCCACTGGGCAATGGAAAGAAACTGGGTGGACCCAGAAACCTGGGTGGACCTCACGGGCGGTGTGCCGAGTGGGAAAAAGCCAGTCCTGAAAGGTCATATCCTGTACTGTCCCATCTATAGGACATTACCACAGTGACAGGTGTCTAGAGAGGGCACCGGGGGCTGGGGTAGGAGAGAGGGGTGTGCCGTGAAGGGGGCGACTGCACCCCGGTGCAGGTACAACAAAACCTGAGTAAGTTCCCCGACCGACTCGACAGCCTCGTGTCCCAGTCAGCGTCCTGGATTTGGTGTCAAACTGTCCGTTCTGTAAGGTGTCACCGCGGAGGGAAGCTGGGTGCAGGGCACAAGGGACCCAGCGTTTTTGCAGCTTCCTCTACATCTAAAATGATTTAAAAATAAAAAAATCATAACCAAAAAGAAATGTGTAGAACAGCTGTACCCACTTCTCTCTAAAGTACAAACTGGAAAAGAAGGAAGCCCGAAGCCTCGCCCAGGGCTGGCGGCTGTGAGGACAGCCTGTGCCCAGAGCCCTGGAGGCCCTTGTCACCCTGGACCCTCTGCCCTTTGGTGGCTCTGAGAGCCACGCATGTTGACAGCTCTGTGGGGACACAGGGTGGCGGGCCCTTTGACCACCACAGCCTCCGGCCTGGATTTGCTTTCTCTGGCCGTAGCGGATGGGAACCTCTTATAAACGTCCGCCCGGCCAGGCTTGAAAGGCCGGGAACTCCAAAGCGGTCATCTGTTCTTCAGAGGCGGCCAGCAGGTGCCAGCCACCCGTTTTTTGGACACTCAGAAGGCTGCGCTGGCCCCTGGGGGGTGCTCAGGGACACAGGCTCTTTTGTCTGTGCAGCTCGGGGACACTGAGCAGGGACGCGATGCAGCAGGCAGGTCCCCGAGGGCCAATTCGTGCCCCGGGACCGGGGTCGCTGCTGATCAGAAACGCCCGCTTCCCCTTGTCGGCTCCCAGCAGCCCCCCCACCCCCCACCGTGTGCTCCGATTCTCTGAATTTGACTCTTCCCCACGGCTCGCGCCCCTGGGTGGGGCAGGACGTGTCTTTCTGTGACTGACGTAGGTCACTCCGCACAGTGTCCTCCGGGTTCACCCGCATCGTCCCACGACATCACAGAACGCCCTTCTCCCTGAAGGCGGAGCCGAGTTCCATCCTAGACAGCCCGGCCTTCCTTACCCGTTCGCTGCCCTGGGCTCTGAGGCTCTTTCCTCCTCGGCTGCGGGGACCGCGCTGCCGGGGCCGGGGCTGCTCTGCGCTCTCCCAGACGCTGGCTCCGGGCCTCGTGGGTAGGTGCCCAGGACCCCGACGGCGGCCTCGCAGGGCCGTCCCACCCTCGTTTAGGTTTTGTTTGTTTGTTTGTTTGTTTTGTTTTTGGGGTTTTTTTACTTGTGCAAACACCAGGCCAAATTTATTAAAACTAGACTTGTACAATGAACTAGTCTTTTTTAAAAAAAATATTAATATATTTTATTGATTATGCTATTACAGTTGTCCCATTTCTCCCCCATCATTCCCCTCCACCCTGCACACTCCCTTCCACCCACATTCCCCCCTTTAGTTCATGTCCATGTGTCATAAGTTCTTGAGCTTCTACATTTTCCACACTATTCTTGCCCTCCCCCTGTCTATTTTCAACCCACCGTCTATGCTACTTATTCTCTGTACCTTTACCCCTCTCTCCTCCTCCCACTCCCCTGTTGCTAACCCTCCATGTGATCTCCATTTCTGTGGTTCTGCTCCTGTTCTAGCTGTTGGCTTAGTTTGCTTTTCTTTTAGGTGTGGTTGTTAATATCTGTGAGTTTGTTGTCTTTTCACTGTCATATTTTTTATCTTCGTTTTCTTAGATAAGTCCCTTTAACATTTCCTATAATAAGGGCTTGGGGATGATGAACTCCTTGAACTTGACCTTATCTGAGAAGCACTTGATCTGCCCTTCCATTCTAAATGACAGCTTTGCTGGATAGAGCAATTTTGGATGTAGGTCCCTGCCTTTTAAGACTTCAAATACTTCTTTCCAGCCCCTTCTTGCCTGGAAGGTCTCTTTTGAGACACCAGCTGACAGTCTGATGGGAACTCCTTTGTAGGTGACTGTCCCCTTATCCCTTGCTGCTTCTAGAATTCTCTCCTTCATTTGAATCTTGGCTAATGTAATGATGATGTGCCTTGGAGTGTTCCTCCTTGGGTCCAAGTTCTTTGGGACTCTCTGAGCTTCCTGGACTTCCTGGAAGTCTATTTCCTTTGCCAGATTGGGGAAGTTCTCCTTTATTATTTGTTCAACTAAGTTTTCCACTTATTGCTCTTCTTCTTCCCCTTCTGGTACTCCTATAATTTGAATATTGGGACATTTAAAGATGTCCCGGAGGTTCCTAAGCCTCTCCTCATTTTTCTGAATTCTTGTTTCTTCCTCGTTTTCTGTTTGGTTGTTAGTTTCTTCCTTCTGGTCCACTCCATTGATTTGAGTCCCAGTTTTCCTTCCATCTCTATCAGTTCCCCATGGGTCTTCCTTCATTTCACATATTGTAGCCTGCATTTTTTCATCTAGTTTGTGAGCAAAATCAACCAATTCTGTGAGCATTTTGATGACCAGTGCTTTGAACTGTGCATCTGATAGATTGGCTATCTCTTCACGGCTTAGAGGAATTGGCTCTGGGGCTTTTATTTGGTCTCCGGTTTGAGCCATTTTTGGTGTTTTGTTGTTGTTGTTGCTGTTTTGGTTTGGTTTGGTTTTGGTTTGGTCGCGGCTATTACGTATAATGAGGGGTGGAGCCTTAGGTGTTCCCCAGGGCGGGGCAGCCCAGTTGCTCGGTTGTGACGCTGTTTGTGGGGGCGGGGTCCTAGAGGGAACAATGGCACCTGCTCCACTCTCTCCTGGATTCCAGTCCCCTCCGCCGCTTCCCCTTCACCTGGATTATCTGCACGGGCAAATGTGGGACCACCTGGTCAGCCAGCTGCCTTGTGCGGCCTCACTGGGTCTGCACAGTTGCCACCGGGTGCCGGGGGTCCGACAGCCGCCGCCTGTGGGCCTGCCAGCCGCCTGCACACTTGGGAACCGCCAGCCACTGCTGCCTGCGTTCCCGGGTCCGCACCTCCACTTTTTCCTGCCACGACTCCGCCCCTCTTACCGGTCTGATTTTTGGCGAAACTGGAAAGCAGACCAAGTTCGCTCCTGAGTCCCTCTCCTCTGTTCCCCTGTCGGTGGACACGCCCTTTCCCGACAAGAGTCCCCGGGCCTCCCTCCCACCGCCCCTGGGAGAACGAAGCCCCGGGGCCGTCCCTCCAGGCACCCCACAACTTCCCACCCACTTTCAACCCCACGCTGCTGCGACCGGCACGCTTGTTTGATTCTACTCCCTTCCTAGGGTAGTGGGAAGGTATTACTGGCTCCAGGATGACACCCGGGGAGAAATGCTCCTGGGGACTCTGGGGTGACATGGGACACTCACGAACTCCTTGTGGCTTTCTTTCGTCCACTAACACAAATTAAAGGCAACGCCCCCCCTCAGGCCCACGGCCCCTGCCAGTGTGGGCTTGGGGCCTCACCGAGGAAAACAGACCCCGATGAAGCCCAGCTGTCCCCCAGCTTTGCCTGGTGGCACCGCAGACCCACTGCCTCTCGGTGGAGAGGTTCTGAGCCCCGAGGCGGGAAGCCGGCCACGCCAGGAGCAAATGGAGCAGAGGGTCCTTTGAAGAGGAGCAACTTCAGCAAAGCCTGCTTCGCTCGGCCACTGAAGCAGCGACTCCAACGCACCCCCCAGGTCGCTTCTTCAGTCTCCAAACCAAAGCGGCCCTGTATTCCGGCGAGTTCATGGTGAAGCCACGTTGCACAGGAAAGGCCAAGTTCGTGGCTCAGAGAAGACAACGGCAGTGGCCCCTTGGTGAGACAGCGGCATGCACCCCGAGATCCTTGTCATTTGGTTGGACACTCTGCCGCAGCTGGGCTCGGAGAAAGTATCAAGATAACCGAGCACACTTTTTTCAATTACCTCGGATAAATACCTAGGAGTGGGGTGGCCGGGGCCCTCCAGGAACTTTCTGGGACACTGGTGAACTGTTTCCCAGTGGCTGCGCCTCTTTCATTCCCGCCAGCAGCGCGGGCGAGTCCCGGGCGCCCCCCACCCTCATCAGCACTCGGTGCAGCGGGCTTTTAGAATCGGAGTGATTCTTGTAGGCGTGGAGTGGTCTCTGGTCATGGTTACAAGGTGCGTGTCCCTGGAATAATGACATTGAGCCATTGAGGGGGTGTAGGAAGAGGTTCAAAGACAGCTAAGCGAAAATGCAAAGAAGAACTTAGTGTGAACTCCACGAAAGAGGAGACCTTGAACCGGGGGGCTGTCGTTTCAGCTCTCACTACACAGCTCATCGAAGAATGACATTTCTGTCGTCACCACGGGGCGAACTCTGGAGCCGGACGCACACCTGAGCTGGAACGCAGTTATGGCGGCGGCGGGGTCGGGGGGCTGCGGAGGGGGAAGGGGGGTATGGATCGCCATCGGGGATCAGGAGGTCAGCAGATGAAGCCCACACAGGGTGTCTCCCGGCAGGACTGGCTGAGGCAGAGAAGTGGTAACCAACGTGGAGATCTCCAAAGACAGCCGCCCCCTCCCCCCCCCCCACTGCCCGTCCTGAGCAGGCGTGTCCCGCTGAAGGAGTCTGGTTAGCGCGCTGGTGTGTGTCCTCGGCGGGGCCTCAGGGTGGGAGCACGGACAACTTGAAAGGCCGACTCGGGGCTCAGCGGCCGTCCCCAGCTCCGCTCTGTGGAGGAACCCGGGGCTTTGGGAGTGCTGAACGTCAGACTGAATAACGTCCCATCTCACACCCAAGCGCAGACCCCGCCCCTGGGTCCTGAACGTGTGTCCAGTGGGCTGCGACTTCTCTCTCAAAGAGCTCGCGTTTGCGTCCCTTGCTTTCTGGGCGGAAACCACTCCACTCTCCAGTTGGGGACAATGCCGAGTGAACCCTGGAGAGCCTCCTGCCGAAGTCCAGAGGGCCGATGCCTGAGGGGGCGGGGGGGGGAAGGACACAAAACAACACTGTCCCTGTCTGCATGCTTCCCCAGCCTGTCACTGAGACGTGGGTCACTGGCCCCTGCACCCGCCTCATCCCAGTCATGGGGCGTGAGCCGGGGCATGGGGCGGAGCCCTCTAAAGGTAAGCCCCTGAGTCTGGTGGTGGGCACACAATGTGATGTACAGGTAATGTATCATGCTCAGATATGATCATTCATAATGCGATATACAATATCATAAAATTGTACACCTGAAACCTATGCGATCCTATTAACCAGTGTCACCCTAATACATTTAGTTTAAAAAAGGATAAAAATGGAAAAAATTTAAATAAGCCGTGAGGGAGCTCCTCTTCCCCAGGTGCTAGAACGTTCTTTCCCTTGCCGAGGTCGAGTCCGGCCACCACGTTGTCTTGCTTATTTCTCTTTAAAATAACAGCCTCAGCTCGTACGCAGTGGCTAACTAACTCCTTCGCTCAGTGCCAGGCTCTGTACTCGGGGCTGTATATCCATGATCTCATTGACCTCCGTGACCACCCAGGGAGGTGGGAGCTTGCATTCTCTCCCTCCCACCCAGCAAGCGCCCGAAGATCAGGAACGCGGAGTGACCGGCTCTGGTTCGCCAGCCTCCAAAGCCCCGCTCCCAGCCTCCAGGATGCGTGGCCTTGCGGTGCTGCCTCTGCTCGCCCCGGCGCACCCTTGCCCACCGTTTGGGTTCTCTGCAGGTTGGCGAGGGAAGAATTCTACCGGGAAGCTGAACAGCCAGGGCGGCTTGCGGGGCGAGGCTGGGCGCTGTTCCTAGTTTCCACCAGCAGGTGGCACCACCTCCCCGGAGATTCCCGGGAGACTAGTCTCCGTTGCAGCCCAGCAGGTTCAGGTCATTATGGTCCCTCTGGGTTCGTCTCACCTGCGCCAGAAAGGCCACCTTCTAGCACAAGCTGTGTCGTGAGAAGCGGGTGCAATTGCGAAGACCCTTGTGTTTGTTGCGATGGCGCCCGGTACATGAACTGCTATAACCTGTAGACAGTTTTAAATCCTGACCGTCTTCCTCTTGCCCCATCCCCCCCACCCCCACCCCCACGGTGAACGTCAAACCTAATCCTTCAAAGCCCCGTTTAAGGAGAAAGTCCTGTTGTTAAACCAGGTTCCCTTCGCACAGCGGCGCCACAGGGCCATGCCCTCCTCCTGCGCCGTGACCTGCGGGTGGTTTGGCTGGCGTGTGCACTCAGGAGTAGCTTCCAGTCCTGGCTCTTCCTGCCGTGCCCCGGCGGGCCGGCCTCCGACCCTCTGTGCGCGGCCGGGGCGATGGGACCCCAGCACAGTGGCGGCCTTGAGAAGGACCGTGTCGGGCCCCAGGGGGCGCGCGCGCGCTCACCCAGCCCGCTCTGCCAACCGCGGGGTTTCCCACCAGGACGCAAGAGGACCTCCGGCGACTTGGAGTTGGCCCTGCTCTTCCGAGGCCTTTGCCCGCTCCCCGGGCCTGGCTCCCATCTCCTCCAGGAGCCGCCCTTCCGGCGGCCACTGCTGTTTTCTAACACAGGGCAGGAAGGCTCTGGAAATGGTCTCAGGGAGGAGTGTTTCGACAGCGTGCGGCTTACAGGGCGCGTGCACTGAGTCACACTGGCACTGCCCTCGACCCACCCGGCCGCCCCCTCCTCCAGGTGGCCCGTCCAGACGCTCCCGCTGCGCCCAGGTTCCTGGGGGGTAGGGGTGGCGCTGGCCCTCAGTCTCCAGGACAGGGACAGGGTGGCCCGCTGCGCCAGACACTGTCCTGGCTGGAGCTGGCCTCGCGGCCAAAGAAGGAGCTCATCACCTTGTGCCCAGGGCCGGACTCCAAGCAGGCACCCCTGCCCGGGCCCCGGGGCGTGCTCCCAGCTCCGGGCAGTACTTAACTCTCCACGTGAGAGGAGGGTAAACATCAGGCTTCATAAGAGCGGAGCCAGGGCTGCCAGGGCTGCAGGCGGCTGGGGCCGGGGTGTCCAGGGTGCGCGCAGGCCCAGGTTCCCGCCCCTCCTTCCGATTGCCGGCCGGGCAGCAGCGGCAGACCCTGGCTGTAGCAGGACTTCAGGCGCGGCACAGGTGAGTCCGCTCCCGCTGCAAATTCTTCACTTTTATGATTTTGAGGACTTAAGTAACAAACCTGTTTCCTTTGCCAGAAAATCATAAAAGGAATGATAGTTTTACAAAATAATTCCTGGCTCTCTCTCTCCCCCGCCTCTCCTCCTCCTCCTCTTTTTGGGGATGTTTTCCTCATTTCTTCAGTAATTGCCCTGAGATGAACATTTTGCAAGTTTTTAATGGGAATTTCATGGTAAATTGTATATTTTGCTATTCTTTATATACAAATGAAAGACTTTGTTGCCTTTTGTAGGCCCAGGTGATGCTAACAAACCCCCGTCTTTCCAAAAAGGAGAACTTTGGGTTTGGGGATAAGTGGGTGTCCCTTTCCTGTGGTGTCAGAGAGCCCTGGCGTTGAATTGCGCCCACTTGTGACAGGCGCAGCTGCAAACAGGAGGCCATGTGTGTTCTGCAGACGGTGACAACTCGGTGACATGCGTGAGCTCAAGCCGTGGTCTCGGTGTCCCTTCTTCGGCCCCTTGGAGCTGACCAGCCCCAGGGACGAGAACGGAGGTTGTTAGACTGTGCAGCTCCTGCTGGGACGACGGGGTGGGTGCCGGCCACTTGCCTGGCTGGCTGGGTGTCCTGTCCTCGCACAGTGGCCAGCCCGGCGACCTTGGACATGGAGGCCAGAGTTGTTCCCCCTGCCATACGAGCAGGGCGGCTCCACAATCCCTCGCTTTATTTTTTAAAGCGAGAACTATTTATTGGAAATATCTGACACGTACATGTCCACATGTATTAGTACTACTTTGAGCCGCGCGAAATTGCCCATATTCGGCCGTTTTCACCAACGTAAACGGCAGTTTCACCTGGTCGAACGGAACATAAACAATGGTGGCCTCTGCATGACTAAACACCTGTTGCGTGCTTCTTCTCCGACGAGGCATGAGCTGTGATCCAAACACGGTCGGTGCCTCTCTGTGGAAGTTCCTCTGGGTGTCACAACCGTGCTGGACCTATTCGGATGTGTCCTCACGTCCATGGAAGGGACTGACTCCGCGCGCTGTGGCTTGGGTATTCCCTGGGGTTAGGGCCAGACCGCCGACCGCTCAGCCTCGTCTCAGGCAGCAGTGTTCAGAAAGGCACTTCACCTTGGACTTGACCTTTTCAGCCTGGCTAGGGGTCCACGCTTAGGCCCTTTTCGCTCGTGATTGAGTCTTATCAGAAAGCACCTCCCGCTCCGCTGGCAGTGGCCTTTGTCCCCATTAGAAGAGCTGAGCAAACAATGAGCTAGATCAGCTCCAACGGGCCGCTGGCCGTGGCCACGCCCCCACCTGCGACAAACCCCGCCCACTCCTGCCGCACTCCGCGCCAAAGGCAAGTCAACGCACCGATTCTTGGATGGGCTTGAGGGGGCCCGGGAGCCCCTGAAACTGATCGGAGAGCTTCATATGTGCGTACATACACTTTTCAGGGGAAAAAATAAAATGAACTTTTAAGAAAATTTTTAAGGGATCTGCACACCCCGCCCTTCCCTTCCCCTGCCAGTTCGTTAAAAGTCACTGTCCTGGGAGTTTCCCGTTGAATTGCACAGCGCACGGGACAGGAGCGCTCCTTCACTCACCAGATGTGTGGTGACGGGCCGCCCGGCCGCTCAGGCTGCCCCGTCGTCCGGAGCCCAGCGATGGACACGCTCTCAACCCAGAGGGGCTTCCCGCGTCACAGAGGGAGCACAGCGAACGAGCCCCCAAGCAAACGGAGTTCACAGCAGAAGCCGCCCGAGAAGGGATTTCCAGCCCCGCCTCAGAGGGTGGGAGAAGCTCGGGGACGGGGTGTCCCCAGCCAGCGGCCCCGAGGCAACAGGAGCAAACTGCCATCTACACGGGGAGCCCGGAGGCTCCGCTGCTTTGTCCGGTAGCGACTGCATGTCCTCTTCCCCAGGTGGCTCGGGGAAAGCCCCTTAGACAGAACCAAGGCGACCCCAGGTTCTGTCCCCTCTCCTGAGCCCCCCCTCCCCGCAAAGCTCACCGAAAGTGCCCCGCCCGCGCCAGCTGTGGACAGCGAGGCTTCCCCTGAGCTCGCCGTCCTGGGGACCTCGCCGTCCTGGGGACCTCGCCCAGCGTCACAGCAGCCTCCGTCCCCTGTTCGCCGCAGTTCTCTCGGGGCCCTGCAGGGACAGGCGACGGACAGCTGAGCACTCGCCAGGACGTGTCCCAAGTGGCGGGACGCAAATGGGCTGCTTTGCTGAGAATGTTCACAGGGTTGCGGTGGCAGTGAGGGTGGCCTGTCCTCTTGTCCTTTCCTGTGACCCTGGGACCTGGACGCTCATCCTCCCCTCGAGGAACTCCTCCACTGAGGGACCCCAGCAGGAGACCTCTGAGGAGCTCGGTGGGCGCAGGAGCCCCAATCCCTCAGGAATTCGCAAAGCCACCTGCTCTCTGGGGGACCAGACACGAGGCAGGGCCTCGAGTGGCCCGGTGCACGCTGCGGTCACTTCAGAGACATGCTGTCCAAGGAGCAGAAATACGCGAGTAACCCCAGCCTCCACGGCCCCTCAGGAAGGACACACAGGGCACCGAATCGCCCCCTTCGCAGTCCCTCCTGTCCCCAGTTGCTCAGTCTGGATCCCCCACACACCCAGCTGGGATGGAGGGATGGAGGGTGAGGACTCAGGAGGGGACGGCACCCCGCCCCATCTTCAGGGGACGGGCCTGGCGCGGCGCGGGGGCTGGGGCAGGGTCTTTGTAAGATGAAACTGGCGCGAACTCCCCCCAGATGAGCAGGCCTTGTCTCTGCGAGGGCAAAGGAGCCAGCGGAGGGGCCTTGAGTTAAGGGGCGAAGGCCACCTGGCCACACTCTGTCACGGGGAAGCGTGTTATTTTAGGGGAAAGGGTGCGTCTCCGTCACACGGCTCAGGGAACGTGCTTGGCCAGTGCTGTGGGGCACACGCATCTGTTTGTCCGGTTTCTTTCCAACCCACCTGGCTTTGTGGGGGGCTGGATCCGAGAGCTCCGTGAGTGATGGGACCCGGAACGTGACCGTGTTGTCTTAGTTACCGCGCTTCCCCGGAAGGAGATGCTGGGAAGGCCTGTTAACGGGAGAAGGTCCTGGAAGTGCACTTGAGCCCCTCTCGGGGGGGGGGGGGGGGGGCGGAGACCCGAAGCGCCCCGTTCCGTGGGAGGAGGGAAAGGTGCGCGAGGGGAGAGGAGACGCTGCTTCCTGGGGCCCAGGCAACCCTCTGTGCGGTCAGCGGTCGGGGCTTTTCCCGACGGGGAGGGCCCGCAGGTCCGAGGGCCCCTTCCTGCCCACCCCCCACCCGTTCTCCTTCCACTGCCTGCCCCATCTGTGCGCTCCGAGCTCCTCTGGGTCCCGCTGTTCCCGCCCGTCACCGCCATGCACACCCCGGGTCGTTGTGGCTGGGTGTGTGCCACCACACTGAGCGCGCACACACGGATCCCTGCCTGTGTCCTCGCTGCCCGGCCAGTGCCCGCCAGACGGGGACCTGGCACGTTCACCCGTTGGTCAAGCGTCCACTGTGGGCCGACGGCCGGCCCGGCTCTGCGCCAGCCCCTCGAGAGACCCCAGGCGACGCGAGCCCTGCCCCTTGGAGAGACCACTGAGCGACGGTCACACACGCACCAGCGATGTGCACACGTGATGACCACAGACGGCGAAGAGAGCTTCGAGGGAAATAGAAGATGCTCGGAGAGGAGACAGGGTGGGGACTGACCGAGAGTGGGACTGCATGACGGTGGCCCTGGGACTGGGCCTGGGCGGCGGGGAGGTGGCCGGGGAAGGGCAGGGCCGGGGAGGTCCGGCTCCAGGGAACAGAACCACGCGGCAGGAGAACGGTGCTGATGGATGGATGGCGGGGGATAGGGGAGCAAGGCCGGTGTGACTGGACGAAGGGCTGTGAGTGAGCGCGGAGGGCCCGGGGAGGGGCCCGGGGACCCCGAGGGAGCTGGGGTTTGGGGAACAACAGGAAGGCGCCACCGGGTGGCTTTTAAAATCAAGGGGATGGTGTGGTGTGGCTTCCCTCTTTGAAAGAGCGCATGGCCTGCTGTGCCGGGAGGAGGGGCCGGGTGACCCGAGGAGGGGGTTCCGAGGGGCCCCGTGCGGCATCGCGCGCTGCTGCAGCGACCCACGGTGTCAGCCGGTGAGAGATGCTGACGGCCGGGCAGGGACGGGGAGGGCGGGTGGGAGAGAGGCAGCCGCGTCTCAGGGCGTTGCCCGGTGTCTCTGCCCTGAAACGCTTCTTCCAGACCTGGGCGCCTACGGCCGTCTCTTGGGCGGACTTGGGAGCAGCCTCGCCGCAGCGTGGAGTGTGACCCCAACCCCAGAGGCCGTCCTTGTCCCTTTGCACGCTTCCACCCCACAGTTCTCTGAGAACACGAACGTGCTCTAGGCAGCTGGTGTTGGCTGAGCGCCTGTTGCAAACAAGGCGTTGCGCTGACTGCTGTGAGGTTACTGATGGCCTTGAAAACAAAGTCCCGCCAGATCGTCAAAGGAAACTTGAGACATGAGGAAGGTGTAAAAAAGGAGAAAAAACTATTTAAGCATACTGCCCACTACTAACATTTCGAACTATTTATTTCCGGTCTTTTTCCCACTCCCACATGCCCACATACGTTCATTTACGTCTATGAATTAGGATCGTGCTATGTGTGGGTTTATGCCCTTCACTAAACGTTGCTCAGATAGCATGCACGCAAGAACTGCACACAGAAAGTTTAGAAAGTAACAAGCTACGCACGCCGTCCATCAGCAGCCAGGCCGAGAAGAAAGGCTCTTGCCCCCACCCCCTCGCATGCCCCTCCGCATCCCTTAACGTGGGCATATGTGGCAAGGACCCCTTTTTAGAAACTGGGTTCACCTGTCCTACTCTTTACTCTGCGGCAGGAAGGAAGCATGGCTGCCGCGTCCAACCTGACGCAGATGCTGGAAGACGCCTTCCAGAAGATCTTCGTCACTTACATGGACAGCTGGCGCAGGAACTCCACCGCAAAGCAGGACGCCGTTAAGGCCGAGGTCGAGGCGGAGAACTTCTACTACGTCATCTTGTACCTCATGGTGATGATCGGCATGTTCTCCTTCATCGTCGTGGCCATCCTGGTGAGCACCGTCAAGTCCAAGCGGCAGGAGCACTCCAACGACCCCTACCACCAGTACATCGTGGACGACTGGCAGGCCAAGTACAAGAGCCAGACCCTGAACCTGGAGGAGTCCAGGGCGGCCGTCCACGAGAACCTCGGCGCGGCGGGGTTCCAGATGTCCCCGTGACGGGCGAGGAAGCTGACGTCTGACGCCGGGACGCGGAGACACGCCCGTGCCACGGAGCCGATCCAGACGGCCACCGCGCGGCGCACGCCGAGTTCCTTGCTCTCTGCTGGGACTCTTCCTACATGTCGCGTGGTTGGTCACCTAGGACAGGGACACCTCCACCTCAGGGACTGATGCTTGCTCTTTGCAGCGGGACTGGGGGTTGAAGACTTCTTTTCTGTGCCATGGAGTCGCCGTTTTAATGGATGTTGGCAGTGGAAATACAGCCCAACCGGAAGCAGAGTGCCAGGGCCATGGGGTGGCGGGGAGAGGTGTGGAAGGCACCTGGGAGGTCGCTGTGTTTTCGTCAGACCGTCTCACGCATAGATGACGAGTCTGCAGTCCACAGATCAGATGACTTCACTCATTCAAGAAGCGACTTCTGCCATCGCCTCCGAGGCTCCCCAGCCTAGACCCCAGCAGCACCGACGAGGTCAGATTCGTCAGCAGCACGATGACGTAAGGTGACCAGGTTACCACACAGATCAACTCAAAAATTGGCCGAGCAGGGACAGGAGGGTGGGCCTAACTCGGGTCTCCGCGGACTCCCTGGGAGGAGCCCGGAGGAGGAACTCCGCAGCAAGACCAATGCCTGGGGCTGGGGCTTCCTGAAGCCTCGGGGGCCCCCTGGCCAACCCTCCCCCCCCCCCATCTGCTCAGCT
This sequence comes from Glossophaga mutica, assembly GCA_039655065.1. Taxonomy (NCBI): domain Eukaryota; kingdom Metazoa; phylum Chordata; class Mammalia; order Chiroptera; family Phyllostomidae; genus Glossophaga; species Glossophaga mutica. Next base: position 220,950,570 of record CM077304.1, on the reverse strand, counting down.
CCACGGTGAGGGGGCCCTCCAGTCTCGGGGCATGAAGACAAAGTTCAAAAGAGGAGCCTTTCTTCAAGGCATGCTCCAGGGTTCAGGGGTTTAGTGCTGGACTCCTGTCCCCTCGCTGCTCCCCTCCCAGACCCCTGGGGTAAGACACGGTTGGGACGAATAAAAACCGGCCTCAGCTGGAGCTGGCAGGCGTGCCGACCTCCACTCTCCATGCCACGTCCGGAGAGGAGGGACCAAGATGGGCTGCGCTGAGGGCCACCCCTGCCCCAGTGTCAGGCACCATGAGCCGCCCTGTGCCCTCCCGGTGCCCAGAGCCCATGAAATCCTCCACCAGCCCCGCCTCCCCCCGCCCCCCCGGAGACTCACTCTGAGTCTGCCCACGCTCCCCTCCTTCCCCAGTGCCTGCTGTCACCTTAACAACCTCCTGTGCTCCGCTGAGTCTGCCTCGCCCGTGAATACTTTCTTGCATGTTGACAAGAACCTGGACACTGTCACTGGGGGGAGGCCTCCTGTGCGCACCCCCCCGCCGCCCCGTGAACGCTCCTGCATCACCACCAGAAGCACTAGGTACAGTGTCAGGAAAGCCATTCATATTCCAAGGGCAGATGTGGCCAGAGTGGCTTCCTCCCTCAGATCAGAGCCCCAGGAATGCTGTGCACACAGAACCTTCCTCCAGGTGTGTCCAGAGCAGCGACTCAGGCCACAAAACCCAGGCCGTGGGTCTGGATCCAGACAGGGAAGCAAGGTTTCCAGCAGGTGACGGACAAACTCTGGCCAGCTCCTCTGGGCCCTCTTGTCACCCTGAGAGACTTGAAGGAACACTAGCAGAGCATCTGGCTGCTCAGTGCTGCATCCTTAAGAGGATCCCAGCCCCCTTTAAGGTGCCTTCGGGAGAAAGGCAACCTGCCCGGCTATTTCAGCCAACACCTGGTGATAGATAGGCACATCAGCCTGCCCCCACTTCCCCTTTAGAGAAGCTTGCTCTGGAAAGGTTGCAATTATAAAGCCGTTGTCTCCACCTTTGAGATGTAAATCTCCCACTGCCCAGAACGTCCTGTCTCTTTGAAATGCCAACAACATTCAAGGAGGTGGACTCTCCCTGCTGGTGCCTCACCTCCCTGACTTGGTGTCAGTCACCGCCTCTCCTCATCAAGATAGAAGCAGCTCTTGCCTCTTATGCTTTCTCAACTGGGGACCCCACGTTGCCGGCCAGGGTCCCCAGCTGGGAGAGCATAAGAGGCAACCATACATGGATGCTTCTCTCCTTTTTTCATCCGCCCTTCCCCTCTCTCTAAAAATAAGTAAATAAATAAAATCTTTAAAGAAAAGAGTGTTCAAAAAAAGGAGCGGCTCCCCTCCAGATACTGCCTATCAACGAACTCGGGACCCATTCCTTGCTTTTTGTAAGTTCCCACTTCCTTAATTCTGCTCAAGTGCCCCCTCCCCCCGCCCCAGTCTCCCTTCAAAACGCCCAGGTACCTCTGCCCCATCAAAGCTCAGTTCAGTCCACGCTGGGCCCTCCTCCCTATGGTAAGAGTTACGGAATAAAGTTTATCCTTAACACCTTCACCAGTGTCCAGCCTCGTTTCTCTTTGATGCATGAAACAAAGTGGTGGGCGGGGAATCTACTTTTTAAAAAAGTAAGTACATTTCGTCATCACGGAGAGCACAGGCGGCTACCACCCGGCTCCGGGGAAATGGGAGAAGCGCGGAACCCTCCCAAGAATGCGGGGTGCCTGGCTGTGGGAACGGCCTGCCCCGCTGCGCCCCTCCAGCCTCGATCCCCACCACGCCCAGGCGTGCCACTTTCAACCTGAAACGAAAAGTGCGAGTTCCCTCAACTTGCTTTTCTTTTCCGCCCGGCTTGCTCTTGGAGTTCCCTCTGCTTGGGCTGCAGGCTCCCAAAGACCCTCGTCCCACTTACTCCTGAGAGGTCCGAAGTGCTTTGGTAAGGAAGCTGGTTGCCCCGACAAAGCTGGATCCTTGCTGGCTTTAAAACCTGGACAAGTTGCCTTAACCTCCCCGCGTCTACATTTTTTCATCTGTGATATGGTGGTAATTGTACTATGTCCTTTGTACGCTTGTTATTAGACTTCCATTATGAGACATGGGCCTCCAAGTGCTTAGAACTGAGCAATTTTATTACTTTCTCCATATCCTTTCTTGGGCGCTCCTACCATCTGCACTTCATCACCACGCAAAGTCCTAGTAGATCTGCAGTTGGACTGCCTCGTTTTCCATTGGTGTCAAACTCATTGTCACCAGGGGCGGGGTGGGGGGGCCACATCAGCCTCTGGGTGGCCTTCAAAGGGCCCATTGTAATTTTAGGACTGTGTATACATGTAACTCATCCGTAACAGTGAAGCGAGAGCTTGGCGCTGCCGCAGGGTGGAAACAAGGTGCCGGGCTGGATAAAACAAGGTGGCGGGCCGGGTTCGGCCCTGGGCCTGGTGTCTGCCCCCTGTCTCTAGACGCTGCCACTGTTTCTCCACGTGTATGTGCCCCAGTCACTCTCCACCTGCGTCGGTGTCCAGCCACCGAAGGATGAGCCGAGTTCGGGCCTTCCCTCCATCACCCGGGTGTCCGGGTCGGGGGCGCGCTCGCGTGGGCCAGGATTGCGTGTGCTCCAGCTCCAGCACGCAAGAATCGGGGAACCCACTATGGGGGGCACCCTCCGCCATCCCAAAGGAAATTGAGTGCATTGTTGCTAAATTTGGGAACTTCCGGGGACCCCAGGGTCCTTCGTCGCCCAGTGCAGCGAGGAGCACACAGGGAATGAGGCACCGCTGCGGACGGAAGGGACCCGCGAGCCCTGCCCCGCGGCCACCGCTCTTACGGTCAGCTAAGTTTTGAACGAGAGCAGGCCGCAGACCTGCACGTTGGAGGCGGGGCGGGCCCACTGCGCCGGCGCGCGTAGCGCCGCGCCCACACGAAGGCGGCCCGGGCCCACTGCGCCGGCGCGCGGAGCGGTGCATTTCGGGACATGTAGTTTCCCTGCCGCGCAGTGGAATCCCTGTTTTGCCTCCCCGCGGGGCCTACAGCTTCTGCGGCTTGGAGCTGTAAGTGGGTGACGTCTGAGTCAGCGGGTGCTGTGGGATCCTGGGGGGTCCGGCGGCCGACCCTGCGTTCGCGCCTTCTCTAGAAGGCTCACCAGTCGGCCCCCGGCCGCGCGGCGCCGGCTCCCCGGGTAGGGACTGGAGGGTGAGGGCAGCCAAGGCCCCCAGCCGCACGCCTGCCTGGCAGGGCCCTCCGGCGCCGCGAAGTCCCTCGACCAGGGCTGAGGGCGGCGTCTTTAGGCTGGCACGCCGCCCGGGAGGGGCCCGTGGTGGGTGCTTGGGAGAGCCTGTTGGTCTCAGAAGGGTTTGGGGGTCGGGCGAATGTTCTGGGCGCTCTGTTCCGTGGAAGGGTGGGGGAAGCAGTGGCCGCCCTTGGTCCTCGTCCTCGGATATGAGCCGGGCAGGTGTTGCTGCCCGCATGTCGGGCTGGAGAGGACAGTGGCCCGATTATAGAGCACGCCAGGCAGTTTCAGCCAAAACCTGGCGATAGGCCCTCTGAGACCCAGCCCCCTGGTGCAGAGAACCCCGGCTGGCCCAAGGGTGGGCCTCCGAGGTCCACCAAAGGATCTCCTGGGACCCCCTCCTCCCCGCACCTACTTCAGGTGATGGGTGAAAGGTTGGGGTGAAAAGGGTACAGATGGGACCGAGAACAGCTTGGGAAAGCTCAGACTAAGGTCGCAGCCTGATTAATGCCTGGCAGGAGTTGAGACGCAGAGAGGGAGGGACGCCCTTGGATTTGCTAAGTGCGCCAAGACGGGAAGGTAGATGACGGGCCATACGAGGTCCGTGTTGCTTTATCAGCGAGTAGCTCTTCTGCTTTTTGAGAAATCTAGCAAAGAAAAAAATCAGGATTTTTTTTGCAGTAAAGGAAATAGAACTATTTCTAAGCCATTCTTTTCTAGTGTTACTCTAAGAGTGAATCGTTCCAGGGGAAGCTGAAAGTTTCCTGCCCTTAGATAGATTTTATGCCTCAAAACTGCCTCCGTTGTTGGCCGCGTGGGTACCCCTCAGACACCAGCTGCCTCCCATTTCTGATTTCTCCGGAGGTGTGTGGGCCGCAGGGGGCAGACAGCCTGCTGCTATTTTTAGCTCTTGGGGCTCTCACCAGCTGCCATCCTGCAGGCAGCCACAGAGGTGGGGGAGCTGGAGCCTGTACTTGGGGGCAGCGGTGAGAGGGAGCCTCCCTGGTCCGCCCTCTGGTCTCCCTCCTCACCAGGCCCCTTCCACCACCTGCAGGTGGATGTTCAATGTCTCTCTCTCCCAAGGGGCTTGTACTTGGTCACTCCAGGGATGCAGGCCAGGCAGCTGCCCGTATGTTGCTGCAGTCTGATTCTGGGATACCCGAGAGGACGGAGACGTCTGAACTCCAGCGCTGCGGAGGCGTTCTTTAGAGTCTGATTTTAAAAATGAGAGCCCTCGGGTGCACAGAGGTGTATGACTTGCCCCTGGTCACACGTCCTGCCCTAGGCGCCACCAAGACTTGGGTCCAGATGCCCATTCTCCTGGTCCTCCGGCTCCTTGTACTCCGCCTGCTGTCCTCGGTGGCTGCATTGTGCCCTGGATGCCACTTGTTATTTCTTTGGCTTGGCCAACAGCGGAAGGAAGGAGTGGCATCTGTCGCAACAGTCAGGTTGCTCTTTGTTTAGTCCTTTCCTCGTGCCGAGCGCGGTGCTCGTGGGCACCATCCAGTCCTGGGGGAGACGGCACAGGTGCGGGGGCACAGGTGAGGGAGTGGAGGCGTAAGGGAGCCAAGCGACTGGTCCAGCCTCACCTCACTAGTCGACGTAGTACAGCCGACCCTCCCATGTGGTCGTTTTGTTGTGTTGTCTCATTTTAACTTTGATGCGATGTTGTAGGAACGTAACTCTTACTCATCGAGCCTCTCGTAAAATCGGTCTCATTGCATGTCGTTTCGCTTCAAGTCGCAGAACCGAAGGGCCGTGTTCCGTGAGGACTAAGTGTACGTGTTTTTTGCCGGAGGGCCAGACCCCTGGGGGTTCTTTGCAATTCACTTCCTCCTGGGAGTTTGTTGTCCTTGACCTTGGGAATCAGTGTCTTCCATCAGTTCCTTAGGTATGTAGTGAGAAACAGCCAAACTCTCCTACTCTGTTTGTACATAACTCGATTAAAGGGGTTGTAAAAATAAACTTTACACGACCGTAGCCATTTTATTTTAATACACACCACGGCTAATCCCCGAGACTAGGAGAGGTTATGCCTGGTGGAAATTACAGCAACAGGTCATAACACGTTAGGGGCGTGTTTCTTCGCCTCGGGGCAGACTCTGCTGCCACTTAGAGACCGACAGGAAGGTGAGGGGCACCGAGTCCTCACGTTACACACGTTTGTGGCGTGAATTCCTGCTGTTAGCTTATCTGACCTTGAGAGAGTCACGGGGAAAGAGTGACTATCTTGTGCCAACTGCCAGCTTGTTTTCAAGATACCGTGACCTTGAATAGATGAGGTACGAACTTTCCCTATTTAGATGCTTTTGTAAGTGGAAGTTATCATGAAACATCGTCCCTGAAGTTCAGCTCAGTAGCGCCATTCTGAAGGCCTGCGCAACTTCCTGCTGCTTTTCCTCATTCGAACTGTCAGTGCGCCGGAAGACAAGCTCTCGCCCCCGCCGCCGCCGGCATCAGGATGGGACTGGGGGCCGTGGGCGGGGCGGAGTCCCCCAAGGGCCGGTGTGAAGACCGGACACGCGGGTGCATCGGCGGCTGCGAGTCGGCCTGGCTGGGCACCCTGACGTGAGGCTCTGCTGACTGGGCTGCAGTCTCCAAGCTTCAGGCAGCATGGGGGCCCCGAGCCCGTCCAGCTGACACCCCGTGTCCTCATTCGCAGATGGACCGAGGCCCCGAGAGGGAAGCCGCTTGCCGGAGTCCGTAGTTTCGTTGTCCAGAGCTCCAGCCTCCTGAGTCTCAGGGTACGTGTCACAGTCCGAGAACAGTGACAAGCGCGGCCTCAGAGCGAGTCCTGTGCTCCAGCTGGGTCCCGTCCTGCCTCACCGTCCCCGGGTGTCCCCCACTTTTAGAGGGAATTCTAGATCCGACGCGGAGCTTGCTGCCGGCTCACTGTCCCCGGGTGTCCCCCACTTTTAGAGGGAATTCTAGATCCGACGCGGAGCTCGCTGCCGGCTCGCGCGCCCCTCTCCACGGGACAGGGCTTCCTCAGCCCGGCGCTCCAGAAAGCCCGGACTGACCGTCTCCTCTCTCCCTCCCTCCAGACCAGCGGGCCCCACCCCACCGTCCGGCTCCTCCCCCCATGTGCTCGTCCGGGCCCTGCATTGACCAGGAGCGACTCCCCAGCTGGTCCGGCATGAACTGGAAGGTGACGGTAGATCTAGGCACTGACGGCTTGGGTTTGCACTTTCTCCTGGTTGTAAAAACTCAGAGTAAGAAAAAGGAGACTCAAGGAGGAGTCACGGCAGCCGCTGACATTTCCCTTTAGGTTAAAACGCTCAGGGGCACACGCACTCGCCGGACTTCTGAAGGGGGCTCGGTCTTCCCTCCCTCCGCAGACCCCCACGGCGCCAGATCCGCCTCGCTTCTCTGGCAAAACCCACGCCTTTAAAGTCACTGACAGTGTCCCATTTTGGTTTCTTTAAAGTGGATCAAGATCCCGGGAAACAGCCCGCATACCTCGCCTTTCCGGGTTTTACGCTCCTCTCCCTAATCTTCTGCGTGCGTGTTGCCCACAAGGGGTTTTTTCCCAACTCAAACCTGGAAATGCAGCGAGAGCATCCCCTTGGGTTTCATGGAAACCGTCTTCTTTACGTGGTCGCGCTTCCTGAGTGTCGCGTGTAGGCAAATCACCTGCCGTCACACCGAGGAAACTTGACCCGGTGGGGGAGTGGGCACAGCCAAGCCCTGTAAAGCCTTAGACTCGGCTGCTGGAAGCGGAAGTTCAAGGGCAAGTGCAGAGGCGCCTGCTGGCCGAGCACCCGTGGGAAAGGAGGGTCACGTGTCCCACGAGATCCCTGAAGCGGGTTGGGGTGAGCTGGAGGTTGGGGACAGGACAGCCACTAAAATACGTGTAATCATAGACACTTTGAACAGTAGAAAATCCAGTAAAAATCGTGCATTGTCATGCCATCCAGGGAGGTGCTGTGAATAATTTTGGTGTATGTTTTTAAATATGTAAGTGTAGTGTGTGTGTGTGTGTTCAGACTTAGGGTCACGTATGTGTTTTTTCAGTATAAACATCTCCTTGTTCAGAACATCCCCTGGGTTTCTATTGCAAGAAGATCTGAAAGGTCCAGGAGCTGGGAGAACACCGACCCCTGATGTCCCAGCTCCTTGGGGCACAGGCTGGTCCCAGTTGAGGCGGCAGAGTGGGGGTGCGGGGAGGAGGTGGGAGGTTCGCACGCTGGGTCCCAGAGCGCCTTGGGGGAGGGCTGCGGGGGGAGGGAGCAGAGCGCAGAGGGCGCTGAGACCCGGGGAAGCTCTCCACCAGCGCCGTGCCAGCCAGTGACTGAGCGGGCGACAGAGCGGGGTGCTGAAGGCCCTGTCGCTTAGGGTCACAGGGTGGCCTGACGCCGAGGTGAGCAGCGGTGCTGCCCCCAGAGGTCCCGCTTGCTAGGTCTGGGGTCCCCGAGTCCCCTTGACCAGCCCGGCCGATCCTGCTTGTGCCAAAGGGGGTCCTCCCTGGGTCAGGAGCAGAACCCGCCCTAACCTCCCCACGGCGAGCGGACAGCGCTGGGGGCACCTTGCGTCTCAAAGGGGGCTGTCCCTTAGTGTCCGGGAGGACTGGCCTGTCCCCGCACCCTGAGCCCAGGGCGTCTGTGGCCTTTCCTCGGTGGCGTGGTGAGCCTCGGCCGTCGGCGGTGGCCTGGTCAGTAAGAGGCCAGCCACACTCAAAGCTCCTGTGTCCGCTCCCTTTCGAACAGCGGACGTGGCTGGGCCCGCCCCGCAGGGTGTGACTCCTTCACCCCTGGAGGGTCTGCACGTTTTGAGAGTTGATAGGAGGGGCTTGTTAGAAGGAGATCGGAGGAAGAGATCAACTGAAGCTTGGCGCCTGAGAGGCAGGACACCTTCATGCGGCCCTGTGGTGCCCTTGACCCCGCTCCGCCCTCCGGGTCCTGGGCCGCTGCTGCCTCCGCTCCAGAGCCTCCGAAAGGAGAGTGAGCGCAGAAACCGCTCCAAGGCGCTGCTGCCCTCCCAGTGGGCCTTGCGGCTCTGCCTGCCCCTGCACGGCGAGGCTTCGCGGTTTGCCCCGGGGCCCGTGGGCCGTGCTGTGGGGCGGCCGTGGTGGGACGGCGCTGGCTCGCCTGCGGAAGTTTCGAGGGTGAGGAGGGTGGTCTCTCCCATTACCCGTCGGTGCTCAGGGAGCCAGAAAGTCCGGCAAAGGTAGAAGGAGGTTCGTGTGTGTGTCAGCAAACCGCTGTGAGGGGCAGGTCCTCCAAGGAGGCGCGGGAAGGGACCGCTGAGCATCCCGCTCCCCCATGGCTGGTTCTACGTCTGGAGTCCGGAGGCGAGCCTTCCAGAACAGGTGGATCGGGGTGCCTTGGGGAAGATGAGGGAGGAGGACCTGGGAACCAAGTCAGTGTTCTGAGCTGCTGCTATTTGTCTGGATAAAAAGCTGCATTTTGTCAAATCCCGAGTCTTCCACTCCTGCCGGAGGGAGCTTCCTGAGTGTGTGTTCGTTCCTTACAGTGGACGTGATTCCGTGGTTGTGAGCTGCTGCCCAGTTACTCAGTGTGTGTGTGTGTGTGTGTGTGTGTGTGTGTGTGTTCTCCCGGTGTCAGCGATGTAGGACCGCTTGAACACCCGGTCCCCGCTTTGGTTTCCGCGATGTCCCTGCAGCGACCTGTCACAGCCTCCTCGAATGTGGAGGCCACTCCTCCTCCGAGTGGCCACGGAGGCGACTTCACACGAAGTGGTTCTGGTGCCTTTGGCAGATGCCGCCGGCAGGCGTGTGCTTCTTTGCGCCATTTCGGTACGAGCTCGGGGAGGGCCCGGGGGAGCGTCCTGCGCGCGACGGCAGCGTGGTGTCCATCCAAGAGGGCAGGCTTCCGAGCGGTCAGGACGCAGACTGGACGCGTCCTCGGCCGTGGCCTTGGGGACAGCCCCTCTGCCTCTGGGGACAGCATGCGGGTGAGCGGGAAGGAGGCGAGTGGTAGGCTCTCTGTGGGTGTCGTCTCCTAGCGCGAAGTCCACGTCCGAGTCGCACGGCATTGGGGTAAAGTTGCAGGGCTGGGTGTGTGCACGGTTTGGGGTTCTGTTCCATCCACGGAGACTCGGCAGCCGGCGGGCAGGAGACTGGCCTGGGCTTAGAACGTTCCATTCCGGTCTGGCCCCGTCGTGCATCAGCGGCGTGGCCGAGTGGCCCGTCTGCCGCCCCCGCTTTACTGCCCCTGTGGGTAAAACAAGGCAGTGGGCTGAGCCCCCCCCCCCAGTCCCTCCTGCCCCCAGCTGTCCGAGCGCGTTGCCCTCAGTGAAGCCCGTGCTGAGTAGTTTCAGGTCACCCGGAGGCAGAGGCGGAGGCACCCGCTGCAGCAGACCCTCGTCACATCGGGGGCGCAGGCCACTCGCCGTGCTCGGCAGTTTGGCCCGGTGACTGCATCGGGGAGGACGTTTCAGCCACACCCCGCCGCTCATGTTCGCGCGGCGAGCACAGCATCCGCCCTTGTGCTGTTGCTCTCTGCAGAATCTGACAGTCGGACCCACGGGCTGGTGCGAAGGGTGGGCGTGCAAGGCCGCAGTCACTCCCCAGACTTCCCTGTAGCCAGGGCCTCACACTGCCCTTCCTTGGGAAGGGACGGGGACGGGGACAGCGACTCGGTGTCTGGTACAGCTCTGAGCTCTGTCCCGTTACTTTTGCACTTGCTTTACCTCCGGGCCCCAGCGCCACTGCGCGGCGGGAACCGAGAGGAGGTTGCGGAGCGCACCCGGAGGTGCAGAGTCTGAAAGGCAGGTCCGTGCAGCCTCCCTTGGGAGGCGAAGGGGCAGGGCTGGGGGACTGGTCAGGTGACGCCGCAGGCCGTGGTTCCTTCTGCTGGGCCGTGCCCCTGCCGGGACGCAGAGGGCCTGGGCGGTCGGCCGGGTCGTGAGAGACCAGGGTGATCAGGGTTGCCGTCCACTGGGGGGCCCGCTGGGAAGCCCGGGGCCAGGGGCACGGGGCGGGGTGGGGGCGCAGGGAGGGCAGAGCTAAAACCAGACCCCAGACCGCCAGCGACGCGGGGACCGGGCCCTCGCCCGGCACGTACTGAAGAGGACGGCTCCTCCCTCCCTAAGGTTCTGGAGCACGTGCCCCTGCTGCTGTACATCTTGGCAGCGAAGACGCTGATTCTCTGCCTGGCGTTTGCCGGCGCCAAGATGTACCAGAGGAAAAGGCTGGCGGCCCAACGGCAGCAGCTGGAGGCCGACAAGCGGAAGCGGGCGGAGAGGAAGGACGACTGAGGGGAGGCGCGGGTGCCCACGCCAGACGGCAGGTGCGCGGGGCCCGGGGCGGCAGGTCAGCACGTGGCGTCCCTCAGGGCGGAGGCCGGGCGGGCCGGTCCCGACCCCCGCGCCCCGCCTGCCCGCCGGCTGGCCTGCAGAGCTCTCCCTCGTCCGGGGCGGGGGTGCTGAGCGGGAGTGGGGTCCCAGGCCCCTGAGAATCTCAGGGACGCTGAAGGCCTTCCCAGGGAAGCGAGAGGCACCGCCAGGTGGACCTGGCACCGCGGGGCCGAGCGGGGGTTCCCCGGGTGTGTGAAACCCCTGCCGTGGCTGGGACTTGGGGACCCTGCCGCCTCCCTAGGGGGTGACGCCTGACTTCTAGGTACAGCACGGAAGTCCCTCTGGGTGCACCCTTGTCCCCGTCACGCTGCCTCATGCAGTCTTTGCTCGTTGGTCCCCTGGCCAGTGAGGGGGTCCTTCCCAAGGACCCCCTGCCGGCGCCTGGCACAGCGCACACCTGCCTTGCCCAGGGTGTGCGGGTTGAATTGGGGCCCCCGGAGCTCGTCCTTCAACCCCCGTCTCAGGTTGAACAGGTGACAGTGAGCTGGCCCCGTCCCTCCGTGACCGAGTTCAGGCCGGCACTGCTGCAGGCCTGGGGGGCTCCGCTGGGGGCAGGGGCTTCCTCGACGCGGCTGCGGGGCAGAACCGCCTGCGGGGGGCTTGTTAAAATGCCGGCTCCTGGCCCGCAGCCCGCCAGAGGTTCCCATGGGATGGGCACCGGTTCTTTGGAAAACCCGTCCCCGTCTCAGGAGCAAGTGGCTGCGGGAACCCCTGGGCGGGGGACCTCCGAGACCGCCGTCTGCCCGGGGGTCCACGGGTCCATGGACACGGAGTCTCGGTCGTGTTTGAGACTCGCTGAGGCGGAAAACACGCCTACGAGGGGCGATGGTGACACGGACGGAGCCGGTAGCAGGCGCCGAGCAGCTCCTGCTGCCGACGCCGAGAAGGCCGTGCAGGCGGAGGGCCGGCCCGCTGCCCGCGGTGCAGAGCGGAGCCAGAGCGAGCACTCGCCCCGCAGAGAGCACCCCCCCGCACCGTCACTCCATCCTCATCCTCATCCTCGGCAGGCGCTGGGTGCGGGTGGAGGGAGCCTGTCCCGGTGAGAGGCGAGGGGAGGCCGCCCACACAGAAGGTGGTGACACCGAGGAGGAGAAGGCGAGGTTGCCACCAGCACCGCTCCCTCCCACGGGGACCCAGAGGTGCAGGACCGTAGCAGCGGACAGCTGGGGGTTGGTCCCACCCCCCCACCCGAGGCTGCCCGCTGATTGGAGCCTGGCTTTGAACACATAGGACTTTTCAGTAGAAAGAAAATCATGATGGCGGAAGCGCAGGAAAAAATAAAACCTTTTCTGAAAGAACAGAAGTTCACTGATGAACAGATGAGCGTCGGTGGTCTCCGGGGGGTCCCAGCGGGGGCGTCCGCGTCCTGCTGAGCAGCAGGCGTGCGCGCGCTGCTTCCTCGGGCTGCCCACTCACCGCCGGGTCTCCTCCCCTAGGCCCTGCACGCGGCAGCTCGGCGCCGGGCCCCAGCCGAGGAGGAAGAGAAGAAACGCTTCGTGGCCTCGTGATGGATGTATCAGCAGATCAACTTCCAGCCTTTAGCTTTAACTTAACATGATGTGAACTGTTACATGCTTTTAAAAGAACCACATGTTCTTTGGTGAAATAAAACATCTTTGTAACAAGGGTGTCCCTGCTCTTTGGAATAGGCCACAGTGGAGTGTGTGTGTGTGTGTGTGTGTGTGTGTGTGTGTGTGTGTGTGTCTGTCGCACGCACAGGTGTGCACACCCTGAGCTGTGAGAGCAGGGCTTCCGCACGCCCGCACCCAGGGGACGGGCTGCAGAGGTGGGCGGCGGCGTAGGGTGAGGCCGTGGCTGCGCCCCGCCCCACCCTCCGCACTTGCCCCGCCCCTTCCTCCTGCGCACGCGCGCAGGGGCCCCTTCTGCTTGTTCCCACTGCGGAGGAGGTGGGGGGCCGTGCAGGGCTGGGCCTCGGCCACTTCACCCACGGCGTGGCCGAGGAGGGCGCCGAGTCGGGGACAGTGGAGTGAGGCAGGGCCTGGTTCTGATGGCCCTGGGTCCGGCAGTTCGCCCTGAACTACCACTTCGGGGGGGGGGGGTGCCTTCTACTTTGACGCTCTGCGGAGGGGTCCCCGCTCCTCGCAGCGTCGTGCCCTTTGTCCAGTGAGCTTCGCGCCCCCCGCCCTGCCTGGGTGCCGGGGCCTTGGCTGAACCGAGTGAGGTCAGGTGTGTAAAAACAGTTTGTGTCTGTGGGAGGGTGGAAGGAGGGGGGTCCGTCTGTGGGGCACCAGCCCCCGACGGGCCCGGCGTGGCGCCATCGTCCCCATTGAGCCTGGACCTTCTCAGGCAGGCAAGGCCACAGCCAGCGGCCTCCCGCCCCACGGACCCACGCACCTGTCACCCCGGCCCCTGGGGAGGGAGTGGGGGTGTGGTCGATGTGGTCGCTGGTGACATGAGGGCGGGTCTTCCCTCAGCCAATCCGGGAAGGAGGACGGAGCCACCGAGGGCGTGAGGCCTGTTCCAGGGGGTCCCTAGAACACTCCCCTAGCAGAGAAGCCTGTATGTGCTACAGGGGGCCCGCCCTCCAGAGGATAACTCTGGGTATTTTGGGGGGTGCCCCTCGAAAAGACCACACAAACGCACCCCAACAGGTCCTGCTCGCCAGGGTCACTGCCAGTGGGCAGTGCAGCTGCGGTTGGCTGAACAATGGTCCCCACAGATCCTCATCCCCGGGACCTGTGGGTGTGACCTTGTATGGACAGAGGATTTTTGCAGGTGTGGTGAAGGATTTTGAGGTGATTCTGGGTTATCGGGGTGGGGTGGGGCTAAGTACAACCAACAAGTGTCCTCGTAGGAGACAGGCAGAGGGAGATTTGACACAGAGGAGGAGACCGTGACGTGGCCCAGGAGCCAGAGACTGGAGAGATGCCGTCCCAAGCCGAGGAACGTGGCAGCCACCGGAAGCCGGCAGAGGGATTGGGGCCCTGCTGGCGCCTCGATTTTGACTCATTGGAACTGACCTTGGACCTCAGGCCCCCAGAGCTGGGACAGTAAGTTTCTGTTGTTCGGGCCACCGGGAGTGCGGCACTTGGTTCCAGCCGCCCGGGGACTGTCGGCGCTGCTGGCCATCAGGTGGGACGGGCAGCTGTGCAAAGCACCTGCCCCCCCCCCCGGTCGGGGGGAGGGGCTGGCTCTGCAGCTGCGCTCTCGCCGCAGGTGAAATGCACAGCACCAAACACTTTAGAAGTTCGCCACTTCGTTGCTGAGCAGCACTGAATGGGCGTCTCCACCGGACACGGTATTTCTTAACATTGTGGGGGGTTCCTCCGGGAAGCGGGGTGGGAAGGCAGGCAAAGAAGCCGAGGCCCCTGTGCTTGGCTGGCAGGGACCGGCCCCCCGATCCTGTGCGTGGGGAAATCTGTTAGGGCTGGGGAGACGTCTTGGTAAGTCATGCTTGACACCCCAGTACAATGACTTCTGTTCTGTGGTAAAGTTGCTGCCCGAACACGTATAAATAAGAGCGAACTTTATGTTTAATGGGAAGCAGGGCTTTTTCTGTAAAAGTGAAAAATACCACCCCAATCCTCACAACCTGTATGAGCGACCGCCCCAAACTTGAACCGGGTGCTCTTGTCCCAACTGTGAGGGCCGAGGTATCGGACGGAGCCCAGGATGCCAGTCTGCTTGGGGGTCTTGGGGTTGGGGTGGGAAATGGGCCGGGTAAGTGGGTTCTGCAGACCCCTGCCACACCACCTCTGCACCCACCTAGCACCACTTGAATCAGTCCCTGCCTGGACGGGGTGTCACCTCCTTGGGGGCCTCTGGCACCCTCTCCACCACCTCGCCTTCAGGCCGTGGGAAGGGAAGGGTCTGTTCAGCCACTGTCCGGGCCACGTCTGTGCCGATGGCACGCTGGCTCCCTGCGGATGATTTTGGGGGGCTGCCCCGGGTTGGCATGCTACTGAATGTCGACTTTCGGGGCGACCGCAGGCGCGAGTCTCTTTTTGTCTGAGACCTGGATTTGGACCGCACCATCTTAGCTCTGCTCCCCCTTACGCACCACCAAGCTCCTGTGCGCTGGGCGGGCCCGAAACGCCCCCACCGTCACCCTCGGTGTCACCTGAACAAGACGGAGGCCCAGACGCCTGCGGCCCAAGAAGCTTTAATGAACGGCAGCGCCCGGTCCTCGCGGCCCGCCTGGGGGTCGCCGCCGTGTCCTTGGCCGCAGCGGTCCGCGTCGAGCCCCAGGGAGTCAGGTGGTGATGACCACGCCTGTAGCACGGCTGACTGCTGCCGGGGGGGCCTACCCCCCCTTAAGAAAGCTTCCCGAGGTAGTAGTTTTCCCACCTCCGCGCCTTGCCGACCAGCGCCCTCCACTTGCTCGGGGTGACCCTTTCAATCCCCCTGCTGATCAGGTCGCTGAGGAGGATGTACCGGTACGAGTAGATGCCGCCCACGGACTGCAGGCTGAACTCCCCCCTGCTGTTGATGATGAACCACTTCAGGGAGGACCAGGCCGAGTCCAGAGGGGACAGGTAGGTGGAACGGGGGGGCAGAGAGAGGAGCTCGTGGCCGCAGGACTTGGCCACCTCGGGGTGGCACGCGATGCTCGTGAGCTGGAGGACCGGTGGGGCGCGGGCCCTGGCCTCGGGGTCTTTGTCTTCCTTCGGCCCGGCCCCGTCCTGCCGCCTTCTCTCCTTGACCACGATGGCGCACTTGCCGTAGGCCTTCCTCACCACGTCGCAGAACTCCGGGAACAGGCTGTGGTCTCGTCCGGCGCACAGCTCGTCCCTCAGGAGCAGCCGATGGCGCCACGGCACCCAGCCCTGGCCGCCGCCGGCGTGCACGACGCGCCAGGCGGGGCCCGGCCGGCCGCGTGCGTCGCTGCAGGGCTCTTCCCCGGTGACGAGGCTTTCGGAGATCTCCGTCTCCCCCAGGTACACGGTCGTGAACCCGTCGTACTGCAGGGTCCGCAGGGTTCGCAGGTACTGCAGGCACTGCCGCCTCCTGTGGCCGTCGAAGGGACTCCGGGGGACGACGTTCCGTAGCAGCGGGTGGGCCAAGTGAGGCATGGCGGCTGCGCGGGCCGGTCGCGGGGCTCCCTGTGCCGAGTTCCGGCCGGAGCGGCGACCTCACAGAGGGCTTTCTGACAGCAGGGCCCGCCCCGCAGCCACACCTGTGACTGGGAAGCGTCGTGGAACAGGTGTCAGAGTGGCCGCCCCCCAGCTTCTGCGATGAGACGGATGTGAGTGAGAAGCACCATCCGTGCGAACGGTCTCCGAGGTCGCCCCTGCCAGCGGCCCGGGACGGAGAGGGGCGGTGGTGCTGGTCCGTGGGGCGGCCGCAACAGAGCATCGGAGCCTGCGTCACCGCAACAACGAGCCCGTTGTCTCCCGGTCCTGGAGGCTGCGAGTCCCAGATCAAGGTGTGGGCTGGGCCGGTTTCTCCCGAGGCCTCTCTCCTTGGCTCGCAGGTGGCGCCTCCTCCCTGTGGGCTGACAGTCTTCTCTCTGTCGTGGGCGCAGGTTTCGGGCCTAGTGTCCTCTCTTTACGAGGGCACCTGCCAGGCCCTGGGGGCGGCTGGGGTGGAGGCCGGGAGCCTAAGAGGGACCCGCAGAGAGGACTCGGCCCCGCCAGCAGCCACCCCTGCAGAGACGCCATCTGCACCCCGACCTCACCGTCCAGAGGGAGGCCCAGCCAGCAGAGGGGTGGGGCCCGGAGGTGGCAGGGCAGGGACCGAAACAAACCATCACTCCACATGGTCAGATGCCCAGAGACCTCCCTGCCCGCCCCCTGGATGCGGCCACTTGAGGGCTTTCTCTCCGTGGATGCACGGTCCTCCGGGGCTTGGGGGGTCGGGGAGATCAGGAGGCTTCCGCTGTCGCCTGCCACCTGCGAGGTTTCAGCGGGGGCAGGAGGGACACATCTCCATGACGACTCACAAGGCAAAGCCTTGACTCCTTCCCAGGGCAGCGGACAGGACGTCGCCAGGCCGGAAGTTGCCCCCACTGCCCCCCCTTCCCAAGGACAGCCTTCTCCCTCAGACCACCCATGTTCTAGAAGACACGTCTGGGCGTCCTGCTCCCCCACTGCCGGGTAGCTGGTGTTCTGCAGCGGCACACTGGCCAGTCGCCGTCACTCGGAGACGGAAAGGGAAGAAATCCGAACGCAGGAAGCGCGGCCGCAGCTCCGCCGGCCGCTCCCCCACCCGGCACCCAGCCTGCTCCCCGCAAGGAAAGGGAACGTTTGTGAGCTGGTCGTACCCCACCCCCGCACCCCCAATAAAACCAGAACAGTCGCCGCACGTGTCAGTGCTTGTGTGCCGGTGCTGGCTGGGCCTCATTCCGCAAACCCGGTGGTGCTGGAGGCCATGGCCGTCCGTTTAAGCCACGCCCACCAGACTCGCCTCGCTGGGGCTCCTCGCCCGCTCCCTAGGCCGGAGCAGTGTCAGGGCCCCGACGCCGCCCTTCCGCTCCGGGCATCAGAGGCACCGGGTCCAATCCCAGGGGCCCCAACCCCCGGAGCCCTGCTGGCACCGAGACTGGCCTGGCCAGGATCTGGCCCCAACAAACCCTAAAGGCGACTGTGTGTAAAACTCGCATCTCGTGGGCCTGACCCAGAGGGCAGGGCAGCCGGGGCTATGCAGATGGTTCTCCCGTCACGTGAGGGAGCAGCCATCAGTGAGAGGGGAGCCGCCATGGACGGGTTTCTGTTTCACAGAAGCATCAGCACCAGCACCAGCATCTACCTCCCCAACACCACCACCACCAACATCCACCTCAACACCACCACCAGCATCCACCTCAACAGCACCAACAACATCCGCCTCCCCAACACCACCACCAGCATCCGCCTCCCCAACACCACCACCAACATCCACCTCAACACCACCACCAACATCCACCTCAACACCACCAACAACATCCACCTCAACACCACCACCAGCATCCGCCTCCCCAACACCACCACCAACATCCACCTCAACACCACCACCAACATCCACCTCAACACCACCACCAACATCCACCTCAACACCACCAACAACATCCACCTCAACACCACCACCAGCATCCGCCTCCCCAACACCACCACCACCATCCGCCTCCCCAACACCACCACCAACATCCACCTCAACACCACCACCAGCATCCGCCTCCCCAACACCACCACCAACATCCGCCTCCCCAACACCACCACCAACATCCACCTCAACACCACCACCAGCATCCGCCTCCCCAACACCACCACCAACATCCACCTCAACACCACCACCAGCATCCACCCCAACACCACCAACAACATCCGCCTCCCCAACACCACCACCAGCATCCACCTCAACACCACCAACAACATCCGCCTCCCCAACACCACCACCAGCATCCACCTCAACAGCACCAACAACATCCGCCTCCCCAACACCACCACCAGCATCCACCTCAACAGCACCAACAACATCCGCCTCCCCAACACCACCACCAGCATCCACCTCAACACCACCAACAACATCCACCTCAACACCACCACCAGCATCCGCCTCCCCAACACCACCACCAACATCCGCCTCCCCAACACCACCAGCACCAGCATCCGCCTCTGCAACACCACTGCCTCTGTGAACACCAGCTACCACCACCACCAGCACCACCAGCACCACCAGCACCAGCATCCACCTCCCCACCACCACCAGCACCACCAGCATCCACCTCCCCACCACCATCGCCCCTGCGAACGCCAGCCACCAGCACCACCACAAGGCTTATTTTATGTATTTATTTTTCTTTTCTAAATGCATTCGTACGTGCGAGCTCATCAGCTCATATCCGCTCCGTACGGTCCACAGAACTGGCATTACTGGCCTTGTCTGCTCTGCACGGAAACTAAGACCCACACCCAAGTGGCAGATAACGAGACTCGGACTAGAGTTCGGTGCTTCTGACTCCAAAACTCAGGGTTTCTCCAGTGGGTCGCACCCTTTAGAAGAAAAGGAAGAACTCCCAACTTCCGACAGTAACGACTCTGGTTCCACTCCAGTGAGTGAACGGCCCCGTGGGACCCTGCACCCCAGTCCCCGCGTGTCCTGGGTGAGCCGCCAGCCACTCAAAGTTCACGTGACCCCGTGAAGTTGAAGTTCCCTCCAGGGCACTGGGCTCCCAGCTCAGCCTTCTTTCTGTGAGGACAAGCCACCTTCACGGATACCCCAGGTGTCTCCCAGATTCCTCTGAGAACAGTGGATGCCCCTCGCCCCGCCCCAGAACACAAGCTTTCCCAGGGCAGGGAGAATCTGGCTGGAAGCCACTGCCCCTGCCGTCTCGTCCCAAAGCACCAGAAAGCCCGAGAGGGAAGGACAGAGGGTGCTGGTCACACTCACGCGCCACCTGCCGGAAGGGCCCAGGGCTCAGCGATGACCTTCCGGCCCCACTCAGGGGCTTGACCCCTGTCTCAAGGTTCCAGCTGAGCCCAAAGCTGCCCTCCACCGACCCCGCAGGAACGTTGGGCCTGTCGTACGGGGACCTGCTTGCCTCGCCTGTTAAGGGGTCCCCTGGATGTCGGTTTGGGTCCCACTGGTTGCACGCCTAGGCTCCGGGCTGGCCTGGCTGGGCGGCAGGGCGGCTCTGTTGCCGATGGTCAGCGCAGGGCACTGGACTGCTTTGCTCGGGGGGCCCTTCTTTTTGAGTTCGGAGGTCAAGTTGGAGTAATAAATGTCTTCCAAGGATTTGTCGTTCTTTCTGAGGATGTTGCTGGCCAGCCGGAAGAGGAAGACCACGGCATAGATGCCGATGATGGTGAGGATGTACCAGGCGGCGCCGGTCCCGTCCGGAAGCCGCAGGGCCCTGGTGCAGTTGGTGCCGTTCCTGCCCTCCAGCTGGTCCCTCAGCAGGTGCCCCAGGGCGGGGCCGGCCTGGGCCTGGTCGGGGACTCCCGGAGGAGTGCGCTTCGCCCCTGAGGAACAGAAAGACCCCATGAGACCCAGCAGCCCGGGCTGGGGGCTGCCTGGCCGGGCCGGTGGCGGCTAGGTTGTCACACCGGTAGCCAAGGCGGAGCACTGGAAGAGGCCTTCTGTGCGGAGTGAGCAGGAGCCCAGCACTTACGCTTTTAAGAATCAAAAGGGTTCAGAATGCCCTGTTTTGGAACAGGAGGCAAAGCGTCAGAAAGATGTCAACTGTCCCTGGAGCGATCGGCACAGCAAGCTGCAGTAAAAATGTCAGCAGAGTTTCTCTGGGAACTAGGCGGGCTACGCGCATTGAAAAATTAACTGTCAAAACTAGTAAGAAAGAGTGTGGGGGAGAAAGGATGATGGGTGGAAATTAGCTCAGCCAGAAATGCAAAACTCGCCGGTCGGGGGAATAACCTACCTTTTTTGGAAGGAAGGACCACTTCCCTTGCCCACAGCCCCGCTGTGGCTGCCTGGGCTGTGCAACCGGTGTGGGGGCTTGAAAGAACGAGGCAGGAGTCAGAGAGAAAGATGGATGACTCGGTGAGCTTTGGGGCGACACAGCGTTGGGTCCCCGTCCCTCACCTTGTGTCCAGAAATAGTGCGGAGAAATCATGGTAGGTTTTCCCTTTACCCTCGCAGAGTAGGACAGCCCTCTCTAAGCACAGAAACCGCAAAAACTCAGAGGGGGAGCAAAGCAGAAAAATGAAAATAAATGTTAACTTCAACTACATAGAAACTTTAAAGTTCTCACATACTGTAAAACCAAGAATAAGCATTAAGCGAGAAAAATTACGATTCAGACCACGGAATTTCTCTGACTAACTTTCAGGTCTAGATGACAAAGACCAAAACTCGGGTGGACAAAACATGCTACGGGTACAGGCAATTCAGTTACAGAAACAGAAATGGACCTTGAACATGATAGAAGCTTCATCATAAGAAAAATGCACAGCAGACGATGACGAGATACCATTCTGCTAGCTGTCGAGTGTGCAAATGCACAAGGCTCCAGACACACTGCGAGGCTGTGTCCGCAGCTCGCCAATGAGGGTGCAAACGCACACGACCAACCCAGAGGGCACTCCGACATCACAAACGCACTCACCTCCCATCCGGCCCTTGTCCCCATGGGAACCCCCCTACCGGGGCGGCCGAACAGGCCTGGGCCGACGCCTGCTTGTGAGTCGCTGCGGCTCGAGGCTCGTGCCCAAGGGCAGCCTGAGCAGCATCGATGTCGGGGACGGCGAGTACATTCCGGAAACGCCATACCTTGGTGGTAGGCAGCCACAAAAGTCCATGAAGGGTTTGGGGCACTAAATGTGAATGCGTAAAAAGTGACCCGACCGCGATGTGATGCGACGGTCAGACGTGGAAATAAAGGGGCTCCGTGTTTGCTTGAAGCTGGTCCTTGCGGAGATAAAACAGCTCCGGGAGAATGCACGGGAAATCCGCACCCAGGCTTGCCCATGGGGACCAGGACGGCGGGGGGGGGGGGGGGGGGGCGCCGTGCTTGTCCCGGGCACCGGCCGGCACAGCTTGGGCGCCGATTTTCCGAAGGAAAGCCATTTCAGGCTCCAGCGTCCAAGCGGGCTCTCTCCCGGCCTCCGTGGGGAAGTGCCCTTGGGCAAAGACGCCGGGCGCCCTTCCAAGACCAGGAGATTGCGATCTTAACCACTGTTTAACTGAAAGCTGTTTTCTCTCCCAGAGGAGCCGGTGGGACCGGAGTGATGAAAGCCAGAGAAGGCGTGGGTGGGGCTGAGAGGCGCTCCCCCCTCCTCGCAGCTTTCCCGGTCCCCCCCCGCCCCCCCATTTCTGGCTCTCAGTGAACGCAGGTGCCCGCAGCCCGCTGCTGGGCGGACGGCAGGACCTCCACAAACGCTTCCTCTCTGACGCCGCCGGTTCGGTGCTCATTCATTCCGCTGATGCCGATTCAGGGCAGCTGGTATTGTTCATGGCCGTGAATCGTCAGAATGCAGGAATAACCTCGCTACTGTTCGATGAGGGGGAACCCGTTAAAACTAGCTCTGCGGATCGCATCTGACAAAGCCCAAGTTGACGGGTTTGATTGCGTGGGGCTGGTCACTCGTGAGGAACACGACAACCACCAGGAGTTCAACACCGCCGTCCGCAGGATGTTGGAGAACTTTAGGTAAAGAAGGAGGGGGTTCCCATAACCGCTAACACACAGACCACCCTACAAGAACACCGTAAGCTTCATTAGGGCGAGAGGACGTGTCTCAACGTGGAACACACACGCACAGAGAACTCGCTGCGAATTGTTCTAGAATGACGGGATGTGTCAAGCACGTAAAAAACACCCAATAAAACGGTAGAACATTGAATTACTGTAAAACCAGCCCTTTTCCCACAGGAGAGAAGCTCACTGTCTTAATCAGTGAAGTACGTGGTCCTCTGCCTTTCTGTTCTGGAAACAGTAAGAGTAAGCGAGGCGGAAAAACCCGTCCACCCGCGGGGCCCGAACTCGCCCTGCGGTGAGGGAGACGGTACCCCACAGCCGCGCATCCTCGCGGGGCGGCAGGACACTCACCTGCCATAGGAGGCGCCTTTCCTCGACTCCCCGGAAGCCGATGAAGGGGGACCCTGCTTCGCAAAGGGTCACAACGCCGCTGGAGTCCAGCCGCACTGAGGCTCCGGAGTGGGGGAGTAACAGGACACCCCAAGAAGGGGGCAGGGCAGCACCGAACAGAAACTCAGCAGAGACGAGCTGGGAGAACTGTCTCTCACTCAGCTGCTCAGAGAATGGGCGTCCGGTGGTCTCCTGTCGCCTCAGCATAAACAGCGCCTCCCGGCTTCGACCTGCGTGGGACGGTCCGCTGCAGAAGAGCTGTTGAAAACGGGGCCGCCTCTGAGCCTTCGGCAGCACCCCCAGGCCCCGCTGCCCTGCGGCGGCTCGGAGCTGCCCCTGGGCGGTTCCTGATCTGCCCAGTTTCGCACCTGTTGCAGGTGCGGCACCCGGTCAGGTGTGGTGGAGGTCCCTTGTCGTAAGGCCAGGAAACCCCACAGGCAGGGGTCACCAGCTTCCTCTCGGACCGTCTCCTGGAGGCGGAAACCAGACAGGAAGGAGGAGGAGGACCAGCCGGTGCGGGGGCGGGGGGGGGCGGTGCTCCCTGTGGGGCTCCGCGAGCCTCGGGCCCGCCGGCCAGGCCGTGAGGGAGGAGTGAGTCCCAGGCACACTGGGATCGCGCTAGACTCATCCCGGCTCTGGGAGGAGCTGGTCCTGCAGCCCTGCTCCCGGCCCCCTTTCCCCGGGATCCTCACCAAGACGGCCGTGCCCTGCCCGACCGGCCAGGGCTGCGGCTTTTCAAGTGTCATTCGATGCAGTTTCCATCCGTGGGGGACTAGCGAAGTCAATTACAAAACCGGCCAGGCGGTCAGCGGCGCTGCTCCCAGGCCCCCCACCCCCAGACGGAATGAAAACCCGTTCAGACACAGCCTGCACTCAGGTGTTTGCAGCAGCATCGCCTGTAATAGGTGCAAAGCTGGAACTGTGCAAACGCCCCCCGACCGGCGACTGGAAATAATCAAATGCGGTGTATTCCTGCCATGGAACACGATTTGGCAATAAAAAATAACACCCGTTGCAAATTAGATGAACCTTGGAAGCACCGTGCTAAGTGAAAGAAGTCAGTTACGAAGGTCAACATGTCGTGTGCTTCCGTTTATGTGAGATGCCAGAAATCGACAGGGCTAGACGGAGGGAAGGGGGCTCCGCTGGGGCCTGGGGCTGAGGGGGAGCTTGGGGGGCGGGCGGGGCGGTGAGCCGCCCCCCGACGCCGGTGGCGCAGCTCTGGGAATGCGCTCAGGCCTCCGAGGTGCACACTCCAGGTGAGCGATGTGTCTGGCGTGCGGGTTACACTTGAACGATGTCCTTCCTGTAGGTCGCAGTGCGGTGCTGTGCAGCTGTGAAAAGAATGAGGACGTCGTTCGTGCGCTGATGTGAAGGAGCTCTGAGACGTGTTGTTGAACAAACCGGCAAAGAAGAGTGTGTTGCCTCCGTGGAAGCAGGCACGGGGAAAATCGTGCAGGTCGGACTTCGCTGGGGTAGGCCCTGAAGGCCGCTTTGGGGACGCCGGGCAGAGGCGGGGCAGGTCCATGGTGGGGGGCAGAACTGGGCAGGGGGTGGGCAGCCGGGAGGCAGAATTCTCACTGCATACCCTCCATGCCTTAAAGGATTCAGACTTGGCGCTGTGCGTCCTGTTCGGCGGTCGGCCCAGCTGTTGGTGACGGGAGTCTTTGTCCGGCTCCCGCCCTGCGACGCCGGACCACGGCTCCGCCCGCTCACCACCGGGATGGAGAGCCCTACACGGACCCCTGCGCTGCTCGCAGCCACTGGCCGGGAGTCGGGGTCCCAGCTGTGTCCTCAAGTGTGACCCCGGGCAAGTCCCCGCCCTCTGAGAACTGCAGTTTCTCCCCCCCCCCCCGCCCCGTGCAAGGCAGGGGCGCCGGGATCCCACACCCACGGGTCCCAGGAAGGCAGGAGGGAAGCGGCGGGGCACAGCTGCTCCTGTGGAGGCGTCTGATTGTGAGCGCTGCCCACACAGGTGCCTCCCTCCGGGCAGGGAGCGGCCGACAGCTGGTGCTCCCGAGGCGGCGTAGGCTGCAGAGGGAGCCGCCTGTGAAGGCGCAGGGCCTTGGCCTTCAGCCCGGCGGGCAGACAGCAGGAAAGGCGGCCTGTGGTCTCACTGCGCTGCCGCCAAGGGCGTGGAGGTGGCGGCGGCGGGGGGCCAGCTCTGGGTCAGGAGCTCTTCTCCTCGGGGTCTCCGCCTCTAGGTCCCTGCAGGGCAGGGGGACACTCTCGGGCTCAGTGAAGTGAAATGCCACTGTCGCACCACCTGGAGGGGACGGAGCTGGGATGCCCGGCACCGAAGGTGTTCTCCCTCCACCGCCTAGGCATCGCCTGCACGCTGGGCCCAGGGTCCATGAGTTCTCCCCATCGCTGGCCCTCCGGGTCACTGCTGGGGCGTATCCATGACCTTGAACCCTCCTTGGTGGCTCAAATCAAACTCCGATGTTCAAAGTCAGGGCACAGGACAGGACACTGCAGGGGCCGTGAAGGGACTCTGGGGGCCACTTATGTTCTGCCTTCTGGTCCGTCCACTGTGGGGCCCTTCTCCACTTCCAACTCGCTCGCGGTGTTCCTGTCGCTGCCTGCGTCCCACACACCTCGCCGCGCTGTGATGCGCAGTGGGGGCGGGGCGGGGGGCTTGAGGTTCCTGTAGAGACATACAAACGCTCTAACGGGGGCTTTCTACTCAGTCGTGGCCGTGGCCACGTGGTGCCATCAAATGAAAAGCGTGCGGTCGCTGGGATGGGGTTGGCCAAGGCCACGGTCACAGCACCAGGCAGCAGCCGCCTCCGAGGGCAGTGTCCCGGGATGTTTGTCGTTCCGGACGCTTACATAACAGTGACAAGGAACAACTCGTACCGCCGCGAGGGTCAAGAATTTCCTTCCTCCTGGTGCGTGTCTCCTTAGGCCTCCGGTTCGGTCTAGACAAATACCGGCCTGAACGCCGCTCTGCAAAGCAGCTCCGGTAAATATTTGAGCGGCAGTTCTGGGAGCGAGCATCTCCCCCCTCCCCGCCCAAACCCCTCTGACCTCAGAGACTCACCCCTCCCAGAGGGACAGAGGCTTTTGTTTTTCTCTTTAAATGTTTGGTCCCCTGAAGAGCCAGGGAGCTTTGAAGATGTCTGAATTGCCGGCAAGGGTAACAAGGCCGTGGACTTGACCGTCCAAAAGTAGCGGGGGAACAGAGAAACAAGTGGTTTTGAACGTAAAGGTGTCAGGGCTGGCATGTTTAAAAACGTCAGTGACTAAACGCACGTACCCACAGCCCGTCTTCTTTCTAGGGGGTGCTTTCTAGGGGGGCGGACCTGGCTGTCAGCTGTGGCCCCTGCAAGGCGGAAGGACACCGAACGTGTCGGATCGGGGGCCCCGGGGGAGCGACCCAGACAAAGCGCTCTTGCGGTGGGTCCATCGCGGGATTCTGAAGGGGTCTGCCTCTGCATGTGGGCGGGGGGTGGGGAGTGGGGGGGGGGCTTCAAGAGGACATTTAAAAGGCGTTTAGTGCGTTTTTTAAATTTTTAATTTAAACGTCATTCTTGCCTTTCCTTTTAATCTTACTATTGTGTTTTCCCGCTTTCAGGGACAGGGAACATCCGCGGGGAGGGGCACAGAGAGGCCCTGGAACTGGAGGGCCGGAAGAAGGACAGACGCCGACGGATCGAGAGACACTTAGCAAGGAGAACGCACGGCACTCGATTAGTCCACGTGGGAGTTGGAGGACATTTGCTCTGAACTGAACTGGGTCCCTCTAAAATCCACATGTTGAAGCCCTAAGCCCCAGTGTGACAGTATTTGGAGGCGGAGCCTCCTGGGGAGGTGATTAGGTTTCGGTGAGGTCACGAGGGTGGGGCCTCATGATGGGATTAGGGCAGCAAAATCAGAAGGAGAAGGGGGCCCTTCTCCCTGGCAGCTGCAAAGGAGGGCAGACAGGGGGCGTGGCGCAGGTGTTATTCCAGCAAAGCGCCCGGCAAATCGCCTGGGTGGGCTGGGCCGGGCGACTGCTGCAGCCTGAGGAACGTGACCTTGACTTCCCCACGGGCTGAGTGCACTGGGGGTCTCACTGTACCACGTGGGCCCTGCAGACCCGTTTTAACTGGTACCCATCTCCTCCGAGGAATAAACCTCCGTGGGTCCTCGTGGGCTTCCCTCCTCTCTTCCAGGGATGAGGTGGAGAGACCTGTGAGATTTCTTATTGAAACAAAGGCTTTGAGAGCCTCGCCCCTTCCAATTCACATGGGCAAGTTGAGTCTAAAATTCAATGGGAAGGTCAACACGCAAGAGCAGCCAAGAAAATTCCAGGGAAGGGAAAGTATGAGATATTCTTGCAAGATGTTAAACTGTAAGGCAAAGCCACAGAAATCGAAAGCGCTTAGTCCGAGCCCGTGAGCAGGCAGACAGCCCAACAGAACACACACGGACTCAAAAACGCTCAGGGAAAGAGCCTGGAAGAGAAGGGGCGTCTCCGATCAGTGGCCCAAAGAGGGGTCATTTCACGAACGCGTGGGAAAACGTGCGAGCAGACATCTGGGCAGGAGTGAGAGCAGGTCTCCGGTTTGATGCTCAAAGCAAAAATAAATTCCAGAGGGAGCTAAGTTATAATTTTTAAAATAAAGTTCCGAAGGCGCAAGGACAAACACGGCAGATTTATTTTTGTGCTGGCAGATTGTGCCAGTCTTTCCAGGCTTGCCGCAGATGTCAGGAATCACAAAGAAGGGTTAAAAATGTCTTGGCAGCAAAAACAAAAGGCTTTGAACAGACTCAAGAAATAAATAAATGATAAGTTGGGGGAAATCACTCGCAACACGTGTGGTCAAGTGGCAAATTCCTTAGTATCGCAAAGGCTTTTAACACTAAGATAGGCCAGCGTCTCACCAGAAAGGCAGCCAAAGCACAGGAAACTAGCCACCGCGAAGGAAACACGAATGTTTTTAAAGCAGACCAAACCACGCTCGTTCTCATGCATAATGTTGTAAATTCGAATTAAAATTATGCAGAGAACTCCTTCAGGACCTGCTGAGGAGTCAAGGTCACCTGTGAAATGGGTCCATCCACCGGGTTCAGGGAGCAGTCGGAATGGTCTCAGGCACGCAAGGGACAGCTGCTGGCATCCCTGTTGAGGAGAACCGACATGTTCAAATTTTTCAGCAAACGTATCTTCTGACCGCTCGGTCCTCTAGGAATTTGGGGGACTTAGGTGTGTGGCAGCTGCTTCCAGGACGTACGCATAGGTCTGGTCACTGCCCCCTGGTAACAGCAGAAGATGGGACACCATCTACAAATGTCCATCGAGAGAGCCGGTTCAAGGCCGTGTGGAAATCCACACCATGGGACCCTATTCGCGCATTAAAAGGAATGAGGCGGATGAGGAGCGGTCATCAGTGTACCCCTAAGGAGGAGGAACGTGGGGTCCGTGCAGACTGGTGCGTGCTGTGTACCCTTCGCAGGGAACAGCTGGGCACCCTTGTTCAGGCTGTCTCTCTCAGAGAGGACACCCAGGAACCCTTTCATGGCCTCTGAGCAGCTCCCCTTTAAAGGATTTGTTTATTTTCTTTACATGCGTCTATTATCGATTGAAAGGCAAACCTAAGTTTTTGAGTTTTCAAGGAACATTACTAACTGACTCTGCAGGGACTCAGCCGTTTCTAGGCTGCTGCGTTTGAAGTGCTAGCTTTCCAACACTTTAAATCCAGCTCCCTATACTTCTGCCTCCACCCCTGGTTTGCAACTTCTCCTAGGAGAATGTTCCCCTTTGTTAGAGAAATAGCTACCTGAGGAATGAGATGGAAGACCGCACCTGTGGTTGCCCAGACTCTTAACAAAAAAAGCGCTTTGAAATTCAGGAATTCAGGCTGCCTTCAATTGAGTGCCCTGATGCCAACACAGCCCACCTGGTCTCTCCCAGCGCGCACTCCACGAGCCACCTGGAGGCAGAGTTGACGGTACCCGTGGATGCTCTGCCCCCTGGTGGTGAGAGGTCGCTATAACAACCAGGCCACCGCCGCGGAGCTGCGGAGTCGGAGGGCGGGGGGGCGGCGGTCCAACCTCAGGGCTCTCAGTAGAGGGCGCTGGTGAGACAGCCACGTTTGTACGACGGAGCTGCGCGTGCTTTCTCGCGCAGCAGTGGCATGTGGATTTCACACAAACACACAAGCGCTAGAAAAATTGTAAAGTGCATAGTTATGGGCCTAATGAGAGTTATTGATGGTTTAAGTTCCACATTCTGATGTTCTGTATTTAACTGACGGAACTGCTGCCCAGGACCACCGGGTGTGCTCACCAGCTGCCTGCCTGAGCCTGACTGCGGAGAGGGCCCAGGCGCCTCTCCTCTGCGCCTCCTGGGTCACGTGCTCCAGAATGTGCGGCAAGCTTGGCCACACGTGCAAACACTTAGGATGGGTCTGGAGCACAGCACAGGTGGCGGCAGACACAAGGCCCGCGGGCCGAACCCGGCCCTCCACCCTGTTTTATCCGGCCCGGCACCTCGTCCACCCGGCGGCAGCACCGAGCTCCTTGCCACTAGTTAAGCGGAGTGACATTTACACAGTCCTAACATTACCTTCGGCCCTTTGAAGGCCACCGCGAGGCTGCCGTGGCCCCCGGTGACAATGAGTGTACAGCAAGGGTCAGCACCCTTATTTTTCTTCTCCTGTAAAGGG
Source organism: Glossophaga mutica (assembly GCA_039655065.1). NCBI lineage: Eukaryota > Metazoa > Chordata > Mammalia > Chiroptera > Phyllostomidae > Glossophaga > Glossophaga mutica. Next base: position 220,921,880 of record CM077304.1, on the reverse strand, counting down.
CCAGATGGTTAATACTTTGGGATCTGTGATTCTTACGACCTCTGTCACAAGACTTCAACTCTGCCTTTGTCACATGAACGCAGTGCTTGACAGTATGCAAATCAATGTGCGATTGTTCCAATAAAACTTTACTTATAAAAACAGACGGAAGGCTGGATTTGGCCTGTGCGCCATAGCTGGCCAGACTCGTTGGGAATACGTGTCCCTGTCTCTGAAATCCAGGGACACTGCGCCTGGCCGGCAGCGTGACGCTCTGCGGTGTGCCGCCCCATGGGGCTCTGCGCTGCCCAGCGGTGAGACCCGCACAACCGATGGCTGCTGTTCGCTCAGTTAGCATGTCCAGGGAGAGCCTGCTCCAGACTCAGTGTGTTCAGACCTCCTGGGCCCCAAGAAAACGTCTAACCTGGGGGAGCTGGGCAGGGGGGAAACACACTGAACGTCTCTGTGCTGTGTAAGGCCCCCCAGTCTTTGACCCAAGACAGCAGGCAGCTCAGACAACGCAGCCCTTCCCCCAGAGCGCTCACCCTTGCCCGCTGCATCGCAGCACCCAGGCCCTCCGCACCGGCGAGGCGTCTCCCAAAGACCCTGTGAGCGCAGGGCCCGGAGAAAACGCACCTGCGCCTCAGCCCTCCATGGCCCCGAGTGGGCCTCCCCTCCTTCCCTCGGACTTGAGGGCGGAATGGCGCCCTTCCGTGTCCTTTCCTCCTTAAAAAAAAGATTTTATTTATTTTATTTTTAGAGAGAAGGGAAGAGAAGGGAAAGAGAGGGAGAGAAACATCAGTGTGTGGCTCCTCTTGTGCACCCCCCACTGGAGACCAGGCCTGCAACCCAGGCATGTGCCCTGACTGGGAATTGAACCAGCGACCCTTTGGTTCGCAGGCCAGCGCTCAGTTCACTGAGTCACACCAGCCAGGGCCCCCTTTTTCACTTTTAATGCAGGGTCAGCCCTTCAGTGCATACCCTCCGCCTCTCCCCGGATTCCCACATTCCTGCCAGGGAGGGGCTCAGGCCTGCCCACTCTTGGGGACTTGCTTAAAATAGCTGATGCTGTGTGTGTGTGTGGGGGGGGTGTCTTTACGTTTTTTGCCGCAAGTGTCAAAAGGTTGCCCGCTTGTGAAAGAGAAGCAGCAGGAGGCTCCCAGTGCGAGCCCCTCGGGCCCAAGGGCCGTAGAAGGACCGCTGACTGCCGGGAGGAGCTGCCCTGGGCTCCTCCTCCTTCACCCTTAAAGGGACCACCTCGCCTCCGATGTCGGGGCCTCCGGCCGCCTACGCGAGGACTTATCATTGTCCTATTTTCCATTTGATAGTTAGTACGCAACAGTGCATTCGTTACGTTAGCTTAGGTGTACGATGCAGTGACTCGACATTTTTATACCTTGCAGCGCGATCGCCCCACTCATCCTAGTGATTGTCATCGTGCAGACGCCCTGCGCTACCACTGACCACGCTGCCCTTCACCTTTGTCACCCGGACACCCGCCCCGTCCCCTCTGGCAACCATCTCTCCCAGCCCTGTTTCTACGAGTCCGCTTTTGTTTCATTTGCTCATTTTTTTTAGATTCTACACAGAAGTGAAATCACAGGGTACTTGTCTTTCTCCGACTTATCTCACCGAGGATCTTACCCTCCGGGTCCATCCAGGTCGCTGCAAACCGCAAGAGCGCCTTCCCTCGCGCGGATGGCTTTCCTCTGGGCGCACGCTGCGTCTTCTTCACCCCGCCCCCCGTCGGCGGGCTCCCAGGCCGCGCCGGAGCTCGGCTCTCGTAGATAACGCTGCGGCGCACGTAGGGGTGCAAGTGTCTTTTCGAAGTAGCGTTTTCATTTTCTCTGGACAAACGCCCCGATGGTCTTCCGAGTCCTGCGGTCGCAGGGAAGCCGGCTCCGCTCGGGTGACCAGGAACCTTTCCTCTTGTCCGGCCGGCTGGCGGCTCCCCGGGCGAGCGTGTCCGTGTTGCTCAGCCTCCGTTCCCTCGGCCCCGTCTTCGCTTCCCCGACGCCCGTGTAACCAATTCTCCGCGCCAGCCTCTCCGCCAGCGTGAATAGCGAGGCCGCTGTCTTCCTTACGCCCGGACCGTCAGCCATGGTGACAACGCGTGTTGGCGGAGGGGTTAGCGTGTGCAGCGGCAACCTCTGCTGGCGGGAATGGCAGTCGGGTTTGCAGCAGCACCTTCCCCCGGGCGAGACCAGGTGCCGTGACCGTGCGTGGAGGGCGTGGTCTGTGTCTGCGTCGTTCCGAGCTCTGGGCCCCAAATCCCTGCAGTGGGCTGCAAGCCCACCCAGCAGCTCCAAGTGTGGCCTTATCTGGAGACAGAGCCATTGCTGATGGAATTGCGGTAGGGGTCTACAAACGAGAGCGTCCTGGGTTCGGGGGGAGGGGGGGGCTGGATCGGATGACTGGTGTTCTCGTAAGGCGAGGAAAAGACCCAGCCCGCGGAAAGGCCGTGTGAGGACCGAAGCAGGGACTGGAGGGGGGCAGCCCCAGGCCGAGGACACCTGGGTCCACCGGAAACCGGGAGAGGCAGGAAGGACCCGCCCTGGAAGCCCCGGAGAGAGTAGGGCCCTGCCGACACCTGGATGTTGGACTTCCAGCTTCTAGAACTCCGAGAGAATCAATCTGGGCTGTTTCGAGCCACCGATTTTATGGCGAATGGTTATGGCAGCCACAAGAACTCACTGAAGTCTCACCCAAAAGCTGGGTTTAAAGGGCTGTCCGGAAACCTGGGTTCTTCTCTGGGGGTCTCCTGGGGGTCCCCAGAGCAGGCACATTGTCCGGTCTCCTTGTGGCCTTCAGGCCTTGTCCTGGACCAGCCCCGCCCGGCTTGCCTCCTGCCCTGTGTCTTTGGAACTGAGACGGGGGCCCATCTCTGCGGATGGTCAGGGTGCTCGACGGAGGGGTGGGTGCGCAGGTCGGCTGGTGCGGGGACGGGGACCCAGCCCCTGTTCACGGTGGGTGGGCCCTGGACCAGCAGCAACTTCCCCGCCGCCCTCGCTGTGATGGCGTCTGCGGGGGACACTCAGCGTCTTCTTACCCCAACCAGCCGGACCTCTTCAGGAACTCGGTTTAGATTTTTCATCTTGCATGAGGCGAGAGCTGCCCCCATTCTGCAAGGTTGCTGGTGGGCATGGAACCCCCTCCGGGGGTCCCCTGAAGGTGTCCCTCTGTCCCCACTCCTGGGACGCCCTGTGGTGACTGTACTTGGTGATGGGCCTGTCCGGGCTGGGCCGCCGGAGACGTTCGCACTCAGGGGCAGGGGTGGAGGGGCAGGCAGAATTCGGGTCCAAGGTGGTGAAGGGTCCCCGTGGTGTCCTCTGAGCAGACTGGACAGAGGCAGCCCTCCCGCGGGCAGTCCCGCTCCCCTGCTGCTGGGACTGATCAGCCGTGGGGACCTGGCCTGCCCAGGGCTGCGCACTGCGTGTCGGGCCATCCCGAAGACTAGACCAGGACCCTGTCCTCCCCAGTGGAGGGGATCCGGGCCGCCGCCGTCACCCGGGGTGGAGCCCTTCCTCTGTGCACAGCACGGGTGTCCGCGGGCCTGGGACCGAAGGGGACGCCGGTCTGGCTGAGAGATGGGTTTCCGAGGGCTGGAGAGGATGGCGGCCTAGTTCCTGGAAGCGGGAGAGGGGGTCCCAGCACAACGGAAGGTGGGGCGGGGGGTGTCCCAGCACCTTCCCAAGAATTCCGAGCCAGGTGAGGGCGGCCTGATGTGGCATCTCCTGGTGGGGTTGGGACCTGCAGGTCCCCTGGCCCGGACGCCACTGGGGATAGGGCTGCCAGAGGTTCTTCCGGCTTCTGCCACCGAGGCCGGGCAGCCCTTCAGACGCGGGTTCCAACCCCCGCCCCGACCGTCTGTCAGTTTGGGCCCGGGGCTGGCTGCGGGCGGGGCTTTCCCCTAAAACGCAGTGTGCACATTCGTGGTCTTGGGCAGAGTCCTGCTCAAGGTCGTATTTCGTTCGCCCCACACAATTTCTAAAAAATGAGTTAGTTGCCAACATTTAAAAATCGGGAGATTTCAGACATCCAGATTTCCAGTTTAGTTTTTAAAACAATCCACAGGTTCATCCAGACGGTGTACATCTCTGGCTGCCGGAAATCACACTCGGTTATGTTGGCGGGGGGTGGGGGTGGGGCTCCACAGTCTGCCCCCGGCTCTGCCTGGGCCTGGCTCCCCGGTTCCTATCTTTGGGCACCGGTGGGTTGCCGTGGAGACTACCTTCCCACTGACAACCTGACACTCTCGTTCCCAAACCCCCAGGGCGGCCCCCGCAGAGCCCCCGAGAACCCACAACCACTTTCTATAGGGGCGATAGTGATGGTCAGAGAACACACACCACAGAGCGTGATGGAAGACTTTAATTTTTAACAAAGATCTTATTAATTCCTCAACAGGCATGTTGCTCCATCCACGGAACACACGAAACATCGCCCACAACGTAGTCACTGAGATTCTATTTTTAAAGAGCTCAGCACAGTCTCTGGACGTCGCGAGCAGTCCACGTCTGTTAAACCAGATTTTAAAATACAGTAACAAGGATTTGAAAATTCGCGGCTTGCCAGGGGTTTGGGGGCCATGGGGAGTGCGCTGAACGGCTAGCCGGCCCCTCGAGGACAGGGAGGAGTCTCGGGGTGGTGGCGGGGGACAGGAACCGGTTGTAAGGAGCCTGGAATATCAAAGTCAGTGTGACACTGTGACTCAGCCGAGGTCACTCAGGTCCCCCTCCACCCGGGTTCCCAGCCTGCCTTCCTTCACCACGGCGAGACGTACCTGGGTGAAAAAGCAGGGAACTCCACGGGGGCTATGAGATGCGAGGAGTCAAATGTGCCTTTGGGGCCCGTGAGCCCCCAACATGGTGGGCAGCATGTTGTACACATGAGTATTTGGGGGGCGTGGGGGATCATTAGCTTTCATTAGATTTTCAAAGGGCTCTGTGACCCCAAGAGCCAAGGGCTGATGTCAGATGTCAGAGACGTCCCAGCCAAGGGCCTCCGGGCTCACCCAGCGGTGTCACTGTCTGTACAGGACCCCAGACCTGGGGATGGATGGGGACGGCTTGGTGCCCTTGACTGAGGACAGCCCCTCCCGCTAGGGGAAGCCACGGGCAGCCGTGGTTGACTGAAACGTCCCGCCCTCTGCAGGCGAGTGTGCGGGCGTCGCAGCGCGCTCCGGCTGCCTACCCAGCTGGAGGAGGGGCTGAACCCACGGCCCACCTGCTCTGGGACTGTCTCCGGTCGGGCCCTGCGCACGAGGCTTGTTCTGCGGCCCCGAGCCCCGCTCCTGGTCCCATCCACCTCCACCCCAGTCCCCTTCCTTCCCACCCCCGTCCACGAGGGCGCCTTCTGTTTTGCGTGGAGAAGAACGGCAGAAAGGACAGCAGCCGTGGGGGTGGGGGGTGGAGGTGGAGGCACCGCGTGAGTGTCCCGTGGCTGCCGTAACCGAGAGTGCCGAAATACGTGGCCAAGAACCAGAGAAACTGGTTGTCGCGGAGAAACTCACAGTCTGGGGGCCAGGAGTCTAAAGCCAAGGGCCACGGGCTGTGCTTCCTCCGTCACCTGCAGGGGAGACCCCCTCCTCGCCTCTTCCAGCTTCGGTACTGGCTGTCACCTTGGCGTTCCTCGGCTTGTGGCTTGTCACTCCAGTCTCTGCCTCTGTCACCACAGGGGGCTGTCCCCATGTGTCTGCATCCGAATCTCCCTCTTCTTTGAAGGACATCCACCACGTTTCATCAGAGCCGACCCCAAGGACCTCACTTTACCTTGATGGCATCGGCAAAGACCCTGTTTTCACATAGGGTCGCATTGGCAGGTACCCGGATCTTGAACAAATATTTTGCGAGGACACGGTGCCACCACAATGGGCACAGAAGCTCAGAAGGCCCTGCCACCTCAGTGCTCCGAGTTGCCGTGTGCCCCCACCCACCCCTTCCCCTGGGCTCCAGTGGGGGGCACCCTTCCCTCCTGCCACGATAACTGAGTACCTTCTGCTTGGTGTACATTCTGAAGCGGGCATTTTTTTCCTCCCGCATCTTAGTCTTGTAGGATAGGTGTATTCATTACAATACAGATTCTGCTACTTTAACATAAACCAAAATAACAGTGGCTTACGGTAGATTGGCGTTAGTTTCTTTTTCCTATGAAGCCTGAGCTGGCGGGTATCCAGGAGGGCTGGGGGACCCTGCCTCATGGCGTTGCCCGGGGCCTCAGACTCTGTCATCTGTGAACACACTGTCCATTTCCAGAGTCAAAGCTGGCCCACCACTCACCCACGTCCCAGCCACCGGGACATGGGAAAGGGAAATAGAGGATGCATCCTTTCCTTTCCAAGAATAACGCAGAAAGTGCCCTCATCACTCCCACTTCCACTGGCCAAAACTTCATCACATGACCTGCTAGCTGCAAGGGAGTCTGGGAACTATAGCTCCTATTCTCCGAGGCCACCCTCTCAGGGAACAGCTCCTGGGGAACAGCTGATGGTCTAGGATAGAAGGAATGTGATCTTAGAGAAATAGTGCTCCTAATACACCCCTCACCGTTACAATAGCAAAAAAGTGTGTCCTTGCAATAAAGAGTATAAGAGGGCAGAGGATTAGCGCGATCAGATTGTCCCGCAGACTTGGTCCCGTGTTAACCAGCCGAGGGTCAGGACGCAGGCTTCACCTCAGGAAGGCCTGTGCCGGGCCGCTCCACGGCCAGCTGGTTCTCGATGACGTAGCAGCTCTCCAGGACCCGGGCCTGGAAGTACACCTTGTCCTTCTGCTGCCAGGCGTCGGACTCGATGTACACGTTGAAGGGGTCATGGGAGTGCTCCAGCTTCTTGGAGCGGATGTAGCTGAGCATGATGCCCAGGGTGAAGAAACCGAAGAAGCCAAGCACCATGAGGATGTAGAGAGCCTCCGTTCCGCCGCCGTGACTGTCCCCGAGGACCCGGCGGGCCGGGCCCGACATGTTGCCACCCTGTTGAGCTGTCTCCTGCCACAGCTTGGTCAGGAAGGGTGTCAGCGCTGTGGTGTTGGACAGGACCATCCTGAACATCGAGTTTCCACAGCGGCAGAGGGGCCTTCCTGGGCAAGCTGTCTGCAAGAAAAGCACAACCTGAAACCAGAAGGTACACCACACTTCCCACCCACAAGCGCACACCATTTTTAGGATCCCAGGTGAGAGGGGCCTTAGCACACTCCTGGGCCACACGGGGTGCTGTCCTGGGTCTGCACAATGGCCTCTCTTGATCGATCAATGGATCCATCGATTGCCTCTTATCCCCACCCCGACCCCCCAGGGGGCCACCAGAATGGGCCCCTTTAATGCACACCTTGTTCCACTCGCACCTTTGTGTTCACCTGCGAGGGACCAACCTGTGTTCCGCCCCCCCACTTCCTCTGTTGAAGCCCTCACCCCCAGAGTGACCGCACCTGGGGGCAGGGTCTTCGGGAGGTCATCAAGGTTACATGAGGCCCTGAGGGTGGGGCCCTGACCCATTGGGGCGGTGGCTCTACAAGAAGAGGACAGAGCTACGTCTCCTTGGCACACGAGGACACCCTGAGGAGGCGGCCGGCCATCTGCAAGCCAGGGAAGAAGCCGAACCCTGCCGGAACCTTGGCCTTGGACTTTCGGCCTCCAAGACTGTGAGACAATGGGTGGGTGTTGGGCAGTTCCCGGCCTGTGGCATTTTGTGACGGCGGCCTGAGCTGGCTGACACGCTCTTTGAATGGGATCGGGGCGCCTGGCTCCCTGCCCCCCCTTTGTCCCTCCTCGGCGCCGTGGCTTTCCGGCCCCCTCGGGCTCCGAGTCGACCTGCGTTCCCGTCCTTCCCCGTCACTCGGGACCCAGGGCAGGTACCCACTGCGTTTCCATGCCCGCCCCCCAGAGCCGGACACCGCTGTGCCACCAACTCCACACACACAGGGCGACCGACCGACGGCCTCCTGGGGACCTGCGGAAATCACAGGTCTCGCACAGCTGGTGCGGGCGGATGGTCAGACTGAGGTGCTGCCGGGCCTCCTGGGAGGTAACCCCACCCGGGAACACCGTTTGAGTGGAAACCCTCCCCCACGCCACCCTCCCGCACGGCGGCCTCGGGGGTGGTGCGCTGACAGCTGTCCTCCAGCTCCCCGCTAAGGGGCCGCGTCCCCGCAGCGCCCGCTCGTTGGCCCTTCTCCGCACCACGCCCCGCCCCCTGCCCCACTGGATGGCCTGCGTAGGAGGTGACAGTTTCCCCATCACGTTCATCTGGATGTCACTGTCCCTGACTGCCCATGTAGCAAGCTTTGGAGTTGTGACATGGGTCCCTCTGAAGCCCTCACCTGGGGGGCCCTGCAGGCACTGATGAGCTAAAGCAGGTTGTATTCTTGTTTGTTTGTTCGGGAAAAGTCTGGTTTCTGCCCTCACTTCCGGCTGAGAAACGGCCCCCAGGGCCAAGCCGAGGCCCCCCCGCCCCCCCCCCCGCACTCCAGGCTCAGCCCAGAAGGGGGCGCCGGGGGCAAATCCTACACTAATGGTCTTTCTTACTTCTCAGGGCCCGCTGAGCGGCTGAGTGAAACACCCTGGGTGGCTGTTGGGACTACGGGGGAGGGGCGCTGGGGGGCACGGTTTCGGGCAGAAATGCCGTGGGAAGAGCAATGCCCACATGCCCTGCGTGTGCTGCGCGTGTAGGGGTTGGGGGGCGGGGGGCGGGGCTCAGGCCTGCGCAGGGCAGACGGGCTGGCCCAGCGCACCGTCTCCCGAACATGCACGTCAGCCTCAGACGCCCCCAGACGGGACCAGCGCTGCTGCTTTGCGCGGCGGGCTTCCTCTTCGGAGGTTCCCTGGACGGAGTGCGAGGCGAGAACGCAGCCCCCGGCCCCGCCCTCTTCCTCTGCCATCCCCAGACTCCATTGTCCACCCTCCTCTCCCGCACCGCGGCCTCTGCCGGGTCACTGCACCTGCTCCTCCAGGGTCACCCACGTGGCCACCACTCCAGGCACCCTTGGAGCACCAGGGTCCAGTGACCCTCCAAGGACTCTTTCACCTTCCGCCACCCCCACACGACCCCTCCTGGTGGATGGAGCCTGCTCCACACCCAGTGAGCTGTGCCACCGCCTGCACACCGGGGCCACCCGCACCGCAAAGCCAGTGCGGTCAGCCCGAGCCTGCCTGGGCCTCCCCGCGTTAGGGAGGAGCGCCTGCTGTCAGCTCGGCTCCCCGCCACCAGAGGGCGCTCTGCTCCCCGTCCTCCCCCCTGTCTTGCTCCCTGTCCCCACCCCGCCGTACCCCCCATCCTCCCTGTCCTCCCCCTGCCCTGCTCCCTGTCCCCCCCGTCCCCCCGTCCTCCCCATCCTGCTCCTCTGGCACTACTTTCCCAGACGCCACGCTCCCACCCTGCTCGCCACATCCAGGACCCCGAACTTGTGGTTCGGTCTCTGCGCGTCTCCAGCACGCGCAGAGGATGGGAGTCTCCTGCGTGGTGCCTAGCCACACCTTGAAACTCAGCCGGACTCTCACCTCTTCCCTGAAGCTTTCTCTGGCGCGGGGGCGGGTTAGCACCACCTACACCACACGCTGGGGACCGCTGTGCTGCCTGCCGACTTCAGCGCTGCCATCGTCTCCGTCCGCTCGCCACCCACCGCCCCACAGCCTCCCTAGCGCGCAGCAACACCGGGCCGTCGGTGAACTCCTCGCTGCCTCCGGACCGGAGGGGCCGACTCTTCCTGGCAGGCTTATCTGATTAGCAGATGCCGTGGCTGCCTCCAGAGCTGTAGCTACGTCCCTTTTCCGGAGGGGCCCCCGTTTCCCGGCTCGAACCACACTCCCGGATCCGTGAGGGGCGGGGGGCGCTCAGATGTCGGAATCGCACCTCCTCCTGGCCTTGGAGTCAGGCCCCCGCATCCGAAGCCCATGACCTGAGTGCTTCCTTAGGCCAGCCCAGGCCTGTCTTTTTCCCTTTGGGAAATGAGGAGAAAGGTCACTGACATTGGGCTGCGGGTCACCCTCCAGGTCCTGGAGTGGCTGCCCACACACGTGGCACACAGCATGCGTACTTAGTGTCCCGAGTGTGAGTGTTTCGGGTTTTTCCACCTCGTTAGGAAACGGCCGCCCAGGGCTTTGGGGGGTTGGGTCTGGGGGGTGGGCTCTCCCGCAGCTGACCACTGTGGCTCTGCCTTGCCTCGTGGTGACATGGCCACAATGAGAGGCGGGTGCGTTTGCGCCTCCCCGGCACCTCCAGGGCGTTCGAGTCTGCCCCCAGAGATCTGGCAGGGGGCACGCTGCAAGGGACTCTCCTGAAAAACCGGTATTGGGCCCCTTTCTAACCGGGAGGCGGGCAGGAACTGCTGGGTGACAAATGTTTTCCTTAAAAGCTTAGACCTGGGGCTGTGGGGCTGCTGGAAATCACTCCGGATTTCCAAACCTGACGTCCAATATTTTCTTTTCAAATGACTGGAAACCTCTTAGGAACTCATCAACCCTGCCCAGAAAACGGCTTCGAGCTGGTAATATGCTTCCCCTCCAAGCCCCGAGGGGCCACAGTTGGCTGGTGTTCCTGCCACCGGCCCCCGCTGAACGTTCTTATCACTTCCCGACCACGTGCGCGGGCTTCCGGCGGCCGCCGCCAAAGGTGCGCGGGTTCAGAGTCCACGGCAAGCTCAAAGGGGCTTCTGCAACTGATGCGTGTTGCTCAGTTCTTCTCGACCCGTCACTCAAGACCAGATGGACTTCTCTGCGCCCAGAGGAAGCAACCAGAAACATCCGCCCTGAACACCTGCCAGGCCGAAGGCCTCCAGCCGTCCTCCGAGGCCTTGTGCTCAAGCTCTAGAATCACTGCGTAAAAACGCGGCCAGCTGGCTCCGCCCCCGGAGTCTCTGACTTGGAAGGGGCCTGGGGCCTGAGAAGGTGCATTTCTAACAAGTTCCCAGGTGCTGCTCCCACTGGGGACGCCACTTGGTGACTTATTAGAACCACTCGGGGAGCTTTAAAAACACGATGCCTGAATTTCACCTCCAAAGAGGGCATGTCCTCGGTCAGGGTTCCTATCGGGCACGAGGGCTTTTTTTGTAAACCTCACCTAAGGACATATTTATTGATTTCAGAGAGAGGGGAAGGGGGGGAGAGAGAGAGAGGCATCGACACGAGAAACAACGATCGGTTGCCTCCCGTCCACACCGTGACCCGGGGCTGAAACTGCAACGGGTTGTGCCCCGACCAGGGCCGGAACCTGCAGGCTATCCGGTGTGGGGGGTGGCGCTCCAGCCCACAGAGCCCCTGGCCAGGGCTGGCTTTGGGGCTTTTCAAAGCTCCCCGGGTGATCCTAACTTGTAGCCAGGACCGAGACCACCGGGCTCTGACGAGGGGCTCAAGGAAGCTGGCCCGTCAGCCCTTTGAGCGGCCAGGGACTGGGGAATCTTTTATAAGCAGAGAAATGGGGTTTCACAGCATAATTTTTCACTCTCCTCTGGTTTTCAGATTTTCTCTCCTGGGCTCACATGTCGTCCCCGGTGTCACCCGAAGGGAAACTACGGAGGGAACCCCTTTGCTGTCACCTTGCTGCCCCCCCCAACTCACACTGGCATCCGAACTCACTCGAGCCTGGCAGAGCTTTAGGCTGGACCGGAAGAGTCAAGTTCATCAGCTGCCTTTCCAATAACAGCTCCGAAGTGTTAAGGAAAAGCCTGTTTCTTACTTTACTCTGATTCACTGCATTGCTTCAGCCAAAGGCCATCTGGGCGCCCCAGGCTCGAGGGCCGGGTCACGTGGTGGTCTGTGCAATGAGTCTCAGAGTGAGTTTGACCAAACCCGCTAACGACACAGACCCCAGGCTGCACGTCCGCTGGGGGTGGATGTCCTGCACCCCAAGTTCACTTCCACTGTAATGGCAAACAGCACCGCTCAGTGGCCACTGTTTGTTTTCAACTTGGACTCACATGAGCCTGGACAGCAACCGATCCAACAGTCTCAACTTACAGACACCTGGGCTCCCCGGAGGTGAGCTGACCCACCCAAGGTCATGACTGTTACCAAAAATACATCTAAAGCGTAAAGATGTCGTACAGAAAAGGCAGTTCTTGGGTCCTGGCAGAGAGGAGATGGATTCTTCGGCTCCAAGGAACTGGGGAGCTGGCCACTTCTATCAAGTAGAACTGCGTCCACCCGAAGGAGGACTGGCTTTGGACCGAAAGCGTCGCCAGGACACCCCTCCCCCACAGGGGACACCCCTCCCCCATGGGGGACACTCACAGCTTTCACACCATGCACAGTGACAAGGAGGCTGGGCAGCCGGGGCAACGGGCTCTGTCTCCAAACACAACCAGTTTGATGATGCTCGGGACTGTGCCGACACCCTCAGAGCTTAGACCCAGAGCGGCTGGGCCCACGCAGGACAAGGCTCTGGGAGTGGAGCCGGGCTAGCAGCTGGCTGCCCGCCCTGGGCTCTCTCCGTAAGGCCCCGGACAGGACAGCATGCTGTCCTGACGCACACCAGCCCTCCGCATTTCTCCCACGTGTTCCAGCTCTGTGTCCGTCAGCGCTGACAGCAGCGTGGAATCTCTTAGGGCTGGTTTCCCAGCATTACCACTTTTCATTCTTTCCTCAGCATTTGACCAGGCTGGCCAGGCTCCCGTGGCTGACTCCAAGCTCTGCTCTGAGAAGGACGGGTCCTGAGGGTGAGCAGGGGAGGGGGCATGTCAGACTCAGAGCTCAGGGACCTGGGTTCAGCCTGCTCGGTCCCAGCTGAACCACACGCTCCCGAGCCTCAACTGCTTAGCTAGGCGGAATGAGAATAATGTGCCTCTCATTCTTCACGGCATTCCTCGAGGTTTTCTGGAAAGAGCACCAGGTCTGGAAACTATCAGGAGGCCTGATCTGCTTCAGGAAGCAGGCCCAGGGTGAAACAATTACAGAGAAGCCTGATTCGGGAGACCATGATCTCACCAGGGCAAGAATTCTATGAGCCAATGTTCCTTAGAACATTGTCAACTGTTAGCATCATTATTGCAACACTGTGTCCAAATTCTGGAGGCATATTTGCCTCCTTGCAGGAGAGGAGCCAGCAGGGCCCCCAACCCTTCCAGGCAGGCGGCTGGCTTCCCACGTGACCCTGCCTGGAGGCAGTGAGTCACTAAGGGGCGGGGTCTCAGGAATCTGGATGGAACCTGCCGGGCACAGCATCTGACTGTCCTCGTGGATCTCCGTGGGCTTCCTGCCGCCTCCCTGCTGGGCCTGGGCTGTGGCTCTGGAGCCCAGTCACAGGACCAGGAGCTTCCCAGACCTCCCCATGGTGATGAGAGGGGGGTTCGGGGTGTGACAGGTGGAAATGCGACCAGCACGCTGGGGAAGGGGCCCGGTCCCACACAACCTGGACCACTTGGCCCCGGAGAAGGGGTGACGGGAAGATTCCCAGGCTCTGGGGGCAGCTGAAGTCACAGGGAAGGAAGGCAGATGGAATCTCACCTTCAATAAATTAAAACAACTCGGTGCCTCTGGCCCTCACCTGAAAACAGGGACGAACGGAATCCACCCGCCTACACCACCAGGTTCTGCGGGCCATGCACCGAGCCCCCATTTTCCTGCCTCTTGTCCCCGCCGCTCTCTCTGTGAGAAAGGTGTGACCGCTGTCTCTGCTCGTCGGAATCCTCCAGGAGTCCACTCCTGTGCCACTGGGCGTGGGAACCGCCCCGACGTCCCCAACCCTCTTCCACACTCCCAGCTCCCTGTCGGTCAGCGCCCACGCTGACGTGGACCACGACAGCCCGCGGGCTTGTCTGGGCCTTTCCCCCCAGGAGCTCCGCGGCCAGAGATGCCGGGTGGCCTGGTCCCGCTCCCACGCCCAGGAGGCGGCAGCAGAGGTTTGCCGAGTCCGAAGGGGCTGGGCTCCAGGCAAGCGCAACCTGAGAACAGGTGATAAAGTGCCAAGCACTCCGGAAAGAAAGAGGGGGGGCGTGGAACCCAGTGAAAACCTCCATCAACACAGCGTGTTTTCATATACGAAAGTTTAAATGGTTTGTGTTTCTGCTGTTTATTTTATCCGTGTCATTTGTTTCGTATATTAAGTGCACACGAGTACTGTCGTTCCGTAGGTCTCTGCAGCCCACCCTGGCCCTCAAGCGGTTCAGGGCAGTTGGTGATCTCGGGGCCGCAGCAGAGTTTTCGTCCTCCCCCCGCCCCCCACCCCGTGGGGACCCACGCCTCACGTCCTTCATCCCACACTGCCTATGGCGTGCGGAGATACTTCAGTTTTCTTGCTCGTTATGTCCCTTGTTCGGTGTTTGTCTTCCCCACTGAAATGAACGCTTGCTTCTGGGGGCGGGGCCCTGGGGCTGTGCCGGTCGCACAGGCCCGAACCGGGTCTGCTCGTGGCCGGAGCCCGGGGTAGGGGTGGGGGTGGGGGGTTCACAGGATGCAGATGAGCAGGTGAGCGTGCAGGGACGCCCGAATGAACAGACGCTCCACTCAGCCACCAGACGGACGTCACCACTCCAGACTGTCTCCCAGCTCTCCCTGCTGAGACCGGGGTGGGGGTGGGGGGCACAGGCAGGGGTCCCTCCGGTGTCCTCAGAGTGCACTTTATTTTCAAACAAGCCACTTTCTAATAACCCGTCCAAAGCAAGACACAGCCGAGTGTCCCCCCAGCCCACCCCAGCTCGCCTCGGCTGGGGAGTGAGGGGCAGACAGGATGGCAGGAGGTTCCTGCCCTGTCGTCGGAGATGCAGGGGCCAGAGCCCGGGCTGCTCCGGCGTCACATGGAGCCAGAGCAGCAGTGTGGCCACACGGAGCTCCCACCACCGAGCCCGTAGGTGACAGTGTAGTGACCGGCACCGTGGATGGAGCTGGGAGGCCACCCCTAACCTCAATTTGGGCTCCAGGGAGCTCACTGCGGCAGCCCCGGAACCCAGGCATGGGGCAGACTCGCACCTGCGCTGCCGCTGAGGCTCGGTGACTTTCTTCCGGAGCTTCCACATTTCCCCCATCACTGCGATCAAGATCGGACACCCACAGCCCTCTCCGTGCCCCATGCCCGTCCCCCGTGGGGTGCCAAGACCCCAGAACCTTCCTGGTCAAACATAAGTACATGAATGGATGGTGGGTAGATAGATAGATAGACAGACAGACAGATAGATAAATGTTCCCTTTGAGGCCAGTGAGTATTGCCTGAGCTTGAAGACGCTGAACGCAGGTGGGGCCTGGAATTGTGGGCGGTTTTAGTTTTCTTTGGATGCTTGTGGGTCTGTTCCAGGTATTCTACCAGAATGTCCGTGATTTAACAACGATGGGAAAACGCCGTCCGCACCGGGCGGTGAGCTGCGTCTCCGCGCCGCCGTCCTCTAAGTGGAGAGGACGCAGCGAAGGAGCCCTAAGGCTGCGCTCTCCCGGGACGGGGTCGCCGCGCTCGCCTCCTGCCTGGGCGCGCCCAGTGCGCGCCACGGACTCAAACGGGGTCCCTGGAGTCCCCTAGAGGCGCCGACTGGGGCACCCGCACTTGGGCGAGGAGCCTGGAGGAAGGAACCCCCGACTTACCGGGTCTGGGGCGCCGAGAAAGCCGGGTGCGCAGCGGCGTCCGTGCGGGTGGAGCGCAGGGCACCGACAGCCGCGCCCCGGGCTGCACTCTCCGCGGCCCAGTGCGCGCCGCCGGGCGGGCGGGGCTTGCCCAGCCAACCGAGGCCCCGCCCCGCCCCCCGCGCCCCCGGGCGACCCCAGGCAGGCCTGGCTCCCCTGCCTCCCGCATCCTGCTTCCCAGCCAAGTACTTTGGATCGGGCGGGTGGGCGGAGGGCCCTCACGAAGCCGGTGCTACAACTGCCACAGACAGACAGACCCACCCTCTAACAGGTGTTTGGGGTTAGGAGGCCAGAAGCTGCTGTTGCTAATGGAAAGGCCGACCGGGAGTCTCACCCTCTCTGTCAAGCGCGGGGACTGACTAATATCCCTGGGAGCAGCCCCACACCATGGCTTCAAGTCCGCTCCAAGCCCCAGCAGCCTTCTCCTGGCCACACGCACACCCCGGTGGTGGCCCAGCACCTGTGGGGCATTTATTGAGCGCCCTGTGAGGGAGGGGCTGTGGGTCCTGGGCTGGGCTGCAGCTGTGGACCAGACTGGCGGGTCCCTGCACGCAGGGGTCAGTCGCTGGAGCCCCCCTGGCCTCGGCACTTGAGCTCCAAAGTGCTTGGGGTGGTGGGACCTGTGACCGAGGTGCACACCGCTCCTTGATGGCCCCGGTGGCCCCGGGCAAATGCCACAGCAGGTGCCCCCCAGCCTAGGAAGCGAGAGTGAGACAGGGCGATTCCCGAATCACGGTCCCTTGACAGCTCTGGGAATAAGGTCCAGGCTTGCTGTCCGCAGGCAGGTAGCAGAGGCGGTCCGGACCAGGGCAAGGAGACACTTCCTGGGGTCCCTGCGTCTTCCCTGGCCCGTCACTTCTCCTGGGTCCTCCACCCGGAGGGGTCCATCTGGCGAGCCTTCCCGCTCTCTGAGGCTGGCTGGCTCTGCCCCGGGTTGTGGGTGCTTCCAGCACACCCCCGCCCAGCCCCCCTGAAAAGTGTCGGAGTGTCCCCAGCCTGGTGGTGGAACCGCCCTGAGTGAGACGCACGCTGTGGGGAGGACCTGAACTGTGGGAAATTCTTCAGTTTCACTCACAGAAGTGGAACCCCCAGTCTCGGAATAGAAAACCGGGTGGAGATGGCGCCCTGACGGAGCACCACACCGAGCGGCGGCAAGTCACGTGCAGCCGCTAAGAGGACGTGTGTGCAGTCCTTTGCAGTGGCCCGGGGTCCCCGCATTGTCACGTTGAGTGGAAACACACGGCCCCGAGTCGTACACGCGGGGTGCTGCCACGCAGCGGCTCACGCACCGGGGAACAGTCTGCAGTGCTAACGTTGTCTGACAGCGGTGGGCTTCCAGAAGAGCTAGGTTCTCCCTGAGGCTAGTCCGCTTCCCTCGTTTTTGCAGGGACTCTGTGTGCTTTAATGTTCAGGAAAAGGTATGTCAAGTTCGTCTGAAAACTCCCTGGACTCTCCCTTCTCAAGGCCAGGCTCATGCATGTAGCGCCTTTTGCCCATCTTTCCAGAGGGGGGAGGGAATTCAAGCAGCAACAGGTTCAAAGGTTTGTCCTATCAAAACATGCGCAGCCCTTCCCGTGCCTGCTCTCAGGCCGGGGGAGCCTGCTGGAGGCCCTGGACCAGCTGCCTGCCCACCTGTCACCTGGGCATTGTGCGTGGACGAGTTCTCTGCTTCTCTTCCCGGCTCTCTCCAGCCCACGCGTGAGGGTTGGTTTACGATGACCACGCTGCTGTTCCTGTTTCCTGTCGGTAACGATGAGACAGGCGTGCAGCTGAGAGCCAGCGTGCTCCGCTGCCCTCGGGGAACCGGAAACACTCTCTTCTTCCTCCTGCATCTCTGTCCTGCTCTCCTTCTCCCCTCTCCCCAATCTACGAGAGGGACTGCTCTTCAAAAAGTGGAACACCCAGGAGCCACACACCCACCCACGAGAGATGGGGCTCTTCCCTCTCCGACTCCGCTACCTGCCCACTAGCGGCCCCCCCAAAGGGCGCCGGCACTCCCCAAACTGCACGCCCCCCAGGAGCGCTCCTGCTCCCCAGGAATTTTGAACTAGGGGTTAAGATGAGAAAGCCGAGTGCTCGCACACTCAACATCCAGATGTCCGGCTTCCTGCGCAGAACGCAAGGGTTCGGGAGGTCGCTTGCGCCTTCGGCACAGCAGCAAACGGCAGGAGCCGGGGGCATCGGCGTCTTCCTGCAAAAATGCCGCCTTCCGCACCCTCCCCTCGGGCCGCCGGCTGCCCACTCCCTGGACATCCAGCCTCAGTCCATTCTGGAGGGAGGGACAGAGTCGGGCACTTCTGTTCTGGGCCCTTCCCTTCCCGGCCCTCTTTCCACAGAGCCCTCACCTGGCTGTTCCACCTATCCGCCCCCCGGGGACGTTGTCGTGTGACAAGTGCTCCTCGGCTGTGTTGGGTGTGTGTGCTCTGCTCACCCTTTTAGACAGACAGTTCTTAGCGTTTCAGGGTTCCCCTTCGGAGTCTGAGAAACCCTGCGGCTGGCCTCTCTCCGCCCCGCACCCCGGTGCATGCACTTCATCGGCAACTAAGGGCCTCGAGAGCGCCTGGCGCGCTGGGCGATTTGAGGAGGCCACCTTACACGCCGTTGACTTAGGCAGGGATTCCCTTTCCAGTAAAACCCAGTCAGCTCCGCCGGTCAGCCCTCCAGGCCGCTGCTCTGGATTCTGCCCGTCGGGGGGCTGATGCTGCCTGACCGGTGGGCCGCAGGACCGTCCGTGAAACAGCCACTTCGGCTGCCTCCGCCCGAGTCTCGGGGAGGTCTGCACCCATTCTCGGCACCCTCGAGTCACCCAAGGACCTCAACGCAGCCGGCTAGCGACCCTCCTATGTGGGCATCACCGCTGCTCTTGCATTTGACAAATCACCGCAGCCTTCACCTTGTTATGAAATGAGCACAGATCCAATTAAGAAAGCTTCCCCAAAAGCAGTAACAGCATTGATTTCCCCCACCCGCGGCCTCTCCCCACCCCTTTTTGTCCTGGCATAGGGCTGTGCTGATGGGAACATGGATAAATTAATCGCGGCCTGGAATGCTATTCATGGCCAGGAAACAGCACTAAGTCTGCGTGTATGATGTCTGACATCTGAATACAAACATTGTCTTTCGGGGTTTTTTAAAAACCCACTCGGTCCAGTTCACCCAGACCTACGTACAATTCTTTTAAACGCTGTGGATTTCAAATCACAAAGGTAACAGTCTGCTGGGAGTTTCACCGGCCGCAGAGCCGGGAGGGGCCGGAGGCAGATTAGCATCTCCACGATGTCTCCTGTGAGGGATATGACTTTGGTGTACCTCCAACTCCTGATAACGCAGGAGCCCGGCCGCGGCCGGAGTCCCCGGGATGGAAGGACGTTGGCAAGGCTGCCTGGGAAACCAGCGCAGGCAGCCTTTCTGGGAGCGCGCGTGCACGAAGGTCACTTTGTAGAATCGCCCTGGCTCCTGGAGCTCGGGCAGGGTGCTGGGCCACGGTGCGCGGGGCTGCGGCAGGTCCTCCGCGGGGCGGGAACCAGTGGGCGAGGAGATCGGAGGTGGCTCTGGCGTGGCTCGAAGGAGGGTGAGAGGAAACGCGGTCAAAGGAAAGTTTTAGAAAAGCAGATTCCAAAATACTGTTAAATGCGAAATGTGTGGACAGTGACCAAGTTTCGACGGCAGCCTCGATCTTCAGACTGAGTCCCCGTTCTGTTCGCTGCCCTGCTCCGGGCTCAGGCCTGGCTCCTTCGAATTTCTCTCACTACTCGAGTGTCCTCTCTGATGACTGGTCGGTCCGATTCAGTATTTACTGAGTGCCTGGGGGGCAGGGGGGAGAGCACCCCACCGAGTGTCTGTCCAAACTGGCCCACCTTGCAGGGTGGCCCTAAGCTGCCCATCCCCTTCTGCCTCCAACCGCCCACCCCCACCCTGCCAACAACACTCGGCCAAGACTTTCTGGGCGAAGCGCTCTGGTCTCCCTGGCGGGGCAGCTGCGCAGGCTCCAACAGCACCAGGGAGTCACCCTTGGCCACGCCCCCTGCACACACAACCCCCCCACCCCGCCCCGCTGCATGTACCCAGGACCACTCTTCTGTGTTCATTTCAGAAGCCCCCACCCCACCCAAGGCCAGCACATACCAGCTGGGGAGCAGACGAGAGTTCCCCGGCCGACCCCCCGGCTACTCCAGCGCCACCCCCGTCTGTCCTGGAGCGGCCCCTTGCGCCCGGCCTCGCCGCCCGTCTCACGTGTCGGTAACCGGCCACCACGTCGGCTCAGCTCATGGGCGGACAGGCCCTACAAGCTGATTCGTCTCTCCGGTCTCCGTGGTGACCAGCGAGGAGCCCTGTGGTGGAACGGGACTCAGAGATTCTTTGGTTGGAGAACCGGTCACTCGTCTGTCGTGATTTGGGGGTCACCCCTCTCTGGAGCAGTCGCAGGCCAGCACTGGTGGCGCCTGACGTGACAGAGCCTCGGGGAACATTTGCTGAGTGGAGCAGGGACATCGGGCTAGAAAGGTAAGGAGAGGAGAAGTGCGAACGGGAGCGTGCAAATGGACGCCCACTGCTCTGAGCGCAGGCGGATCCGACCTCTGCCCCTCCGACCGTTCTGCTGGGAGTTACAAAAGGCCCACGGCGCCACCCACGCCGAATGTTGGGGCCAGGAGACCGTCTCTGACAAGCACGCGACTGTTCATTGTTCTGCTTCTCTCGGCAGCAGAAGTGGCCTGAGAACTAAAACGGGGTGGCCTCCGGCGCCCTGTGTGGGGGCCCACGCTCTGCAGGTGACCGGCCACCGCTCACCAAACCGCAGCGGGGGCCCTTGGCCTCTGTGTGTCGGCTTTGCTCGTTTGTCACTCGGAGTGGGAAGGACAGCTGCTCTGTGCGACTCACCGTGTCAGTGTAAGGCAGTAAAACCGCTTCTTTAATGCCCTTGCAAAGAGGCGGTGAATCGAATGTGTAAATTTCCAGGTGAAAAGAGCGTTCTGGACAAGACAGCTCAGTGGGCCCACGCTCTGACCCAGCCTTCAGCTCTGAATGCAAAGCCACGACAGCTAAGAGTGACACCAGAAAGCCAGAGAGACGTCTCAGCAGACACGGAGCGCATCCTGCCTGAGGGCTGGCCCGCTGGGCTCTCTGTCTGAAATCAGCAGCCGTTTGGCTGCCGGGGGGTGAACCCGAGATGCACGCCCCCAGGGCGGCAGACAGGAACCAAGAACTTCGCTTGAAGTCAGGGAACTGGGGTGTGAGCCCGCCACCCCCGCCAAAAAAATAAATAAATAAAAATTCATGGCATTTCGTTGCCTGAGATCAAGATCTTAGAAGAACAAGGGCCCAGGACCGCGGAGCAGGAGACCCAATCGCTCGTCAAAAACCCAGCTCGTCTCATACTGGCCCTAGTGGTGGCAGGGATGCCCCCAGGTTCACCGTGGGACAGAAACCCCCCAACAGCACTCTAACACCTGGTCCAGGACAGAGCCCCAAAGGTCAGGGGGAAGCTGTCGTGAAATGCTGGCCCGGGCAGGGCTGGCTGCATGGGCTGGAGGTAGCTGGGCACAAGAGTGACAAGGAAAAGCAAAAACCCACTCAAACTGAGCCCAACAATCAAAATTCTAAAACAGGTGGGAAAAAAAAAAACAAAAACTAATACCAGGGGTAGTCAAACACCTCCGACTCACTTGACGGAGCTAGACCCAGACCAGGCGAGGACAGGGCAAACCAGGAGCCCCGCGGGTCCGCAGGGACTCGGGAAGGAGCTGCACGGATGCCGGACGGACGGACGGAGCAGCCGCGAACTGACCGGGCCCGGCGACTCCGAAACAGACTCTGCGCCGGAGCCAAGGGAGGGGTGCTGCGCAGACGCCAGGCTGGCTCCATGGGGTGTCACGGCCAAAAGCCGGTGGGTGCCATCGACGTACCGGTAGTATTGACACTGACGTTACGATGTTATGGGTAATTTGATGTGTTGACTGGGCCCCACGGTGCCCAGATAGTCCTTCCGACGTTCTGCCGGGTGTTTCTGGGAGGCTGTCGTGGGTGAGACCGGCATTTAGAGCCACAGACAGAGAAAAGCAGACCACCCTGCCCAGTGTGGCTGGGTCTTGCCCCCTTGGCGGAAAACCCGAACAGAACCCAGGCTGACTCTCCCCGAGTAGGAGGCTTCTCCCACCCGACCGTCTTCACACGGGGACGGAGGTTCTTCTTCCCGGGCCCACAGCAGCCTGCCGGGCCTCCAGACTCCAGCTGGGGCGTGGACTCTGCAGAATTCGAACTCGTCTGCCTCCCTCAGCAGGGTAGCCAACTCCTTGACTTGACTGGGACCCCGGAGCAGAAAAGCAGGGTGTTAGGTGAAGCCTAAGAAAATCAAAACAAATGGTGGACTTTGTTGCTAAGGTATCGCTGTTGGTTCATGAATTGTAACAATGTGCCCCGTTGACAGCAGGGAAAGCCGGATGGGAGGTCGCTGGTTTGACTTGGGTGGTGGGCACACAGCGCAGCACATGATCTAGTATCACAGAAATGTGCCCTTGAACCCATGTGACCCTATTGACTGACGTCACCCCAATATGTTTAATTTAATTTTTTTAAAAAAGAAACCAGATGTGAGGTATATGGGAACTGTCTGTACTGTCATCTCGATTCTTCCCCAAACCCAAGACTTTCCTAAAAAATAAAGTGAATTAAAAGAAGAATTTAAAATGCACAAACGGCCACCACACAAAACATAGCTGGGTCTCTCCAGTGTGAAGTCGAGCAGGATAAACCAGACTCGAGTCCACCACCTCCGTGATCCCTTCCCCTTTAAACCCGCAGCTGCGGCTCGAAGTTAGCAACACGTTCCCTTCGGGGAAGTGGAGCAGGAGGTTCCGGGACGATGGCCCGGGCGGGGCTTCGGGGGGCCAGTGCCAGTCGGCTTCCTGATGCCGGCGGTGGTGCCGTGGACCCTTCACTTTCTCTCGTTACGTGAACGGACAACACTTGTGTTCTTTCCTGTGCAGTTCGATGAACCTCGGTGCTGGGCAGGGGGAAGAAAGGAAGAATCAGACTGTGTGTCCACAAGGATAAACATAAAAATAACGTTGGAGTTAATGAGGGCATTTGCCAGATAACACCCCAAATACACCAATTCTTCCAATCTACCATCGGTGAGAAAAACCGTGTCTTGCACAGAGACTTATCAGGTGTGGTCTGAGTGTACAGACGCACAGGAGATCACAGACGCTGATTTCATGCAACGGCTCCCTCTGTAGCGAGAGGGAGGGAAAGAGAATTGGCTGGGGGTGGGGGGGCGGGTAGAGGGTCTCACTTTCTACCTCTGTGTTTATGTGGACATGTAGAATATACACATTGCAAAATGCGGAGCTGGGATACAGTTGGGCCCATGACATTATTCTCTATTTTCTCTAGCTTTGCACGCGCGCGCACACACACACACACACACACACACCCCTGTAAGAACACGTAACCGCCCGGGAGAGTTAACGAGCACCTTGCGATCAGCACTCCGCCCCGCGTATCGGAGGACGGACGGGCCCCCAGATCCTTCGCGGCGCAGGAGCCGCTGGTTTCTCTTTCGCCAAGAGGAGCTCTGGCTCGGCGACCTCTGCGTTTCACCAGCCCCTTGTCAGCGCTGGGTCTCTCGTGACAGGTAATCGCCGGGGCTCCGGGAAGGCAAATTGCAGCTGCTGACAGGACCCTTCAGACCCCTGGGACCGGGCAGGCAGTGGAGGTCAACGGGAATCCAGCCCGGCCGCGCTCGGGTGAGGCGGGCGAGTGAGTGAGCCGACGCTCACGTGGCCCACGTGGGGTGAGCCGGGGCTGGAGCGAGGCTGGGGGCCGAGGGGGGGGTGACCGACAGATGGGAAGTTGCTGGGTGGCTGCGGACGATGCGGCAGAGCCCGGCGCTGAGGCGAGAAATCACGGTGGGCCCGGGCTGCCCTGAGCGAGCGTGGGCAGTGTGTGCGCTGTGAGCGGAGACAGGGAGGAGGGAGGGCGGGGGAGGGGGATCGGGGGCTGTGTCTTCGGATCGGGGGCCGTGTGGGGTGCCTTCGACATCCAGGGCCAGAAGCCTGCTGGTCTGGAAGCCGCCTTACAGGCCGCAGAACCCTAAGAGCAGAGAGAAGGGGAAAAGGATGACCTTGAGCGATGGGGACGAGGTCGAACCCCTCTTCAATCCTTCTCAGGCTCCTTCCCTTCCTCCAGGGCTGGGGTCCCCACCCTCGCTCACCTGGATGGCCTCACAGCCTCCTACCTGTTCTCCCGGCCTTGCTCCTCTCCTGCCCACCCTCCGCAAGCCCGCCAGAGGGTCTTCCAACCCCCCCAGTTCCCCTGTCCCTCCCCAAACAAAGTTTCCAAGGTCTCCCTCTGCACAAAGGCTCCAGTCTGGACTTCTAGGAATTCCCCAAAGACCAGCCCCCCACCCCCTCCGCCACATCCCGCCTTCCGCTGACGGTCGGCACTGGGGCCGCAGCCGGGGGGCGCTCTAACAATGCCCACTGGCTCCAGTTGAACCAGTGTGGGGAGCGTCCCAGGCATCGGGTTTTTAGTTCAGTTTCCCAAGGCTTGGGGACACCTTCCTGAACTGTTTGCAGGTCCCAGAGGAGGGAGGTGACCCTCTGGAGGACTTCGCTCCAGAGTCGGCCACCCTTGGCCCAAAGCTGCAGGACTGGTTCCGGCCGCCGCCACCGGGGTCTCCCGCTTCAGCAAGGGCGGGGCCCGAGTGGCGTGAGTGCGGGCAGCCGCCCGGCTGTGGGAGCTGGACCTGCCCCTTACACCGCAGAGCCGAGGGTGGGAGGGCCGTCCCAGGTTCCATGGAAGCGGGGTCACCACCGAGAGCAGGACCCCGAGTCAAGGTTATTCACGCTGATTAAAGTTACTGCCGGGAGCAAAACAGGGAAAAGGGGCCCCACCCCCTCACCCACAGGAGCGGCCTGCTGCAGGCGGGGTCGGGAGCGACTCTGCGTGGCTCTCAGCGCCTGTACTGGTTTTCCATTTCCGTGCAGCCAACTGTCACCAACGGAGAAGTCCAGAATAGCACACGTGCCCCCCTCGGGGTTTCCGCGGGGCGGGAGGCCGGGTGCGGGCCGGTGCGTCCTGGGCTTGGCATCTCCCACCTGGTGAGACCACCTGGCACGCGGGGTCAGCTGGAGCTGTGGTCTCACAGGGGCCCGTCCGGGTCCTCGTCCCAACTCCTGTGGCTGACAGCGGAACGGATGTCCTTGCGGTTGTAGGTGGGACTGAGGCCCCCTTTCCTAGCAGGCTGGGGACTGCCCTCAGCTCCTAGAAGCTGCCCACAGGTCCCTCCTCTCCCAGCCTGGCGGCTCCCCAATCCTCGGCCCGCTGCGGGGCCCTGCTGCGGCCCCGGGTCCCCGTTGATGGCTCGCCTGATGAGGTCAGCCCAGCCGGGACAGGCCTCTGGGTGAACTCAGTCAACTGAATTCTATTTGCAAAATCGCTTTTTCTGGAGAAACACAGTCAGGAGCGATGTCCCATTGTCGTCACAGGTCCTGCCCGCACTCAAGGGTGGGGTGCGTGTGGCCCCCCTGGGGGGTGGTGTGGGGATCTCGGGGCCCCTCTACCCAAAATCGCAGTCCCATGCTCATCGACCTCGTCCTCTCACCCTGCTGGGCTGCTGCGAGCCCAGGGAGCTCACTGGGGACAGAGGACCTGTCTCTCCAGACCAGAAACGCCCACCTGCTGAGCTCCCTTACCCACTCCCACGGGGCCCTGCACGGCCTGCCTGGGTCACCTCCCTGCCTCCCGCTCCAACCCCCTCCAGCCCGGACCTGTCTCTGCAGTCCTCTGGGGTGTGTCAAGCGAGATACCGGCAGCAGGGGGCGCTGCTGGCCTTGGCTGGGGACAGCCACACCGGGGCCCTGCTCCCCTCCCTAGGATTCCCAGCTATTTCCAGGGGTCCGGACCCTGCGCTAGGAGGAGGTGGGCTGAGCTGGAGCCTGCGGTCCTCGCGTCGCTGCAGGTGGGCGGCAGAGGGCAGGGCCAGGGGCTCCCAGGGCCAGGCCCCCAGCAGACGAGCGTGCCCGCCCCTGGCAAGGACGCAGTTAGAAGGGGAGCCATGCCTAGTTGCGCAGGGCCCTGGGCCGCCCCTTCTCACGTGCCCTCCTTGTCTCCGAAGGCCCCGCAGGCAGGTTGTAGCGCTCACATCCTCCCCACTTCTTCCCTGGGGGGCGGGGTCTCAGGAATGTGACGGGACCTTCCTCCTTTCCTCCTCCTGAGCCCAGCCCCCCTGGGTGGGCTCCAGGCCCCGCTACACTGCGACCGTGCGCCCCGACAGTTGGGGGCTTGTCTGTCTGGTGGCTGACCAGGGGCCGTCAGCTGGCCAGGCCGTCAGCTCTCCTCCCCCGCAGGTTCGGCCCGGACGTCCTGCCAGGCAGCTGCGGGCACCTTCCCCCATCACAGCTCCCTCCAGGGCAGGGCTGCCTGCAGCGGCCCAGCATGTCACGCAGCCGTAGGACGTTCGTCCGTGCGACGCCCCCCCCCCCCCCCGCCCCTTTCCTGATCATTCCACATGAAGAGAGTCTCAGGAAGTTTCCGCACACCCGTCTACCGGTACCTCTGCAAAGCAAATTCTTCGCAGTCTCACAAACCACCGGCCACGGAGACCCCCACTAACGTCACCGCTGTTTCTGCCTTATGAAAATCACAAACTCGAATGAACTCAGTGAAAAGCAGTCATTTGGCGACTGAGGCGGTAATAAGACCACGTGAGAAACGTCAGACTGTGGAAGCATCACCATGCCTGTGTGTCGAGAAGCCGCTGCTTATAATGGTGGTTGGTGGTGCTATAGAGCTTTAGAACGTATGTCTGAAGAGATAAAAAGAGTGGTGTGGGTTGTTTTGTGTGTGGAAATTTGCAGGGAACACGTTTTCGAAGCTTCAGCAATGAAGCTGACCTGGTGCAAAGTGGGGTTTTTCTCGTCGTTTCTCCCCCCGCTAGTTCCCTCATTTCAACGCCTCGCCGCACACGTGCTTGTCTGGCCCGGAAACGCCACTCCCCTGCGAGGCCACAGGACGCTGTGGGCTGACACTGGCGTCGGGAGGCTGAAATCAGTTTCACCCACCAGCGATCACACGTGGGCGTGCGTCTGTCTCGAAGGGGCAGACGTGGGTTCTACCCGTGTAAAAATTAGTCACAGGTTAAACTTGGAATAAATGGGAGCTGAGTCGATTTTCAGTATCGACCAATCGTCACGGACACCCCCAGGTTCTTCCAGAAAAGCGTCGTCAGGACGCTGCTCACGGCCACTGGGGCTGCCGTCGGCCTGCTCCGAGGACGCCGTTCAGGCGCCAGACCCTTGCAAAGCTGTTTCCACCAGGACGTGATCCTGACTGTTATCCCTCCTCTGAGATTGGAAGATTCGACCCTGAGTGTGAAAACCCGAGTCAGCTTTACGGAGGCACACTCTGCGTGAGACGGAGGGCTGCCTTTCACGGCCCAGTTTGGTGGGCCGGGGGCCACGGAGCCCCTGGCGCTGCTACTGCGTCCACCAGTTGCTGCTGCCGCTGCTGCCGCGCTCCCCAACCCAGACGTGGACCTGTGCCCGCACCCTTCCCGCTGCTCACCCTCCGGGCTTTGGGCTGCGACTCCGTCCAGTCCCAGGAGTCTCGTCCATCCGCTGTCCCGCCCCAGCTCCCTCCCCTTCTCACTGCCCCCACCCCCGCCCCCCAGCTGCCTGGAGGTGTGTTGGCTAAAACCCTGAGGTGTGTAGGGCTCCCCGCACCAGGACGAGGGACCCATGCCTCACGAGTTGTTCCTCCTCCGTGACCCCTCCTCACTGCGCGAGCGCGAGGCCATCCGGGTGGGGCGGGCCTCGGTGGGCACAGAAAGCTCCCCTCCCATCTGTCGCAAGAGTCTCCGGCAAAAGGCTGCCTGAAACCCAGACGGAGACTCAGAGGCGGACTTCGGGAACGTCGCTGGCCTCGGCCATTCAGCGTCCTCCACGGGCACCTTCTCACGGACAGGAGGACTCTTCCAACGGGCGGTCACACTGGTGCCCACAGGGCTGTCCTCTCATGTCACCTGCCCCGACGAGAGTAACACTTCGGTCTGCTTCACCCATTGTCCCCTTTACCACGTGACCTGCCGTCGGCAAGGCCGGCCCTCCGTGAGCCGCGGCAGAGACGCAGGAGCTTCTAAACTCAAAGGGACGAAGGGACGTGTCCTGAGACTGGATTTCAAAGGGCTCGCGGACTGACCAGTAGAAATAAAGGGACGACCAGGCAACTTTCCCATAAAGAGCATACCGTGTGCATTTATTACAGAATGCAGTTAAAAAAAATACTCTGAGGTCAGCCCCTCCTGTTTGAAAGCACTTACTCAGGAACACGCGAATGGCCGCCCCGCCCCCACCAAGAACTGTAAACAGGGTTTTGAGAACATTCAAGTCAATTTCTTGATGTGAACAATCGAATTTACTCGCTTCTTAAAGAGAACCGTCTTCCCATTTTCCAGAGCATGCACTGTTACCTTGGCATTAGTATTTCAAAATGACAAACTTTGTTACGGTGTTTTTTTAAGGCCAAAATATAATACCTATTTACCAGACATACACATGACAGCTAGAAAAAAACCCACAGACACTAACGAGGCTGACGACTCCATCGGGAACGACCGGGGAGGGAAGGCACTGTGTCCCTCGCATGTCACCGCCCGTCCGCTGTCCACGTCACATGCTTGGAATTCAGGTCCCGCCCAACATTTTAACCGTGTTTTCTACAACGCACGATCACAGGTAGGTTACTGCATCTTACACTATTCGTCCACCGCCACATCCGTTCACCCAAGTGCACAACAGGTCGGAATATACGCTTTATTTACAAGTTTATCTTGATGGTTTGGTGGGTTAAAAAAAAAATCAACTATTCTGACCAACCGTCCCCAGGAAGGGCTCTGACTAGGACGCATCCAGGGTGAACCCCCACGTGAGAGGAACAGGGGAGGTCGATTCCGCCCCAGGACGCTGAGGTGGAAACTTCTCCCCCACTAAGAGCCGGCGGTGAAATCCTCTGGACGGTGTGAACGGGACCCCGCCTGGGAGTGTCGGGCGGACCCCTTCCGTGAGAGCATGGGTCACACGGCGCCCAGGACAGGGGCCGGGTGGCACGTCCCAGGCAGGACTCCGCGTGTGCTGCCGTCGGCAGGAGTCGTGAGTCCGGAAAGGTGCGAGCTTCCAGGCGCCTTCCTATCCTCCCAGAGCATGCAACCTGACGAGGGCGTAACTCTACCCACAGACGAGGGTTAGTTTTGGAATCAGTAACACACGTGCACCAACACCGGGACGTGAGGGGGGAAGAACTAGACGCCACGACACCCACAAGGCCTGTGGTTCTCCCGGCCTTCCTGCCCCGGGGGGCGGCGTGGTCACGGGCGCCCCTCGCTGTGGGGGAGGGGCCCCCCCGGAGAGCTGCGTGGGGACGGACCCTGGGCCCGCTGACCAGCCTGCCCTCAGCCGCAGCAGAGCCCGGCAGGAAAGGACAACACAGAACACTACGGTCATTGGTTTTCTCGAGACACTCCCTAGCGTCCTCGTGCGGTCGCCCCACACTCAGCAGTCGGCCGGGACACCCCAGGGCCGTGGACGTCGGTGTGCAGTATCAGAGCCAGGAGACACAGCCTTGACCCTCTTCTGAGCAGCGGGAACTGGAATTCCCACCACCGCGATCGTGGCCGCCCCCTGCCAAGTGCTGGCCGGCCACGCCCACAGCCAAAGACTCCTCCCCGTGGGTGTGACTTGGGACCCTCTGTCCAGGAGCCGGTTCAGCTCAAGTGCAGGGGCGTGTACTCGGGCCGTCGGGTCTGGATAATTTTGGGTTTGGGTCTCTTCGTTCTTTCCATCTCGTCGTCCTCCTCGTCCTCCTGGTCGCTCTCGCACACGTGGACCACCACACTCGGCGTGGTGTCGGTGGCTGCGTGCAGCTCGTACTTCTCCCCTAGGGAAAGAAAGGCACCGCTCGGTGACTCGGGTGGGAGCAGAGGGGCGCCCAGCGGGAGCGCGCAGGGGAGGCCTGGGGTGCCCCTCGGGCCGTGGGGACCGAGGGACACGGCCGGACACGCTCTGGGCTGCTGTGTCTTTGGCGGAACGAGCAGGAAGCAGGGTCTCCCCCTGCCCCGGGTGCCCTCTCCACACGGAAGGCACTTTTGTCATAAAAAGGGGGGATGCTTTTCCGGACGGCACTGGTGAGACTGGTGTCACTGTAACTGCGTTTGAAAAGGGCCCCCGCCCTCTAGGGAGTGAACAGAGGCGGGCGATCAGCTGGACCGCGGGGCACCTCGGCCGGGAAGCTCTTGACAAACCCCACCAGCCTCCCACCGGCCACGGCCCAGGCAGTGCGAGCGCAGGACCCCTCCCCCCCCCCGCAAAGTCCCTGCCATCGTGGAGACTGCAAAGCACGGGGACTGCACTATTCGCGCCTGCTGCCAGAGAAACGAAGGGCAAGCTGATCTCGTGACCTCTCCGTTCTGAAGAGGCTTCTCGATGGGCCTCGTGCAGAGCGGCGGCAGGTCCCAGGGCACGCGGGGACCTTCTCTGGCCGGGCTCCCCGCCCCGTCCCCCAGCTCGGAGCAGCCCGGGGTCGCTCGTCCTCGGCTCTGCTGCCCGCCTCGGCCGGAGCGGCCCGGAGGAGCACGCGCTTCCGCAGTCTGGCCGTGCCCACCTTGACCTTCGCGCCGCCCGCGATCGGCCGGAGGAAGGTGAGCCTTGCTTTCCGCCCCCGAGGAAGGGCCGTCCGTCCCGGCGGTGTTTTCAGAAATACGATCTTTTCGGCAGGAAACTGCTGACAGCCCGAGAAACGAACGCCCTCTGCCCAGTGGAGAGGCGGGGCTCACACCTCTTCTCCCCGAGACCCTCCCACTGGCTTCCTCACCCGAACCCTCTGCCACGCAGGACAGGAGCCACGGCCACCTCACAGTTTCTCACAGGCACGGACGGAGCGTGGCCTGCGGGCCAGGCCCCGCTGAACCACGTTCTGTGGGATGGGCTCGGGGCCACTCGCTCACCCTGCCCCCGGGGAACTGGGCCCATTTCACGGGGGAGGAGCCTGCGGCCGGAGTGCCTGGAACCTCTCCTTTCTCTGGCACGCTCAGCAGGGGAGCAGCCCGGGCGGGGAACCCCGAGGGGGCAGGGCGGGGTTCCTTCTGCGCTCAGGTCCATGGTTCTGCCCTCTCCCCTCCAACACGGAGGAGGGCAGGTGAAAAATCACGTCCAGGACAGAACGACTCTCACCAAAAATTCCTGAAGGCCGGGGGGGTGGGGTCTGTTGTCCTTTTCCACGGTCCAGCTGCTCATCCCCACTTGGGGCGACAGGACCTGGGGCCTCAGGCCGCTGTGCCCAGCGGGTGGGGGGTGGAGTCCTGTGGGGCCTGGTCCCCACAAACCAACCACCGTCCCTGCTGCACACCCTCCCTAAGGACCGAGGCCAGAGGCCGGCGCGCACGCCCAGCGTGAGCCACGTGGAGACCGAAGATGCCGACGAGGACATCCGCGCTTGCAGCAGTCACACGGGGCCCCAGCGCAGGCGAGCATCCGCACCGGGGCCCCCAGGAGCCGTCTCTCCACGTCCGCTGCCCCCCCCCCCCCGCACCGGGGGGCCGCGCTTACCTGGCCCTAGCTTGGAGATCGCGCACAAGAGGTCGTAATTTATGACGGGCGTGGCGTCTTCCACTTGTTTCCAACCGACCGGCGGCGAGGCGGGCGGGGAGATCAGAAACTGCTTGTCGGGGTTCGGTGGGGCCAGGTGGGGGCTCCCTATGTGCAGAGTCTGGGGAGAGAGGAGGAGGGGGGCGGGCGGATGCAGACGCGCCGTGACAGCACGGTCCAGGCCGGGCAGCGGGCGGGAGCGCGGCGGGGCGGCCTAGAGGACGGCCGGCGCTGGCTGGCGCAGCCCTGATGGGAGCCCCTCCCGGGACCGGGACTCGCAGGCGACCCCGCTGGCTGGGCCCCGGCGGTGGGAAATGGACATGGCTTTTGCGTAAACGGGCAAGCAAAGCCACCGGCGCCCAGGTTGGAAGCAGTCTCGGAAGCCCCTCCTCCCAGCCCTCACATCAGAGGCCCGACAGAAGCTTCAGCAGCCCGGGGGGACAGGGGACAACACAGGGAGGGGGGCCCATGGCCGCCTCGAAACTCCCTGTCTTCGGGGCTCTGAATCAGATGCCCAAAGAGAAAGAAAAAAACACCCCTCTTCCCTGAGACAGAAAAATAACAAGGAAAAATAACCTAGGATTCCAGTTTGAGCCTGACCAGAAAGCTCTTACATCAAAACCTCACCAGTGGGGGTGTGTGTCGGTGGGCGGGGGGGGGGGGGGAACGAAGGGGTGGGGCAGAGAAGAAGAATGACTCACAGACCTGAGCAAGTGTTTGGTGCTTGTGGGGGGCGGGGCATAAGGGGGGTAAATGGTAACAGAAGAAAATAAAATAAAAATATCTTCCCAGTTTGGGTACCGTCCCCCAAGGTCTGCAATGCATTCACTTGACCAATCAGAAACAGTCGTGGAGGGACCAAACAGGTACTTATACAAAACCACCAAATGCAGAAGGGAGCGTATTCAGAGCGGAGCGGCCTGAGTCAAAGCCTGCACCCAGCACACGCCACTAGGGGGCGGGGCAGGGCGTCCCAGCTCTGAAGTCCGGATGCTTCCCTAGAGGGGCTGCTCCCCTAGGGGCCTGGGGCCCCAATCTCGGGGATCGGTTGCCCCCTCCTCCCCTGCATGCTACGCCTTCCCCGTTAACAGCAACAGCCCACCCAAGAAGGCCGAGAAGGTACTTTCACGCACATCCTGCTGTTTCTTGTAAGTAGGTGAGACAGAACATTCGGAGTACGGATGTCGCCTTTCTCAGGATGCATTCTTACAGTGAAAATCAACGCGGCTACCGATTTTAAAGGAAGGGAGAAGCGCGCGTAGCAATGAACTCAACTCACCTGAGCAAAATATAACTTCATCTCCTTCCCGAGAAACTCAGTCTTATGCAGCTGCACTCTGGCATCTGCTGCGGATAAGGGGTTGCTGAAGTTTATCCTGACGCGTTTGAAGCTCTTAAAATACTGAAAGGTGATGTCCTTGTCGTAGGTCCTGAAGAGGGATTCAAATTTGGCCTGGAAAACAAAAATAAAAGGCATTAAAGTGTACCTTCCTGCGACCTGACTAGCCGCCTTCGTGACATTTCTGACTGAGGCCGAGGGTCACTGATCCTTTCCAGAACTCCTGACGTCTTGGGGCAGAGACAGCAAGCACCTGCCCGCTCACGAGATTCTGCGTCTGCCCCTTTAAAGATGGTTTTATAAGAAAGGAGGAACGTACGACCGACTAAACTCACGCAGCAGACCCACTCCCAATACTTAACCACTCCCCATGGTCACAGACACATTCTTCTCCAAGGACAACGAGCTTCCCCAAAGTGCACTCCGGCCACCTGTCACCCCTCTGGCCTGACGGAAGGGAGCTCTGTGCTCACCACTGCACCCCCAGACCAGACCGAGTCCCGAGTCCAGCAGGTGTGTCTCTGGGGGTTGTAGGCAGTGGAGCTGACCTGAGAACACCTTGGTTACTGACGTGGAAAACAACAAAGTTATGAATAAGAAGCCTGGAACTTTTTAATGTGAAGGACGGAGGTTAAAGAAATTCCCACTACTGTTTTCTTACTCAATCTGTTGCTCTTCAACTCTCTGACACAACACTGGTCTCAGAACCACTGCAGTGCGAGCGGAGCCAGGCCTGCACGCCGGCTTCCACACGCGTGCACACCCACAGCGTGACCTGCCCGGCGGTGGTCACAAGCACAGCCCGAGCTCTCGGCACGGGGATGCCGAGTTCAACGGTCTCGTGTTTACGTTCAGGAGCGAGTGCATCGGCCTCCTGGGCAGGCTCCGAGGGGAGCTCCCCTGGCTGGAGGTGTTCGTGGGGGGTTAAGGGGCGCTGGGCACCCACTGCAGTCCCTCCGTGTTCCAGCCGGAGAGGGTGTTGATGGACAGGCGGTCGGAACTTGGAGAACAATGTGCGGACTTTTGGTGGCCGTATTTTCTGGCTGAAGAGGGCGGTGGGGCAGCGTGCCCTGCACACAGGTGAGTGACGCAGAAAGGAGCGGGGCCCACCAAGGGCCCTGGAGACCTAGGGGAAGCCGTGTTCCCGCAGAGGGGAGGGAGGCTTCCAAACAAGCGAGCACAGCATCTTCCGGAATGCTGGGTGCTGGGAAGCAGGGGGGGAACAGGCCTCCGGGGACGTGTCCACTCCGCCCAGCAGGGCTGCGGGCAGGTCTGGTGTGCCAGCCGCTGGGCGACCCCACCAGGCAGGTTGTGGAGGGGCAGGGGGGCCACACAAACGTTTGCGCTTCGAATTCCCTGGCTCTTCTCTGGTTTACAGCCATGTCTGTGACTTCCCCACGAAGCCTTGGCGGAGGCAACGACCGAGAAAGACGGCGGAGCAGACACTAGGCTGGATGGCACCGGGCCGCCTGCGGCTCTCTCCCCACCTCTCTTCGGCTTGGGCAAGGTCCTGGCACAGATTCCGCCTACACTGGGCATCTCGCATGACCTCATCAGCGGGCCCTGTGACCAACTGTGTAGTTTTGAAGTTGTGATTCAGAATTTAGGAGAGATGACTTTGACGAATATTTTTAGACGCCAAGTCAGGGCTCAGCACCAGAGCACAAGTGATTGCATGCGAGCTTTTAAATCCATGTTCCTGTTGTGTAATTCTCTTCAAAAATGCTCTTACTTGTTCTGACAACTGGCATCTCTGCTTTGCTAAATTGGCAGTTTTACTCACTTCATGCTAATAGCAAATACATGTTGTATCTTTAAACGTAGAATGTGCTCTAATATCTAGTTCAAAACCTACAGCCTGGGCTGGCCAGCTTAGTATTTATAATTATGGGGTTAAATTTGATTAAAGAAAAAAAAAGAAACCTTCACACTTCCAATATGGCTCTGAGTATCCAGCATGTTACGGGAGCGCTGCCCCCCAGGTGGAACATACAGAACTCATCCATATACGATATTGGTAAAGATCAACGAGATAGCTGGGGCGGTACTGATGAGGAAGAAGAAAATTACAGTAATGAAAGTGACTAGTTACATTAATTACCAACAATGAGAGCTGCTTCCCAGGAGGTACACTTACCCCACACTTATTTATTCAGTTTTATTATCTGCTACGGCTGCGTTTTCTCAGGCTAGAGAAATCTGGAATTACTGCAAACACACGAATGCCTCTACAGCATTCACTTCCTAAGATGAAATCAAACTATTCTGAACTCCGGACGCCAAAGCGAAACGTCCTACTCGCTAAGAACTTCTGAGACGCTCACCCCGAACGAAAAACACCCAATGTCCCAAGTCTGCCTCCCCGGTCGGTCAAGGGATCTGGATGTTTTCAAACCCTGAGAACTTAAAACGTCCCTCACAGTTAACTCCTTAGGAGACAGCTTTTGATTTTTAAGGCTCAAAGTATTTTGGATCATTTCAAAAGCCCCAAGCCCCCAAGACATCCACAGACCTCCCCCGCCAACCATTTCGGTTAATAGTCCCAGTTAACGCACTGCTTTGAAAACTCTCAAAAGTCTCATTACATAAGAAGCCTTACCCTCGTTTCGCTTTCGCTGAAGACATCACTGTTTGCCACACAGGCAATCAAAGAGCTAAAACTGTAGTTAAAATTTCTAAAATGCATCTTCCTTCCTCACAGGCGGCGCGCTAGGACGCCCGCAGGTCAGGCGCGCGAGTGCGGCGGCTTTACCGCGAGCGAGGGCGCCAGCAGCTGGGGGGTGTCCGCGGAGCCGCCGCTTATAAAGCGCAGCGGAGGCCCAGCCCCCTCGGGGAGACGCGCCTGCTTCCAGCGCTTCCTGTTTGGACAGCGAATCCCGGAGGCGAGTCCTGCAAGCTCCGCAAGATAGGGACAGAGTGTGAGTTTCTGCTGGAAAGAGGTGACGTCAACACCTTAGTCATTTTCCCTATGCTAATTAACGCTGCCCGGGCAGGATGGAAAAATCTGCGAGGTTCTCTGCAGCTGCCTCGCCGGCTCCTGCAACATAGTTTCCACTGGTAGTAATTCCACTCGCGCTCAGACCCCGCGCTCCAGGGGCGACCCTCCCTAAGACGGAAAATGTTACCGCAGAGAAGGAGGAAGGTCCGCGGTAATCAGTAATTAGCCTCCGGGGGGTGTCAGGGCTTTGGGAACCCTGGACCAGCCCTGGCCGGCTGTCCGATCCCTGCGGTTTCCTGAAGAACAATAAAAGTTTCGTACTGGGGCAGCGGAGCAAGCATCTGAAGTATCTTGGTCAAGGAACAGCGTTTTTAAAGGAAACAGTGGAATTCATTGTGAACTACGACGGCTTTTTCCCCCCAACTGAACTTTACTGGGTGAATGCCCTGATGCCCGCTGACTGTGCAGAGGCGCCGCGGCCAGAGAAACTTGTGCAATCACAGAATTTTCGCTGGGAAACTGTATCATTGTGATCTGAGAGCTAGGAGTATGCAGTGCTTTGATCATTCTGTGGCAGCTACTGAATTCAGAGAAAGCTGCAAAAACGTTTTAAAGAATCTAGTGTATGAACTTGAGAAAAACATCCAGAGGTCCCCTGCTGCGAGACTCGAAGACTAAAAGGGTTTTTTTGTTTGTTTGTTTGTTTAACTAGGAAAGGAAGGTAAAGTGGAAGGGCGGCCCAGTGCAGCTAGCTGAAAGGTTAGTCCAGCCGGCCCTTTGCCGGTGCGTTTCTGGGAAGTATCCGTGAGGGCTGGGCCTCCCAGGCACCTGACTAGTTTAGACCCCCTCCTCAGTCTGAGTCCTGGGTTCCTCCCACTCTCCCCAGGTTCGCTACCACCTAAAAGCAGGCTCCGGTGTAGAGACTGGAAGAGAACTTCCAAAAGTTCAGTGGAACCCTACCATTCACTTTTAAAGAGTCAGCCAAAAATACAAAGAATATATGCAACAGAAAAAAAAAACAACCCCAAACCAGAACATTAATTCCTCCAAAAAAAAAAAAAGGAAAAGCAAAGTCTTGGATGAATGAGTGTTCCTTAGTTTCCTTGCACGGGGCCTTACTGCCTACTGGAGAGTTACGTAAGAAACCGGGTATGGTGTTTGCTTTGCCAAATCACCCGTAACTCCCAACCCGAAAAGATCTACCTGTACATATTCTGGAAAATGTTGGAACACTGTGAACGAAATGGTGTGCATCAAGCACCCAGGGGGAACGGCCTCAGTGGGGGGTGCTTGGGAGGGGAGTGGGTGCTGGGACCGAGGTGCCCAGTGCCGGACGCAGCGTGTCCTGGGGGCAGAGAGCCTTTGGTGGTGCTGCTGGTGGTAGTGGGGGGGTCCGGGAGGTACTGGGGGCGGCTAGGGGGAGGGGGGCCGCACGGCACCCTCCAGAGGGGCTGGACCTCCCCTGGGCACCCCCTTACCACTCCCCCCCCCGCCGTTGCCCCCTCCAGTCCCCTGTGCAAACAGCCGAAGGGCGATCAGCGGAGGGGGAGGAGGTGAATTTCGCTGTCTTCTCTCCTAAAACTCGCTGACACGAAGCTCCAGTCCAGGTGTGGGGCGAATGTGGAACATTTCTGTTCACCTGAGACCACAGTGCTGAGCTCCCCCAAATTTGCAACCATTGTACGGACGAAAAGAAAAAAGGAAGAGTCAGACATTCGAAGACTGACCAGCTGTCCTTGCGCACAGAAACGGACGGCGAACTGCTGACTTTTCACCGGGCTGCCCGGAAGTTTCACAGAACGTGTAATTCTGCACCTGCCTCTGAACGGATTTGACATGCCACCTGAATCAAAACTGGTGAACCCGAGTGCTCCCATTTCTACATCAGGGGAGGGGCTCAGAACGGTGGTCGACTACAGGGAGGGTGGACAGGATGCAGGGAGGCAAAAATCACCAGCCCCAGGTGGTACCCGGGCCCCTCGCGGGGAGAGAGCCCCTGGGCCCACCAACCAGCGCAGGCTCCTCTGCCTCACAGGGGCAGGTGCGGAGCCCTCTCGGGTTTTCGGCGTGCCAGGCCGAGCAGCGAAGGAGCCCCAACGCCCTGGCTGGCCACGGGCACAGACGCCACACGGGTCCCCGTCCCCAGGGGCAGCACCGCCTTCCCTCTCCTCGACAGCCCTCCACCTACCACGGACCTGCCGGTGTGCGCGGGGATGCCCGCCTGGGGCTGTAGGTCTGTCACACGCGAACTGGGACCTCGGGGACCTCCGAATGCCCTAGGCCAAATGATTCACTTTGTAAATAGGGATTTTCCCCACCGAGAATAAAAATCGATCCAAAAGCACGTATTTAAAGAAACTGACTTTCAAAGTAAACAAATGGCACTACTTCAAGCTAAAACGCTTCTGCGCAGCAAAGGAAATCGCCACCAGGATGAAAGGGCCACTGGCTGGACAGGGGACAATGTCTGCGCACGGCCCCTGGGCGGAGGCGTCGGGCCCGGAACATGCGAGGGGTTCGTCCAACTCGACACCAGAAAGATGACCCGCCTGACCGGAACTGCGCAGAGGGTCTGAACAGACGTTTCCCCACAGACGTACATCTGTTCACGCCAACGGGTACGCGAACAGATGCTCGAAATGACTACCTACTAGGGAAATGCAAACGGACACCACAAGGAGGGACCACCTGCGACACACCTGTGACAATGACTCTTCGGAAGAAGACAAGAAATAACAGGTGTTGGCCATGACGTGGAGAACAGGGAACCCTTCTGGGTGGGACTGTAAATTGGTGCAGCCACCACCAAAAAAAAACGGTATGCCGCTTCCTTAAAAAAGCAAGAACAGAAGCGCCGTGCGCTCCAGCACTTCTACCTGGGGGTACGTGTCCGAAGAAGACAGACGCTGACCCCAAACGCTGCGTTCCCTCCTGCGTTCCCTCCTGCGTTCGCTGCAGCAGCCGAGACGCAAGCGCAGCCTGAGTGTCCACTAGCGCAGGAACGACACGGTGCAGGAGCACCGTGGATGGAGCCCTGCTCCGTCGCGACGTGGAACGAATCTCGCCGTCTGTGATGACACGGAGGGACCCTGAGCGTGTAACACTCGGTGAGGAACACAGGGGAGGGAAGGGAAGTACGCATGCGGAATGGAAAACAAAGGGAACCAAACCAAATTCACAGACACAGGGCAAGGGGGCTGGGGGCTGGGGGCTGGGGGCTGGGGGGCCGGGGTCCCCTGCGTGGTGAAGGGTGGTAATTAGACCTCTGGGGGCGACAACGTGGTAGTGAATACAGTCGTCAAAGTATAACGTTGCGCACCTGCCACTTACGTAACGACAATAACAAAGAAAGGAAAGTCCCAGCTAACGTCTAGCGACAGAAACCAAAGAAGCAGCTGCCCGGAGCCGGGGTTGGGGGAGGGGCTGCGAGCCGACAGAAACCCCTCCTGGGGATGGAGACGCTCCCTCTCGGTTGCAGCGACGCGGTCACGGAGCGCACACCCGTCGACACTAACTCGCACGCTTCACGTTCCTGACAGTCACGTTAGGTGAGTCGCTCCCCACTGCAGTTGCTGGGGAAAAATTAGAGTGAAACGCTGCCTTTCTCCTTGCGCGCCCCTCGTGCTTGGGGACACAGGTACTTTCTTGCTTCTCGGCTGCAGGGACGTGAGTGATGGGGGGACGCGGTGCGCACGGCGATGTCCCTTTAGGACTCTCGAGCAGCAGACTGAAGACTGCGCTCGAAATGGTGAGACTGAAGCTGAAGGAGAAACGAAAGGCCTCGGCCAGCTGAGAGCTTGGACGTCTGGCGTTTCTTCCGTGCTCGCCGCGAGCAGTCCTGGGTGAGTCTCCTGACCCTGCGTCGGCCTCCCCAGGCTCCCGGCCGTTCCAGGCGACACGCCGCTCCCGTGAGCGAGGGAGACTCAGGCTGACGCTCAGTTCCACCCCGGCCACCCCGCCCTTCCCAGGGCACAGTGACGACGACCCCGGCAGGCCCAGGGGACCCCGAGGCAGGGACGCTCTGCCCGATGACCACAGAAATGAGTGTGACTTGGTTGTACAGGCCAACGCCGAGTGGATGAGGAAGCTCGCAGAGGGTCCTGGGCCCGGACAAGGGCCCCGGCGGAGGTCAGAGGGGCAGGGCATTCACCGGGGACGCCGCAGGGCCCTGCGTTCCGGGGAAGGGCTTTCCTGTCCTGCAGTGTTGTGTGCAGCTGCTCCCTCCGTCACGGCGCTCCCGCGTCTCCACTCGGCCACGGGGCTCTTTCTCTTACTCCCCGTCCAAGAGCTCTTGTTCACTGAGGAGAGCGTCCCTGTCCTCGCCCTGGAAACTGGGCTAACATCCAGTTCGGGGTTTGGGGAGAAGGACACAGTCGGACCCAGGCACTGTGCCCAGGGTGCGGTGCCGGAAGCACAATCCGTCGTGGTCGATGCGCATCAGTCACCGATACAGGCACCGAGGTCCCCAGGGGCATGCCGTGCTCGGTGGCTGAGCGAAGAGTCACCCTGGGCCCTGACGGCGGACCCCACGCTTGCACCGCAAACCACGCCCACCTGGCCTCGGCGCCCTCTGCTACTGGAGCTCATTTCCCCACCTGCCCTCTCTCGGGCCCTCCGGCTGGACTGTCCAGGGCACCTCGGATGTTCTGCGCCCCGCAGGTCAGTGGAGGGGGGTGTAGGTGCTCCGTGCCCCGCTCCACTCTGCACGCCCAGCACCCCCTTCAGGCAGCCCTCTGCAACCACGCCACCTTCCCGACTTGCTGCGGCCCTGTTCCTGCGGCTCCGGCAGAGTGTGTGCGTCCCTTCGCACCTCCTGAAGCTGAGCTCCATTACAGTCCTCGCCCGCTACCCACACTTCAGGGGCTCCCGCTGCTCTTCTGCCTGAAGATGACTTTCACCTGTTCGTCTGTTCATCCATCCACACATCTGTCCATCTGTGCGCCCATCATGCGTCCATTCACCCATCCATCATCCATCACCTTTCCATCCATCCATCCATCACCTTTCCATCCATCCATCCATCCATCCATCCATCATCCATCCATCCATCCATCATCTTTCCATCCATCCATCCATCCATCCATCCATCATCTTTCCATCCACCATCCATCATCTTTCCATCCATCATCCATCCACTCAAGCACTGTTCTTGGTGTTGGGGGTTCAAAGCGAACAAAACAGACAAAACTCCTGCCCTCGTGGAGCTTACGTTCTTGATGGGGAGGAAAGAGAAAGGAAACAAGACAAGTGGGTGAAATACGGAGCATGTTCGGAGAATCAGCGCTGGGAAGGAGGCGGACAGGAGGGATGGGAAACGCTGGGAAAAGGAGATGTGGACGGCCGGTCGGGTGAGGCATCCCTGGATGCGTCCGCCCTGAAGGCAGGGGGTGGACCAGGGGTGCTGGGGAACCGAGGGCACAGAGGCCCCCAGCCAGGGGAACGCTGGCACACTGACGGTGCAGCGGGAGGCTCAGGGGGCCCGCAGAGGAGGGACGTGGAGAAAGAGGCCGGGGACACGGGCATGGAGACCTGCAGCCTGTGGATGGACTCCGGCTCCTGCGCTGGGAGAGCGGGGCCAGCAGAGGTGGAGGTTTCAAGCAGAGGCAGGGGCGGCCAGCTTCCCTGGGACAGAACCACTCCCGTGTCTCGGCCCAGAGCCGGGCGGACGCAGGAGTCCAGCGGGGCAGGAGCCCTCTCCAGCCACGGGGCCCAGGGCCCCTCTCTGGTCCCTTCTCGGCCCATCAAGCTCCGACTCATCCTTAAAAGCCCACCCACAGTCACCACTTCCCCATCAGCCCTCCAGACTCGGCGTCCTCTCCCTCCTTTAACCCCCGGGCCCCGGGCTCTCACCACAGTCACCTGGCCCCCTCCTTACCTGGTGCCCTCCCCACGACAGTGAGAGCACACGGGGAGTTCACAGACTGCACCCGGGAGGGCGCACCTGAGGCAGGTGAGTGGCGAGCATTCGCCCAGCATGAGGGGCCACGGCCATTCGTGTTCCTGACCAGAGGGCGTCTGCATCGGTGGCTTTTGTCACACGCCCGGCTGTGCTTTCTCTGTCCTTGCTGTGGGGCTTGCACCCCACCCCACGGGGCATGACTCGGACGTGCGGCTTTCCCTGTGGGTCTACAGCAGCGGTCTCCACAGTCCTGAGATGTGTGGGCAGAGCACGCTCAACCTCATAGGTGTCCCCCGTCTCCATTTAATGCCTGTTTTGGGGTGTATCCTATAAGGGGCCCAGTGTCGAGTAGAAATTGTCTAGAATTTACAAATAAACTGCTTTGATTTGTACTCAAAAATCTTGTACCAGTGAAGTTTGTGATCAAGTACGTTTGGAGACCCTTTGGCTACTCAGTCGTGCGAGTCAATGCCCAGGCTTCTCTAGCATCCTCAGAACGATGGGATGTGAGAAGGAGAAAGGGGACAGGAAACGATTCCTTTCGATTTGTGATGGCATTTCCATTTCTGTTCACTTCCTGGGGCCCTGGGGAATGGGCTCAGGAGGCCAGGTCCGAGCCTGGGCGTGCGCTTGGCCCTGAGCAGCGCCGGTGGAATCGGAGGGGCCGCAGGGAGGGGCCCCCACTTCCGGGAAAACGTAAAACAAAGCAGACAGGCCTCCCTGCTGACACGTGGGAGGGGGCTAAGCAGAGGCCCCGGGGGAGACAGGCGGGGTGGGGCTCGCCCACGCAGCGGGTGCTGTCCAAGAACTGGCAGTCCGACACGGAGAGGCCAGCCTACGGGAAACAAGCGCTCATCTCCAGAACGCGTAGGGTAACACGGAAGGAATGCTATTCATCAGCCTGGCACAGCTCTCACACTTGGAAAAAAGAAAAGACGCCTGAAATGTCACTTGAGAGCTGGCAGGGACCCGCCAACGGCAGGCTGCAGATGCGCCGCCCGTCAGGGTGACGCAGAGCTTCCGGTGACTCCGCACAACAGATACGGGCGGGTCGCCGGGGCCGGGGCCGGCGAGGACGGACGGAATGGCAGGAATGCGCAGCACCCCGTCAGCAGAGTGGCGGCTGTGTCGTGTTCCAGCTCAGTGCACGTGAAGAAGAATTGCAGCCATTACAGAAATGAAGGGAAGGAAGGAAGACACGAAATCAAATAACACAAATCAAAGGGCTGGGGAAAATTTGGGAGGAAGAGTGGGTTCCGATTTACACCTTCCGAGAGGGCAGAGCTCCTACAAGATTTCATCTCGTTTGCTGAGCTCCGGGTGCGCTCGCAGTCCCATTGCCACGCGTCCTTCTTGTGACTTCGGTCTTCCCGCGGCGCGTCAGATGACCCGCCCTCCGGAACTTCTTGGAAACTACAGCTTGCGTGGGTTAAAGTGGAGGAACCAGCACAAGCAAACCAGGCTGCCCCTGGGGACGAGGCCCACAGGTGCTGCGGACCCCGGCCAGCGACGTGGACCCAGAGGAGCCTGGCGCCGGGGCACCCTCACGCACCCTTCCTCGCTGGCTCCCTTCCGTCTGCCCCTCCCCGCACCACCTGGCTTTCGTGCGGGAGTTTAATTGTGCTCCGATGCCACCCTCGGGCAGGGTGCATTCCCACAGGGGATTCTGTCCCAGGGACAGAAACCTAGATGGGCGCGGTCCTGCGGGGTGGGGGAGGGGGGGCGGGGCTGGGGGCGGCCTGCTGGGCGGCCCTCCCCCACCAGCCCCGCTCACCTGTCCTTTTCGCACCAGGCGGCCGGCCCCACCCCGGACCGACTCAGGCCCACCAAGTAGAACCCTCCGCAGTCCACGCTCCGGCCAGCGCTCACGCTGACGGAAAAGCCTGGCCCTTCGCCCTGGCCAGGGTGGTGGCTGCTGCGAGGCAGGGGCGGCGTCATCCCGGCAGCGTCTGCCAGGGAACGGGGACAGCGCCAGGGCCCCGTGGAGGCCAGCGAGTGACTGGCCGAGCCGTCAGCACAGGATCAGAAGCTGAGAAGGTCACGGAGGAAGGGGAATGAAGGGGCCAAGGGCAAGTCCTTCGTCCCAGGGGGGAACGGCTCGCCCGGTAGCCGCAATGCGCAGCCCCAGCCCGCCTGGGTCCCACGGAGCGGAGTCGGCCCGGGCCAGGCCCCGGGGGGGGGGGGGAGGTGAGAAGCCAGCGACAGATGTTTCTCTCCCTGTCTTTATCCCCCCTTCCCCTCTCTAAAAATAAGTGAGTAAAATCTCAATAAAATAAAATAAAACAAAGGCTCAGAGTCGGTTTGGCCAGGGGCAGGCAGGACAGGGAGCTGCGCCCTCTCGCCCCGCCCCGCTGCGTCGCTGTCTGCGGCGAGACGTCACCAACGGGCCACGCCACGCCGTTCCCACCCGCCCGTTCCCATCTGCACTGGGTACTCAGAAGTCACATGACAGGAAGTCGAGTGCGGGCATCACCCTGACTCAAAACAACCCCCAGAGAACAGCGGACG
Source organism: Glossophaga mutica (assembly GCA_039655065.1). Taxonomy (NCBI): domain Eukaryota; kingdom Metazoa; phylum Chordata; class Mammalia; order Chiroptera; family Phyllostomidae; genus Glossophaga; species Glossophaga mutica. Next base: position 220,878,045 of record CM077304.1, on the reverse strand, counting down.
GCACCGCGGACCGGACAGGACCCCACCACACCGCCGACAGTGGCCTCTGCCACCGAAACAGCGAGCGCCGGGGCCGACTCCGCCCCTCAGGGAACTGTCCGTGTCACGTGACTAAACTTTGGGGACACGTCCTTCTGAGCCAGCGAGTCTGAGGCGCAAGAGCTGCCCTCCCAGCAGTGGGTCCAGAACCCCAGATGAGTTTACAGTTGCGAGCTGGCAGCCCCCAACATTTAAAAAACTCAGTGGTCAGTCCTGAAACATGGTGGGGATTCACCCCAAAACAGGATTTCTGGCTTCTTTGGGAAAAAGAAAGGGGCTGGGTCTGGAGGCCCACGTGGCCACGGCTGGACCGGCGGCAAGCCCCGTGCCATCTGGACCCTGGTGGCCCTGCGGCTCCGGACCCCACGGGCGTCTGAGGTTTGGGCCCTGACTGGGCCAGTCGTGGAAAACAGAGGCGTCCCCAGCTGAGAGCCAGGCTCCGCGAGAGCCGTTCTCTTGCCCCGCCCCCACCGGGGCCCCAAATGATCTCACGCCAAGTAACCTGCTGCGGGTGACGCACTCCAAGAGCACGCGTGCCCCTCCCCCCACGCAGTTCTTCCCTGTTCCCGGCCCCTTCTCGGGTCCCCGCCTCCCCGGGGGATTTCCTGCGCACTGGCAAGATGCTCTCCCCACCCCGAAATCAACTGCCACGCGAGGGGACAGCAGAGGCATGAATCCGGGGCGACCCGGACTCTGCTCCAGCGTTTGCAGGCCGCGGCTGCCTCCTCAGCACCGGTCAAGAGACGCCCGTGGGCCGCCCCGGGCGGGCGGGCGGCACGGCCGAGAACCCCAGCGTGCGGAGGTTTCGCAGCACCGGCCGGCCACGCACGACGTGGCAGGAGGGTCCGGGCGGCGTGGCGGGAAAGGTGGCCTGGAAGCAGACCGAGACCCAGGCATTTTCAGGCAGAGGTTTTCAAGGTAGTTTTTAAAAAGATCACTTTGAGAATGCAGAGTCTTCAACTGCGCTGGTAAAAATCTGGGCTACGGTCTGGGCCACGCCCTCAGGGTAACAATGTAACGGTTGGAAGGTTGCGCCTCACCCCGGCCGGGCCGTCCGGCCCCTCCCTCCTGGGGGAGCTCGTGGTGACGCCACTGCCCTGCCTGCAGAGACCACCTGCTGGGGGCCGCTGAGCCCACCCCGACCCCGCCAACCCCCTACAACCAACAACCCAACAGGCACAAGCCGCTTCCAGACCCCGAGTCAGCGGTCCTTGGGCAGGGGGTTTATTAGGGGTCAGATGCCTGGAAGGAGGGGCAGAAGGGAGGGGGGACGGGGGTATAAAGTGGGACCGAGCAGAGGGGGCAGTGGAAGGGCAGTGGGGCCCCACCGGAAGCCTCCCTGATCCTGTGGGGGGGTCCTGCAGAGGGGGCCACCCTAGTCGGAGCACCGCACTGGGCCCTGACACGCTCACATTGGGGGACCACTGGGGGACCAGGGCCACCTTGAGAAGGGGAGGACTTGCGAGGTTGGCTCTCCTGAGCCGAAGTCATCCCCGAAGGGGGCAGCTGGGAGACACATCTTTTATTCCTGACGGGACCTGGGTTGTGTCACAGTATCCACCAACCAAACAACCAACCAGCCAACTAACCAACTGACCAATTAGCCAACTAACTGACCAACTATCCAACTAACCAACCAACCAATCAGCCAGCTAACCAACCAACCAACCAACCAGCCAGCCAGCCAACCAACCAACCAACCAATCAGACCCAAGTTCAAAGATTTATGCCCTAAGTTAACCATTTAAAATTTCTCGCAAGTATGACAGACTTCAAAGTGGGCACCGCAGAGCCACCACTCATTCTCCTCCACACCATTAGCTCATCCACCCGTGAAAGCATTCCATTTCTTGCCGTTAAAAACAGGGGTTTCACTAGAAAACATGCGTGTTGCTTTTCCGTGACGATCTCTCCTGCCAACGGTCTTTATCTGGTGAAACGCCTGATCGATCGGTCGTACAGACTGAGTCATCCGGGCGGAGTCGGGGCTGCCCCCTGCCAGGAGTCGTGGGGCCGTGTCCCACTCCGGGGTAGCTGGCCGAGCTCCCACAGTACGTCCCGAGGGCCCAGGGCGCCTCCCCCCCGCCCCCCCCCCCCCCGCAGAGAACTCTGATGATCTTTGGGAACCCTCCCGTCCAGGCCGTGCGGACGACGCCAGTGCGAGGCCTTCTCTGAGCGACAGACACCGCCCCGTCACTCCGAGTGCCCACACCTGCTCCTCCCTCACCTCCCCCGCCTGCTTTCCCCGCCCTTCTTGCCGACCCACGATGACACCCTGACACCCAGCCTGTGCCTTTCTCGCCGGGGTGGTCCTGCCCTCGGCTTCTCCCTTCTAATGAGACTGGAATGTCTCCTAAGGAACTTCCCCGCTGCACTGTTCCTGCTGACGCGCTAAGGGGTAAGGCCTCCTGGCGAGTCTGTCTTTAATCAGCAGATTCTGGAGCTCAAATCTCAGCCCCAGAGGCACAAATCACTCAGCGGAAAATTCCAGACAGCTGCCGGTCACAGAGCAAATGCCCTGGATCGACGGGGGCTGCCTACCTGGAGGAGAGAGACACCATTTCCGAGTTTCTGCAGGGAGCGCGTTCTGGTCTGGCTGTTTGGGGCCAAGAACAGAGTCCCAAGGGAAAGCGCTCATTCATTCCTTCGCTCATTCAACGGCCATTTATGAAGGATCCACATGACGGGTCGACTGATGACTATTCCACGTTGTCAACACACGGGGAGCCTCTGGTTCTGAGTGTGTACTATGTTCTAACTGACTGGTTCCCCCACTGAACTGAGCGCAGGCCAGGCCACAGACCCCGGAACACGCAAGACCTTCCATAAACAGGTCCGTCGGACAAATGCATGCAGCCAAGGACCTGCCCCTTCCCAGGAGACACAGAAACCGAGGGACGGCGTTCCTTCCGAAAGCTCGTCGTCAAGCAGAGAACCACCAAGCCCTTAGCAGGTGCGCGGTGAGCGAGCTCCAGAGCCTGAGACTCAGGGCACTCACTGCTGAAGCTTGGGGGGGGCGAGACCCACCACGGCCCGCCGGTGACGAGAAGGCACAAAGGCCGTGCATCGTGTGCTGGAGGGAGGGGATCAGAGAAGGCTCGTCCCGGGTGCAACGACCCCACCTGGACACCCCCTGAGTCCAGCTAAAGACGGCCCTGTGACTCCGGGCCAGCTACGCCTGCTTTGCACCCGGCCGAGCAGGAAGGGCCTGCGTCTGCGCCCCAGCACCCCACTCTTGGTGGCCGGGCCCAGGGGAAGGTCTTAGCTCCCTCGGGCTCCAGCTTCTTCGCCTGAGAAACAAGGATGAACAGAACACGCCGTGTGGCGGCCGAGGCACAGACCGACCTTGCGTCTAGCAAGCACACCCGCGCCAGAAAGTTCTGGGAAGGTGTCTGCCGTTCGTCCCTGTAAACACGGGGCTCAGGTGGCAAGGCTGAAGAACGACCTCTCGAAGATGCCCACGTTCTCACCCTGTGACGATGTCACCTGTCGCGGCAGAGGGACGACACTGCCGCTGTGACTGAGTTAAAGGCCTCGAGCTGGGAGACGGCCTTGGACTGGGGGGTGGGGGGAGGGCGGGGGCTGCAGCCTCCAGGACCTGGGAGGCGGTTTCGGGGTGGCTTCAGCCCACTGAGGCGGAGAGCGGACTTCCGGCCTCCAGGACTGTAAGCGAAGAGGCCTGTGCTGCTTCCAGCCTCTGAGTTCGTGGTCCCCTGGTACAGCGCAACAGGAAGTGGACCTGGGATGCCACCCTGAGGGAGGCGGTTCCGCAGAACGGTGCCAGCTCGACCGGGCCTCCCGCTCTTGTGGGTGAGTGCGGCGTTGCACAACGGGCAGTGTGCGCCAGCCAGCACGCGGGGCCCGCTCTTCCGGAACCGGCCGGACGTCTTCGAACCGAAGACTGCGTGGTTGCAGTCCACAGCCCCGGCCCCCACGGAAAACTGACCCGAGCCGTGACTCAGAAAGTCCCCGCAGAAATGAGGAAGCAGATGTGGGCTCCTCGTGGTTTCGGACGAAAAGGGCTGCAGCGTGGGGCCAGGGCGGATGGAAAACCCGGCCACCATCTGTGTGGACCCCCAGGTCACGCTTCTGTGCAAGGAGCCGGCCGGGCCGGGCGGGGAGACCCTCTATGTCCTGGCACCCTGGGAGCCCAGGGGGTCCCTCCGTGTTCCTCAGCTGCTACACTCGTCACCTTTCGGCCCAAACCGGGTTTCCCTCGGGCAGCCCTGTCCCCGGCCCCCTGGACTGCTCAGCCGCTTGCAGTGCAGAAACGAAGCCAAAGGCAGCAGTGAAGAAACTGCCCCCCTCCCCAAATGCCTGCAGCGCCACCCCCTCCAGTCCTGCTCAACCCTGGTGACTCCCACGGGTTTTCCCTAAGAGTTTCAGGGTCACTCTGGGAGGGTAATGACTCCGGGATCTAAAATTAAGCAGGCCTGTTCTAACATCCTAAGAATAGCCCCAGTACGCCAGACACATTCGTTCAACTTCTCATTCATCGGGAAAGAATGGCCTTTCCCAGCAGGGCTGAGGCGACACTGTCCAGATGTCAGCCACTCCGTGGAATCACGTGCAGAAACCCTGAGAGATGTCGGTCAGTCTCGGACAAGATGACACCCGCCACCCCCCAGATACCCCAGGCTCTCTGATCAGTGAACGGGGGGTACGAGAAGGTCATTCACAGACAGAAACATTTCAGTGACTGAGGAAATGGCCGGAGATTGCACCAGGCAAACAGTCACCCTCGTCCGTTAAAAAGCCAACCAGCGTCACGACAGCCACCCCGAACAGCTGCTGGCGCTCGGAGGCTGGCTAAGTCTCGGCTCCAGGAAGACACGACATAAAATATCAACTCTGTACTTCTTCACTACTTCTTCCTGATCGTCAGGTTTCATAGTTAAAAAAACGAAAGGCAGGAACCATTTTCTTGGTTTCCAAATAAATAGGCTTTTTACTTAAACTCCTGTACTGGTGGAACTGAGCGTTTTGAAGAATCCCAGTGCTGCCAGCACGTCCTCAACAGGCTTATGACTGTTTATTTCTGAAGCTAACGTGAAGGGGTTACCACCGACGTGAGTGCGAGAGAGAGAGAGAGAGAGATCCCCGGAGCCGAAGAGCCCCCGGCCTCGGCAGGGCGAGGGCGAACCGGGGGCTCCCAAACTCTCACCGACAGCGGCGCCCCGGCTGGGGCTCTCTCGCTCGGAGGCAGCAGGGAGGGCTCAGCGACCCCCACCGCACCCGGAGCCGGAGCAGGTCCAGAATAGCGCTGGGTTTTTCCCTGAGACGCGCGCGGGCTTTACAAGAAATGTTCGGTCCCATTTTAGATGTGGAAAAGATAGGGTGCTTTTCCCGTGAAAAGGGGAAACAGGAAAGGCATAAGTAGCTTGCTTCATTCCTATCTGGAAAATCAAAAAGGGGGAAAAACTGATGAGTCATTCATGCGTGACTTCTTCAAAATGACTTTCTGGATGAACAGAGGCCTGCCTGCCGAATGAACACCCCCCCGCCCCCCACCCCAGCCCTCTGCGTCTGCGGTCCGTGCTGTTGGAAGGTCTATGCTGTGGACAAGACAGTGGACTTGGGTCGCTGCCATGCCCCCGCCCCCGCCATGCCCCGGCATCTCAGCAGACTGGGCCCAGGCCTGGGGACTGTCCCAGCACCTCCAGAGAGCGGGGTGCGCTCAGTGGGGCCGAGAGAAGGCCTGGCCTGGGCAGACAGGTGGCCGCGCGACCCCGGGCTCTGGGTGTGTGCCCTGAGTCATCTCCCCCTGCCTGCCACGCAGAAATACCCCCAGGAGACAGAGGACTTGGGAAAACATAGTCTCGGCAGACACAGGGGAGACCTGCCGGGAGAGTCAGGCGAGCGAGCTGAGGTACGGGGTACCCTGCCCGCTGCTACGGGGTGAATCCTGTCTCCCTCGGACTCGCACGCTGAAGCCCAAACTCGCCGTGCAGCGGTGTCACAAAGCAGGGGCTTGGGGACGTGACCGGGTGTGGAGGAGGCCCTGAGGGTCGGGCCCTTGTGGGACAGGAGCAGAGTCTTCACAAGAAGGGGAGACCCAGAGCTCGCACCCCGGCCCGGGGAGGGCACCGCCGGCCGCTGGCCCTCGGACGGCCAGGCTCGGCCTGAGGGAGACACGTCTGCGCCCAGACGACGGGACTTTGTCAGAGCGGCCGGCACCGTCCCCCGGCTCGGGGGCCAAGCCCGTGCACGCCCGTGCTCCCCGCAGCACCCATGGGGCGGGGGGGGTGTTGCATCGACGCGTGTTCTTTCCGGGGCACCCCCGGCCCCCACGGCTGCACACGGGTTTGCTCTGCACGGTCACACACGCGCTGGGTGAGAGCCGTGCCATCAACACGTCGAGCACGGAATCCGTCTCCTCGATCCCGTGGTGCGTCTCTGACTTGCGGGACAGGCGCTGGGGCCACCCTGGAATGGGCACGCGGGGCGTTCAGAGGCCGGACACTGGGAAGGTGCGGTTTTCAGAGGGCGACGATGCTCAGAAAGGCCGAGTCGGTCCGTGTTCAGGACTCACATCCTCTTCCACACGGAAAATTTTGAAACACGAACGCTGTACTTTTTAAACAGCTTCACAGAGATACAATGTAAACACCATCGTGGTGCTTTACAAAGCTTCGTCTTTATATTGTGATAACAACTGACATTTTTGCTTAAATCATGAGAAATATTGTTTTAACTGAAAAAACATTGTTCGTGAGAACTTAAAAGGCTGCTAGGAAATTCTACATCTCTCAGAAAATTGACTTCTGCTCCGTGCAAACTGTGCTGGCAAAAGGACACTGAATTCCAGCTTAGCGCCTCCTGACTGAAAACTGCATCTCGCCCGGGGTTACACGGTGAACTTGGGCAGAGGCCTGCACCAGAACGCAAAGCAACCGCAAAGGCAGGCCCGCTGCCTCTCTGGGCTCACTGGGCGAGCTTGTTTCTTATTCTGTGTGGGTTTGGCGGCTCCGCTCTGCCTCGCTGCTAACGAACGGCCGGTGGGCAAACCCCCGGGAGAGCGGCGCTGGGATTTCATAGGCTGGACCCTGGGGCGGGGGGGGGGGGGCGGGGGGGTGTGACCCACGGTCAGGGGTCCCGTCTGAAGTCTCTCAGTGCACACGGGCTCGTCACCGCCTGCGCCCTGTTCGATGAAAGAAAGCCGTGTGCTGTGGCCGGTGGCCCGGCGGCTGTGTCCGCGCGTGTGCTTGTGAGCCTGGCCTCACCCTGTCCCTGGCCTCGCAGGGGCTGGGCGCGAGGAGGGAGTCAGAGCGCCAGGAGCCTTGGCTGGGCAGCCGCGGTCACGAGCGTGAGGGCATTTTCTCGGGCAGCCTGGGACTGAATCATTATTTTTCTTTCTTTCCAGCAATGCTCACTTTCTGACCTGGCGGTGGTCCGGGCGATGTCCTAATCTGCTTCTGAGTTCAAGCCCACATCTACCAGAGGGCTCGCTGCGGCTGCTCAAAATCAGGGTTATTGCCCAGGACACACAGGGAAACTTGGAAAATTAATCCTCTCCCACAGTCCAGGGGGTGCCCTGCCCCCCGCCCCCCGCCCCGGCCAGGGTACAACAGACTGCACAGCCCTGCCTTGCTCCCCACACACACGTGCAGCGGAGCGGGGTCTGACTCCACTGGCGGCTTCTAGAGCGCGGTCCCTGAAGGGCCGCACGGAGGGAGGGAATGACCGAGGCTCGGAGGGCGTTGCAGCCACAACGGCTGACAGTCTTCTGAGCGACTTCCGAGTGGGGGTGGGGGTGAGGTGGTTTGATATTTTTATCAATTCAGCCATCCATCATTCATCCATCATCCATCCATCATCTCTATCCACCGAGTATCTACCAGGGGCCAGGCACTGACCGTGCCAGGTGCTGAGCCCAGAAACAACTCCAGCAAGGTTCCTCGAGGAGCTGATAGTCCCCCGGGGACACGTGGCCACTCTGGTGGTGGCACCTGTGGGCGGCGCGCCCAGGCATGGTGAGGAGGGGCAAGTGGGAATGGGGGACGCGCAGCAAAGGTGCACTCTGTCCTCTGCAGAACACCCCAGATACATTTCTAAAGATGTCTTCTCACAGAGTGAAAACCCTCCAGCGGCACAAAGTATCACGGAGAGAATTAGGTTATGTTGTGACAATGTTTCTGCAATAAAGTTCCAGGCATGCCACCTCCCACTAAGAGGAAAACAGAAACTGTTCTTGAAAAGAAATAGCTTTGCTGCATAACCTGAGCCTAAGAAATACTGTTGTAGTTGCAAAGCGGTTTCCATGACCTTTGTCATGGTCTACATGTGTCCCCCCCACCGCCCCTGAATTCACACGTTGAAGTCCTAAGCCCTAGAACCCCAGCGTGTGACAGTATTTGGGGATGGGGCCTTTGAAGTCATTAATGGCTTCGTCAGGGTGGCCGTAACCCTACAGACCTGTGTCCTGGTGAGAAGACGGGCTATAGGCACACAAAGGGACAGTGGGGACACGAGCACAGAGGGGACAGTGTGGAGACACAGCAAGGAAGCGGCCGTCTGCAAGCCCGCGAGAGAGGCTTCAAGGAGAGGCTGGCACCTTGACCTTGGACCCCCGTCTCCTGAGCTGGCAGAAGTGAATTCTGCCCCCCAGGCTGCGGCGCCCCGTCACAGCAGCCCTGGGGTGCTAACTCGGCCTCCCACTGAAGCCCGGGGGTCAATCCAAAACGTGCCCGCCTCGAACCACCACTCCTACCGAACACCCTCACGTGCGGCCCCTGCGGGAGCCCCGGGTCCCACCTGCACTTGCCTTTGAGTTTGCGCGGAAGAGCCGCTGGAAGGAAAGACTGGACAGGGATGGGAGGTTAGCACGCAACCTCCTGAGGCTGATAAAGTAGGAAGTGACTCTACGACAGCGATTAAACTTGCTTTTTCAAATGCCGCATTCTTGGCGATCATTTGGGTGGGGTACTTTTTTCCCTAAACAAAGACCCCAGGAAAACAGAGACCTCTCGAAGGTGCCCATTCCAAGAAGGGACACCATGGAGGGCACGCAAGGGCTGGCGGTCACTGTGGTCACTCCCACGTTCCGAACGCGGCGTGGAGGGCCGGCTGGCCGGCCGCTCACTGGAAAAGTCACAGACATTCGCCCTTGCAGAAAATATCTGTAACAGTTTCTTCCTTGGAAAATAAAGTGACAATCCCTGAACCACATTTCCTAGGATCTTAAAACAATGATGCTGACTTGCTGCTTTCCCTGAAAATTCCATGGGAACAAAAGAGCCAGCCGAGGAGGCAACCTGGCTCCATCGGGCCAGCCAGAGGGGGAGGAGGCCGCCGCTTCGCTCGACCGTTCCCCGGCTGGTCCGGAGCCCGTGTTCTCGCGCTCGGCAAGTCTGAAACGCAGCAAAGCCGAGGTTTCCAGGCTGGGACGGTCTCCGGGCGGACCTTCTTTCTTTAAATCAACCTTAAGGAACTCGCAGACCTCTTAGGCCTTCGTTCACAGAGCCAGCTGAGCTCCCTCGGCCCCTGAAGCCAAAATGCCCTCTTGCCCTTCTGCACTTTCTGAGCCCTTTCCCCGCCCGGCGGAGGGTGAGGTCACAGGTAAAAAACCCGTGAAGACCTAAGAGCCCATTGGCCTGGGGTCCCCACGAGAAGCCTTGGGCGACCAGGAGTCCGAGACTGACCTCACACCAAGAGCGAGCCCAGCAGACGGAGGAGGGGCAGGAGCCGCCAGCCCTTCACGGGGCTTTGGTGGAGGGTGGGCACGCAGCCGTGAGCTCGGAGCGGCGAGTGTGGCTCCAGGAGCAAGGTGGGGGGCCAGAGGGGGCTCATGCCTCGAGCTTATTAGGCTTCCCGCCCCCTGGGCAGTTCCCCAGCACCCCCCCCACCCCGAGGGGGTGTTATCAGATGTCAAGAGACTTGAGGTCAGGGGCACGGAAGGGCTTCAAGTGTCAGCGTCAGGCGGCGGTACCCTTTAGGGTTCGGCTCCTTGCTAACCCTGCCGACACAGTGCACCCTGCGGCCCCGGCCGTGGCACACACGGGCGGCCCTGAGCCCGCGGTCGGGAAGGGCACAGACCCCCTGCGTGGGGTGTGCCTTGTAACCAGGTCCCCAGGTGACTCCCCTCACACTGTCTCAGTCTGGTCGGGCCCCTGGAACAGGGACAGGAGACTGGTGGCGTCTAACAACAGACATGGATTTCGCTCAGTTCTGGAGGCTGGAAGTCCAAGGTCAAGGCCCTGGCAGATTCAGAGCCTGTGAGAACCTGTTTCCAGGCTCACAGGCGGCTGTCTTCTCGCTGTGCCCTCACAGGGTGGATGGACAGGACGAGGGGCCGCTCTGGGGTCTCCCTGATAAGGACACTGATCCCATTCACGAGGCTCCCCCCTCATGACCGAATCCCCCCGCCCCAGAGGCTCCCCCTCCTGATACCCTCGCGCTGGGGTTGGGTTTCAGCACAGGGGTGCGGGGGGGTCACGAGCACTCGGTCTAGGCACACGGCAGGTTGAGAAGCCTGGGCTGGGGTGGGCAAGAAGGAGGAACGCGTGGGTCATTGCCCTGCGAGGGGGCGGGGGCGTCAAGCTGCCCTAGGGTAATTTGCGCCCCAGTCATTCCCTGCGGCTGCGCCCTGGTTGTCAGAAATGGCAAACCGGGTGAACCTGCTTTACAGGATTCTTCCCAAGAAAATGCTTCCCAGGTTGCCAGGGGCACCAGAGTGCGGGGAACTGCTGGCGGTTCACTGGGAGTGTGGGCACACGGAATGATTCCCTCCGATGCGCGGATGAAAAAATACACTCACGCACACCCCCACACACGGAGATGTGTCCCAGGCGGAAACTACCCAGCGCCCGCGGGCTCGTCAAGCCCGACAGACAGGGCGGAGGTGACTTACTGCTCGGTTAACGTGACCGCTTGCGCGGACAACGAAACCGCACACCGACTCCCCTCCAAGTGCAGGGCTGGCGGGGGGTGCGCTCCCAGCCCTTCCCCCGGACGCGATGCCGCAGACCTGGCGGGACGCTGGGGGGCCGCGCGTGTGCTCCCTCACGGACCCTCCCGGTCTCAGGGACCCTTCCCAGAGCCCGGCCCGATGCAGGGAGCCGCGACTCTCCCGCAGGCCCACACGGCCAGAGTCCCCACCCCACCCGGGTGCCACGGCAGGGGGCGCAGATCCCCTGGAGCTGACGGCAGGGGGCGCCGACGACGACGTGAAGGCCCCGGTGCTTTCGCTCCACGGTGCTTCTCAATTCCACCAAACTCACGGCTGGAAGAGAGAGGGAGAGAGAGAGGCTCCGGGGGCTGGGAGCCACAGGCTCCGCGGGACCTCCAGCCACGGGCAGCCACGCCCCTGCTGGCCACGGAACCTTCTTCTGAGTACCTCCTGCCACGCCGCCGTTTGCGGGGCGACTCGCCGCCGCTCCTGCTGCTCTCACCGCGTGACAGGGTTCCGAGGCAGGCCGGTCCACGGAGCGGGCGGGACGACACACAAACCCCAGAGGCCCGGGTGCGGCTGTCACGCCTTGACTCCGGGTCCCAAACGCTCTTCTGCCCTCGAATTCCCAAGGCGGGCCACGGGTCCTCGGCTCTCAGGGACACCCTGCTCCCCAGGACATGAGCCGGGAGCACGGTGCCGGGCGCAGGACCACGGCTCACGGAGTTCGAGTCCAGCCTCAGAGCCCCTGGTGACGCAACAGAGGTGCTGCGAAGCGCAGGCTTCTCGGAGCGAGGGCTCTGGGCTCAGGGGGGGGCCCGGCCGGACGGCACAGGGCGTGGGCGGCCCGTGGCTGCTTCAGTGGGGGGGCTTTGCAGTCCCTAACCACGGGTTGCTTTTTTTTTTTTTTTTTACATCACCAGCGAAAGGAACATGGAGCACTTGAAAATGCTTCCCTCTGCTCCTGCTCGAAGGAGGGTAAATGCTTTCCAACGGTCGTGTTCTCCTGGCAACAGCACCCATTTCGGATCTTCACCTGGGGCTTATGGAAAGAGGGTAACAAGCCGATCCCCCCCTGGTGACTCTTCATAGTCGTACCCTTTCCTTGAGACTTAGACTTATTGTTCCTTTCCTAGCGAGCCTCCTGCTAAGCATGTCTCTGTTTTAAAATGTGAGGCCATTTCGAATCGTGCAATCACTTTCACCTAAAAATCATTCTTCCATTAGACTCATGCAGTTTCTAGAACCCACTAAGGAATATTTTTGGGAAATCTCTCGAACTGGGCTGTGCGTTGGGTGCTGAAGGCCCAGAGAGATGGTGGTCCGAGAGGCCGGGTCAGCCGTGGCTGCTGAAACCACGAGGTTTCGGAAAGCTGGTGGGGAATTGCGTAAGCTGGGCCAGACTGGCCACGCCGGGGCCCGGGAACGAGCCCGTCCGACACGCGGAAGGAGAGACCGCCCCTCGGCACACAGCTGCCGAGGCACCGAGGCACCGAGGCACCGTGGCGGCCAGCAAGAGGACCTCTCGGGCACACGGAGGCAGGACGAGACGCCCTGGTTCCGACCCACCCCCCGGACCTGGAACTCCACCGTGCACAGAGGGAGGGAGGGAGGGAGGAGTGGGGTCACGGGTGCTGGCGGGGTGCCGCCCCTGCCTCCAGACTGGGTGACGGTCTCCCAGACCAACGGCCTGGCGAGCTCAGAACCAAACGACTGTGCCAGGGAACCCAGACGGGGCGACAGAAGAGTCCTGTCAATCAGTGCAGTGGGCGTGTCTCATCCGGTTGGATTCAAATGCACGAGTCACAAAAACGGACCCAGGGAGCCGTGGGGAAAGGTGAGCACTGGATGTGTGTTCGATGTTAAGGGGGTGCTTGCATGTGTCTGTCTCTCAGGAAGGAGTCTTTATCTCCTAGAGAGGCACACAGTTGGAAGGATGTGATACCTGGGGGCGTGTTTAAACCCCCCACCCTGTGCTGTGAGGACGGGGTGGGGGGCGGAGCCCTCCAGGAGCTGACACTCGTGGGGGCTGGTGGTGGGGAGAGGGCGTGGGGTTCAGCAGACTGTCTCTGTGCTTCTGCACGTGTTTGAAAACCCCCACGGTCAAGAGGCGCAGGAGGAAAATGCAGTGAAAAGTCGATGGAGTACTTCAAACGAGGTCCGCACTTCTTGGACGAAGTCTGCATAGACGTGGTATAGGATGGTTTTTAAATAAAGACTGTAACTCACGGCAGCTGAAAATCCATAATTCGATTTTTAACCACCTTTCAGGAGAGCGGGGTCTGATGGAAAACCTCACGCCCCGACCCCGACAAGCACACCACGGAGTCCCTCGGACGTGGGCTGGTCCTGCGGTCACGCGGATACGGTCTGTCGGGAACACATCGGGGACAGGTCGCGCAGGGCTGGGGAGCGGGGGCACCCCCCGGCCGTCGCCGGAGCTTGTGTCTCTCACCGGGTGACAGCCCGTGTCAGGCTGGTCGCGTGACTTCCTGCACGGCTCGCTGCTGCGTCGTGGGGACACTTCCTGTATTGTCCGATCGTGAGGACCGCACGGCAGCGGTCGGTAAAGGTGGCTGGCGACTGTCCTTTCGGCCAGACACGCCCCTCAGCCCCTCCTCCCAGCCACAGCTGTGGAAGCAGGACCCCTCACTCCAGAGCAGCCTCGGGGGTGCGGAGGGCGGGGAGGGGGCGCTCGGCGCGTTTCGGTTTCATCTGTGAAAGACTGGCACAGGTCACGTGACTGCTCCGGTCAGCAGTGACTCAGCGGGGAGGCTAGAAATCAACCCAACCCGGCCCCTCGACATCCCGGCCGGCGTCCGATAACTGGCCGGCACAACGCTCGCCGCTCCATGCCCGCCAGGCGCTACGGAAAAGCGAATGCCATAGCAGGGGGCGTGCGAGCAAGGGTCACGTGGTGCGGTTTTAGGATGTCCAGGCTCTTCTTAAAGACGATGGCCACTAAACCCACTTTCACGTTTAACGCACTCAGGGGAAGAGGCGGAGTCCGTCCTCCCCAGAAGACGACACTCGCAGACTCAGCCTCGGAGAGTGACGATGAGGGAGATGGGGAAGAACGGGTGGCGCCAACTGAAGGCTTGCGTTCCCCCAGGTCCCAAGGCAGGCAGGCCCCTGCGCACCCCCTCGGCCCCTCGGCCCCCGATCCGGGATGGGCCTGGTCCTGCTCTACGGACACGGGACTCAGGCCACCTGCCGGTCACGCCTGACTCCCCCCTGGACGTCTGAGTCAGAAGCGGAATCTGGAGCAAAGCGCCAGTGAAACTGCTCCCAGCCTAACGCAGACTCTTAAATTGGCGAAGAATGATCCCTCCCAGCCGGTGACGGACTGTTGACAAGTCCACGCTGCCAAGGAGGTGCCTCGGGCCCCGCGCCCCTGGTGGGAGGCGTACAGCTCTTCCAGCGCGGCGGACGCTCGACCAGGCTCCGGCCACTCTACGGAGGACGCCACCTTTGAGGGCGCCCGGACGAAGCGAGAGCTGGAGAAAGGCCAAGGTCGGAGGCTTCGGGGAGACGGCAGGCCCCGGGCTCGGGGCTGCTGTGCCCTTGCACGCCCTCCACGCCGCCTCCACGCGGCCCGGCCGAGGCTCGGGGCGACTGTCAGACGGACCCCAACGGTGAGCTGCAGCTGAGCTCCACCCACGGTGCGTTCACGAGGTCCCCCACCTCGGGTGTTGGGGGGGGGCTCCTGCGTGCGCCCTGACACTGTCTTCAGAGGGCACCAGGAAGGCTCGCGTGTCCCTCCCTCCCTCCCTTTGGGGAAACGGTGAGCTCAGATGGCTCGCCCAAGGCCATGCACCAGGTGGCAAGTCGGCACGCAATCCAGGCCGTCCGCGTGCTCCCCAGGGTGGCCGCACCCAAACGCGCCTCCCCGTGAATCCTTAGCACGGGGAGAAAAGGCCCGGCGGGTGCCCGGGCACGCACCCCGGTCTCTGCGATGACTCAGCAAACGCCACTTACTGGTGAGCCATTTTTGGGTCTCGGGCACCAAACCGAGAAAGGAAGGGTGAAGGGCATTGAAACAACCGTCCCCCAAATTCATCTTGTGTTGGAGAAGTCGGGTCCGAGGCATCTTCAAGCACCCTCATGCAAACTCCAAGTCTGCCTAAACGCGTCACAGAGATTGTTCCATTTGTGAGTCTGAGGGGGCCGTTTGGTCTGGAGGTGCAGCTGACGAGGGGCCCGGAGGGCAAGCAGACGGGTGAGGCGGCGGCCCTGGACGGAGCAATGAGAGCGCACGCCTCCTCTCGCGGGATTTCGGCAGAGACCCTCCAATTTGGGGGTCCAACCTGTCCAGCCTCTTGTGTGTCTCAGTTCTGGCTGGGACGCGCTCTGGCACCGCGGTGGTGACCGAGGGAGGGAGGCGGGGTGCGCAGGGACCAGGAAGTCACGCACTCGGGTTGCTCCGCTGATCTCTCAGCATCGCCCGTCGCAGGAAAGGATTTTGCTTCGGTTGGCTGGCGCCCCGCGCACGGCCTGTTACCGCGCTTGCTTTGCCAAATTTCCACCCCACGCCCGCTCACGGGTCCCAACGACTGGACGTTACAACACTGGGCCCGCCGGGCCCACCACAGACCCGCCCACATGATCTCAGATGGCCTCCGCTCACCGCTTGTTGCCTCAGCAGAAGTTTCGTTCCTTTTAAACCCGGAGTCTTCGGTGAGGGCACTGACCCCAACTTCCACGTTGTCAGACCACCAAGGTGGAGGAACTGGGATGAACCTCTCCCCTCGGCCCCTCCCCACCAGGCCGGTGGGCAGCGTCCTGCCTCCCCCCCGAAGACACGGCCTCCGTCCACTCCCCCGGCTCTGTCCCCTCCCGCCTCCTCCACGTCCCTCCCCACCCCCCAGCTACTCCTCCTAGTAAGTCCTGTTATCGCTGTGCCCACGCACACTGCTTCCCTAGTTGGTACAAAGTGGCCAAAATTACGTGTGTCAAGAAAGCGCTCGAAGGTAGAAACTGTACGAGATACAGAACGCCAACGACAAATCCCAGCCCACGTTCACCCACTGGGGTCCCAGAAAGAAGAGAAACGGATGAAGCCAGGCTCAGGGCGAAAGGCGCCGTGTCTCCGGCTGGACAGAGCTCACCCAACGCCAAGGGCCCTGGGCGAGGACCCGGCCCAGCGTTCGGAGCATTGAGCAGGAGGAGAGACGTTCTGAGAGGAACAAGACACCGGTCACCAGCAAAGGCCGGAGGCCCACTGACCAGCCCCACGGGACCGGAGCAAGGAGCTCCCCCCAGCGCTCTAAGGGGGGGCGGTGTTCGCTGCCCCGCCCCGCGCCCAGGTGTGAAGGTGAGATGCCTATGCCTTAAGCTATTTTCCAGAAGACAGTTGACTTTTCGTTGTCTCCTTGGGGAGGGGGAGAAGTTCATGCGACTGCCGCCCAGCAGAACGAAAGCCGAAGCCGCCCAAGAGCACGATGCAGGCTCCCAGACACCCTGGGTGCCCCCTGGGCGGGGGGCGGGGGGCGGGGAGTGAGGGGAAGCCCCCAGGGAGGGTGGACCTCAGTCTTGGAAGAGTCCCTGCCCCGCGGGAAGGCGAAGGACAGAAGGTCTGCCGTCAATGGGAAGATGCGAGAACTCGGGTCTGCGACAAAGCGTGACAAGGGACACAATGAGAGCTCTCGGAAAATTCAAGGAAGTCGGGTCCGAACACAAAGGAAGGCATCGCACGCCATGATTTAAGCTGAGCGTTTTCCGAGCGGATCGAGAGTGCCCATTTGGCTGCCAGGCCAAACACGCTCCCTCAAGTACCTCCTGGGATGTGGGGCGGCGCCTCCTCCGGAGGGAGCGCGGCTCAGCACCGTGGGGACGTCCTGGCCGTCTCGCCCGGAGGACAGCCAGCGAGGAGGTGTTAATTCGGACATGGCGAAGAGGAGGATGTTTGCTACAGAAATAGATTTCACATTGTCCCGGACCCTTACGCTAGCTTTGCTTTACAGGAAACAGAATAAAATGAATTACTCAGGAGTCCTAAAATAGACCCGCCTCTCATTTCCCTGGAGCGCATTCTCTGAAACGGCGGCAGTGCTGGCGAGGTCCCCGGGGCTCCAGGGACGAGGTCGGCGGGTCCAGGCCATGAGCTCGCGCTGCATCGGGGCTGCTGACTCCCCGTGTTGGACCCCGAGCAGAATGTCTGTTGTTCCTTCTTAAAGTGCCGTCTCCTCTCGCAGCTCCCGCCTGTCTCCCAGCGCTGGCGGGAGAACTCGTGTGGAATTTGCTCTCGGTGTGTCTGTACGGCCGACGCCGGGTGTCGGGAGCGAGGGGGGAACGGCACCTTTGGCATCACGCTCTGACCTGGGCGTCTTCACGGCAACTGCCTCCCCGCTCACCGCCCGAGTACCCAGACGATGATTCCGGGGAGGAGGGAGAGGCCTCACTCATGTCGCTGTCCCAGGGGAGGCCAGGCCAGCTTTGGCACGTCAAGAGCTGTCTTATTTGTCCCCTCGAGTGCTGGCACCGGAGGCCGGTCTGCACAGCTTCCTTTGGCTGAACGTGCCGGCATCCGGGCCCGGGAGGGAGCAGGGTCGGCACGGATGGAAAGAATGACAGCGTGTCCTTCCCTCTTCCCGGGGCTCCGGCTGACATGGAAACCGGCCGGCCTGCGCGGCCGTGGAAAGTATGAATCCGCTGCTGCCCGGGGCTGAACGCCTGCAGAATAACCGGATCAGGGGCCCGTCCGGACGTCACCGCGGCTGCCTCGGCAAGGCCATCGCCCCGTCCCGCGCTGCGCGAGGGCGGCCGGGATCGTGCGCTGCCCCCTGGCGCGGCCGGACACAGAGCCTGCAAAGGCCGGTGCCCTCCAGGCTTCGAGAACGAGGCTGGGAGGTGGCGTGGGTGTGCTCTCCACCCGCCAAGCGCCCAGCAGGGCTCTGGGCGCTTTCCCTGGGCCGCGCAGCTGGGCGAGACCCCATCGTGACCCCGAGGAGCGTGCGGTCTTCGTCCCACTCTGGGGACGCAGGTCTCCGAGACCCCGAGGTGGCCCAGAACAGGGATGCGAACCCCGGGCCCTGCGTGTGTCTAAAACCTGAGACCTGCCAGCCGTCCCCCCACCTGTGTCCCCGTCGCATGTGAGGGAAAGCAGGTCAAGTCAGGGAAGAAAGCTCAGGAGGCAAGGGGATGGCGAGGAGGAGGGAGGGGACGGTTTTAAGCTAAAACCGCGAACGTGTCCTTTGGAAAAGCAGTAGGTGACGGACCTGAGAAACTGAAGCACTGAGCGGTGAGTCGGGGGCTCCAGGCCCTTCGGAGAGGGGCCCGGCCAGCCCGGAGATGTCTCCGTCTCCACGGGAACGGCCTTCAAGCTGGAAAGTCGGAAGGGCTTCCTCAGACCGTTTTCCAAGTGTCTTAGAACTGAGAGCCACCTGATCCGGCCCCGTGGCCGGCTTGAGGCCCCGCCTTTCGGCTGGTGCTGGGAAGCCAGCTCGGGCAGAGCTGGGAGGGCTTGGAGGAGGGGCGCAGCCCCCAAACAGCAAGACTGACCGAGTACAACGTACAACCGCTGTCGCTCCTTGAAGATCTCCGCTCTGAGGAAGTGTCCTTCACACCTCCTCCCTCACCTGAGAAGTTTCCCGAAGTGGAAGGAGAGGAGTCCGAGAGAGAGGCAGAGAAGGAGGCAGAGGCAGGCGCTTCCGGCCCCGGGGCTCCCTCGGACCCGGACCTCGGAGGGCAAGACGCCCCAAAGCAAAGGGTCATTTCCAAGCGTCAGCACGACTCCGAAGGAACAGGTCACGGAAATGAAAACCTCTGCTGCTTCCGGGCCTAGAACGTATCGCACGCAGTCAGGACACCTCGAATGACAGTTTCCATAGTGTATCAAAGGAAAAACTCAAAAAAAGTGAGGAGATTGGGAAGGGGCCTCTGTGCCCCCCGGTGTCACGGAGAGGGGCGGCGAGGAGGGAGTCCCCCACGGGCTCCGCTGCCCCGTGGCCTCCAGCTCAGAAGGTGCTACCAGAGGGCCGGCCAGCGGGCAGCTCCCTTTCATCTCATCATCACCTGGGCTGGATGCGGGGCGGAGAAGGGGCCCAGGGGCTGCCAGGCGGGGGTCGGTGCCATTCGGAGAGTGCGATGTCGTGATTTACAGTAAGAAGTGCGTGCTCTTCACCCTGTGCTTGGCACAGAGCTCCAACACCCCTTGAACTTCCTAAGTGATGAGCACATGAAGGTGTCTCTTGTTAGGTTAATGAGGTGACTTTTGACGCCAGGGGACTTTTGGTCCCCCCCCCAGACCCCTAGGGAAAGGAGGGGGGTCAGAAGTCGGACCAACAGCCAACGGCCGACGATGTGATCAGCTGTGCCCTTGCATCCACCACATACGAAGCCTCCACGACACCCCAAAAGGACAGGGCTCAGAAGCTCCTGGCGCAGTGAGCACGTGGAGATCTGGGGAGAGGGGCGTGTTCAGAGTGTGGAGCCCCTTGTCCCCGCCCCCCTGCGCTGGGCCCCACGCATCTCCTCCATTGGGCTGCTCCTGAGTTACGTCCTTTGTAATGACTTGCAGGTTTAGCAAGGAAAGTGCCTCTCTATGAGTTCTGTGAGCTGCTCTAGCAAATCAGTCGAACCCAGGGAGAGGGTCACTGGGCCTGCCGGGTTGTCAGATGCCCAGGTGACCGCCTGGACTTGCACCTGGCATCGGGATGGTGTGGGAGGCAGTCTCGTGGGCCTGAGCCCCACCTGTGGGATCTGATGCTGTCTGTCTCCAGGCAGACAGTGTCAGGATGGAGCTGAATTGAAGGATGGCCGCTGGTGTCCGAGAACTGATGGTGTGGGCAACACGCCCCCCAAATACACTAACGCTGGGACTGGGCTCAGAGCCAGTAGGGTCAAGGAGGGAACAACCCGATGCTTGTTTCAGGGACGACGGTGCTAACAAATCCCTTCGCGTACTCCTTCCCCCAGTTGTACTGAGGTGTGATTGACAAACAGGAAGTTTACGTATTTAAGGCGTACGACGCAACGAATTGCACGCGCATGCATTGTGAGCCGATCACTGCAACTGGTTGACAGACCGGTCACCCTGCATGGCCAGCCCCTTGCCGGTGTGTGCGAGAATGCTTGGATCCAGTCTCTCGGCGAACTCCAAGTGCACCGCGCGGTGCTGCCAACCACGGCAGCGAGCCGTGCGCCGTACGGGGCCCCAGAACCGACTCATCTGTAACCGGAAGTCCACGCCCTCTGACCCGCATTTCCCCACCTTGCTGCCCCCACCCCCGCCCAGCCCCTGGTGACCACCATTCCGCTCTTGTTTCTGCCACAGCTAAAATGACCCTGATGGCGTTATGCGCTGATGGGCCCCTTACTGTGCAAGCTGCCGTCCTAACCCTGGTACCTCAGAACGCGACCGTGTTTGGAGCGGGGCCTTCAAAGAGCCCATCACCTAGAAAGAGGCCCTTCGGGTGGGCCCTCTCCAATCCGACCGGTGTCGTCCGACGAAGAGGAGATGAGGGCGCAGAACCGGACCTCAGACGCGCACACAAAGGACAGTCACACGAGGACACAGCATGGAGGCGGCCGTCTGCAAGCCAAGGACAGAGGCCACAGGAGAAACCAGACCTACTGGCACCGTGACCTTGGGCGGCAGCCTTCAGAGCAGTGAGAAAACAACGTGTGCCTTTCAGCCGCCCCAGCAGCCTCCGCTGGGCTTTCGATCTCCATCGGCTGATCACCTTCGCCCGAGTCTGCGGAGGTCCCAGGCCCAGACCAGCTGCGGCAGAGGTCGGCCGGCCAGCCATTAAATAAACAACGGCCCCGTCCCTAGCCGAGCACATTCGTTCGGGCAGCCAGGTCTCACCGGGAGCTGCCTCTCCGCCCCCGGGGCCCCAGGACGATTTGCTCCAAAGCTGCGGCTGACCAGCTGGTGGCTCTGGTCCGAGACCGGAGGACAGGGGAAGCCAGAGACAGCTGGCGAGAGCCACCTGGGTGTCGTGGGTGCTGACAGTCGTCACGCAACAGGCTGCTGACTTTGACCTTTTGCCCATATTCTGCAGGCAGAGAAATCTCCTACCTTCCTTCAGGTAATCTCCGTTAACATCCCTCAGGAGACAGTCACAATCCAAACTGAAATCAGAGACTCGGTGAGCTGGAAAGAGCTGAAGCGTCTCATTCAGAACGAACTTATCAGAGCAAAATTGCAAGGATAAAACAGGCCTTCCAACACCGGAGTATTTCTCTTTCTGAATGTTTCTACCAAATCTAAGAAAGCGGACACCGCCATGGTTAAAAAAGCTGTCCTCTGTAAAAATAAATCTTCATAATTATAGTTTGTTCTGTGAGTCAGTCCTCCTCTTACTGAGAGCAGTGGAAAAATCACATCCCCTACAAAATGAAACGTAATCCTGTTGATAGTAACACCTATTAAGGTTTCCGTCAAATTGCAAGGTGAGAAGCTGTAACTACGGACGGGCGGGGAATTCAATTCACAAAGGATGCTCGGACATCAGTCCACGGGAGGCAAAGACCAAGGAGCCAGCACTCGCTCTTAACTCAGCGTCACGCGCTCACAAAGAAAAGACCACTCTCAGGCCAGGCCTGCCGCGCCGCTGCGGAGGCCTGTGCCCGCACACCCGCTGACGGAGGCTTTCTGAAAATAAGCCTGGACGTTGTCTGAGTCTCCCTTTCACCACTACGCTCATGCAGGCCTCACGAATCCAAACGACAGAGCGACCCCTCGTGTGGCCCCAGGGACGAAGGCAACGATCGTCCGTTCCTGCGGAGACAGGCCGGGGCGCGCATTTTATCAACACCGCTTCTGTCTGCGGAAAGGACACGGTGTCAAGTTTTTATATAAAACTGTGGACTTTGATTCTGATCAAGGTTGAAAGTAATTTATAAGTTATTTTTGTTTACAAGGAATGTTTTCTGTTTCTAGGAAAATTAGTAACAATTTCCAAAAAAGTTTAGGAATTTCTAAAGAATTTATGTATGATTTCGACTTCACCCTTTTCACTCATCTTGGTGATTCTCACATTAACAGCTCTAGGTCTTTAGGGACAGAAAGATAGATAGAAATTTATAGGCATTTCCAGAATAATGCATGAACCACGGAGGCAGCATGTGCTAAGATATTATTTCTCCTTTACAGTTTCTACTACTCCTTAATAAGTCCAGGTGGCATGCCGAAATCTCTAGAATAACCACTCGCAGGAAAGGCTCCTATAGCAAACAAGTTAGTAGAGTGAACCAATGAAATAATAAAAAGATAATAACCGCTTCAAAAGAAGTCAACAAAGAAAACTATAAAATAAGTGGAACAAACGGGAAACAAATAGTTAAGGGGACAGAAAGAAGAAGAATGGAAAATTTATACCGTGTAAATACTGATCAGAAGAAACCTGATGTAGCTGTCGCATATCAAGCCAATAGACTCCAGACACTGTCACAGCCTGTGGCACCTGCCGCTGCCCTCTTGCAGACCACGGGGCTCAGCCACGGCCCTCGGGGCGGGGAGGGGTCAGCTGGTGCCGGTGTGCTCCGTGCCACTCACCCGCACGTCACGCTCCGTCTGCTCGCTCGCTCACTCGCTCAGGCCTCTGCAGGACTCCCCGCCTCCATCAAGTGCAGGAAGTCACTGCCCCCCAAGACACAACCTCTCTCCACCCAGGCTCACCTTACGCCGCACTCTCAGGCCGGCTCACCGTGCTGAGGACAGGTTGGTATCCTGAGCTTGGTCTAAGTAACTAAAACTTTCTAAATGTAGAGGTTACGTAGTATCCTGTGGTCCGTTAATAGTACCTCCCGATACACACAAAGGACTAAATGAGTATTCGACAAAACAGAGCACAACAGGATGGGGTGTGAGGCCCCCGTGACTGAAGAAACACACGGACTCAGAACCGATGTAAACAGCGAAACCCGCCCTCGAACGCCGTGCCGGGTGGAGCCGCTGGTGGCGCCTCCAGACAGAGGGACTCGGGGACGCCTGACCCTGGGTCGCTGTCCACACGCCTGCCTGTGTGGGCAGGCCGGTGCCTGAGCCGCAGCCCAGCGCGCACTTCTGACCGGAGGTCTGCTTTTGGGGGGTGCACGGGAGGGGTACAGACTGCAGGCCCAGCCGGGGGGCGGGGGTCTCCACCACCGCCTGCTATCTGCCCCTCGGGTGGGTTGCGGGGAAGGAGCCGAGATCTACGGGAATGCGCTGGAACCCCAGCGCCGGCCCGGAACACTGCCACTGCGTGGCCCCGAGCAGCAGGTGATTCTGGAGTCACTCGAGGACGGGGGCTCCGGCAGAGCGCACCGACCACCGCACAGGGGTGGGGCCCTCCCCGCCCGCACACACAGCGAGTCACCCACACGGCAAACCCAGCACCTGAGGCCAGCTCAGGGAATCCCCCTTACCTGTGAAATGCAGGGTTTTCTTCCTGTGCGTTCTCTCCGCGTATAATCTGAATCCTGGTCCACGTGAACTGCCACAAATGCAAGCAGCCTCGGCGGGGGACGCACACACGGGTACGCAGGCGCGGCCGAGTGGGAGGGTCGTTCCTGAGACCCACCTGATTCCAGCTTAACGGAAGGGGACTGGCGACCCGGGGGCAGGGACGGGTCCATTCAGGGAGGGGGCCTGAGTGGGTGGGGTGGGGATCTCTCTGCTGTAACATTGCATCCACAAACTCCTCTTTCTAACAGCTCCCTGTGGCACACGGTGTGACCCTCGCTTCTGAAAAAGCACTTTCTGGCTTTGATCCCTGAAATTGGCAGCCACCAGGCTCCCCAGCAGAACAGACGCGACGCTACCGCCCCCTGGTGGCGGGCGAGCACTGGTGCCCGGAAGAGCGTCAGACCTGCTGGCGGGGACAGGGAACAGGAAGGTCCCTGCCCTGCAGGAGCCCCTGGGCATGCAGCCCCGAACAGCGGCGGCGCTGGGGACAGTTCTGCCTGTGCTCGCCGGCCTGACTCTGGATGTCCTCACTACCTGCAGGCTCTGGTCATCTGGACGGCGGGGCTGCAGGGAAGGCATCATTTCGCAGACAGGTAAACTAGCCCCTCAGTAGCGGTGGGCGTGGGGAGGGACCTGCGAGCCTGGCGCCCCTGGTCTGGAATCCCGAATCCCTGGTGAGCCCGGCGGGGGGCGGGGGGGGAGGGACCCCCGAGGTGAGGGAGGATGACCGGCCTCTCCAGCCCCAGGCCGAGGCCGCCTCGAAGACGTGCAAGGCTCCGGCAGAGCGCCGCCCTGCAGGCCCAGGGACAGCCTGGCGTGAGACGCCCAGGTGCCAGCGCCCTGCGGGCTGACTGGTCTTGTGGAGGGAGAGAAGCAACAGGGCGCCTGTCTTAGAAGGTCGTAAGAAGGTCAAATAAAACGGTGCACGAGACCTATCTGGCACGAGTGGTAAGTGAGCTAATCGCACCATAGTTCCTTGCACAGCTTATCGTCCACACCGGGACGCACCGTCGCCACCCTGCCAATGACGAACAGCCGCGAGGGGAGCTGGGCTCTACCCCTGGCAGAGGGCGAGGTCGCAGACTCGCCGGGGGGGGGGGGCCGGAGGGGCCCCGCCCGCACCGTCCACACACCCTCCCACGGCCCATCGGGGAGCCAGCGTCGGCGCCAGGCTCGCCTCCTCTCCAGCTGTCACCGCACACAGGCCGCCCTCCCACGGAGCAACGCAGGGCAAGATGGGAGTGGGGCGCACGCAGGAAACCCGAGGGTGCCACCCAGAAACGCCCCTCGGACATGGGGGTCACTGCGGGCTGAAGCTGGTGAAGCGGCCGCTCAGGCAGGAAAGCTCCCTGTCCTGCCACCACCCCCCGGGTACAGGCCATCGGCCCCCCTCCGGCCGGGGGTGACTCCGGACCCTTGGCCCGGGACCCTTCGGACAGTGGCCTGCGTTTGTCCGACCCCCCAGAGGCCGCTGCCCTGATCCTGTCCTGTCCTCCCCCCACACGTTTGCTCTCCTCTGCTTTTTTAAAATACTTTTTCCTTCATTTGAATCATATCCATTTTTCAGTTACATAACATCAAATATATGAACAATAAAATGGCAATAAATGCATGTCAGTGATTGAGTCTAGAAAACAAAATGAACGGACAAGCAGAGCAGACAGACTCACGGACACAGGGAACAGACGGCCGGCGGCCACAGGGGGGCGCCGGGGGGCTGCTGACAGAGACGCAAGGACCAAGCAGCAGGGCCTGGCAGCCACCGGACAGTCGTGGGGACGTCCTGCACGCCACGGGACCGGAGTCGGGGACGGGACGCTGCGATGCCCGTGCGCACGGGGCTGGTGGGGATGAGACTCACTGCTCCTCACTGCGCTCCGTTTCGCGGAGGCTTTTCCCAGGTGGTGCGTGCGCCCTCCTACCTGTTTTTCTCTCCTGAACCCCATCTTTCTGCTAAAGCGCCGGTGGCCGCGGCACACGAGGAGGGTCCGGTCCAGCGCCCCCTGCAGGGGGAGGGTGGGGAAGGCCGCAGGGAGGAGGGCTGAGGCCGCCCCAGGAAATCCTCTTCCTGAGCAAATTCCTCCTTGGTGGAAAGTCTGATGTATGGTGTCACCGCTGGGGGGGCGGGGCGATGGGGTGGGCTCAGGTACCGGCCAACGGCCCGCGAGGACCACGCAGGGCCCGCCCAGCTCCCGCACTCATTTGCAGAGGGCGCACCCGGGGTCCGGGAAGGGTCCCGACTTGGCTGAGGACATGTGGTTTCCTGTGCCTCTATGATGATGCTCTGTGTTTACACTCACATAACGCACACAGTGAAGGAAATCAATTCTGTCTGTCAGCCCCGGGGTCTGCCTGCGGCTGGCCCCTCACACTGACCTGGCCATGACCTCGCCAAGCACTCTCTCTCGCCGCTCTGTGCTAGGGTGTACATGAGGTGTGAGTGACGGGACCAGCTCTTCCCGGCTGCGTGACGGGGACAGGTGGCTTGGCCCGCCCCAGCCTCAGTGTCCACACCTGTGGACTGGGGGTGATAACGGCACCTTTTTCACAGAGTTCTTGTAAAAAGATGAAATGATACATGTTACAGGTCAAGCACATAAACAGGAACCGATTCATTATCTTTAAAATAAAGCAGAAAGTTTGACAGAAATCATAAAGAGGATAAAGTAAAACAAGATATTATGTGCGCAAAATAATAATAATAGATCCATAATTAGCTACCTGAATTAGGTAACACTTTTCTCTTCTATTTTGGAAATCAGGCCAACCTCAAATACCTCTTTCTATGGTGTTAAGATTACACGGGGGAAATTCAGGCAGCAGCTGCCAAAACCAGTAACGGAAGGAAAAGTACTGGCCCTTCCCGCAGGGAAAAAGGTTCAGTTCCACCCCCACCCCGCCCACTCTTCTTCAAAACCTAGCAGCTAGCACCTCTCGAGACGCTGAAAACTTAATAACCTCCCTATAATCTTATCGATGAGGTATTTTCTGTTTAGAGGCTCACACTGTATTCTCTTATAGAGCCGGAGCCAGAAACAAAATCAGAGTAGAAAATGCCTTAATAAATATTCTGAACAGTAACTGCTCCACAGAAGTCAAAAAAGTCTGCGAGGACGAAAAGGTACTAAGAGGCGGCTGCTGTGGCTGGCGGCCGGGTCCCCGGGGGTCTGCAGCTCCAGCACGCCCCCCTCCCCCCCACGCTGCAAGCCTCGCTCCCCGAGGGCGAGCCCGCCCGCTGCCTTGCAGTGAGAGCCCAGAACACGGCAGGGTGGCGGCCGCTCTCACTAGGAGCCCAGGCCACAGACCGGGGGCCCGCCCCTCCCTCTCTCGCCTGCTCTGACCGCAGCCAGCTCCCCAGGGAGAGGCCCACCAGGCAGGGACTGAGGGAGGCCTCCCCCCACCAGCCCCCAGGGAGCGAGTCCCCAGTCCAACACCCCCTCGGAAACCCGGTCCTGCCCGCCACACTCCCATGGCCCGGCCTTCGGGGGAGACCGTGGCTGAGCCTTGCTTGCTTGCTTGCAGATTCGGGGGCAGGGGCACCCACTCGGCCACGCCTGGGTCCCCGGCCCCCGGAAACTGAGACGGCAAATGCTTCGGGCCTTGGCCCTCCCTCCGGGTTCCGAGCGAGTCTGCCACACAGCAGAGGAGAAAGGCTGTGTGGACGGGTGCCATGGCTCACTGCTCCCTCGTCCCTGTGACAGGTATGCCACACGCACCCTCAGATGCAAGTCCTCCTGGCACCCACTCTGCAGGCGGGGAGACCGAGGTTCGGGTAGGGGAGCGGACCCGCGCCCCTGGCCGTCTGGCCGCACAGCCTCGGCGCACGCGAGAGGGGAGGCGTTTCCACGGCAGGGAGGCGGCCGCCCCGCCGTCCCCTTGGGGTCGAGCGACTCGACATTTTCCGGATGCTGCGCTTCGGGGACGGGTCTGCTGCGCCCAGGAAGGGCGGAAGGGCTGCGTCCACTCCCCGCTGCCCGGAGAACACAGCGGGGTCACCTGCACCTCCCCGAGGGCCAGCCCCCCGGCTCCCGTGGCCACGGGCACTCACGCGCAGGACATTCCCCGCCCCCCGCACGGCTGCACCCCACTCCCAGCGCCCAGCACCCCCCCCACCGCCCCTGCAGGGAGACCTGCCAACGGAGAGCGGGTCCTGAGTGGAGTGTCCCCTCCTTCTAAGACGTACGACCTCCGGAGCATCCCGAACGAGCTCAGCCGTGCTGCGCGGGTCTCGGACCTCCCGCTCAAGGAGGTTTAAGGGGGACTTCTGCGCGTGACTGAGCCCGGAAACTGCGCGCCCCGGACACCCGGCTGAACGGGAAACCGGGCGGGAAACGCCTGGACGTGACTCGGAATCGGAACCGGAACCGCCCGTTCCTGTGTTCCTGTGGGAGGCCGCCTGGCAACTCGCCGCCGAGGACGGGGGTGAGGGGGACCCGCCGGGCCAGCCCACCCACCCCGCGAGCAGACGCTGCGCGCCGGCATTGCCCCGGGATCCGCCGGCCGTTTCCATCATCCAGTCGCTGTCGTGAGGCTGGGACGGGCCGCAGCGGGAGAGGGAGGGCTGTCACCAAGGCCCAGGGCGGCGGCCCCACATTAAAGAAAAGGCTCTTCTCTGGGGTGTCGCCCGCCCACAGGCTCGAGATCTGGGGCCAACTGCCAGTCATCCGGCCGCCGGCACGAGGGCGAACGCCACTCAGGAGCTGGGGGGATGGGGGGCGGGAGCATGACCCCCGCTGCAAAAGGGGACACGCAGGTGCAGACCTGGCCGACAGCGGAGCTCAGCGACCACCTGTTCCATAACCTTATCACCACGGCACGACGGGCCTGGTCAGGCAACGTCCCTGGTGGCTGGGACGATGGTCCTCCACGTGATCCCCACTTCGCATCTCCTGGGGAGCCCTCCCGGGGGCCCCCAGTCCCTGAGACTGGGCATGGTCTGCGGTGGCCAGGGCACAGGGGTCTTCAGACCACCCAGGGGGTCTCCGCTGATGGGAAGAGTGTAAGGACATCCCTCGGACTCCTTCTGTGCCTGTTGGAGATGCCCCGTCATTTGAAGACATCAGGGGGGGTCACAGGTCTGACATGGGCGCCTGTTTCAAGAAAGGAGAGTTTATTCTCTAGAAGAGTAAACTTTTCTATGGTTCGCATTTTCCGACTTAGCCTTCAGGCAGAGCTCTGCCAGTTAAAAATGTGCATTGGTGTTGCAGACAACAGAAAAAGTGGTATTCATTCCATTGCTGTGGGGGGCTACGCTTACTGCCTGAAACCGACAGAACATTATCTGAGAGCCTGGACCTCAGGTTAGCTTGGCAACGACTGAATAAACTCTTACTCTGGGGCACCAAGGAGCCCCTGCCCGGAACACGGGGCGTTTCCGGTTCGAGGCCGTGCTTTGCTTTCTCGGCGCAGAGGAAAATCACTCCCAGCGTAGGACAGCGATGCGCATGCTGAGTGAGCATTTACACCGAGGTTCTCCTTCGTTCGGGATGTGTGGCTCTCTCTACTTGGAATTAAACACACTCATTAAAAACTATTCACCATGAACCACTGCCCAGCTGACAGGAACAAATGCCCCAGATCAGAGGCCCACGGGTGCAGTGAGAACGCCGCCTCTGAGGCCAACTCCTGCGGGGGGAGGGGGGCAGGGCTCAGGCCCGTTTTCTCCACCCCTGTCAGACTGAGGCGGCAGAATACCGGGAACCAGCGGCGGGGAGTGTGACACGGCCTTTTCCTTCACCCCACCCGCCATAATCTGGGCGTCTGGCTGCCCCCAACTTCATAGGTAAATACCCTAACCGCCGAGGATGATGGTATTAGCTGGGGGCTTTGAGCGGGACTACTCGGGTCAGGGAGCTGGAGCCCTCAAGATGGGGTTAGTGCCCTGATGAAAGAGACTCCCCCCCCCCCCAGAGCCCTTTGTCCCTGCCCCTGGTGAGGACACGGTGAGAAGTGAGGAGTCTGCATGGGGTGGGGACAAAGCCGGCACGCGACCACGCCGGCCTCAGGGCTGCGAGACATGCCTTCTGCTGCGGTATTTTGTTGCAGGAGCCCCGACGGGCTCGGACGCCCACCCACGGGAGGGGACGGCCAGACCACCAGCAGGGCCTCCCGTCCGCCCTGCGGGTCAGTGAGGCTCAGACACCGCCCCCTGGGGGCAGAATCGCATTGTCACCACACGCCCAAGCGTGGGACCAGAGGCGTGGCCTCCACCACAGTGAGGCTGTGGACTGAAGCCTGGGAAGCCACTCGGTCCCGCCCGGCGGACTGGCCAGCTCTCTCTTCCCCGGACGGCTCGCGGCGATTTCTGCAGAGCTGTCTGCCCTCGGGGACGGACCCCTCAGTCCAGTGGGGTCTGGTGTCTGCACCCACCATTGGACACGTCACAGGACAGTGCGGACGAGCCCCTGACACTCAAAGGGCCCTGCTGCACCCTGAGGCTCCAGACCCTCCGCAGGGAGAGGACAGGCTCCGATGGGCCTTCTGTCCTTTGCTGCGCCCCCCACGTCGCCACCAGAGTCCAAACCGCACTGGAGCTCCCTTGGCCGCAGCCGCAGCCGCAGCCTCTCGTTGGCCAGTCTCCTGGCTTCCTCTCTGCCACCCCCACCCCTCCCTGGAAGACATTCTCCAGCCTGTTTGTCTGGCAGCATAATGTCCGAATGCCTCCAAGGCCGCTAAGGCCCTCGGGGTCCTGGCTGCAGCCAGCCTCAGGGGCCACCGCCCACCCCACCTTGCACTCAAAACCCCACTCGGCCACACAGGCCCCTTCCTGTCCCCCAAACGCATACGGTTCACCCCTGCACTGGAGGTTCCTGCTACGCGCTCTGCCTGGACGCCAGCCACACGAGTCCACGTGGAGAGCTTCCTCCACTGGCCGAGTCCCAACTGTGTGGAGGCCTCTGAGGCCGCTCCGTCTCGAGGGGCTGATGGCGACCCTCAGCAAGCCCTCTTCCCCTGCACTGTCCCCCGAGGCATTCGTTACCGGCTGCACCCACTGTGGGCCCTGAGAGGCCAGCCCACTTGTGCCCTGAACTGCGGGCCTCCTGGTTCAGAGAGCTGGGGATAAGTCGGGGTGTCCCTCCCTACTCAGCTTCTCAATGCCACCCAGGGACACGTGGGGGTGTCCCTCCCTGCTCGGCTTCTCAGTGCCACCCAGGGACACGTGGGGGTGTCCCTCCCTGCTCGGCTTCTCAGTGCCACCCAGGGACACGTGGGGGTGTCCCTCCCTGCTCGGCTTCTCAGTGCCACCCAGGGACACGTGGGGGTGTCCCTCCCTGCTCGGCTTCTCAGTGCCACCCAGGGACACGTGGGGGTGTCCCTCCCTGCTCGGCTTCTCAGTGCCACCCAGGGACACGTGGGGGTGTCCCTCCCTGCTCGGCTTCTCAGTGCTACCCAGGGACATGTGGGGGTGTCCCTCCCTGCTCGGCTTCTCAGTGCCACCCAGGGACACGTGGGGGTGTCTCCCCCGGTTCAGCATCTCAGGGCTATACTTTCACATCTCAGCTCCTGCCAGGCAGCTCCTCTCCTGGGGTTCCAGCAACACCCCCTATTGACTCCCTGAGTCGTGCCCGCCAGAACCAGCTCCTAATTAAAACCTCCTGAACCCCCACAGGGTCCCTACTCCGAGGCCTGCCTGACACCATCCCGCCCTGCCCCCTCCTTGGTCACTGTCCATCACACTGTCCTGCTCTGTTTTCTCCACCGCACTCGCCACTCGGACAGAACGGGGTTCACGTACTTCTTCCTGGTGTCTCTGCCCCCCCCCCACCCTGCCCCAGAACATACGTAGGAAGCTCAGCGTGCTCACGGCTCTACCCACTGGGCCTAAAACAGAGCCTGGGGCATAGGGGCACTGAATAAACAGCGGGGGAGTAAACGACCCAATGCGTGCTGAATACCAGCCCGCTGCCGGCTCCACCCACCTCCTCCCCGGCAAGGACTCCCCGCCATCTCACACAAAACGGCAGTCTCCTCTCCCAGACCTCCCCGCTCTGCCCCCACCTCCGACACATTTGATATTTATTCATTTACGTGTTTCCCCAACAAAAACATCAGCCCTGAAGACGGGAACACTGTCGAACTGCCGCTGTGCCCTGGAGCCCAGAACGGTGCCTGGCCCAGGGCTCCGCCTCCACGCGCATCTGCTAAAACGAGCAGCCGGCAAAGTGGGCAAAATTTCACACGCGGCCATCCAGGGTTGTGCGCAGCCCTTCCTGGAAAGAATGTGATTGGTGCCTTGCTTGACACCCCAGCAAACAGTGCCCTCCTACAAGACCTGACCTTGCTCCCCTAGCGGCATCGTGGGGACCCCCAAGAAAGACTGCAAAGGCTGCTAGACGCAGGCCCAGGGAGAGAGAAGGTTTAAGAGTGAGTAAGACCCTGCGTTTGTAACAATTGTTGCTTGGGAATGTGTACCGGAAGCTTACCTATGGGGGTCCTTCCTGAAAGTACACGGCGTATAAACGATACATTTACATTAAGTTCATTCTCTGGTCCACTGAGGCCCCTGGTGGCACCGAGAGCATGCGGACCGAGCCCGGCCAGGGAGGCTGGCTCTCGGACAGCCGCTCTCCTTGCGGGCACAGGTCTCCAGGAGGCTTCACTGCACACCGCCCATGGGGTCCAGGTTTTATTCTGTGTGCTGACTGCAAATTTGAAATAAATGCCTCCTCCCCGCCACTGATTACTCATACCTGCCCCCTCACCTTCCAGAGTGTCTATATATTGTGTGTGTGTGTGCGCGGGGGGGAGGGTGGTGGAGAATGGAGTGCCCATGGACTGAGTGTCCCTGAGGGTGGCATGTCACTCCTCCAGAGATCAAGATTCCTGAGCAAATGTCCTACAGGCCTAAAAAGTGAGTCCCTTCCCTCCCAACACCATTCGACCGAAACTGGCCAACCGCAGGGTAATGAGCAACCGCGCCGCTCACCCAAACATTGGCTCTTCTTCCACTAGTGCAGATTGGCAACGCGTGAGTCACGTCGCCACAGTGAGTCCCTAGGAATGAGGTGACCCCTCATCTAACCAATAAGTGCAGCGGCCGGGACGAGCCTCCGGGTGACAGCACAGCACGAGCTCCGGAGCTCCACCCCACCTCCCACCCGCCCCGTCGCTTCAGGGGCGAATTGCTCCCAGTCCCCGCCTGAGTAGAGACCCAGGGCAGGGGCGTCGCTGGACGCGGTGACCAGCCCAGGTCCCGGCCCAGGCGCTGAACGCCCGCTAGGCAGGCTGGACATGCATCCCAGCAGGTGCTCGGGGACCCGGCACCCTCGGGGAGTGCGACTCCACCCCAGGCGGGGCAGGAGGGGACCTTGGCTGGCAGGCCTGCCTGGACTATTGCCACATCCCCCGGGTCTCCTCCCCGTCCCCTGTCGCCCCGGACCTCGGCGCCGCGACCCTCACCACCTCCTCCAGCAACAGGTGTCGGCCCTGCACCCAACGGCCCACGCGCCCGCCCTCACCCGGCAGAGGCCGTCCACAAACACGCGCGGGTCCAGGTGGCAGGCAATGGTGGCGCTGGGCAGGTCCTGCATGTCCACCTCCTCCATCTCGCAGTCGATGAAGCTCCAGTCGCCACCGCCCTCATCCGCCTCGGCCGCCCCGGAGAACGGCGCGAAGGGCCGCAGCGTCACCTCGGGCCGCACTCGAGCCTCGGCCGCCTCCGCCGCCTCCCCGAGCCGGGGTGCCGCCACGCCGTCCTCCATCCCGGCGCCAGAGCGCCCTCGTCGGCCGCGCGGGGCTCGTGCTCTCTCGTCTGCCGACCCGCGGTTAACCCCCTCGCTTTCGCGTCGCAGCTGGCGGTCACCGCCACTGCCGCTCCGGCAGACGCAGCCTCTGCGCGCCAGCTGGGCCCGCCACCGTTTCCCTCGGCTTCCCGGCTGCCCAGCTCTCGAGGGCGGAGCTCCTGCGGATTCAGCAGCGGGCCCTTTAAGGCTGGACTCGCTGTGTGTTTTTTTTTTTTTTGCGTCCCGCCTTCCAAGGATAGAAGGCCAATAAAAGAATGGAGTTCTTCTCACGTGATCCTCATTGCACTGCCCTCAGCTTGAAGCCTCCGGCAGCCATGTTGATTAGGGGCAAAGGCCTGTCTTTGGATAGTTCCGCTTTCCCAGCAGCGGGTGCCAGCAGCCTGGCGCCACGCAGTGTCCTGGGCACCCGATGGTAGCTGAGTTGACATCTGGGTTTCCAGGCGGTGACATTTGGAAGCACATAGGCCAACTGTCGGAGATTTAAGTGCGATCTAGTCCGGGCTATGGCTTCGTGGCCACGGGCAAGGGGTTGGATGCCTTCTGTGTATTCTTACAGGTCGTCGCAAATGAGTGAACTGGGCCGGGATAATAGCACCTTACCTCCGCATTTCAGCGTATGGGTGTTCATGTCAGTGTTCGAAGTTCGTATCGTCGGAAGTGAGCTTTTGAGTTAACACTATGTACTAAGTACAATAGGAGACAACAAAGGCACCAAAACATTCGTCCTTACCTTTGGGGAGCTTCTTAGGAACGGAAAGCAGAGGACCTCAAATCAGCCTCTCTGTCTCGCCCCCTTCCCTGCCTCCACCACGGACAGAAGCCCTTCACCTCGAAGGACAATGAATGGTAGAGTGAAAACCCAGTCTGAATTCCAGCTTGGCCGCTAGCGGCTCCGCCGGTGTCCCCGTCCGAAAAAATGAGGTCGTATATGGTGCAGGACCTAATACAAGGCAGTTCTGTTTATGTGCCAGGTTTTCAGGAAGACGTGAAATTAGACTTGTGTTTTCTCCTAAAGGAGGCTTACCCTCAATTTAGGAACTGTAACTGATGATGATAAAACGTGCATCCAACAAACAGCTGAGGTTTCTTCAGAAAGTGCCGTGTGCTTTGGTTGCTGTTAGGACAGCCTTAGGCCCGTCCGTGTCCTTCAGAAGCTTAGGCCCTGTGGGCAGTATTGGCACGCAGGCGGAGCCAGTTCATAAAACAGAACTCGATGTGCGTTGTGGCAGGCGTAGGTCTTCTTGCCCACGCGGTAAAGAATTACAGGTCAGCAAGCCTGTTGGTACGTAAGCAGAGCTGATTAGAGATACGTTCTCATGGAGGACAACGGGCCTAGCGGAGGCGGGTGGGAAAGGCAGAGGGGCTCGGTCTCCTGGTCCTGAGGATGCATACGATTTCTGGGGCAGGTGAGGGAATTGTTGGTGGGAGAAGGCGGTGCATACTCTTCCAAGGGAGGGCGTAAGTCTGGGTAGAGGACCGTTAACTCAGATTTTCATCTTGTTCCAGACACATCTTGTTATCCTGTTCAAAACAGATACGTGGCCAGAGGCAGCTAAAGTGATTTATGAGCTTTTTCTGCAAGTACTATGGACCCCCTCCCACC
Source organism: Glossophaga mutica (assembly GCA_039655065.1). Classification (NCBI taxonomy): domain Eukaryota; kingdom Metazoa; phylum Chordata; class Mammalia; order Chiroptera; family Phyllostomidae; genus Glossophaga; species Glossophaga mutica. Next base: position 220,843,381 of record CM077304.1, on the reverse strand, counting down.
GCTCTTCCTCCTCCTTCTCCTAAACTTCTCCCTGACAAGAGGATCCAGAGAAATCGGGGCCATCCCACACTGCCGGTGGGAATGCAAAATGGTGCAGCCACCTTGGAAACCAGTTTGGCAGTTCCTCAAACAGTTAAACAGAAAGCTACCGCATGACCCAGCAGTTCCTCTCCTGGGCGTACACCCAAGAGAACGGGAAATGTGTGCCCACACAAAAGCCTGTGCACGAAGGTTCCTAGCACCATCAGTCGAGATAGCTGAAGAGTGGAAATGACCCAAGTGCTCATCCACTGACGAAGGGGGAAACCAGACGTGTACGTCCATACAACGGATTGTTATCCAACCGTAACAAGCCATAAGTGCTAACCCACGTTACAACATGGGTGAATCTTGAAACATTAGGCTGAGTTCAAGAAGCCAGTCAGAAAAGGCTCTGTGTTATTCCATTTATATGCAATGTGCAGAAAAGGCAAATCCATAAAGACAGACAGTAGATTAGCGGTGGCCAGGGGCTGGGGGAGGAGGGGAGGGAATGGCTTGTGAAGGGCACAGGGTTTCCGTTGGGGGCAAAGAAGATGTTTTAACATTGGATGGTGGCGATGGTTGTGCAACTCCGTGAGTACAGCAAGAATCCCTCGTTGCACTTCAAAGGATGACTTTTGTGCTATGTGGGTTAGGTCTCAATACAGCTGGTACTTTGAATACGAGAATGTGAGGAGGGCCGGAAGGGGTGGATGAGGTGGGCGAAGTGCGCGACATTGTGGAATTGGCAGCTCTGAAGAGGGGAACTCAGGGGAACGGGCACCAGCTTTGGGAACACAGCTCCCAGCCAACCTGTCGCTGGGTGGGTCCCTGCTGCGTCATCACCCTTAGGACAGGAGGCTCATTCCGTTCTGCCTTACCCTAAGCCTCGTAGACAAAGGGCGGGGGCGGGGCAGGACCGCCCTAGGGAAACAAAACCTGATGTCCATCACAGCTGGTTGCCCTGAGCTGAGAGAGGCAAGGGCAAGTTCACCCTCAGGCAAGTGGTGAGCACAAAGTGTCCTGCAACTGACTGGAGGATGCAGTCTGTCATTTCTAGGACACAAACAAGCGGTCTCTCGGTGACTTTGGACACCTACTCTGTCTCCTCTTTCTCCCCAGGCAGCAAAGTAAAGACACTGCTGTTTTTTCTTAGTTGTTTGTATGGATCCAGTAATAACAATAATACTGATCTCATCAGGGTAGCTCCTAAACAGTTAATGGGTGTACACACCAACGAGCTCCCGTAATCCTCATGAACAGGCGTTGTTACTCCGGTCTTAGAACTGAGGAGCAAAGAAAGTGAGTGATTTTCCCACCAGCAAACAGCCGGCAGCCAAAGCAGAACGCCAGCCGTGCTAGTCAAAGTGGGGTGGTGACCCGCAGGAAGAGCTGGCCCTCCCCAGGGCAGCGGCCAGCAGGACACTCTCAGACCCGCGGGGCCAGCACTCCCAAAGCACCAGAGAAAAATGACAGAGAATCTCAGCAGACAGGATTAGCATGGTGCCTTCTGTACCTAGGTGCCCAGGGGTCTTGCCCTATTGGAGGCGACAGTACTCAGTGATGAAATGTCAGATTCTCCTCCCACTTAGAAAATAAAATTTTACAGTAACCGCCATCTTTGTCATGCCGTACAAATTTAAGAGGGGCAGGCGCTGGGCCCTGTTGCTTTCACTGACGCCACCAATGAGCACCAGGCCCTAGATGCCCCTCCCAAGGAGGGGAGACAGAAAATGGGCCGTCTGATCCCCAGGGAGCCGCTAAGCAAACGTGCTGCTGAGGGACGATCTGAGGGGGCAGGGGGTGAATCCAGGGGGTGATCTTCTCTGCACCGCTGTAAAGAAAACAGGAACAAGGCCCTTCGGGAATGGGTACCTGTCTCTCCTTGTCCACCTTGGCACTGGGCTGGAAGATGCCCCTGCTGCCCGATTTGGCGTCTGTCTAACTGAAGAGCCTTCCCTTCTCGTGGGCTCCCAGGAGCTGGTATGAGCCAGAGTTTCAGAAACCCGAAGGGAAAGGGATCGACTCGGGTCAAGCGCTGCTGCTGTGCTCACCCCTCTGCTCACCACAGCGGCGCCGAGAGCAGGCGAACCCCGGAAGCAACTAGGGGTCCGTGCGCAGATGGGAGGGTGCGGAGGAGGGGCGCACATGTGCAGTGGCACGGGACGCAGCAGCACGTGTCACTCTTGCCATTTGTGACAACACAGATGGACCCAGGGGGTATTGTGTTCAGCAGCATTCGTTAGTCAGGCAGAGAAAGACAAATACTGTACGAGTTTACTTATATGTGGGATCTATGAAAAGGAAACAAATGAATAAACAAAGCAAAGTAGAAACAGACCCATCGATATGGAGAACAAGCTGATGGCTGACACAGGTGGGAGGATGAGGGAAATACAAAAATGATGAAATAAAATAATAATGGGCAACACAAGCTGCCACTGCGAGCAAAATATAGTGATAATTTTTACAAAGAAAAATAAGAAGCTGCTCTCCGTGATTCCCTTTATGAACTGGCAGAAGGGGCACACAACTTAGTTAGTATAACGCACCACCTCCCGTTCATGTTCTCCCCCTTACGCTTTCGGGGTGCCAGCCACGGCGATTACCGAATATAACGGGAGCACAGGGCGCGGGAAGCCGCGTGTGGTCTCGGTTCTCAGCACCTGCCTCTCGCACGCACTGCAGCCCAGCTCTGCAAACACGCCTGCGCCGCGATCAACCAGTCTATTCATCTGCCAGGTGGGAAGTTTCCCCGCACGACTTCCAATCGCTTCCTGTTTTGCTCTGAGAATGGCAGGGGCTGGGTGCAGGCCCTCGCTGAATGCTTATTAAATGAACCAAAGGCATTTCCGCACTTTCCGGCAAATGACAGGCATTTTCAAATGTTATTTTAGATAGAAGGCAAATAGCTGCATTTCCGAGTGCTTTTTTTTTTTTTACAAAGAATAAACTGTTCCAAAGACTGCTCAATCAAATAATCCCTGAAATAACTCAATCCTAAGTTTCTATTCTGTTACCTCCTGTAAAATGAATTAAAATATACACTATTTTTTGTTGCTGTTATTTTGGAGTGCAGAACTTTTTTCCTTACTCAAGGTTCATTCTTAAAATTTACTATTCAAAGTCCCTGTAATGTTTTGCAGGGTCTGTGATGCATTTAAAATCAGGAAATCAGAAAAATCAGATAAATCGGGTCTGGGGGCCAATGCTGGGATGTGGTCACTTGGCCTTTCCGAGTTTGGAAAGAAAGCTCAGACCGTCGTGTCTCTCCGAGCTCTTTCAAGGTTGCTGACACCGCCCTGGGTGCTTTTATGTGAGGATCTCCCATTGCAAGTGACCAAGGCCCCTGGTGCCAGTCCAGACAGGAGAGACTAAGTGAAGGATGTAGGGTGTCCCTTGGTCACCAAAGGCAGAAATGCCACCAGCCCTGGGGAAGGTCCCAGCGTCTGGGCCTCGATGGCTGTCCTGAAGCCAGGCTGTCACTGTGGGCACCTCGAGGCCGGCAGAGGAAGGGGGTGGGTGCTGAAGGAAATGGGGGCGCACACTTCTGAGCGTGTGCCGCCTGTGCATCTTCCGTGATCTCGAGTCGTTCAGATGTCTCCCTCGGTCGGGAGCGCAAACCGCCCCGCCTGTACTGGCTGGCGGTGCCCAGTCCCCTGGGCCGCTGCAGAAGGCCGGCAGGTCTGGTCCAAGTTCCCGTTCCGCCCTCTACCAGCTCTGTGGCCGTGGGGGTCCTGCTGTATGAAAAGGTGAAATGAAGAAGCGGCCAGGGGGCTAGACACCGTGTCCAAGCTCTGCCCAGCAGAGGAGAACTCAGCGCGGACCCATCGTCACTCTCCTCCCAGTCCTGGGGCTCCCTCCACTTCCGCGTTAAAATCTTCTACCATCGGGGCGACAGGTACATAGGCGCCCCCCTCTGGACATTCCGGGGAAGGAACACCAGGACAGGGCTGCACCAGGGGACCGGCGAGCTACTGTGCTTGTCCTCAGTTCTTCTTCAGACGGAGGGACGAAGGATGCAACCCGAGGATTCCGCTGGTACCTCTCCCCGTGTCCTTCCTCAGGGACGGCTTTTCACCGCGGCGACCGGCTCCTTCTCCTTCTTCGTTTCGACCCCATGGGTGGGACCCACATCCTGTGTGCCCGAAACACTCGATAGAGGCAGGGGAGCCCTGCTTGCCACCCCAACATATGTCCCTTTGGGCTGTTGATTACTTTACACTGGTAACTTTTTAAAATCCTCACCTGAGGACTTTTTTTTTCATTGCTTTTTAGAGAGAGAAGAAGGGGGACAGAGAAACACCAACTGGTTGTCTCCCACGTGCCCCCGGATCCAGGAATCAAACCCTCCACCCTTCGGTTACGGGTCGACACTCCAACCAACTGAGCCACACCAGCCAGGGCTGAACGGGTAATTTGTAAGAAACAAAAGACTCAGGCCCAACCGACCAAGAGAAGTCAGCTAGGGCGCCTGCTGCTGGCACCACGCCCAGCCAAGTGCAAGGTGAAGGGAGAGCAAGCCGGGGAAACACTGCCACCCAGTGGTGGGAGGCAGACTTTCAAAACCGCGGCTCCCTGCTTTGCACCGGGCAGGGCCCACGTCCCTTTACAGAAGGGGCAGGAGAAGGAAGGTGGGCGCCTGTGTGGCCAGGTTCCTACCGTTTTCCATCAGACAGACAGGTGTAGGCAGAAGGGTCAGAACGTACTGCAGGGTCTGCTTGCTTAGCAACATCCCAGAAGGAAGGGCTTCGAGTGAAGCTCAGGGCGCATGCGCCTCCCTCCTTCTGGGCCCAGCAGCGGCCCCGGGTCTCGGTCCGGGACCTGGCGACAGCTGTCCTGGGTATCAGGCCATGTCGACGCAAACTCGCTGTCAGGTTTCTGGGCTCCCGAGGAGCAGGTGGGTGTGGGTGGGGGGAACTGTGGTGGAATCGGGGGCTGACGGCTGTCTTTCCAAGACCCCCCGGGGTGGGGGCTGGGGAGCACCGACCCCTCCCCGGGTCTCGGAAGAACTCGTGGCGCCGCACCTGCAGGTGCGAACACACGGAGGATGGGTTCTGAAGCAGCACGCTCATACCCCCCTGCCCAACCTGGAGCCGCTGTGACAGGTCACACCCCCTGCAAGCGGCGCATACGCGCTCAGGGGTGCTGCCCCCCCGCGCAGCTGCAGCCCCCCCGCGCAGCTGCAGCAGGTCTCACGCGACCCCAACCCCGAGTAGGGGAGGAGGAAGACGCGCACTGCGCGTCGCTGTGATGCCCCGGGGATGGCGCGGTGACAGCGGAGGAATACACGGTCTGGGCCGCGGTGAGCGACGTTGGGGTGCAGAGCCGCGCACTGCAGGGCTCGGAGGTTTGGGCCCCCGCGTTGGCTATTCTGGATATGCACACCGAGACGTGGAGTCGCCGGGTCGCATGGTACTTCTGTGCTCACTTTTTTTGAGCAATCATCAAACAGTTTTCCATACATGTTCTTCCTCATCTTTTTTTTTTTTTTTTTTTTAGCAAAACAGCCTTGTTTGTCTGATGTGACAGAAGAGTTTGGCAACAGCATGGACGGACCTGAAGAACGTTATGCTGAGTGAAACAAGCCAGTCAGAGAAAGCCAAGACCGCATGATCTCACCCCTACGTGGAATCTAACAGACACACCGCACTGACAAGGGAATGGGGCCAGGCTCCTGGATGGAGAGCAGGATGACAGCTGTGGCGGGGACAGAGCAAAAGGTAAAGGACTCGGGGACACGGCCGACGGCGTGGTGATTATGGGGGCGGGGGCGGGGGTGGAGGGGACTAACTGGTAGTGAAAAAACACAGTAAAGATTAAAAGTAAAAGTCAGGCAGGGAGAACTAAAATAAAGCTTGGGATGGAGCCCACACGGGGTCCACGCAGCCCTCCCGTGCTTGGCCCCCCGCTGTCTCTCACCCCTGCCCACCTCCACCTGCCCCTCTTCTTCGGGGAGAGGGGTGCGCGCCTCCTGCAAGTCCCACAGGAGAGGAGAACGCCCTCCCGCACTGGACGCTGACTCTCCCTCCGTCTCAAGTCCCCTCCTGGCTCGCTGCCACGGGTGCGGCCGGGACTAGGGTCCCTTTTGCCTGGACTCACCTCCAAGGAACGCCGGCAGGGGGCCAGCCCTGGATACCCAGAGGATTCCGATTCCACTTCTCGGCGCAGAGCGGAGGCGAGGCGGCCAGACTGAGGCAGATAGCTGTGTCAGAAATTCCACGGGCTGTTCCCCCCAGATCGGGGCCTTAGGGCCCCATGATCTAGGGCTTTTGGTAGCGAGTCAAAGCTTTAAATTCCTGGAGGTTGATCCCCTGCCAAAAACCCCTTTACAGGTGAACGTGCCGAAGGAAGGGCTTACACTCCTTGGGTATGCGATCTCTCCTAATGAGCCAGCGGCGTTGAAAAAGGCTTGTGAAGGGACTGTGGCCCATGGACCCCAGGGAGGGATCGGGTGATGGACTCATTCTAAAGCTTCCTGTAGAATGAACGCACAGGCAAGCCCTGCGAGAAAGCAAGGCTCGCAGAAACCGGACCTCGGCCAGCTAGGGCAGGGTCAAAGGGCAGGGCGAGCCCTGTGAAAGAGCCCGCGGGTCACTGTGGGAGTTCCACAGGCGGGGGAGAGCGGCCGGCGCAGGGGTTTGGGAAAGATGCCGCTGATTTGTCGAGGACGAAGGTCGTTGGAAAAACCCAGGGTGGACACACCAAGTCCTGGAGGGTCAGCGATGTGGAAATCTGAATTGCTAACCTTCTGTTTTAAAACCATTAATTAAATAGTGTCTTTGAAGTGGCAGAGATAATTGTATAATTTATTAAATAAAGAATTTACTATTTCATATGAAATGTTTTAATATAATAAGCGGAGGGCACCAGACTCAGCTGTCGGGGCCGTCTGGAAGGTACTCTCAGAGATGAAGCTCCAGCCGGGCCCCGCCCCTCGTAACTGTACCTGGTGATTTTTCCTGCCTTCGGCCACCAGCCAGCACCCTGCCCCCCCACCCCCCACCCGCAGGACCTGCTGCCTTTCTTAGAATGTGGGAAAGGAAAGGAGAGGAGACCGGGGGAGGAAAACAACACTCCTTTCCAGCTCCGCCAGGAGGCGGCCCCTTTAATCCAGGCTCCTGTGCACCCCAGGGGCAGAGCCTCAGGCAAGGGGGGGGGCGAGGCCCCAGGACTGTGCTGGAGGGGGACCCAGGCGACTGCCACACAATGGCTTCACTTCTACATTTGCCAGAAGCTGAAAAAGTCGGGAAGGAGCCGAGTTTGGGGAGGGTGGAAACCTTTGGTCTAGATTTTTTTTAAAGTGTTGAAATAAATAGAGCAACGCCCACCCCGATCCAATCCTCCCCAAATCAAGAGACTGGGCTACTCAATAGTCTGTCATCAATGCCAACACCTATTAGCAAAAATATATGTTTTTTAGACGTGTGCTTCCAATATCCCATTACGGTAATTATATTAATAAATGTTAACCACTAAGTCACATCTGTACATACTTTATTCCTAAGTTGTATGTATTAGTGAGAGAATGCCACACTCCTAAAAATCACACAAGAAATATGAGTGCTGATACCAAAAAAACGCCTCAATACTCGTGTGTATTCACTTCCTCCACCCGGAGGTGGGGAGGGCCAACCCCAGCAGGGACAGACGGAGGGTTAGCGAGCCTCTGAAACGGACGAGCACACTGTCACCTCCCTTTGTCCTGGGTGCAGGGAGCACTGTGCCCCATCCGACAGGCGCTGAGGCGCCCAGGATGCTGCGCCCAGCACAGCCGCCGCCGGGCCCTGGACTTCCGGCTCGGAGCCCCCACCTCTCGGGAGGCCGAGGGTGCCCTGCGCGGACCGCCGCCGCGTCCTCCCAACGCCGCGTCCTCCCAACAGGTCGTCCTCCGCGACTGCCCTCTCCAGATGCCCTCCGCCCGGACCCGCCCCGGGGGACGCCCCGCAGGCTGCCCTGCGCTCCCGGGTACATCCCGGACCCCCAAGCATCTCCGGGGCTCTCAGCCCTTCGAGCCCCGGCCCCTCATCTCCAACCCCGGCTTTGCTCCCTCCTCACTCGGCTAGTGCGCGCTCTTTTGCCCAAATTTTTGAGGACAGAATAAGCATTATACGTGGGTAGCGGATCCTAATTCCGGATCTAGGTAAATGTTTTTAATTCTTTTTTTAATGCTTACGTGTCAAAAGTGTAACTCTAGAAAGCAATAACAATATCCGTATGCAAAATAACACCCCGGAATACGATGATTGGTTTCATTTCTAAATATAAATAAATAAATAAATAAATAAGTAATTGAATTAAAAAATTAAAAGTTTTTTTCCTGAAAGTTTGGGCCAAAATCGTGGGTGTGCATTATACACAGTAGCACACGCCACCTTTCCCCTGGTGCGCTCTTGCCCTGGGCTTCCCCACACTCTTCCCTCTGCCCGGAGGGTCATCTCCGGCCCTTTTTTTTTTTTACACCAGTTAAACTTCATCCTTCAGCTGCACCTTCAACCTGGCCACGCCTCCCTCTGCTCCTACCCAGCCCCAAGTCAGGGTTGGGCACGCCTCTCACCTCCTCCTAGCAGGGCATTGACCTCTGTCCTGGCTGCCGCCTCCCAGGAGCAGCTGCATGACCTGCACCCCCCCCCCCCCCCGCACCGTGTCCCCAGCTCTGGCACGGACGCTGGCACACCAGCCGGTCTCGGGGTGTATCTGTTCAGTACGTGCACCCACCGTAGGAGAGGTTAAGTTCACAGATGCTGGAGCCGGCCTGTCTAGCTGCCCCTCCGGCCTCTGCTGCCCTCCCACTGAGTGTCCTGGGGCAAACCACCCCCCTCTCTGTTCCAGTCTCCTCATCTTTAGTGTGGGCAGGCGGCGGTGGCAGTATTTGTCTGCAAGGGCATTGCAAGAACCGCAGGGGCCAATATACGTTTCCTGCTTGTAAGAGGGCCTGGCATTCGGTCCACACTGAGCGCTTACCATCAGAGCTTCCGAACATTCAGTCGACTCACCCACATGGGGAGGGAAGGAGATTTGGTGTGAGGGCGGCAGTAGGTGACTGGGATGGAAGGGGAAGGGTGACAAGGTGGGCAGGGAGCCCTCGCCCCAACACCAGGGATTCTCAAGGATGAGATTCCCAGCCAGGAGTGCGGTGGAGGGTGGGAAGTTTCCAGAAACTCACTCATTTTTCAAGAATCTGTGGTAGCTTTATTTTGGTTCCTTCTTTCCCTGCGTGGCCCCCTGTCCCCAGGACCCACCTGAGGAAGCTGCTCTGGACACCGTCGCTATGAGAAAACATGCATTTCCAGTGCCGACCTCCTGGCTCGGCGACACGTGTGTCAGAAAAGAAGGCACCGCCGGTCGGGTGAAAGCACTGTGGCGTCCCTCGTGACCAAGCGTCCGGATGCAGCGGGCACTGTGGACCTGCCTCGGAGGCCCCCCAGTTCCCCGCCCTCATGTCACCGGGCAGTAAACCCAAACCTGGAGTCTCCATCCCCATTCCCAGCGTGCCGCCCGCCCGAGAGGAGCCGCCTGCGGGGGGGTCAGGTCCGGGGTTTCGTGTCCAGGGGGAAATGACTTCAAGTTTCTGGGCAAGGTTATCACGGCTCAAGGAATAGCCAAGCACGGGGACCTTTTCCGGGTGCTGGAGGCTGCGTTCCTAAGCTCACGGTGACCTTGGCTGATTACCTGAGCAACGGAAACACCCAGGTGAGAGGTCAGCTGTGGAGTCCACTTGGTTGCTCAAACAATTAAATCAGGTGGGCAGGTAGGCGGGCAGACAGCAAACATTCGCCGGGCACCTGTGCTGGGTGCCCCGAGATGAGGCAAGGACAAGGGTGGCCGGAGGCATCGGAGCGTCCTGGCTTGGACCCTGCTCTGCTGCTTTCCAGGGCCATTGGCCCCTCGGACTCCCAGTCTGCTCACCTTGGAAGTGGGGAGAGGGTCGCTAGGTACCTCCTAAGGGCCCGAAAGGACGGAATGCGACACCCGCACGTCACGCCACTGCCGCCGTTTTGGATTCGGGAGTAGTCGAGACAGTCCTGTCCAGGGAACGCGCAAATCGGCACGGCCTTCAGTTGGGCCTTTTTGGTTTGCGGACAGTAGCTGCCAGCTTGGGTGAGGATGAAGCAGAGAGAGCGCTAAATTGCTTTGTGTGACAAATTCACCGGGATTTGGGGCTTGCGTGGGGACAGGTGGTGGGCAGAATTCAGGACGAGGCGGGACGGGAGAGTGGGGCCTTGTTATACAAAGAAAGTCTTGGGTGGGAGTGACCTGAAGCCCTTGAAAATCTATATGAGTAATATTCGAATTTTGGGCATTTTTTTCCACTGCGGCTCTGATGTAACCAGCCCCCAACCTGCTGCCCCTCGTGAGCCCGGAATCTTCTCCCACGCCATGAAGCCTGGGTCCAAGTTCCCCGGGACAGTCCCGTGGTCTACACCTGCTTCCCCAGCACAGTTACCCTTCCTTTCAAAGCTCTCCGAGTTCGGGCTGTAAATTACATCCTAACTATGCCAGCTGCCTTCCGCGAGCTGGTGTGTGCGGGACACCAAGGGACGGAGGCAGGTGGAGATGGGGTGGGGGCAGGGCAGACACGGCACTCAGAGCCAGAGGGGACGGGAAGACACAGCTGGGGCCCCGGGACAGGTGTGGGGCTGCCCTCTGTGCCCCGGTGGGGCTCCCGGCCACTTCCAGCTTCAGGGAGAACTAGGAGATGAGGAATATTCAGCAACTAGCATGCGGGCTATATTTATAGCATTTTAGGGAAGTTTACATACACTGACATACAAAAGTTCCATCCGCCCCAGAAACTCGCTGGGTCCCTTTGCCAGCAACTTCCCCACCCCGCACCCCCAGCGGGCCACCGATCTGCTTTCTCTCTGTGTGGTTCTGGCTGGGAAAGAGCGTCATAGAAATGGAGCCGTAAAGCATGTGGCTTTTGGGGCCTGGCTTCTTCCATTTTTCACGATGAATTGGAGATTCCTCCAGACCATCGCACGAATCGTTATCCTTTTTATCACCGCACACTGCTCTGTCCGGTGGGCGCACCAGACTGTGTTTATCTAGGCCCAGGTGCAGGGACGTTTGGGTGGTCTTCAACCACGGTTAAATCTCCACGAACCAATGCACCTGTGTAACTCGCACCCCTCTTACAACACACATACGGGTTTCACTCAAACACCGCTGAGAAAGAAGTTCTACCTCTGGGGTTCCCATCCTTTCCTGAGCCAATGGGTTCCTTTGCTAGCCTGGTGCACTTTGCTCTGGGTAATGCTTTTAATGAGTAAAATAAAATGCATAGGATCTCAGAGAAAGCCAGTTACACTGAAATGCAACTAATGTCAAATATTAAGAAGGAATGTGTGATTAAAAAACTATAAGAAGAGGTGAAGTAATATATGTATTTCTTGATGAACACATTCAATGAAATTCTGGGGCAGGTTGGAAATTTTGAAGAACGGACAAGTAAAACTGAAATAACTTGTGTCTGGAGTGAGATGCAAGAATACTGATTTTTTGGGGAGGTAGTATCCGGTACAGTTACTATTGTTTTTCCCCCTCACCCGTCATGGAAGGAAGCGCTACATTTCAATCTGAGGTTCCCGAATACAAAAATACGGTCTTCCCGCAGGGCCCTGGGCAACCTCTCCATGCAGGTTCTGCGGACTGTGATCGGGGCGCCTTGCTAATCAGATCATCTGCCTCGTTTTGTTGCTGCAGCCTTGAAAAGGACGGGACAAAACGCTTCTGCTGACTCCCATGGCCTTGGAGAGAGGGACCCGGCTCTGTTCTCCGCTGACTCACTTCTGTTGACTGGGTGTGGACCACCCATTCCGAGCAGGAATGCGACCCTGGTCGTGCCTGTGACTTCCGAAGCCACTCAGCTCCCAGCAGTCTAACCGCACGCGACACCTTCCCTTCCCGCGAGGAAGGACTTGAACGGAGCCCCTGCGTCCCGGGACGGGCGGCACGTCTACCTTCGTCTTGACCTAGGAGACCCGCCACCTGCGTTTATAGCAGGGCACACACACTTCAAGCGAAAGCAAAAAAAAAAAAGCGAGAACTGTTAAGTCAGAGGCGGAAAAACACAGCCCAGGTTTTGTGAGCTCTGCGTTTCTGTTGAAACCTGAGCCGGTTTGGTTGGTTCTGGGAACATTCACCTTCCTGGTTTGCAGACGGCTCGCTCAGGTTTGGGGGTATCGAATGCTCCTCACTCGCCCCGCAGGGTTGTCTCAGACGGAACGCCCGTGAGTGCGCTGGAGACACACACAGCAATGCCTTAGAAACCACTCAGGCTGACCAGGAAGAATACATATCTTCAAAAATTAAAAATTTTCTCCAAACAGGCGTGCTTTGGGATCCACCTCTTCACCGTTTTTCTTACTTCTCCCCCCAGATCTAGGACTTCCCCCTCCCGGCCATGTGCCTAGCCAGCCTTTGGGTCTCCGGCTCCTTATCCGCTCCTTCGTATCAACATCCCTACGGTTAAAATACACCTTAATTCTGTTTTCATCAGAAGTCTCAGGTGGATTAACTTCGGGGAACTGTCAAAGGTTCTCTACCTGAAAAATAGGTTTCTCGCTTGGTCTGGGGTGCCAGAAAACTTTCATGGAAACCAAGGTTTTATTTCTCAAACACCTAGAGAACATGAAGCGCGAAACTCCTTGTTCACGGAGCCAAGTGCACATACCGATGGGGGGTCCTGAGAGCGGTCCTCCCAGACCTGGAAGGGCAGGCGACATTCCTGCGGAACCTGGGGAACAGCCCGCAGGGCCCCGGGTCTGACTGGCTGCATCCGTCATTTCGGGAGACAGGATGGAGGGATCTTTCCGTCCGACACACCTCCCTGCCCTCCGGTTCGCGGCTGGGCTCAGACACCGCCGCCTTCGAGCACAGCACGTCTGGCGGGGAGGCCTCGACTTGGAAGGGCCTCGGTTTTGTTCACACAGACTTCTTGTTCGGTCCCAAGTAACTGGGCAAAGGCAGGGCAGGGGTCACTGCCCACAGCTGGGAAAAAGGGCTGAAGGTGTTAAAGAACGTGTCCAAACCCACCCAGACGCCAAGTGTTAAGGGAGGGCTGGGTCTGCCCTTGGCCTGTTTTGGAGTTTTGTTGACAGGCAATGCTGTGTGTTAGTAAACACTGGGAGGGGTGTCTGTGAAATCCAGGGACCCTACGGAACTTAACAAACAAACAAACAAACAGCTCTTTCATTTTCAGACGTGGTCGGGACCCTCCCCGAGCAGGGCCACACCGATGTCAAGGGCGTACTGCCAGCTAAGCCTCACCAGAGGGAAGTCCGGTCAGTGCTCTTGGACTTGCTGAAGACAGGGGCAGCCGGGTGGCCCTGAGCATCTGGGGAAGAGCGAGAGTGGCATTTGAAGACGTCGACCTCACAGACCAGGGGCTGGGAACTGGGGGACGTGCTGGCCAAAGGGGAGCAGCTGCCAGTTACAAGCCTGGCGACTTCGTGTGCCGCATGGTGACTCCAGGCATGCTTCTGTGTGGCACACGCGGAAGTTGCTGAGACAGCCGATCTGAAACGTCCTCAGCACGGTCGCAGAGAAAGGGGATTCTGGGAGGGGGTGGGGGCGCTCACTGACCTGACCGTGGTCATTTCTCACCAGACATGTGCGTCCACCTGGAGCTTACACATGCTGGATGTCGATTCTGTCTCAACAGAGCTGGAGCGAATGGGGTACGAAACCTCACTTCATGACGGCCGCTGGTTGTTACTATGATTGTTATTTTATACAAGGCCTGAACCTGACCAGCTGCCCTCACGGTGCTGCAGATGGAGTCGGGGTCCAGGCTCTCGGTGGCTGTGAACTAAGAATTGAGCGGACCACCCAGACACAGATAGGCGAAGCAAGCGAGAGAAAGTTTCTGGCATTCTAACCAATAAGTGCTCTGAGGAACAGGAGGAAGCCTAAAGCCAGGAACCCCCCACCCCCACCCCGGAGCCAACGGGGACCATCAGCACACCCAGGGAAGTAAGGGGGGCCTGCCAATCAGGATCCAGTGACTGAGCGAGACCATCCTGAAATGGCCCCGCCCCTCCCTGCAGCGGAGGGGTTGGGCACAGGGAGAAATAACGCAATCCCGTTGGAGAGGAGAGAGCGCATCCTTCCGGTGTGTCAGGGATCGTCTCAAATGTTCCAAGTCAATCTTTCTTTGCTCCTCGTAGCTAATCCCTTCCCCGCTCCCAGCCCTTGCTTGGCCTAGTCATCAGGAGATGAGAGAAAAGGAGAAACAGGGTTAGGGACTCTAATTATCACACAGACAGTGTCAGGGATTGCGTTTTGCCAATTACGAAGTAGGTCATAGCGAAAGTTACGGTAAAATATTTAATTCCAAAGTAAACCCACACAGGGTCCAGCAGAAGTACCGCCTGCTCAAGTGTGGTCAGCAGGGTAATAACGTGGGTGCAATAGTTTGTGGTTTTAATTCGGACATTTCTCCTCAAACGTCACATGGTGTGCTTGAGTGTGATACCTGCTGTGTTACAGGATGACGTGCTAACGATTTTGCAGTAAGAGATTTTATAATAACAAGGGGGTGTTATTTGGGCTGAACCCTGCATCTTACGAATTCCAATGTAAACACATATCTTACAAATTCCAAGGTTAAAATCACCCCAACTCACAAAAATCCTCGTTTCTTCCAGGAACCGAAGGGATAGTAGGTTCAGCCTTGGTTCTCTCGGCTTCGTCATCCCAAGGAGCAGGAGCAGGCCATCTCTGGCCAGACAGGGGCCCCCTTCTATTGAACGGTTACAGGTTTAGAGGGTTCTCACTGAGGCTGCTACACATGCGATTTCCCACAATCCTCCTTGACTGCCCACTGGGGAGGAAACCGCAGTGTTAATTCTTATCAGGTGTCACCAGACGATTCTCGGGAATCAGGGCGCTGACTGACGACAGCTGCAGTGTCTTGGGGCTTCCCGTTCCAGCTCCTCCTGCCTCAGTGGGAGGTATTTCAGGAGAAAATTGCACGGAAGAGTCCTGCAATGTCATTTAATCCGGCTCAGTCCCCCGTCATCTCATCCCTGTTTTTAAGTCCAGGACAGACACCACCTCCCGGGGTTTCTGAGGGTATTTAACATAAGATCTTATACATCAAACTAACAGGTTTTGCACAGCAAAGGAGACCATCCACAAAACGAAAAGACAACCCACCGAATGGGAGAACATATTTGCCGATACATTTGATAAGAGGTTAATATCCAAAATTGATAAGGAACTTATAAAACTCAACACCAAAAACACATACAATCCAATTAAAATGGGCAAAAGATCTGAAGAGACACTTCTCCGAAGAGGACATACGGATGGCCAATAGATATAAGAAAAGATGCTCAATGTCACCAATCATCAGAGAGATGCAAATTAAAACCACAATGAGATATCATCTCACACCTGTCAGAACAGCCGTCATCAATAAACCCACAAACAGCAAGTGCTGGCGAGGAGGTGGGGAGAGGGGACCCTCGTGCACTGTTGGTGGGAACGCAGCCTGGGGCAGCCGCTGTGGAAAGCGGTGTGGAGACACCTCAAAAAATTGGAAATGGAACTGCCTTACGACCCAGCAATTCCACTTCTGGGAATTTATCCAAAGAAATGTGAAACACTAACTTGAAAGAACATAAAGCACCCCTATGTTCATCGCATCATTATTTACAATCATCAAGACATGGAAGCCGCCCAAGTGCCCATCAGCAGATGAGTGGATGAAACAACTACGGGACACTTGCACAATGGAATTCTACGCGGCTGTAAATTTTACCCTTTGCAACAGCATGGATGGACCTGGAGAACATCATGCTAAGTGAAATAAGCCAGTCAGTGAAAGAGAAACACCATAGGATGTCACTCATATGTGGAATCTAATGAACAAACGGAACGAACAAGCACAGTAGAGACAGACTCCTAGACAGGGAGCAGATGACAGCTCTGGATGTGGGTGGGGGCTAGGGCTTGGAAGGACCGAGCAAAAAGGGGAAAGGACTCATGGACGTGGGCAACGGTGTGGTGACCGCTGGGGGAGCGGTATGGGGTGGTAAATGGCAGTGGAAAAGATACAATAAAAATAAAATAAGATCTTAGGAGTATAGAAATCTCTTTCTAGTGGTGAGTGCAAAATTTCTGTTGACTAAGGAGAGCGAGACAGAACATCTTCAAGGGCATGTCACTGTTCAGATTCCGAGCGGCTATGAGGTTTGTCCTGAGGACTTGCCGTAAGTGTGGCAGTGCTTGCCTGGCAGGACGCACCTGTTTGGAAAGTGGCAGGTGACAGTTCACGTCCTGGTCCTGGGGGCCAGAGATCCGTTCCCCTCCAGGTCCCCTCCGTTTCAGCGCTGGGAGCTCTTTGCTGCCTTGTGTTCCCTTGGGCGGCATTGAAGAGCATCCGGCTCCCCGCCACTCCCCAAGCAACCTGCTCTAAATGGACAAGAACTTGAATCCCGTTTGTGGCAACCGCTCCTGCGATAGGCTGATGGAGGAGTTTCAAAGTAATGTAGACACTGGTACAGGAAGGATAAAGAGAAGGGGTTATCATGCCGCCTAAATTCCTAATCCACACCAGAATGCTGTATTCGCAAGATGGATCATTATAACATTTAATAGTTGCATACATTTTACTGAAACTAAATCACTCTACCTGAAATAGTTATCGGCGGGGTTGTGCCCCAGTCATGCTATGCTGATTCATAAGTAGATGTAATAAAATGAAACCAAATATCTGCATTGCTTTTTTCTCAACATGCACACCCATCAGTCTGCTTTGGGAATTTCTGTTCATTGTTAAATGCTATTAGCTGTGCTTACAGGACTGCTCCTTTTTTTCTCCCTACTTTTCTCACTCCTTCTTCCTTCTTTCCATCAGTATGCCATTTTTCTTGGTTCATTGGAAGTGAGGAAGTAAACCTTACTGATATCAGAAACTTAAGATGTTAGTCCTCTTTGCTTTTAATGTAAGCATTTTGTTTTCATGAAGACAAATGCTCCAGCCCTTTGGCTGTGCTGTTTCCAATGTGTTCTAGACTAAGTCACCAGAAAATAGATTCGCTTGAATTTAGAACAAAGCCATCGGCTCTGACTGAGGGTTCAGCTGCTCCTCCTTGATGGAAATGCTCGCACTTGACCAGGGACACTCAGGTGTATTGCTCTGGGCTCTGGGAGACCTTTTCTGGCTCACTTTCTGAGTCTGAGCTTTGTTCTGCTCTAATTAGTGACTTCCAGATACGTGAGATGTTAGACCCCCAATTACAGAATTGCTGTGCTGAAGGAACCCCAAGATCATCTGATCCAAGGTCCTCATCCAAGGGGATGCCCCATCCGGCGAAAGTGACTTCCGAGGCCCCTGAACTCGCAACCCACCGGAGGAAACTCACACACCTCCCGCCAGCAGCACTGGGCTCGCCCCAGGTGGACCCTCCGCTTCTGCCTCATCTCTTTCTCGTCCAATCAGATGAATTTCAACCGAATTAAAATGGAAAACCCGCATGCGAGCAAGATTTTCGGGTGTAAAATCATAAGCTAAATCATTTCATTCCAAGTGTGCTAAAGAAAGAAAGAAATGTTAAACCTTGGACCCCAAGTTTTTAAGAGATGTGTTCCAAAGTATAAATAGCAAAATTAGTTTTTACGAAGCATGGCCTTGGCATAGTCGGCTCACAGAGTGTAATCAAGGGTCTTCACAACACACAACTGAGTCATCGCAGTGGCTGACGACACGTGGATGGGACTCCAGCGTGAGCCAGCACGAGCATCGGGAACTCTACAGAGTGGGAAGCTTTTGCCACTCTGTAGGATTACTCAGCAGGGCAGAAGCCTTCTTTGGTTTATGTTTACTTCTCTGAGCTCACTAGCTAAGCCTGTGTCTGGAGAAAGGTCCTCAGAAAAAACGTGCGGTGTGGTGGATGCATGAATGATGGATAGATGGTGGGTGGGTGGGAGGATGAACGGACGGGAGGAAGATGGGTGGATGAACTGGACGATGAGCAGATGAACCGGTAGATCTCAATTCTGTGAGTGGGGTAGAAATGGTCTTTGTAGATGACAATGTCCTGACTGTATCATATAGAGATAGCTTAATTTTGAGACGCGGTGCACACCTTTTCATGGATCTGTAGTTTCAGATAGAATGATAAAAACAAAGAAGTGGCAAGTCTCACAATGGCCAGCTTCTCCTGGCCACTCAGAGCTCCCCTAGCTCCCGGTGGGTGACAGGCATTTCCTGGGTGTGTAGGAACAAGACATGCTCAAGCGCCCACCTTTCTCGTAGCTTCACTTAGCTTTTCCATTCTGACGGATACTTTTTTCAGTGTTTCCTGTAAAAAAAAAAAAAGAACATTTAAAAGCTGGCTTTTTGGCATGTCAAGGGATTAACAGTTTAAAGATTTTATTTATTTATTCTCAGAGAGAGAAGAAGGGAGGGAGAAAGAGAGGGAGAGAAACATCAGTGTGTGGTTGTCTCTCACGTGCCCCCTACTGGGGACCTGGCCCGCAACCCAGGCATGTGCCCTGAGTGGGAATCGAACCAGCGGCCCTTTGGTTCAAAGGCCTGCGCTCAGTCCACTGAACCACACCAGCCAGGGCAGGATTAACATTTAGGTAAATGTCCTGTGTGCAGAAGAGTGAAGCCAATTCCAGTATCTTCACAGTGAAGGACAATAGGACCAACCATTACCTGGGGGTAAGTCAATAGATCGCTTGGCAACTGGACGGAAATTTCCTTATTACGAAACACGGTGTGTGATCCTCAGAGCTCAGAGGAACCCAGTACCGTAGGTTCATCACCGAGAAGTGGTTTGTACAATTCAGCACAGCCCGTAAGTAGCAGAATTCGGGTTTGAGCCTAGACTTCCAGGTGCAAAGCTCACAGTCTTTCTGTTTTAGTAATCTCATTGCTCATCGGTAATCTCCAGGAGATGTGTTAAGGGGTGTTAGCGCCCCAGCACAACAGATTCCCCCTCATGTGCTGCTCCAAGCCCCTGGCAGACTGAACATACTGGATTAAGGCCCTTTCTGTGGGGAAACTCTACAATTACAGGGCTGGAGGTAGCCTGCCCTTCCTCTCATACAACAATAAATGTTGCACGGCGGTTCATTCTTTGTCATGCAGGTGGGGGGGGGGGGGGCTGCTGTCCTATGCGTCGGAGAAGGTTTAGCGGAGTCCCTCAATGCCAGTAGCAGCCTCTGATCACGACAAACAAAAGCCATGTCAGACGCTGCGAACGTCTCTCCAGGGGTGTACATGTCCCGTTTGAAACCCACTTGCTCCCGCCTGCGACCCCAGGTCGGCTTCGTCTGGTCATCCGTCCCCCAGCACCGGAGATTTCGGGGCTCTGAAGACTGGAGGGAGGCGATCAAAGCCTGCAGTTTAAAAGAACGAGAAGGAACTCCAGCCGCTAAAACGTGTGGGGAGCACGTAGGGAACGTTGGTCTGGTTCAGAAAACCGCCAAAGCGCTCGGAGGGAGGGAGCCTCACAGAGGCGGGTGGTGGGTGTAACTCGAACTTTCCGCCGGAAGTTTCGGGATGGTTTCTGTCGCCTGGACCGACTGCTGCCTTGGGGCCAGAAGGCAGGCAACAAGAGCTGAAGAGGCTCCAGCTGCAGCCTCCGGAGCGCGGCAGCCGGCTGGGCGTGAGGGTCAGGCACCCTTCCAGCCCTGGGTCCGGGGCTGGACCCGGGGGTCAGAGGCCCAGGATGTGCGTGCCCTTGGGGATTCGGGCTGCCTTTCCAGAAGGGCTTCCGGCAAGAGGGTGGTCACAGAGTTTTGGAGGCTCCTCCTCCTCCTCCCCTACTTCCCCACCTCTTCTTCCTCCATTTTTAAAACATCCCTCTCATCATCCAGCAAGTACTGGTTCAGAGCGGTGGGGGCAGAATGGAGACAAGTGTACTGGAACAACAATAAAAAAAAGTTAAAAGCAAAACAAGTACTCGTTCAAAGTCTGGTTGGTTTTGAGAACAGCGCACGATCATGGGGGAAGAAAACAGACAACCCCCTCACGAACTCAACGGCTTCGTGGTGGAGTGACCATGTAACTCATCATCCAGACTAGGACCCTTCCAAGAGTGACTGTGGACGCTCCGGTGATTCTGCTGCTGAGACCACAGGTGTCACCCAGAGCTGCCACCAGCTAGGTGAGGCAGAGTGTGCCCCGACTTCTCCATGGCACTCCCATCGCGATGTGGCCACTCTGTCCCCTGCAATAACACTGACGACGCGGTCAGACTGTCAACAGGAACAAACGCTGGGCTGAGTGTGGCGCGTGTGTTCCGATGGGAAGCCCGCAGTGACAGCGGCCGTCACGTCACAGTCCCGCGTTGTCGATGAAAAAGGACCAGACT
Organism: Glossophaga mutica; assembly: GCA_039655065.1. Taxonomy (NCBI): domain Eukaryota; kingdom Metazoa; phylum Chordata; class Mammalia; order Chiroptera; family Phyllostomidae; genus Glossophaga; species Glossophaga mutica. The sequence goes on along the minus strand of CM077304.1, from coordinate 220,823,024 downwards.
CAGCACAAGGTAAAGTGGGACTTCACTCAGGCAGCGTGACCTGGAGCCCACGCGTTGCCCACGGCGGTCTTCACGTTGGCCTGTGTCCTGTCCTTATGGACCTGCACGACGCCCCACCTGTGCCTCGGTCCCCGCCTCCTCGTTTAGGCCACCTCTGCAGCCACAGCCTGAAAATGTAGCTGTTCAAGGAACTGAGCACAGCCAGGCGGATCACGGCCGGTGTGGGGCCGCTCTTGGGCGCGCAGGAAGACCTGCCGGAAGGGAAAGCGGGGCTGCGGGGACTCTGGGTCCGCCCTGAAACGCCATCCCAATGTCACAGACTCGTCACCCTCCACAGGTGCCGCTGGGAGGGGACCCCGAAGAGAGAGGGCATCTCTGTGGAGATGAGTCCACTTGTGCTGGGAAACCCGCCGAAACAGCAGGTCTTTAAATGGTTTATTTGTAAGTCCCCGAGGTTTTCTTTGTAATCCCCGAGTTAGCCTGCTCCGTGATTCCTCGTGACGTCCGGCAGGCAAACTCACCAATCATCAGCACCGTTGCCTCTTGCCTTCCACCCTGGAGTCGGTCGGCCGCGTGTGACCCTCCTGGGTGTTTAAATAGCTAATCTGGCGCTGGCTGCCTGGGCCACAATGTGCAAATCTCCAAGTGACTCCACCGCGACCTTCACAGTTCCATTTATTTGGTATTGCCTTTACACAGACCGACTCGGCCTTTGCTAATAATTAAAAGCAGTCACTGAAGTAGTCACCAAAGTCTGCAGATAAGAATTCCTGGGAGCGCCGTGTCCTGTGACATTCACCTGTCTGTCCCCTGATGTATACAACCAGCTGAGAAACATATTCTCGAAAACTGGCATGTGGACGGAAGCAGGAACGTATTCCCTCACTCAGTACGCTTCTGCTGACGGTCTCCCCTGCGCCCAGCACTGCTCGGGGCAGCGGCAAACGCAATCCACGCTTTGTCACATGGAGAAAACTACTACGGGGAAATGGAAGGCAGAAAGAAGAGGGTGACCGGGAGCAGGGCTGGGTGTTCACACTGGGTGTGTATCCACACTCGTTGCCGCATCGTTCACACTAGTCAAGACACAGAAACAACCTCCGTGTCCTCTGACGGATGAACGGATGGAGAAAATATAAAATGTATATTCCATTATGTATACCATATTTTACATAATACTTTATTGTATATCTATAGAAATTGTTATTTTCTTTCCTCCCTAGTTTTGGCTTTCAGCCCATCGTCATTTTAAAACAACACATTTTGTTTCATTACAGGAAATCCAAAACAGGTGCAAAATTATACAGAAATTGAAACTTTCTTCCTAAGACCGTCTTTGAAAAGCGAAAGGCTACTTTCACGGTCCTGGGGGAGCCATGCAGCTCCGAGAGCCAGTGTCAGCCCGAGTCAGTGGGTCCCCACGGGGGAAAAGGGTAAATCCACCTGCGCAGGCACCTGTGGCCTCTCCTTTTCCCCAGGGATTCACCCGCCTCCCTCTTGGACACCCAGGCAGGGCTCCGGGTTCTGCAGTTGGGGACCAGTGGAGAAGCTTAACGCCTGGCTCCTGGCAGAGTGGGGATGAGGTATTTGGGGGTGGGGTGCGTTTGGGGGCGGGGAATGATTTAAATGTCCAGAGTTGTTTCAGAAAACATCGGAGTGGCCAGTAGAACCAGGATTTTTTCATTGAGATCCACAGGGCCCGTGAGAAAGGCTGCCATTGGTCAGGCTCCCAGGTCACTCAGGGCGGGGAGGGGTGGGGCAGCAAACCCCGCCCAAGCCCCGGAGGATGGAGCTAGCCCCGAGGACTTCTCGTCGGCCCCGGGACGGCAGGCACTGAACGGTGCAGCCCCAGAGCTGCCCGCGACCCAGGGAACCGCGGCGGGAACTGGGGTCCGGGTGGGAAGCAGACGCGGAACCGGGGACAGGCACCAGCGTAGAGGGAGGGTCCAGAGAGCTTAAACCCAGAGGAAGGGGCGCAGGGTCTGGGACCGAGCCGCTTTCACCCCGCACCTCCAGCACCGCCCCGGAGCCACCAAGCCCGGAGCGCAGCGTCCTCTGGGTGGGTGTGGGGGGGGGGGGACGCAGTGGCCCTCGGCCCGCGGCCCTTGCCACCTGCTCTCAGTAGCCTCAGGGAAGGGTCTTCGGCCAAGGACAGGAATCTGCGGCCATGGCCGAGGCCACAGAGCCAGATCGGGGCGCCGCAGCTCCCCAGGAGCCGCTGGAGGGCCCAGCGCTTCTGGCAGCAAGACCAGGCGAGCCCGGGGCCGCGGACCCGGAGGTGAAGGCGGAGGAATCGAGCGAGGACCCCACGGGGACGCCAGGGGACGAGGGGGCGAGCGCGGCCGCGACGGCCGCGCTGAAGGAGGGAGAAGACACGGGGCCAGACGGAGGGCGCGCGGGCGAGCCGGAGCCCAGCGTCGGCAGTGAGTCGGGGGGCGAGACGCCGGGCGCCAGCGGAGCGCAGGGGGAGGCGGAGGCCCAGGAGGGAGCCCCAGAGGGCGAGGGCGCCCCCGGGGGAGGGGAGGAGGAGAGCCGCACGGAGCAGATGGAGGAGGCGAGCCCCGGGCGCGACTCGCAGAGTGGGGCCCTGGGAGAGGGTCAGGGGGAGCCCGGGGAGTCCGCCGTCCCCAAGGCAGAGGCGGAGGCGGAGGCGGAGCGCAGGCCAGAGGAACCGGGAAGCAGCGCGCCAGGGGCCAGCGAGGACCCCGAGGGGCCGCCGGGGGCCTGCATGGAGGCGGAGGGGCTGGCGGGAGGGGCGCCCGGGGCCGAAGCGGAGCCTGGGGACGGAGGGGACTGCAGCCCTCCGCCTCAGGCAGAGCTGACTGAGGCTGCAGTGGCGGCGAGTGGGGGCTGCGGCCGCGGGGAGCTTGCAGGGGGGCTTCAGGGTGCAGAGGTGGGAGCCGCGGAGGAGCCTGGGGCCTCGGGGATGGAGGAATCAGAGGGAGCGGCCCCCGGGGACTTGAGGGCGGACGCCGGTGAGGATGCGGACCAGGAGGCCCCCCGGGAGGAGGTGGGGGACCCCGAGGAGGAGAAGCAAGAGCGCAGCCCGGACGGGACAGGCCAGGAGGGGTCCCCCGACGGTAGCGCCGCAGGGGAGGCAATCGCGCAGACCAGGGAGACCGCGGCCGCGGAGCTGAGCAACCACCTGGCGGCGGAGGGCAGCGCGGAGGGCGCGGACGAGCCTGCGGGTGTGAACGGCCGCGGGGAGGACGGCGAGGCGTCCGAGGAGGGGGTCCCGGGCCAGGACCACGACATCACGCTCTTCGTGAAGGTAAATCTCGCCGTACCCAACTTGTGAGACATCCCCTCCCATCCTTCCTCTTGGTCTTTTCTGGTCCCAGAGGGACCATCAAGAGGCCTGACTTAGGCGTCCTGATGGTCACCCAGCACTTTCAGCCCCAGAGGGAGGAGGGACGGCCCGAGTTTGGTGGACAAGAGTGGGAGAAGCGTTTGTGGGGGGCATACGTGTTTGGAAGTGGAGGCTGGGATGGAGGTGGTGGGAAGTCAGGGCGCTGCTGGCTTCCCCACGATTCTTTGTCCGGAAAATCCCACTGGCCGTTCCCGTCAAGAGGTGATGAAAGAATTCATGTAAAAGGCCACAGGCCCCGCTGATGCACAGAACAAGCTTTGCCTAAGGAAGCTCGGACACTGGACGTGAAAAAACGCACACCGAGAGTTGTCACCGGGAGGTGTCACCGGGAGGTGTCACCGGGAGGTGTACTGGGAGACACGTCCAGGACTCACATCCCAGGGGCCCGAGCCTCTGGCCAACACCCTCCGCTCCAACAAGGCGTCCCATTTGGGTAGAGTAGATACAGTATGTTTGGGAGGAAAGTAGAATTTCATTTAAATTACACTATTTATGGAGCATTTTGACGTCTGTTTTGGAAGAAGGGTGCTGGTGACTTCCACAGCATCTGCCTTTAGGGCCTGTTTTCAGCCTCACCTCCGATGGGAGGGGAGCGGCGACTTTGCCGAACGGTCTGCGAGAGACGCAACCGGGAACAGGGAAGTCGCGAGTCTAAACAAGCGTTGGTACAAGGCGTCGCGGGCCGGACGGGGAGGAGGTCTCCCGCGGCTCACACGGGGATCCTTGTTCACAGAGCGCTCTGTGCAAAGCCCTTTGCCCCGGCTGAGAAAGCAGCAGGTGTGTAATAAGGTCAAGAATGTGCCTCGCATGTTGAATCATAATCCTTCCAAAGTACTGAAGGCTTATAGAAGCCAGTTAAAATGTAAGCAAATTCTAATAAGAAAAAAAAGAAGGGAACATTCCCAAAGTGATTAACCTCAGAATTTCAGCAATCGCTTGAGCCGTGAGGCCGTTAGGAAGGAAAGGGCATGCGTTTGCTTCTTCCCTGGCGCGATGGTGCCAAACCCTTGTGAAGGCCCCGGCACAGTTGAGGACTCTGTTTGGGGACGGGGCCTGAGGCCACAACCCCCAGGACAGCCCCGGGGAGCTGGAGGCCCGCAGGGTGGTCAGGGGGCGGGAGGCTGGATCAGGGCGCCCCTGCGGTCCCTGCCGCTCCGTTGAGGGAACTGCTGTTGCTCCTGGTGCACAGACGCATGGCTGCGCGGTTCCAGCCTCTTGGGACCGTTTGAAAGGCGGAAACTGCTTTCCCACCGGTCTTCCGGCTTCCCTTCTCAGCCCCCTCCAGCCTAGTCCCTTGGTGACAGACGGTGGCCTGGGGGGGAAAGGATTGGGCTGTTTCGTTTCTCAGTGTTCAGTTCGTCAGCTGTTTATTGCAGAATTTCGGGTGAGCCCACACTCCTCAGCCAGGCCACCAGGCCCTTCCCGAGGTCACTCCTGCCTCCTGGGCATCGCCTGGCTGCCCCCACCCTTGGTGCCCTGTGCGCCCCTAGGCCAGCCGCATTGAACTACTGGCTGTCCTTGGGGAGAACCCATTTTTCCAGCCCTGAGGTTTTGACCGCCCCACACCCTCTAATCTGTACGTCCGAGATTCGGAGCAGGTGTGGGCCCCTCTGGGAAGCTGTTTCCACCCCACTGTGGGTTGGCTGTCCTCCGCCGAAGCCCCCCTCACACCCGACACTACCCCTGCGAGCTCTGTCTCCTCCCTCGACTGTGCGGAGCCCGTCTCCCAGCTCCGGTGTGGAGCAGCAGTCCGGGACACGGTGAGAGGGCGGGCGGGAGGCCGCCTGCGCCAGGGAGTGGACCGGGGTCCTCAACAGCATGGACCTCAGAGCGAGAGGGTGTCCCGGAGCACATCCTGACTCTGCTGCTTGCTTGCTGTGTGACCTTGGGCAAGTTACTTAACCTTTCTGTGCCTTTGTTGCTTATGGATAACAGGGGGACTCTGCTAGAAGCTACCCAGTGAGGCTGGTGTGGGGATTCAAGAATTAAATGCAGGACCAGAATAGTAGGTGGCTTGAAATAAGCACAGTGTCCGAGGGGGGAGTTCTTACTGTGACTTCTGCCGGCTCTCACTCTGCTTCTGCCCACAAACAATCCCCTTCTTCTTCATCCCTGCCTTTTTTTTTTTTTTAAGGGAAAATCCCCCTAGCTACCTAACTAGCTCAGTTCCCTGGGGAGAAGAATGTGAGGAAAAGTAAAAAGAAGTTGTTTTCTCAGATTCCGGGGAGTGGTTTGTGTGGGCAGAGGCGGGGGCCACGTTACGGGCAGCTTACCCTTTCAGGAGACAAACAGCTCTCCAAACAGTGAGATCGATTTTCAAGCAACTGCTGCCTGATCCGGCTTCTGAGGATCACCGAAGAGGTGCCTCGCGGAACGGCCGAGGCCTCTCACTTTCTTCTTATCCTACAAATCGTTCCCTTTAAAAGACAAAACAAAGGGCCCAGAGCAAAAACAAAAAAACCGACCAAGCAAAAACCCATTAGACTGTTACACCTTGTGAGTTCGTAATACTTGATCCGAAATCCTTACGTGAGTTCAGAATCGGATTTCTTTGCCAGTGTCAGCCTTTTCTAGGCCCTTCTTTGGGCTCCGTTTTATTTGCACTCTATTCTGAAGTGGCCCTCTGACCTCCTGGGTGTTGTCGACAGGTCCGGGCAGGTGTGTCGTGGTGAGTTTGCTCTGCCACCGCCGGCGTGTGGCACTCACAGAACGGTCCCGTAGGGAGAGTGGCGCAGTGTCCTCCCCAACCGTAGTGCCCCAGCCGTAGGGTGACAGCCCAGTCAACACAGCTTGAGACTGATTAGCCCATACCCTATTGTGAACTTCGCACTTTCACATTTCTTCCTATTATTAAAAATAAATGTCGTGGCTCCAAATATACCAGCAAGTCATGACACAGGACCCACTAATATGCAATAATAAAATAGGCTTCTAATTTTAGCCACCCGTGGGTGGGATTCCTCATCTTAGGGAGAGCCAGCACCTTCCTGTTGTCCTAGGACGTACGCGAGGATGTGTTCTTGGGTGCGAGAGAACCAGGGGTGTACAGAACAGGCCACAGGAAGCCCCCTTGAATTACCGTATGGCGAGCCAGCGGCTGATGGTGATCATTTCAGTCTTGTCTTCTCAAAGGAGTGTTCATCCGTCGTCAAGTTATAGGGTGACCTTGCAATACATTCAATGAGAAAGATTCCTTTCTTCTGTACTTACAACAACAGAGGTCAGCAACAGAACAGCACACCCACACAACAGCACCCGGGACAGAACGCTAACCGCAGGGGATGAGGTCTGGCCTGCGGAAGCTGTGGGGATTCGGTCACTAAGGGAGTCTCACTTACAGGTGTGGCTCTCCTAATCCAGGGCCTCTCCTTGGGGGCAGGGTGGGGCAGTCGGAGCTACGGTTTCCTGGAAAATTTCTCATGACTTAACGCCCGCCCCCCGCCCCCTGCCACCCGCCCTGTGATCAGTGAATACTCCTGGACCAGGGTCTAAGCATCTCTCCAGTTCTGTTTTGGACATTGTGCATTTCACCGTTAACGCTGAGCCCCTGCTGCGCTCGGGAACTTGCCATCACACAGGCTCGTCGGAGAGGGGAAGCTAAGAATGGGACGAGGAAAAGTCAGGAAAGGCGTGGTCTTTGAATGTCTGTCACCTGGAAATGCCCCCCCCAGTCAGTCATTAATCGAGCCACCCGAGCTTCGTCACACCACCCCACCGGTGGCAGGACGGGAGTGGGTCAGGGACCCGCTGGGACCAGCACCGGAGTGACCTCTGGTAGACCAGTAGGCCGCGGCCCTCTGCGCACGCCTCCCTGGGACAGAGCATGTCGAGACCTGTTCTGTGGGCCTGGTCTCCAAGGAGCTTGGAAGGGCGTGTTACTTTCGTAACTACACGTGGACTATGTATTCTGAAGGGAAATGACTGAAAAGGCGCTTCTGTGACTCTAATTCTCCCCTCAAAATGACACTTGTTGTCACTGGTGTTCTGAGTGCCCTGTACAACTTGCGCGCAGTGACGTGGATGGGATCTGCAGAGGGCTGGTTACGGTGGGAACTGAGGTGGGACGTCGCGTTTTGCTCAGCTCTTACACACGTGGGCACACACGGCGCGTGAGCCCCGGGTGAGAGCCCTGGGGCCTCCTCGCCACCTGGCCCGGCAGTGGTCGTGGTGGGCTGTCCATCAGCACTTTCTGGTGGTCACTGGGTCAGGGTGACTCAGCCAGTGAGGAGCTGGACACCAGACCTGTCCCCCAGTGTCCTGGTCCGGTGTCCCCTTGTGAAGGGCGAGAGCCACCCTTCTCCGTGAGGACACCCAGGCAGCAGCCTGCGGACGTTGGACCCACAGGGCTGCGGGGACTTGTGGCCCCTCCTGCCGTGTCCCCATCGGGTCCAGGGGTCCTGTGCTCTGGACGGAAGGGGGCAGCTCCAGCGTGAGCTCCTCGTCCTCCGGCCGGCGGGTCCTCTTTCTGGCCTGGCTTTCCCGTGGCCCGTTCTCCCCCACCGGGTCCCTCAGATGTCTCGCCTCCTCGGGTATCAGAAGAAATCTGCTGAAACACCACACTGGTGCGTGTCAGTTTACCCTTCTGTTTCAGACACATTTGCAAATCGAGACCTGGAACTGGAAGGAATGTGTAACATCCAAAGCTCTGACCGACCTGTGCGTTCCGTTCAGGTGGATCGTAGCGCTAGAGACCCATCTGCTCCCTCGGCGCACGCGGGACGATCACGTCTGGCATGTCAGGCTCTGAGCGAGGGCCTGGGGACACAGGGTCGGGCCAGACTGGCGGGCGCCTGCCCCCACGGCACTTGCCATCCAGCACACAGGACGGAGACCGGGCCACGTGCTGTGCGGAGGGGCCGGGAGCCGTTCTGGCAGGGACCACACAGGCTGCTCGCTGTCGCTCTCCCGCCCCCGCCCCCCCAGCCCCCAGCACAGGGGGTGGCACAGAACCGGCACCCAGTTAGTGCTGAGAGGACGGGAAAGCGGGAGCCGGGGAGCCGGCGGGAGGCTGTCTGCGCACGGGGTGCAGTGGCAGTCACGAAATAGGAATTGACTGACTGTGCGCATCCTTGCTGTAAATTCCTCAGGATTCTCGAAACAAGGCTGGCTTTGCTCCAGCCGTTCTCTGAGCTTCCGGGACGTTCAGCAAAGATCGGCGTCCTCCGAGGGCTGGGGAGGCAGATGATTGAAGCCGCTAATCCTCACCTCTTCCATCGCTAATTTTCTCTGCTCCTTTTTGGACCCAGTGGTGATTCATACCCTGGGCTCCGGGCCCGGGAGCAGCTGCTCCCCCAGCTTTCCCCAACGTGCTGAATCCGAGAGGGGAAAACGGATGCCCCTGGTCTTTTTTAATTCACATCTTTTTTTCGTATGCATGAGATGGAGCATGCCTTTACACGTAAATATTTAAACGCTGCTGGTCCCTACTTTTCTGTGCGCCGGCTGCTCCGTCCTTTGCCCACTTCTCAGATTGCCAGTTGGTCTTACTCTTCCTGATTTTTATACCAGGAAACGTAACCATCGTCGGTGATGGGCGTTTCGGGGGTGTTTATGGGACCGCTCCATCTGTACCGGAGCCATTCATTCATCCCTTTAGTCGCAGTGATGTCCTGGAGCTCATTCACGGGGGACAGTGTGCGCTGCGGCTCGCGCTCAGAAATGTCACCTGCACTCGCTGGAATCTTGACGTGCTGTTTTACTTTATACTCTGTAACTTAAGTCCCGAGGGAGTAGGTCTTTCAAGCCTTGCATTTCTCACTTTCTTTTTATTTTTAATCCACACCTGAGGACATTTTTTCCCCATTGCTTCTAGAGAGAGAGGGGAAGGGAGAGAGAGAAACATTGATGTGGGAAACATTGATTGGTTGGCTCTGGTACATGACCGGACCGGGGATCGAACCCGCAACCTGGGCATGTGCCCTGACCAGGAATCAAACCTGCAACCTTTCGGTTACAGGACAACGCTCCAACCACCTGAGCCTCACCAGCCAGGGCTCTCCCTTTCTTTTCATCAGCAGGTTACCTTTTGTCAAGCACATAGCCTCTCAGGATCAAATTCTCTTTTACATCGAAAAAATTCCTACTCAAAATAAAGTTTACTGCTCCGTCTTTGATCTCGCCTGGCCGCCTATCGGATGAATTTGACTCCCACCCATACAGACCGCCGTGAAAAGTGATCCCCGGCGATGAGCGAGATCCCAGTATCGTCTGTGCGGGTGTGCCTCCCAGACAGATGCGTCTGCGCGCACGGCTCGGTGAACGAATCAGCCGAAGCTCAGAGAGAACGTCGGCAACCCCTGTGTGTGGAGGTCTGGGCGGACGGGGAAGCTGTGGTCAGCGACTGAGGGGCGGAACTGAAAGATGCGAGCCTCGGAGATCGTCCGGGAAGGTAATGTTGGGCCTTCGGAGGGGACAGCTCTGTGGAGAAGGAGACTAGGTTGCCACCCGCGTGTGCTTCCTCAGTCCGAGAGGTGCGTCCCGTCCTCCATCTGCTCGCAAGGAAGCAGCAGATGACAACTTCTCCGATCCCAGGTTTTTACCAGGTCGGTGGGCCCCACCCCTAACTCGCTCACTCTCTTCCCTGCTGCGCTCGGCCGTCCACGTGAAGGTTGAGTCTTTGATGCGTGGAGAAGTAAGAGCTGCTGTTCCGTCTTCTGTATTACAGAGTGAGTATTTGGGACCCAAGAGACTGTTTGAAGCAAATATTTATTGATTACCTGCCACACGTCAGACGATGTGCTTGCGGCTGGGGTTACAAGAGCCACCAACAGGGATGAAGGCAGCCTTCCTGGAGCCTTCGCCTATGGGAAGACCCAGAAGGAGTCCATTGAAACACCACGTAGGCAGCCGTCGCGTGGAAGTAAATACCATGGAGGGGCAGGGTGGCTGGAGGGCTGTGACGGCCGGGAGGTGACCGCCGGTACTTGGTTTCTCGGTCCGTGAGCGTGGGCTCTGCCTCTGCTGCGCCCCTTCTCGTTGGAAGATTGTGCCGAATGCACAAGGGACGGACAGGTGACGGAAGAGGAGGTGCAGGCGTGGCTGCTGGGCCGGGGCCGGCCGGCGGCGGGGGGGGGTGGTCTGGTGTGAGGACGCACGTTCTGCAGCACGTAACCTCTCTAGTCCCATGAGCTGTCTCCGCCCGAGCCAGCGCAGCCTCGCCCCCCAGACCCGGCTCTCGTCTGAGCGCGGTCCTGCAGCAGCTGTTCAGGTCCTTGCCCGGGGAACGCCACGCTTGCCTCTCTGCTTCTGTGGCGGGAGAGAGACTATGGCAGGGATGTAGGCGCCACCCCGCGTGGGGGAGGGTGACAAAGGTCACTCTGTGGTGGCCAGCTGGTGGAGGGGCTGGTCTGAAGGGCCCAGGACGGGGTCTGGGAAGGATGTCCGGGGGACTGGGCTCAGCCGGGACTGTCGATGGGGGCACCTTCGGGTGGCCCCTGTGGCGTGGTGGCCTCGGTAGGCAGGGGACCAGGCAGAAACCGCACAGCCCTGAAGGGGGAGGAGCACACAGCTCGCTCCCACCCGGTTTGGGAGACCCGGGCCGGCTTCTCCGTGGGGCCGGTGTGGGAGGGTGTGCAGCCGTGTCTGCGCCGCGCGCTGGAAGGTGTCAGGGCGTGCCAGAATGCCCAGGTCATTTACTTACAGATCCCGTTCCTCACGAGCTCGAACCGGTTTGAGGAAAGTTCAGCCGCATCTGAAAGCAACGGGGTCTTTTGTAAGAGTACGTGTTCGGTGGCGGTGGCCACCGGCACCGACCCCAAAGACACGAAGTCGCCCACAGACAGCTACGTGGCTCCAGCCACGGGCCGGGGTCCAGTCGGGCTGCCCCACATGCCCGCAGGCAGCCCCTTCTCTGGCCTCCCTGAGAAGCAGGAGACAGACCGGGGAGGGGACGCCCGCCACCCAGTGGCCCTTGTCTCCGGGTGTGCGAGTGCCCAGCTGTCCTCGAGGCCGGTCCCCTCCACAAGCCCCTGCGGGGCTGCTGGGCGAGGAGGGGCCTGGGCCTGTTCTGTCTGAGGCTTTGTGTCTGTAGTTTCTAACCTTCTGGGGTGGGGTGCAGGGGGGGCTAGGATGCTGCAGTCGAGTAGGCAGACCATCACTAGGTACCTGTGGCAGCTCCCCCAAAGCTCGGGCCCACCTGTAGCCGCAGGGGGGTGGGGGTCAAGGGCTCAGGGCGGGGCTGTCTTTGGTGGGGCTCCCGGGACAACGTCCACTCCGCGTGCACACTCACTGAGTGGACCGCGGCTGCCCGGAGCGGAAGCCCGCACAGGACCGCGGGGTTGCAGGCCTGGGATCCGGGAGTACCGGGCTTTCTCCCTAAGTGAGGACAATTAATACCTTTCTGGCGCCTTCAGTGTCAGGGTCGCCGAGGCGGCGAGTTCAAAGACTCTCGGGAAGGCTTACTCTCTCCCCAGCTTTGTCCCCTTTGTCCGAACTCCAGGCCGATGCCCTCGGCTCTGCTCCCACGAGTGGCCGGACTGGGCGAGGTTCTGGGCCACCCTCAATGGCCTCTTTGTGTCCTTTAAGTCTCTGAACAGAGAGTCCAGCGCACAGGAAAACCTAAGAGCTGTGAACGCGTCAGACACGGAGAGGGCGTTCCAACCAACGGGCGGTGATTCTTCGCCGTCATAATCGGCGGTGATGCAGCGATGTGGAGCTGCCGGCCCCTGGGTACCGGGGCTTGCGTGGGCATGCTGTGTGGCCCCATCACCGAATGCGCGCGCGTGTGTACGCACATATATGATGCATACATGTATATACTGCATGTATACATACATACATATGTATATATAGCATTGTGTGTATGTATATATTATGTATGATGTGTATACACACACACACACACACACACACCATCGCTTCCAGACACGGCTGACGTTTTCCCCAGCGAGTAAAGAGTAGGTTCTATAAATAAACGGTCAGAGCATTTTGGCGCGAAGTGTCGTGCCGTGTGCGGCTTCAACACGGCTGTGGATGCTTTGCCATCCCCCCGTCGAGAAGCGGGTCTGGCCCCCCCCCACTGCACCGGCCCGACCGGCCTGACTGCGTGAGGACGGGCTGAATCCGGGGGGGGGGGCGGGGTGCAGCTTCGCTTTCCCCCCGCAGCGCTGTGCGGTGTCCGTCCGGTCCCCTGGCCACCTTTTAAAAGTTTTTTAAAAACTTTAAAACGGTCTGAACTGCAGTTGAACCGCACAGATACCAATCTGTGTGACCTGGGAGATGGTCACCCTGATGAGGCCGGCGCCCATCCCACACCCTCCGCCGTTATTGCCGTGGGACCGGCTGGGTCCCCCTGCCGGGCTCTGCACCCCGAGGCTGTTTCTGTGACGGACAGTTTGTACTTCTGCATCCCTTCGCCTTCTCCGCCCAGTGTCCCAGCCCCCTTCCGTTCCCCTGCTCGTCCGAGGCCACCACGCCGCACAGGCCGCCTGAAGGCGCCCCCGTCGACAGTCCCGGCTGAGCCCAGCCCCCCCGACAGCCTTCCCAGACCCCGCCCGGGGCCCCTCAGGCCCAGTGTCACAGGCCCAGGGCAGGCGGAGGGACTCCCCGCTTCGGCCAGGCCTGGGGTTTGGTGCCGGCGCTTTTCGGGTCCTCCGCAGTCACTGCTGGAGTCCTCCCAGTCACCCAGGAACGCAAACCACCGGGGCCTCTGAAAGCAGGCTGCGTTAGGGAGCAGGCTCTCCAGAACAAGACGGTCCTTTGTTGTGATAATTCCTCGTGAGAATTTTACACGGAAATACGCTTTTCATCTGCATGTGAAAGCTGCGGTTGGTACCCGGCCATATTATTAAACGAGGATTAAAAATAGCCCCGGAGTTTTCAAAGCATGATTCGCACAGGAGGATAAGTGGCAAGTTCCATTTGGTCATCCACACACTTCTTGTGACTCGACCCCGCCCGCTGTGACAACGGACAGGAGCAGAACTGAGCCTCGGGCCAGAATTTAAGGCCAAGAGCAACCGGGTTCAACGGTGACGCTCTGTGGGTCAAGGGTGACCAGCCCCCGGCTCCCTCTGATAATGCGTGGACTGTTACAAGGGAGAGAAAGAGTAAATGCTCTCAGCGTTGGGGATGCGTTTAGGGTTAATAGGCTTTTTGAAGAGTTCAGAGCTGGGTTTCAAATCTTAAGGTCGACAGTATGTTTCTCGGGACCCACGTGTAATGACGGATGGAACTGTTCTTACACTCTGAGGATGTGGACGGTGAGAAGCACATGCCAAGACTGAACATGAGCCCCTCACAGTCTGGGGTGAGGCGCCCAGTCAGCCACTTAGCAATGATGGCGCGCGGCGATCAGCGACCATGGCCACGCGCTGGGGAGGGGGGGGCGGGGCATTGGGCAGCTCTGCGATCCAAGTCCGCATGGAAAATGTTACCAACTGTGCACGCTCTTACTAATTTAAGAAAAGGTGCTAAACTTTTCTTTTCTAAAATGGGCCTAGCTGCACTTAGGACACATTTTTCCGTGACAAGCTCACAAGAAGCGTGATGCATGATATTTGCGTCCGCGGAGACGCCGGTACAACGTCCATAAGCGACACGGGAGAGCCGTGGAACCGGGGGGCGGAAGGGGAGCCTGAGCGGCTGGACTCCAGCGCAGCCTCGGTCGGTCCAGGCCCCGGGTGCGGTCCGTTCAGGCCCCGGGTGCGGTCCGTAGGGTGCGGTCCGTAGCCGCGGTCGTCGCTGGGTACTCGTTGCTCCACTAGAGGGCAGAAGAGGGCAGGCAGGAGACTGCGGGCCGAAGGCCGGCCGGGTGGCTTCCTGTCCCGTTAGCGCTCCCTCTGCCCTGGAGAAGCCCGACAGGTGCTCCGCTGGTGCGACGGCGCAGCCGGATGGCCGCTGGCCTGTTACCCGCCAGCAGCCCTTCTGGACCTTGGCGGTCACCCCTGCGCTACAGTCTCGGAACACCAGGAGTCCGGCGGGGCGCCCTCCGCCCTCAGCTTGCTCTGCGTGGGCCCTCCTCCCCCGCAAGTCCAGGGTGGCCTGTCCCCGCCACACCCCACTGGCCCCAGCCCCGGCCCCATCCTGCACCTCACGGAGAACCGGGGGCAGGACCCCCGAGGACCGCGCCTTCCCCCGCACCAAGTGCAGGAAGCAGAGAGGAGGGGACGCTGAGCCGGGGGGACGCTTGCTCAGAAGGTGGTGTGGAAGGGTGGTCAGACTGCGTAAGTGGCACCCTCACCTCGGCCAGGCGAGGAGACGGGTCTCCGAGTCTGAGGTTCCAGAATTCGAGCCGGGGCAGCAGATTCTGACGGAGCAACGTCGGAACCTCCTCCTCAAAGCAAGTCGCTCCCCGGCATTCCTCGCCCCTCACGGAAACTGTGCCGTTAGCTGAGTGCGTTAGGGACTGGCCTCTCTGCCACGGTGCAGCTGGCTTTGCCCCATGTCATCGTTGTCGACCACGCAGGGGGCGGGTACCATCTTTGGGAACATGGCACCTTTCATGGGTGAATCCTTACCCCCCCCCCCGTTTTGTGGTTGATGGGGCATTTCTGTGAACATTGTTCCCTTAGCTCTTGGCAAAGAAAATCATCTGTCGTATCGTTATTTCCATGGGAAAATCAGTCCATGTATCAATTCAACTCAAGTCATCTTTCCCAGGAACATCGGCCACTTAGAAAGAACGTCTTTCCTCTAAACAGGTATCGGCCACTGATTTCAGAAACAGAAGTTTTTTAAATCCCTTAGTCCAGATTTTCAGAACTCGAAGCCTGTGGCATACTTTGGCGAATTGGGTGAATTAGCTTTTCAAGGTTTGTAGAATATTACTAAAATCTTACTTCTGGCACCAGCGGCATCTGAATAAATGTGGAAACAGTTAAAAATCCCCTGAAAGTATTCAGCTGCCCGCCGAGGATAATGTCTGCCGTGGGTTTATGGCCCTGGCCTTCTCCGATGCAGGTGGTTCTCCGTGTTCTCAACACCACGAGCATCCCAAACTGGGCCAGGAAGGCAGCGGAACTTGTGAAGCCCCGGAAGCTGGCTCTTCTCTGGGGGGACCTGTCACTGTGCCCTCGGCACATCAAAGACAGCGGGTGCTTCTGCTCACAGAGCTGCGGAGCGCGGGCCGCCGAGGGGATGGATGGCCCGATCGGCTCATGCATGCATTCACGGATTCGGCAAGCATTACGAAGCCTCCCAAACTCCATAAAGGAAAACCCTTGATCGTTTTTGCACAGTTTTCTCTTTCAGAGTTCAGAGGGGTTGTGTTCCTGGTTTGGGGCACCCCCTGCTTTTTGCCCTCTCCGCTCTGTACCTGACTTTGTCAAGTCGACCTTGACCGAGTAGACTCGCAGAGGAGATGGTGTCAGGCCAGCCCCCGTCAGCGTCCCCCCCTCCTGGCGTTGGTTGGGGGGAGTCTCCGTGCCCACCGTCCTGTGGGTCCTTACTGTTCCTGGTTAGTGTGGATCTGGACACAGGAGGGGTCCGGGGGGCCAGCCCAGATCTGGTGTAGATGGTATGACGGGGGCACTGGACAGGCTAAGGCATGTAGCCCCCTCAGGGCCAAAAATACCTAAGACCCACCACGTCCCTCCTTCCTTTAACCCCCCTGAACTTCCTTATTTCCCTGTGCGTGGATGCCTTTGTGTCAGTGACCGCTAAGTGAGAGCGCTCACAGAGTCAGAATGTCACATACCGTTTTCGCCCAGAAGTAGGTCGGTCTTTTCCTGTGGAGTTCATCACCGATAGGCAAGCGCCCTCCTGTAAAATATTGTCACGTTATTCTGTATGAAAAACAACCTTTTGCCACCTCTTTTTTGAATTCCAGTTTCTGAGGCTTACTCTTCAGCCCTGAACGTGACACTGAAGTATGGCAGTTCTTAAGGAACTTAAGTCCTTAACTGCCTGCCCAGTTCACACCGTTCAGAGGGAATTCCACCAAGGCAACCACAGGAGAAGCCGGCAACCTTATCGGTTGGAAATAGCTCTGTTCTGTTTGTCCTTGACCCTGAAGCAAATGTTTTCAATGAGTGCGTCATCCATGAGATCTGTTACAAAGATGAATCTAGAAAATCAAATCTACTTCTGGCCAAGATGGAGGTGTAGGTGGACACACTGTGCCTCCTCTCGCAACCAAAATTAAGGACAACAAATATTTAGAAACAAGAAAGCAACCAGAACTAATAGAAAATAGAACTGTACGGAAGTCCAACAACCATTCATCCAGACCGGTAAGGGGGTGGAGTTGCGGCAGGAAAAAGTGGAGGTGCGGACCTGGGCATGCAGGCAGCAGCGGCTGGCAGTTCCCAGGTGTGCAGGTGGCGGCTAGCGGACCCCGGGCATAGGGTGGCAATGGGGCAGACCCAGTGAGGCCACACAAGGCGGCTGGCTGACCAGGCGGCCCTATATTCGTGCACAGATAATCCAGGCGAAGGGGAAGTGGCGGAAGGGACTGGAATCCAGGAGAGAGCGGAGCAAGCACCATTATTCCCTCTCGGACTCCGCCCCCACATACAGCGTCACAACCCAGCGACTGGGCTGCCCCACCCTGGGGAACACCTAAGGCTCCACCCCTCACTACATAACAGATGCGACCAGAGCCCCCCCACCAAAAAAAAAAAAAAAAAGGCTCAAACCGAGAACAAATGAAAGTCCCAGAGCCAATTCCTCTAAACGACCAAGAGATAGCCAACCTATCAGATGCACAGTTCAAAGCACTGGTCATCAAAATGCTCACAGAATTGGTTGATTTGCTAACAAATTAGATGGAAAAATGCAGGCTACAATACGAGAAATGAAGGAAGATGCATGGGGAACCGATAGAGATGGAAGGAAAACGGACTCAAATCAATGGAGTGGACCAGAAGGAAGAAACTAACAACCAAACAGAAAACAAGGAAGAAACGAGAATTCAAAAAAATGAGGAGAGGCTTAGGAACATCTTCGAATGTCCCAACATCCGAATTATAGGGGTACCAGAAGGGGAAGAAGAAGAGCAACAAATGGAAAACTTATTTGAACAAATAATAAAGGAGAACTTCCCCAATCTGGCAAAGGAAATAGACTTCCAGGAAGTCCAGGAAGCTCAGAGAGTCCCAAAGAAGTTGGACCCAAGGAGGAACATGCCAAGGCACATCATAATTACATTAGCCAAGATTCAAATGAAGGAGAGAATTCTAGAAGCAGCAAGGGATAAGGGGACGGTCACCTACAAAGGAGTTCCCATCAGACTGTCAGCTGATTTCTCAAAAGAGACCTTCCAGGCAAGAAGGGGCTGGAAAGAAGTATCCCAAGTCTTGAAAAGCAGGGACCTACATCCAAAATTGCTCTATCCAGCAAAGCTGTCATTTAGAAGGGAAGGGCAGATAAAGTGCTTCTCAGATAAAGTCAAGTTCAAGGAGTTCATCATCACCAAGCCCTTATTCTATGAAACGTTAAAGGGACTTATCTAAGAAAAAGAAGATAAAACTATGACAGTAAAAAGACAGCAAACTCACAGCTATTAACAACCACACCTAAAACAAAAGCAAACTAAGCAAACAGCTAGAACAGGAACAGAACCGCAGAAATGGAGATCATATGGAGGGTTAGCAACAGGGGCGTGGGAGGAGGAGAGAGGAGGAAAAGGTACAGAGAGTAAGTAGCATAGACAGTGGGTAGAAAATAGACAGGGGGAGGGCAAGAATAGTGTGGGAAATATAGAAGCTGAAGAACTTACGACACATGGACATGAACTAAATGGGGGGGAATGTGGGTGGGAGGGGGTGTGCAGGGTGGAGACGAATGATGGGGGAGAAATAGGGCAAGCGTAATAGCATAATCAATGAAATATATTTAAAAAAAAAGAAAATCAAGTCTACTTAGTACCTGCCCTAGGCTGCTATTTTCCGGTATACCAGGTGACTTAACATCGTGTGTTGGTCCGTGTATTTACTGTATGCATTTTTATTGAAGTGTAATTGGCGTATAACACTACGGTAGCTTCAGACGTACAACTTAATGATTTGCTGTTTACACATTGTGAAACGATGACCACAGTAAGTCTCGTTAACACTCATCATCCCACAGAATTACTGAGTTTTTTATTTTTTGTGATGAGAACTTTCAAGATTTACTCTCCTAGTGACTTTTGAATATACAGCACAGTATTATCGGTGCTAGTCACCATGCCGCACATTTATCACCGTGACTTATTTACTTAATGCTGGAAGCTTATAGCTTTGACTCCCATCACTGCTACTACCAACCCCCAATCCCTGCCTCTGGCAACTGCCAACCTGTTCTCTGTATCCGTGAGCTTGTTTTTAGATTCCGCATATAAGTGAAACATCAAGTATTTGTCTTTCTCTTTCTTTCACTTAACGTAACGTTCCGAGGTATATCCAAGTTGTCCCAAATGGCAAGATTTCCTTTTTTGTGGCCTAGTAATATTACACTATATAGATGCACCACAATTTTTTATGCATCCTCCTCCGAGGGACACTTAGGCAGTTTCCACATTTTTCCTGTTGTAAAAAATGCCGCAGCAAACATGGAGGCACGTGCGCTTTTTCAAGTTAGGTTGTTCGTTTGCCTGTTTTCAGATAAGTACCCAAAAGTGGAATTGCTGGATCTTATGGTAGTTCTATTTTTAATTTTTAACTTCATACTGTTTTCCATAGTGGCTGCACGAATTTACATACCTACCAACGGGGCACAAGGGTTTCCATTCCTCCACATCTTAACCGACACTTGCTATCGCTTGCACTTTTTTTGTAATAACTAGTCTAACAGGTGTGCGATGGTAGCTCACTGGGGTTCAGATTTGCGTTCCCCTGATGGCCAGTTATACTGAGCATTATATTTTCACGTACATGTTGGCCATCTGCACGTCTTTGGAAACTATCTTCGGATCCTTTGCCCATTTTTTAAATCAGATTTTTTACTATGTTAAATGAGCTCTTCCTGTATTTTGGATAGTAACCCTTTATCAGATACTTGATTTGCGAATATCTTCCCCCATTCAGTACGTTGCTTTTTCACTTTGTTGGTGGTTTCCTTGGTGCAGAAGCTTTTTAGTTTGGTGTAGCTCTACTTGTTCATTTTTGCTTTGGTTGCCTTAGTTTTTGGTGTCAAATCCAAAAAAGTCATCACCATGACTGATGCCAAGGAATTTACCGCCTATGTTTTCTTCTAGGATTTTTTATTGTTTGAGATTCTACATTCAAGTCTTTGATCATTTTTGAGTTACTTTTGGGTAGAGTGTAGACAGTGGTCCAGCGTCATTCTTTTGCACGTCATGGTCCAGGTTTCCCAACATCGTTTATTGAAGAGACTGTCCTTACCACATCATTGTCTATTTCTGGCTCTTTTGTTGTAAATTAATTGCCCATATGTTTGTGCATTTATTTCTAGGCTCTCTATTCTGTTCACTTGATTTATGCTCCTGTTTTTATGCCAATATTGTACTGTTGATGACTGTAGCTTTGTAATATGGTTTGAAATCAGGGAGTGTGATGCCTTCAGCTTTGTTCTTAAGATAGCTTTGGCTATTTTGGGTCTTCTGGATTTAATTTTAGATTTTGGACATCTTTCATAGCTATAGTGACCAGCTGTGCTAATTAATACAGATTCTCAAAAGTGCCTTAAACTCTTTGGAAAGAGAGCTGACAAGTATACATTTACAAAGTGAACTTTACTAAAATATGACATGAGGGTTCATCTGGCTTTGCCACTTCATCAAACACCTGTGGCAGCTGTAGAAAGCGTTCCCCGAGCGACCCTTCCGTGTTGTATATGAGGAAATGGACGGCTTGGGGGGAGGTAGGAGGTTGCTGGGACTGTCCCGGGCTGGCCCTGGGGGAGGCAGGAGTCGCCGCCACCACTTACCTCAACAGACTGTGGCTTTTGTCTAGACAGTCCTCGGAGATCCAGGCTTTCACGGGGGCTGGCGAAGGCATTTCCAGACAGGTGGGTGCTTACAGATCCTTCATGTCATGCCGCACCGGGGATTTCTGCCTTCTCTCCGAAAAGTTAACCACCAAGCCTGTGATTTCTGCCACCTTTCAGTATTAAAAGGAAAGCATTCTAAAAATTCGCATTGGTCCTAAACCCGATCTCGTAAGAATTCCCTGAGTAACCTTAAGATATTTCTGATTAGCTGACTAGTTTCGGTCTAAGCAGAAAGTGTTACAGAAACACCAAGCCCCACCCCGCCCCCTCCCATCCTGACCCATAGGACGGTCCTAAGTCGGTCATTGAAACTAACCTCGTCGTCGTCTTCGAGGTGCTAGACTTTCTTCTTTGTTAAATGGGCAGTTCCAGGCCTTTGGCCTCCTTAAAACTTAGGAACATTTCAAGGAAAAATAGAGAGGAAGAAGGTGCCTTCTTTTACTTTTCGGGAAGCTACCTGTTTCTAAAGGGTTTTGCAGAGGAGCTAGAGAATTCTGAACCAATGGAGAACGCTGGATGTGAACACTTTTAGCGAGAGCTGGAGTTTCTTCCCCACAGAGGAGCTAGAGAATTCTGAACCAATGGAGAACGCTGGATGTGAACACTTTTAGCGAGAGCTGGAGTTTCTTCCCCACAGAGGAGCTAGAGAATTCTGAACCAATGGAGAACGCTGGATGTGAACACTTTTAGCGAGAGCTGAAGTTTCTTCCCCACGGTCTCTCCATCCCACTCCCCCCGCTCCCCCTCCTCGCTCCATTGCTCCAGAAGTCGAAAAACAAATCGCACACCTACCAGAGCAAGGCCTGCACTGCTGCTGCTGCCCATCTGAAGGCGGGATGCACATCTAAAGGCTCACTGTCCAGGCCCAACTGTGTCTGGGACTCCGTGAGCGCGGTGCCCAGGACGGGGAGATGTGGTCCTCTTCGCCCAGTCTTCCCCCGGGGTCGAAGTGGGGTATGGAGACCAGCATGCCCTTGTCTTTCCAGGACTTCCCTGGTTTTTTTTTTTTTAAACTTTTAAAAAAAATTTTTTTTATTTATTTACCTTTTTTTAGAGGGGAAGGGTAGGAGAGAGGGAGAGGGAGAGAAATATCAATGTATGGTTGCCTCTCACAAGCCCCCTACTGGGGACCTGGCCTGCAACCCAGGCATGTGCCCTTTACTGGGAATCGAACCGTGATCGTTTGGTTCACAGGCCTGTGCTCAATCCACTGAGCTACACCAGCCAGGGCACTTCCCTGGTTTTAAAATGGAAAGTCCTTGGTTGTAGGAAACCCCAGTCCTGCACAAACTGGGAAGGGTTAGCTCTGAGAGGGACTAAGAGCTAACTGGTGACATTTTCCAACAGAACCTGCTTGGGGATGGACCTGGTCAAAGTGGTAGTAAGTCAGAACGTACATGTCACGGCCGCCACTAGGGGGCACCAACAGCAAAAGAGTAAGAATCACCGCAAACCTGGCAGCAAAAACCAGCTCATTTTTTCTTGTCCTGCAGTGATACCTGTCAGAAGCTTGACATGGGTCTCACTGGGCCGAAATTAAGGCATCAGCAGGCCTCCCTCTCTTTCTTTTCTTTTTCGGGGAGAATCCATGCCCTTGTCTTTCCAGCTTCTAGAGGTCCCCTGCATTCCTTGGCTTGCGGCTTCTTCCTGCACCTTTAAGATTCCTCTCTGACCACTGTTCCTTGGTCAAGTCTTCCCTGAGCATGGCGGGGCAAGGTTCTCGCTTTCAAGGCCGAGTGTGATCAGGCCGGGCCCACCTGACCATCCGAGACCGTCTCCCCACCTCAAATCCAAACTCCCGTGCCCCGGGTAAGGAGTCATGGCCCCAGGTCTGAGTATTGGGGTGTGGACAGCTTTGGGGGCCACCATCAGGCCTCCTGCACCAGTAAACAGTCTCGGAGCTTGTCCTTTCCCATTCTGTCGCTGTCACCCCCGGCCACGGCCAGAACGCCTGGAGGCCAGAACGCCTCCAAGGCGACCCACTTGGAGAGTCGACTGGCGGCGTTGTCCCGCCCGCTCCGAGAGCGTCCCACTGGCTGATGCCTGCCGGGTCTGAGCTGGGAGGAGCAGGTCGGAAAGGCCCCTTCTTGGCAGCAGGAAAGGTCCTTGCTTAGGGGTCCCCGCTCTCCGGGTACTTTTATTGAAGGCACTTCATGGCCAAGGTCAGGCCTCTGGTTTTACCTGCCTTAAAAAAATTCCAGACCCAAATTCCTGGCTGCTTGACACGGAGCATGCCACGCAGGATGTGGCGGCCCGGGTGGGGCCAGACCAGACAGGCTCCGTCCAGGAGCGCCTCGGCCTTGCGCGTCCGCTGGGGGGAGGGGTGGCCTGCCCGCTGAGGCGCATGCTGTGCAGGACTCACGGTTGCTGCCGGCAGGTGACAGAGTCCTGTGCAGGGACAGGGGATGCAATGTCACACTCATTGTCGCCTTAAGTGCTAGCCTGAGTTTCCTGCAGAGGGAGCAAAGCGTAGCAGACGGCCAGACGCCCCCAGCCTACTTGGCCACCAAAGTTGTCCTCGGGGTTGTCAAACGTCTTCTCCCTTCCGTCCCTGCCCTCACCCGGCACACAGGGCCTGCGGTTCGCAGTCCCAGCAGCCTCTCTTCTGTCCCAGCCACTGTGTGTCCTCCGCCCTTCTCGTCTGCTTCTAGTGTGTTTTCTCTTGGGCCTGTGGGTCCCTGCACGCCACCTCCGCTCCGTACTGAAAGTGGGGGGCGGCGGTTGGTGAAACAGACAGGCAGGCCTTTCCCCCGAGGAGGGGCCCTCCCGGAGCCTGGGACCCTCTGTTTGGACGTAGGCCAGTGTCCATGGTGCGCGGAAGGGGAAGGACCCTAGCTGACTCGTGGGTTCAGATCCTGCTGGCGACCGTGGGCAGGTCACTCCACCTTTCTGTGCCTTTGTTTCCCCCGTTGATGGAGGCAGCAGCAGCTCCTGCACCGAAGAGGGCTGCCGTCAGGGGAGACTGAGGTAGTGCAAGGAAAGCGTTTACGGCAGTGGGTAGTTGAGAGTAACTGCCGTGTAAGAGATAGTGCCCGTCATCACCGTCACCATCATCATCATCATTTCATAACAGCCATTTTGTTTGTACCGACATTTGTGAAGGAACTGGCATCTGTCGTCCTAAAGCCTTCAGTGAATTATTTGGATAAGATGCACCGAATTCTCTGTCTCCTTTTTAGAAGGAGAGGTGGGAGCTGGATCCCGGGGTAACACTCTGCCATGCTGATCCCTTGACCCCGAGCGCCCGGGAGGCAGACCTGAGGGTCTGGGTGGGCCAGGGTGTCTCCCGGCTGCTGCTGACTTGGGGGGCCCCTGGCAGGCTCCCGTGTTCGACCTGGGACAGGGGCTTGGGCTCTGATCTTCAGTCTCAGGGGCAAGAAACCTGGAGATCAGAGAGGAACTGTGGCTTTCGTTGAGAGCGAGTGCGGACTCGAAAATGAGGCGGCCCCCGCTGCTGGTCCGCTGTGTCTGTCACACCAGAGATGGGCCACCGTGGGGCATCTGCCACCTGCCCCGAATTTAGCTGCCTGTCTCTCCTGGGGGTGGCCTGCCGGCAGGAGGGCAAGAGCTGTCCTGTGTTAGGGTCTCTGAGCCACTCGGGGTGTTCGCCAGGCTTATCTCGGATTCCCTCGTCTCCCGCCCACGGCCGTGGCCGGTCAGTGGTTCCCCCGCCCAGGTAGCTGGCGGGTCCATGTCCTCAGGTGCGCAGGTGTCAGGACGTCATCTGACCCATCACAGATTCACCTGTGCCACTGTTCTGGTGAGGGAGGGGCGACGCCTTGCGTCTGGGTGACCTGTGAGAACTTTAATAACCTGTCCCCTCCTGTAAAAATGGGCTCTTACCTGGACAGACGATAGGGTGACCAACAGTCCCAGCTCACCTGGGACTTGTGGGGGGGACGGGGATTTCCAGTTTGACACGCAGGACAGTCCAGGGGAAGCAGGGGGGGCTGGTCACCCAGAGTGAGTCATTTGGGATGGGTGGGAAAGGAACCCTCGGGCAGGCAGGCCGGGGGGGCAAGGATTTGGGGGCAGATCAGGCTGTTGACCTGCGGCTGCAGCTAGGCCTGCCCCGTTCTCTGCAGGGAGGGGCCTGCTTCTGTTGTTAAAGGAACCAGTTGCTCCCTGGTGCGAGTTTTTAGGGAGGGACCTGGTGGGCCGGCCTGTGCCCAGGGCGCTGCCGGGCGAGTGGGAAGGAATGAGCGAGTCAGAGGCCAGGCGCTCGAGGGAGCAGTTAGTCATCCCTTTGGGACAGAGGTCCGCCCTGAAGGAATGGACTGGACAGGAAATAATTAGCAAACGATTTGGTGCTAAGCCCGGCAGAGCTGACCGGACTGGGCCGCAGGGAAGGGAGACCCAACGCTGACCAGAGAGTCTCACACAGGGACTCAGGGGCGCTCACCGACCAGGCCTGACGTGGGAGCTCCATGGGGGGAGATAAAAATTATTCCAGGGAGGGGACCCGGGGCAGCTAAGGACACAGCAGCAGTCGGAGAGAGTGACTGGCTTGACTGGGGTACACATGGAAAGTGGAAAGGGAAGGAAGGAAGGTGGGAGGGAAGGACAGAAGGAAACACAGACGGAGGACTGATGGACAGATGCGGGAGGAGGGCTAAGGAGGGGAAGCAGCGGCCGCCGAGCTTCCTGTCCGATGTCGTTCTGGGTTTCGCCCTCGCTGAGGGGCAGTGCCACGGTCCCTACACTGCGGGGGAGAAATGGCCGGCCTGCCTTAGGGGGCTGGGGGCTTGCCCGGGTCCCTCGGCTGGAGAGCAGCTAATTCCAGTTTGTGCCTGCGTCCGTTCTGCAGAGGTCTAAGGGAACGGCCTTCTATCGGGGTGCACCGGAGCAGGGTTCAGGAAAGACGAGGGGGGTCAGAGATGCGAGACAGCGACCCGGCAGGAGGCTGCCAGGCGGGGGTGCACCCGGGGCTCTGAGACCGGGGCGGGCGGTGTTGGAGGAGGGAGCACCCTCAGGGACAGACGGATGTTCGGGTAGAGGCTGGGAAGGAGCCCACTTTCCACCGTAAGGACCCGGACAGAAGCTGGGACCGTGACTGGGACCCAGCCTGGGAGAACCAGAGGGGGCCCTGTTCATCTAACCCTGCGCGTGGCTTTGGGCAGCTGCCACAGTCTCCCCGAGCCTCAGCTTGCTCATCTGTGAAATGGGACTCGTGATGGACCGCCTTATGGGAGTCTGGGAGGGTCAAACCCTGTAACGATGGCCGCCATTGTTTGGAACCGTCCTTGAAAACCGAGTGAGGAGTGCTCGCTGTCGCTGGCTCTCAGAAACCAGCTTAGAAATCACTGATTTTGGAGAACACTGCCTTCAGAAACATTCATATTGGACGATGAAGGGGTGAGCTAGGCTGTTCACCGCCCCCCACCCCGGTTTGGTATAATAACCTTCCTTCACGCGGGTCTGCAATTCCGGCGAGTTGTTGAACTTCAGACACTGACGGGGGGTGGGGGAGGGGTGGTGTTCCCGTCTCCCCCAGGTGAAGGGGCAGCAGACAGCTGGTGACTGCTCAGGTCCCCTAGCACCAACTGCAAAGTCAGGACGGAGACCTGCATTTTCCTTTGACCAGCAGAGTCCTCTGGTGTCATTTCCTGCAAGAAAGCAGTGCCCTTGGGCTGTCAGCCCTGCCCTGGGTCGGGGCCCAGAGCTTCCTGGGTGTCCTGTCCTTTGGACCTTGGCCCCCGGGCTGGTGTGACCCTCGGACACCAAGGCCAGGCCAGAGCCCTGCCTTTTGGCCTCCTGACTGAAGGTGTGTTTGCTTTTGCAATTAAGGAAATGATTTCGGTTGCTAATTTTCCCTTGGAATAGGTATCGGAGGCGTTATTTTTTTTTGGGGGGGGGGGAAGTCAGTGGTTCTTTAAGGACTACACGGTTTGGCATGAAAATCCGACGGGCTGAGCCTTGTTACACAGCTCCCTGAACTCCATAATTGCCCCTTCTGGTGCGCGCAGGGCGGGAATGTAATGATGATGATGTTGATGGTGATAATGACAATAATCGCTGCCTTTACTGGGTGCCCAGGAGACTCGGGGCCCATCACACGGAACCCTGCGAGGCGTCGGGATCTGCATCCCTGTGTTTAACGTGCAGAGACGGGGGCGCAGGGAGAACAAATGAATCGCTCGGGGCCCCACAATTAGGGAGAAGTGGGGCCAGGGTGACGCCCACCAGCCCTGCTCCCCGTCCCCCTCCCCCCACAGCCGCTGTGGCCTCAGAGACACCTGATGCTGCTTTGAAGTGGAACCGTCAACTTACCAGGCAAATGGAAAGAATGATACATTTTTTTTTAACTTACAGAATTATTCAAAAGCAGGAAGTCTCAGATCTATTTAAAGACGGCATTTGAAGTCAAACCAGGAGACCTAGAGGCTGGGGGAGGATGCTGGTGCCAGTGACTCAGGCCCCTTGCCTTCTCTCCATATCTCCCCCGCCCCCTTCCTCGCCTCCCTCTTCCTCTCCTCCCCCTCCTCCTCCCCATGCCCCTCGCTCCCTCCTCTGCCCTCCCCTCTTCTCATTCCTCCCCTTAGATGTCACCCTCTGTCACCCTCGGGAGCTCCTGCTACTGAGAATCCATGAGCCTCTGAAAGGGAAGCTCGAGGGCACAGGCTCC
The DNA here is from genome assembly GCA_039655065.1 of Glossophaga mutica. NCBI lineage: Eukaryota > Metazoa > Chordata > Mammalia > Chiroptera > Phyllostomidae > Glossophaga > Glossophaga mutica. The sequence continues at coordinate 220,796,160 of CM077304.1, read as the reverse complement.
GACGAGGAGGAGCCGGAGGGGCCGTGGCGCTGTCCGGAGTGACCCGGCTCCAGGCCCACGGGAGCCCTCGGTGTCGAGCCCCCGTCACTTTGGAGTGCTCCCTGGGGCCCGGGACCTCTGCCAGGGCCTGGGGGAGCCCTGGGGGAGCCCCGGGGCGAATGCAGCTGTGCCCTGGCTCCCAACACTGCAGGTTCCAAGGTTGGAGAGATCCCCGCAAGAAAAGTCCCGGTGAGAGTGTACCCCCATTGGGCCTAGTTGCTGGAGGGGCACCGTTTCCTGTCCCAACCTGCTCCGTCCGGATGGCAGGCCCAGTGCAGAGACCCCGGGGGCAGAGACCCCGGGTGCAGGCTGGGTGCCGGGGTGAGCAGCCCCTGCTCCCCCATTTTCTGTGACAAGTACAGCTATTCCATGTGTCCCATGCTGGTGGCAGATGACCCTTGGAGCCTCATGTGCCACCGAGGGTGTTCCTCAGACTCCAGAGTCAGTTGTGCGTGCCGTAGAATTGTCTGCTGAGAGGAGGGACCCTGGTCTTCGTGGACCCTGCAGAGCCCGGGAGGGTGGCCGTTCTGGCTGTTGTGACAAAGGCCGAGGCCGCTGCGCCTGGCCACAGCGTGCACACCTGGTGGCCCGCTCTCGGAGCGGGGAGGCCACCGCGCCTGCAGCAGAGGACTCAGGAAGCACTCAGGGAAACGTGTAGGCGGATCGGGGGAGGGCGTCATCTCCCGCGGGGTCGGTTTGGACTCTCTCCCCGGCCTCAGCTGGGCCGGTGGCCAGCAGAGGCCTGTCCTGTCCTTGGGGCCGCGTTGTTCTTCTCGGAGAAGAACTGCTTCTGTGGCTGCCCAAGGCCGCCCACATCACGCGCCGCCTCTGACCCCCGCCCTCCCTGGTCAGCTACTGCTGTCGTTCAGCCCGGTCCCTCCGGAAGGCTGGAGCCGGAGCGGGCCCCGCCCTCACCAGTTCTCTCCGCATCCCCCGGGCGGAGCCCACCAGGCGGCTGGCCCGGACCCCTCCAGTTCCCGCAGGGCTCAGCATGCAGGACACACTTCTTTCCTCTTTGGCTGGAAGCCAGCACAAGGGGCAATTAGAATAGTGTCAGTTTATTGCCTCTTTTTACTTTTCTCTCCATCCCCAAATTGACTTCCATTTCACTTCGGTAGAGGAAAGCGCTTACTTTGCAGAATGTGTTTCCCACGAAGGCCCACACGGAGCCTTCTTTCTAGAAGGCAGAGCTGGGAAGGCGAGAAGTGAAGGTGGGGCGTGCGTGCCTGGCCTGCTCTGGGGGGAAGGAGCGCGCGGGGTGTGAGAAGCCACCAGGAGCCTCTGGTCCTGAGGTTGGCAGGTCGAGGCCGGGGTGCCAGGAGCCCTTGACTGGAAGGTGGGGGGGGGTGAGAGCTGCCCCTCACCTGTGACCCCAGCATGGCAGAGGCCATTTGCCCGAAACGAAAGACACTAAAGGAAAATGAAAAAAAATTTCTGAATGGAGCTGAGCTTGCGGAGAAGGTAGGAGAGGCTGTGATTGGATGCGGGCCCGAGGCGAAGGCTTCTTCCGCCGCCTTTGGCCTCACCCCCGGGCCGCAGGCCTGTGTGCGTGGAGGCGTCTCGGATGCCGCAGAGGGTCTCGGCGGCGAACACACTTCTCAGAGGCCTCGGCATTTCCTTCCGCGAACCGCCACCATAGGCGCTCACAACAGCTGAATGTGGAAGGCAGACACGCAGCTCCGGGCCCTCCAAGGGCCTGGTCTGCACGGGAAGCACAGGCGCCCGGAGCCGCAGCAGCTCCCCTTGATGTTATCGGAAAGGCGCTCGGGAATTTCCCCCACAGGCAGGCGCAGCAGTCTGCTGGGGGATGGCGCCCCAGTGCGATTAGCCCGAGAGCGTTATCAGCCACGGAGCGTAGAGCCTCACACGATGAACACGCCCACGCGGCCCCTCTGTCAGCCCCCACCCCCACCACGCACGCCCCCGTCCGGTCGCCGCGTCTGGTGCACGAGTCCGAGGACCCAGCACGCTCTCCGGGGCTGGTGGGTGACGGGCTCTGGTGGGCAGGTCCCCGCCTCCTTCCTGCGGTCACGCCCAGCACTGAAGCACATTAAAGCAATAAAATTAGGCAGCAAGGCGTCCTCATCACTCCCACTGGGTTCCCGTAACTCCCTCATTTGCGCCAGATGAGACGGGAAAAAAAATTTAGAGCCGTTGGAGATGAGGCAACACGGGATAGGTAGGCGCGGTGGGACGGGCCGCCCCGGCGGCTGGCTGGTTCTTCTAGAACGTGTGGCAGCCGCCGTCCACCGGCCGTGCTGCGTGGCGGGGATCCCGCTTCAGGGCTGCGTGCGTGCTGGGGGGCGGGGAGGGGGAGACGTGTGCCATGGCAGCTTCCAGCACTGTCTTCTAAGCTGTGGGTGCTGTGGCCCTTCGGACGGCCGTCCCACCCTCGGCCACCGGCTTGGTCCCTGCGGCAGCTCTGGACGGAGCCCCTTAGGAGGTCAGGTGGCCGAGGCCATTTTTAGTTTTTAAAGAGGGTGTTGCTCCTACCCTCTTTATTCGTCCTGAAGACGTGGCTGCTGGATGCAGGGCACGGCAGGAGCGAGTTCTGGGGAGAACTCTGGCGTGAGTTCGAGACTCTTGACGAGACCCGGGAAGGGAAGAAAGCAGCTTGCTGCCCGCAGGCCCGTCCTGTCCCAGCCTCGGAGCCCGTCCGCGCAGCAGCATGCAGACCCCAGGCAGGGCTCGCGGGTGCCCGCCCAGGGTGGGGTGCGTTGTACCAGGACCTCCAAGGGTCCGGAGAGCAGGGGGAAGAGAAAGAGGACACCAGAGTCCCGCCCCGCACACAGGGCCTCTCTCAGACCTTCCTGGGCTCAGTGCAACCACTGGAAAAAGAAGAGGCTTGGAAGCCGCGGAACAAGTCAGGGCTGGCCCAAGTATGTGCCTTTGTGTCCCTGCGCCCATCCCGCTCCCCCCCCCGCCCCCCTTCTCGGCCTGACTCTGCCCCAGCCTGCAGCAGGCGAGGAAGCGGCCTGGTTAGGAGGGATCCCGAGCCCTACGTCGCTGGGGCCTTTCTAGACGGGGCTCTGCTCTGCTTCTCGGTCCAGCACAGGGTGAGCGGGAGACAGGCAGCCTTCCAAGGGGCCCCCAGGCGGCGGTGGGGCCTCCAGGTGGGCCGTGGCTTCAGGTGGCTGGGCAGGCGCTGTTTCAGGGCCCAGGCGCAGGACTACCGTTCGCCTCCCCACCGCTGGACACCAGCTGTGGAATGACCCCAAGTGCAGTAGCCAGCGCGTCTGCACGGTGGGGCAGGGCCTGCTGCACGACCACCCTGCAGCTGAGTGACTCCTACTCTCCGGTGTCCGGGGGGGTGGTCTTCAGGGCTTGGCTCAGGTCAGGACGCTGCTCAGGACGTTCGGAGGCGTGTCTTCGGTGCCCGCACCCGCCCCTTTCTGTTGGCGGTGGGATCGCTCCGTCACTGGGCGAACGCACGTGTGGCTTTTGGTAGCGAACGCAGTTTTCCCAAACTCGTGCCCGTTTTCACTCCCACGAGCGATGAAGGAAGATGCGGTTGCTCCGGGGGCTTGTCCGCAGGTGGTGGGTGTGGTCAGTGCTTTTTGTGGGGGGTGTGCAGCGGGGTTCCTCGCCGTTCTGTCTGCACTGCCCGCTGGCTCACGGTGGTGAGGCCTGTTCACGAGCGCTCCGCCTTCTGTGGAGAGGCCGGTCAAGTGTTTTCAGCACCGGGCTGGGGGTGTCTTACCCTCTTTCCTTGCAGGGCATCCGGTCCCCAAGGACCTCCTTGCCCTTCCCGCATCGTTTTTTCGGCCCCACCACCTGTCAGAGCTGCGTGGCGTGAGGACCACGGACGAGAAGGCGAATTTCGGAACTGACTTGCCAGCCTGGACCCCACCACGTGGTTTCCCGGGTCTCCCTCGGTTCTCCAGCCCCTGCCTGGGTCCTCGGCTGGTGCGCATGCGTATCCAGTGGGCTCCGGGCCTGCGCCCAGGGACGCAAGCCTGCGTCCGACCTGCTTTGTCATCGGAGGGGAAGCGTTTCGTAAACTTCCACCCTCGACACCAACTGCGTAATGATCTACCTCCCAAGTGCAATTGCTCCCCACCCATCTCCCTGCACCCCGCGAATCAGAGGAGGGGACGCGAAAGTTGGAGAGCGTCCAGAGGTCTCAGAGTGCAGGGTCCCCCTTCGTAGCGGCTCACAGCCCGGACGCGGAGGGATGCTGTCTCACTGGCGGCATCTGCTGGTCTGGCTTTAAGCACCAGGCGTGTGGCTTCGGCAGATGATCGAGAGCTAGAGGGTGACGGGACCGAGGTGTCTTTCTCCTTCGCCTTTGATGGCAAAGGGAATTGCCTCTTACCATCGTTCCCCTCTGTGAACCGCGGCTCAGAGGCCCTGTGCGCCGCAGGAAGTGGTCTGGGGAAGGGTGCCTGTGTCCCCCCGCACCCCCTACCCCCTCCACCCCACCTTGGCACAGAGGCCGAGTGAAGGGGCCTCAGAAGGACATCTGCAGTACCGTGCCCACGAACAAAACCGTGCAGCCGTCTCGGGTGCGTGCCCCGCAGCGTCTGGCGTCGGTGAGGGTGAGACGGGCTCCCTCCAAGCGCTCTTCCCCCTCCCACAGGCCGGCTGCGACGGAGAGAGTATCGGGAACTGCCCGTTTTCTCAACGCCTCTTCATGATTCTCTGGCTGAAGGGCGTTATATTCAACGTGACAACGGTGGACCTGAAAAGGTAAGACGAGGTTTCTGCATTGTCGCAACAACTGTGCAATTGCCCACGCGTGCACACTCGCACACACCAGGACGCACGGCGTTATCACGGGCATGTCCGCCCCCCGTCGGTGCCCTGCGTGTCGCCAGCGTGGGCTGAGCAGTCTTTACAAGAGCGGTCCCACGTGATCAGGAAGGAGTGGGCGTTGGGGGCGCCCAAGGAACCTGCTCTCCCACTTATGGGTCAGCCCTGAACTTCTCCGAAGCCTGTCCGAACCCCTCCCCGGGGGGTAACGCTGGGGGAGGGTGAACCTTTTCGCCTCCAGGTGGCCGCACCGTCAGTGCTGGTAAGACATTCCTGTAAAGGCACAGCGTCCTTTGACACTCTCAAGGGTTGTTTGCCTTCAACGGGGAGGAGTCTCAACCCTGGCGGCTGCCGACACAGCTGCCCCTCCCCCGCCCCAGGAAACCCGCAGACCTGCAGAACCTGGCTCCTGGGACGAACCCGCCTTTCATGACCTTTGATGGGGAGGTGAAGATGGACGTGAATAAGATCGAGGAGTTCCTGGAAGAGAAACTGGCTCCCCCGAGGTAGGCCTCACCATCCCCCCCACCCCCAGATGGTTTTGAAGCTCTTGGCTGGGTGTGTTTGGTTTTCTGTGGCCATGGCGGGCTCTTCCTAACTGTACCCGTGTGCCACGGAAAACACGGGGCCAGATCAGGACCCTCGAGGGACGGCAGCCCCGATTTCTTTGCTCTGAACCTGCAGTTAGGAAGTGGGGGGAGAGGCTGGTTGATGCCTCGTGGGTGGGCCGCGTCTCAGGCTCTTGGCTGAAGGGAAGGAGTGCGTGTTGGCACGCACCATCAGGGCCTGGAACGGAACCTCTGGTCCATCACCTCCTTGGAGCAGGGAGGGAACTCGGACCGGGAGGGCCGGGGGAGCCTTGTGCTCAGGGTGAGAGCAGTCTAGACCTTTCTCCCTCAAATGTGTGGACCTTGAAGATAAAAACAAAGAAGGTTAGGAGAACATTCGAGGGGAAGGTGTTTCTGGACCCGCTCAGCAAAGACCGGTCCCCCAGACATCGCTCACCTGTGACTGTCCAGTTTCGACTTTTTCAAGGTACCCCAGGCTGGCCACCCAGCACCCTGAATCTAACTCCGCAGGAAATGACGTGTTTGCCAAATTCTCAGCATTTATAAAAAACACCAAGAAGGACGCCAATGAGCGTGAGTACCTACCCGCTTCCCGGGTTCCGTTTCCACTCGGGGGGGCGGCTCCGTAGGGGATGCTGGGAATTCTGCCTCATTGGGGCGGGGGGGGGGGCTGTGTGTGGAAACAAGGAGAAAGTGCCTCCAGCTCCAAACCTGCAGGTGGGTTTCCAGGCACCGAGTGCCCCTTCTAGAGGTCGAAGCCCAGAGAACGTTTTTTACGGCGACAGCATCGTCACCGGGCGTTCCCAGCCGCATCGCGGGGACGGCTTCGATGCCGCTGCCGCCGGGCCTGCTTCGTGGAGGGGTTCCCCGAAGGGCCTTGAAGGGACGAGCGGGTTCCAGAAACGGCAGGGCCGTGCAGACAGACAGCAGGGCTATTTCCAGGGAGCGGGGAGGCCAGGCCAGGCCGCCCTCCCCCCCCGCCCTCCCTCGTGTGTAGGGAAAGGGGGCGCTCGCTCACGGGGCCCCTCCCCGTCCTCCTTCCCTTCCCGTTGCAGTCCACGAGAAGAACCTGCTGAAGGCCCTGAGGAAGCTGGACAGTTACCTAAGCAGCCCCCTGCCCGACGAGGCGGAGGCCGGCGGCGCGGAGCAGGTGGCGGTGTCGGGGCGGAAGTTCCTGGACGGCGACGAGCTCACGCTGGCCGACTGCAACCTCCTGCCCAAGCTGCACATCATCAAGGTGCGTCGCTCCTCCTGCCCCGTGACGCGGGGGGGGGGGGGGAGGGCTCTGTTTCAGTGTGTTCTGCTGCGGGTTTTGGCCGGGCAGAGAAAACCGTCTGGAACGTGGAAAGTCTGGCCTGTTTCTGGGGGGCGCAGCACCGCCCAGGTGTCAGACTGGTCTCGGGCGGACGCCCTCCCGGGCACCGGGCTGCCGGCCCGCCATCCTCACCGGGCTCCCCCCGGATCTTGTCGTCTCAGCGGGAAGAAAAGCGCCGGGACAGCCCTCGAGGGTCGTTCGGGCATCTGATGCCCAAGGCGTGGGCGTGAGGAGCGGAGTCCGAGAGGGTGACAGTGGGCAAGCAGCTGGCGGCTGGTGGCGGCCAGGGCAAGCGGAGCCCTGCCGGGGTGGCGTCCTGTCTTCCCAGAGAGTTGAACACCAGGGGCAAGTCAGGGATCGCACAGCGTGGGGGGCTTACAGACCCCCTAGAGCGGCGCGTCTGTAGCAGGAGAAGGCATAAGAGTCGTTTGGGGAGCTTTCGAGAAATGGGAGTCGCTCGATCCAGCCCCCGGCCCACCTCCTCAGAGCTCCTGGGGGTGAGCCCGAGCATCTGTGGCAGATGGCGCCGCTCTGCAGTCCTTGGTGATGGCGGGCGCTCGGGGTGCCCGGCCCCTCGGCCACCTACAGCTGTTGCTGTTGTTATCACCACTGGTGCCGTACCCTTGGCCCTGGGCAGCCTCAGATGCCCCAGGAGGAAGCAAGCCCGAGTCTCGTGCTGGGGCATCTTTGTTACTCAAACCCCGCCCGGTCCAGAGCTCGGTCCTTGGCGTAGGAGGATGGGAAGAGACGAGGACCCTGCATTCTCATGCCCACGTAGTCGGCGCTTTGGAAATCTACGATGCATGTTCACGCCACCTGGGGCGCCGAGGCTCCTCGGGGCCACCGGCCACCCCGGTCGCTCCCTGTCGCCCCTGCCTTCCTCTGCCCACGCTGCCGCCACCCCCCCCATGCCTCTCCCCATCTGCCTGTTCTTTTCCTCTCTCTCTTCCCTGTTGTGCCCGAAGGTGCCAGTTTGGAGTTCTAGCCCCAAAGATATTGCTGATCCTGCACGTGAATGTTTTCAAAAGAACATTGTGCATAACTTTATAACATACAATAACAATATTCTGAATAGCATCGCCAGTGTCTCGATGGCTAAAATTTAACGCCAGCATGTTAACGCCTCAAACCCGCGCACTGGTCATGGTTGACATGGGACATTTGGGAGCCACTTCGCTCCCACATAAATATTTATGTAAAGATATTTATATAGTCGTGTTTTGCATGAGTCCCTCCAATGAAAGTATTCTGGTCACGACAGCAATTCCACTTGCTCAGCTCCCGTAAAAAAGTTTTACGTTTCAGTGTAAATAAAGTTTTTTACTCTGAATAGAGTGAAATAGTGCAGTCCATAGCTCCAGTCTAAGACCTAGTAGCAAGATCTTCAAAGCCATTTAGCACTCAAAATGCCAAACAGCTTAATAACCTTCCAGGAGGGAGCATTTCTGAGAGGAAATGAGAATCCATCTGAAGGAATGTGTGGTGAAGGATGAGAGGGAAAAGGAATTCATAATGTATCCGCCTTCCTGAAACCCAGCGAACACAGCAGGACGGAATAGCGCGTAGCTTCACCTTGCACAAAGCCAGAAAGGGACAGATCACCAACTCAAAGACTAAGCCATGTCCTCCGCTGCCACAGAGGCAAGGCACGCTCGTCTGTATCGTTAGCAAGGTTCAGCTTGCTCTAAAAGTCGGCCACGTGGCCCCGAAAGGCCAGCCCAGACCTGTCCGTCCGAGGACCAAGGCTCGGAGTGGCCACGGGAGCAGCAGAGCACATCCCTGCGGAGGATGCGTGCGGCGAAGGTCTCCGGGGAGGCGCAGTGGAAGGAGGAGACGCACAGTGGGACCATCTTTGCATTCTGTCACTGCCCCCCTCATCCAAAGGAACAGGGAGGGGACGTGGCATTTTGCTTTGTGGCTGCTGAGCAGAGAAGAGAAACAAGCCTCGAACCACTTGAGAGAGACGGTCAAGGACCCGAGCTTCATTTTTAGCCACAGGGACCTCCTGCCTAATCTGCGGACCTCAGAGTGGAGGATGCCCAAACCCGGCCCTGACCCTGACCCTGACCCTGACCCTGCTGCGTCCCTGGGCAGAGTGTCGAGCGGTGTTTGGTGAGACTATTCGAGGATAAAGACTGGAATCGGTCAACCAGCTGCCCCATCTCACCCCCTTGGCCCCATTGCTTCCCCCTCACCTGAGGACATTTTTTCATTGCTTTTAGAGAGAGGGGAAGGGAAACAAAGAAACATCGATGCGAGAGCAAGGCATCGGTTGGTTGCTTCCTGTACTTGCTGGACTGGGGATGCCTGTGCCGGGACGGAGCATCAAACCCCACAACCTAGGCATGTACCTTGACCAGGAATTGAACCCACAACCTTTCAGTTATGGGTCGATGCTCCAACCAACTGAGCCACACCAGCCAGGGCCCTTGGCCCTGTTTTTAAGCAAACAGTAGGTGCAATAGCTAAGCAGAAAGAATTCGAGTGGGACCCCGCTGTGGGTGGACGTGATCACAAGGGGGAGGGGAAGAAGGACGAGGAGAACGGCCACCAGAGGACGAGGCGGACGAGGAACGCGCGTCTGAGGCAGCACGGATCGCTCCATGACTTACCGCTCGGGACGGACCCCCCCACGGCCTCCGAGACATGGGAGTGCACGCGTCTTTCGAGGGAAAGACTCAAAGACGCAACACGCGATGTCAGAAAGTGGCATAACACCACAAAGAGGGTGGAAACCAGGCCGGCAGAGCTCAAGAAGAAAACTGGAAGACAAATAAAATGACTGCAGAAATAAAAGTTGTATCAGAAGTAACAAGACGTAGAAAAAGACATGGTGGACATGAGTCAGGGTGCAGGGAATGGGCTGGAGGAAGAGGACCAGAGGGTGGGAGAGACCCCCGGCGCACACAGGGGGAGAAAAAGGAAAGGAAGGAGGCTAAAAGGGACGGTCATTTTGAGTGAAAGGACACCCTGACCTTCGGAGCCAACAACCCGCCACAGTTAGAAAGCCAGAGCCCTGGAAAATCAACACACTGTGTCATCTTTGGTAAATCATTGAAATCTGAGGATGAGAAAAGAACTGTTTTGGCATCTGGTTTGGGACTCAAACCAGATGGCAGTGATCATGATGATGATGATGATGATGATGATGATGATGATGAATTCAAGAAGGAGCAAAGCCACCCACACAGGGAAGAAGCTCAGACTGGCCTCGTAGGTCTCCGTGACCACGTTTAAAAACAACAACAACAGAAAAATGGCTTAATATGCCAGAGAATTAAGGGGAAGGTGCTTCGATGTAAGAATTTTATAGCTAGGTAAATTGTTTTTATCTAGACTCCTGATCTCAGTAAAAGAAGTACTCCGGAGCCAATTTAAAAGACAGAGTTACTCTATGATGAAATAATAAAGTCACGATCGAAATGAGAATCTGAACACGGGGATGTATGATATAAACGGACCGTGTGATGCGGAGAGACATCAACCGACTTAGACCTAACACCAGGACGGAGACCGGGCCGCAGCGGGAGTGACCGAACAGGACAGGACACAGCAAACGGGGCTGTTGTGACGGACACACGGCGGCGGGGGGGGGGGGGCGCGTTTGCAGGGGAGGGAACGCAAGAGGTGGGGTTCTCCCAGCTCCCTCCTTTGTCCCACGCCGGAGCGAAGAGACACCATCTGAAGTTGAGGAATCAGGAAATAGCAAATTCCTGCTATTTCAGGTTATACAGGAAACGACCGGAAACCGTCTAAGTCATCAGAAGGGAAACACACGCAAATACACGCGGATAGGTGGAAAACAAAGTATTACATTCAGAAAATATAATACGAAATCCAGTTTCCATCTGTAAGAGTCGTGCCATCATAGATTTACTCAGAGGTGGAAAAAAGAAAAGGCAAAGCTAAGCCGGGCAAACGCAAGCAAAAGGAGAGCAGAATCCTTAACATTAACGTCAATAAGGCTGACTTCAGGCAGAAGATGTGCAACAGAGTAGGAGGCTTTCTCAAGGTCACAGGGCCCTGCTCTGGGGCCACACTGCGTGGGTGGCCGCTGGCCTCCCCATCCGGGGAAACGCGCCCCAAAGACTGTCCCATCTGTGATGAGGTCCCATGTCACTTCAGGCAGCCCGGAACCCAGGGCACAGGAGGCTGCAAAGCGGACTGGTTTGTGTGGCCCCAGGTCCTGTTGGGGTGTGAACTGTGTCCCCCCAAAATTCACACGCCCAAGTCCCCATGCCCAGGACCTCAGAAGGGGACCTCACTGGGAAGTGGGTCCCCGCAGATGTCAGAAGCGGAGATCACTGTGAGGCTGTAGTGGAGCAGGTGCCCCCACGCAGCACGCTTACAGGAAGGGTGAATCCGGGCTCGGAGACGCAACCGCCTTGTGAGGAAAATGCCAAGGGAAGACTGGCGTCGCGCCACCGCGAGACAAGGAGCTACCAGCAGCCGGGAGAGAGGTCAGCGCCCGGGCCCCGCATCGGGCCTCCGCGGCCCCGCTGACACCTTGACCGTGGACTCCCGTCCACCAGGACTAGGAGAGAGCACGTTTCTGCCGCCTCGGCCTCCCAGGCCAGGCTCCTGGCCAAGGCGGGCCTGGGAGTTGGTGAGAGTCCGCGACCATGTCCACCCCCCTTCGTAGCTCGTCCCCCAGCGGCCCCCGTTCAGCCCAAGGGAACACACCGCACTGTTGTGTTGCCTGCGACCTTTTCTCCCGGTTCCCCCCCCCCCGGGGGTGAGGACTCGTGCCCTGGATCTGCCCTGTGCACACGGCAGACCCCAGTGAGACCACCCGCTCGGGGCGGACCGGCGGGACACGGGTACGCCGGATTTCCCGAGGGCAGGCGTGGGCTTCACCGCGATCCCAGTCCGAGAGAAACTGAAGGCCCGCCCTGAATCGTCCGGCGCCCAGGCACCCAGCAGCACGACACGCGGAAAACCGCCACACGCACCAGGGCAGCCCCGCCAGCGGGCACCTGGGCACAGTCGGGCCTCGAGAAATGGGTGGGCAGCAGGCGTGGGCCGCTGCTTCCAGCCTGGTCCCTTAGTAGCCGTCCCCATCCCCCGTCTGCCCCCTGGCGAGTCCGAGTGCGACTCGGGGCAGCCCGGGGCCTGGGGGATGACAGCAGGACCCGACCCAGAGAACGCATCCCACACCTTGACGCGTGGATTATCGCGTCGGGCTGGGCGGTTTTCCCTTCTCTGATGATTCCCTCTTCATTCGCAGATCGTGGCCAAGAGGTACAGAGATTTCGAATTCCCCTCCGAAATGACCGGCCTCTGGAGGTACTTGAACAACGCCTACGCCCGAGACGAGTTCACCAACACGTGTCCGGCTGACCGGGAGATCGAACGCGCCTACTCGGACGTGGCGAAGAGAATGAAGTGACGCCGAGGGGCTGGGTCCGACTCCTCCGCTGCGCGCGCCAGGCTACGAAAAGAGCGTTCTTCGCACTTCCCCACGGCACGCATCCTCGGCGAAAGAACGCTCACGCTTCAGTAACGCCTCCACGCGGGCGGGCCCACTCCGCACCCACCGCGAGCTCGAGGCCTGGCCAGCTGTCAGCTCGCTGGCGCATCCGCACAGCCCCAGCCTGGACGACGGCTGCGCGCGCCGACCGTCCAGCTCATCTTGACCGATGTCCTTCGCGTTCACTGACCTTGCAATCCGTGATGTTTAGGGCACGGGTTTTGCGGTTTTAAGTTGTAAAGCAAATTAGGTTTGGGTCCGCTTCCTGCTCTAATTGGAAAGCAGTGATCTGTCTCCGGCAGTTCTCCTAATTGTGTTTAGCTTGCTTTTCTCCTCTAGAACAGCGCTTTAACTTTTTTCAGAATGGAAACCCTGTTTTTGTAATCGCAGAATAACACGCACCTGTTGTAACAGTTTCAAACCAGGTCGGAGAGTATCAGGATGGAAGAAAACCACCTGAAGTCTCACTGCTGTTCGTCACCGCGGCCGATGTCCTGGGGAGCGCCTTCCAAACTCGCTCCTTCTCTCTCACACGGTTTCGTTCCCACGTGGCATCGCTCTATTTTTTTTTTTTTAAGATTTTATTTATTTGCTTTTAGAGAGGGGAAGGGAGGGAGAAAAAGCGGGAGAGAAACATCCGTGTGTGGTTGCCCCTTGTGCACCTCCTGCTGGGGACCTGGCCCGAAACCCAGGCGTGTGCTCCGACCGGGAATCGAACCAGCGACCCTTTGGTTCGCAGGCTGGCATTCAGTCCACTGAGCCACACCAGCCAGGGGCTGCTCTGCTTTGTTTTAAGGGACTGGGGAGGGGACCTCTTGGTGAGGCCCCGATGGCCATCAGCAGGGGACCTGGAGCAAGCCGACAGGCGGGGACTGCCGAGCTGGAGAGGACGCTCGAGATTTGTTTCTCGGGCGGGGGTGGAGAACTGCAGGGACCAGAAGCGGTGGCTAGTCCTCACTCTGCCTGGTCACCACCTCCGCGTTGTCTCTGGGGCTGGGGGTGGGTGGGGGTAGCAGAGGAGAGCCTGTCCCCATCTTCCCTTCCAGTCTCCTGCCTGGGTTTTCTCTGCTCCCTCTGCTCTCAGGGAGGGCGCCCCTGCCCTGCCTGAAAGGGACCGAGCCCACCTGGGTCCCTTCTGCCGCCGCGCTCTCTGAGGCCCAACGTGGCACTTCCTCCGTGACTTGGCCCTGCAGGGCTAGCCTGGGTCTCGCTCCCTCTCCGCGCTTTGTCGTGACGTTTCGGGATCAGGATGGGAACATCCAGAGAGACTCCATTCATGGCGACTGCTTTTGGGCAGTTCTGGTGGGTGGTCAAGTTGGGGAGGAAGTGGGAACTGTTGGCTCGGAGTGTTCTGGTGCGTCTGTGACTTCCCCTCCCCCGATCCCCGAGCCAGCCTCTCTCAGCAGCTGCGTGCGGGGGGCCAGGCGCCCGGGCACCCCCGCAAGGCCTGGAAGACAGCATGGCGGCTGGGAGCGCCCCTGGGGAGCTCCCGGGCTCCTTTGCCACTGGCACCCCTTACGGACGCCCCCTTCTCCGGGCGCGGCGAGGGGTTCGTACCAGCGCACTCGTGGAAACAAAGGCCGCATCCGCTCTAGGGGCGATTCACTCGAAAGACGTAAAACGCACTCACGTGACTGCTGCGGGATTCGGTGAAAATGTGAGAGGAAGAGGGGAAGTCCCGGCGCCCCCCACATCTCGCTGTCCACACGCTTCCCATCTGTTTAGGGGCCAGATTTTTAGGACTAGTTTTGTGATGCGACATGTAAACTTGGGAAGTGGGTTGGCAGCCTCTTGTAACCCGTGCTCACTGCGTAGTTTTAGATGCGAGGAATGATCTACACGAACTCCATGTGCCTTAACGATTAAAGAGATCGTAACAGTGTTTACATGGAACAGAGGCGTGAGTTTGTTCACTTTTTTACTTTGCACTCTCCACTTAGAGTTCCAGAAGTGAAGGGAATGGAAAAGTGCTTTCTTTGAAATGGGGAGGGCGGCTTCGAACCCGCCGTCAGTGGCCTTGGACTTAGACATGGCCTGCCCTTGACGGTGACCCGCGAAGCCATCCGACAGGGCTGTGAAGACCAGTGGCCTCGCCTTGCCTGGGCGGGTGGCTGTCGTGGAGGCCCAGCATGGAGGCTCTTCGGGTTCCAAAGAATGTTTTGGCCTCGAGTTGGCAGACAGTGTCCTAGCAGCCTCAGGTGTGCAGCGTAGGAGTGTGACGTTCGGGCCCCTCGAGGTGTGACCGCCGGGATGCGTCCGGTGACCACCCGTCACCGTGCAGGCTTGGCACGGCGTTCTCGACCCCGTTGCGGACGTCTGGGTTTGCCCCCAGGTGCAGGGCAGCGGACAGTTCCCCGCAGGCCCCTCCCAGCACCCGCTCCGCCGCCCCGTCGCAGGCCTGTGGAGAGGTGGGAGGGAGAGAACCCGCCCGGGGCCGTCTGGCCGGCAGAAGGTCTTCGCTGCAGGGCGGGCTTTGAAACAAAAGGCACTGGTTCTTCGAAACACACGCACCACACGAAACAAAAATAAAAGACACCGCGCAGAATGCAACATGGACACCCAGGGCAGGAATCCCTGCTTCCGGGCGGGGAGAAGGTTCTCAGGGGGGCGGGGTGGGGAGGAGAGCCCCTTCTCACTTCTGCCCGAGAGGCCCGACCGCCAGAAAAACCAGCTCCTCCCCTCGACACGCAGTCAGTCCCCAAACGCGGGCGGGGACAGAGGCCGGCAGCACCCGCACACTAGCCTCTCTGGGCCCTGCCCGGCCCTCGGGGAGCGGCGGTGGAACTCGCCCCAGGGAAGGACTTCGGAGACCAGAGGTCTGCCCCGGTGACGGCTGAGCTACGGGATCCACCCCCAGGAGCAGAACGTGTGCCCCAGCGCTCGGCCCCCAGACAGACAGACAGACAGACAGACACATACACACACACACACACACACACACACAGATGCACTCACACACTCACACACAGGACACTGCCCTAAGCACATTCACACAAATGCACACGTGTACATTCACACACCAACACACACACATCGGCACAGCCGCACCCGCACACACTCACACTGCAGGGTGGGGCCGGGGCCCCCTTCACCCACCCCCCTCCGGGCAGAGCCCAGAAGCGCGCTCGGGGCCACGCCTCCTCACCGCGCCTGGGCCCGTCATCGGGCTTCGGAAGAGTTTTAAAAAAATGGCTTTAAAAAAATAAGGAAACCCCTTCCTTTCATTTAAGAGAACCAAGGTATGCATCACCCCAAGAACATAATCCGTAAAACCCTGGGGACAGGAAAGGGAGAAATGGAGGGAGTGCTTGCTCACATTATGAACTGACTTCTCTGTCCAGACGGCGGTTTAGCTCTCGATTCCTCTATGTAGGCAGTTTCTTTGCAGACGGTTGACTTTCGGTTTAATACGTTACTGCATTTCAGGGCGTGACCCCTGCATGCGGCCAGACACGTGGGCGGGTGGCCCCGGCGCCCAGAGGGACGGCGGGATTCCCGGGGGCCTCTGCAGGTCTGGGAGGTGAGGGGGACCCTGCTGCCCGTCTGTGAGCTCGAGGTCCCCGCAGGGGCGGTGGCCTGCCACTGCAGCCTGTGCTCCAACAACGTCAGTGTCCCCACAGCAGAGGGTCCCTGCGGACAGAGTCTCTGAACACCCTTGTCTCGCTGCAGAGCGCCATTCAGTCAGGGGGAGCCCGGAGCTGCCGCTTTTTGGTCAGGCACAGTCCACAGGAAACTGTGTCCTGAGTGGCGAGCTGTGGGTGGGGGGAGCTGTCCATCGAGGGAGCGAGGCAGGGGCTCGGGCCACCAGGGGCTCGAACTCAACCTCCGTTCGCTTTTCCTCTTTAGGAGGCTCCCGCCCCTACTGCCCCACCCATGTCTTCTTCCTGCAGCCGTGGGTGTGTCCGCTGTCCTCTAACGGCCCTCCTGCGGAGAGGCCACTTTGGGGAGAGGCCACTTTGGTTGGCCACGCCCTGTGCCCTCCCCCCACCCCCTCTGTGGGAACGGCTTCCCTCATGTACTGCTGGGCGAGTGGACAAGGACAGTGGCCATCAGTGACTGGCCTGGGGTCACCCAAGGCCACCTGCCTGACCGGGCTCCATGCCCTGCAAAGCCGTCTGACACAGTGACCCCGAGTCAGGCCCCTGTCCTCGGGCCCTCCACTGCTGCATGCGTCCGAGCACCCGCTGGAGCCCCGGGAAGCTGCCACGCCGCTGGGACCCCGTCGGGGTGCAGCAGCATCGCCCGCAGAAGCAGGGGAGCGGCCCTCGCTCAGAGGGGTCTCAGCTTTGTGAAAGGGGGCTGTTCAAAGGGCATCAGGCTTCCTGATTTGCTTTTCCGGCGCTCGGTGCTCCCAGGTTAAACAACAGGTTACTGGCTCTTCCCTAGAAGCGACTTTGAGGCAGCGTCCAAGTTAAAAAAAAAAAAAAAAGCCGAAAATCCAAACAACAGCAGACGGTGGGTCTTAAACCCCCACCCACACCTCCAAGGGGCCTGGCGGTCCTTGAGTCTCTCCGAGCCTCGCTCTTCCCATCTGGAAAGTGGGGCACGCTGTGCATCGAGGCCGGGGAACCGGCATTTCCCGGGCTTTGCCTTCCTATATGAGGTAGGTCGCAACGGACGGGGCCTGAGCCCGCACGTCCGCAGGACCCGAGCCTTCTCACGCCAGTGGGAAGCCACTGGGCCCTGACGGCTGCAGCATGCCGCCTTCCCTGGGCGTGCTGGCCGTTAACTGCCCCGCGGTCAGTCCCTGTGGGCCGTCCGGAGCTGGGCCAGCCGTCTGCCAGACACCTGTGAGCCAGGTGGGCTCCGCAGCAGACAGATGGCTCTGTCCGGACCTCCCCGCTGGGCTCCCAGACGCTGATTTCAGTCCTATAAAGGGAGCCCCAAGGGCCCCGCAGGCCAGGTGGCCCTTTCCACCACCAGGTGGCACTTCCCCGCTTCCCTTGGGGGCGGGGGCGGGGGAGGGGTGCTTCAGACAGGTGCCAGCTGCGGGGAGCCCCTGGGCCCGAGCAGACACCGACTCAGGGCTTCACCCAAACCCAGTCCAGCCGTCTCGGGCTCAGTCCACGGCAGCCGCGTGCCAGGGGCAGCTTTCAGGGCCGGGGAAGCACAGGTGGGACGGAGAGGGCTCAGCCCCGCTTCCCGGTGGCCGTGTTGGACGTGTGGAAGGCCGTCTGTGGGGCTCCCGCTCCCGCCGTGGCCGTCCGCCCTGCCCAGGAGGGGCCGCAAGGACAAGAAACCCCTCATCACGCCACGAATGCGTGCCTGGATCCCGGGAAACCCGAGATGCCTGCCTGCGCTCCCGAGCCAGGCCCTCTGGGGAGGGACCGCGCACGTCCCCGAGCCGACCTGTCCTCGCAGCCCTGGGTCCAGAAGGAGGCGGCAGGCACTCACACGTGACTCCAGCTGCCATCCCACGGCTGCGTCCCCCACACCTGCTCCTGGCCGTGCCTGCCCCCAGGGGCCAGAGGGCGGGCGCGCTGGGAGGGAGCCTTCGGCCTCCCTAATCGTTCCCGAGTCGATGGCCCGGCCATCAGTAAACCCATGTGCGTGCGGTGTCCCTGCAGAACTGCACAGAAAAGCCGTCGGCAGCCTGGGCCTGGCCCCCCGAGCGTCACCGGCCTCGCCTGCCGTCCCAGGCTCAGCTCTTCGCTGCCCGAGAGGAAGGGAACCCGGACGACAGCCCCGTGACCGGACCGTGACAACGCAGCGCCCACCTCCCTCCGCCCTGAGGGCCGACGACCTGACCGTGGTCCCGGACGCAGACAGGACAGCCGCTGGCCTCTCCTCGGCCCCAGGGCGGCTTCCTCACTCTCACGACGAGCGGACCAGGAAGATTTTTCTCCATGTCTTTCTGCTCAGGAAGAAACAGAAAGAATCCAAACTGGAGACAGGCGGCGGGTTTGCCAGGGAGAGGGCTCCAAGAAGGAAGAGAGAGATAGAGGGGCAGCCCAGGAGATGCGGGGTGACTGGCACTTCCCTCGGGGGTGAGGGGCATGAGAGAACTTTCTGGTGCCTGCCCGCCCTTCAGGAAGCCCAGGGAAAGGACAGGAACGCACTGGGGGACCGCAGCAGCTCCAATGGCCACCCAGCCCCTTCCAGTCCCCACTGAGACACGAGCACTTGTCTGTGTGGCCCTTGCCG
Source organism: Glossophaga mutica (assembly GCA_039655065.1). Taxonomy (NCBI): domain Eukaryota; kingdom Metazoa; phylum Chordata; class Mammalia; order Chiroptera; family Phyllostomidae; genus Glossophaga; species Glossophaga mutica. Next base: position 220,777,871 of record CM077304.1, on the reverse strand, counting down.
GGCTGCCCCCAGCGGCGTGGGCTGAGCCGAGAGAAGTAAAGGAAAGGGGAGCCCAGGGCGACGAGGCTCCGCCCTCCTGAGTTCCGGACAGGGCGGGGCTGCGGAGTCCTGCTCCGGCCCTGGGGTCCTCGCCTGCACGATCTCGGGTCCCCACGGGCAGGGCCCGAGGGAGCAGCCCACGGGTCAGGATGGCGCCGGGGGGCTCGAAGGAGACAGGGCAGCGGCCGTTGTCTGGCCTCCATCACAGGTTCGGGCTCGCTCTCCTTTGCTGGAAGCTCACCCATGACTCGCTGGTCCCCAGAGAGCGTGGGACCCAGTCTCAGGGTCACTCACCGGTGGTCAGGCCTCTTGGGTGCACGCTCGGGCAAGTTCTGCTAGCTCGGGAAAGGAAAGTTGCGTGAGTGCGACAGCCCAACACGGGGAGATTAAAAAGTGAACACACACGGCCCTGGCTGGTGTGGCTCAGTGGATTGAGCGCCGGCCCATGAACCAAAGGATCACGGTTCGATTCCCAGTCAGGGCACATGCCTGGGTTGCAGGCCAGTTCCCAGCAGGGGACGCATGAGAGGCAACCATACATTGGTATTTCTCTCCTTCTCCCTCTCTCCTACCCTTCCCCTCTAAAGAGAAATAAAAATCTTTAAAAAAATTTTAAAAAAAAGGGAACCCACACGCAGTGCTTCTTGCTTTCAGAACAGCGTTCCGGTGGGAACGGCGAAGAGCGGCCCGGAAGGTGCCGGAGAATACGGGTAACGGGAAGCGAGTGGGCGGGGGCCAAGCGCACGCCGGCCATCTCTCCCCGCACGCCTGGTGCTGCCCTGCGACCCCGGCCTCGGACCAAGGCTTGGCCGCGATGGGCGCCTTCCTGGGGCACTTCGCCCAGCTCACAAAGCCCGCGGGAGCGAGGTGGAGCCACAGGTCACGGCCACGCGTGGGTCGTCGAGGAGGACAGCAGTGGGGGCCGCCGTTTGCGTCCTGGTTATGGCGGAGGTGGAGTTGCTTCTCCCATGAGTGGAGGGCGCTGCCCACCCCGGGGGCCCTGTGCCGTTTCGAAGGGGCGGGTCGTGGCCGTCGCGGAGCTGGCAGCGTACGGGCTTGGAGGTGGCCCCGAGTGGAGGGACGGGAAGGCTAAAGGCTTGTCTGCCTCAGGTCCGTCCTCTGAAGACGGAGGGGTTCGGCTGGGCGGGTGGCTCCCCAATCATCTGGTAGCTTTAACAGCTACCACTGCTGCCATGGCCGGTGTGGCCCAGCAGGCTGGAGCGCCATCCTGCACACCGGAAGGTTGCTGGTTCGATTCCCAGTCAGGGCGCGTGCCTGGGTTGCGGGTTCTGTCCCCGAGTGTGAGAAGCAGGTGATCGGTGTTTCTCTCCCACGTTGACCAGGACGGTGGCATCTTCCGTCCCCTCAGGCCGTCCACCCTCTCAGCAGGATTGACAGACTGTGGCCGGACGCCCTGGGAGGAGTTTCCAGCACTCACACCCTGATTTCTGGGTCCTGGGTCACCCACATCCTGGAGGGAGGCAGGTGAAGGTGAGGGGCGCACGGAGGGCCTCTGCCCCTAAGGCGGCTGGCTGAGCTAGGCACGGGTGTGCCCTCGAAACCCGGGTACCCGGGTGAAGAGTGTGCCTCCAAATCATGTCCACTCAGAACCCCAGAAGGTGACCTTTTTGGAACCAGGGTCTCGGCCGATGTCACTAAACGAAGATGCGATCGTGCTGGCTCGGGTGGGCCTACGTCCCACGTGACGGGTGTGCTGGGAAGGAGAGAAGACGCCCAGACACAGACACGGAGGGAGGGGCCGAGTGGAGGCAGAGGCTGGAGCGAGGCAGCAACGACCCCAGAGGGCAGAGGGCCCAGAGGTGCCAGCGGCCACCAGGGCCTGGGAGCGGCAGGAAGGCCCCTCCCCTGGCGCCTCCGGCGGGAGCGCGGCCCTGCCGACACTTGACTTCCGACTCCTGGCCTCAGAACCGGGAGGGGGCCCATTTCTGTTGCGTCAAGGCACCCACCTCGCAGCCCTTTGCTCCTGCGGCCGCAGGAGACACCTCTGCCCAGTGCGGCTTGGTTGTCAGAGTGGCCAGGCCACCTCGGCCCTGCTGAGCAGTGAGAGACCGGAGTGAACGACGCAGCTGGAGTGGCAGGCGGGTCAGCCGGTCGGAGCAGCGGGTGTCGTGCTCCCAGCAGAGCGGGGACAGCGCGGTGCCCACGGCACCCGGATCTGAATGAAGCCAATGTCCCACTGAGGGAGCTGGCAGCTTCACCCCCAGGCAGCACCGGGGGCGTTTCGTGGGAGAGGCGAGGGGACCAGACAGGAAATAGCCGGAAGCCCTGAGTTTCGGTCTCTCCCCCGCTGCTTCTGGCCGGGAGGCTCTGGGAAGGGCAGCCAACCGCCCTGGGGCCCAGGTTCCTCACAGGTCCAATGCAGGGATCGGGTGACATAATCCTCTGTGTCATTTCCAATTGTTCAGCTACAAACCCTGAGTCAGTGGTGAGACAGCTTCCAGCTCTCAGGCACCGAGGGGCATCGCCGCCCCCAACAGCCCTGGCCTCCGCCCGACTCTCGGTTCAGACCTGTTAGCCACCTGCTCTAGGATCTTGGGCGGGACGTGTTCCTTTCTGGTGAAGTCACTCCCCAAATTGAGGGCATCTGTGCAGTCGGCGACCAGGTTGGCAACCTCTGATCACCTGAGCGCGGACGGGGAAGGCAGACTTAATCACCGCCCGTGGGTCTCGGGAGCTGCCTCTTCCAGAGCGCGCGCTCCGAGGAGACCCACCAGGCCTTCGAGAGCCCACACCGCCAGGTGCGGAGGCCGTAGGAGCCGTCCCCAGCCCCCGCCCCCCCTCAGCCGCGGGGCGTCCTGCTCCCTGCCACCCCCCCCCCCCAAGCGGAACGAATCCTGACTTGGACCACTCACCCTGACGAGAAGCAGCGGGCGCAGAACACACGGGGGCGGGGGGCAGGGGCAGGGGTTCTCGCTCTGCACTTCCCAGGCGGACACGTCAGGGTCCTCTGCTGTCTCACCAATTGCCACCAACTTAGCCGCTCACCTTGACACATGTGCCCCCTCTGGGGGAGGGGCCCGGCGTCTAGCCGCAGCTGGTGCTCCGCTCAGGGACTGGGAGGCCGAGGGCCAGCTGTCGGCCAGTGCTGTGATTCTGGTGGCAGGCGGGGTCCACTCCCAAGTTCGTTGGTCATTGGCAGAATTCAGCTTCTCACAATCGTGGGACCTCTGGCGACCCCCCACCATTCCTGGCCACGGAGCCTTCTCCCCGACGCCAAGGCGGGCGGGAGCGTGTCTCTGCTGCTTCCAGGCCTCCGACCTCCTCCACCTGTGACCGCCAGGCCCCTTTTAAGGGGCTCGTCTGATTGTTAAATCAGGCCCACCAGGGTTCTCTCCTTTTGGATTCAAGTCACCTGAAGGAGTTTGGCCCACACAGGGCAATGTCCTCAATGACAGTCAGCTGGTGAAGGACTTCAGTGACGTGTGCGGAATCCCTTCACCTAATCCCAGAGGTGACGGTCCGTCGCACTTCCAGCCCCCCGACCCCCGCACCCCACAACAGCGGGCAGAGGATACAGGGCTGTCCACCAGGGTCTGGGAACCTGGGGGGCATCCGAGAACCCTGCCCCGGGCGAGTCTGCGGATGCGTTACAGACATTCCCAAGGAAGACCACCTCGCCTCGCCGCGCCCAACCCGTGGGCCGCGGTCAGCAGGGACAGCACTGTCAAACCTCTCGGGAGGCCCCGAGCCTTCCCGTGGCATCGGGTGTCTGTGGCACACGTTCTTGGCCAGCTTCCCTGACCCTGAGGCTCGGATGCCCGTGGCGCGAACAGGCCCGGCGTTTCCGTGAAGCCCATCGACTCGATTCCCAGGTTCCTGTGACAAAGCCGGAGTTTGTTGACTCCAAGTCCTGGCACTGAACGTACCTGTTTACTCAGGCCCTGGCCCAGGGCGGGGAGGGAGGGTGGGGCAGAAAGCAGGATTCTTTTGCAGTGGGTCAATGCCGCACTTTGTTATGGCTCCACTTCACCTCGTACAGGTGGCCAGGTGGCCAGGTGGCCCAGGTGGCCCAGGTGGCCCAGGTAGACAGTTTGCCCTCCCTTGGCCTCCCCTCCGTTCAGCCCAAAGGCCAGCTGTAGAGATTAAAAAGAACTTTTTAAAAGGGCCCTGGCTTCTCCTGCGGCAGGAAACCTATCTTTAGAGAGACACAAGCAGTCTCGGAGAAGTCCCACGGAGTTTGAAAAAGCAGAAGATGCCGGTTCTTCTCCGTTCTCTCTGAGTTTCTTTCTGTGTCATTCCCCAAGGCCTGTTGGAAGGTTGCACTTTTTTTTAATCCTCACCCAAGGAGATGTTCACTGATTTGAGGGAGAGCGAGAGTGAGGGACAGAGAGTGAGAGCGTGGGAGAGGAACCCTGATGTGAGAGAGAAACATCGAGCGGCCCCCTCCTCCTGTGCCCCAGCCAGGGGCCAGCCCCACAGCCGGGGCGCGTGCCCTGAGCTGCAGTCCACCCGGCGGCCCTTCGCTCCGCGCTTTGGCGCCGCCCGCCGGCCCGGCGGAGCCACACGGGTCAGGGCGAGGACTGCGCACTCGGATGCAGGTTCTGTTTTGTCTTTTGGGGACGCTCCTGGTTTATCCATCCCAACCAGGCCGTCTCTGAAGCGACGCAGGTTGCGGGGGATGCGGATTTGCTCTTTGTCGCCAGACACTCGGGCGTCACGGGCCCAGGGACTTGGAATGATGGGAGCAGGACATCTGTCCAGATAGCGTCGCTGCGTGGGGCAGTGGGGGGAACTCGCCACTCTGCACTCGTGTGCGCACAGAGCCCAGTGCGGCCCCGCCCTCGATGGCAGGTCACCAGAGAGACACTGTGTGGCCGGCAAGCGTGGCCCTCTGGCCTCTGGCTTCTTATCACCAAGAGAGGAGCGTGGCCTGTGTAACCTCCACTGTTCCGATTTTACGTACACAACTTCGCACGCTTCATGTCGCCTGAGCTGACGCAACTTTCCGACTTTCCCAAGGGGCCGCCGCCGCGTCAAGGTCACGAAGATCTCACCCTGGAGGCGTGGCGATGACCGGCTCTCCAGTCTGGGTTGGTTCTCGTTCGTCCCAGGCCAGCTCCTCCTGAGAGGTGTTGAATGACTCGACCTCGCTATTTTAAACAAATTAAATTAAAATTTAACAAGTGTTTTTTAACGATTTTTCTTCTTGCGTTTTTATGTCCTTGGGACAGAATGATTTTTTTTTTTTTTTTTGGAAGATAAACGCAGTCAAGGCCCGCCGCCTCTGCCCGCAGCAGCAGGCGCTCAGTCTGCAAGGCCGCGGGAGATCAGAGCAGTCCCCGGGGGGACACGAGTGTGCGGTTCCAGCCACAGTGCGCCTTCACGGGCGAAGCCGGTCCTCTCTGGACGGGTGAGCGCGTCTCCTGCCGGCTCTGGGCTTTCCCGAGAAGGCCACCTGCCTGGGGGGAGGGTCGGGTTCCCCCATCCTCAGCCCGGGGCCCCAGACAAGGTCTTCCCCGGGAAGAGGGGGGTCCAACTTGGCTCCGTCCATAATAAAGCACTTCGGAGAGGAAGGGCCCCTGGCGGTGGAGCGGCGGCAGTGGAGGAGAGGGGGGTCTCCCCGGGGGGCCCACAAAGGAAGCACCTCACCGCTCAGCCACACCTGGGGGAGGCCCCATCTGACAGCTGGAAGGGATTAGATCACCTGTCCCAGTGCCCGAAGGTCAGTGACACGGCTTCCCTGTGAAAAGGCTTCTACTTGGCTTTTCTGAGAAGGCCGAGGACCCGTTTCCACTTCCAAAGAGGAGAGGTTTTTCAAATGCAGCGACACTCACAGGTGACAGTTTGGGAGGCCACCACCTCAGCCGCACCAGGGACAGGATCCTTCAGCCCCTGGAGGGCTACCACCAAAACCCTGTGGGGTGTGCCCAGGGTTGGGGCCTGGGGGGCACAGGATGCTTCCCAGCATGCTCCAGGAGGTGAGCCCAAGCTGGCTCTCTCGAACCCTGAGCCACAATCATGGAGGCAGTTTGGGTCTAGAACCTGGAGCCCGGGGAGCGGTCAGCGCCTGAAGCTTGTTTTTGCAGAACCGAGCACCGTCGGAAGAAAGGCAGTTCCCAGCTTGCCGTCCCCAGGCCTCGGGCTGCCGCTGGCCCCGGGTTGGCGGGTTGGCATATGAGGCGGGATCACACTCTCGTGGACCCCAGAGCCACACCTTCGAAGCGGGGCGGGGCGGGGGGGGGGTGCTGGGAGGGGTGTGGAAGTGGGTGGGAACCGAGCAACGGGGGAGGGTTTGGAAAATGGGTGGAAGCAGCAAGTTGACTCAACACTTGGATATTTAATCAAGGGATCTTAGCAAAGAACAATACATCCTTTGTGAGGCAGAAAATGCAAATGCAAATCAGAAGCCCACAGAGAGGTAACCAGCAGCGACCAATAGGGCGCTTCCGGGGGGCGTGGTCGCCCCCGCCCCCCCCCCTTCCTCCCTGCTCCCTGCAGAGATGAGCTCCCGCAGGGTCCCTGACGGTGCCCTCCACGTGGTCTTCAGCCGCCCCAGGAGTCAAGGCAGGAAACTTGGGGGTAATTCCGACCATTACTTATCACAAGCCCAGTATTTAATGTTTTTGATGCCCTCTGAAGATAACAGAAGGGCATCGAAGCCTCCCTGCTTTACAAGGACTTCAGAAGTGACTCGGTTTACCTGAGAGGACCGCAAGCGTGGCCAGCCTGGCACCGAGTCCACCAAACCAGGAGGGAGCTGTGTCCTGAAGACCGAGCTCGCGCCGGGTGTCCCCTTCCCGGTCGGCACCGTCGCGGTTCGCGGCTGCTTTCCCTCCGCCCGGCCCCACCACCGCCTCCTTCGGCCGGGACCTCACATCCCCGCGCAAGGGCCGTGGGCACCACGTCGCCTACCTCTGCTGAGCCTCAGTTGCTCCTCCGGAAAAGGCTTGTCCTACCTCGCTCCCGGAACCGGCACGAGAAAGCACGGGGAAGTACGTGAAAATGGGAACCGCTAGGTAAAGGCCAAGATCACCCTGGTTTCCTCCTGGTCTCTGGGCTCGGCGTCCGAAGGCGGAGCCACCTCGAGGTCAGGCGGCTGGGCAAGGAGCCCAGCTCTTCACTGGTCTGGAGGCCTTGAACCGGCTCCGTCTTCTCCCCAGTGCCAATAAGAAGAACCACACTTGTCTTTTTCAGAAAGTGGAAGGGAAACCATTTTGACTTTGTCTAAAAAGCCATGTGAAGGGTAGCTATGGCACTCCAAAAATGTTCTTAAGGCTCACCGCCATGCCCTTTGTCCCTGGAAAAGCTCCCCGAGGAGCCCCTGACCCGGGCGGGATCCCGGGAGGAGGAGGAGGCCTCCAGGGGCAGGCCGCTTGGGGACCCGGCCGGGCCCTCTTGTCAGGGAGGCCTTGCCGGACGCAGACTGCCATCCTGCTCATTGCCGGTCCCTTCCTGTCCTCAAGACTGTCCTCAAGACTGCGAGCCACCGGGAGCCACGACCACGGTCTTTGGAGAAGCCGATCACGACCAAGCAGCGTGATGATGCAGGACAACCCTTGGACGACCTCAAGGGGCAGTGCCAATTTTTGTCGACAGTTATCTGGTTAACCACAAACTTTCTAAATCACTTTAATTAAAACACAACAAATTTTAAATAAGTATAGTTGGCATGCGACATTGTCTTAATCTCAGGTGCACAAGGTGGCGATTCAACAATTACACGCCTTCCGATGCGGTCACCCTACTGAGTCCCGAACCCGCCCGTCACTGTGCAAACGTATGCCAGCGTTGGCGGCCACACTCCCTGCTCTGGCCACCGCCTCCCCGCGGCCTAGTTATCTCAGAACGGTAAGCGTGTGCCTGTTCCTGCCCTTCGCCTTTCCGCCCATCCCCCCCGACCGTCAGATACAGCTTGTCCCCCGTACCCATGAGTCTGCGTCTGCTTCCGTTCGTTTGTTCCGTTTTTTTCAGATGGCACATATAAGTGAAACCCTACAGTATTCGTCTTTCTCTGTGAGGCTTATTTCGCTTAGTGGTATACCCCCCAGGTCCATCCGTGCTGCTGCAGGGGGCAGGGAGTTTTCAGGCAGCCGAGGGGCATGAGCGGTGTGTCAGAGGACGTGATGAGCACTCGGGGGGGGGGGGAGCAGCCGCCCACCGCCGAGCGGGGCAGGGCGCTGGGGAGACTGAATGTCTCCCTGCGGGTGAGGCCCCCAGAGGGGCCAGCCTCAACGGCTGAGGGGCAGCGGGGGGTGAGGAGGCCTCGGGTTCCTGTACCCGGAGGTTGGTTCCGAAACCTCTGTGGTAAGGAGAGCAAGACAAAATATTTTCAGACTTCTCTGCCGTACAAGCCCCCGGCAGTCTGGCGGGAGTTCGGTGGTTGGGAAATAGCTGTGCTCCGGGGCACGCTCCCTGGGGACAAGCTGTTCTTTTTAGGGCAGAGCTTTGGGCTGACTCTGAACCTGGAAGAGGGCCCAGCCGCAGCAGGGCACACTGAACACCACATCAGGGAGGGAAGCCACATCCCGCCCGCCCGTCTTCCCTCCACGCCTGGAGCGCACGGCGGGCCGATTGGCCTGTCCACTCGGCTGTATCTTCCGATCGCAGCGGTGCGGTGTCTCCAAGCCACTCTGAGACAAAGACAGTGGGCCGGGACCACGCTGGACACCTGGACACCGCGTCGCTGCATGAGCATCCAAGTCATGTTTGGAACGAGGTGCCTGGGGATTGTCCAAGGAAAACGAGTTTGGCGTGCAGCTCCAGAGTATTGCTTCGGAAAACTTCGTTATCAGGCCTGGCAGGTAGTAGAGAATTTATTACAGTTACCACGAGTGTCACTTTTGAAAACGGCGCTGGCTAACCTTGACTTGGTACCAGCTCAGGCGTGGCGCTGCTATTTTAAAGTCAGTGTTTGGTCTCACGCTCACCACGGTCCTGCGAACTAAGCACCATGACTGTCTCCAGCTTACAAGCAAGCACACAGAGTCACGATGAGGGCCAGTGGCGTCTCCCAGGTTCCGAGCGAAGGGAGTTGTAAGGCGCACACGCTTTCATGATCCTAGGGGGAGACGAGGTTCCACCTGGGGGAGAGGCAAGGATTTCGAGCTACGATCTGGTAACTGAGGTCCGAGGGGTTGCGGAGCTTGGGGAAACCGCCTTCGAACCGTCAGAGTGCTGTCCAATACTCTGTGTTCGCTGCCGGGACCCTGTGTTGGGAAGTTCTGTTCGTTAAGCCGCCCCTGCCCCCGCTTGCCCCCGAGCTCCTTTCCCCGCCAACCACACCTGGAGGTTAGAGCGACCCCTCTGGGAGGTCATGATGGAGACCCCGCCTCAGGCCCTCCGATCCAGCCCCCTCATCGCGATTCCGGATTCCTCCCCATCCTGCAGAGGCAGAACACAGCCAAGGCACGGAAATGTTAGTTCATGTCCAAGGTGGTCGAGCTAATGCTTTTGAGAAACTGGGGTCTAACCCAGGTGCTGTGGCGAGCTCGGGATGAAAATCCCACGCAGCAGGTGGACGTCTGAGAGGTGCAGGCGTGCGGGTGGGTAGCAGGTAGCTGACAGACGGGCAGACAAGAGGTAGATGACGGATCGGTGGGTAGCTGACCCGGGTAGATAAATGATGCCTGGTTGATAGATTGATAGCTGGCAGCTCCTACTGGAAATAGATAGTATTTGCTGTCATTATATTTTTCCTACCTTAGTCTTTTAACAGCCCCACCCACACAGACGTCCAGCCTCATGACGGCCACCTTCCAGAGGACAGCGAAACCTGCTCAGAGACGCCAAGCTCCTCCGCAAGTCCACGCCGCGTGCTGACCTGCGCCCGAGGGCCCCCCGTGCTGTGGGGTGTTGGGAGGCTCCGTGTCCAGGGCCAGCAGGGACGGGAGGGGCATGGGCCTTTCTCTTAGACGTGAACCCGAGGAAGGGAGGCCGGTGACCCTCACGATGCCTCCTCGTGTCTGCTGGACGCTGGATGCCGGAGACTCAGTCCGACCACGGAGGGCGAGCCAGCTACAACCGAACGCACTCTTGGTGTCTGAGGCACCAAGCCCCCCTCGCCCCACCTGGGGCCTGCGGCCAGGATGGGGGTGAGGCTCCTGGAGGGGGAGGGGCTGGACCAGAGAGCGCCCTGCCCTGGGAGGCTGGTCGGCAGCCTCTCCATCTACCGTGAGAGCTTGAGCTAGTCACCTAACTTCCTGGTGCCTCAGTTTCCTCACCCGTAAAATGAGGTCCTTAACAGTGACTGTTACATGGTAAACGGGTTTCTCTCTGAAAGCTTCACCCATAATGTCCCTCTGGGGTGTTAGAGGCTGACCTTTGCCCCAGGTGACAATGTCTCTGCTGTGGCAAGGCTGCTGCTAAACCAGGCCCTGGGTTTGTCTTGGCTTGGCTTGTCTCCATTTTCAACTGGAGAGTGAAGCTGGATTGATCTCAGGCGGACCGGTCCTTGGCTGGCCGGCTCCGAGTAACTGCGGGCAGGGTGGGGTCCCGGGACTGGGCCGCAGGGTGCGTGCTCCCTGCGGTTCTGGGCGGCCTGTGCCCTGCCGGGCGGCTGCGCTGTGTTAAGACTGGACTTCCCGGGAGACCCCAGGATCTGCCTCCCGCTGCCCTGCAGCCCCTCAGCCGACCAGTCTGGAGCACCCCCGGCTGCAGAGGCTGTAGCTCCCCGGCCGGGACACTGGGGTCGCTGACTCCCCTCTCCCCTTTGCGATCAGCTCTGCGACACCCTGGCCAGAAGCCCCTTCTCTGGCCCTCCGACATCCTGTCCCCCTGAGCTCTGGGAAGGGCAGAGGTGGGGACCCCCGGCCAGCCAGGCCTCTGCTCCAGCCACCTCGGGGTCCCTCCCACAGGCTGGGCTGCAGGTAGCTGGGCCGGTGCGCCCACCCTTGGTGGCTCCCCAACTTTCCCCACCCTTGGTGGCTCCCCAACTTTCCCGAAGCGCGCTGGTGGCGAACAGCTCCACCTGCCCTTGGGGACCACAGCAGGTCTGTGCCCCGTCACCGGGCCTGCCCCGGTCGAAAGTGCTCTGAATCTGAAGCCTCAGTGAGGGAAGTTTGGCTGGGGGCGCCCACTTTGCGCCTGTTTGTGTTTGTGCGTGTGCCTGCTCTCTGTTGGGGGCTTTTAAAAATGTATTTGTACATTTATTTGTTTTTAAAATTTTGTCGAGGGCAAGCAGTCCCTGAACACGCCAGCCCAGAGCACTTCATCATGAGGATGGCCAGCATCACGATCACAGACACCGCAGGCTCCTCGTGGGCAAAGACGCTGGCGTGCGGGTGGGTGGGGCGCTGGCTGCCCCCTGCGGATGGGTCAGCATCAGTGGGGGGCCCTGCTGAAGCCTCGCCCACTCTGCATTTTGTCAGCCAGGTGGAAACCGTGCCCTTTCCCCGAGCACTTCCGGCGGCTTTGTGCTCAGACACAGGCGTCGTCGATAACTCTGTGAAAAGGCACCGGGCAATTTACTCCTCTGGCCCCACGCCGGGAATTATAATCAGGTCTTGATTTCTTCAAAGCTGTCTTGCTTCAGATTTTCCAAATCAAAAATAAAAAGAAGATAAAAATATGACAGTGAAAAGACAGCAAACTCACAGCTATTAACAACCACACCTAAAACAAAAGCAAACTAAGCAAACAGCTAGAACAGGAACAGAACCACAGAAATGGAGATCATATGGAGGGTTAGCAACAGGGGCGTGGGAGGAGGAGAGAGGGGGAAAGGTACAGAGAATAAGTAGCATAGACGGTGGGTAGAAAATAGACAGGGGGAGGGCAAGAATAGTGTGGGAAATGTAGAAGCTAAAGAACTTATGACACATGGACATGAACTAAAGGGGGGAATGTGGGTGGGAGGGGGTGTGCAGGGTGGAGGGGAATGATGGGGGAGAAATGGGACAACTGTAATAGCATAGTCAATAAAATATACTTAAAAAAATAAATAAATACTGAGGGCAATCACCTCCCTTCATCCTCTTCATGTGCAAAACAGCGGTTCACCCACTAATTCAAGAACCTTCTCACTTCCTTCGGAAGGTATTAGCCCATGGAACTTGTTCACTCAGTATCAGCACAGCCCATCTAGGTCTTGAGCGAAAAGAGAGAGGAGCTATTACGCGCTGGGTTAACATTTTCCTCTCTTTAAGAAGTCGTGGGCCTGCCAGCCACTCCCTCTCGCACAGAAAGGTCTGTTTTCTTCCCCTTGCTGGACGCATTGTTGGTGGGTCCATTTGCATGCTGTGCTCGGGACGGCCTCGAGGGGGCAGCAGACCACCGGGTCTGGCCGAGTGCAGGGTAGCCCTGCCTAAGGCACCCTGTCGGGAACTTGCCTCCAGAGGGGGAGTCATTATCGGATCACTGGTTGTCTTCTCAGGAGTTTCTCTGGGCTTGACACGAAAGCACTTCTCCTGGAGGGAGAGCCGGGCTCCGCAGTCTGGTTTGCAGAGGGCTGTGAACATGACCAGACCTATTAATTACTTAATTGAGGTTCTGGGCTTTGAAGATGAAAAGTGCTGTGTAAGTGGTGAGCTGCGTTGTTTCCAGTCTGGGGCGCTTTATCGGGGCTCTTCTGAGCGTCTCTTTCAAATTGCGGGGTTCACGCCGGGCACCTCGGGGACCTCTGACAGCCCACCCTGGCCCTGTGGGCCCCAGGGCGGCAGCACCAAGCTGTCCCCAGAGTCCCAGCGAAGGGCTGAGTCACACCCGAGCACCCCCCTCGCAGTGCTGAGTCACAGGCCCCCTGCGGTGGCTTGCTAAAGAAAGCACAAGGATGCCTGGGTGGCCTTGCGGCTCTGTCCAGGGCAGAGGGTGTCGGCCAGGTAGCTGAGCAGGAGCTGGGAGCGGAGAACCAGGCCAGCCGGGCCCCGGCCTGCTGCTGCTCATCCCCCTTGGAAATGGGGTCAGGGAGGGAAGATGAGGTAGCCACCCGAACAAATGGAAGTCACAGGGAACCACGGAGACACCGAACTGTGGACTCGGTGCTTTAGCTTACAAAGAGTTTTTGCACCCGGCCAGGGTCTCTACTGAGCCTGTGGACGACCCCGAGAGGTAGCTGGGTTGGGGAGGGCTGGCCACAGAAGGACGAGAAGCGTGGGGCCGCAGGCGAGGACGGCCCAGCCACTGTCTTCGAAGCCACGGCCTGCCCTTGTCCTGTGCCCCCGCCCGCCCTCCATCCTTCAGATTCGAGGGGCTGCTCAAGTGGACAGGAAGGCAAAGTCCTCGAGGCAGGCGCCCGGACGCTGGGACCGGCCCTGCGGCGGCAGCCTCCGTGTCCACGGAGTCCAACACTGACCCCTAGAGGGCAGGGTGTGCGCTGCACTCTGCCTTTCGCCGCCCATCAGTGCGTGGGCGCTGCGAGGAGGGCTCTGTGGCGTCCAGACCGAGCGAAGCGCAGAAAGGTCTCTGAAGAAAGGGGAACGTCTGGCCGGGGAGGGGGGGGAGGGGCCCCGATGCAGCGTGGGGGCGTCCTTCCCACGCAGGGCGAGTGTGTTTCCTCCCTCCGTGCGGGTTCCTTCCACGCGCACCCCGAGGCCCAGCAGTGCGGTGAGTCCGACTCACGCAGGTTCCCTAGAACCTGTTCAAGTCCCGACGCTGCATCATCACCACCGATCAGGACCTTGACCTTCTCCGCTTGAACCTCCAAGCAGGGCTGAGCACCGTGGGCTGCCCATGGCTTGTCTTCCCCACACAAGCGAGGGCGTGCGGGGAGGGGGTGAGGGGCGGAGGGAGGGGCACAACCGTGGAGCCTGGGGTCCTGGAGCTAACAAACCCAGAAATGGCTTCTGGCTCACCAGACGGGGCAGGTCCCGGAAGGGGGCTCCAGGGCCCGGGCTGGCGTTGGCGTGCTGAGGGCCCCTCCCAGGCCCGCCGGCCTGCTCCCTGGAGGGCTCGGCCCGGTCTCCTGCCGTCTGGGTGTTGCCAGTCCAGCCTCAGAGTCTGGGTCCGAGTTCATGTGTGACAGCGTGAGTGTGTGCGTGTGTGAGTGTGTGCATGGCCATCTCAGAGAACCAGCAGCTTCTCCACGTTGTCAAGTTGTAAAAGTCCAGGTGACCAGTTGCAACCAGAAACCCCTTTTCCTGCAGAGGCGAACAGTGCGGGACGGGGGGGGGGGCGGTGGGGCCCTCGAGGGTCCGACTGCTGTCCGTACACGTTGCAGTGGTCCACTTGGCTTTCGTGAGCTGGCCAATCAGCCGCACTCGGATGCCGCTTTTACAGGAAAAGGCGTCACATCGTGTGCACGTGCCGAGCCGTGGGCCTGCCTGCCGCTCTGGGGGCTTGGCCCGGCTTTGGTGGGGCGCCTCCCACAGGCCTGTTTCACTCCCCCTTTTGTGGGGGCGCCTTCTCGTCCCAATGCCACACCTTGGATGCGAGCCCTGGGCCCCCGCCTCCCTCCATGTACTACAGGGCTGGGCGCGGCGCCTGGTGCCGGACGGGCTCTCTCTCCACGGGCACTTGTCTGAGACAACCCGTCCCCCTCGCCCAGCGCCTCTGGGCCACCGGCGGCCTCACCTCCATCTTCGTCTTGGATTGTCCCCGAGGGAGTGGGTTCCTGTCAGTTGTTTGGAGAACCGTAAGGGATACTTCTGGAAAGAGAGAAAAGGTGAGAAGAGGAATCAGGCAGGAGAAGGGAGGGAGGTGGGTGGGAAAGGGGACAGGAGAAGGAGAACTGGGTGAGAACAAAAGAACGGAAAGGAGGAAAGGCAGGGGAAAGGAGGAGAAAAGCGAAGAAATAGGAACAGGGAGGGAAGAAAGAAAAATAAGGACAGGGAACACAAGAAGGGGGGAAAATGGAAAGGCGAAAGGGAAATAAGTTACAGGGAAAAAAGAGAAATAATTCCACTATTCTGACCAGTCAGGCAGGGCCATGGCAGGCTCCCGACGCTATCAAGTCCCCGAGTGCCATCAGGGTGTGGCCCAGCACATGTCGGTATGGGACCAGTGCCTCCCCGCCTCATCGGGTCCCGAAAGCAAAGAGGAATAAAGGATGTAAAACCAGATGCAGGGGTCGTGGGAAGCCTTTTGGCCGAGCCTTTCACCCGGCCTGTTCGGGACACTGGCCATAGGAGTTGGGAGGCCAGGTGATGTGACCCCTCTGTGCTCCTGCGCCGGACGCCCTCTGCTCACTGACAGCGTATTTCTCCTGCGAAGGGCTGTAAGCTGTGAGGGGGCGGAAAACCGGTGGCAGAAAACATGATTAGAAAACACCTTCATCGTGGTTTTTATTTTGAGAGAGGGATACGTACAACGTTACCTACTTTCTTGGTTGACACGGTGGAACAGCAAACTCCATAAAGCACATGGAGGCCGCCAGGGGCCACTTCCAAACAGAAGCACAAAAACTCGAAGAGGACAACGTACATTCCCAAAAGCTAAAAATCGTGTTGCGGCCGCACCGCCGCAGCACGAAAGTGACCGAGGTCAGATATCCAGGGGACTGTCCCTACCCTCCTCCTGATTTATCTGGATGACACACAGGTCCCAGTTGGGTGATAAGCTTTTTTATTTCCCTCCTCAGCTAAGAAAGGGTTTTAGGCACCATTTCTGCTTGTAGACTAACTCATCATGAGTTCATTGAGGCCATAGGTGGGTGCCAAAGTCCCTTACAGAGGTCCTGGCCCTAATCTTCAGACGCCGTGCAGGTATGGGGTCACACCCCAGGGGCAGAAAGGTTAGAGGTGGAACCCAGGTGCTAATCAGCTCATGTTAGAATGGAGATTATTCTGGATTATACTGTCAGAGGGGACAGGGCCTCAGGGCGAGGCAGTTCCACGGGTTCTTACCAAATGCCATTCTTGCTAAAGGTTAAAATGTAGCGCAGTGTTTTTCGGACCACCCATACACAGGATGAGCTTGACAGGAACTCAACCCGAAGAAAGGAGCCAACCGCAAAGGAGAAATCAACATGGAATTGACCAGACGGTTGGACAAGCGAGGGCCCTGCCTCCCCAGGAGAGACAGGGCTTTGGCTACGAATGCCGACTCCTGACTCCGGCCCGTCCTGCAGGTAAATAAAACTCCCTGAGGACAACCACCCACGTCTCATCTTAAATCGACCAGCCCAAGCAGCAAACCCCTTGAGCCGGGTCACAGTCTTCTAGACGTGGGAGTCCGAAGCGGAGAGATGGCCGGGTAAGGGAGGACTCAGCTGCCCTGTTTGGCCTGGAGACTGGAGTCAGCAGGGCCCTGAGCCTCCGAGTGAGGGCTGCCTCCCGAGGCTGGAAAGACAAGAAAACGGTTCTCCCGGAACGCCCAGAAAGGAATACCACCCCGTGATTTTAGCCCTGGGAGCCCCACTTCAGACTCTGACCTCCGGAAGGGCAAGAGAATAAATCCGGGCCGTTCTCAAGCCCCCAAGTCCGTGATAATGTGTTCTGGGAGCCCTAGGAAATGAACACAGCCATAAATCCCTTGAAACTCTGTTTGAAAGACCCAAACCTGTTTGGTCCACGTGCAATGAATACCTGCTTTTCAGGCCGCTTCTGTGTTACGTGTGTGTTTGAAAAAAAAGAAAACCCTGATCGTTTTCTCCTGCGGACCAACAAGCTGACCGTTATGGTTCTGAAACAGGCGTCCGGCACACTCCGTGCGGGAGTAGTTTGCGTTATTCGTCAGTGGGTTGGGTGTGTGCTCGTGTGCGTACATCACCTCCGAACCCACACTGCACAGGAAGCTGCAGGGGTGGCCCGCACTTTGGGGAGCCGTGGCAAGGCGGCGGCGGCCGGAGAGCGGGGGCTGCGGGCCACCGAACGGTATTTGCCGCCTTCCCACATCAATAAAAGCTGCAATCTCTCTCCTTGCTTACAGCTAGAGGCTCTGGGACGGCAAGGCTTTGGCTCAGAAAAGGCTTAGAGCCAAGGTTTCCGGCCATGGCTGCATGGTAGTACCTCTGAGAAGCTTCTAGAAACCCTGATGGCTGGACCAGGTGAACTGGAGTCTGCGGGAGTGCCGCCCGGGTTGGGAACGCTGCCTCGTGGGACCCCACAGGGCCCGGCTTCCGCGGACAGGTCGTGCAGGTGGCGGCAGAGCCGGAGACAGCGGAACGAGTGGGGGAGACCCGAAGCCTGCACGACAGAGGAAGACAGGCGTGGGCCGTGCGTGGCGGACCGAGCATCAGCGACGTCTGTCGTGATGGTGGCAGTAAAGCCAAGATGGAGCCATGTCCAGCAACAGCCTCACCCACGTCAGCCCCAGAGCAGGCTGGTGCCCGGCTCTCGGCACTCCGCGCACGGACCGGGTGCTGGCGGGTGCCCACCGACGGGGGTTCTCACCCAGGAGACGCCCCGGCAGGTGCGAAGCTGAGATCGACAACACCAGGTGGGCCGACCTCACACCCCGGGGTCGCCTTGTGTCTTCCGTGGTCCCAGGGGCTGCGCTGGGCTCCTGGCTTCTCCGCTTCAGGGCGCTATGGGAGACAAGGTCAAGGTCGTCTGCCTGAGAGGGCTGCTGAGAGCCCTCAGGCCTGCTGGCTGAGCAAACAAGCCGAGGTTGGAGCGGAGTGGCCCTCTCCGCCCGGAGGGAGGTGGGACAGGGGAACCAGCGAGCCCGGGGGACATCCTTGCTTCCGCCTCCATCAGCAGAGGGAGTCCAGCGGTAGGGTTCTGCCTCCCTCGTCCAGTTAAGCAGGGACTGCACAACCTAAGCCAGTGGCGGGTCGGAAGTTTTTTCAGTAAAAGTTTGCAGCGACAGGAAGCTTTGAAAGTGCTCTAATTTCTCACGAACCTGCCGCTGAAGCAAGTCTGACATCGCTGACTCGGATTCCACTAATTTGGACACGGCGGCGATTTACAGTCGTCCCACTCACTCTTCTCGAAGCAACCGTTCCAAATAATGCCGTCCCCGAAGAAAACAGCACCGAGTCCCAAGCTGGGATGCTCGGGGGCGGATCCCAGGTGGGGGACGGGCTCGCTGTGAGAAGATGGGGGGCAGGGTGGCCGCCCGGGTGGGTCTCTCCTGGGGCCCCGCGGTGACTCCGGGTGAGGCTGCCGTGTGTTGTCCGCACGAAGACGGCGGACCCAAGCAGCGTGCTCTGGGATTCGGCGAGCACCTTCCTCGTAATGGAAACCTGGATGCTCGCTGGCAGCGTTCTCAAACTCAAGAGACTTGAGATGCTTTCCTCGGCTTCAGCTTCTGGGCTGAGCAACTGTCTGTGCTCGCCACCGGACCGTATGAAACGTGGGCTCTGCAGGCATCGCCTTCTTCTGCCCCAGAGACACTCACAGCCCCGGGACACACACGTGTGTGTCTATAACCTTTTACCTCCTGACTCGGTGAGTCCTGGGTGGGGCCCAGGAATATGTGTTTTCAAGTTCCACATGACTATCAGTAGTTTGGGGGATGCCCCCTCACTTTTTACTCATGGAGACACAGAGGCCCTGAGGGCCAACAGCCTCTGGGGCCAAGGGGCCACCACTCTGGCCCCCGGGGTCTCCCCGGCTCCCCCCGCCCCGGGCCGAGCCTGAGGTCCCGGTGCTCGGCAGGGCTGCTGACCAGGGCAGGCAGTGCCGGTGAGCGGCCGGTGCCCCGTGGAGCCGTCCGTAAACAGCCATGTTCTTACGGATCGATTATTATCATTGTCAGCCTTCCAGGCACCTCCCCACTTCCCTGTGACCCACGGGCTGGCTCACGGTTGGCACCGAGAATGAGTGGCTGAGAAATTCAGTCAGGCCCAGGTAACAGGTAAGGACTGGTTCCGCAGCGAGGGGAAAAACACAGCAAATATTTTGGATTAAACTATGTGCACGTATCTTGCTGGAGCTTGCAGGCCCTTTGGAGGCTCTCCGACGGCTCCTAATTAATTGCTGGAGCCAAGTGGGGCAATCCTGAGAACGCTGTTGCTGTTGCTAATCTGATCCAGCCTTGCTCGGAGAGGGGGCGGGGCTGGTCTGGGGTTTGGGGGATGAGCGGGGCGGGCTGGGGCCTGGGGAGAGCTCTCCCCAGCTGGCTGGGACAGACTTTGGAACAGACAACCTGTTGGTCAAGCAAACAGACGGACAGCCCTTCTTCCCCTCTGGGCACAGTTCCCCAACTGGCGGTGGGGTGGGACTCCGGTCCGGGCTCTGCCTCTGAGTGTCCCTGAGACCTTGCGCCCAGGAGTCCTGTGAGCTCCAGTGTCTGGTCTGGGACATGGATACGGGACTGCAAGCTCGAAGGGCTGCTGTGGGAAGCCAACGAGAAGGTGGGGCGCTGTGCGCTCCCCAGACAAGAGGCGGCAGAACTTCTCTGGGGCCCATCCCGTTGGCCCCGTTGGCCCATGATGCCCCTGCTGAGCGGGGGGACCAAACAGCCTGTGGGCGCTGCTGCCAGTCGTCGTAATGAATAGTGAACGTGCGGCGAGCGCCACGTGGATTATCCCCTTCAACCTCCGCAGCAACCGTGTGAGCGGTAGAGTGGAATCTTCACGTCACGGATGGAGCCCCCGAGCCTGAGCGAGGCTGTGCTCACTGCTGGTCACACCGCGAGGAAGTGGCAGAGCCCAGGTTCCCGCCCACGGAATCGCCGCCCACGCTCGTGGTCCGGCCACGAGACCGCCTCCCTGTGTGCGGAATAGCTCCTGTTCGTGGACCCAGGTCACGAGGAGTGAAGCAGCGGATGGGAGGAAGGGTGGATGGAGCGCGCGCTCGGAGCTGCGCAGCAGGCCAGGGCGACCGAGAGGTTTCCTCACTTGCACAACGATGCCGGTGGGGGGGGTCCACCACAGAGAGACGTGAGCCCCTCTTATCCCTCCCCTCTGGACCCACGCGTGGAGGGAGTCCTTCCCGGAGCAGGGATGGATCCTCCATTCCTACCTCAAATACGCCTGGGACCCCAGGCGGCCCCACACCACGGCTGGGCTGACTTCAGCTGCCTCCCTTCCTCAGGGGGGTCCCCAGCCTCACCAACGGTAGGACGTCCAAGCAGCAACGACCGCATCGCACCCCCAGACTTGCTCGAGGTGCTGTTTCGGAGGGCCGAGCTGCGTGGCGCGTTCGGCAGCAGAGCCCAGGTGGGGTGGCTGCCCACCCCACACATCGACACCTGTGCTGAGACACCAGCTGTCTGGTCGGAGTGTCCGAGGAACAGGTGGCTTGGCGGGTGATGGGGTGTGAGGGGCAGGACCGGAGGAGGTCAGCGGGGAACCAAGTCAAGGGTTTCCCGATTAAATAAGCAGCCTTGGGTTTGATTTCTTCGCGAGGTAAAGGGTCAGCCTCAGGGCCACCGAGAAGAAGTCTCCTGTCTGCAATCTCATATGTTCCTCACCTGGTGTTTCTTAACGAGACAGCAAGCCCCTTGCAATTCCAGGGGGAACTCGAAATGCATGTGCCGCCTGAAAAAACAAACAAACAAACAACAACGATACAGGAGCTCCCCCTCACACTAGTGGGTGAAGGAACGCTGGCCTGGAAAAGCCCAGTTGTCGGCTGGGTTAAGGGGCCTGAGGTGCAACGGGCAGGGACAGCCAAGGCCGGAGGAAGAGGCCGGGCTGTTCGAAGACGGACTTGGCTCCCGCGGCCCCGAACTTACTTGGTTTCCTTCCTCCCTCTCTCCCTGCCTTCCTTTCTTGTATAATTTTTTTTTTTTTGGTCTCACGACATTTTTTGGAAGTGGGGCGTAAAACATTAGACAATTCACGGACACTTTGCTCTCTGAGTTCCCAAGAGGACACGAAGGGCGACCCAGGAAACTGGGACAACGCAGTGTGACTGTGCACGAGGGGACAATTGAGTGGAAGTCTCGGGGGGGGGGAGGAGGGGGAGGGGGAGGGGGCGGCTGCTTCCGCCTCGGTGGGCCCAACACAAGCACAGCCTGAGCCTGAGGGACGCAGTCAAAGCGGGCATCTCCCTCCGCCCTCCGCCGGGATGAAAGCTGACACAGCCCCTCTGCCCAGAAGCAAAGAAAGGCTGGTTGGTAGCAGTCGTGGTGGCGGAAGGGGATAGAGTTGCCTGAGGTTGGGGACCCGAAGCGGGTGTAAGTCGGCCTCGTGCTTGACTAAGTAACGACCTTGAACAAGTCGGATCATTTGCAAGGGGCTCTGCTTTGTTAGATAACACGCAGGTGTCCCCCACGCCTCACCCCAGAATTGTTGAAGGGTTTGGGCTGGTCGCCACGAGGCAGAGGACTCGACGCTCTTCACGACGTTGGCGGCTGGGCAGAGGGTGAACAACATGGCTGAGCAGGAGTCGCTGGTTTACTCTTCACGGCAGCCCCGTTGAGAGGGACACCGTCAGACCCGTGTTGCAGATTTGAAAAGCCGTGCTTAGAGCGATGCCGTCCCACGTCCGAGTTTGCACAGTTCATCCGTGACAGGGCGTGGGTTTTCTTTCCGCCAGATTCGATCTCACTTCTGCCTCTGCCCCATCTACCATTCTAACCACGACTCTGGCTTTGGAAACCGGTGGGAAAAGTCGACCCTGCGGAGCCGGGTTCGTGAATTTCACCGAGGTGGTTTAAAGCAGCTTCGTTAAATGAGGCTCCACGGGCAAAGTGTGCATGCTGTTCGATGACTTGCCGTTGCAGCAGCAGAGATACCATCTTGGATGAGTCACGGAACTTCTCAGTATTTAAGTTTCTTCATCTGTGTACCGGGGATGATGATAATATCCACCTACGCACCCAACACTACCTGTGACAACTGAAGCAAAGAGCAAGGAAGGCAATTTATAAATGCAGTTTTTGTTGAATCGTAAAGTGTTAGGCAATTTTCATTTGTTATGACTTGGTTTATTAGGCGTTGGATGTCTTAATGTCAGCCTGTAGTTCCAATATTCAAACCCGTGTAGGTTTTTTATTCTGAAGTACATATCGACACATCAAACACACAAATCAAACTCGTGGCTTAGTTTGATGACCTGGAGCCGGAGACGGAACATGGTCGGTACCCGGGAAGCCCCCTCCCAATCACTGTTCCCTCCCTCCTTCCTCGAGGTAGCCACGATCCCAACCTTTGTAACCTTAGATGAGCGTCTTCCTGTTTGAAACTTTGTGCATGGGATCGCACAGCACGTGTTTTTGGTTTAGCTCCTAAGCTCAGCCGCAGGTCCGCGAGAACGACCTCGTTGAGGAAGCAGCGGAGTCCCAGTGCTGCGCAGCGCCCTGCGTGCGGACAGAGCGCAGTGCACGCTATGCTCATTGGCTGGTCGGCGGTGGAGGGTCAACCCATTCGGTGGCTTCTTGGAACAAGCCCATCTTGACCGGGTGCATTATCTTTTCTTTATGTATCGATGAGTTAAGTGTGATCATATTTTATTCTACCTTTTGTCTCTGTGCTTATGAGTGTGATTGGTTTGTGCTTTCTCTTGTTTACAATGTTCTTTTCAGGTTTGGGTTTCAAGGTTATGTGGGCTTCATAAAATAAGGTGTGAAAAGTCTTCTTTTATCTTCCGTACATTTGACAAGAACACTGCATTTCAGCCTGGCTGTTCCTTTTGACCCATCGTTCAGGTCACGATCCTCTCTTTAGCTGTCTCTCATTTACCACTAAATGTACGAGTTACGTTCTTAGTTGCAGTTCAAGTATTTTTCAGTCACGGCATTTCCACTTTTTTCTTTTCATATTTTGAAGTTCTCTACTGAGGGTCTCCCCGGAGCCACATCAACGTCTTGCATTTATTGATTACGTCTATCTTTAAGCCCATCTCTAAGAACTCCTGTGGGACTGTGTGTTTTACCTGTGATTTCTCTTGGTTTCCAGTTCCCCGTTCACGCCTTTTGGTGTGCCAGGTCATTTCCAGCTGACCAGTGAGCATCGTGTATCAAAAATTGCTGAGAAAATCGGAGGCTCTGTGCGCTTCGGGGGGCAGGCGGCTTCTGAGCGACTCCGAATCCTCATGGACACGGAGGTGAGTCGGGTCTGGGGTTCAGTGTCTGGGAGGCTGGGCCCCCCCGCCCGGTGCTCCGCTTGCTCGTGGCAGCTGGAAGCCCGGGCTACTTCTCAGCACCTCACGCACCTCTTCCCCTTAAAGGGCCCTCTGCCCCAGTTTCAGTCCCCGTACTTTGTAAGACTATCCGCCTCGCCTCACGTCTCACTTCCTTTCCTGTTCCCTTTCTTTCTAGGATTTCGGCTCCCGCAGCGTCTGCTGTCTGGGTTTGCCGCGCAGTCAGAGAAACACACGCCCGTGAAGAAGATTCTTTCTTATGGGGGTTTCTTATAAGGGGTGTCGATCTGCATCACGTTCCTCCAGGGGAGGCAGAAGTCGTTCAAAATCTACTTTTCACACACCCAGTGCATAGCTCTCTTTAACCTCTGGAGAGTCGGCCTGACATACTTCTGAGAATCAAGTCTGCAAAGCCTAGATCCTGTTCGTTATTTCAGAAAAGGCACAGATTTGAACTCGGTGTTTCTGGCGTTTGATTTCGTTATTCTCGAGTTTTCCTCCTCATTTCGTTTGTTTCACAGCCGTCTTAGCCTGTGTAAGACTCACTTCCGCTGTCCGCTGAGTTCAGGTTCAAACTCAGTGTTGAATTTAAAGGGGTTTCCAAGGACATACAGGTGAACCTGTCGAGGCCACCACTGTTAGGCGGTGCGCCCTGGTCCCCAGCTGCATGTGACCTTGGAGTCATTCCTTGTCCTTCAGGTCCTGCCAGTGCCCAGGAAAGTGGGGTCTTGTGGGCTCTTACTTTCCCCCCCACTCTTTGCTGGTTCCTTCTGTCACTGGGTCCAACTAATCGTGAGTCAGTGTAATGGCATCTTCAGAGTGACGAGTACAGAGGCTCCGACAGGCACCCTTTAACATTCAGCCTCATTAGAGGGAGGCGCTGGGCCTTCCAGCCTGTTGGAAGGAGCTGAGTCCTCCACGGAAGGCGTTCTTCCCACCAAGAGCAGGACTCAGCGCGGACACAGGGCGGGAAGGGCCTCATGAGCCCTTCTGAAAGGACCGCCATTTAACTCGCCAGTGAGGCACCTGATTAGGGGTGATAGCCAACACATATACAGAACTTGTAAAACTGCACACCCAAAAATGAAATAATCCAATCAAAAAGTGGGCAGAGGACCTGGCTAGACTCTTCTTCAAGGAGGACATGCGGAGGGCCCGTAGACATGTGACAAGATGCTCAACGTCACCAATCATCAGACAGATGCAAACTGAAAGCACAGTGAGATACCGCCTCGCCCCTATCAGAATGGCCATCCTCAGTCGATCAACAAACAACAAGTGCTGGTGAGGACTCGGAGAAAGGGGACCCTCGTGCACTGCTGGTGGGAATGCAGACTGGGGCAGCCACTGGGGAAAGCAGTGTGGAGATACCCTCAAAATTAAAAATGGATCTGCTTATGACCCAGCAATTCTACTTCTGGGAATTTATCCAAAGAACTCCAAAGCAGTGATTTGAAAGAATATACACACCCTTATTTTCACTGCAGCATTACTTATGATAGCCAAGATTTGGAAGCAGCCCAAATGCCCATCAGTAGATGAGTGGATAAAAAAACTGTGGTACATTTACACAACGGAATACGACTTGGCTGTAAAAGGAAGGACCTCTTACCTTCTGCAACAGCGGTGGATGGGCCTGGAGAGCATTATGTTAAGTGAAATAAGCCAGTCAGGGAAAGACAAGTACCATATGATTTTACTTATCTGCGGAATCTAGTGAATAAAATAAACTACATAGACTCAGCGATGCAGACTGATAGTGTCAGAGGGGAGGGGGCTTGAAGGGGCTTGAGGGGGCTGGGTGGAAAAGACGAGGGATTAAGAAAAGAAACCTCAGAGGCATAGACAATGGTGTGGAGATTCGCAGAGGAAAAGCAGGGGTGGGGGAGGGAGGAAGGTGAGGGGGGAATGCATGGTGATGGAAGGGGACCTGACTTTGGGTGGGGAACGCAGAATGCAGCATACAGATGATGAATTACAGAATCGTGCACCCCAAACCTATATAATTTTATTAACGATGTCACCCCGATAAATTCAATAAAAATTAACAAGTGGTAGAGCACAGCAGTGTCTTCCAGCGACAAGCCCCAGAGCTGAGCATGACTCTTGGATCTTTAAAAGGCTCATGAACGGGGCGGAGTCCGGCAGACCCGTGTCTGCACGTTCTAGTGTCGGGAGGGGGTCTGAGCCGAGCGGAGCCTCGGGGCTGCAGGACCCTGCTGTTCAGACAGAAAGAGGCCGGGGAGCGGGGGTGGTGGCGATGACATGAGGTGCTCACAGTGAGGGCAAACTGTCCCCGCCCTCGTCAGCCAGCGAGCTGGAGTCTGGCTCAAGGCCTGTTTATTTGGTGGCCGTCAAACCAGCGTCACACAGACGCGAGGTGTTTGTGGGGCAAGAAAGCGACCGTGGAACCCCAGAGAAAGAATGTTTTGTTTCTGAATTAAACCTGAATTAAGTGAGGCGGTGGTGGCCGCCTCACTTTGCCTGGGTGAAGGGCGTCCGCCCGTGTCCCACCCCGCCATGCACCCCCGCTCGTCAGTATCGATGGTGGGTGGCCTCCGCAGAGCTAGTCTGTGGGCAGCCCAGGCCTTTGCAGGTGTCGCTGAATGAAGGCGAGAGGGTGTGTAGGGAGCCCGGGGCGTCCTCAGGGCTGGGGGCGGGGGCGGGGGGCGCTGTTACAAGATGCGCAAGGGAGGTGAGAGACCGATGCGGCCCACACAGGCCCAGGGGTGCTCTCAGTCTCAGCAGAACGCTGGTGTTTGTCCTCCCCCGGCCCCAGTGACCCCGTTCCCGGGAGGCAATGAACT
The DNA here is from genome assembly GCA_039655065.1 of Glossophaga mutica. Taxonomy (NCBI): domain Eukaryota; kingdom Metazoa; phylum Chordata; class Mammalia; order Chiroptera; family Phyllostomidae; genus Glossophaga; species Glossophaga mutica. Next base: position 220,752,217 of record CM077304.1, on the reverse strand, counting down.
CCGCCCTGCACGGGAGAGGCACAGGAGCTCCGTGTCTGAGGTGTGGCCCCAACAGCAGCCGTTCCCTCTCCCCGTCTGCGTCCCCTGGTGACCGTGGCCGGGCGCTGGTCATGCGACAGGCCTGTTGTTGGTGGACTCCGAGGGGACCCTGGACCGGAGCAGACTGCGGATCCAGGAGTGAGGTGCGATCTTGCTAGCTGACTGCGTGAACCGAGTTCTATGAAGAATGATCAGATAAATTTGCATGTGTCACCGCCTCGGCTGAGAAACAGAACGTACCTGCTCCCAAGACCTCCACACTGTCCCTCCCTCGCTCACAAACGGAACCGAGTCTCCTGGACTCCGTGTGACGCAGTCCCCTGACTTTTTAACGCCTTCGCGCACAGCACAGCTCTAAGAGGTGGTCACTCAGTGTTGCTCGCTTTCGAATTTTGTATCAAGAGAAGTACGTTCTATTCGCCATTCTGACGCCCCCTCTGAGTCGCCCGGCCACGTGCATGGCAGCCCGCTCCGCCCCCTCTCTGCACGCCATCCCGCCGTGAGGGCATGACGCGGCTGGTGCGCCCCGCCGTCTGCTGTGGACACGTGGGGCGTGGCCCGTCGGTGCCGTGACGACTGTCAGTGCCGCTCGCTGTGAGCGGTCGTGCCACCTCCTGGTGTGCAGGAGGAGCGTTCGTGGAGTGCTCTGCTTGTGGAGATGCCCCCGCCCGAAGTGCAAGCGTTCTTGTTGCCCCTCCGACGCTTCCTGTCGTCTTCCTTCTCCCGGTTCTGCCAGACACGCGAGCTGTTTGCTGTGTTCAGTGAAGCGGACAGTTATGTCTTCCCCTCCCAGGTGCGGAAGCTGAAGCTTGGTGGTTCCAAGGCATCCTGTAGCTTTAAGGAGCATAGGTTCTGGGTTTTGAGGGGCGAGGAGATCACATGACCCCACACCGACTCCCAGGAAAGCCTAACAATCAGCCATCGAATGGCCCATCTTCTTGAAATCCGCCGTTTTGAAAGTGTGGCCTCCCTTCGGAAGCTCCTAGTGTGAAACTGAATACGAAGCCACGTGACTAAGTAAATTAAACACCCCGTATTAACATCTGAGGAAAGGATATTTAGAAAAACTGGCTTAGAAGTCCCTCATTTATTCGTAAGGGAAAAAAGAAGACACAAATATTCTTTTAAAAAAATCACAAAAAACATTATTCACAAAACATTGCAAATTCACGACCACTTGGCAAAGATTAAAGAAAAGTCAGAATGCCCTTAAAAACACAATACCCTTAAAAACATTCCACAGTTAAAACAAAACAAAACAAAACCAGGAGACGAACGAGGATGGAGCATGGGAGAAAAGGCAGAGAGCTTTGCAGCTGGGGTAGCTTTTACGGAGGAAACCTGACTGTCAGGCAGGTGGGTCACAGGCAAAGCCGTTGCTGACAAAGTGAGCAGGGCTGTTTCGGGTGCTCCCAGAGCCCAGGGCAGGGTTTGGCTGAGCCACGAGGGCAGGCACCGGGCTTCTGTCATGGAAGATTCTAGAGCAGCCCTACTACCCCCCTCACTGCCTCATTCCTTCGGGCTCCCCGAACACCCTGGAAGGCCCTCACCGGCCTGCAAGGATCCAGAGTCTGGGAAAAGAGAAAGTGCTCGTCCCCGCAACCAGTGCTGCGGCCAGAGGGGAGCACACAGAAACTGTGGGTTGGAATTCGGTTTGTCTGCGAACGACGGGAAGCCCCACCTGTGAGCGGTTTCAGGGCGAGGTGAACGGTTCGCGTCCTTTCACGGAGGTGAAGCCAGACGCAGCGCGTCCGGGGCTGGGCTGGGGCCCCACAGACACGCCGGGCCCGGCTCCTTCTGATGCCGCCCGCCCTCCCTCCATGGGGTGTAGCTCTCTCTCTCCACCGTCACCCCTCATTCAAGGCAGCCAGGCTGTGGAGGAAGGGAAGGAGAAGGGGCAAAATATGCACCCGACTCTCCTGTGCGGAGGTCACCCAGGAGCCACCCTGTGCCGCTTCCATTTAGGTAACATCGGCCGGAAATTTGTCACGTGGGCAATCAAGCTGCAAGGGAGTCTGGGAGAGGCAGTCGTGAGCCCAAGGGAATCTGTAGACGGGGACGGCAGGTGTGAGTGTACGCAACGGTAGGCGTTGGCTCTTGGAAATTCATCAGTGGAGGGAAGGCACAGGTATTTCAGCTGTAGGAGTCTTGACGTTCTTGCAGGCTTTAACTCAGGCCACTCTGTCGGACAATCGAAGCCGAGGCACCCGCAGACTTAGCGGACTCCTCCCTCCGCCCCTCAGAGGTTAGTAGAGGAAGGAGGGGAAGCCGACGCGTAGGCCACTGCGTGGGCTGCCCGCCGTGGGCAGTAAAGGCGCAGGAAGAAGAGATTCCTCACCTGTCAAGGTGGATGAGGAGAACAGGGACAGGGGAGTTCAAGGGTGCCCCGGTTTCGCTAAGAGTAGGCGCCCGCTCATGGAGCACTCGCCAGGAGACGGGACAGCGCTTCCTTACGGAGCCGGTGCGGGTGGCCCTACGCAGCATCCCTGACACGCAGGCGGGCCCCACTTTTTCAGCTGCTGTGGCCTCCGTGTCCACCCGGGTGCGTTCTCCACGGACATCTGGAAGAGCAGGCTCCCTCTGGTCTCTGCTCGCCCCGCCCCCTGACCCATGAGCCTGGGTCCTTAGACAAATGCCATCTTCCCCAAGTTTGCCTCCTGGGGAGGGGTCACTTCCTTCTCCTAGCTCCGCAGGCCGGACACCTGGAAGGCATCCGGAGTCCTTCCCTGCTCGCACGCCTCGTCCAGGCCCTCAGCACACAGCCCCTGGGCTCTGCGGGGAAAAGAGACGCAGAAGCCCCTTCTGACCTCCCCGACCTGGAGCACTCCCCGCTGCTCAGGCAAGTGCGGCTGACCCCCAGCCCGGCTCCCCTCACTGAGCCGAGTGCTTGGCGCCATGCTGCGCCCCGCTGAAAGGAAGGGCCACCCAGAGGCCCTGTGGCCCAGCAACCGCCTAGGAGTTGAGCTCACGCCACTCTGCCGGAAGCCCTCTCAGAAGACACGCACGCCCGAATGCCCCACGCGGCGCTCGGCGACCTGGCCGTGCCACCTCGGCGATGTCATCTGCGTTTTCCTGGCCTGCTCCATCAACGTGGAACACGCAGCGCCAGGTCCCGCCTCGAGGGCCTTTGTACTTTCTGTCCCCTTCCCTAAGTGGCGTGCGCCCCCACATCCTTCAAGCCCCTTCACAGGGGGCTGCTCCGGGGGTCCGCGCCCTCCCTCCCCGGTGCTCCCGTCTTCCTTACCGCATCCCCAGCTGCTGTGGATTGAGCTGCGTTCCCCAGGAGGTGTGTTCAAGTTCTAACCCCCAGTCCCTGGGAACGGGAGCTTATCTGGAGACAGCAGCCCTCCGGACCGGCGGGGCTCCGTGGGTCGGGCATGGTCCTCAGAGCGGTCTGATTCCCAGTCGGGGCACGTGCCCGGGGTTGCGGGTGCGGTCCCTGGTTGGGGGGTGTGTGTGGGAGAGGCGCGTACAAGAGGCAACCCACGGGCGTTTCCCTCTCACGTCCGTGTTTCTCTCCCTCTCTTTCCCCCGCCTTCCCCTCATAAATAAATACATAAATAAAATTAAAAAATCGTGCCTTTGTAGATGCGATCAAGTTAATGATGAATGGCGGGGCCCTGCCTCACTGAGTGATATCCCCATGAGAACGGGGACATCTGGACACGGACCCACAGGGCGGAACACCCTCACGAAGGAGGCAGAGGCCTCAGGGACACGTCTATAAGGCAGGGGACACCTCCCCCACCTGCTTTTCCCTCTGACCGTCACCACACTGCTGTCCGTGCCTGTGTCTCTCACACACACACACACACACACACACACACATTTTTAATCCCTTCGCCTTTTTTTCACTTGCTCCCTCAAACCCCCTCCCCTCTGACAGCTGCCGGTCCGTTCAATGGATCTATGAGTCTGTTTCTATGTTGTTGTTAAATGACTTGGTTCATTAGATTCCACATACCAGTGAGACCATGTGGCACTGTTCACATTTTTAACGACTAGTCCCGCAGTGTGCGTTTGACATGTACTGAGTACATGTTACGTGCCAAGCACTGTTTAAGGTGTTGGACACGCGTGAACTTACTTAAATTCTGTAACTGAAAGTGGTATTGTCTCTCCTTCACAGCAGAGGAAAACTGGGGTGCTAGTCTCATTTGTTCCCATGTGGGAGACAGAACTGGGGCTCCTCGCCCCCGGCACCTGCTGTCTGACTCCTGGGGACCCGCTTTCAGCTGCTCCCCCCCGGTTTCCTTTCGGAACACAGATAACCCCATCCTGCCGCCCGCTTCCTGCCTTTGCTCATTAGCCGGCACTTCCTACGCCAGTAATTTCTTTTGATCCCACCTGCTTTGGCTCCTGACACTCTGTGGGCGCTGCGCAGAGAGAGTGCTCACGACCAGGAGACGGCAAGGACCAGACCTGGCAAGGAGCCTTGGACGGTGGTGTCTGGCTGGGAGCTAACTCGGGTCGCAGTCTTGGGACTGAAATACTGCTAATAATTGGCACGGGCTGGGGGGGAGGAAAGCGCTTCTTTTTAAAGCCCCCCACCCCGACTCAGGCTGCCTCGGTCCGTCCTCTGCGGAAACGGAGGCAGACGAGGGTGGTGGGCCTCCGGGTGAACGCAGACCCTTTCCACGCTGGGTTTGCAAAGCCCACGTGAGTCTGTTTCTCTTTTTCTTTTCTGTTTCAGAGACAAGCATTGCAATGTGTCTCAGCACTCCTTAGCACCCAAGGGTGCACCCAGGGCCCTGTGAGCTGCGGTGCCGCCGGTGTTACCGAGTGGGCTCCAACCCTCCAGGGCAGAGAAAGACGAAACCAGCGGGTCTGGTGTGCGTACTTGCAAACTGTTTATTTGCCATTCAGTCATAATATCGGTTTTACAGAAGATACTGGGGTACAGAGAAAATAAGGCTCCGATGAGTCCCCGGCGGGGGCAGGCCGGACAGGCCGCACCCTGGGCACCATGAGCGGCCCTCGGACCACAGAGAACCACGCCCCCCGCGCGATCTGGAAACGCCTCGGAGAGGGGCTTCTGGGCGTCCTCTCGAATCCGATCTGGTTTAAAACGCGACACCCGCAGTTCCCTTTCAGGATGCGCGGGAGGTGGGAGTGCGAGAGAAAGACCCCACCCACGTCTCCAGGGTGCTCCGTGGACTGATCGCGGCCACGCGGGCGGGCGGCCACGAGGCGGGGCCTAGCCGAGTAGGGCTGCATTTGCCCTAGCTACTTTTTTAATAGATGCGTTCTACCGTCATTTCAATGTGAAAGTTGATTTTTTTTCACTGATTTTTATACATCCAGGATAGCACAAGTAACCAACAGGTTTTTTTTTTTGCACATTCATGTCTCCTAAAACAAAGAGTGAATTAAAAAAATTGGAATTATTACAAAAGTGAATAAAAAGTAGCTCATTTGAAAGTCTAAAATAAAGTAGAGAGAAGCATTTTTTTTTTTTGTCTACAGTACGGAGCAAACATAAGAAAAAATCCTTAGAAACACAAAAAAATTGAAAAAAGTTATTACAGGTATTAACAATATTTTATAATGAAGCTTAAAATCTATTTACACACATAAATACAATGAACTCTGTTGATGCAACTCTTCCGGAAGAAAAAAAAGGCCAAATGATCAGCCTCATCAATGCTGATCCGGCTAAGGGGAGAGGAAAAACTCCAAAAAAAACAAACAAAAACCTCAGTTACATACTGTAGGTAAACAAAAAGGCAACTTGTCCAAACATAAAAAATGTTTTCTGAGATTACTGTTAAACTGACTTCGGATGTGTAAAAGACCCCAAACGCATCCCCCCGGAAAAAAAAAAAAACCAAACCACCAGAACAGAAAGTCCCCAGGACCGAAGGGCCCAGGGAAACGGGTCTTTCAGGACAGAAATCCGCAACCTGGAATTGCAGGATGCCGGAGTCGAACCGTTCCTTTCCTTCCCCATCAGCGCCTTTGCTTACCGGCACAGACACCTGGGCGGCAGCAAGGCTGCGCGCTCCCAGACTGTCCCTTGCCCAGGGAGGGCTTCTGTCGCTGAGCTAGGCCAGCAGGCAGATCCAGAGTGGCTGGCAAGGCCTCCGCTCAGGGGCGGCAACTCAGCGGCAGGAGAAAGCTGACCGCCCACCCTGTTCCTCAGTGGGAAGCGGGGAGCCCCTCCTCTGCCTCTGGCCAGGCCGTGCGGGGGGCGGGGGTGTGGGCTGTCTCCCGACACAGAGGGCGGCCGGAGAGGTTAAGGGGCCCAGCGGGAGAGAACCGGAAGTGGTGTCAGACAGCGAGGACAAGGCAAAACTGAACGAACTCCATGCCCATGTTTTCATTGTAAGTAAGGGCCTGAATAAGCCACAGAGGGGGCCTATTTCATCTTTCTTCTCCTGGGCCAGTGCTGCCAGATCAGCCGGTTTCTACGTTACCGGCCTAAGGGTCTCCCCGATGAGGGCTGCCTCCATTTACTGGAACGCAGTGAATGCAGTTCCCCGGGAAAACGCATGAAGTGCGAGACCAACCTCCAGAACAACTCAACTTTGATGTGTTTTTTTCCGGAACAATTAAATGCCACATATGCTGGTAAGGGTCTGTGCAACGCGGAACGGCCAAGCCATTCAGAGTTCGGTGGGTCCACAGCAGAGTGATGAGCCCTCCCCACACGTGGCTGTGAGAGTGAAGCTTCACGGGGAAAGATGACCTGACTCCCTGGTAGGGCACCGGGCTGATTCCGAGGCGGAATGTCCTCAGGCCCAGAACGGAACTAAAAGTCATGTTTTTCCTTCATTCCCAACCCCTTCTCCCCCAGCATTCTGCGAGGTCACATGTGGCAACATGTGCTGAACAAAACATTTAAACCGAATTTGGGGTAAATGGACTAAGGATTCTTTACAGAAATGGAAGTTTTTAAATTACTGACAAAGATAATTTTGCTGCAAAAAAATGTAATACGGAATAAAACAGGAAACTGAATTGTGGAGGAAGAATTGTCTAAAATGAACACCTTCCGAGTTTCTCCAAGATCTGCTTTAGCTCTTTCCTAGAAAACTGTGACCTGACAGCACAGACCGCTCTGCGCCTCCCTCTCACCAAAGTGCTACTGCATCTGCGCAAAACAAAGGGCATGCGCAGGGGCGGGCCAAGTGGGTCTGCAGTTGTTCGTGCGGAGAACCATACAATAATTAATAAATAATAATACAAGAATAAACTCTCTGTTCCACGTACTCACAACTGTAAATCTGCCTCGCTCACCCCTGGATACATAAGAAAACTCAAAAACAAGTTGTTTTAAATAAGTTCAGCTGTTTTGCTGCCTGCAGCCAAAGATCTTTCTAATTTGCATCCTTAAATTTATAAAATAAAAATCAAACACTGTTCTAAAGTCCTGCTTTCAAATACTCTTCCGAGTTGACCTGAAATCATTGCATCTAATTTAAGAGGTACATTAAATAACAACCAGATCATTTTGAGCACACGTCAAAATCAGCAGTTAGTATTTATGAGTTGTACAACAACTGCATTCTGACCAAATCCTCCAATAAAAATAGTGCCATAAAATTTACAGTGACATTGGATATGTTTGAATTGTAGCCATGGCAGCAGTGGTGACAGGCACTTTTCCCGTCAGGCTAATGTGCACCCTCCCCCCAGGGTGGGACCTCCGCCTGGTGAAAGCAATACAGGGGTGCTGGTTCAGGAGCAGCAGGGGATGGGTCCCGCCCAGGTGGGGCAGGTGCTGTCCCACGTGACTCCGGGCACAGAGGGACGCTGGCCCGCCCCAGCCTGCTGCTGCACCCACCCTGGGAAAACGCAGCGGGAGACTTCCCGCGCCAAAGGCACCCCCCTCTAGTCCCTTCCCTTCTGCGTAAACAAACAGGTGCTGCATCGAAGAGTCTTTTCTTGGAGCTAAAAACCTGAACTCTGAATTTGGACGATCTCCTTCCTACCCTGGAACCCAGCATTTAAGGAACCCCTAACTTCATTCATTTGGTTCCCAGGTGGGTACTGCTTCTCCACAGTTGACTTTGGATTTGTTCTCTGCCAGAGCCTGTCCGAAGTTATCAAGAGGCCAGGGAGAGAGCAGACCCCAGGGCGGAAAGCGAAGCCTCTCCAGAGGGGCCAGCCACCATCAGCTGGACCTTCAGGAACCAGAGTTGAAGGGAGGGAGTCGGGGAGGAGACACTTTGTTGAGCTTGGCAGAAAACTCCGTACTTCAAATCTTTGGAGTGACCCTCAGTAGCTAAAAAGCCTATTAAAAACATTGCTGCGTTAGCTACCAACTCGTTTGATGAACTTTAAAGGAAGTTTAATGTAAACAATATTTAGATAACCAAGTGATCACATTACCCATCCTTTTTCAATGTGATACATTTAACTTTGGCTACTATCAAAAACAAAAAATGTAGTACTTAATATTTTTCTTCTTAATATAAGTACATTTAAATAAAAAAGTATCAACACATAAGTAAGTGTCTAAACATCGAGATGCATAAATATCTAGGGATTCCTTGTGGGAATACAGTAGTTGAAAATGACCCAAAGCTGCAGCTGTTTCTTAAAAAGAAAACAGCTACACAAAAGTCCAAAAGAAAAAGTTAAATAAAACATACAAGAAAAGGAACCGTATTTTTCAACTATCATAGCAAGAAAGAAGCAAGCTCAAATTTATATATATATAAAAATAAAAACCACCCCAAATGCAAATACGCATTTTGCAATTTATAAGGTGCTGGAAAGGAACATTAAAAATACGAATTCGACACCAAACAGGATGAGTTGCATCTCTCCCCGCCCCGAACCCCCTCCCCAACTAAAATTCCATTCTTTGGAATAAACAACTTGGTTAAAAAGTGAAGTCAGGGTATAAAATCTTTCTTTTATTCACAGCATTTCTAAATCAGAAGCGTTCACAGTTTCCCTCTGGAATCTTCCTGTTTGCCCGCAGCGGGGCCACGTGCTGGGACGGACGGACGGAGGGCCAGACTGGGAGGCGCGGATGGGAGGCCGGCGGGGCGGCGGGTCCAGCGCCTGGCCCCACCCGGAGGCCCGGAGCCGGCGGGCGCTCAGTAGGGCCGCCACACGGCCTCCTCCAGGCGCGCGGCGGGCGCCATGTTGGTGGGCGAGTTGCTGTGGCTGCCCTCGGCCTCCACCACGTCGCTCTGGGTGGGCAGGCTGGGGTTGAGCAGCGCCGAGCCCGTGGAAGCGTTGGTGCAGGGCGGCAGGATGCGCGGCGGCGAGCGCTCGCCGCCCACCATGGAGAACTGGTAGGAGCCGGCCGAGGCGCCGTAGTACAGGTGGTAGGAGGGCGAGCTGGCCTGGAAGGGGCCGCCCTGCGCCTGCGACGAGCCGGGGTAGGGCGGCGGCAGGTACGTGTGGTAGCGCGTGGCCGAGCTCATGGCCGACATGCCGATGCCGATTCCCGAGGTGACGGGCGTCGGGGAGTAGGTGAAGGCGCCGGGGTAGTGCATCCGGGGGTCCGGCAGCGCCGGGAACTGGCGCGGGTCGCCGAAGGCCGTCAGGTCAGGAGCCGCTGCGGGGCAGGAAAACACGTGAGATGGGAACTCCGGGAGGCCTCGCCCCTCCGCCGCCGGCTGCCCATGGGGCGGTTTCCCAGGACGCCGCTGCCCAGGAACACGGAGTGGAACCGGGACGCTACTGCCGGGGAGATGGAAGAGTACCCAGGCTGCTGCTGCTGCCCAGAGAGACGGATTACCCAGGATGCTGCCGCCCGGGGAGGTGGAAGAGTACCCCGGATGCTGCTGCCCGGGGAGACGGATTACCCAGAATGCTGCTGCCCGGGGAGGTGGAAGAGAACCCAGGATGCTGCTGCCCGGAGAAACGGATTACCCAGAATGCTGCTGCCCGGGGAGGTGGAAGAGTACCCCGGATGCTGCTGCCCAGCGAGACGGATTACCCAGAATGCTGCTGCCCGGGGAGGTGGAAGAGTACCCCGGATGCTGCTGCCCGGAGAAACGGATTACCCAGAATGCTGCTGCCCGGGGAGGTGGAAGAGTACCCAGGCTGCTGCTGCTGCCCAGAGAGACGGATTACCCAGGATGCTGCCGCCCGGGGAGGTGGAAGAGTACCCCGGATGCTGCTGCCTGGGGAGACGGATTACCCAGAATGCTGCTGCCCGGGGAGGTGGAAGAGTACCCAGGCTGCTGCTGCTGCCCGGGGAGACGGATTACCCAGAATGCTGCTGCCCGGGGAGGTGGAAGAGAACCCAGGATGCTGCTGCCCGGAGAAACGGATTACCCAGAATGCTGCTGCCCGGGGAGGTGGAAGAGTACCCCGGATGCTGCTGCCCAGCGAGACGGATTACCCAGAATGCTGCTGCCCGGGGAGGTGGAAGAGTACCCCGGATGCTGCTGCCCAGCGAGACGGATTACCCAGAATGCTGCTGCCCGGGGAGGTGGAAGAGTACCCAGGCTGCTGCTGCCCGGGGAAACGGATTACCCAGAATGCTGCTGCCCGGGGAGGTGGAAGAGTACCCCGGATGCTGCTGCCCAGCGAGACGGATTACCCAGAATGCTGCTGCCCGGGGAGGTGGAAGAGTACCCAGGCTGCTGCTGCCCGGGGAAACGGATTACCCAGAATGCTGCTGCCCGGGGAGGTGGAAGAGTACCCCGGATGCTGCTGCCCAGAGAGACGGATTACCCAGAATGCTGCTGCCCGGGGAGACGGATTACCCAGAATGCTGCTGCCCGGGGAGGTGGAAGAGTACCCCGGATGCTGCTGCCCGGAGAAACGGATTACCCAGAATGCTGCTGCCCGGGGAGGTGGAAGAGTACCACGGATGCTGCTGCCCGGGGAGACAGATTACCCAGAATGCTGCCGCCCGGGGAGGTGGAAGAGTACCCAGGCTGCTGCTGCTGCCCGGGGAGACGGATTACCCAGAATGCTGCCGCCCGGGGAGGTGGAAGAGTACCACAGATGCTGCTGCCCAGGTAGACGGATTACCCAGAATGCTGCTGCTCGGGGAGGTGGAAGAGTACCCAGAATGCTGCTTCCCAGGGGAGACGGATTACCCAGAATGCTGCCGCCCGGGGAGGTGGATTACTCAGAATGTGCTGCCCGGGGAGGTGGAAGAGAACCCAGAATACAGCTTCTGGGGCAGAGGGAACTAGGCAGAATACTATTGGCCAGGGAGTTGAAGACTTCCCAGAACACTGCTGCCCAGGAAACTGGAAGATGACCCAGAATGCTGCTGCCCAGGGAGATTGTACGATCACACATAGTAATAGAAGGTAATGTATGCTATCAGATAGTGTGATACGACATATAATGTAGCATGTAATAATACAGATGTGGTGTAGGTATAATATGTATAGACATAATATGGAATGCGTGTAGTACAGATCTAATATTGCCTTAATCCTGGTCGGCAAACTACAGCCCAGGTCAAATCTAGCTGGGCCAGTGTTCCTGCAGCTCTCGAGCTAGGGCTGAGGGTTACTTTTTTAAATGGTTGGGAAAAGTCAGAAGAAGAGCATTTCCTGATATGAAAGTTATATGAGATCCGAACTTCAGGGTCCACCCATAAAGTTTATTGGCGTCAGCCCCACGCATTCTTTCATGTATTGTCTCTGGCTATTTTTGAGTCCCCTCTGCGCAATTGAGTGGCCCTGACACAGACCCTAGGGCCCTGGAATGCGAAGACATTTAGTTTCTGGCTGTCAACAGAACAAAGTTGGCCAACCCGCTAGATAATCAAATGTATTAATGCACCACTATTAATATAAATTTACTCTGATATTAACAATATACAATTGATACAATATAACACTATATAATGACAAATATAATGGTGCATTAATAAATTCATAGTAATAGAATGTCATGCATAATATGATATCATATCATCACGATACTAACATGTAACAACAGTTACAATACCTTATACATAGTATTTAGGTTGAATCACAGGAAACTGGCCATTACAATTTCAGAGTGCCCCAAACAGTTCAAAATTGCCAACTTCCTGTGAGTCAGCCTACGCATGCCGTGGTGGTGACTGTGTGGACGCTGCCACCGCCACTTTCTCCCCGTGTCTACCCCTGACTGGGTACACATTTTAGGAAACAGTTCAGCCTCGATTTCGCCTGGTGCTCTCTAGTGTGTGCTGCGCCGGTTTGTTAACCTGAGTGGCTGCCGGATCTTGAGTGATCTACACCATTTTTGCACGTGTTGAAATTTTGCCAGAAATGGCAAAACTCTGTCCATAAAACTCACCTCGCTAGGATTACGCATTTACAGATTCACGGATGGGCATCCCTGTGTGGTTTTCTTAACCACAGGCTGCCCTCGGCAACTACGGGGCTCTGGGTGCCAGGAAGGGTTCCCTGTGCCTTCTAGGTCAGCGTTTCCCAGAAGTGGCACTACTGACCGCTCCCGGGCCTGACCGTTGCTTGTCGGGATATGGGGGGCTACCCCAGGCATTGTAGGGTGCTTGGCAGCATCCTCGGCCTTCGCCCGCCTGATGCCAGTGGTGCCCACTCCGGAAATTGTCACCAGCAATGCCTCGGGACATTGCCAGATGCCCTGGGGGTGGGGATGCAACTCTCCACGCCCCTTTGAGAGCCAACACTGTAGGTGCAGGAGGGTGTTCCGGGGTAGTTTCTCTTTCTCAGAATTCCTCATGGAATGATCAGGCCAGGACTGCGGTCTTGATCTCAGCAAACCCCGAAGGCAGCAACGAGACAGAGCAGAGGCAAGAGTTAAGTGCTGCAAGATTGGTGAGTTCTCGGATCAACGTACAGAACAGTCCCAAGCGCAGGATGGCACGTGGCCTGTGACCTCTCGTGTTCAGGCTGATGGCGAAACCGGAAGCAGCCAAACGCCTGCTGCGACGGGAGGGCCGCTGGCGCGGACCGGTCTGCTGTAGGGAAGCAGCGGCCCTCGAGCCGCTTCCTCCAGCAGGCGCGCAGCGCGAGCGTGTTCCTTTCTGTCTCTCTCGCTCCCCGTCGCCCACTCCCCGCTCCCACCCTCCAGTGGTGTTTTATTGCTCTAACACGCTTTTTAAAAGTGACCTCCTCTGTAAATTTGGGGTGAATGTGAGGAGGGGATCTATTTCTCATCAGAGAGGTAATTAAAGTTTATGGAAACAAGCGAAGTCTGCAGCAAATCCCTGCCCTAATGAGGAAACCAGGAGTCTCGCTTGTGCACAGACAGTCCTGTTCATCTTTTCTAAGCGAGTCAGACTTGCGGCCGGGGAAGAAGGAGGTGGCACTAACGGGGCTTCCAGGGCTGCCCTTCCCCAGTCTCCCTCGCTGGTCTGTCCCGGAGCCAGGCCACACCTCATTCCTCAGGGTTTGTCCCTGCCTGCTCACTGGGGCCATCCGTGAGCAAGCTGTGTGTCACTTGTTTTTGCTTACATGGAGCTGCGACATGTGTGAGAGTTAACAGGAAGCTTTACTCTGTTTTTCCAGTAAGATTTATATAGTCTAGGGAGCAGCTGAGGTAGGAGGAAAAGCATTAGGCAAATACAATCAATTTGTTTTCATCTGATGCAATCCTGCGGACCCAAGTAGGTGACTCCGCCCACTACTCCTCTTGCTTCACTTGCCCTGAGACGAAAAGGTGAACCCACTGGAAAATGACTGAAAGGTCACCCTGTTTCCCAGTGATGTCTGGACATGCTGTGTCAGTCTGTCCCAACTACTGCATGCTAGCCTGGTGATAGCACCCGTTCCCGGAATCCTGAGCGAGCCTGTGGTTTGTCGTGGACGTGGTAATGGGATGATGCTGTGGTCTCAGCTGTCGGGGACAAAGAGTTTTCCCTTGTGGGCGAATATCTGAAAGATCTTAAATACCGCCTGTGATTCTCCTTCTGTCTACGTAGCAGCAATGTCGTTCTACAAAAGACCCTTCATGTGGTCGAATGACCCTTTTTACACACATGCTGAGAATAAGACAACTTCAGCCCTTTAGATATGCTCAGATTCAAATGATCTATTCAGATATTTTTCATTTTACGTCCAGTCTGATACCCCTACCAAACCTCGCCAGTTACACACCCGGGGCAGCTCATTTGTCCTCCTGGCTGGCCTGGCGCCCCGTATTCAGTACCAGTGTGGTGGAGGGGGCAGACCCCGATATGGGCGGGGAGCTTTTAGGGAGTAGGAAATCTGGGGATTAGGAGGTTCAGGTGTTTTAGTTGGAAGTGTTTCCCCACCGATGGGGCTGAATATTTGCCGCGACAGCTCAAGTCTTCATTCCACAGTGTGACGGGATGAAAGCAGGCCCGCTCCGGGCCCCCTCCCGCTGCCCCCGAAGGATTACCCAGCCTGAGCGGATAATGGCTGCCTTAAAAGGACCTTCTGCATGACTCAGAATAATGCATGCTGTCTGTCGCCCAGGTTGGCAGTTAAACATTAATTTCTTCAAAAAAAAAAGAAAAAGAAAAGAAGCAAAGAAAACCTCCAGATGACAACTCTTTTCAGACAAGGTGTGGAGTCTGTCTGCAAAGGAGAGAGAGACAGACAGACAGACAGAGTGCACCTCCCAGAAGGCAGCCCAGGTGGGCCGGGGACCGGACGACGGGCAGAGCACAGGCCTGGGGTGGGGTCCGAGGGGCCAGCGGGCCCGGAGCAGTGCTGGGTTCCAAAAGTGGGGCCAGGCAGCCGCTTTATGGATCGCGGCCCCTCCTGCCCACAGCGGACGACCCCACTTCCCGGCCTGTGCCCCAGGCCTTGGGTCCCCGGGGCAATCTGCTGAGTTGGAAAGCACCCCCCGCCGGCCTCTGCCGTTCTCTCTGGTCCCCCCTCCAAGACAGCGGAGGAGGGAGGGAACGGGACCTGGTTTGTATTTACTTCACACCCTCCTGCCGTAAAATGTCCTTCCTGACTGCTTGGGCCCCTGAAGTCCAGGTTGTTCGCAAGTGTAACTGTGGTGCAGGGCTTGGGGGTGCCCATTCCTTTAGAGAAATGGTCCCCTGCACGTTTGATCACTGGTCGGCTGGAGTGGTCGGCCCCTGGGGCTCTTGGACAATAAGCTGCAGATCTCGGGTGTCGACGAGGTCAGAAGAATTCAGCTTACATGATGAATTCTAAGGGACAGACCCACAGCAGGGATGCTTCCAAGGACAACAGTGACTGTCCTGGACGCAGACCACAGCTAGCCAGAGGGCACAGCTCTCTGCCTGAGAAGAGCCAGTACAAATTGGCAGGTGCCTCAGGGTCCGACTGGTCCCGAGGGGACAGAACTTCCGAAACAACAAGCTGGACAGACGTCCTAGCGCCTGTGCTGCGTCCGCCAACTCTGCAGCCCGGCAGGTGCCCCGAAAGCGTTGGCACCGATGGCTGACAGTCGTGTGAGAACCGGGAAACCGAGCGGGCGTTCCTGGTTCACTATAGCACCCGAGAATACCTGAGGGCTGCGGTTCCCAGCGGGGACCGTTTGGGCCCTCGGGACATCGGCAGTACCTGGAGACACAGTGTGTGTTGTGATGGGAGGGGTGGGCGCTGCTGGAGCGCAGAGGCCGGAGATGCCGCCAGACACGCTGTGTCGCGTGGGATGCTCCGCCCCCACAGGGAATCACCCGGCTCCGAACGCCCACGGTGCTGCGGCGGAGGAGCCCGGGAAGAGGCTGGAGCACCGGCTGAGATCCCGAGCAGCCACCGCGCTCGGCCAGCATGGCGTTACGCAACGTTTAACATGCCAGACACGACGCCTCTGCCCCCGAATCTGCTATGATCCGATCCCAGGGTAGAACAGCAGAAGGGCCGCCCTGCCCCCGACACACGTGAAGTGTGTGCGCTGAAGCGCTCTGAGCTGTTTCCACACTTCGGTCCAGCTCCAATTTCAAAGCCTCGAATGGAGTTTCTTCTTTTGCTTCCAACAAAGGAATTTTTCTCTGCAACCCCGACTTCCCTGCCCACGAGCAAAGGTGAGTGCCAAGCCCAGAGGTCTCCTAGGTGACATGACTAATATTTAATGAGCTCGTACTAACAACGGCTGCACTAACCACGACACCCGAGCTTCCCATGTGGCTCCTCGAACCTGCGACGGGCGGCAGTTCGCTGCGGAGGTCTCCCCGGGAGCCCCAGGGTGCCGCTGCGCGCGCGCCCCGGGAGAGCATGCCCGTGTCAGGCGGACCAGTCCCATCTGAGCTCCGGACGCTGACTTCCTTGGCCTTACGTGGTGAACCCTGCAGCTGCCACCTTTGCTCGTGAGCCACGGACAACCCCAGAGCACCCACAGGGTCCCTGTGTCCACGCCACTTCTGCCTCCGGGTGTCGAGGGCAGGGGGTGCGTGGCCGTGGGACTTAGAGCGGGACGGCTTTGTCTTGCAGCCACACTCTATCCATTAAACACACCGCCCGCCCCCCACGCCTCTCGCGTCCCTTGAACCTTCCACTCTAGCTCAGTTCCACCGTGTCGCCGCGCAGCTTACTTGAGAGTCGGCTGGAAATCTCGGCAGAGAGGGTCGTCATGCCGCTGGCCCGTCCAGGCGAGATGGGTGTCGCTGGGTGCACGGAAGGAGAGGTGATGGACCCCAGGTACTGGTAGGACTGATCGTAGGACCACGGCGGGGAGGGCTGGATCTGCCTGGTGTCTGCGGAGAGTCAAGGAGGTCGGTTACACGTGAAGTGGGGAGCGCTTTCAAAGCCAGAAGTCTCGGAAGGAGAACCTAGACACTCGTTTCAACGCGTCGCCCGCGTGCGCCGTTTACCAGTGTTAACGAGCCTGCTGGCGTCCACATGCTAGCTTTTGCTCAGTGACTCCTCCCCCCGAGCGCCTGAAACACAGTGTACGTGTGGTTCTTGGCGATTCCCCTCTGATAACCGTTCCTTGCGCAGGCTGTATTTAATCGTGTGCGTAACGGCGAGAGCGGCGGGGACGCTTCCAGGTGGGACACGAGCGTTCGGACCGTCGAACCACAGCACGCGTTGACTGCCCCGGCTGTTCCAGCTGGACCAGCCCCGAAGGTTGTCACCATCAGAATCATTTTATCCTGACGGTTACCACCATCAGAACCGTCCCATAAAACCAGATGCCCACCTGTCTGTCTGTGCCCAGTAAGCAAAATGGAATGGAGGTTTTATTTTTTGGACTTTCGGCATAAATATTCCACAGGGTTTTCGATGTTTTCTACTCGGGTGAATTCTCTGCCAGGGATGACAGAAAAGGAGGTTTGGCTGGGAGGCTGGCGACGCGGCCGGTGCCGGGTCCCCGCACCTGGGGGCGGAGAGCTCGCACGCCCAGCCCGGACGCGCAGAGGTGTCCCGCGTCTGTGACGGGCAGAACGTGAGCAGGTACTTTACAGGCTGCCGTTAAAAGAGGCCCAGGGTAGAGAAGAGACAGAAGAAGTCCGACTTCAGAAGGCTAAGGTCAAAAGGATTTTGTGAATTTGACTAGCATTCGTGGGAGTCTGCTTTCAAAAGCATTGTGCTGTTTGCAGATGAAGAGGGGAAGAAAAAGAAGACCCCTTTATTTTCGGCAAAATATGTAAGAAAATTTAGATCGGACACTGTCCTACCAGAAGATAACTTTACATTTTTTTAGGGTTAAACCTCAACTTCCTCTTTGTGTCCCACCTTCTTTGTGGACAAAGCAGACAGCAAACGAGACTAACTCCCCAGGGCCCTCTCGGCCCTGACTTCGGAATGCTGGGAACAAATGTAGAAAGAACAGTTCCTCAGGAAAACACTGCGTCTGAGTTCTGCATGGGCTGTGACGGAGAACTGAGTTATTCCTCCTGGGGATCGAACACCCCGCTCCTCCCCTCCGGGGGCTGGCCGTTTCCGAACGAGTTGGCCGAGGCTGCTAACTCTGTAAAGCTGTCCCAGTCTGTGACGCAGTCAGGTGCCGGGGGCCAGGGCTTCCTCCTCCTCCTCCGATGGCCCCTCCGTCCCCGAGAACCGCCCTGTGCCTTTCTTTCCTTTAAAACAACTGGATTTGTAAGTGTAAAAAACCTGGACAGCTATTGCCACTTAGACTCTCCGAAATCTAATTTTAAAGTAAGGTTTCCATTTGATTCTGAACGTTGGAGAATTTGCGGGGCTGGCCGAGAGTGAGAGCTGGTCCGTTCTAAACTCCGCGGAAAACACATGTCTGACCCAGTCAGAGATTTTGCACCATCTCACAGCTGACAGCGTTCCCCGTAATGAAAGCAAACTGTTAACAGCAGAGTGTTCAAGATTCCCAAATTACTACAAGTATTTTGCTTCCAGTGGAAGAAACACGTGCACTCAGATATTTTCTGGAAGACATCTTATGCCCTGACTGCACAAACCTGCGAAGTAGTCCTCAGGTATTTTAATCATTTAAAAAGCAAACAAAAGACGGCTTGCGGACTTCCGGCCAAGATGGAGGCGTAGGCAGACACACTGTGCCTCCTCTCACAACCAAAATTAAGGACAACAAATATTTAGAAACAAGAAAACAACCAGAACTTATAGAAAACTGAACTGTACGGAAGTCCAACAACCATTCATCCAGACCGGTAAGGGGGCGGAGTCGCGGCAGGAGAAAGTGGAGGTGCGGACCCAGGAACGCAAGCAGCAGCGGCTGGCAGTCCCCGGGCCCAGGGGGGCAACTGTGCAGACCCAGTGAGGCCGCACAGGGCGGCTGGCTGACCAGGTGGTCTCACATTCGAGCGCGCAGACGGTCCAGGCGGAGGGGAAGTGGCGGAAGGGACTGAATCCAGGAGAGAGGGGAGCAGGCGCCATTGTTCCCTCTCGGACCCCGCCCCCACATACAGCGTCACAACCCAGCGACTGGGCTGCCCCACACTGGGGAGCGCCTGAGGCTCCACCCCTCACTACGTAATAGCCGCGACCAGACTAAAACCAAAACAACAACAACAACAACAAAACCACCAAAAATGGCTCAAACTGGAAAACAAATAAAAGCCCCAGAGCCAATTCCTCTAAGCAGTGAAGAGATAGCCAACCTGTCAGATGCACAGTTCAAAGCACTGGTCATCAAAATGCTCACAGAATTGGTTGATTTTGCTCACAAACTAGATGAAAAAATGCAGGCTACAATCCGTGAAATGAAGGAAGACCCATGGGGAACCGATAGAGATGGAAGGAAAACTGGGACTCAAATCAATGGAGTGGACCAGAAGGAAGAAACTAACAACCAAACAGAAGACAAGGAAGAAACAAGAATTCAAAAAAATGAGGAGAGGCTTAGGAACCTCCGGGACATCTTTAAACGTCCCAACATCCGAATTATAGGGGTCCCAGAAGGGGAAGAAGAACAGCAACGAGTGGAAAACTTATTTGAACAATAATAAAGGAGAACTTCCCCAATCTGGCAAAGGAAATAGACTACCAGGACGTCCAGGAAGCTCAGAGAGTCCCAAAGAAGTTGGACCCAAGGAGGAACACACCAAGGCACATCGTAATTACATTAGCCAAGATTAAAATGAAGCAGAGAATTCTAGAAGCAGCAAGGGATAAGGGGACAGTCACCTACAAGGGAGTTCCCATCAGACTGTCAGCTGATTTCTCCAAAGAGACCTTACAGGCAAGAAGGGGCTGGAAAGAAATATTTGAAATC
Organism: Glossophaga mutica; assembly: GCA_039655065.1. NCBI lineage: Eukaryota > Metazoa > Chordata > Mammalia > Chiroptera > Phyllostomidae > Glossophaga > Glossophaga mutica. The sequence continues at coordinate 220,732,681 of CM077304.1, read as the reverse complement.
TTGAAAAGCAGGGACCTACATCCAAAATTGCTCTATCCAGCAAAGCTGTCATTTAGAATGGAAGAGAAGATAAAGTGCTTCTCAGATAAGGTCAAGTTCAAGGAGTTCATCATCACCAAGCCCTTATTATATGAAATGTTAAAGGGACTTATCTAAGAAAAAGAAGATAAAACTATGACAGTGAAAAGACAACAAACTCATAGCTATCAAGAACCACACCTAAAACAAAAGCAAACTAAGCAAACAGCTAGAACAGGAACAGAACCACAGAAATGGAGATCATATGGAGGGTTAGCAACAGGGGCGTGGGAGGAGGAGAGAGGGGGAAAAGGTACAGAGAATGAGTAGCATAGATAATGGGAAAAAATAGACAGGGGGAGGACAAGAATAGTGTGGGAAATGTAGAAGCTAGAAAACTTATGACCCATGGACATGAACTAAAGGGGGGAATGTGGGTGGGAGGGGGTGGGTAGGGTGGAGGGGAATGATGGGGGAGAAATGGGACAACTGTAATAGCATAATCAATAAAATATGTTTAAAAAAAGGAAAAAAAAAAGAACAACAAAAAAAAAAAAAAAGACGGCTTGCCATTGTCAGACGGCCCCCAGGCTGCGCACTGCAGCTCGGTGACTCGGGCCACGTGCAGGCAGCCCCGCGCCCCGCGTCTGAGGCCGCAGTGAGCGGAAGGCACCAGACCGTGACTCATGCTCCGTCATGTTTTACTGCAGGGAAAGTCGGGCTAGGCTGTTCTAAACGCATAATTAAGCCATGCAAACGTTGCATAATGTTTCACAGCCTTTTAAAAATATGCTTTGGTAAAATGATCTTTATGATTAAAGTCTAAGTTCTATGATTTTTTTTTTTTTAACACAGGGTTTGAGATTCAACATCTCACTTCACACCACAACTTGGCTTTCCAGTGTTAGAGGGGAGTTCGGGCTGGGCACCCAAGGGACTCCCCCGCCCCTGTGTCCACGACCCGTCTGTGGTCCTGGGGTGGCAGCGGCCGCACTCGGGCTCACTGCCAGTGGGGGGCCGGGAGGGGGTGACGGCCAGCTTTTCCTGCTGCATCTTGGGGTGTTTTCTTCTTCTACAGGTATTGTCCATGAAAAAGCAAAAACCAAACTAAAACAGAGATGTGCAGGGCCTGTAACAGGGCGCGTGCCGAGTGTGCGATGCAGTGGCCGCCCACTCCTGCCCCGAGGGGCCCCGCGTGCACGCCCGTGGGCAAGTGGAGAAGCGCCAGGCCTGGGGGCCACTGAACGCCAGGGTGGGGGTGGGGGTGGGGGGCAGTGGGGGTGTCTGTGTGGCGGCCCTGGGTCACTTGCTCACGCTTTCTTTTTCTCACCTGTGACAGGAGATGACCTCTGAGCCCCTCCCTTAGTGCCGAGGCCGGGCTCTAATTCACTCTGGCCCCGTGCGTGTTTCTCCGCCGAAGCTGTACGTCGCACAGGGTGGGGGACGCAGCAGGTGGGGTGAGGGCTGAGGAACGGCACTGCGATAGCAGCTGGGAGTGTTCCGGGAACAGCAGGCGGCAGGGATGGGACCGGGACACCTAGCAAAGCAGCCACCCCCCAGGGAGCGCTAGCTGTCACTCATCCTGCAGAGAGAGGGGCTGCCGCTCCTGGAGGGGCTGCCTCTGACGAGACCCACCCTCAGCAGGAGCGGGAGTCTGTTGAAAACTCACTCTGTGCCAGGCATGCGCCAGCTTGGCTGGTCTCAGCCTGTGGAACGAGACCTGCAGGGTCCCTGTCCCATCGGAGCCGGCAGTCTGCTATGAGTGACCACCCGGGGCTGTGCCATGCCTGGAAAGGCTTCCTCCTGTGCTGAGAGTTGCTTTACTCATTCATTCATTCATTCATTCATTCATTCATTCCTTCCTTCCTTCCTTCCTTCCTTCCTAGGGTCAGGAAGCTGTTCAGTTCCTCGCTTATTCATGTTGCCAACGTTTTGCTTTACTAGGGCCACTGTTTGGGGGACTCAGTGGAGAATGAAGACAGTCCTTGCCTCCAGGAGTACGAGCTAGTGGGGGACCCGCTGGCTGTGTCCCAGCCAACTGCCGGATTATCTGCTGAATCTGGACTTGCAAACAGCTGTCCCCACGTCCCAGATAAGAGGCTGGGCGGTGTTTATTATGCGTCCAGCGGCTGCCTCTTCTGAGAGGAGCAAGTTAGGGGAAGCCCCTCCTGCAAGTCCTAGAAGGAGTTCAGTTCGGACCTGGCTTCACCGCACACCAGTCGTGGCCTCGCGAACGAGCGTCGCCGGTCTAATCCGATTTGTCGTTTTCCCACTTCAAAGGGCAGCGGTGAGGCACAGGGGAGAGAAGCCTCATAAAGCCAGTCTCACAGAGTGGGGCCACACGGGATGCACAGTCAGGCCGACTTTTACGGCTGTGTTACTAGAAAGGGACAGGACTTCAGGCCAAGGGACCTCACCGATCTCTGCGGGGCAGAAGGCCACACCCCTGCCCCAGGGCGGGGCTCAGGTAAGAGGCTGCTCACGGCTAAAGGCCGCAGCAGATGAGAGAGCAGACAGCCAAGCGATGGGGAGACTGAGGCGAGGATGGAGAGGCCGAGGATGCGGTCTCCACCAGCCCCCTTTCCATTAAAAAAGGCCTGGATTCGACCTTTGAAATCTGAGCCCTTCTGCTTTGGTTTGTTTCCAGGGCACAAGAGGTCCGATGCAGCCACTTTACCGAGGCCAGTCGGTGACGGGTAATTTTCAGTTTTTCGATGATCATATAGTGCGTAGAACAGACCCCCCCCCCCACATCGTGAGCCCCCCTCCCTTCCATCTGAAATGCCGTCAGAGGGGGCGAGGCTAGGGGTGAGCTCGGAGGTGCGCACTGACACGCTCAAGGAGAAAACAGAGCAAGTGAACTTCTGGGTGGGCCAGCACCCGCAACCTCCAGAGCTCACAAGGACCCTGTCACGCAGTCCGTGTCGGTGTTCTGCTGTTCCCTGTTTCTGCTCTGAAATGCGAGGAGCTTGAAAGTCATCACTCCCATCTTTACAATGAAAAAAAAAGCCAAATAAACTGGTAATCCATGACTTTTTCTGGGTCTGTTAGGGAACTGAGGTCGCAGAGCCAACGGCCACCCTGAGATCCTGCGAGGCAGTGGCTGCGGAAGTCACGCTGAGGCCTGCGTCCTGGAAGCAGAGGTCGCGGGGCCGTGGACCGGCAGGGGCACCGCACTGGTGACTCTGACAGACTGCTGGAGGCTGCGTGTGTCCGGTGTGAGGAGGAGGAGCCCCAGGGGCTGCAGCCTCGTGTGCCCGCGTCGGGGCTGGGGGGCGGCTGGAGCCGCCTGCCTGGCTTCTCCGCCCAGGAGCAACTCCAGGTGTCCACGCGGTCAGCGTCGTAACTGTGGGCCAGAGCCACAGCGCTGCAAGGCTACTTGAGGAGGAGTGCTCGGGGAAGCCCAGAGACAACAGCGGGGACGAGAACAAGGACGTGAGCGGAATTCGAAGCTTCTGGCACCTACGGCCACAGCAAACACCGAACGGCCCAGCTCCTGGCTGGACGAGCACGGCCTCTCCTGCCGAAGGCCTGCTCACCCGGGACGTCACGCCTGGCTCTCCCACGAGGAACAGCAAGGCACGCGGAAGGGCCAGAGAAGACAGTGTGAAGGGACAAGGCGAGCATCACAGCAGACTCAGGTGTGACGTAGACCCTGGAACTGCCAGACAGGGACGTTAACTACGGTTGATACGTTGAGGACCATGATGGGAAAAAGATGACAGCATGCAAGAAAACACGGGCAGCGTAAGCAGAGAGACGGGACCTTTAAGAGCGAAAAGGACGTTCTGGGAGAGAAACGCACTGTGACAGAAAGGAGAGTGCCTTGCTGGGGTCCTCACTAGACCAGACGGGCTGCGGGAACAGTCGGTGAGCTTGAAAATACGTCAACAGACACTTCATCTTTCAACAGAAAGGCAAAGAGAAAAGGGAAAGAACAGAAGAGCTGCGGGCTTGGGGGCAATTTCAGCAGGTGTGACGTATGCGCAGTGGGCGCCCCAGAAGGCAAAGGAAGAGAAAACAGAACGGGAGACACACCTGAGGTGCTGCGGGCCAAGAACCTCACAAAAACGGCCACCGCACGGCAGACCCGGGAAGCCCGAGAACATCCAGCAAGCCGTGCTCCGCGCCCCCCACGCTCGGGCCTGCTGTGCGGGGGCCGCGGGAAACCGAGGACCGAGGGGAAGTGTGACGTGACGGAAGCCGGGGGTGAGCGCGCAGGGGGCACGTCCCAGACAGCGCCGAGAAGGTAAGAGCCACCGTGGACGTGTCTTCAGAGACGGCGCACGCACCAAGGGCGTGGTCGGCGGCCGAGGTGCTGAAGGAACAACCCCACCAGCCTAGGCCGCCCACCTGGGGTTCTGCACTCAGCAGCACGAACCTCCGTCAAAGGTACAGGAGACACAAGCACGTTCTCTGACAAACGGAAACGAAGACGATTCGTCCAGCAGACACGCCCCGCTGAAATGCCGAAAGAAGTTCTTCGGGAAAGAGAAGACAACGGGGGCGAGAAACTCGGGTGCGTGTAAAGACAGAACGTGTCGGAGAAGGAATGAACGGAGGTAAAACACGGCCTCGCTTTCCTATTCTTACTGACCCAAGAGACGACTTCCCGTTCACAGTGACAATAGTCATGATGTACGGGGAACTGTCAGGCGCGGACACACGAACGAGCGACAGAAAGGGCGGGAAGACGTGGGGCCCTGCTGGTGACTGGCGTGACTTCGCAGTCATCGCACATGCACGTGCACGCCCAGGGCGGCCACTAAGAACATTGAGGAAGTATAACTGACATGCTGGGGGGGAGATAAAATGGAACCACGGAAAATGCTGTTAAAGCGAGAGAACGCAGAAAAGGGGGCGGGGGTAAACGGGCACAAGAAATACAGAACCGTTAACGCACATGGTAGACGTTAATGCACCTACGTAAGTGATCACCTTCAACGTGAACGCTCCGAGTGCACCCACCGGAGGACAGACGCTGTCCGAGTGAGTCACAAACAACACCCAGCTCTGTGCTGTGTGCAGGGAACCCAGTTCCGACCTAAGGACCTGGGCAAGGCGAGTGGGGTGGGGAGGCCGTGCTAGCAGTAAACAGAAGAAAGCCGGCGTAGCTGCGGTGATGTATAAACCTGACTTCAGAAGAAGGGACAAGCTCCCGGACAAAGGAATCAGTTCTTTGAGAAGACACAACCATCTTTAAAATGTATACACCTAACAACGCAGGGTCAACAAACATGGGGAAAAAATGCTTAGAACTACACGTTAAAAACGAGAAACACGTACACAGTTAGAAACGACGGCGTCCGCACCCCCCTCCGAGCCCCCCACTTCGAGCAGGCAGAAGACGCGGGCGGAGTCAGCCTGACCATCCCGCCGCAGCCTGATCTGCCCAGCGTTCGTAGAACACGCCGCCCAGCGAGAGCGGGTAACGCATTGTTCTCGAGCTCACTGGGAGCACTGGCCAAGGGAAACCACACTCTGGGCCATAAATCGCACCTCAACGGATTTACAGGGATAGAAATCCTACAAAGGACATTCTCACACCACATGGACTGAAATGAAAAAGTCAGTAGTAGAAAGATAGCCAGGGCTTCAATACCACACTTCTAAATAACCCATGAGTCAGGGAAGGGGCCTAGGAGAAACTGACATGTATTTTGAACTAAATGAAAACCCAGCTCATCGACATTCGCACGGGGCAGTGAAAGCAGCGATCAGAGGGAACTTGTAGCACCAAGTGCGTCTCTTAGAAACGAGTGACCCAGGATCAAAAATCTAAGCTTCTACCTTAAGAAACTAGAGAGAAAAAGAGCAAAATAAACTAAAGCAGAAGAAAAGAAATCATAAATATCAGAGTAGGAATCAATGAAATAAATACAAGACAGCGACAAAATCAGTGAAAAGGCTGGTGTTGGAAAAGCTTAAACTGCCCTACTTGGTACTCAAGATCCTGCAGGCACAGCAGAGGGTGGCCGGAGCCCCGGGCTCCTCCCTGACTCCACCCCTGTTGGCTTTTCAACGCCCACCCTCCAAACCTGGGTCCCCAACAGTGCCGCTGAGCTGGGCCATCGTCCCTTGGCCCGGGGCCGGGAGGCGATGGCGCTCTGGGGCTCAGCCCGGCTGTCATGGTGAGCAGCCCTTCCTCTGGCTCTTCAGCTGGCGTCTCTAAGGGCCCGGCAGTCACCCTTCAGGGCCATTTAAAACCGGACACCAGACAGCGAGCGGTGTTTGCCCCAGGGTGTCTGTTTTTAAGAGCTGACCTGCCTGGTGACCATATAAACCACCAGAGCCACCCTGGTTTTTTCCTGGAGGATTTTTCCCCCCTCTTTCAACCTGGAAGCCAGCAGGGCTGTTCCCAGGGTGCCCTCCAAGTTCACCTCAGTCCTGGGTAGCTGGTGTCATGCCCTCCTGGATGCCCCTGAGCACACAACAGGATGTGACTCAGGACTCAGAGATGTGAGTCAATTTCCAGGGTGACGTGTCAGGGCGAGCCCCAGGGCTGGCTGGCAGCTCCCGCCTGGGACCCCTGGGAGGGACGGTCTGGGCTCCCAGCAATGCAAGAGTTCCCCCCCTGCCGGCGCCTCACTGCCACCTTCACACATGTGACAACAGCCTCCGTGGCCCAGGCGCTAGGTCGTTCTCTGCTCTGAAAGAGGCACCTCCCTGAAAGTCCCACTGTGCTTCTGCAGAGCCCTTTCCCCCTTTGTCCTCTGCAGTAGAAGTGCAATGGGCACGCAAGCCGGGCGGGTGGGCTGTCCCCTGGGGGTGCACCCAGGTGGCAGGCCCTGGGGAGCGCACTGCGGCTGTCCGCGGGACCCTGGGATAATGTGAGTCAGTTCCCACCGGCCCCGAGTGCTGGAAAAAGAGGTTGTTGGGAAAGGCTCTGGCCTTCGCCAGCCATTTGTCTCCGCTGGCTGCAGACATGCCGGTTAGTCATGTGCAGCCGAGATGCGTTCATTGTTCCGGCAATTACTCTGCAGGGAAGCATCCGGCACCAAGCCGGGGCAGAGACCTGCCCGGGGCTCCTGCCTCTGAAAGGCCTTCGGGGTTTGGAGGGAGCTGTCCTCACAGCCACCGGCCGCCTGCCTGCCGCAGGGGTGAAGGGAGGGACCGTGGGCTCACCTCCGTCACTCACTGCCTCTGGGACCGAAATTCCGCACAGGCCTGGGCCTGGGAGGCCTCGTGGCTTTGCGGTCAGACGCGCAGGTCCCTAGCAGCAGCCCCGCCCCCGCGCGGGCAGAGCACCGGAGCCCTCCCCCTTTCCAGCCTCTCTTTCCTCGTCTCCGAAAATGGAGGCAACCGGACTCACCTGCCTCGCAGGTGTGAGAGTTAATTAGTGTTTGGGGCGCCGCCTCGAGAGCCACAGATGAAAGGCGCTCTATAAATGCAAAGTGCCAAAGTGCCGTTGCTCATCAGCCGCGCCAGACGGTTCCCAGGGGAAACTCGCAGCCCTCAGCAGCAGGCCGGCCAGGCCCGTCTGAAAGAACGCTCGGGACTCAGGCACGGTCGTCCCCGAGGAAAGGGTTCAGGGGAGGTCCCTGGCTTCTAGAAAAGAAGGGCGTTCGGGTCACACCTGCGGTCTGCGCCAGCACCGTCTCCCTGGGGCGGAGGAAAGCAGCCCGCCCTTTGCACCGGGCAGAGGGACACGGTTGCAGGGGAGGGAAGGGACCTTCTGGTCTCTGCTCTGTCCTCCTGCAGGCAAATGGTGTCCCCACACGTTGCTAAACAAACACCCACCGCAGGCAGCTCCCCCAGGAAAGATTTCTGCCCCCTCCCTCTCTGCGCCTCAAGCCCTCTGAAGGCCAGGATCTCACCGGGACAGGCAACACGGGGCGGCCGCACCACCGGATCGGGGCCCCACGGAGAGAGACGCTCCGCTCTGCGGTGGCCGGTGTTTGGGAGCCCCACCCCGGAGCTGTCCCTCGGGGAGCCGGGAGGGCATAGCCACGGCAGGTTCAGGAGTCTGAGAGCTTAGGACTGAGCCCCCGCTGGGCGCCGAGGCAGGCGAATACGCCCCTCCGAGACTCAGTTTCCCCACCTGGGAGGGTGAACTGACCTGGGCTCCCTGACTGTTAATGCGGTACCTGCCCTTACTGGGCCAGTCTTCTCTCCCCAACCCTCCAGAAAAAGATCCAGCAGTCCGCAGGCTCTGTGCCCCCTGGTGGAGAGTTCTCACCCACACTGGACAGCGCCCCCATGTGGCGGGGGGGAGGGGCGCGGGAGAGGGGGTGCTCAGCTCTGCAGAGCCACCAGGAGGGAGCCCTCCCTTAGCCTGCCTGAGTTCCAGGGTGCAAACTGTCCCCGAGCCCCTCACTGGGGACAGCGTGGTTTCACAACCCATGCGTGTGGGGTGCCAGCGGGGAGGTACCAGACTGAGCAAGTGAAATAGGAGCCCTCCCTCCTGCTGGGCTCCGGCCTCCTTAAGATAAAGGGCCCTGGCCGCTCGGCTACTGGGCACAAGGCAGCGGCACCATGGCCACGGCAGCTGAGTCCTGCTGCTTTCCTCGTTGAGGAGGGGCCCACATGGAAGGGTGACTTTAAGAGCATCCACTCCACGCCCCATATGAAGAAGGACATTCAGACACGGAAGTAGAGGCAGCCCCCCTCGCTGAGGGCCTAGCCCCCTCCCTTAACGGCTTGCTTGCTACAGGGGTGTCTGCATCGGCACCCTTGGGTCTTCCCGGATGTCGCCCCGTCCACTCGGTCCTGTCATGCTCTTCCCCTCCCTGAACCCTCTCTCACGCCTCAGGCCCAGGCCCCCCGAGGAGGGCCCCCTCCTGCAGCCCCAGCACCTTGTCTTTCCCAGGGGCACGGGGACCCAGCCAGCACCGCGATCCCTGGCCGTCCCTTCCTCTCCAATGCCTGAACTTCATGATTCGGGGGACAGTCTCTGGGTGTACACACGAGGAACTTCTCCCTCTGGAAGGGTGCCGCCGCCCCACAGGGCCTGTGCCGCTTTGCTCCTCCCGCGCGGCTCCAGCAGCCGCAACGGCGGGTCCGGGTAGCCAGCTGCCTGTGGTCTCCATGCAAAACGCCCCCTGCCCCTAAAGCTGAGACAGAAGACCTGCCACTCACAGATTTGCTGCTGTTCTCTTGGTGACCTCCCCATCCTCCTTTTTTCCTACCACTCAGCACCCTATGGACCCACCTGCTCTGGCTTATTCTTCAGAGACAGATTTTGGGAGGAGTCATGTCTATTTACGTCTGAAACTCAAGGCTTCCCCATTCCCGAAAAGCCCCCAAGGAAAGGCTCCCTTATACTTCTGGTTTTTGACAGCTGCTTGGATTTTCCATTGGAGCAACAGAGCGAGGGAGAGGAGGCCAGACTGTCCCCTCCTTCGCCGGCAGGTCCCGGGGCTAGTTTTGGGTTCTTTGGAGTAATTGGGTTTCCGTGGCCTGTGGGCCAGGGCAGCCGCAGGCAGCGGGGGTCCGTGTTATCGGGGAGGCCCCTCTTTGCCTTGCGGCTCTGGCCCTCTCCCCGTAGGTCTGCAGCCATTTCGCACACCCCGAAGCGCTGACCTGGGTGTGAGCGGGTCGGGGTTGCCATGGGTCCATCACACGGGCTGCCAGGGTGCAGCTGGAAAGCACACCGGAGGCCTTGGAAGGGGGAAGCCAGGTGTGCCTCTATAAGCTCCTCCCTGCTGCTCCGAGCAAAGGACATGGACCAGGCAAGTCCGATTCACCTCGGGGCGGCCCAGCCTCACCCAGGAACATCACCCCGAACTCCGATCTGGGAAGGCCGAGGGAAGTCTGTGGGAATTCACCCCGAAACTCAAATGCAGACCTCATCTTGAAAACCACACACACGCAACTGTGGGTGACAAGCAGGTCTCCCGTGACCTGAAGGTCCCCTGCTCCATTCACTGACTGAGGGAAAGTAATGGCATTTCAGACGCAGCCTGCATGCTTGAACCGATGAGGTCACTGGGAGAAAGATGACACCAAGCCCGCATCGGGAACCCCTCCCGAGAGCTGCTGTGATCGAGAAGGTCAAGGAGGCCTTTCTCAGAAAAGCAATAGGTTTCCCGTGACTTGGACAAAAATGGAAGCATTTTTTTAAAAACAAGATCAAAAGCAGACTTTGAGATAGCAGGTACCTGGAAACTCTTGCCCAACCAGAGGGCGACCGCATCGAGAACAGAGGCCCTGGACTCCTGAGGACGCTCAGGGTCGAAAGTGATTCATTGCCGGGTGCACATGCCCTGTGACCGCATTGGTGCCCGAAGCCTTGTGAATCCCCCAGATTGGGCTCGACAGGGCGATGCTTCTGCGGGGGGGGCATTGGGAAGCATCTGGAGACATTTCCGGTTGTCCATCTGGGGTGTTGGGGGTGCCACTGGCCATGGGTGCTGCTGCCATCACCCCCCGCCCCCCCGTGCACAGGGCAGCCCCCTGCAGCAGAGGATGAGCCAGCCCCGACGGTCCACGGTGCCGTAGGGAGCCCAGCCCTGGGTGGGCATGCGGTTTTCCGTCACCCTGTCAAGCCACGATGACAAGCCAGAAGACATGACTTCCAGAGGTGCCCCCAGACCCCGAGGAACCTAACGCGGCACCGTGGCCTAGGCAGAGAGCAAATTCGGAGCTGAGACAAGGTGCACGGTTGGGGGCCCTGTGGAAAGGCAGGGGGGCTGGAGGCCATCCTTCCGCCTGGTGGCGTCAGCAGCCACCACACAGGCCTGGGAGCACTCTGTCCCCACGCCAGGGTTTGGGACGATGGCTTTCTCACAGTCTCACAGCCTGGCTTCCAGACGTGGAGCTGACACGCCAGGCCCTGGGTGAGCCGTAGGTGTGAACCACCACCAAGACGCCTCCCGAGCTGACCGTTGGCTCTGCCACCTGGGAAGGGACAGGCTGGTGCTTGTCTCTCCTGAGCTTCCCGGGCATGAGTCACATGTAACCAGATAATGATGCAAATCCCCGTCGACACGTCTCCGGTTTCATCCCAGCCTCCCCGGGAACCACAGCGCAGAGAGCCCCTCGGAGGTGCGGCCGGCCCGTCTGGGACAAAGCAGGAGGGTGGCGAGTGCGGGGACTCCCGCCACGCCCCGGGCAGGGACAGACCTCCGGTTTCTCTGCAGTTCTCACTGTAGGATGATCGAAGCCAACCCCCGATCCAGTTGCCACGTCCCGACACAATGGAGAGACTGACCCAAACTTCCCCAGAAAAAGCAGTTAACCACCAAGCGCCGTGGGATGTCCCCGTCCAGTGTTGTCTCCATTCCCTGAACGAAGCCCGACAGCCCCCAACCTCGAACACAACTTGGTGTCTGCTGCTATGAAGTCCCGACCTGGGTTGAAATTGGGGAGAAGGTGGGGACCGTTTCTCCAGCTCCGTGTTTTGGGGTGGTCCTGGGGAGGAGGCAAGCTGCCAGAGACAGAGAGGTGGCAGCAAGGCCACACTGTCACCCGGGCTGCGCCCGTCCTCCCGATGGCCTCAGACTGCCAAGTGGCTGCGCCGTGCTTGCTGTGAACCCCTTTCTATGCAAGGCCCCGTACCCCTTTCTGGTCACACCCCCGCAAACAGCAAAGGCCGCACTGGCAGGAGCCTGCTGTCCGAATGGATTAAACCCCAGGCTCGCCGGCCCCGGCCCGGCCGCCTCCACCTCCGGCTCAGGCCCGCGCGCGCCCTTGCCAGACGGCAATGAAACGCAATTACCTAGGCAAACTTTTGAAGGATTTGCGCCCTGGGGCACAGGCTGTTTACGAAAGACTCAAAGCGCCGTTTGTACTGAGCAGGCCCCGTTGCCTGTCTCTTCGATCTGGACCCTGCCTGCCGCTGGGCTGCAGGCGGCATTTCTGGGGGCCGATAACATCAGGCTCCTGCCCTTGGCACCGCGGGGCCCCTGCCCGGCTCCCCAGCAAGAGCGTGCAAGCACCGACAAAAGCCCATTGTGCCTCTCCCTTCGTGAGCGCTGACTGGCCTCTCTCCCCGGTTCACTTTGTCATTTTGTGCATTGTGTCCCACCCAGACAGAAGGCAGCAGGAAGCCACCCCCGGCTGTGCGGCTCCGGACCGACTTTGGAAACGCATGGCCTTCGCAAGGAACAGGAACTTCTCGTCTTAAAAAAACCCCCCAAAACCAAGAACCCACAGCACACCAGTCCTAACAACATGTCCGAAGTCCTTTCCCCGGGACTGGAACGAAGCAGGCTTCCGAGGAGCCCAGGGGAGAGGGGGCGGAGGGGGAGAAAGGGAACATGGCGTGGAGGGTGGCCCGCGGCCCTCTTCGGGTCCACGCTTGCTGCTTTTCTCCCAGTGAGACCCGGGGGCCGCGCAGATGGGCTGGGAGGGGCCTTCGTTCCCCAGCTGGTGCGTGCACTGTGGGGAGGCGAGGGAGGATGGGGGGGCACTTCCTCGCCTGGGTGAGGTACACGGAGAAGCCGCTGAGGTGGTGGCAGTTCTGGGACCAGAGGCCAGTGGGTCCCAGGGTCGGTCTGGGGGAGAGGCTGTGACTAGGGGCGGGAAGGTAGTGGGGGGAGCAAGATAAAGAGTGAACTTGGAGGGGTGCAGGTGGGGGGTGCTGGAACCAAGCAGGGTCTAGGCAAGCTCTCAAAGAAGAGGCAACACAGGGACCCGCCTGAGCAGGGAGGGAGGGCGGGACGCTGGGTGGCGAGGGGGGGGCCAGGGGGCGTTTACCAGGGTGTCACACAACCAGTTTGTGCTTTGGGCCCAAATCTGTAAATAAATAGGCGAAAGCAGGTTCAGTGTTCGGAAGACAGCCTCAGGTGAACTGGCGGAGCAGCCAGGCAGGTGGGCAGGAAAGAAGGGACCGGAGAGTGTGGCCTGGTGGGAGGGACAGCCAGAGCGAAGGGAAACTCGCTTGCGTTGATGAACAGAAGGCCGTGGAAGGCAGCGGGGGCACAGGTCAAGAAGCACAGAGATTTCCCATGTTCCTCCGCATCACAAAAGTGAAGGGCGAGGGCCCAGGCAGGGCTGGGTATGCTGTCAGCTGGGTGGGACCCCTGGGCCCCTCTGCCAGGCTGGGCTCTGGGAGGCGGAGAAAGGGCCGATGCCTGGAGCAGGGAGCCCGGAGCCTTCCCCTGGAGGTGGAGCTTGGGGAGACAAGAACCGTCTGGGGCAGGACATTCTGAAATCGGGACTGGAGCCCGTGAGAAACCAGTTCTGACCTGAGCGCAGACGCACCTGGAGGTCTGGGTGCAGGACGTCGGGGAGCCCCCGAGAGAGGCCCTGCCTGCCTGGCACTTGCGGGGCGGGGGGGACCTGCCTTTTCTGGGAACGTGGCTGGAGATGGCCAGGAGACGGGGTAGACGCCCAGGCGTGAGGATGCCGGAAGGCATCTGCTCGGTGGGCGTGGAGGGCCTGCTGGCCCCGCAGCGGAGAGGGGACGTTCCCACCCCTGCTGCCCAGGAGCCCAGGACCACTGGCCACAGCAAGCACATGCCCCGTGGGGCAGCAGCGGAAAAGTGACGGCCCCAAAGGGGACGGGGCGGGAGAGGTGCCTGAAGGATGCAGGACTGGGGTGGGGGGATGCGGGAGGGTGCAGCAGCTCACAGCCGCTCTGTGCCCAGGCCCCCCTGCTGGCCTGCTGGCCTGCTGGCCATTTCAGAGTGGGGGTGGGCCGGAGGAGGAGCGGAGAATCTCGTGGCCCAGAGAAAGGCAGCGGCTGGGCTGGAGAAGGAGCTACAGCCAGTGGCTGGTGGTCTCAGCGGGGAGTGTCTCATTTCCGGAGACCCTCCTTGGCCATCGGATGGCTTGAAAAGGCAACATCTGCGCCCGCAGCCACGCTCCCCCTGACAGGGGCCCTATTCGGGCAGAGTGGGCCCAAGCAGGCACACAGGTCTCAGGTGGCCTGTGCCAAGCTGCCCCTGGCCCCCCTCAAGGCCACGGACTCCACAGTGACGCCACCTCCCACTGCCTGGAGTCTTCGCTGGCCTTGTCACTCCAGGTCACATAGAAGGCTTTCAAACCCGGGTTGGAGTGGGGTCCCAAAGTCCCCAGGTTTTCTCTCACTCGGTGTCATTCGACATGCCTTGTTCCACCGCCTCCAAAAAGTTGCCCTTTTGGGCCCTGGCTGGTGTAGCTCAGTGGATTGAGCGCGGGCCTGCGAACCAAAGGATCGCGGTTTGATTCCCAGTCAGGGCACATGCCTGGGTTGCAGGCCAGTTCCCAGCAGGGGACACCTGAGAGGCAACCATACATTGATATTTCTCTCCCTCTCCCTCTCTCCTACCCTTCCCATCTAAAGATAAATAAATAAAAATCTTAAAAAAAAAAAAAAAGTTGTCCTTTTGCCCCTCTGGGGATGTGGGAGGGTCGGCAAGTAGAGAGACCGGGTGGCTGTGTTAACAGCGATTGACGCTAAGATGAACAGACAGGCCCCGCGTCACCTCTGAAGTCCGAGGGGTCCTGTACAGCGGACATCATGTCCACTCCCCCGCTGTGGCTCTGGGCTGAAGTTCGCAGCGACCACAGAGCACCCCGCAGGCGAGAGCCTTGCTCCCTGCGGAGGCAGCGGGGAGGTGGGTTCAGGCACTCGGCCCCAAGGTGACAGCTCGGGGCCCCTGCCGGCTGTGGCCGGGTCTCTGCTGGGTGTGGGGTCTTGCAGGGAAGAGTGGCTTTTGTAACTCTGGGAAACCCCTTTCTTGACTCTCGTCCTGTGGACCTCCACACTGGGCAGTCCTCGGGAAAAGGAGTCATTTCGGGGGCTCTGCCTGAGTGATGGGCACGCAAAGCCATGGGCCTCCAGGGGGCCGACCTGGACCCACAGGGGCCACGCCCGGCGCTGCCTCGCACCAAGGCCTTTGGGGCACTGGAATCCAAAGGCTCCGGTGGCCGGCCCTGTCCTCCCTGGTGATGACGAAGGACACGAGGGCTGACGTGGGGGGACAGGGGCGTTTGCCACCTCGGCCGTGACGGATGGTGGCCCTCCACTTCCTGCTCCGGTTACTGACATGTCAACGATGGAAGGAAAACCAAGAGAAGCTTTCACCGACAGACCTGTCGGTGTGGGGAGAGCTCGAGTTTCAGCGCTGGGTGGGGCGGGGGGGCACCCCAACTGTGCACCCCATTCAAACCCTGACGTGACTGTGGATTTATTCAACAGGCCCTGAGCTCCTTGCTTTGCAGGAGGACATTCTCCTTCATAAGAGAGCTACTGTTGGTATTGTTTGTTTGCTTTTTAATTTCCAAAAATAAGGAAAAGTTTACAAAACGGGGGGCGGGGCAGGGAGGAGAGGAAAGGAGAGGGAAAGGGCAAGGGAGGCAGCGACCCCAGCGTCCCCCCGTCTCCTCCCCGGCCCAGCCCCCCCGCCCTGTTCTGACCGTGAAGATGAAGCAGCCCGAGCGGCCGGGCCCGGGGATGCATCTAACAAGGCCCTCATTGTTTCAGACAGGTGTGAGATCGGACTTGACTCGGGGCCAACATCCCGGCACCGGAGCCAGCTCTGGGAGCCGAAAACATGCTCCAACCCTCCAGTAATACCACCGTAGCCAGCCAGAGTCTCAACAATTTAAGGCTTAACACACACAACATAAATCAGAGGAGGATGGACCGGCCGACCGGCAGCTTCTTGGGCGGATGCCTGCAGACTGTCTGCACATCAGACTCTGCCTGTTTGGGTTATTTGAGCCTTTTTTTTTTTTTTTTTGTAATAAAAAGATGAGAAACTGGGTGGAGCAGGCGCAGAGGCACACTGGTGTTTGCCCCGTCTTGTTCCAGCGGCCCCCCTTCCCCCGAAGTGCTGTTTTGAAGGGACTGCTCGGGAACGTTCGCTGTGTCCGGGGACGAGAGGCAGGCTCCCGCTGGCGGACGGGCGGAGGAGCGCGGGCCTGGCTGGCCGGGTGACCTCTGGCGAGTCGCTTAACCCCTGCAGGCTTCCAATTTCTTGTCTAGCTAACGAGGGGGCCGGCCATCTCATGCTGGTCCAGCTTTCTATGATTCACTCATGTCCCGTGGTCAGAAGTTCAAAGTCGCTGTAAGAACTGCCTGAGTCAGGGAATCGTTAGCCTGGGGGAAGAACTTGCAACACCACGGGATTCTGTGCTTCTGAGTGGATCTGTTTCTTTGAGTGAGAGATGGCCACGATTCACCTTCATCGGCCCCCTCCTCCTCTCTCTCCTTCAGAGACATGTGGCCCTCGGACCACCGAGGCCAGACCCCAGAAATGTGGTCGGGACAGGTCAAGAGCCACACGCCAAGGGAGGCAGAGATGGAGAGTACAGGACCACACCACCAGCGAGTCCCCGTATCTCCTGGTTAACTCTTAACTCAGCTCCATTTGGGAGAAGAGGCCATGGAGTCGCTGCATCTCAGCAAAGGAAGCCCGCCCAGAGGCCACGCTGCAGACGGGAGGGCCCCTGGTCTCTGCTTGTGACATTCCGGGGCAGTTCTGGCCCTGCCACTCTCGGCCCTGACCTGCATCCATGGACAAGTCTGCGGCTGTCACAGGGAGGCCTGCCTTGGGCCTCAGAGCCCTGGCTGTCATGGCCACGCACTGTTCAGGGAGCAGATGAGTGACGCTGGCGGCAGCGTCCTGAACTGGGAGGAGACTGTCACTCAGTGCCAGTCCCACCCCCCAGCCGGGCCTGCCCGTCGGCCTTGCGCACTGGCCTGCTGCCGACGCTGGCCCACCAGCCCACGCCGTGGTAGCTCTCGAGGCCCCGGCTGGCTGGTGAGCGGAATTGGCACCGGGGGGCATGCCCTTAAAATCACACAGGAAGGTGAAGCTCGGCTCAGAGAAGCCCTTTGCTGGATGGCTCTTTAAAAATGCCAAAAAGGCTGACCATTCACATGCTCTGAACGTGTCCAATGCATGCGAGGCAGGGGCTGGGTGGGGGTCACCCGTGACTGCCGCCCATGGGGGTCCCGTGGCCAGGAGGGTCCTGTCCCTCCCTGCAGCCCCCAAGCAGTGGAACTGAGAAGGCTGGGGGCGTTGTAGGCTTGCCTCTTTGAACACCCCTCCTCCTGAGGTGTGGAATCGGATGGGAAATGAGACGCCAAGAAGCCACACACAGAACCCAACTGCATTGTGTCGTCAAGGAGACGGACACTTCCAGAAAAAGGGCAGGCCAAGATGGCGGACGCTGGACCAGCAGTCCCCAGGCCCAAGGTCACATCTGCCTCCACCCGGGCCTCTGGTGTCTCAGGAGTGAATCAGAGGGCATCGAGAAAGAAGCGGAAGGTCCCTGTTCATGTTCACCAGATTCCGTGTCCCTATAGGATCTCGTGTGGCCGTGGCCAGAGGCCCCCTGCCCACAGGGCCCTGGCCCAGCCCAGAGCAGCATCACTCCGGGGGATGAGGGGGCCCCGCAGAGCATGATCTCGGCAGAGTTTTGGCTCGGAGGACTGGATGGATACGCGACACTCTGGCAAGGCACAACTTCCCTGCCACCAGCGCAGGCCACAAAAATAGCGACAACACTAAGAAGAACTCAGTGAAATGTGTCACGCACGATGCTTGATACTTGACAGAAATACACCTGTATCCTTGCCACCGGTTCACAAGCTAACGAGAGTGACACAGGCAATGCCCACACCGCGCCAGGCACCCAGGGCTCGGTGCACACGACTCGCTCCCTCCGCACAGCCCTGGACGAGGCAGGTGCCGCTGCCCGGTGCCCATCCGCAGACGGGCCCAGAGCTGCAGAGAACGCCGGCAGCCCTTGCAGACCCCACAACCAGGGAGCGGTGCCCCGGCTCTGCATTCCAAAATCCACCTTTGTTACCTGCCACATCGACTTCAGCATCCGTTTACGGCTCTAGACCCTGCTTCCCTCATCCACGCACTCTGGGGGCGCCGTGCTCTGGCTGAGCCCCTCCTCACAGTCTGCGGAAGGAACAGCTTTCCCGGATGGGTGGGACGGACGGACGGACTGCCTTCACACCCTCAGGTCCCTGTGTCTCCCTCACCGACCCAGGCATGACCACGGAGACAGTTGGAAAAAGAAGGGACGTTCCTTATAGACCTTCTAAGGCATCTCCCCTACCCGCCCCCCAATGCGTGAAAGAATCCAACAAGGAAATCCGGAGGGGATTCTGGAGGGAGAATAACAAGACTTCCGCTCCTTCCCACCTGAACTGGCCATCTGTAAGTCTGCACAAATTCGATTTTAAAGTCACGCTTTGTAATTTGTGGAAAATCATATTAAATTAAACAGATCCATGTCTGGGCCATGGCCTCTCTCATTTACCAACACATGGTGGCACAGGAAAGCCAATCACGTGGCAAAAATAATACCAGAAATAAGCCTCGTAATCAGGGGCAGTGGAGTGATGGGCCCCGGGCCATCCCTCCTGGTTCCCTGGGAGCGCTAGAGGAGACCGTCAGTCCCTGGCAACTGCAGTGCACGACCCTAACGACACACTGTCGGCGTTCAGAAGCCACCTGGCTAACGACTCACATGGCAGGCCCGGGGCTGGGACTTGGTGTTTTGCAGCTTTGCAGGCGGCGCAGGTGGGACCCTGTGGCGGGTGTGGGTGGGGCCTGAGCCAACCAACAGCAGCAGTCCATCCCACCCGCGGGAACCGTCATCCCTTTGCTACAGGCTTTGGTAGACGTGGGAGCCAGGCAGTGTGTCCTGCTCATCCTCTCGCTGCGGCAACTGTCCTCACAACCAGCCAGACGGAGAGGCCGTCCACACGAATGCTGCGGTTTCAAAGCTGGGGGGGCAGGGGGGGGGCGGTTAGTATTTGCCTGTTTCAAAAACATCTTGGACAGCCTTCCTGGATGACCCTCAGAAGTGTGGCTTAAAACTCAGGCCATCACAGTTGTCCCCAGAGCGGGTATTTGACCACGACACGCAGATGAGGAGGAACAGACCTGGAGAGCAGCGACCCCAGGAAGGCACCGAGCGGGCAGAAACGCCACCTCCAGCCCTTGAGCTGCTGCTGTCACGAATATCGCGAGAACTCTGTCATATGGGACTTGCCATCCAATACGTGCAGAGACGCGCTCACTGATGGAGTGGGAGGGGCCACGGCAGCACGCAGTCTCGCGGGATTTCATGGAGCAGCCACGTTCGCTCCCTGGCACTGCCTGCAACTCCCCGAAGTGCAATCGCGAGGCGGATGGTTTCTTCCTGCCTTTTCACCCCGAGATGTTGGTTTAAAATCCTCTCAGCCAGTGTAGGTAGGTAGCGCTTCAAAGACGGAAGGAGGAGCCACGGGGCAGAGGTTCTCCGCGTCTTGGATTTGGCCCTGGGACGGCCCGGGTTGGGCACACAAAGCTCTCAGAACTGCGGGCTCCTTCCCCTGAGGGACCCAGTAGGGACAGGTCTGGGAGACTTGACTGCTCTGGAGGGATGGACGGATGGACGGACCGATGGACAGACGGATGAGCTGCTGACGCCCAGGGTGGTGCTGACTCACACCGGGCCTTCCCGAGGGGTGCTTTACTGTTGGGGCTCCAACGTGGCCGCCCCCAAAGCCCAGAGCTGAAGGGTCGCAGAGCACCCTCCTTATGCGCTCGGCACGACAGCGGCCCGAATCTCGTGAACCAGTCATCAGGACCGATTCCTCCGGCCCAGGGGGCCCGGTCAGCGACGGCGCATGGAGTGAGTGTTCCACGTCGCAGTGTGCGCTTCAGCCTCCGTTCCACGAGCTCCCGACAGCTGCGAGGTGACGGGTCCCAGCCCCCTGGCTCCTCCCCCGCCTGTGGTCCGCACTCCCTCTGGGTGGAAAAGCAGGGGTGGGGGTGTGCTCTACCCGAAGGGCAATCACCTTCACCAAAGGGCTGGTTAACTCCTGCTCTTGATTAGGGCTACAGGTGTCTTTTGGAATCTTGAGCCTGTCTTTGGAAAGTTCTAGATGCTGAACACGACCCGGAGGTGGGGCGAGACATACCGGTGCCCAGGATGGTGGCCCTGGAGCCCGAGTCTGGAGGAAGTGACCGTCTCTTCTGCCCAGCGTCTCCTGCTCTCTGCCCGTGGAGGGACTTGGTGCCATGGTTCTGCTTTCTCTCGAAAATGCTTATTTCTTCCGAACATGAACGTTACACCGCAGGTCACTTAGGGGCCTGAACTCGCGAACACAATCCGAACACTTTCCAGAGCTTAGAAATTGAAAAGGAGCTGGTAAGAACAGCCGCACCCCCCTTTTCCCACCCACAGGACTGGCCGGTTTGTCCTGGGGGTGAGTTCTATACTATTTTTTTCTATTTTATTTATTGCGGTTGGTAACTGAATCTCTGGTAGAGAAACAGAAAATGTTCTGCCAGAAGGAGATTATGGAGAAAAGTCTATGGCAAGAAACTGGTTTGTCAGCGAAGATTTTATTTACCTGCGTTTTGCAATCTGTACATTTAATCTCCGTAACAATTGGGTTGTTCTACTGCTTTGAAGGCAGTTGTTCAATAGTGAGAACGCTCATGGCGGCGGGGGCTGAGGCTTTGCAACTGAATTGGGAAAATGTAATACAAAGAGACCGGGGTGGCTCTGGACAACGGAGGCCAGAGAACCCGTCTGTGTACATGCCCTGCCCCCCCACCCCCCGCAGCGCTCTGCAGGCTGGAGAGGAACAAGCAGAAGTCACAGGGGCAGCTCCCAGCCCCATCTGCATAGCACACGCTGGGTTTTAAAGAGCCCTGAACAAACTGAGTCACGCGGGCCCACCCTGGTGCTCCCTCCCCCGTGTCGGCTGAGGGCACGTGTTGGCGTGCGGGTGAGGACAGCCAACTCCGCGTGGGGAACCGCCACGCACAGGAAAACACGAGTTGTTTCCTGACCACGGAGCCGCTTTTCCCATCAGCGTGTGGTGTCTGCGCCTCCCCTGGGGCGGACTTTCGGTGAACTTGGATCCCACCTCACAACTGCAGTCCGCATCTCTTCAAAACAGCCGCACCCGCATGGCCGCTTCCATTGCTTTGTCGATTTGGGACGAGGGGACACGCGAAGGGTGTCACCAGCCTTTCCAAACGGGTGTCTGGTCAACAATGCCTTGCAACAAAGCCACTTCAAAACAAAACAAAACAGCCTTGAGCTGTGTGGCTCAGTGGGTTGGAGCATCGTCCCACAAGGCGAAGCGCTGCAGGTTCGATTCCCGGTCATGATGCATGCCTGGGTTGTGCATTCGGGGGGGGTGGGGCGTATGAGAGGCAACAGGCTGATGTGTCTCCTATCAGCGTTTCTCTCCCCCTCTTTCTCCCTTCCCTCTCGAAAAACAAGTTAAAAACAAAACCAGAAAAGCACTGGTTCACAAACCACCGTTCCAGGAGGTAAAAATCGTGAGTCCCATGCCCTCTTCTGTCCCTATGCTTGCTATCACCCGTGATGCATGAGCTTTGGGGGGCAGGGCAGGAGGCCCCCCCGGCCTCCCGGGACACTCACCACCAGCATCGGCACTCCCGAGAAGACTGAGAAACACCTGATCTCATCAGTAAGCGAGCGGGAGCGGTCACCTAGCCGCCCTGGCTGGCAGTCCCCGCAGGCGTGACCTGTGCTTTCAGGCACCGGCCAAGGGGTTCACGTTCACGTCCACTTAACACCTGTTCCGGGGGTCGGACACGGGAGAGTTACATCTGGGCTCGCCCGACGCCCCCGACCTCTTCTGCTTCAGCGTATGGGGTAGAATGGTGACCTCCCCAGCCCCCACCAAAAGATAGGTTTCTGTCGTGACTCCTGGCACTGTGAGTGTGGCCTTGTTTGGAAGAAAAGAGTCTTTTCAGATGTCAGGAAGGGAAGGCTGTGGGGAGGTCATACTGGGTTATCTGTGTGGGGCCTGAGTCAGTGACCCGTGTTCTTGCGAGAGGCAAAAGAGGAGATGACACAGAGGAGAAGGCCTGTGAAGATGGAGACAGATTGGAGCGATGTGGTCACAAGGCAAGGAAGGCCTGGGGCCACCGGAGGTTGGGAGGGGCAGGAGGGCTCCCCCCAGGGCCTTCAGGGGGAGCGCGGCCCTGCAGACACCTAGCTCTCCGACTTCCGGCTTCCCGGACGGTGAGAGTACATTTCTGATTTTTAAAGCCACCAAATTTATGGTCATTTGTCACGGTGGCCGCAGGAATTGGTGCTGCCAATATGGATCGCGGGCTGGCTTTCATGGTTTGCAGTGGTCCGGGGATCTACAAATGTAATTCCTCCCATTTTGCAGATTGGGAAATCGAGGCTCTAGGAGGTCAAGTCCCTTGTGAAAATTTCTGCAGCTACACGTGGTGGGGGCCAGCTTCTGACCAGGGCAGTCTGACCGCGGGGACCCTCTCCCGGCCACCGAGCTCTGCCGCCTCTCCCGGCCGTCAGACTCTCGGTGCCGTCCGCCTGCTGTCTGAGCACCAGCATCTTTAAACGTGCGCTCCGACTGCGGCTTTGTCAAAAACCGACGTGCGTGCGTGCTGCTGTGGCCTACAGATTGCAACAAGGGGAAGTCAGAACGTACCAAGTCCACAGAAGGAGTATTTTATCATGAAGATCGAGCCTAAAGCGAACCCCTGTTTCTCTTAATTAGAAAGGATGTCCAGCAGGCATTGACAAAACGCTCCGGAAAACGTGGCCCGTGGCGGCTGGCCGGCGCAGCGGCGCGCCGGAGGGCTGGTCAAGCCCTCAGCTGTGAGGTGCTCCTGAGCGCGTCGCAGCGCCGAGCAGGCCGTTCGGAGCGCTGTGTGTTGGTGACGGCGCCTGCCCCTAACGAGCGCGTGGAGGGGACGCGTGAGGCCGCCGCCACTCTGAGCCACCTCAGGGCTGTCCGTAAGGAAGAGAGCAAAGCCTCGCCTTTCTCCCCGCCTTTCTCGCCCCTTTGCCGAACGTCTACGGTGCAGTGCATCAACACGAGCTTTGCGAAGGTTCCTCAGACTTAGAGTTCATGCCGCACCGGCCAAGAACACAGCAGACGGTACTGGAGCAATCGGCTCCGGCCTGAGAGCGCTTCTGTTCTGCCAGCTGCGACCTCTTGGCCTGCTGGGGGGGGAGGCGGGCACACACTCCCAAAGCAAGGCACCCACACTCCTGAAGGCCAAGCAGGTGTTGCCTGGGTTTGGATGTCAAGAAGGCTTGGGCGCCCACATCACCCCCAAACAGCAAGCAAAGAGTGGCTGCGGCCTCTGCCCTCCCGCTCATGCTTCCTTCGCTCCTGGTTTGAGTTTTCTTTACTCCCACCTTTGAAAACAAACGGCCACGTCCCCAAAGGAGGCGATTTACTAAGGCGTCTGCCTCAGAGTCAGGCCCTGAAGTTACCATCATCATCATCAACTCTGATGATGACAGAGCACCTTCAACACAGGACTGCGAGATGAGCGAGCGAGCAGCCCAGTGCGTCCCCCACAGCCTGCGGGCCTCACCCGAGAGTCCCCCGCGGCTAATGGATCCTTGGTCCTGGCGTGCGGGCCCAGGGGACCGGCCAGCCCGTCAGCACCGGCGTGTGGCCAGAACGGCCCAGTGCGAGTCTGTCACTTCCCATTGTGGAGATGCAGAGCGACCATGAACCTCAGGCTCAGCTTCTCCATCTGTGAACCGCATCGTGGAATTGTGGTGAGAGCGGAGTAATGTATGGAGAAGTCGGACCCAGGCCAAAATGTATCATAACTGCTCAGATGAAAGAGGTAAGCCTCCTGCTTGGAGGTTTAGGGCAGCACACACAAGAACCACAGAACTGGCCTCCCGGGCTCTGGTGTCTCTGGTTCTCCGCCCCAGCAGGCCTCTTTCCTGCCCCTCTCCCAGAAAGGTGGGGGTGGCGCAACCGTAAGGGTGGCTCATCCGCTCCGTGACTCAGGCTGGCCCCGCTGCCCGAAGCCATCTCTGCGGGAGGAGGTGTGGCCGAACGGACAGCAGCACCTTATCTTTTGAGCATCTGCCCCATTTCATCTCCTAAAAGGACGCATGCGCTTTTCCCGTCCCGTGGCTGCGAAAGAATGCTACGCCTCAGCTGTGGACGGTCACGGGAACGTCCTGACTTGCGTGAGCATGCACCCATGACGAAACCGCTCTCTGTTCTATTTTGAGACCCAGTAGGACGGGGAAGCTGAATGTCACCTTGGCCCTGTCACGGTTACAACCCCCACACCTGGACAGCGGCTGGTGGCACAGCAGCCTGCCCCCCGTGTCCTTCTGGGCCCTGCTTCGGACAGCTGGAGGGGTCCATCTGGAGTGACTCTCAGGCACATCTGATTCTAGATACGTCACGACTGACAGAGTGTCAAGGGGCTGAGGGAACCCCCCAGATGGAGTCCAAGCAGGACAGGGTTCCCCGGCCTTTCTATCGACCCAGGGTCTCTGGGAGCCCCCGGCCGGTGACGGGCCCACGTGCCGAAAACACGCACATACCCGCAGCCAGCGTCACCGCTGCAGGGCTGCTCTTGCTGCCGGGGTTCTTCGTATGGGGTGGCCGCCTTTTAGGGTGGCTTTTTAGATAAAGCGGCTCCTTACACCCGTTGTAGAAGCTTGAGCGCCAAGCGGGGGAAAGAACCTTTTTCCTACCTGTTGAGAACAAAACCAGGGTTCTGGCCAGAAGAGGCTTTACCATGATCTCTGTTAACTTTCTAATATCCGGGAGAAAAAAATCCCAAGGGTCTACTCAAAACATGACTAGGGCAAAAAAGCATTTTCTTACACCTCCTCCCCTTGCCCCCACAAAACCCCCCGCAAAAAACCAGAAAGAAAAAGGGAAAGTGGTTTTATGGGAACAGATCTTGAACACCTACGTTGTAGAATTCGTTCCTACTGCCTTACAAGCGAAAGGCTGGCTATCTGATCCTACCTGGGAAAGAGAACGCGGCGGCAGCAGCAGCACAGTTAACACATCCTGCGGGGCAGCCGCTGAGTCCCCAGGGATGCGAACGCGGGTTGTTAGTGCCTAACGCCGCAGAAGCGAGAAGTTTACAGAAGGAGCAAGAAAAGGCGATGCTGCCTGTTAAGTCCGACCCTCTGCTGAGCAGAGAGCATGCCGAAGAGTCGAGGAGTACCCGGCCCCACAGCGCCTCCACCCAGGAGCTGCTGCCAGCGGGGGACAAGGATTCCTCCCCCAACCTGGCCCCTTTTCCTTTCGGGTCCAAAGAGCTATCTGATGAGGAGGGAGATCAGATAGGATTCACTCCGCACCAGAACTGTGTGCAACTGAGCTGACTTCATAGTGACAATTTCAACTTGCTCCCATGTGGCTGAATTTTCCATCGCCTCTAAAAATGCTCCATCTTTCTAGCTGTGATACCAGTGGAGAAAGACAGACCCATCTGTGTGCCACGCCACGAGAGAAGAAGAAAACCGGTGTGCCCTGTGGAGTTCTGACGATGACGTGGATGAACGTAAATGGCCCTAAATGCCAACCAAGGGACCTCCTCGGGGAGTTCATTCCCATCGACGTTTAGAAGAAGGCATCATTTCACATGCACGCATCTCTCTCCCGCTGAACGTGCCGCTGGCTCTCACGTACCCCCCCCTCCACGCACATGTTGGCATTGTGAAAAAATCAATATGCAAATTTCGAATCAGTATTCATGATTATTAAGCACCAGGAAACCAACAGTCTTAGGGGACCTCTTCCTAAATACACCTGAGACTGTTGAGGAGGGGGAGCCCCCTACCCCAAGTCCAGCTTCCGGTTTCTGCGTGTACGCAAAGGGCTGCTCCCCAGACAGGCCACTTCCCAGCTGTGGGCACAGTACGTTCCGGGAAACCTCCCTCCAATAAACGAACCTTCCACGGAAACATAACTGAGAGCTCACGCTGTGGGCCACCAGGCTTGGTGCAAGCCAGTGTGCCTGCCTTCTGACGGCCCCCGTCATGGGCCGACCCCCAAACGGAGTTCTCAACCCGAAAGCCCTAAAGAACTCAATGTGTCCCACAATGCAACTGACAGAGAGAAAACGCCCGGGGAAGCTAATTCTGCTGCCCCAGGGGATCAGCAATCCGCCTGTCCGCCCCTCGTTGCTTATCTTTTCCTTTGAGTTCAACAAGCTTGCTCGGTTTGGGAGGATGGGGGGAGGGCTCGGACTGTGACCGTATGGTATGAGCCGTGGCCTGCAGAAGACGGCTGCATTTCGGAAACGTGAAATGGTATCACAGTGCAAACACTCCTTGACGTCAGTGGTTCTCGGTGTCCATGAGCTTTGTGCATTATCGCATTTGGCACGGTGGGTTTTATGCAATTATTACATTTTACAGTGTTTTTGCAATAGCCAGCTAGCCCTGGGGGACCTGCACTCTTGCTGGATTGCAAGTTTATTTATCGCAAATCGCACCTCTGCTGCAACGTCATCCAGACAGCCTTCCTGCTTCTTGGTATTTTCAAAAGAATGTGTATTAGATACAAACCCCCAAATAAGGGGAAGACAATAACAACTTGAAGCAGCCTGACCTGCACCTGGCCTGGGGACTGTGTGTGTCTGTCTGTCTGTCTTCCAGCCTAGTAGGGTAGCACAGCTGGTCAAGCTGTTATCTATACACTCTCGCCAGGGTCTCTCCATCCTGTGCTGCAGTGCCTCTCGATCTGGGGGTCGTTACTGCGCAGATGGAACTCGGCAGGCCTGGCCGCCCGAGCCTGTGTGCGGAACCAGCCCGCAGGCTGCTGGCGTGCGGACTGCCCTCTGAGCCCAGAGGAGAAGACAGGATCGGTCTGGGTGGGCTCTGCCCGAGGGCGAGGCGGGTGGCGGGCTCGCCCAGGTACTTACCCTGCATCTGACTCTGAGGCTGAGGGTTAAAGGCAGTGGAGTGATTCAAGGAGGCCCGAGGGTTGGGTGTGGGGGCTGGGTGGTGTGGGCTGACCCTCATGGCCGAACGCCGCAGCTGCTCCAGTTCACTGAGCCGCTCGGAAAAGGACAAGCTCCCGGGCTTGGTCTGATCGTCTAGTTTCTGACGGTGTCCTAGTGCGGGGAGGGGGTGGGGGGGAGGGGGAGGCAGGGAAGGAGGGAGGGAAGAGATCAGAAAATGTATTGTGGATGTTCTAACATTCCGGGTGCTCTTGTCCTTCCCCTCCCTCTCCCCTCGCCCCATCGGGGACGCGCTGGGGACTGGCACACCGGGCTGGCTCCTCTTGGGAACTCAGGGACGTTGTCCCCATGGCAGACTGGGGACCCTTTCATCACGTAGGCCTCAGGGCGCTCCCCAAGCCTGGGCTCCGCACCTACCCCAACCCTCCACACCCCTCTGCACAGAGCAGAAGGCAGGGGCGTTCGGGGCAGGTGGCGGAGGTGGTGGCAGGAGGGAGAAGGTGCGTTTGCTGTGGGCGCTCAGCCGCATGCTGTGGGCTCAGTGGTGGCGGCTGGAGAGGGGCCCTCCCACGGGCCCGAGGTCCGTAGCTGCGCTGCACACCACCCCTGGGGCAGGTTTCAGGGCAGCCGAGGGGGCCCCGAGGCTCCATGGGCACACGCCCTCTGGCAGGAAACAGGGTGGGGTGACACACCCACAGCCCCCCAGGGAGGCCAGGCTTCCTGTTCCATTCACAGCAGCAGCCCCTCTGCCCGCTGGCTCGCCCTTTCCTCGCAAGCTTGTCTCAAGAACTCATCCTTCCCTGGGGCCCGGTCCTTCCTTCCCCGAGGCCCCGTACAGGAGGCGCAGCTCTGAAGAGGGAACTGGCGGGAAGGCGCAGCCGGGACCCCCCCCCCCCCCCCCCCCCCCCGTCATTCCCAGCAGGAGCCCAGAGGAGCTTCCCTGGGGTGGGTGGGTGGGCTCAGGGATCCAAGGTGGGACAGGGCCCGCCCCCTGCGTCTGCTCCTTGTCCAAATCATTGTCACCGGATGCAGGGAGCAGAGGCCACGCACCGAGGACAGGCCAGGAGGGCTGGACCTCCTGTTTCCTCCCCAGAGCGCCCATCGGAATACGTTTACAGGGAAGCTCGGGCCTGTCGAGCAGCTGCGGTGCTCTGGGGTGGGGCCCTGACGCAGCCCAGGGGGCCTCCCGGGCACCCTTCTCCAGCCCTGGGGCTCAAAGGGAGTCACTGACTGATTTCACAGCCACCCCCCAGGCCCCCTGTTGTCAAGTGGCCTCAAAACAGGCTGAATAAGCAGCTTGCTGCGGCCACCGTCAAGTTCTCATTCACACGCCCGACTCTCAGTTAGAAGGAGGGCCCCTGGATTCTGCGCCCCGCAGCCCGGCCCGGAGAGGAGGTGGGGGGAAGGGCACGTTCGGGCGCTGCCAGTCGCTACAATCACAGGATTGCACTTCAGAGCTGGCACCGTGGCCCCCAGCACCCATGGCCTGCCGTCTCCTCCCGCTGCCAGGCCCCTCGGCACAGCTGACGCCGTGTCGGATTCCAGGGCAGAACAGGGAGGGACCCACGCTACAGTGCCGCGACTTTATCATGAACACGGCCCGCTTGGCTCCAAAACGAGGAAAACTACTTCAGCGTAATATTTGGGCAGCTCGGATGCAGCACGGCCCCTTTCCACGTGGTCGCCACGGCAAATCTGGACTCCGGGTCCGCCCGGCGCCCGCGACGCCCGGCCCTGCCCGGACCGCCTGAGTCACGCAGCAGGTGCGTTGGCGGTCCCTCACAGCTGAGCATTTTAAGCCCCGGCCTTGTGGGCAAAAGGCCGTGGGGCCAGGTCCTGGAATGACCCCTGTCCCTCAGAAGTACAAAAATGTCTTTTTCTAGAGCATTCCATTTCGGTCAATCAGGGAGTAATTCAGGGTCTCTGGAGGGAGCTTTCCTTGATTCCTCCCTCCCCTTATCCTTGTGACACATTCTCGGCTTCCTGATGGTCAGACTGAAAAAACTCTACAGGTTTCTTGCAGAAAAACCAACAATTCCAACTCCAACGCCAGCCAGAGCAGAATAATCCAGCCCCTTGAAATGCCTGCCCTGCCCTGGTGCCTGATGTTCGGAGTCCAGGGGAGAAGTCGGGTAGAAGGACTCTGGAGAATCCTGCCTCAGAAAGAGTTCCGGCAGGTTTTGTGCCCAATTCAAAACCTCACACGCCTTGGGCACCCAGTGGCGTTCCTGAAGAACACTCTGCCAGGGTCAGCACCACGTCAAGGTCCGTAGGGGACCCAGTTGTCCGCGGGATCATTCTGAATAGCTGGCATTTGGCATTTTGAAGAAAGGCCATCATCCTCTGTGTCTGCCCTGGCCACTAAGCTTGGGGACCGTGTGCCACCGAGTAGCCAGACACAAACACCTCATTCCAGGTAAGCCACTGCTGTGGCCAGGCCTAGGGTGAGGTTGTTATTTTTGTTATTAGTCCCCTCTCATTGCCCTCCACTTAAAAAAAAAGTTCTGACATGTGAGCAATTTCTGTACCAGCTGACACCTGCCCAAATCGTGGCCATTTACAGAGATTAGCTGATGACTGTCTGCTTTAGCAGGAATGTGTGGGCACAGCTCTCAGAGAAAACACTTCTTCACCCTAAGCTGTTTCCTAAGCCCTGAGTCGTGGGCGGACTCGCATGCAGGAGAAATGGGGGGTGTGTCATTCTCCGCCTGCCCACCTAGGGTTCCGAGAGTCAGAGCCTCCGAGGGGAGCTCGGAGCCCCTTCCTCCCAGAGGGGCCAGTGACCTGTGATTCCCTGAGGCTCTGGCTCGGGGAGAATGGAAGGGCATCATCACAGGGAAGGTGTGGTTATTTACAGGCGAGATCAAAGGACACCTAATTCTTCTTTTCTGCAACCACCGGATTTCCTGGGCCACGGAGCAGTGTTCCGTGGAAAATGGAGACGCTTCCCACATAAACTCGCGAGCTGGGGAAATTGACTGCTTTATGTCCCCAGGTTCCTGGATCTGGGTGCAATCACAGTGTCACTCTGCCCCTTGAATTTTAAAAACAGGGGAATGGAAAATGTTCACCATCAAATTCGTTCTTCTTTCTTACGGAGTATGGGGCTGCCGAGGGCAACAGGGAACTCAGCCCTGGACGGAACACCTGGCAGAAGTGCGATGCAGCCCGCACCCCAGCACCGTGTGGCCTGGCTTCCCGAGCGCGTGGGGGGTCCGCCGTGAGTGTGTTGCACGGCGGTCTGTAAAACCGCGGCCAACTGTAGGCGCAGTTGGAAGGGTCACCAATTTATGTTTCTGTTACTATTTTCAGATTTTTGCAAAAAGTACTTGATGAGAATTTTATTATATATGCAGCTATAAAAAGCCAATGGGAAAAAAAAGTCCATCCCATCCACTAACTTTTCCTTTTTCACTCCAAAGACACACGCCATGGTTTCTGGGGATGGCTGTCCCCCTGGCCTGGCACGGCGCTGACGCTGGTGACGGACGACGAGAGCTGCTCTCCGCCTCCTGTCACGAGAACTGGACCGCGCAGGCACGCGAGTCTCATCGAAAACCCCCGGCCTTTTTGAGGAACCGCCGTTGGTCTGTGGAATAAGGCGTGCGATCTCCTCGCGGAGAAAACGGATGAGGCTAAACTCTCACCTTTTCTTGGAAAACTGAGGCTGGCGAGATCAATTTTCTGGCGGTCACCCCGTTGGCCCATGTGTGTGGCACGGGTTTACTAGTTTTCTCAGTAAATTCTCAGCAGGCAAGTTAGGAAGGTGAATATACAAAGCACTGTCACGATAAGACATTGAGGAGAATTATGCAAAATGATAACACCCCCAAAACCTATCTGTATATGCGTGTGTGCCTATACTCACACTTATCTATCTGTCACACTCCTCAAAAGGATGTATGGATTTCAAAAGAGGTTTGCCGATCAATCTGACACTAACGACGCAGATCTGCTATAAAAATCTGGAAATTTCTTTCCTTAAAGTGCCGCTGCTTCCCAACTCTGGAAACGAAATGTGTGTGCTGTGAGCTGGTTTTTCCTCATCGAACTGTCTGTTCTCGAGGTTCTAGGCTCGTTAGAGGCATTAGGACTTTCCAGCAACGACCCCGAATGTGATCCATCTTTAAAGCACCTTGCAAGTGGTAAAATAAACTTTCCTAACTGCAGACCTCACCATCTGCTGGCCAATTTAATGTTGGGCAAGCTTTCCCATGTAGTATAAAATACAGAATATGGATGTCAGTATGTTGTATATCAGAATACATGTTACATATACGTGTTGGCATATCATCCAATGTTATATAAACACAAGCAACTTAACTTCCCCTCCCCCCATCGCTTCCCACCTGCGGTTGGAGCCCTTCAGAACCGGAGGAGGGCCAGAGAGATCCATCCGCCTCAGGTTCTCACTGACGGGTGGGATGGGAAGTTCAGAGAACTTAAGTCGTTCACCTGACGCCACACAGCCAGGGCGAGAAAGAGGGCGGGTCCGAAACACCCCCACCCCTCAGCCGCTCCCCACCTCATGCTCAACACACCTAGAAATGCCAGACCCGCGAACGCATGCGCATCAGGTGTGTAGAGGGGGGCAGGCGCACCGTGCGGCCTAGCAGATCATGGGGACCGCGTGGCGCTTTAGTGAGGTGCCTTCACGATCCCACGCTTGTTCCCACCCGTGCTCAGGACGCAAGAGCCAGGGCTCCTGTGACAGTGCCAGAGAGCTGCACCTGCCACCCCGGGTGGGCGTCAGCATCGCCCAGCATCCTGGCCTGGGAGGTGTGGGGCGCGCCGAGAGCTAGGTGTCTGCGCGGGTGCAGGCACTGCTGTGGCTGCCAGTCCTAGAGATGACCTGGCAGCGTGGCCGTCTCTCTTGCCCTCCGTGAGCCGTCCCTGTCGCAGCCATCGGGCTGACGGGCAGGGGAGCCCAGGCTCCCCGGGTGGGAGGCGACTCCTGCCCTGCTGTCTGTGACGGAAGGACGTGGGGGAGTGGCAGGGGAGGCGGAGGCAGCGTGCGGGATGGGTCGCAGGGGCAGATGCTAAAGTCCTCCCCGCTGGGGACGAGGCGGGACTGCCACTCTGGACGGGAAGTCCTCTCCATTCCGGACCTGCTGGTCCACCCGACCCCGCCGTGGACTGGAACGAGTCTCTTGGGCTCCGGCCCCCTTATCTGGAGGCCTGGACCGACACAGCGAAGACGGATTACTACGCCGACGCGCTCGCAAGGCCTTCGCGGCGATTCCGTCCGCGGAGACCGGCCCCTGTCGGGCGCGAGTCTGAGCGCAGGCTTTCTCGGACGACTTCACACGGCACGAAGATTCTGCATGTTCTCCTTTCTTTTTTCTCCGTTCCTTAGGGATACCTGGCCTTTGGGAGCCAGTCCAAAGCCCAGTCTGCCCTGGCCCCACCCACCTGCTGGAGAGCCAGGCCTGAGCCCGGGAGTCCCACACAACACATCCCGAGGACCCTCGCTCCCGCTGCCGCCCGCTGGCTCATCGGAGGCTTCAGACAGCGGCTGGTGTCCCTGGATGTCGGCTTTCCCGCACCCTCCGCGGCTCCCCTCAAGCCTTCACGGAGCGCCCCCACTGCCTCACTGCAGGGCCACCCCGTTCTGCGGGCTCACTTCCGCACCAGCTCCCCAAGACTGCACCCCGCGGGGAGCTGCTGCTCAGCCCGTCTTGAAACCTGCGGGGAAGCTGTTTCAGGGGCCGGAGCTGGAAAGAAAGCCGCTCGGCCAAACCTTAAGCCAGGGTCTCATTCCTCCGCTTCTCCTACTGGTTAGAGAATGAGGATACCTTCTGGTCCCCTGTACTCCCCCGTCCTGTGCAGGGCTCCTGTCCCCGTGCCCATGCCCCTCCTACTTCCTACAAGCAGATAGACCCCGGTGACCGGGGGGAAAACCCAGGCGGATGCTGCTCCTTCCCAAGCGACGTGTTTCTACTGGGGGATCCCAGGGACACGATGCTGTAACCCCTGGAGGGCCAGGGGACACCAGCAGGGTTGGGAAGAGCTTGGGTTTTCTTGCAGGTGGGTCAGGTAAGCAGGTGACCACCGAGCCTGCCGGTACCCGGGGCTTTCCCAAGACTGGGTCCTCCGGAACCAGGGCCAGCGGCGGCCCCTTGTGCGGATGAAGCACACGCTTTAGAGGTCGGACGGGCACGCGGCTGAGCCCATTTTCTAAGGCGGGGATCCCCGAACTTGAAACTAGAAGGCCCGGAACGACCTCCCACAGGTACCTGTGGCCTGGACCCCTCCTGGCCTCCGCGTCACCTTCTCCCCGAGGACTTCCGACTTCGAACTGCAAACCGCCCGCTCCCTCGCCGCACCCTTTAGCTTTGGTTTTCGGCGCAGCACTAAGTAATTGGGCTCCTGGCCGCTCTGCGCCCAGCGCACTGTAAGCTCCGTGAGGGTGGGGTTTTGTCTCTCTTTCTCATGGCTGCGTCCCTGGCGCCTGTAAGAGCCCCTGGCACGTGGCAGGCTGACGTGGTGTTGACGGGATGACCAAGTGGCCGAGTGACGCGCCGACCCTGCATGGCTGCGGTCCGTCAGACGGCGGGAAAGCGGGGTTCACGTGGGGCACGAGCAGTCTGGATTAAAGGTTTCGGCTACCATGAAGCTGTGGAAGCCTCCAAAAAAAACCTACTTGGGTGGGGGGGGAAATACCGTAACTGAACGTAGGGAGTTTCACCGAGAAGTGTTCGGAGTTAAATGAGTCGGCAGAACACCCCGGCAGGGACCTGAAGCTGTTGTCCTCAAGACACCGGCTCAGGAGGACGACGGCCAGACCCGCGCAGAGAAGGGGAGAAAGCCACAGGACGGCGGAGTGGCAGACCCGCTGGGGCCCGAGCGAGTCGGACAACTGACACTGACCGACGGCAGGCCGAGGCCCGCCCCCCCGAACCCGGTCCCCAAAACGCACGGCTCGCAATCAGAAACAAAACTGGGCCCGCCGCGGTCCAAGACCCCCAGCGGCCGACAGTGGGGTCTTTAGCCCTGTCACGTGAGCTTTCGGAGACCGAAGGCTCCCCGAGGCCGAGCAGCCGAACTCGGTGGTCCTCAGCTACCACCTGTCGCCTCTGAGGTGACTTAGGAGGTGACCGCAGCTTAGGGTGAGAAACTGCGTGGCTTCTTTTCCTCTTGACCAGAGGTGGCCCTCTGGGGACAAGGAGACGGCCTCCGCAGAAGGGTGCAGAGAGCTCACAAGTTCAAGGCTCTTTCTCCTCGCCCAGCCTGTAACTCCAGCGATCACCACCCTCCTTTGGGGGAGGGGCTGACTCGAGAAAACCCTGCTGGACAGAGATTACAAAGCAACCTGAGAGTTAGCGGATGGTAATGTGGGTTCACTGATCTGACAGTTCAGTCTGGGGACGGACGGACAGAAGGGCTCTGAATGGAAGGTGACGTTGGAAGGGTGGGTTTTGGCGTGGGGTGGGGTGGGGCGGGGGCCTGGAGGAGGTCGAGAATGGACTCAGGCCGCCTGGAGCCTCCCGAGCTGGCTTTCAGGTCAGGCGCTGGGCAGAGCCAGCCAGCTGGCCCCAGGGCGAGTTCCAAAGAAAAGGAGACAAGGACCCGGAGGCCAGCAGGCTCCGCCTCCTCCGTGAGGTCACACCGCCAGGCAGGCCTGCTGGCCACACAGGCCTCTGACCTCCCTGCAGGTCCCCACGCCCCCTGTGCCGGCGCAAGGCTCACACCACGCATTCCTGGCAGGGGCGCCGAGCCTGTCCCGGCAGGACCAGGGTAGACGAGAGTCCTTTCGAGGTTGGTTGGTGGCTCAGTAAACCTGGGCCAGTGAACGTGTCAATCAGCTCCCGACTCCCGGGCCGCACGCGCCCTGGGCTGCGCACCAGCAGCTGAGGGTGACCTCTGTCCGTGCGGGGGGCTCCGCGGGGCTCAGACCGGTCCCTCCCGTTTCCGAGGGCTCGTGTGCCGGCCCGGGCTGGAGCGTGGGGTTCCCACACCTCCCTGGTGTCACGGATGCCATCTGCATCCTGGGCTGGCCTCGTGGAAGTGGGAGGCCCAGGGACCGGGCAGAGCCCTGATGAGACCGCCAAGCCGGCCCCGGCTGGCGCAGAGGGACCTCGACGCCCTGGGCACCCGCGGGGCCCGAGAGCGGGCTTGTCGGAAAGCTAACCAACAGGGACTAGCTGTTTCTCGCAGGCTCTGGGCCGGCCTCGCACCGTCCAGGGAAACCGAGTTCGGGTCACTCTGGGGATGGCCGTCTCGTCACTAGGCTAATAACCTCCGTGCGCCATGGTCAGCCCCCACCTTGCAAGGAGCTCGGGGGCAGGGGAGGCTCCTCCGCCACTTACCCGGACTCGGTGCGCGGTGCTCTGCCTGGGGCTCCCCGGGGCCACAGTGCAGTGGGGGAAGCACCGGTCCCACTGCTTGCCAGGTGACGTCAGCCCACGACACGAGTGCCCCTGTCCTCCCAGGTGACCCCACCTGAGCAGTTACGGCACGGAGGCCAACAAGGCCGACCGCACTTCCCCCTCGAACCTGGCGCACTGTCCTGTCCAAACCCTTCCTGGTGGAGAAGGAGCAGACCCCCCTTCCCGGGTCCCCACCCAGGGACACTGGCTGGGCAGGGCCGGCCTGCGGGGCCCTGCTTCCAGCGCCCCTCCAGCAGGAACGCAAGAGCAGCCCGCCTTCCCAGCGGATGTCTGCAACCTCCTCTCCGTTGACCTCCATCCCCAGCCCCTCTCCCGCGCGAGTGAGCACTCGGATGTGTAAAAGTCGCACCTCGGCGCAGGGCACGAGCCCCCGCCTCGGCTTACAGACCGCGCTGAGCCTTCGCCCAGCCCGAGGCGGCCCCCACCCCACTCCCTTCCCTGCGTCTTCCCCACCCCCAGCGCTTTTTCTGTTTAACCACTTCTGCTTCCTTCATTTTCTCTGCAGCTGCAGCAGTGAGACATAGTAACGCTACTGTGTGGGGTTTTGAAAGCGGGGCCTCTGAGAGCTCTCCGAACTCCACACAGGCCGGTTATTCTCCGGCTTGTTTTCTTTGGCTTCAGGTTAGTAACACAGAATGAGTCAAACAGTATTAACTTTCAATGGGGAAGTGGTGTGGTCAACCAAAGCTGTTTGCGGCGAGATTGTGAAGATAGGTAGGGCAGGTAATGAAGAGCAGCCCGGAATCCTGCGGGGAGGCCCAGGAGGGGCACGGCCTTGCTCCGAAACTCCCACCGGCGGGACTCACGCCATCTTTTTCCCGTTGGCGACGGAATCACCTAGGGGGTCTCTGACCAGCCAGCTCTAGGAGGCTGGCCACGCTGGGTGTCTGTGGCTGCACGATTGAGCACTTCGTGGGTCTAAGGATGTCTTTAAGAATAATAATAAGAAGAAGAATGCCAAAGCCATGGGAAGTCTAGCTAGGGCGGTTTCTCCTAGCTGGCGCCTGTCACTCTGCAGCGGAGCTTTCTTCCTCTCTCCAGTGAGGGGGATGGGCAGCCGCCCCTCCCCACCCGCCTCTTCCTCTCTCCGGCCCTCCCCCTACCCAGTGTGGGTCTCCGTCTCCCCAGGTTGGCAGCAGCTCCACCCCCGGGCCCCTCTCGTTTTCCAGATGAGACAATGATGTGTGGAAAATGCAATCACTCCCACAGATGTCAAATCTGACTTTTGGAAGCTGATAAGGATCTTTAACTCATCAAATCCTCTCACCCGCCCTCCGTCACTCTGCAGATGGGGAAACTGAGGTTCTGAGACGGCACGTGGGCTGCTGAGCCTCGGAGAGCCGGCCTGAGCCAGAACCTAGACACGAAGGCCGGTGGTCCCTCCGCCGGGCCGGCCGCTCCCTAGCCCTGGGCTCAGGACTCTTTCCAGTTCAACAGGCGGTTCCTGAGAAGAGCTCGGCCCCTGAGACTCAAATTTCAGCATTTTCCAGTTCTTTCTTCCTGCCCTCAGCTACCTGTTTGTTTTGAGACTGGCTGAATCACCCAAGAAACAAGCGAGTTTCTCCCAGCCTGCTCCCTGCAGCCTGTCAGCCAGCAGGCCCCCTGGGCCTCGGGAGGCTGTCCCCTCCCAGCAGCCACAGCCCCGACTGCCCTGGGCAGCTGGCACCCCGGCTCGGGGGCGTCACGTCTCACCCCCTGAAATCCAACCCAGAAATCTTAGGCAAGCAGCATCTATAAAAAGCCACAGGCAAAAACCAAACAAACAGAGAATAAGGGCAAAGAAAGTTGCGCTAAGACCTTAGGCGCTGTGCGAACCTTTCCTTGAAAGAAAATGGAATCGCAGTCACAGAGAAAATTGCCTTTGGTTTTGGAGAAGAAATTCGCATCAAACACGACCCAGCTCTCCACGGCCAAGGCCGCTGCTCTGGGTCCCTGCCATTCTCAAGGGAGCACAGCAGCCTGGGGAGAAAGTGTTAATGCCGCACACTGGCCAAGCGTAAAATCCCTGGAAGCCCCTGCTGACGGAGGGGGCTGGTTCAGTGTCTTCATCTTTTTCTACAATTTGCTTCTCGTCGATCCCCAAGGCCATTGTGAGAGGCAATCTACCTTCCAGAAGCCAATGATAGCTTATGTAAGATCCCTCAGGTTTTTATATAACACGCACACCACCACAACAACACAGGTTTCTATTATCTACTATCTAATGTGCTGCCCATCACATTGTCTGACGGACAGACGGCTGGCAGAGCGCCTTGGTGCACAGGGGCGGGCAAAGGTCGGTTTGCAGCTGCGAGTATGCGGAACCCGGCGTCCGTTCGTGCCGTGTCATTTATTTCGTAATTACTGTGTTACGTTTATTACAACTGTCAACCGACTTCTGCCCCCCTCTGCGTATTATCTTGGTTCACCCCAAACAACCCTGTGTGTACAGACGGAACCCACACTACCACCCCCGTCCTGCAGGTGACCTGGCGGACGCTTCTAGGTGCTAAGGGTCCTGCCAGGTCCCCCAGCAGCCGGAGGACAAACGTCCAGTGAGGACGCAACCACGTTTCGATAAAGTCGCTGTTTGAGAAGAACCCCCAGGCTTCTGTGTGGAAGCAGGGGTTCGCTCCAGCGAGACGCCAGCTGCTGAAGTCAGTTCAGAGACTCGGGAGCTGGAATGCATAACAGACAGGGTGAAAGAAAGAAAAGAAAGAAAAGCCCTTACTGTATTGTATTCTGGGGACCCAATCTGCTAGGATTTTATTAAAAGCAAGCTGGCAACGGCAAATACCTGGCCCCGGCATGGGCCGGATTCCAGGAGTTGCCCCCGGAAAGGGCCGAGGCCTGAGGGGAAGGGGCCAGCCCCGCCCTGAGCCTGCACTTCGATAACAGCGAACGGGGGAAGGGGCCCCTCTGTGCCTGGCACGTGCTGCTCCATCCAATCACGCAAGATGCTTCCCAGATGGGGGTACCGCCTTCTGGTCTTTTCCCCGCAGAGGACGCTGAGCATGGGGGGGCCCACCAACCACGGGGGAGGGGCGTGGCTGAATCAGGCAGCCTACTCTTCCCCCCCAACGCCCCCGGGGTGGCCAACGACCCCTCCAGTCTGCCTCTCTGTCTCATGTAGTCCTCAGACCCCAGCAAGACAGGTGTCCCTAAGCCCACTCTGCAGATGGAGACACGGACCCAGGGAGGAGGAAGCAGGCAGCCAGGTGTAGCACCTGGATGGTTCAGCTCTCAACTCCTGCCTCCGGCCCTCAGGCTCTCCGCCTCATTTCTGGAACTTGGGTGTGCCCCGGCAGCAATGTCGGAAATGACAGCAAAGACGTCACCGAGCACATTCCTCCATGGCTCTCCAGCGTGAGCGAGTGAGCCGGAGGGATCGCAGAGCCACCGCAAAGTTCAGGGAGAACGAGAGGAGAGCAGGAGCAAACGCAAAGGGCGCCGTGACTGTACCCAGTCCTGGCGAAGTTACTTATTCCGGACACGGGCTTTTTACCTCACGTGACCAGAGGACTGAACCCCTCCAAGCCGTGGGAACCCAAACCAAACCCAGCCAAACAGAACCTCAGATGCTGGCCACTCCGGTGTGCGAAGGCAGGCTGGGGGATGCCAGTGACAATGTCCGTGTCAGTCAACAGTGGCTTCCGTAGACCTGCGTGTGTGTGACTGAGGGAAGTACGAACTCGCACAGTGGGGACTTGGCAGATTAATTTGACTGTGGCCCTTTAAAAAAAAAAACAAAACAGGCAAATGGGAAAAACCCATTTGCTTTGGGTACATACATTTTTTTTTTTAAAAAACCTTGTCTTTCATCTCCAGAATGTTTAGCTATTGGCCGGAGTGAATTTTCCGAGGAACGCTGCGTGATTTAGTTGTATGTGGAACTTGATATAAATAGACCACACGTAAGTCACGCTTTGAAGAAGTCATTTCACATCCAACCAAATGTCGGTGTCTTGCGATGTGTCTGGTAATGCGGCTGGAACGCCCAGTAACAGATTGTGCCGAGTTTACCCCTTCTTCACGGCCAACTTTTCGCAGCAAAAAAAGCAAATCTTTAAAACAAATTGTTTATGAAGGAAAAAGAAAGGAAGAGAGCACCTAAGTTTGCAAGTTAGCTCGATGAGCTCAGACACGGAGCTCGTGCAGGGGGAATGGCATTCACTGAACTCGCTGAAGCCTAACTTTGGGGGGTGTGTGTGTGTGTGTGTGTGTGTTTGTGGTGGTGGCAGCTGTGGAGATGATGAGACTCACTGAATCCAATTCTTAGTCATGGCTTTCTTGGCTACATAGCTTTACAGGGAAAAACCCAAGCCTTTGGGAAAATTCAAAAAAAGTTTTTTCTTTTTTTCAAAGTGAAAAATGGAAAGTGGCTCACATTTAGAAAAGATTCCGAGTCCATCCCAGAGCCGAGAAACCCACTGCCATGCCTCCACGACCCACCCACCAGCTGTGGGTCCGCCCACCTGCCTCGGAGTCGCGCACGGAACCGGGACCACCTGCTCCTGGAGCTGCCAAGGCCCCCCACGCCGGGATTCCAGTTCTCTTCAAAATGCAACTGGACGGCATCCATGGGCCCCACCCTCGGCCATGCTGCGGGGCGCTGCTCCATCAGGCCACCAGGTGGGAGGCAGCAGACC
This sequence comes from Glossophaga mutica, assembly GCA_039655065.1. Classification (NCBI taxonomy): domain Eukaryota; kingdom Metazoa; phylum Chordata; class Mammalia; order Chiroptera; family Phyllostomidae; genus Glossophaga; species Glossophaga mutica. The sequence goes on along the minus strand of CM077304.1, from coordinate 220,693,054 downwards.
ACAGAGGTGCAGCGCCCGTAGCAAAGGCATCCCAGTGCTGCTCGGTGACCTCTGCGCGCTGACTGTGTCCCTGAAATGAAAGTCTTGGTGGCTGGTGGGGACAGCAAGGAAAAGCCTACCAAACAGACAGATACGCACAAAACAAAACAAAACAAAAACCCCTCAGAACAAGTGCAGAGAAGTCTGCTGCTTTCAGAAATTCAGAGGGTATCTGGGTGCACTTTCATCGCTGCAAAACTTGGGGGTGCTGGTGGTCCCAGCACCCCCCCCAGGTAAGCCGCACTCGTCTGGACCCCAAGAGACTCCGGCACATTTTGCGCCCGTTTTCTAGAACGGCGTGGAAGAGCCTCTCCTATAACCACATCAGGCATAGTTTGGAAAGAACCTACTTGGCAGATATCAAACACCAACTCGCAGTGTTACTCAGACAGGATTTTCCCGAAGGGTTTCACCAGGCCTGACACTTGGGGGCAAGGCCATCTCAGCCCCGGGGTTTAGCAGCAGTGCCCAGGGAGTTGCAAGGGTCCCTAAAAGTTCCAGAAAAGACATTGGACTGGGTCTATACAAAAGGAAAACTGAAAAAAAAATCAAAATTTATAAATGTTTAATTAAACATCTAAAAAGCTGCAATGCTATGCAGCTTCATGCATTTTTAAACGCAGGGTTCACAACTTTTTTTTGTTTAGCTTTCTTGGAGGCAAAGGCTCTCGAGCCTGTGCTCCATGTCCCCACCGTTCTCGTGTCCCAGGCGTGGTTCCCCACGGTCCACGCCACCTTCCAGCCCCGTGAGAACAGCCCCCGTCCCGTCCTTGTTTACGGAGGCTCGGCCCGGCCCGCAGCCCCCAGGGACGGTTGCCCACGCAGTCAGCAAGAGTCCGCAGGGCATCCGAACCCCGGCCGTAATTACAAGTCGAGGGCTGCGAAACCAGGGCTGCGGGAAATTGAGTGAGTCGCTCGTAGCCAGGGAATTTCAAAAGCAAATGATAAAAGCCGTCGTACAAATTTACAGCGAAGAAAAAGGATACCTCGAGTGTGACGGGGAGCATGAGGACATGCCAGCTCGGCCCCTCAGGGGCCCTGTTTGTGGGGGGACCGATCGCTCGGTTTCCCTGGCGACGTTTTTTTTTTGCTGCCCCTTCCGAGTGGGAACTAATTTAGAGATTATCTGGTTATCCCCTGCCTGGTCTGGGGGAAGAGGAAAGAGAACGAAGGAACTGGACTGCCCAGGGTCACACCCTCTGGCCTGAGGGCGCCGGCGTGAAACCCAGGTCCCCTGGTTCAGGATCCAGAGACCTCTACGCGTTTTGGATGGGGAGACTGAAGCCCAAATGCGGACAGGATTGTTTATCCTGTTAGCGCTTCGCACAGCACATTCTGCGAGGGCTGTGATGTCGGCCCCTGGGTCCCGCCCTCCGTGGGGTGGCGCTCAGAGGTGGGGTACCGGCTTGCCGTGGTCCCAAAGGAAAGAGAAATTCGAGGCAGCGATTTCAGTGTCTGTTTCTTCTCTCCCCCACCCTACTGAGAAGATGCCCAGATCATTTCTTGCAGTTTCATTTGTACTGGGGAGGAACTTTTCCTTTCCTTTCTGCGGAATGCCATGTAAAAGCCCGAGTGACTTCTGTCTAAGGTAGGGCTAGTTTCCAAGGAGTTGCAGGCCTGCCCAGGTCTCAGTGAGCTCACGAGGTGGGTCGCTCCCGCTTCTGGGGCAGAAGCATGTGCCCTCCAGGGTTGTCTTACGCTCCCATCCGCCCCAGGGACCCTTGCGGACCTCTGCAGGCATTCAATCCACCGCAGACGAAAGGGTCGGGGGGAATCCCGAGGGACCACAGTTTGCCACGTATAATGTGCTCACGTGTATAATGCACACCTGCGTTTTTGGCTCAAACTTTCAGGAAAAAAACCCTTTAATTTTTTCATTCAAATTTTTAAAAATTTTTTAAAGATTTTTATTTATCTTTAGAGGGGAAGGGTAGGAGAGAGGGAGAGGGAGAGAAATATCAATGTATGGTTGCCTCTTGTGTGTCTCATGCTGGGAACTGGCTTGCAACCCAGGCATGTGCCCTGACTGGGAATCGAACCGAGATCCTTTGGTTAGCAGGCCGGCGCTCAATCCACTGAGCTACACCAGCCAGGGCTTTCATTCAATTTTTTACTTATTTCTATTTAGAAACAAAACTGATGATCATATTTCAGGATATTATTTTGCATATGGATATCATTATTGCTTTCTGGAGTTCCACTTTAAATGCATAAGCATAAGTAAAAGAATTAAAAGCATTCCTATAGATGCAGAATTAACACTACCCATGTGTAATGTGCATCCTCATTTTTCCCTCAGAAAACTGGGCCCAAAAGTGTGCATTGTACACGGTTAAATACGGTACATAAAATTCTTCTTGGTCTACCTTGATACCACTAAAATAATAAACAGAAAGAGATTCTCAAATTTGCTGGACCCATTTAGGCAGGATTGTGATTAAGGCTTTAGGAACGGCTCCTGCTGGGTCCTAAGGCAGTAGGGGACTCGGCCCTAAGGGCAACCCAGTGCCGGTGGGAGTCACCCCGGAAGGTCCGCTTGAGCACCGAAAGGCCCTTCAACGTGGGAAGAGGGGTAGAAGGCAAGAAGGTTTTCTCCTCATCGACCCTCTGTCTGTCTCCTGCTTTCTATCTGAGTGGAAGGAAAGGAAGAATCCTATTGCAGATCAAGATTTTGTCTAGAAATAACTTAAGTCCAAACCCGGCGTTTGAAGAATCCAAGGGAAGAGGCATTAGGCAGAGCGTGGCTCATCACCTGGAAGATGCCAACACATCAAGCAAAGTGACAAAGTGGCAAAGTGGCAACCCTGAGATCCCAGACCTGTGAGACTGGCTGGCACTCCACTGAGCACTCAGGGGCAGGAAGGACACAAATTTTCACCCTGCGTTGGGCCACGAGCTGTGCACACGGGCCCTCTAGGAAGATGCGCCAAAGGGGGACTGAACTCAAATTGTTCACCTGGTGGTCATTTTTGTCACGTTATTCCTGCACGCAGCACGGAAGGAAGAGGGGTGTGCTGTGCACCCCAACCCCCGAGTCCCCACGGAGGCCGGGCCCGCAGGCAGACCCTGGCAACAGACATGGAACCAGCCGTCGCATGAGTAACAGCATGGCCGTCCCCTCACCCCCCCCAGTTCCCCAAGCCTCGCCCAGGGAAAACTGCTGGCCCCTTCCTGTGGGGACAAAAGTGACCACTGCTGCCAAGGCAGCGAGGCTCTGCCTTCCGCAAGAAAGCTGCACCTGCACCCGAATTGGAGCGGTACACTCTCCTGCTAAACCGTTTCCGACACAGACCCGTCAGTACGACGCAGCTCAGGGGACAACGGGTGCTGCTCTGAAAATCAGCCATCGGGTCACGGCGTCGGGGCTGCGCTGCCTCCACCCTGTCCGCGACCGACCGCGCGACCTTGGCGAGAGGCCTGATTTCTCCCTGCTTCCTGCTCTCACCTGCTCTTGCAAAGCTGATCTCAGCTCCCACGGGCCAGCACTTTGCACAGGCTGGGCAAACAACTGGTGCGGCAAGCTATTATTATTATTAGGTGTTTTTATGATTGAGAGACAATAACATGTCAAAAAGTAGCTGTGTATTATTCGATCACAAGAACAATCTGCAAACACTTCTCAGCCCACACTTTTCTGGGTAAACTGGATTTTAAGTGCTTTTAGGGCCATTAGCATCCTAAGCGCATAGGGACCCTTTACATGTTCCTCCTTTCGCCTCAAACAGACTTGCAATTTATTCTACAAAGATCCTGTTTCTCCTGTGTATGTATATTACCGGTTTGCTATTTACACTCAAAATGACAGAAGAAAATGACATTCGTTGTTGATGCAATTGCCACCAAGTCCTCAACAGAGCAGCTGTGCGATGGAGCGCTGGGCCCTTCCATCGACCTATTTTCAACTGTAACTCCTTATTATTTTTTTTTTTTAAAGAAACAAACAAGTTGGTTGGTGTCAAAAACTAGGCCCCAGAAAATAGCATGTTCCCAAGTTTCTAGGTAACAGGGCCTCCTCATCACCCGTCGTCATGACACCAGAGTGATCGTGCGCAGCACCGCCCCGGGAAGGGCTCCTTCGGCCCGCGGGCAGTGCCCCAGAAACGGCCGTGTCTGTTTGATTAACCTTTTCGGTTTTTAATGAGGTTACTCAGAGTTCCAGAAGCAACAGGTTCCTGGCTAGACAGGTGACGACGGTGTATGACATCAGGATGACTGTCCAACCCCACAGCCCCGGGACCCCCCCCTCCGCCCCCGACCTGTACCCGGGCTCGCCCTCCTTCCCGTCGACTTAGCAAAATACCCTCCTGCCCAGCGCTGAGCTGAGCTAATTCGCAGGTTCAGAGGATTTCACGGAGCATCTGCGGAGAAGGCAGTTTGGCGTCTCAGTGTTACCCTCGCGCAGACACGCAGCCCAAATCCCCGGCACGTGGACCGGGCCGCAGTTCCGCATGGGGTCCTCCAGACACAGGAAACCACGTAAAAACAACCGTCAAACGTTCTCTGTAAAAAAACCCTTCACTCTACCCTTCACGCTTAAGGAGAAGACGGTCTTTCCAAGCGTTCGCAAGGCACGGAGTGGTTCACGACCCACTGCTGCTCGTACGAACTGACCCCGGCCGAGAGATCGCACCTCCCGATGGCACGCCCTCTCGCGATAAATGTGACTGCCACCACCACGCACGGCGTCCCCGGTCTGCGACATCAGGCTCCCCCCGCCTCAGCCCCGTCAGCAGCCGGCCGCGGCACGCGCTTCCCCCCTCGCCCTTCTGCTCGTCACCGGAGGGGTGGGGGGCATGAGGGAAGCTTTCCTTCCGGTCCCCCCACCCCCACCCCTGCTTCAGGCTGAAGGCTCCGCACCGGCAAAGACACGCGGTCGTTTCCCCTTCCAGGCAGCCTCTCAGCGGGGAGGCCTGCGTGACGTCGACGGGGCCAGAACCTTATTTCAAGCCTGGGGGCCAGATTCAGGTGGAGAGCTGACCGCTGGACAGACAGACGGATGGAGGGGTAAGAGCAGAGGGCTGGGTATCAGCAGCTCCTCGCTGTGTTTCTGGCCTCACCGCCCACGATTCCCTTTCAACCCGGGCAAGTCACGCGATTGCTCCGGGGCTGCTTTCCTGCCTCCGTGACGCCGGGCCTGCATGGGCTCTGACTTCGTGAAATGGGAGAACTTCTCAAAGAGCCATCTGACTTGGCCATGCCAGGGCCGTGTGGCAAGAATTACCCAGAGTTCAGAGCCCCGCGATGGAGAAAGGACAGTGGGGTCTCACTGCCCCACAGATTGGACGTTGCCGGCGCGTCCTAGTCCACACACAGTGACCTCCCCGAACATTCCATCAGAAGTGCCCGTGAGTCATTCACAACAGGCCAGACGCCGACGCTCCCCGAGTGCCTCCGGATGGATGAGTGGGCAGAGAAAGTGTGTGTGTGTGTGTACCTCACACCAGGAATATTACTCAGCCATAAAGAAGAAGGAAAGCCCGACATGGCTGGGCCCGGAGGGCATCACGCTAAGTGAGATAGCTCAGCTGGGGAAGGGCAGGGACTGGGTGATCTCACTCACGGGCGGAACCTGAAAACCGGAACGCGCAAACACGGAGACCAGACTGGTGGCTGCCGGGGCGGGGGCGGGGGCGGGGGCGGGGGCGGGGGGGAACTGGGTGAAGCTGGCCCACGGGCGCACACTTCCGATTGTGGGGGCAGGTCCTGGGGACGTGGGGACTGCGGTGGCCGGGACTGCGCTCGGCACTGGGAAGCGGCTAAGTGCACGCACCGTGCAGGTTCTGGGCAAACTATAAGAATGTGGGGGGGGCGGGGCGTGCTGACTGATCTTATTGTGACAACCATTTCACAATACGTTGTGTATCGAGTCACGCGGTAACACTTACACTTACCCCTGTGCCAGTTATATCTCAATAAAGCTGGGAAAAGGGGGTAACCTTCTTGTTTTAAAAAAGTGGTGGTGAGCAGGGCTCCATCAAAAAGGAGGATTTCCCACCTCGAATCAAGGCAGGCAAATAAGAAGAAAACGGCACACTGAATTGAGAAGCCGTGCCCCACCCCTGCCCCGCCCCCTGCCCCGCCCCCTGCCCCAAGAGCTGGAGAGAAAAGCCAGCAGAATTCGAGTCACCCGGGAGTCTGCGTGCCTTTGACTTCTTTCTGGAAGTCACTTGTGAAATGTGAGACTATCTGCCTGGGCCTAGAACACCTCTTTATATCACACACATAATTTTTAATTTAATTTTTAATTTAATTTTCCCTGACCCCAATTCCATTGGGCAGGAAAGACTCCATAAACACGGTTCCCCCTGCGGAGCAAACCCCTGCGGTCTGTTCGGAGCGCCTTCTCTGTTTTCTCAAGTACCTGCACGGCGGCCGGCAGAGGAGACCGTACGGACGGGCCGCCAGCCGCTACAGCTGCGCACTCCCCGCTCGTGGGTGTTTCCTGAGAGTCACAGCGCCCGCTCGTTTTCTGAATCTCAGCCACCGCACAGGTGCTTTGTATGTCACAGAAGACACTAGCAAGGGGGCCAAACCTGCCCTGCTTCACGTGCGGGAGGGAGGGCAGACGTCGGGGTACATACAATACAAGGGGTTCCAAGGTTTAGGCTTGTTCCCCAGGAACTGTTGCTTCTGTTGGTGACGACAGAGACCCTACAACCCTGAGTGCGCCTTTCTAACTAAAACAGTCACCCCCAAAGTCCACTTCCTTACACGTCACAACGGCCCCCTGCCACCGCCGTCCCCGGGGCCTGGCTACGCTCTAAGCCTGCTTCCTCTGGGGTCCTCTGTGGAGCGCCCACGGCACCTGCTGTGTCTACAGCTGGGCCACTGCCAGTCCTCGGGTCGCCGCTCCCACTTTGGAAACCTACGAAGTGGCCACGGTCGTTCCGGGTCCGGTTGCCACCGCGTGGCCCTCTGTGTCGGGCCTGCTTTCCGCAGATCACCTGGAATCGGGGTTTGCTGCCGCGTCCCAGCATCTCCTGAGTCTGGGTGGGGCTGGGAAAGCTGGTGGGGGAAAGTCGGTGCTATGGGGACTGCGTCATGGAGGCTGGGAGATGGGGCTGAGGGGCTCTCCAAGCTCCGGTGCGCTGGGAAAGCTGAGGCCACCACCCCTGGGTGGTTCCTGCAGGTGTGGTCGGCCAGCCAGGAGCTGCGGCCAGGATAGCAGAAAGACTGCTTTAGGGTTACCTGATCCCAGGGTGACATGCAGAGACAGCCCCACGCCCCAGGGGCGCCCCCACCATGAGGAAGCGCTCAGCAGGACAGGCCCCCAGCAAAGCCAGGGAGCCGCAGGTGGGCGACCTCTCCAGGGCTCGTTCTCCACCCCCGGCACACAGCCTGCTCCTTCCCCTCTTCCACGGAAGCCTCAGTGCCCTCCCCGTGTTGCCGACGAGGAACAGAGGGTCAGGCGGCCCCCGGACTTGCAGCAGGCTGCGCCTGAGGCAGAATTCCACTGGCCTGGCTGCCGGAGCCTAGACCCTTCCTCTCTGCATTCCTCACCCTGGCCTCCCTGCATCCCCACCCCCAGGAACAGCAGGGAGCCCTGTGTTTGAACCTCTCCCCCTGGGAAGAAAGGATGAGCTTCCCTCGGGGGACCCTGCTGCGGTTTGGGGCCGCACAGGTGCTGGGCGGGGCCGTTCAGCTTGCTCCACGGATCGGGGACTGTGACGCAGCCTGTGTGTCCCCGGGAAGGGTGTGGTTTGGAAAAGAGTGTCACTGGTGTTTACTCAAAGACAGTCATTAAGTCACCACGAAGACATCCTTCTGCAGACTAAACAGCCCCATTCCGTTTTAGAAAACCGCCTTCGTCGGAGCCGTTTTTCTCTGGCGCCATCTTTCTATATTTACTGGCTTCCCACCCAGGCGCTCCCCGCCTCCCCCCCCACCACACTCTGCTCTGAACAATGCTGCAATAAGATTTTGATCCACGCCACGGAAAGTAAACGGTCATTTTCATAGTTTTCTTCCCCAGCCTCGACGAAGGAGTAAAAGGCCAGCATAACGCTAACCAGGCCCTGGTGGCCCACTCTGACCCTCAGGCCTTTTTTTGGCCACCCCTGTGCCGGCACCATCTTCCACTCACGGGTTGTTTCTGAGCCTGTGGCTCTCCACTGTGAATCGGAGGCTAGTCCTTAGCCTCACACAGCCCGAAATGGCCCCACTGTGCCCTTGGGTCAGCCTGGTTTCCTTCGGCCCTCCAAGGGGCTGCTTTAGCAAGAGCGGAGTGCTCAGGGGCACCTCTGAGGAACCAGAGTGTCCGCAGTGAAAGTCTTTCTCCCCGCAGAGGCCTCACCCCCCCCCCCCGCCCCCACCGTGGCAGAGGTTTGAGCCACCTTTGGGGGATGCCAGTCAGACCCGAGCATTGCAAGACGCTGTCCCTGGTGCCTGAGGGAGCCAGCCCCGAGGGTGTGCCAGCCCCACGGGGGCCCACTTACTTCGCGGTTCTCGGGGTCCATCCACGGTGATTTTGATGGCTCTGTGGTAAGTGGCAACTTGCGGTGGGTTTGTGAAGACGGTGATGGTCAGAGTGAAGCTCTTCCCTGTTGGACACAAAAGGACACGGAGGAATGAGGTGACAGCCCGCAGACCTGTGCTGGGTAAGCGACTGTGAACTGACTCCCCGCCTTGAACTGGAAGAGGTGCCAGGCTTCAGCACAAGTCACTGGCTTTCCCAACAGGCCCTTGAGTTTGGCTTTGCTCAAACTCTGAAATGCGCGCTTGCGCTGTCTGTTCGGATCTAACGCTTCGCATAGTGATGTGGCTTTTAATCACCAATAGATGACACAGGATCGATAGATTCGTATTTGTTTCCTTCCAAGTCAAGACCCCAGGGGATGCTGTCCACTCCTCCCCCCACCTATTACCTATTTCCCCTTTTTATAAACTTGGGGCAAAAACGGGGTAAAAGACACCTGATCTGCCTTCTCCTTGAAGGTGCTTTGCTCCTCCGAGGATGAAGAAAGACAGAATTCCTAAGTTTGAGGCTAAATTAAAATCATTCCCTGTATTTCAAAACTATGAAATGTGCATTGATTTTAACTATTATTTTTAAATGCTAGGTGGTGTTCGAGACACTCCAGGGATGGGCCAAACAAAATTTACAGTCAGCACTGAGATCCAGGCGGTTCTACAGACATATCCGTGCGTGGGATTTCCCGTCTGGACATTTCACTTGCACGTACTCCCCGGGGGCCCCAGCCCCCTCACCCAGACGGTGGGCGCGCAGAGCTTGTCCCACCTGACAAGCTGGAGGGGAGGCTGAAGGAGTTACTGTGGGCAAAGCCATCAGAACTGCACCCTGTGCACAGTTTCCGGAGGTGTGCGTGTGTGCGAGTGTGTTGTGCTCACTATCGTTATTATCTCTCTTCCTCTGTTTCCCATAACGAGACCCTTAGGTCTGACCGGGCACAGTGGTCAGACCTTCGACATCAACGTAACGATGCTCCAGCCAACAGTTTCTCCTCTTCATCGCGCGGCATAAAATACAACCAGGAAGAAACTCGAGGAAAACCAAACACGCCTCCCTAGTCCCGGGTTCGCCCCCAACACCCTCCCAAACACCGCCCTGTCCTTCTTCCCACGCGGGAAAGAGCGCAATGTCTGCAGCTGCTGTGCACGTTCGATGCAGAAGAAGCCTCCAGAAAAAAGCCCCGTGAACATGCCTTTGGCCACAGCAAGCCAGCGACTCCTGACCATGCAAAACCCCACCAAACAATCCCCGAGGACCGGCATTCTGTCTATGTAAAGTGTAATGGCAAGAACAATGCTAAGTGATGGGCAGATGGTGCAAGCTGCTTTGCCCCGCGTGCCTTTAAAGCCAAGGTCACGGCCGGCCTGACAGGCGGGGCGAGGGGGGCACCAGGGGCCAGAGCAGTGGAGGAGCCGGCCGGCCGGCCCAGGACCCCGGCTCAGCTTCCCTGCCAGCTGGCCTTCTCTGCGGGGACCCGGGGAATCGTCCTTTGGCCTTCAGGGATTTGCCATCTTCAGGACAGCCTTCAAACGTCACCAGGTGACGGCCCCGCTGGTCTTCCACGCTGGCATTGAGCTGACGCGGAGGGGTGGGCAGGAGAGGCCGCAGGCCAGGCCCAGGAGGGGGTCGGTGAGTGGAGGCAAGCTCCCGGGCCAGCGGCCCATCTCGCATCTGTGGGTGGCTTTGGAAGAACTGGCCCGAGGAGCAAGGGCGGCTGCGGCCCCGGGAGCGACCCCAGCCTCACGCTCCTCCGAGCCTTCCGACCCGTCTGCTCGTCTGCTCCTCCTCTGTCAACGACCTGCCGAGTTACCACCCCTGTCATCAAGCCTGAGTCCCGCCGCCAGCATTTAGGACTTCCTCACTGCTCAGTCCCGTCCCCCCCCCCCCGGCCAGACTCCCCCTCGGAAGCCATGGCGTGGCTGCCCTGCCCTCTCTCTCCCTCCGGCCACCTCCCCGGCCCCCGGCCCCCGGCCCGGCCCGCTCTTCCTGGTGTCACATCTTCCAGGCGGGCTTCCCCGAGCCTAGAGCCCCATCTGTGGCTGTTTGCGGCAGCATGCGGGGCAGTCTTCCCCTCCGAGTGACCAGCACGCTGCAGGGGATGGGGCTTGTGGCTGCGAGGCCTGAGGACAGGGCTCATGCTCTGCACCCGCCATGTCCCCTCACAGGAAGGTGAGACAGGGGGGCAGCGGCAGGGGCTTCGGGTGGAGGGCAGAGTTTGGGGGAGGTTCAGTGAGTTCATATGAGTGGAACCGTTACAGCTCTATCCGGTGCACGGTTTTTGAGGGTGGCTCATGAAAAAGGAAGGGCCACAAGCAACGAATGATGACGCTGCCCCAGTGACTGAGCAGGGGTGTGTGTGTGTGTGGGGGAGATTGGGGGGGGCACAGGAGTGGGGTGGGAGTTAGGAAGCTTGAGCTCATGTACACATGGTTGGGCTCCGGATCCCAGTTTCCTGGTCTGCACCGTGAGGGGGTCCCTGGGCCACGTTCACGGTCACGTGCAACTCTGGTTTCACCTTGGACAGCAGCCCTCCGGGCACCCGTCTGTCCCGGCCCGCGTGCTGCCGAGGTGGCCTGAGACGCCGACATTTCCGAGTCCGTGACAACCCCCCATCCTCTTCCAGGGCTGCTGATAAACCGCCACGGACCGGGAGGCTTAAAACAGCGGAGCTTTATTGTCTAGGTTCCGGAGGCCAGGGGTCCAAGGCCAAGGGTTGGTGGGGCCTCGCTCCCTCTGGAGCCTCTTTGGGAGAGTCCTTCTTCCTCCCCTCCTCACCCCAGATCTGACAGTGGCGGGCGGCCCCTGGCTCCCTTGGCTTCCGGAAGCATCAGCCTAGTCTCCGCCTCCATCACCACCTGGTCTTCTTCTGCCATGTGTCCCTGTCCCCAAACCTCCCTCTTCTTGTAAGGTCACTGGTGGCAGCATGTGGGGCCCGACCTACACCAGAAGGACCTCGCCTTAACCTGAAGACATCTGCAAAGCCCCGTGTCTAAGCAAGGGGACATTCTGAGGCTGCCGGTGGTCTCGGGTTCTCAGGGAACACCCCGTAACCCTGCACAGACACCGGTCTTGGCCCGCAGGGACATCTGCTCTCCAGCTCTGCAGGCACCGGTGCGTTTTCACCTCGGGACGGTCCCCTCCCACAGCCAGCCTGCTCCTGCTTTCCTAAATGACAACAAAGGATCGCTGTCTGCGTGTCGTTGGCAGTTTGGGGTCTGGGCGGGACTTACAGCCATTCAAACGCTTGGTCCTCACTGCAGTCTCAAGAAATGAACAAGATAGCTTCCACTGTTCTCAACGAACAGGCAGCAGAGCCAAAGGCTCAGAGAGATTAAGTCATTTGCCCAAAGTCACACAGCTCGTATACATAGCGGAACCCTCTCCCCTAGGGTCATGCCCACTGTCCCTCACATTACCACCACAAGGCCCTAAATCTCCACCTGCACACCCAGAGGCACCAGCCCAGGAATCCGGACTTCTGGGGCCTTCTGCCATAGCCCCCCAGAGTGGACACAGCCCTGTCCCCCAAGGCTCCCACGCTGTGCCTGACAGCTGACTGGAAGCCTGGATCATAGTTCAAGAGCAGTTTCCCACTGAGCCCAAGTTGGGCTCCCGGCTGCTGAGCGCTTCACGGGGCCTCTGGTAACCTCCAACTGGCCCGCCGCATCGGGAGTGAAATTCAGCCAGGGTGAGTGAATGTTTGTGGAACCACCGCTCATGACGGCAATTCTATTGTTCGTGCCCATCTTTTCAGGCGCAGTCACAAGAAATGTGTGCCTGGCCACAGGGACCTGGTGGGACGTTCTGGCAGCGGTAGCTCGGCCCACGAAGCTGGAGCGATCCCAGCAACTCCCCTCACAACGGGCTCTCGTTTCCCGCCCCAACCAGGATGTCTGCCTCTTGCCTCGTACTGACATTCAGCTCCCAGGTGTGTGACCTTTTCCCACCTCGCGACAATGCTGCCTCTACTTCTTTGTCTTCTTCCGAACTTGACCATGGTGGATAGTCGGCCAGTGGGCTCACATGGTGAGCTGCAGGCCCTAGCCCCGCGCTCCGCCCCCCCAGCCACGCCCGGGCCCATCCCTGCCAGGACCTGGCCCTTCTTGGCCGCACCCGCAGCCCTGGTAGCTGTGCCCTGGAGCACATGTGTCCTTAGCCAAATGCTCTCATTCAAACGACCGATGGGCCTGGTATTTGCGGTACGTGGGTGTGGGGCCTGAGCGGCTCTCAAGTGTTTTTCTCAGGAAGCTGTAGCCAAACTCGGAAGAAGCCAGGGAAGAGGACGGGGGAGCAGGCCCGAGACATAACAACCCCCAGTCGGCGCTGCAGGACCAAAGGCAGGGGTGGGGGCGGGGCTGCCGGAGAGAGAGCCGAGTCCTTTGTTGCGGGGAGCTTCAGGGCTCCCTGGGCCCTGACTTTGGCCCCAGGAGACGAGCAGAGGCCAGGCACAGACGACCCGGGTGTGCTGCTGAAAGGCTCGGCTCCCGAGGGGCCCTGCTGCAGGGTCACAGGTGCCCCGCACGGGGAGTGACAGAGGAGAAGGCCAAGGAGTGGGGGCCACTGAGACCTCCCCTCTCGCCCTCGGTCCTAGCCGGAGGCCCTGTAGAGGAGCACAGACACCAGCCCTGCATAACAGGCCGGAAAACCCAGCAAGGCGGGGAAAGCAGGTCAGGGCGTAGGGCCTGAAGCCGCAGGAGGGAGGAGTTGGCCGTACAAGCCCACGGAAGGGGCGTGCCCCGCGTGCCTAGGGGACCGTGTGACGCTAAGCTGTGCTGCCCCTTGTGCTGGGCCGCCTTGGGCAAGCTACTTAACCTCTCTGGAGCCTCAGTCACAGCAGTCCTGCATCCCACAGTTCAGGCGGGCAAGTCCAGTGGAGTCAGGAGGCAACCGACACCTATTTAACCGTCACTGAAGACGAGACAAGTCTCATCCCACAGGCCCCGGGCCGGGCGCAGTCTGCAAGGGGGGACTGGCGCTGGGAGGCGGCGGGGGGTTGTGCTAGGGTTCTGCACGGCGGTGGAGCGGGGCCTGAAGAAAGACCTGTCAGGAAAACTGCGCCTTGTACTGAACCTAGAGTTCAAGTTCACTCCTGCCCCGCCAGCTGGCGACCTTTGTAAGGCACAAGTGTGACCGGCTGATGGGCTTTTTGACCCAGCCAGGCCAAACGCTCCCACTGGAACCTGTGCCAGCCCCTCAGTGCCTGTGTGTGTGTGCACATGCGACAGCAAAATGCGAACTGCTTTCCTGAGTTGGGGAGGCGGTCACAGCAAGTGTGGCGGTCACAGCAAGTGTGGCGGACACCTGCTGCCCGGACACACTCCCCACGGCGAGGCTGCCAGGAGGCCGGGGCCAGGGCTTTATTAGTCTTCACATTTATGGGCCCCAGGGCTGGTGACCTTCTGCAGCCGCTGTGGTCTCATAAAGCCACGGCCCTAAACATGCCACTTCCCCACCACATCTGCGGCTAAACCTCAGGCCTGTTGCAAAAGGGCCCTGCTCCCAAAAGGGCCGAGGATGGCCGGAGGAGCAGAAGGTAAAAAGGCGACTCTCTCTCATTTCTTGCCCGGGAGCAAATAATACATTTAGAAGTCCTGCCCCGCCAAGGCAGCGTCCTCCCTGCCTCTGTGTCTGAGCGGCCATCGTCTCATTCCAGGCCTCTCGCCACCGGCACCCCTAGGCCGGCTTCCGGGCTGGCCAGGCCACCTGCGCTGGCCGCTGAGCCTCTGGCCTCTGTTTCTGTCCCTCTCCTGGGCGTGGGTTTGGCCTCCTGAGTCACTTTCTCCTTTCTCCTTTCGGGGCAGTTTCTGTGGGATGTGGAACTTGTCCTGGTCATGCAAGGGGAGGCCACACTCACAGAGGTCGTCTGGCCCAGAGGTTGGACAGCTGAGGGACCTCAGTCTCAATGTTTTTCACTGGCTCAGGCACCTTTGTAGGAACAGACTTGTACTCACAATTGAGACACCCGTGCCCTAGAGCCAGGGAGGACAAGTCACAGAAAACAAGGAAAGTGGCTTTTCAAAACCGACAAAGCCAGGGAAGGCACAAGCATCGCTGTTTGCAAATTCTGGACATCCCAAAGGCTCTGGAACGATGCAGGGAGAGGTCTCCTTTTCCTACGTGCGTGGCGCCAGGTCTAATTCTGATCACGGAAAACTCAGTGTCAAAATTAACGAGCCCTCCGATTCCAGGAGAAATCTGAATTTGGGGCGTTTTCACAAAACATTCTTAATGTAGAGTTCTCACTTTTCCACTGGAACAACCTAACCGCCAAAATTCATGCTTTTGCTCCTTGTCCATTTCCTTAACCAAACACTTGCCACTATTTTTGACAGCAGAGCTGTATAATCATTTATCTGGGGATTTCTGAACAGGGTACGGATCCTTCAAGCTGCACGGAATTTGCTGGTTTCTCTACATTGAAATTGATCCACCTGCGCACCACGTGCTGCGTTTGCTGACGTCCTTCTCCACCTGCGCCCACAGGGCAGCGAGCGGATGCAAGGCCCGAACTAGGGGTGCGAGGGTGGTGTTTAAAATACAGAACTCAGTTTCCCAATAAAAAAATAGCCTTTGTTTGCAATGATGAGTCGGTTGAAAAACAGTGCTGTTTTCACTCAGAGGAAGCCAAACACATGCCGAGCACTTTCTCTGGAGATGGTCTGTAAACATGAGTTGGCCGGGGATGGGGACAGCATTTTATGGCTCTCTGCGTCTTCTGATCCGAGGCGATGGAAGACAGTGCGACGGAGGGATCCCCGAACCGCTCCTCACACTCCCGGTGCACGGCTGGTTCTTCGTGAGGTCGGCTCGCGCACTGCACAGCAGCGGCCCCTCTGGGGGTGCAGGTGTGAGCGCAGACTCACAAGGCAGCGAGGTGGGCGGGCCTTTCTTTTCAGGAGGAGCACGAATGAATGGAGAACCACGGCGCTTCCTGCGATTCTGCACTTCCCTTCTCCAGAGCTGGTGGTTCCTTTCCGGCCTTTTTCTTTTGGCACCACCGGTTGAGGAACCAAGTTTTAATCCTCTAGGTGCCAGCACCCCCAAGAGCCTGAACTCACAGTGCTCTTTGGGCCAAGGCCACACCCGCTGGCCCTGTGCTTCCTGGTTGGTGCACCCAAATTCTCCAGTCTCTACTCGCCAGGCTAGGGTGACACAGGACAGGCAACCAAAGGCTCCCCCGCCCCCGTTTGGCCTAGGCCCAGCCCTGACTCTGCTTTCGCCTGTAGCCCAGTGCCCCATAAACAGGCAGCCCCCCACCACCGGCCTGAGGCAGAGAGGCCCGAAGAATGGACATGTCGGAGGGAAGGCTGATGGGGGTCCTCAGGTCCCACTGACCAGCTTTTAACGCCTGCTCAGCGGCTACAGGAAACGGGCGGGTGGGCGCAGGGGGCTGAGCAGGAAGGAGAGGGAAGCTCAGGGCTGGGCTGGGCGTGGTCCGAGGGGCCCCGTGGGGGCTGAGCGCCTGGCGTAGCACCATTTCCCAGGTGGGGTGTTGGCAAGCTGGAGGCTCGCTGCCTGCGGCTGTCGTGGAGCAGCGGGGGGGGGGGGGGTGGCGGGGGCGCTTTCCATCCTGGACTGGTCTCTGGGCCCCCACGCACCCTCCAGGTAGCTGTCCATCCTCGGCCTGCCATCCGGGTGTCTTTCCACCGTTTTCCTCTCGATGACTTCCTGCTCCAACTCGTGGGCGGCTCTCCCCACCACTCGGACTAGAGCAGATTCTGCAGGCGCTGCGAGGTCCTCGCCAGCCCTCTCCCGCAGGTGGGCTGCATCTCCGCTCTGCCTTCTCTGCTTGGACGCTCGTCTCAATGCCTCCACCTGGGCAGCTCCCTCGTCGCCCTCCAATGTCTCAACTGAGATGACAACTTGTCCAGGAAGACCCCCAACCTCTTCACGAGGCCATGCCTGTCCCCTCGCCATGGGGCTGGCCACTTGGAGCAGCAATGGCCTGTCTAGCTGTCAGCCCCTTTCCGGCCTTCGAGGCTGTGGCTTCTCTTGGCTGGGTTTTGGAGCTCTGAGGCCAGCCCAGTGCCTGGCACACAGTAGGTGCACTGCGCCTATCTGATGATGAATGAATGAACTCATGAGTGAATGAACGAATGAATGAAATGCCCTCATGAAACAACCTCTGGGGATAGGCCACAGCTGCAATAAAATAGCAACAGACACTCCGCTTCCTGATCAGAAAGGGTCCAAAGCCTGTGAGAGACTCAGCCATGGGCACAGGGACCACGCGGTCCACCCCGTGATCAGTGCCCAGTGAGCATCTGGAATGATTATTCGTGTGTGTGTATGAATATTGATGAGGTTCCTGCTGTGTCTTAGGCACTCGCGTGGCATAAGCTTCCTGGCAAGATCAGGGAATACAAATTCCTGGCCATGGAGGAGCAGACAGTGGAAAATGGGAAGCTCTGAACTTTCTGAATCAGCAAGACATGTGCTAACTCCTGCCTGCTCTTGCCCCTCCTCCCTGAGCCCTTCTCACCGGGAAGGGAGAGCAGCACGGAGGGGAGTGGCAGCTCTGCCTCGGAAGTCTGGTTGCATACACGTCGCCTGACAGCCCTTTGAGGCGTCCATGAAAAGCCCTGTTATGCCCATTGCACGGATTCGCAGACTGAGGCCAGCACACTCAGTGAGTCTCGCAAGCGTGCCCGCTTCCCCTTCTAAAGACCCGCGGGTTCATCACAGACAGACGTGTGTTTCTCTTCTGTTACTTAAATCAGAGGAACATCAACCGGGACCCAGTGGCTTTACTGTGCCCTGGGCCCATGGATTTGGCCAGAATGCAACAAAACAAAAACAAAAACGTGCAAGGCTGTTTGTTCACTTGCAGTTTCTGCGGATGCCGAGATACCACCTTAAGATGGCCTCCGGGGCGCAGCCAGGACGTCCTGCCACGCCGTCCAAGACCAGCTGCCTTGGCACCACCAGAAACTCCCCTGCACCTGGGTGGAGCCCGCAGCTCCAGCAGGAAGAACTCACGCTGCTGGGAACCAGCCTGTGGACCCAGCGACAGGAGCAGGGGTGGCTGGGTCTCTTTGTAGAAACGCAGTGCTGGCTATTAGTGTAGGACCGGGAATTAAGGGGCATGTATGAATCATAAATATTTGCATGCCACTAATGTTTGCACAAAGGAGTTGGAAGGGCTACGTTGGGAGGACTTCTTTTCCCATGAAAAGCAGTGCTTCGAATTACAGTGCATATTTAATTTCATCTCTGCCATTGCTAATCTGAAATCTCAGTGCCCGCTGCCCATAACCCTTTCGCAACCTGATGGCTCTGCGGGGCCCAGGGGTAAGGGTAAGGGTTGGTATTTCTTCCCAGAAACGGTCCCTGCAGACACACAAAAACTAGGTCCTGGGTGTTGTGTGTGTTGGGCTCACAGAACTTCCACTGTTCCCTCTGCAAAGTTAGTGCCACACCGCACGGAGACAGGTCTCACCAGGCAAAGGAACAACGCCGCAAGTATGTCTCGCCTCAGGCAATCCGTGCTGCCCCGCCCCTCCGGCACCGAGACAAAGGCAGACCGGAGCACAGAGAAGTCCTGCAACTTGCCCAGGGACACACAGCTCTAGGCCAGTGCTCTCAAACAGGCGATCCTCCCACTCCCCAGGGGACATCTGGCAATGTCGATGGACATTTCTGGTTGTCACAGCTGAAAAGGGGCACAACGGGCCATTAACTAAGAGCCCAGGGGTACTGCTGAGCAGCTGACCATCCAGCACTGCATGGGATGGCTCCCCGAGAACAGCAACACTGGGATGGTCAGCGTTGAATGTTGACGGAAACTAAGGCGGGGCACTCTGCTCTCAGGGGGGAATCCAATAAAGCCCGGGGGGCTGACCACGTGCTCCGAGGCCTAGGGCACAGGGTCCTGGGGCAGTCACTCAGGTGACAGTATGTCACCAGTTCCCAATCTGTGTCTGGCACTGACCTAGTTACTGATGAGGCCACGTGGTTAGGAGCTGGATCTGCGGTTTGAGAATTCTCGCGAGTCCGCCTTCGAGGGGCTCTGGTACCACCGAGCGCACCGTGCTTGCCCTGGCCGCCCTGGCTCTAGCCCCAGAGATACCAAGCGCATCCAGGTGAGACATGGGTTCCTGCAGTCCGGGGCTCGGCTTCGGCCACGAACTCCACCTGCATCGTTAACTCGTGCTGTCTCAAACGGTTGGATGCCTGCTGAATCAGGGAGTGCTCTATGGTGGGGGAGCTTCCAGGAAGCACGAGAGTGGGGAGTGAGGGTCTCTGCGCAGAGCACAAATGGACGCCACCGTTGGACACAGTCAGGGCCTCCGACCTGCTGCGGCCCGCCCGAGGGGACCTGATTTCAGATGTTTTTCCCAAGCCACCCTTCCTTGGATCTTGTTAGGCAGACAGGCGATGGCAGCGCTAACACGTGAGGGTGGGCAGGAGCCCCGCCCATCCGCCGGCAGAGGGGCAATCTCCGCGCTGTCTCCTTCCGCGGCGTCCCTTGCGCTCTATCTCAGGAGCGCCAGCCGAGCCCTTTCCGGTGCCTGCTAGGTGTCTGTCAGTGACATTCCAGGGCCTGGATTTCAGCACTTTTTAGGTTGCGGAGACGCACAGTAATTCGGTTTCCTACATCGGTGGATCTGGAGCCCCTCCGCTGAAGCTTTGGGCAGGCGGAGGGGTGGGGCGCGCAGCCCCGGGGGAGCCAGCGGAGCACTTGTACTGCTTCTGAGGGTCCCCGTGCAGCTGCAGGAGGGGCTCCCTGCTGTGCGCCACCCCCACCCCCCACCTGCAGCTCCACATTTGCCACCACCGGAGTGGGGGAGGACCGTGTGACTCTGTGCACAGAACACAGGTGTGTTTTCATACTTTTAAGAAGACTTTCCTGTTCAGGGATCATCTCTAATTTTTTTACTGTATGTGAAGTTTTCAATAGAATTATTTTCCTAAGTGTAGCGAGGCAGCAAGCATCAGGGCAGAGAGGTGAAGGAGACGTTTCACAGCTTTTTACGTGAAGAGTGGAGCTTCTCGGGTTTCTCCACCTCGGCCTGAGACTTTGGGTCGGGTCAGACTTGGTGGGGGTGGCCTGTGCACAGGGTGGGGGGGGGAGGGGAAGGGGGAGGAGCAGTTCTTCTGGCTTCCACCCACTAGATGCCAGGAGCACCCCCTGCACCCCAATTGTGACAACCAAGCCTATCTGCCAACATTGCCCTGTGTCCCCCCGGGTGGGGGGTCAAAATCGCCCCAGCTGGGAACCACTGAGTGAGACCACCACAAAACTGATAAGCAGTATGCTGTGCACCTGAAGCTAATAGAACATTCAGGGTCAAGTGCCGCTGAACAAGCAAAAATGATACGCAGGTGGATACACAAGATCCTGACTATCCCTGCCCTGAGGTTTCAGAGAGAATGATGAAGGTAGAACATCTGGAAAGACCCGGCATTGTGGGTACCGCCGACACTCCGAAGAGGCAGGCAGAGCCCTCTGAGTTTAGAACACCCCTCGTTAATTCTCATAGACTGACAGACAGATGGATAGACACTGACTGTACTCCATGCAAAGCTTTCAAACAGAATGAAGGGAAGGCATCTGTCAAACCCCCCAAGCCAATGCCCGGAGCCAACCGGAACTGACCCAGGCACGCGGCCCCGCCCCCTTGCCCTTTGCGCAGGCATCCCGCGAGGGCTCAGATGGCAAACTGCCCGCTCCTGCGCACGGCTTTGCCTGATCTGGGCGAGGCTCCCCTGTTTGCGCACGGGGACTCGGTGAGGGCCACGCACCGCCCGTGAGGTGAGGGTGCGGGCCAGCCTCTCGGGAACCAGGCGCAGGAGTTTCCTGGGATCCGGAGGCTGGGGCAGGTAACGGGCTTCTTCCATTTGTGCTCCCCCGCATTCCTGACGACAGTCTTAATCTCAGGGTAAAAGCAGGAATTAATCTAAATTGCAAAATAAACAGGAAATTTACTAACGCCTTCTTGGAGGAAAAATGCAGCTTAAGTGGCTCCTAAATGAACGCTTCCTCACCAAGGAAGTTGGAGCTCACGCATCGTATGCCCGCTGCAGAGAGGCCCCCCGGCCCCCCGAAGGAGGTTGAGGGGAGCACTTTATGATTTTCGGGACCACCTGAAGCCCTTGTTGAGAAAGTTCAGTGACAGGAAATGGAATTCCTAAATGGGGTGCACTGCTTGTCTCAGAGAGACTGGACCACGTGCTGGTGGGAACCCCCTCTGTGCTGAGGGACCCCAGGATCACTGGGGTCTGGGCGCAGACAGAGGCGCGTCTCTGCGGAGTGCGGGGCTCACCTCCGAGCCCACGAGGCAGGGCAGGCGCCACCCCACCTCCATTCACGCGTCTGCATCAACGCAGAAGAAGCCTTTGGCAGTCACGTTCTCCCCCATTCCCCGCGAGGGAGCCGATGAAACTGGCATGTTCGAAAGTATTCACAGGCAGCTCATTAAACCCACACTGCTCACCAATTTCTGTTAATTGCTTTATCTGGGCTTCAGATGAGAAGCTGTTATTAGCATGGGTTTGGCCCTCAAAGACAACTTGACCCAAGAAGTCATCCCAGTGGAAGTGCGCGCACGCACACACTCCTCTGGCTGTAAGTCCAACACGCCCTTCGCACACACATCGCCCCTCCACGTCGGCAACCCATGGTCATGCACAAACATCCCTTCGCTGAACTGCACTCGCTTTATAATCACCAGCAGGAAAGAAAACAGCCGAGAGACAAGACACCATCTCTCTTTTCAACAAGTCGTTTTTCTTTAAAAATGTAAAAACAAGAAACACAGAATACGTCTTCCATGAGCCAGCGGCTCCACCCTCGCCCGCCCCTCGCCAGCCAGCGCAGAAAGAAAATACAACGCTGATTTATTAGAACCAGAGCAGCCCTGCGGCCCTTGGCCGGATCTCTGTTTATGTCTCTGATGCTCGCGGCTGAAACAGGAAGCTCTAAAATCACTCAACCATTATTTCTCTTGCAGGCACTTTCTGACTGATGGTCTCTGTCCCCGGCAAATGCGAGCCGGCTGGCAAGGAAGGGGTGGTGGGTGGGTGGGGAGAGGTCTAGCTTCTGTCCATCAAACTCTAAAGCATTGTTCATACAAATAACCTCAATTTTAAAAAGCTGTCTAGCATGCCCCGTGATGCCTGACACTTCATAAAATCAGCAAGAAAACCATGCAGGAATCAAGTGTGAAACTGAGATCCAGGCCCAAGCGGCTCTCAAGTATGCTTTTCTCCTCGGTCCCCGCCAGGGCATTAAGGGGACAGGGACTGCTCCTGGGGGTGGCTGGGGGCGGGGAGCAGCTTGCCTTGGGAAAGGGTTGTTACTCTTTTATCGGGAAACATAAAGCAGAAGGAGAAACCTGATCTCTGCAGATGAATTCTCTGTCCGATTGTGGGCACCGGCGTTCGACCTGCCATCTGAAACAAAATTATTTGCTGAGGCTGCCTGAGGCTCAGTGTACCAGAGGCTGGGCCTTTTTCAGCTATAGTTGCCCACTCTGAAGTCTAAAAACAGATCGCAGCATATATGGTTCATTTTATTTTTTTATCCTTAAGTGAGGACATGTCTTTTATTCATTTTAGACAGAGAGAAAGGGGGGCATGGGGGGAAGAGAAAGGGAGAGAGAACATTGATGTGAGAGAGAAACATCGATCAGTTGCCCATTATATGCGGCCTGACCGGAGATTGAACCCACAACCTAGGTACATGCCCTGACTGGGGATCAAACCCTGAACCTTTTGGTATACGGGTTGAGGCTCCAACCAACTAAGCCACCCAGCTAGGGCATATACATATTATTTTAAAGTGTAACCGTGGCTGGTGTGGCTCAGTGGATTGAGCAGTGGCCTGCCAACCAAAGGGTAGCTGGTTCGATTCCCAGTCAGGGCACATGCCTGGGTTGCAGGCCAGGTCCCTAGTAGGGGGCGTGTGAGAGGCAACCACACATTGATGTTTCTTTCCCTCTCGTTCTCCCTCCTTTCCCCTCTAATAATAATAAATAAAATCATAGAAAAGTATAGATCAATCACAACCAAAAAAAGCAGGGGGTGGGGTGTAGGAGAGTTCATTTCACTACGACACATGCCTGTTCTTTGTCTTCTCTGCAAGAGACCTCACCGCCAGCCTAACCTCTCAGTGCCATGGGGGCCGCAGTCTGGGGCTGCCAAGGACTTTCTCCTTCCTGCCCTGTGTGTGTCTGTGTGGCACAGAGAGTGACTTGGATCCTAGGACAACACGGTGAGTCATCCGGGCCTTTCTCAGTAATAACCACTCCACAAAGACACGTCTCTGTTCGTTTGGAAGACCTTTTCTCAACGCACTTTTCTTCAGCTCAGCCACCGCCTCTCTCTCGTCTGAAAGGCGGCCTCCCCGCGCAGCTCCCCAAACAAGGCAAAACAACAACAATGATCATGCCTTGAGTAAGGAACGCCTCACAAACATGCAGCAGCCCAGATTGGGATGGGTAAATATTATGTCTGGGAAAGACGTCCGCGGCACGAACACAGGGAAGGAATAAAAGCGTTGGGGAAGGGCACTCTTTTAAAGTGGGCAAGCTGAAGGTTCCCAGGGCGGTCAACACAAGCACAGATCCGCCGAGAACAGCAGCCCCGGGCTGCAGACAGAGCCCACGGGGCCTCCCGTGGCAGCCTGCCGCCAGGGGCCCATGACGTCACAGAGACCGGGCTGCCCGCTGCCTGCTCAGGGGCGAAAGGGCTGCGCGCATGCGCACCGGACAGCCTTTCAAAGGTCTGAACCAGCCGCTTGCCTGGGACTACTCTCCTAAATATACAAACCGGTCCTGGCCACAGTCAAAACAGGTGTAACTGAGACACCCTGGTTCGTTTACCTGCACCTTTTCCAGCTGTCTACCATGTGCGGTGTGGAACTAGGCTGGCCCTCCACGGTCAAGGGGAAGGTCCAGATTCACTGATGCTTGCCTTGGGGGCCCATGGATCCCCAGAAGGCCCATGAATAAGCTTCATGGACCTTGAAGCTGAACTTGTACCTGACGCTGTTGTAAGTGGGCATGAGACGCTTTTTTCACGGAGGGAAAAGGCTTCCAAAGGATTTTCAAAATTATCCATGATGTTCCCAGAAGATTAAAAGTCATATTCTCAGAGAAGTTGGGAGGACTTGCAGTGGGTTCTCTTCCCTCGTTTACGGCGTGGTTGATGATACAGTCTGGTGGATTTCCTCTTTGGTTCTAAAATGAATTACCTAAAGCCACATTCCCTGATTGATCAATTCCTCTCTGACTGATTAAGGACTCGGACAGGGCCGGAAGCGCTCGCAGATTCCGTTGCTAAAATTTCTTAGACATCTCTCAGTTGCAGCCAGGGCTCACTGTTTCATAACTGAAAATACCCATAGCACCTGCCTTAAGTGCTGATATAAACTGCTGATTAACTTTGCCAAAGAGAGTTCCTTTTCATCACGACCCTCCATTTTCTGGAGGGAGGGCGGGTCCCAGGACATGGGGTGAAGCGTGCGTGGTTCTGAATGGCAACGTGTGCTAAACGCAGCCTCTCATCTCATCGCGTGGCAGCCGCTCTCTCTCCTTCCTTGGCCAAGGGACAGGGACGGTCACTTCGTATGGCGACACAAATCAATGCGAGAAAATGCCAAGGGTCAGACATACCCCGAATAAGACTGAAAATGACAGGAGAGCAAGGGGGGACGGGAGGGACAGGGAGGAGGTTCAGGCTGCAGGAGCCCTCACCAGTGTGTTTTAGGGGACAGTGTTGTCAGCAAGGCCGCGAAAGCCGGACGGGCAGGTTTTCCCAGTTGCAGGCTGAACTTGAGGTTAGGAGCCGGGATCTGGACATCAGCCAGTCCCAGACAAAATCGGTTTTGCAGAACAGAAAAAAAAGAACCCTTCCATATTCAACCTCTGGCAGTGTCTCCGAGCTTGACAATCCCCACGGACTAGCAGCTGGTAAAAGAAAAGGGAGTTCCTTTTTTCTGCCCTGCCTTGGGAGCAGAGCTCTCGGCACCTTGGAGAATCCACTGGGCTGGGCCTCGGGACAGAGCATGAAACTTCA
Organism: Glossophaga mutica; assembly: GCA_039655065.1. Taxonomy (NCBI): domain Eukaryota; kingdom Metazoa; phylum Chordata; class Mammalia; order Chiroptera; family Phyllostomidae; genus Glossophaga; species Glossophaga mutica. Next base: position 220,668,525 of record CM077304.1, on the reverse strand, counting down.
ACGGCAACCCCGAGGAGCAGCCAGGAGCCCTGGCCTCTCGGCCGGCCGCTGCGCGCTGTGTTGGCGCCAATACGTGCTTAGAGGCCCGTATTCAACACCAGGAACCGAGATAGAAAATCCTCTTAAGATCACTTAAAACAACAACAACAACAACAACAACAATGACGACGTAATGAAGCCTTTAAAGGAAGAGATTCCACGTGGAAGATGGGGGCTCACTGTCAAAATTAGTGAGAATCCTGGGCGGTCTTCACAGTGGGAAGGAAATCACACAAAAAATCCGGCAGCCTGTGATGCGGACGCTCACCCTTGAAGGAGTAAAATCAAGCTGCGTTTTACGGCGATGGGGAGAAATTATTAGACAAACAGGGCCTTTCGACAGCTCATTTTGTCTTGTCGTACCGACTAAGAAAATAAAAAGCAAAAAAAATCACTCAAGACCAACAACACACGTGGCACCCCTAACTGGGCCAGATGTTCGATCAGGGTTCCTGTCGCCTGGAAGCCCTGTTATCCCTCGAGGGGGGCACAGACTCCCCCAAACAGGTACTGTCCGTTTACGCCGTTTCAATTCGTTTTCTCATTCCAGGTTATCAGAAGACAGCCCGGCCTTGTTGTAGCTATTTTACTCTTCGGGTTTCATGCAAACTCAAGGGCATACTGGCACGAATCAGGCAGCCCAATGCAAACAATCCACACCTTGGGGAAACAGTTCACTGTTACCCAAGTAAACACGAGCTCCCATTAGTCACCCACTCAAAACAGAAATGGCCAATGAGGCGGAGACCAGCCCCCAACGCCAGAAAAGGAAGCACACTGCTTTCCAAACCTCATTCTTTATTATCACCGACTTACTGTGCGTTGCCAGAAAGCCACAACCGAACTTCTTATGGAAAAAATCATTGGCATTGGCTGCCTAATAGTTTCCAAACCTTTTATACCCTAAACCTGACACATGGAGGCACATGATGATACTATGGCTTTCTCCGGAAAGACCGCCCAGTGACACTCAGCTATCAGTGTGTGAGAGTGGAAATCCACAAAAACTGGACCCAGATTGTTAGCCAGGCCGGTAGGCATGGACCAGGGGGTGGGGCCTTGGGTTTTTATTGGCTTCTCACCTACTCTGCCAGCTACTCATCCGAAGCCTTCATTGAAGATGTTTTCTAAACACCCATCCCTGAATCATAACGTGAATATCATTTACTGAAAGGCGTGGACTTTTAACACAACAAGTGAACCCATTTAATGACTTACACTTTCATACCTTATAGCATCCCTCACGCTTTCAATAAGTGGATGTAATTTTCTTTGCATTACCCTATTATTAAGGGAGTTAGTACAAGGAACATATATTTTCAATCATTTCATGTTTTCTAAGTTTCCCCCACCTATGATTCTTTTTGGGGATGCTCCAGACAGCTAGGGTAGCAAAAACAACAGCCCCAAAGTCCACATGCCTTTCCCCTTGCCCCCTCTTCGACCAATCAAACTCCCCACGAACACGCATTCTCCTATATTTTTGAATGCCTTCACAAAGAGTAATGATGACTCTCTTGTTTGACTATCCACTGGTTGTAGTTTGATTTTTTTTAAATACAAGAGTCATCTACTATTGTTTGGGTATTTATCATGCCTTTTTACTTGACTCAAAAGAAACTTTTATTTTTCACTTTTTGTATTATACAAATGAAAGTTTCCAGACAAACTACCCTACCTCTTTCAATTAAACTCCTAGTACTTGCTGCTATTCACACAGCACGGCACAGTGTAGGTTCCTACAACACGGGTCTCTTTCTGCTCTAAGTATTTGATAACGGGCAGAAAGGACCGTATTTTGCTGTGTATAATGCACACCCAGGTTTTGGCCCAAACTTTCAGGAAAAAAACCCTTTCATTTTAATTTTTTCAATTCAACTTTTTATTTATTTATTTATATTTAGATACTTGGCCTTTTTTATATTATAAGGGAATTTTAGCATTTATTTTTGAACATACGGTATAAGAAATTTTAGGTAACCAATAATTACAAAACACAAGACCAGATACAAGGCATTTCATGTACTGCCCGTGTATAATGCACAGCCTTATTTTCCCTCAAAAATTTGGGCAAAAAGTATGCATTATGCACAGCAAAATACAGTGATAACACTGCACAGTAACATGCCTGCCCTAATGCAGACAGTCCCCCTGGATAATCCGGTCTTTAATGTTGTTAGAGCCTGAAATGCTACCTGGGTCCCACCCCTCCCCCCAAGTAATGCAGTAAAGCGTCCCAAGTCCGTTTAATAGGAAGGTCTCGCTGCTGCCAGATTTACCCAACCGGAACGGGACAACCTCCGTTTCTTCATCTTTTACCATCGAACGGTAAGCGCGCTTGAAACCGAGTTTTAATAACCTTATACTATATAGTCCTTGAAATGATTGGAAGTGCTCCTCTGAAATTGTCACTCGCACAGATAGTACACGGATCAGATCCCAGGTTACGGGCCCCCCAGGAGGCGACTTCCGCTCATTTCAGAAGGGGAGCCCCAGGCGTGCAAGCCGAGTTCCCATGATGGTAAGTTTTATATTTTCACACTTTAGTGAGCAGCTGAGGGGTTTCCTTGAAAGTCACAATTTGTGTTTTGCACGTTGCAGATCAGAAAGCAATCATGAAAAGCTAGATTCTATTAAAAATGTTCAATTTTAAGTAAATACTTTTGGAAGCTTGATGTAGCAATGACAACAAGCAGACTGTGTTTCTAGGAAACCCATCACAGAAACTTCTAGAGGTTTTGAAATTTGGGCGGGTTGCCACATACACACTTTGAGTTTCAAGTTCAGTTTTGACTGATACATACCTCTTCCACTCCGACCGACAAACCTGAGGTCATTGAATCGCGCGACTTGGTTTTTCATGGCCGCGGTGGCATTTCTCAGTTCAGCTGAGTAGTTTTCATCGTTGCCGGCCATCACAGTGACCAGAGTACCGTCTGGAACGTCCCCCAGAGCCACCACCTACACACCAGTCAAGGAACAAAGGCAAACATCAGGAAAGTCACAAACTTTGCTGTCACTTACGGAACAACTGTTCTAGAATTAAATGCGTATTGTGTGACCCTTGTTAATTTGCAAAGGAATAGCAATCCTCAGTTAAGCAAAACAGGAAAGCTATTAATGGGAAGATTTACTTGTAATTCCATTACGCATAGCTACATATAAAATTTCAGACCATCAAACATTCGCCTAAGAAAGCCACGTGTAAGGTCACATAGCTCGGCTGGGGCCACGCTAACCGCGGCGAGGACCTGGGAATGCTGTGCTCTCTCTTGCACACGCATCTCCTTCCAACTCTTCAAGTGTGAAAAGCACAGCGTTTCTGCAAGCGTACAGCCCACTTTCCCTGGTCCGGACCTCCCACGACAGGCCTGAAAGGGCCAACTTGACTTTTAGATGCTTAAACTTATTTCCGCTAAAATTACATGTGATCATTACAACCGACTGCTGACGATTCTTGAGTGACTGACACTGTCCTTTTGCAGTCTACCTTCGAAACTCCTCCTCACATCTCCTGTCTTGATTTTCACCAGCAGTGAACCCTGGCACACCGGGGGAAAGAACCAGAAATGCGTCCTGTGCTGCTTATGCATCACAAAACTGACAGACCTCGGAGGAAGGAGGGCTTGCTGCCCCCGTGAACTCAGGAGGGGACGCCGCCGGGCTGGGGGGCCTGGGAGTCCCAGAGATGTGTTCACTACGTCCTAACAGATGCCTGAGGTCGCCTCCAAACCCGAGGATCTGGAAGGGGAACTCCTTTGCTGTAACTGAACCGAAGTGGGTCTCCTACCAAGGCTATTGAAGAAAACTGGTAGACGAATATTTTTGATGCTCAACTAATACAAAAGCAAGTCATTTCGAAGTAAAATGCCCTAAAGAGGATGACACAAAGGTGCTTTGTGGAGGAGGATCCATTTCTTGGTCATCATTCCATCCTTCTAGAAACAATTTTCTTGGTCTAGAGATTTATCATGAGCTACGTTTCCATTGCTTCTGTTTTTTTTCAAGTGCTCACAGAATTTCAAATCCAAATGCCCCCAGTTTTACTTGTTCTTGTCATTTCTGGTTCTTTCTCACCGTACCTTCTCGTCAGTCATGGAATCTGTGCTGCTCATTCCAGCGACGGAGCACATACAGGTTTTGTTTCTGAATTAGGATGGCAAAGCGTCCACAGCCCTCGCCTCCTCTCCCGCTGTCCCCCTCCCAGTTTTCACCCCACGCTTGCTGCCTCAGTTTTCGGCTAATACCTATACTTTCAGTCCCTCTGTCCGTCTGTAAATAAGGCGGCCGCAGGCTCACTTGCACGAAAGCAAAGCCGTGCTTCTCAGCATCCCGTCTTCGAGGCCCGCTTCGTCCCCACGCCTGCCAGAGCACAGACCACCTGCCGTTGTGATTCATCACGAGGCTTCTGCTCCGGGCTTCCACGCAGGCACCGAGAGAGACAGCCAGTCCGCCCTGAGGGGCGGGCTTGCAGGCAGTAGCCTGGCACTTTCGTCACCTATTTACCCAATTTGCACTGTCCAACCCGGTCTGGTCTCCCATCTTTCTTTCTAATCCTCTCCATCCTAAGGTTGGACTTTTTTTTTTTTGTTAAATAAAGGAGATTTAAAAACAGCTATTTATTCCTCAAGCACCCTCTAATTAGGTATTTAGTTCCCATTATAAGTGTGTTGTTGCCGTTTAATTAAGAGCAGTAAAAAGACAATTCCCTTTTGTTTCACAAACACCCCTGAAGTGAATCGCCCTGATCAGTTATGTGGTTGCCGTTGCCGTTTCTCCTGTTCCCACAAAATGTGCTGGCTTCATTCTGCTCTTCAAAAACTCAGACTCTTAAAAAATTTTCCACTTTTTTTTTTTTTCACCATTTTCGGTTCCCTCTGTAAAATTAGCTCGCAGTGTCGAAATGTCCCCCTTGAACACATATTTTTACTTCCTCATCCCCATCTTCCTGTGATGGCCCAGCTTCTCGATTGTAACTCAACCCCGAGGAAGGATCAGCCACATGGTTTTCAAACTGCAGCACTGGCGTGGAGAGGTCCGAGTAAATGACTCCTGTCGTATAACTGAACTACCCCAGCGTATTCCAACCACCGTCCTCCTGTGGGCTCCTCCTCTCCTGGTGCTCCCTGCCTGGGCCTGGCTGTCTTTCCAAAACCACCCTCCGCGGTGATGGTGCAAGTTCGCGGAAGCGTCACCAAGTGGAAACAGACGTGGGGCTCAGTGATCGTGGTGGCCGAGTGGGAAAGGATGGTTGAGGTTGGGATTTGAGACTGAAAAATTTAGGAGTTTAACTCCTACCTCTCTGTTTATTAAAAAAAAAAAAAAAATGCAGCAGGAATCAAAGATATTTGGGTCCTCAAAGAGCATTGATTTAGCTTTTCATTGCTCTTGGAGGGATTTTTTATTTTTCACGTGGAGAAGAAAAAGAATATTAAATCCAGGAAAATTACATTAATGTAGATAATGTATATCATCTAATGATTAACGAGCACATTTAGACTAGGTAAAAAAAATTTTTTTTAAATTTTAAAACTAACATGCCTGCTAATTTGAAAGATTTTTTTTTTTATCATTGACAAGCAATCCAAAGAGAACTTAAAAATCTAACTTTAAACAGGAAGGGCAAAAAAAGCAACGAATGAAAAACTATAAACAAAAGGTGAAGAAACACAAACATTTTCATTTTAGAACAGGCCAAACAGGCAAGAAGGGACTTGCAGGCCAAAGGGTATCTCACATTTTGTTTTACTTCTCTGTTTTTAAAGTATCAGGAAGTTGGGCACAAGACCAACCCTCCCATACGGGACCTACCCACACTGCTCTTGGCCGGCCTGTTCACAGTTCACACTGACATTTAAACCAACTCTAATTAGGCTGAAATTACAGTTACAATTCACTTATTTCAAATCCCTTAATTTCCCAGTGTTTCAAAGAAAGCTATGAAGTGGAACTTAGAACTCAGCCGAGATGACGTTTCCAGCAAAGCTCAGGATCGTGAGCTCGCCGACACAAACATGACTCGTTTCTTTCTTAATGAAAAAAATACCGCTGTCAGCATCCAAGGCCCCCGAACTTGCTGAAGGCATGTTTATTTTGTGCCTTCGGCTTCTGGGGTACCAGCGCATAAACAGACCGGGAGACTACCATATTACAAAACATATACTAAGTCACCCAAACAGCTTTTTAGGCTGCTCCTGTACATAACGGGGAACCTGCAGCAAATTTAAGATTTCCTCAACAGTCCAATATACCCTAAAAAGTAAAGGTGCTCCATGGAGGAGGGGGCCCACTTGGGGATCCAGGATAAGCAATTAGAATGATTTCAATCTATTTTAAGGAAAACTCGTAATTTTAATCTCCTCCCTTTAGTTTCAAAGGTTAACAGCAGAGGATTTACACATAGAATTCCCGAAGACTCTGAAGGAATGACTTAAATGCTCTTTCCATCAGTATCATCAGACGTTATCACTGCTTCCCATTTTTTCCTCCTTATTACTGGGAACATAATTCTCAACTAACTTCTTAAAGAGATTGTCTGAGGCTTATTTAAAAGTCCAAATTTTAAACTAGCCATTTCTGTGGAAACGTCTTGGGAGGCGGCTGGGTGGCCGAGGAGCCCGGCCCGCTGCGTGCGGGGCCTCCCGGGAAGTCCATCTGTGCGCTCAGTTAGGACAGGGGCAGACTCCCTTCAGAAGGGGCTGCTCTCGGTGGGGACTGAGGTGACGACAGACAGTGATCAGGTGGTCTGATTTCTCTGCTGTCCCTTCCTGCCCCCCAAATGTTCTCAAGACCCACGGACTTTTTTCAAGAGCTCTCCACCTTGATCTTCTAGTAACCTCAAAACCATCACTCGGTAAAACAAAGGAGGTTTTTTTTTTTTTTTTTTAAAAAGGGCACATAGTCGAAAGTCATGTTTAAAAGGGAACCTCTACGGTTATTAAGATTTCTGCTAAAACAACAACGACTCCCTAATGACTCATAAAAGCAATTTATATGATTTTCCCCCCATTCTTGCAGAAGAAAAGAAATACTTTCATGTGGTGGCCTGAGAAACTACATCTCTCTAACTCCTGACCGGTCTGTACTTGGCACTTAGTGTTTTGGGCGTGGGTTCCCTGGCACGGGAGGGCCCATCAGAAGCCACCTGATTTACCCCAGAGGAAGCCACAGAACCCTTAGTGGGCCAGGGGCCCTGGGGTTGAACTGAGCCTTTGGCTGATGCCTGGCCTGTCTCCTCCCATCTACCTGAAAGTGTGCCCAGGGCCCAGTGATGTCAGGTCCCCTCTCCCAGGGGGACTCGGTACTTATGGAGAGCCGAGTCTCCCCGTAAAGGGATTAGAATGATATCAGATTGAAACGGGCTCCAAAGCAGGTCTACATAAACGGAGGAAGGGCAGGGGGGAGTCAGGGGGTGGCTCACCTCATCCTCACTTCCATACCCGTAGAAACCTCTTGCTTTCAGAAAACAGAGGCACAACAGGCAATTGTAGAGACACAGCTAACTGTCCATTTTGTTTTGTTTTAGAGATCATAATATTAGTTTGGAAGGTATATCAGGCTTAAAAAAAATAAAGAACCCTGATAGTACTTTTAAAAAGAGTAAATATTACTCCTTGCAAGTAGCTCAAGGTCTCACCAAGGCCTGGAAGCATAAAAAAGCTTACATTAAATGGATCTCCCCTTAAAGGGGACAATTATTTAATCAGATTAAGAAAAAAAAAACCCACAAGAGTAGCCGGTCTTTACAGCTTTTTTTTTTTTTTTTTCATCTGCCTGCCTTAGCCTTCTAAAGGAACAGGAAGCGATGGTACCTATTGTACTAAAAAGCTTACCCTTCTTAACCGTCCCCCACCCCCCACCTCAAGACAGCAGAATCCCCACGGCCGAAATTAAATTCCTGCTGTTCGCTGCCAGAGTGGTGCCGTGGTTGTTTAAAAACTCCCCGGGTTGTTTATATATCCCCGTTGAAGGCCAAGGTTTTTAAAAGCAGCTGAAAGCGAGGGCAACAATCACGGGTTTGGGCGGCTCAGCTGGCGTTGCCTGGTCCGCGCCGCCGCCCGGCCCTCGGACACAGACCTGGGGGATTAGACCCCGGATCCCGAAACGCAACCCGGCCACCCTCCGCTGCCCGGGGCTGGGCTTAATCTTGGTGAGCCGGCGATAACGTTCAGAAGGGATCCGGGCAAAGAAACCGGCGTCAGTACTTGCGGCTTCGGGCAGGGTCAGGCTAGAGGATTGCTTCAAAAACTTTTGCAAACTTAACTATGCCCGCAGTAGACCTCGCGCGTGCTAATTCCTACCGGGGTGTTAAAAGGGGGGGGGGCGGTGAGGAGGGGAACCCCGACAGTTCTATTCGCCTATATATTCCGCCAGCCCGAAGGCAGGAAAGTAGTTTATTTCCCCATGCTCCATCGAAAGCAGGCGGAATGGTTTGGGTGCCGGGCCAGCGGTGGCGACAGAAGCCTGGGGAGCAGTCGGCCCGGTCCCTGCCGGGCTATCACTTTCCTACTTTGTTTCAAAGCTAAAGACCCCCGCGAGGGAGGTCCCCGCCGGCCCGGGGAAGTCCCTCCGTGGAAGTCTTTGGGGCCATCCTGAGTTCTGCAGACCTCTCCGAAGGGAGCCCGGTTGGGCCGAGGCGGGTCCCCTGAAGGGTCGCCACGGCAACGCAGCATCCCCAGTCTCCCGAGCGCCAGGGGATGGGCCAGGGGCCGGACCCGCCCGCCTGGCCGCCGGCCTTCCGCATCGCCCCGGCCTCCGCCCGTCCTCCCGACACCCGCTCCAGGCCGAGTACCTTGAAAGCGATGGGCAGAGTCTTGTTGCAGCGCCAGTGCGTGGGCAGCACGGAGCAGAGGAAGTTGGGGCTGTCGGTGCGCACTAGCTCGCCCGGGTGGTCGGCCAGCACCTCCACCATGCTGCGGTCCCCGCTCCTCAGCTTGCCCGCCAAGGCGGCGCCGGCGTCCGGGGCGCCCAGCGGCAGCGCCTCGCTCATCTTGCCCGGGCTCAGCGCGGTGGAAGGCGGCGTGAAGCGGCGGCTCGTGCTGGCATCTACGGGGATACGCATCACAACAAGCCGGTTGAGTTAGGACCCTGCAAACAGCTCCTACCAGAGGGCGACAGGGGCGCGGATCTTCAACAAGCAGCTCCCGGGAGACCAACATACAAGTTCATGGGCCTTTATTGCTGCGGGGGGGTTGGGGGAGGGGGCTGACTTAAGTTACTAGCTGTCCAGGAGGGAGAAAGTTCTAGTTACACCGATGGGCCTCAGACCCCCGCAGGGCTGCCCGCATCCGACCGCTTAGTGCTTTAAAAAGTGGGCGAGCAGGATCCAAAGCCAAGCGCCAAGGGAGACTGTCTTCTTCTGATTCTTGCTTTGAGAGTTTAAGTTCAGTCTTTGGCTGCTACAAAAGTTCCGGGAAGCAAAATTCCCATACACTTCCTAAAATATTTACGCGGAGAGAAAAAGGACCAGCAAACACATAATTTGGAAGTTCCAGTAGTCAATCGCCTGTCAGTTTTTCCAGGTGAGTTTGTCTAAAGTCCCAGCACAACAAAAAATACAGGTTTGTCTTCCACATCCACAGCCACTTTGATTATGCAAAGCTGGCTTCAGTCCTCAAAAGCAAGAACTGCGACTTCCAAAGGTCCTGCTACTAATGTATGTGCATATACATACACATATAAATATATATATACATATGCTCTACTTCATAAAATATTTACAATACAATCTGTAGAGAATTTAAACACAACAGAAATCCATTAATGTTCGCTGCAGATTTTTTTTTTAAGTAGCCTTGGAAATCAGCTTCAGTAGTTGGAGAAGGGCTAGGCTAGAAATACTTGTCATGGTCTCTCAAGTTCTGGCAAAATGCTCAGTTCATAAAATTCAGCTTTTCTTTGAAAAGCTAATCTTAAAAAAAAAAACAACAAAACAGTCCAAGTTGATGACACTCAGGGTACAGCTCCCCACATCTGAGAACTCGGGTTTGGGGGTGTTGGTTAAGTTTGTGGCGGATCCTGTGGTTTGGTGGCAGCTGAGCAGCAGCCGAGTCACACGCACGCGGACACCCACTCTCCCGAAGCCAGCCACTGTCCACACGGACTCCGTGAGTCACCTCAGACTTGGGCAGTAGCGAGATGATCTTCCTCCAACGTCGCCCCAGCGCCGGCTGGTTAACTACCGGGACGAGCCAATACCCACGATCACCGTGTAACCGCAGCAGGTGGAGCGGGCCTTCTGAGGAGGCACCGCGGCGCAGATCTAAACAGACGCGGCCGCTCGAATTACCCACGCAAACACTCCCACGCACACTGCCACGCACAGGCAACTTCGCGGCTCGCCTCGAAACACAGCGCGCTTTCCCCTGCAGTTGTCAAAGGAAACACCCGGGGAAAAGTTCACAGCCAGGAAAGCAGCCGAACCATCCAGCCAAGAAACCAGTTCATTCAAAAGTAAGAAAGAAAGGAGAAAAAAAAAAATCGAAGCTCCAACGCAGGTCAAGGAGAAGCAGCAGAGGTTGACTTTCTTCTAGCGTACCCAGGAGCCCCGGGAAGAGGAGCCTGCCGGCGCAGGGCCGGGCAGCGTGGTGCCGTGGCTGGGTCCGGCCGCGGGGCGCCCGTCCCGCCTGCGCCCGCTGGCTCTATGAATGAGAGTGCCTGGAAATGAACGTGCTTTTACTGTAAGCCCGGCCCGAGGAATTCCATTCCCTCAGCTCGTTTGCATAGGGCGGCCGCGGGCCAATCACAGGCCTTTCCGGTATCAACTAGGGCGCGGCTCGCCGCCGCGGGCTCCTGATTTGGCCCGCACGCCCCCTCCGGGCCCCCCCGCCGCCGCGCGCTACTGTACGCAGCCGGGGTGGAGAGTCGCGGCCATCCCGCGCTCCCAGCGCACCCGCATCTAAGCACACACGCAAAGGCTCACGCGCTCCCCGAGGCCCCGCCCTGCTGCAGGGCCGCGGCCCTGCGGCTTTTCACCTACGCTGGGTTGCGCGGACGTGGTCCCTGGGGTTGCAGTGCGCAGCGGCGCCACGGGTGGCGGCGGTCCAGGGACCAAGGAGGTAGATGGAAGAAGAGGGCCGGCCGGCCGGCCGGGAGGACTCGGGCGGGGAGCTGCGCCCGGAGCGGCCCAGCCCGGAGACTAGCAAGAGGGAGACGCCCCGAGCACCCTAGAGATAAAGCGGCCACCGGGAAGCTCCCGGGACTGGAGCCCCCAGGCAGCTCCAGCCCCTGTGCGGGTGCCCACGGCCAAGCCTCCGCTTCCCCGGCCTGGGTGCGATTCTACCACGATGGGACCGGAGGGCCGAGGGCCCAGCCGGAGAGTTGCTGTGCGCGGCCCCAAGGCCCGGTTGGCAGCGGCGGAGTGGCGCTGATTCATTTAATGAGGCCAGACGGTTCTCGGTCTCCACAACATGGTTTTTGTGTTTTTAGTTTTCTCTCTTGGCTTGTTTTTTTTAATTGGTGTTTTCGCCGCGTCTGAGCCGCGGCTTAATTACGCAGCGCGCCTCGCTCCGGCTGTGTGCTTAGCGGCCAGCAAAGGGGTTTCCCAGTCAGAAAAGACCCCAAAGAACTTGCTACTGGAAAGAAAGTTGAAAGCATTTGCTGGGCTCGCTTCCGGTCCTCGGAGCGGAGGGCGAAAGCTCCTGCTGGGCCCGGGTCGCCGGAGCCCCGCACCCACCTACCGCACCCCGGAAACAGCCCGGCTCCTCTTCCCGCCCCTGCGCCCGCGGCCCCGGTGCTGAACCCACCCCGGCTTTGCGAACGGGCGGGAACTTCCCGTTGTGTCCGGAGACGCAGGCATTTGCGCGTAGCCTAGGGGACCCGCCCCGGGAGCATTGTCCCGGGCACCGAGGCCCTCTGCAGGGGTCCCCACCTGCCCCACGGAACCCTCAACTTCAACTTCAGCTCTCTGGAGAAGGGGTCCCTCACCCAGCCCCCGCGGGCCCCTCCCTGCATCCGCCTTTACCCACTCCTCCCACACCCCGAGGACTGGCGGCTTGCGGGTGGGTGGGGGCGTGCTGCTGCCTCCCCGCACTCTCCTGAGCTCTGCCGCTGGGGCCAGCCTGACCGTGGCAGGGACCGTGGCGGGCGCCGAGGCTGCTTCTCTCGCCCCAGGACCAGCAAGGCCAGGCGCGCTGCGCCGAGCGGGCAGAGGACAGCGCCAAGGGCCATGTGTGGACGCCAGGGGGCAGCAGCCGCCCTCGCTCGCAACCCGGGACACCAGGCGGCTGCTGTGCGCCCGGGAACGCCCCCGACGGCGCCGGGTTCTGCCGGCCCTCCTTGCGGCCTTTGAGTCGATCTTGTAAGAACTTCAGTTTGGGGAGAATCGACCGGAAACAGGCAAGAGAGCAAGACAGAGTGGTCGCGTCCCATTCCTGCGGCTCCCGCGGCGGAGCTGGTGGCGCAGGAATCCTCGGGCAGGGGTCCCTGCTGTCCCGACTGGCCCGCATCGGCGTCTTTTACGGAAACCCCTTTGCAGGCCAGGGCGGTCGGCCACTCTCAGGCGGTTTGTGCTTCGGGCGTCCCGGACAACCTCCTGCCCGCCGCGCTTCTCCCCCAGGTGGGCCCGTCCCCTTGCTCCTCTCTGGAAAACCAGGGATACTCCGGGAACGGACAGCACCGAGCTGTATTTTGTTTTCCTTACTGAGTCTGGGGTTCAGAGAACTCCTTTTTGTGCTTTTCTTGAAAAATGATTTTGAAGACGCCCCATAAGAAATACAAAGACCCTCAAATGTCCGCTCTCCACGTGGGCCGAGTGATTCCAAATACTGCACAGTCACCAAACCCCACCGCCCGCTCAGGAGCGACTTAGTGGCGAGTAAAAAAAAACAAAACCTATTGTCTGGGCTCATGTGCATTTCCCTCCGAGCCCACCAAGCGCCAGGTGCATCCCCAGGGACCCCGCGGGCTTGGGGTGCGGGGTGCGGCTCAGGAGTTCGGGGGAAGCAAACATGGGCTCCGATAAGGAGGAGAGAGAGCGGACTGGGGTAACCCGCGCCTTGGAAAGGTCAGAGAGGGCTCTTCCTGGGCTCAGGCGGTTTGAAACCCTAAACCCCGCGAGGGGCTGCGGGTCGGGCTCTCCGCAGCAGCCTCCGCGCCGGCGTCAAGTTCCCTTCCTGAGAAGGAGGGGAGTCTCAGCGATAGATGCTCCAAGTGTTGCCTTTCAAGGGCGCTACTTAGCTAAGAGTCTCAACCAATAAATACACCCCAAATTCCAACGCCGAGGAGGACGATAATAGCCAGGAAGAGCCTTCGCTGATTTGTTCTAAACCCCGCCGGGCACTTGGGGTTCCCGGGACGTGCGCAGGCTACAGCTGCGCCGCGCAGCCCTGAAAGCCGGGAACAAACTTCCTTATCGAGGAACTAAAATGAATGGAAAGCAGTCAGCGTGGGACTCAATTTAGGGGCACCGGGAACCCCTTGGAGTGAAAGGCTTTTTACGGAGCTTGTAAAATTCAGTACCATCGTGTAGGAGATGAAGACATCCTTTCCACCCAGAGCGCTCACTTCGGCGGCAGGACAGAATGTCCCGCCTCTGCCTCCCCAAGGGAGAAAGGCAAGCAGACATCGCCACAGTCGCCCCTGCTGCTCCCCGGGGTAATCCTGACGCTTACTTTTGTCATCTTACAAAATAAAGATACAAAGAAGCCGTGTGTTGGGCAGATGCGCTATGACAGCTTCTTCCCAGTTTGCTCCACAGGGGAAATTTCAGAAAGGCTCCTAACAGGAGTGGAGTGTAAGCTCTCGGAGGGAATTTTAGAAGTAGTGTTTGGTTAGTCGAAAGGAAAATAATTTCCCTGGAAAACAGTAACAGGTTTTTGACGTTTTCTCTTCCACAACTGTAGGTAAATGGCCTCAGAAAATATCTAAATATTTTATATTTTTCCTTCTCAAAACCCTCTCAGAAACAAAATATGGGTAAAGTTGGGGTTTGAGTTTTCCCCAGTCTCTTAAAATCAAAATCCCTCCGTGAGCAAGATATTTCTAAAATTACATTTCTAACAATGTACTATTTCTAAAAGAATTCTTTCTATTTTCAGTACCATTTATGTGGACATAAAAATCAGAGACTGCACTTTGTCAGTGGTCCGGAGCCCACGCCCTGCAGCTGGTACCCGTGTCCCAGGGAAGAGACCCTCAGAAGAAGAGTGCCTTGTGCCCGTGTGTGCAGTGAGGGACCCGCCGCACACACCATCCGGTTTTCAACCCTGGGATTTAAGGAAACATTTTTTTTTCTTCTGAAGCGGCTTTGGGGTGGTTTCCCTTTTGAAACCTAACTCCTCAGTGCTTCCACTGCATCTCCGCCGCCCCCCCAGCCACTGTCTCCCTGAGATGCCGCCGCTGGTGCGCGTTCCCCTTCACCTGCCTAACTCCGTGTCGTGCAGCTCGCACGTGGCGAAGCTGAGGAAATCTCAGAACTCACCTTCTGCAAATGTAGGGAGGCTTCGTAAACATTTTACCCTCGTAAAGAGAAGGCCTTGCCACTGCCATAGCAGAGGTAATAAACTCGGTTGTAACATGCAGAAGCCAAGCTCTGGGTTTTTTTTTTTTTTTCTTTTTTTCAGAGTCACACGGAGTCACCGAATCCCAGCAGATCCTGCCCGTGTAAGTGCCGCAGCACCGAGGCTACCATTTAGGGGTTCATGGGGATGTTTTATGTGGTTGGACAATTACAATACAGAAAACAGCTTTTAAGTACTTTTGAATCAGCAAAAAAAAAAAAGTGCCTTAATTATTTGGTTAGTGTCTATCGTATGTTACGTATAGGACACATAGAACCAATCACCTGTATGCCTATATATGAACGTGCACATTTTAGAGAAGTATAATTGGGAATCTAACGTACCGTGGGCATCTCTAGACGGATTCATCCCGTGGACACATTCTGAAAGAACAGAAAGGAACAGAATAAAAATGATCGAACGGCCGCGCTGACAGCACACACCAAGTTGGTCGATGATCGGTGGTGGATTTCATTCTAACTGCAGTAAATGCACATATAAAACCTAAACGCCCCCTCTGATTTTTCTGTTAGCTTAATTCCTCTCACACTTTTTAGGACTGGAGGTTTTTTTATAGCACGTTGTCCAGCTGGGGCACAAAAATTGCTTAAACCAGTAAATCAACAGATAACAGTGAACCGTTGCAGATGCTCAGGGTTTCTCGTGCCTCTGGGCAGTGGTTTCCACTGCTGGCGACTGCTGACCCTTTATCATTCCGAGAGTCACCTGTGATCTATTTAAGGAACATCTCGAACACATTTGGAGGGTGTAGGAATGACTCAGAAGACACGGCGAAATTATGCAAAGCCATTTATAAATCGGTGATAGGGCAGAGGCTAAATCATCGACTCGCAGCGATAGGGCATTTCAGAAATCTCCCCTCTCGGCTTGCTTTTCCTTTCCCTTTGTTAGGCAGGCCAATCAGTTGCATTGAAATCTCTCGTTCTTGAAATAACAGATGATATCAATTATCACTGAAAATAACTCTCATACGATAACTTCCAAATATGAATCACTTACTGTACACTGCTGCCTGTACAGTTATAGCTAAGTCCATTAAGGAGAGCCAAGGGAAGCTATTTCTCTTTCCCTCGAATATCTGTGTGCCATGTTCTGAATGTGAAATGATGCCATCAACTCTACATGGTGATAATGGCCAGCACCCGGTGACCTGGAGGAAACGCCACTTCTCAAAGCCTCAGAATCCGAGCGTTTCAAATACTGCAGATTCAAAGCTTTCAACCCCACTGCATAATGTTTGTGTGATACTGCTTTTAAAAACCTTTAAAAGGGAGAAAGGAGGTAATTATTTCAGATTTCCAGACGCTGTTTAAATAGGCAGGAGAACAAGATTGGCAGCTCCCTTGTCTTACATTTTTGCCAAAGCTAAGAAAGCAACTAAAATAATAAGGGCTTCTGAGAAGGCCCGCCCTGTGCTGGAAGGTTAAAGGGATCGGATATGGACAGTGTCGAAGGAGCAGCCTGGGAGAAACCAAGATTGTGACTGGCATGCACCTAAAATGACTCCACAAAGATTTTTTAAAAAATCAGGACAGGGAAAGAATCATTTGCACCAATTATGCATGGTGAGGTAAAAAAATAACAAACGTACCCCGAAGGTTAGTAAGTTCGGCTGAACAGGCGGGGTGCGGGGCTGGGACCCACCCAGTAAGACAGACCGGGCGGCTGAATTTACAGCAAGGACACCCATCCCAGCCAGCCGTCCTGGGGTCTTTGTGTCGAGACCCCGAGAAGCCTTTCCATGTCCAAGGGTGAGAAACAGGAGGAGCAGAGTGAAAGGCAAGAGAGGTGTTTTTGCCACGCGCCTAATATGTCAGTGATTCTGAGAGCAAAGCCAAGATTTTCTTTAAACCTAAAGAAGGTGAAAGCGAGTAGATTTTGAAAGGTGTGCCTGTGGTCTGTTGACAGGTCTTTCAGTTTGTCCTGTGTCAGTCGTCCTGAATGCACAGCACAGGTCAGCAAGCTGTTGGGGCGGGGGGGGAGGGAGGGAGGGGGCGGGGGAGGGGACAGGTGTCCCTGGGTGGAGCAGCAAACTGCAGGGATTTGAAGTGATTTGCCCAAGGAGCTGTTAAAGGTGCTGGAACCTGAGCTGGAGGAGAGGGGAGGCCTGCGTGCTCCTGCCAGAGCGGCGGCTGCGGCGGCTTGCCCTCCAGCGCCCTCCCCCCGCCCCCCCCCCCCCCCCGCGTGTCCTTCACGCTCCCTCTCTCTCCTTGGATGCTGCTCTGCGCCAGGCGACCGACCACAGAACGCTCCTGCCTGCCTGGCCTGGTCCAGTCCCAGCAGCAACTCCGTTTTATAGAGAAGGGACCTCGCACTTGGAGAATTTAGGAAACTCGGTGGGGTCGCTTCACTCTTCATCTCTGTGCGCGCACACACACACACACACTCGAGGGTGCCCACACGGGGGGGGGGCTGCACGCTTGGGGAGCGGTGTTTCTTTTCGACCACAGCTATGTATTTTTATGGGTGTCTTTTGTCGAGTTTGGAACCCTTAGGCTCTGATATCATCTTTCCCGTTTAGCCTCGCTCCCCTGACTCGGTCGGTCTCCATCAGAAATACCCCTGAAATTCTTCACCACGCAAAGCGCAGAGCTCCTGGAGTCATGCCCGAAGCCGTCTGCGGCGACCGACAGAGGCTGAAGAGCTGGTTGGGGTCTGTTTGGCTGAGAGGCTTTTGGATTCGTAGTAAATCTGTAAAATGGGTTTCTATTCCTTTCCTGTCTCCACCTTCCCCAAACAGCATCTCGAGGGCATTCCCAGATATGAAGTATTCAACTTTGCTCCCGGCAGCACCCCCTGATGCTTCCTGTGTACCAGCAGGGTGCTAGGCTCTTGGGTGTCATGGCCGCTGACCCGTGGTGGGAGGGGACACAGAAGGAAGAGGGGAGGGCCCCACCTGGTGGGCTCGGGAAAGACTTCCTTCCTAGTGCAGGTGATGCTAGATTTGAATCTTGGGGTGGGGCAGACTTTGACCAGGTGGCTGGGAGGTTGAAGGAAGGGCCCAGCGACCTGCCCCGGGCTGCGGGATCAGCCTGAGGAAGTCCTGAGCTTGGGAAACAGGTCTGAATGTCAGCTCTGGTAGAGTTGGAGCGTGGGTTTGGGATGGGCTGGGGAGTGGCAGCTCACACATGACCCAGCACGGGCAGACAGGAGCACGGACAGGCCACACGCGGCCTCCACAACCTGAAGACACCTGAGTGTCAACCTGAGGGCAACGGGCTCTTCCGGAGTCGTGAAATCTGGGAAATGGACTCACACGTGTCTTAGGAAAAGAAGTCCGTCGGAGGCGGGTGGGTGGGTGGGTGGAGGGGAGGGGAGGCAGCTGCCGCAGGCGTCAGACGAGCATCAGGAGTGTCTGCTAAGGTGGAAACATGGAGAGGGGAGAGGGGATGGCCAGAGGCAAGGACCCCGCCTGCAGCCCAGATGCCATCTGCAGCCGTGAGGCCCTGACCAGGAGGGGTGGTGGGGGGGGACGCCGGCTTCAGCTGGGACGTGCAGAACGGACCCGCAGGTGCAGACGGGACGGCCAGGGCTCCGGCGCAGGGGTCTAGAGTAGCTGAGGGTCCTCACGCACCTGCCCGTCCGGGGAATGTGCCCGTGGACAGAGGAACGCTGACGAGTCTCAGGTCATCAACATAACGGATGGTCAGAAGGAGAGGGAAGGACCGAGGGGACGAGAAAATAGGGCCTTAAACTCGGGAGGAAGATGGGGGCTTTGAGAGGAAAGGCGTGTCTGTCTCCAAGGCGAAGGCCGTGAGGCGGAGGACCGAAAAGGCTGCATCACCTTTGCCCACAGGAGAGCCACGGGGACCTCTGTCAGGAGACAGTTGTCGGTGGTGCGGAGGATGGGGAAGTGTATGAGGTGTGGGGAAGAGGAGGGGGGTAGGCGCCTGATGGAGGCCAGGAAAGGGGCGCCGGGGCCGGGGAGCAGGGCCCGGCCGTGACACGTGAGCGTGTGTCAGAGGGGAGGCACGCGAGAAAACGAACACCTGAGCATTGGCGCTGTGCGTTTAACTGGCCATCGCACCCATCAGCCCGCCACGCGGAGCAGCTCGCTGTCCCCATTATCCGCCCAGGATCCGCCCGGATGCGACCTGGATCCGGGACTCATCTGTGGCCTCGCCCAGTCTGTTGCCAAATCCTCTCTTTGGGGTCTTTTTGTTATAAGCCATCCCCCCTTTCCATCCCTGTCGTCATCATTCCGGTTCCAGCTCTCTCAGCGCCTCACCTGGCCTCCTGCAAAGGGGTGTCCGTTAATTTCCTACGGTACTTTTGGGTCAATCTGCCACCCCACGTTCGGCAGGTTTGGTCACGTCTGATTTTCTCTGCGCATCCGGAATTCAGGTCAAGCTCTTTAGCACCGTCCGGCCGGATTAAGGGTGTCCCTCCCTGCCCCCCATCTTGGACGGGGTTGGATCCTGTGCCTTAGTGAAAGCCTTCCCCACCGCTCATCATTTTGGGAGATGCTACCTGTGTGCTGGTGGTCAAGTCTGTTTCCCTGGTCCAGTGTCAGAAGGCCACGTTCCCAAACCATGAGTCCTACCAGCGATGAAGCTGCTGTTTCGATCCCTGTCCGTCTGCCTCCTTGGTCCAGCTCAGAGACTCGCCCCGAGCCCCTATACCATCACACACACACACCACATCGGAGCGCCTTGCCCGCGAGGCTGCCTCGCTCCTCCCTGAACCCCCAGACAGCGCTGCATGAGCAGCGTGTGTTTCCGGAGACCTGGGGGCCTGGTCCAGGGCGGGTTCTGATGCAGCAGGTTTGGGGTGGAGCCCGAGATGCTGCACTTCCCACAGGCTCGCAGTGATGCTGCGGTTGGTGGTTCAAGGACCAAGGGCAGCTGCTCAGTATCCGACTCAGCAAAAATTGCGCCCGACACACACTAGACTGTGGTGTCTAAGAGGTTTTCATAAACATCATCGGCAAGTGGCTGTCTCTGATTGGACTGTTCAAATGTTTGTGGCCCCTCGCACAGTCATATGTTAAAGCCCTAACCCCCAGTGTGACAAGTGAGAAGGTGGGAACTTCTGGGGGGCATTCGATCTAGATGAGATAGTGAGGATGAGGCACTCACGATGGGATCAGTGCCCTCATAACAAGAGACCTGAGAGATGTCTTTTTCTTTCTCACTTTCTCTGCCCTGAGAATACACAGCCAGCAGGCAGCCGTGTGTGCGCATGCCGGGAAGAAGGCCTTAGGCAGCACCTGACCGGGCTGGCGTCCTGACCTCAGACCTCCAGACTGGGAGAAAATGAGGTTCCGTTTCTGAAGCCACTTGGTCCACAGTGCTTTCTTACAGCAGCCCAGTGCGTCCTGGCTCCGATCTCACATTTACACGCACCGTTCCATGTAACCCTCTCACACAGACAGCCCGTAATTATTCCTTCGCTGCACAGATAAAGAAACCGAGATTCAGTCATCAGCCCCGTCCGACCCCTGCCTGTTTGAGGAGTGCGCAGCCGTCACCCGTGAGCTGAAGCACCTCGAAAAACGGCTCCCACCACCACGCTGCCATCAGTCAGGGGTCTTCACCAGACCACCGGACACAGGATGCGAGCCCTGCGTGCTCCTGTTAGAGTTTCTAGTGGCCACGTGGAAAACGTAAAGAGAAATGAGTGAAATCAATTTTAATCCTATGTTTTCATCCACTTCACGCAAGATAGCCACATATTTCCATTTCAGCATGTAATCCATATAAAATTACTGAGATATTTTACATTCTTTTTTTTTTTTTTTTTGTGGCAAGTCTTCAAAGTCCTGTGTGTATCTGACATTTACTGCACATCTCCGTTCTGTGTGGCCACACTCCAAGTCCTCGACAGTCCCCTGTGGCTCGGGGCTACGGTGTCCGACGGCGCAGCTCTAGAGCGACCGCTCGAAGCACAGTTCACCCTGCAGCAATTTCACTACTATTTGGCCATGCACAAGCCCTGCGTTTCACCTGCTGTTGGTAAAGGGCATTAAGCAACACGTATTTCTTGACTCGTATTTTCCCCCTGAGCTGTCCTGAGCTGAGTTCAGGGTTCTTGTCACAGCAGCGCTGGCTTGCCTCAGGGGCAGAAGGACATGCACACCCAGTGACCACAACTGAACTAACCACTGTCATCTCCACGAACGCACTGTCCCAGCCACGAATGCGCCACAGGTGGACCCCACACGCTGTTCGTTTCCACTGGCGGATGACCAGCCCGCTGGCTCAGCCAGGGCAACAGTGCATGATGGGTCCCTTCGAGCTCTGAAATCATCTCTCACCCCTTTCTTCTCCAGCAAAGCTAGTTTTCTATGAAACCCATATAAGCACACAGATGAGGATAAAAGGTTCCTTTTTAATAGCCTTGGTTTCAAAATAGAGTTGCAACGTGGGTAAATGATACTCATTCTCAAATAGCAATGCCTATGAATAGGTTTATTTTGAAAGATAACATATAGATATTTCAAAAACCCACTCACTATGTCAATTTGCCAGCAGTCTGCCAGCTAAAACACAGCAATCGTCCAATTCAGCGAGGCCGCTTCTGGTCTGTGTTACGGCCTGGACGCCCAAGTCCTCAGAAGAAATAACAAAGTGGGGAACAAAGAACAAGTGCTTTGCTGTTCTGTTCTACAATTTGCATAAAATTGAGATTAGAGACAAACAGTGATTCATAAATGTTACCAATATTTTATTACCATAAGTATTTAAAAGTATTAGTGTTCAGCCTCTCACTAATTGTTTTCCCCATGTCAACCCAATAGTGAGGTTTTACTATGTATTGTGTAATAAAATAATAATTAAAAAAATATGATGTACAACATAGTTTAATCACTTTGTTCTTAGAATAAATAGCTATAAGACTCTCCATTGTTATTGTTAAAACTCCTAGCGCCTCAAATTGGTGCCTTCTTTCATCATAGAAATAAAAAGTTTTCCTATTTGTCATCCCATATAAACTGCAAAGACATTTCCCACAAACATAGCAGAACTCCTCAGAAAGGGAATATAAAAGCTCGAGATGAATCTTGGGTTCAAGTCACTCATCTTGGACATGGAAAATCTACCTAACAACCGAGGGCAAGATGTCTGGTTTGTCTGTGAAGGAATTCCTGAAACGTCCGTATTGATCAGTAATCAGCCGCCGCGTTTGGCCGGAGTGCTCTGCAGGTATGCAGGCAAGACAAATGCCTCCATGGGAACCCCGCTCTCTTCAAATGTGGGAAACGGGATTTTATACGAACGAGTGGGCTAAGGCCACCACTATCCTGTTTTCTTGGGAGGTCCTGGAACTAGCATATTCCACAAACGCTTTAGAATTTCTTGTTGTAGTATGAAACAAAAAAAAATAACTAAAAAAGCCAGCAACAGTGGAAGTGATAATTCCATATAATTACATACTTACATTCTTTAAGTTTCATAAAAATCCCAAGATCTGCATTGCAGTGGTTACATGTTTTCAGATTATATTAATAATGTAATGTAATTGATGTTTTAGTAATAATCACAGTTTTATAAATAATGTACCATGCAATGAGATGGGATGTTAAACATTTTTGTGGAGACTTCTTACGAAACATCATTGTTTATTTCTCCATCCAGCCATGGTTACGTTAGATTTAAACATTGTGATATGATTGACTTGGACTTGCTTAGACAAATGCTCTAATTTAAATCTACTTTCCAAGACACAAAGGACGTTTTGCTATCTTTTCTGAGTGAATAAATGGTGCCAATTCTAGAGTTCACATCTTCTTGAAAAATGGAGAGGAAAAATGAAAATACTGTTTAACAAAATTAAACAAAACACCTAAAAATTAATACGATCTCTTAGCTAATTCCCAGTTTATACTGTAAGTACAATGAAGGCAATATACGGACAGTGTCCAAATATTATATTACTAAAAATGATTAAGCACACAAACAAAACTGGAAGGCTCTCTGTTAAGTATTTATGCAGAGTGGGAATTGTTTTTTTTTTTTTTTCCTGTTCTTTCCTATTCTTCTCTTTCTGTTAATAACAAGAGCCAAGGAACCAAGGGTTGCCCGCTTGTGATGACAAATGAGCCCCGGATGAAAGTAGTTCAGGTCTCGTAGAACTGCTGGCCGGGCGGGCCCCGCCGGCCGTTCAGTGACTCTGAATCATGTCTGTTTCTCCGGCCCGTCTGGTTACTACAACAGTTCTGGTGCCCACGGAGACCCGTGTCTTAAAGATAAATTCAGATCATCCTTGAGAAATACAGCGCTCGAGGCTCGGCTGGGCGGACGGGCACGCAGCAAATATTTACATAAACATGGATTTAAAATAATTTTTCAAAAGCATTCCCTTTTAAGAAGTTCTGTAATTGTCAAGTTCTCGATTTAGGGAGCATCGCATTTTTTAGAGGAAAATACCCCCTATCAGGTCTATTTCCTTGCCACCAAAATTGTATAGAACTATTTCTTTAGTTGGGAGCTCCCTGTCACCCACTGAAGTGGACTGCCAAGGGGGAAAGGAGGAAGTTTACCAAAGATGCCAGTGGGGGCCCCTTCTGGTCCCAGGCACTGGTTGGGCCGCCCCAGGGTGAGCTGACTGTGAGCCCGGCTGGTCCCCGGGGCTGGCCCTCCCTCTGGACTGACCCGCTTGTCTGGAGGTCATTATCGAACACTGGCAGGGTGAACGCTGGCATGAAGTGAAGTGCGAGATGCAGATTTTTTCCCCCTCGCTAACCAAGCTCACAAGAAAACGCATTTCTTTGCTTTTTGCCTCGGGCATATACAGGCTGGCAATTTCCATTTGGTTACTGAAATGGTTTCCCCCTTCCCTTCCCAGGTGGAGGGGAACGGATTAAGACTTCAGGTTAACCCCTTGGGTGCTGGGAATGAGAAGGAAGGAAAGTCACAAGGAAGTTTTATTTTCCATTTGGCATGTAGGACACGTGCATTTTTTTTTTCTGATCATGATAAATAAAGGTTGGATTAATCATAGCCTCTCCCAAGGATGTTCCTGTAGTGAGAATGTGATTCTGCCTTAAGGTAAAGCAGCAAAAGAAAACCTTCTGTAATGAGAACATTATTTGGTGCCCTGTCTGTCATCTTGACATTTAAACGTGTCCTGGGGTTCTTCTGAGTAAAATCGGACACAGATTCACACGAGGACTGGGAAGCGACACGAGGCAGCGACTGCGCAGCCTCCCCTCGTCCAACAGAAGGGGTGGGCGCGGCGCGAGTGGCGTCCTGTCTGGCTTTTTACTAAGCTTGAAATCTCTGGAGCTAAAAAAGAAAGTGTGGTGGATGTCTAGAAACTGCTGGACCACTGGAAGCTTACCGCGTAGCCTCACTGCCCCCCACCCCTGCCCAATGAATAAAAGCCCCTGTAGGAAAATACCCTCTCTTCATGGACTTTTAAGATTTGGGAATGTTGAAGTCCAAAGTACCCATACCTGAAATAGCTCCTCAGTAGCAACCTGTGAAAGGAGACGCTTCCCTCTGCTGGGGTCTGTTTATTTGGCTTTGAA
This sequence comes from Glossophaga mutica, assembly GCA_039655065.1. Classification (NCBI taxonomy): domain Eukaryota; kingdom Metazoa; phylum Chordata; class Mammalia; order Chiroptera; family Phyllostomidae; genus Glossophaga; species Glossophaga mutica. Next base: position 220,644,495 of record CM077304.1, on the reverse strand, counting down.
CAGAAGGGTGGGGGCTCCCTGACTTGCGCTGTAAGTCAGCATTCCTGAAAAAAGCGAACTTCCCCTCTGAGACAAGTTTTTGGATCTTGAAAAGTAAATACGGCTCTATTTTTTTTAAAAGAAATCTAACATATGAGTGTTTGTATCTTGTCTTAGTGGGCCCAGGAAATCACTTAGCATCTCAGGGCCGGCCTAAGCAGATACCGACAGCTCCCCAGGGCACTGGGTTTGGGCTGTGTTTGATTTTAACCGTCTTGGGGGTCATCTACCTGAAGACAAGGGACGTGGTCGTTCGACTGCGGGGGTCCCCTGAGCGTTCCTAGTCCGTGAGAACAGAGAAAGCCGTGGAACTGATCTGTCAGCAGTGAGAGCCTCAGTGTAGTTCACAGGGTTCTGATGGCTGGGCAGGTTTCAGCGGACGAACGATAACGGTCTCCCACCTGCACCGAGCTCCTGCTGAGCTCCGGGCATTGCAGCAGGGCTTCCGCGCATCCTGTCGTTCGATCCTCTGGATAATTCCATTAGATTTGGAGCCACGACCCCCTCAGGGTTAAAGAGGTTAAACAACTTGCCCTTGGCCACACAGAGAGGGAGCAGCAATGGTGAGACCTTGACCGGCTGCACGGAGAGGCCAGTCTTTGAATTGTGATGTGTGTTTGAAAAACAACGTCGCTCTTCATAGTTTTCACTCAAGAAGTGACATAGGCGTGACTTGGCAAAAGGCCCCCCTTTGCTTCGGGCCCCCCTACCCAGCTCAGGGAGGGGGGTTGCGACAGGTCCCCCTAGAAGTGAGCTATGAGAAAATGAGCTGCTTCAGAGACCCGGAAGCCGGAGCAGTAGATAAATATTTCAACGGCCGCTCCAGAATGGTACTTAAGGAGCGCAGCTCATCTCAATTTGGGTTGGAGCCCACGGCCTTCCGGTTTAAATAGAAAATGCATTAAAGCCCTTTATTTAGAGACCCATGTGCCATTTTTAGGGCCCAGCCCCGGTTCTCCTGACTTTATTGGGAGCACAATGCCAATAGGTGTCTCGGTGTTGTCATTAGGATTCATTATTTATCAGGACTTGATGACGTATTCAAAGCCGGAGGGTCATGGGCCGCCGGGTGGTTGGAAGGTTGACGGTAAGGACAGAGTGCAGACTTGGGGGGCTCCTCACCGAGTGGGGCTCACCCCACTCGGCATCCACCCAGAGGTGAAGAGGCACCTGTGGACCTCTGACTTAGAAACCAGCAGGACGCCGCCCTCGGAAAGGGCCATAGCCCATGACTGACTCGCGGAGCGCAGACTGTACCCCGGTCATTGGTTGTGGGTTAAAAATAATGACAGTAGTTATTATTATGACACAAAGAAAAGAAGGAGAAGGAAAAGAAATGGGAGAGAATACATGAAACTGTTTCTCAGGCAGAAAGAGCAAGTGTTGCTTCCAGAAGCCCCTTTTCGATGGCTAGACCTGTCTCCCGAGTCGCGCATGCCACGTACTTCTTGCTGTTTCGGGCTGTTCTGAGCTGTCTGAAAGCCTCTGGCCTCAAACGCCTGCCTCCACCGTCAGTACTCATTTCATTAGGTGACTCAGTGTGTGATTCTCCGAGACTCTCTGCAGGCACTCCAACTTGCCTTGCCTCAGTTTCCTCATTGGCTGAGTCTAGAACTCTGCCATTACCCAAAGGTCGCCACGAAGCCCCGAGTCAACCCTAACTGCTGAAGCACTTTGAAAAGCCAACCATCAAAGGGGGGGGTAGTTATTACAAGACATCAGAGTGAAACTGTTTTGCAGGCCACCCTTCTGTGCAGTGGTGCCAAGTCATTTTGAGAGGTGAAAGAAAAGTCTTAGCAAACGCTTTATCCCATCCAATCATTTTATAGAGAGAAAAGGCGGCTCCAAAAAATGAGAAAATGAGTGGTTTCCCCAAGGTCCTGGAACGGTGGCTGCTCTGGGCCCCCCTGACCTGTTCATTAGTGCCCTTCACCCCGACCCCGCCACTCCCCAACCGCCACGCTATTACTTCTTTAAAAAAAAGAGGGAGGATCTTGTGAAACTTTCTTTCCAGAAAATTTACAATTCACGAAAAGCTAAATTGATTTCTTCCCCTTCAAAGCGGTTTTCCTGATTACGATCACATAAATTAAGCTCCAGCCCCCACGAAGAAGTCGCAGGAACTGAGTAATAAATCTCCAAGAAGAGATACTGAGAATGCTCGGAAAGTCTCAAGAAAGAAGAACACGCCAAGAGTCGGCTTCGCTCCTCTCCTACCTGACGTGCCCATCAGGAAAGGAGCTGTCGGTTGAATTGCAAAGGCAGGAGGAAGCATGTCCCTTTCCTCTCCTTGACGGTCGAAATTGGAAGGAAAAGGAGAAGCAAAAAAAAAAAAAAAAAAAGCCACCCCAAGTGTCCCCTTCGTCTCTCCAGGGGGAAGAGCGGTGCAGAACAGACACTTGGAGGAGACGGCAAGGTCGTTGCTCAATGCCGTGTTGTAACATGGTGTCAACTGTCACCCAGGCTGTCAGGGCAGCGATTGCATCAACTCCCCCGCAAGGTGTTTCCTGGCTCCGCCGGCCGGGTGGCTCGGGGGAGGTGCAATCTCTCTCCTGGGGCAGGCCAGATAAAGCCCTGTGCTGGGGCCGCTGTCTTTCAGGGCTGAGGCTGCGGGTCACGCGGCCTCGCGCCAGCCGGTCCTGCTTTCCCAACACCGGGTCTCCGTTGCTCAAGCCTCTGCGTGTATCTTATCAGGCACCCTGGATCACCCCAAGGCCCGTTGGCGAAGTCAGCCTTCGAACTTCTTTTGCATGTACATCGAAGGAGAGCCATTCCGGAGCTGGAAAGGGCTTATCTTACTATTCTAAAGAAAGAGGAACAGAACCAGGCTCTTCCTGCTGTAATAGATTTTGGGGTGGTGCGTACCCACGTGTGCTGCTGTGGGACAGGAGGTATAATCTTGTCATTTTTTTCTCTAGGAGGACCCTGTGCACCTACTGTAAGCCTTTTGTTTTCGTACACATTAAACCAGAATCCTGGTAGCGCAAAATGTGAGCGGCGGCCAGCTTGCCTGCCCCCGTACGACAGATCCGCGTCAGGGGTCTGTTCCCTGGGCTCCCTGCGCGGACGGCACGCCAGGCAGACTCTGTTCTCATCCTCGTTCCGATCATGGGCGCAGCCTTTCGAGAGACCCCGGCTTGGCCCCCCTGCGCTAGGGTGCCCGCTGCACGGGCCACCGATCCTTGGAGAGGAGTGGATGCTCGCCCACGTTATTTCCATCTTCTTGATGTGGAAAGGGGAAGCACATTTGGCTCCCATCAGATGGGTTCACGGCTTTGTCCCCCTCTCTCCGTTTTTCCAACGTCTCATGCACGTCAGGCCCTGCCGCCCAGCTGGGGAGGTCAGACGAGAAAGGCAGCCAGAGAAGTCGGCGCTCTCACTCTCCGCAGAGCACAGGGGTGACGCCTTAATGCCACTGACGCACGAAAACGGGGGTGCCTCCACTGTGCTTCTCAAAAAGAAAAAAGACGATGCTCTGTGTGATGTCTTGCAGGTCCCCACAGGAAGGCCCACGAGGCGGGGAGCCGCCCGCCGGTTGGGAGGCCACCCGTCAGGGCAGGAGATGAGCTGAGTCACTGTTGGAAAGTGTAGAGGAGTGAGCACGTCTTTGCAAGATGGAGACTCCAGTCCTGGCTGGTGTGGCTCAGTGGACTGAGCGCCAGACTGAGAACCAAAGGGTTGTTGGTTCGATTCCCAGTCAGGGCCCATGCCTGGGTTGCGGGCCAGGTCCCCAGTAGGGAGTGTGCGAGAGAGAGGCAACCACACATCGATGTTTCTCTCCCTCTCATTCTCCCTCCCTTCTCCTCTTTTTAAAAATAAATCAGTAAAGTCTTTTTTTTTTTTTTTTTTAAAGATGGAGACTTGACCTCCAGGGTTCTGGACTGTCTCGCGAGATCACGTCTTTCTGGTTTTCTGCCTCTTTCTCCTCTTCTCCTTGTTTGGAACTAACACCCTCCAGGTGGTGAATGAGCCACTGTGTGGTGTTTTCACACCCACAGGCCCGCATGGCCACTGGGACGAGCCCACGAGCTCAGTTTTAACCCAAACAGGACGGACATAAACTGGCCCTGAAGTCAGCTCCCACAAACCAGCGCCAACGCACGCTGTCTCCGGGGCCCCGGCGCCCTCCCCCGCGGGCTCAGGGGCTTCCTGCTCACTCCGCCTGCCGCCCTGCGGGCCCGGGGCGTGCCTCGTGGCTCCGGGGTCTGGTGAAGGAGCCACGGCTGGGCTTCCACGTCTCCCCCACCGGCTGCCGTGCACGGGGCCCTCCCAGGCCCTGTTTTCTCCTTTTTGGAATATCCTGATCCAATCATCAGTGATGGACATAATTTCCAAAACTTCTTTTTTTCCTCGTGGGGAATTTGTTTAGGTCTCTAGGAATTCAGAAAAAATGGACCGTCTTTCTGAAGTCAAAAACGGCGGAACGAAAGCCACGTGAAAGCACAAGGCTCTCTGCCCCTTCGTCCTCTCCACGCCAGCCCTCGGCGCTCGGGTGATGCTGCCCTTCCCCACGGGCACCTGGCGTTTGTCCTGAGTGCACCTGCCAGGGCTCCCTGGGCCCTGGGCGGAGTCCAAGGGGCACCCCACGCCACCCTGGCCCTCAGCGGGCACTGTGGGTGGGCTTGTTCGTGACTCGCACACCGTCCGGCCTCCTCACGGTCCCGTGGGCGCTGATTTAAATAGTGCATCCGACTTCCGTACAAGACTCCTGCCAGTTTCCTGGGGGCGGTAGGAGCCATCAGATGGGGGGGGGCGCTGGCTGATTTTGGCTCGTACAGCCGCTCCTCATGGTGGTGCATGGCCGGGGGATAAAGCATAGGCGCTCAGCAACTAGCTGCTGAGCAAAAGTGGGTGAAAATCATCACCCAAAACAAATGTGGGGGGACGAGGTGGGGAATAAAGGTGATAGTAGCACTAGCAACAGCCAGGGTTTAGGAAGTGAGAGGCGCAGGAACTGACGCGGCGCCCACGGCAGCCCTGGGCGGGGCCTTGCTCTCGGTCCCTGGGGGAGGCTTAGAGGGACCGGGGATCCGTCCCTGTCTGACAGTCACAGAGGAGCGGCCAGCAGCCTTCTCCGGGATGGAGTGTGCGGTGGGGGGAAGGGCGGCAGCCCCTCTAGCCCGCCGGAGACCAGTGCACCCGGACTCTGTGCCCCGCCCACCTCGCTGACCTCCCAGAGCACCTGGGCCCCACGGCGCCTTCAGCCGCCACCCGGCCCCTCCGATACGCCAAGCTCTTCCTGCCCCAGGACCTGTCACGGGCTTTCCCTCCTGGCCCCACCGGCTTCCCCCATAGCTGCCTAAACGTCTATTAAAGTAACCGCTGAAGTGACGCTGCTCCCTCCCCCTGCGCCGTCCGGGGCGTCGCACCACACGCACTGTCTACTTTCATCCGCGCATCTGTCTCACCGAACTTCTGGACCTCCTTGTTCGCTGTCTGCCTCCGCCCTCCAGGTGGGTGGGCACAGTGAGGGACAGACGTTGTCCGTGCCATCCTGGAGAGCACCCAGCGTGAGCCAAGTGTTGGGAGCGGGGTAGATTCTCAGGCAATGCTTTGTGTCAATGAATGAATGAATGAACGAACGAATGAATGAATGAGTGAGTGACGATGAGGCAGCTGCCACGTGCTCTCCAGCCCGCCGTGCCCTGAGTCGGCCCAATCCCAGAGTGAGCGAGTGGCTAACTGCTCCCAGGTGGCGCATAATGAACGCACCCTCCCTCTGCAACGTGTGCTTGTCATCGCCGGGTTCCAGGGCAGTCTGGCAGCGGGGGACCCCCCCTCTGTTCCCCGACTCTTGGGGCCTTGAGGGCTTGGACGCTAGCACGGCCCACAGCCTAAGGAGCCCCTCTGAGTTCTGAGCACAGGGACAACCAGGACATGGCAGGGTAGGACTCCTCGCCCTGACTCCGAGCTCCGGACGCTTTGGTTGTGCACACGGACAGGTTCGCTCTCACTCACGTGGTAAACATTTCCGGCCAAATCGAAACCATAGGCACGCTCACCAGCACTGCACCTGCCCCCTCTGCTCACAGCTGAGTAGAGGTAGGGATGGATTCTCTCGACATTTGGGGACTCCCTGTCTGCTCCGTATCGGAAACCCAAGTCAGTCTTACAATCGCCGACCCCCTACCCCATGTATAGACGGGTATGGATGAGAGCCTGGATCTGAGCTCAACACTTTTGTTAGTCCTCATCCGAGGATATGCTTATTGATTTTAGAGAGAGAAGAATGGGGGAGAGAGAGAAACGTTGATGTGAGAGGAACATCGATTGGTTGCCTCTCTTATGCACCGTGACTGGGGATCGAACCTGCAACCTTTTGGTAAATGGGATGACACACCAACCAACCGACCCACCTGGATAAGGCTGAGCTAAATATTCTGAGTGGAAGCAATCCAGGGCATGGGAGAGGCCCCCGACCTCCCACCCTGGTGGCCCCACGTGGCCTCGGGTAGGCGGGCAGAGGGCTGGCAGGGGCTGGAGGGACCCGAGGCTCTTGCCTCGGTCTCCTCGGGGAGGAGCAGGGCTCTGGGAAAGGAGGGCCCTCGGGGATCCAAGACGGGGCCACCCGCCCTCCTGTGACTGGAGCTGGCGATGGGGGCAGGCTTCCCGCAGCCCTCGTCTGAAGGGACAGGCGCACGCCCAGGGCGCCCAGCGCAGGCAGCATGGCGGCCAGACGTGGTCAGCAGTGGCGGCCAAGGCCTGTGCCCCCTACCCCACGCCCCTCACGCCTGGTCACGTTCCCTCCTGATCTGGCCCCTGCAGCCGTGAGGACTCGGGGCTGGCGGCACAGCCTCACCCCCTGCCCCGCACCACGGGCTGGGGTGGGCACCCCGACATGGTCTTCTTTAATAATTCACGTGGCAGCATTGTAGGGACCCTCTTAACTGCTTCTTAAAAGTAATTAATTGATTTTCTGACATATCAGTTAACAGTGTATTACTCTGATACGAAGTTCTGTTTAGGCTCCCGACGGCACTGGAGGACGATATGGATTCAGTTCAGCCCAGAGTTTAGCTTTGGAGACTAAAAATACGACTCTCTCAAAGGAGAGGCTTTTTCCATGGAGCATTGTCTAAAAATCTAAACCGTATGTCCTTTCCAGGCCTGTCAACGGGGTGAAATATAGATTCGAGGGTGTGGAGCTGCTCAGACGTCGAACCCTGGAGAGGCACGAAATACCCTCCTGTTACTCAATACGCGCGACGCTCGGGATGAAGGGCCGCCCAGGCTCGGCGGCGGGGGGAGTTCCCTCGCGGTCGGGGGATAACAGGGGCTGGCCACCCGAGGAGGGTAGGCTGGCTCCAGGCCACGGGGCCCCCGGGTGGGCCGGCCCCGTTTCTGGAGCTGAGCGTGTGAGATCCGTTCCCGGCTGCCCGCGATGGAAGAGTTGCCCGCAGGAAGCATCCCATCAGCGGTGCGGAGTTTGTTGATGGGGATGTCAAGACCGAGTGGTTAAGTGGCCTGGCCCAGGGCAGGCCGTGAGTCAGGGACCCGCAGCACCCAAGGACTTCCTGACCTCCCAGCCTCTGCCGGCACGCATGGGTCGGAATCCCGCAGTAGGGGTGGCGTGCCAGGAAGTCACCGTGTATGTTGGAACGCCCATGGGGCCCACGGGACGGAACTCCTCAGGGGACACTCGAAGGAAGCAGTGCTTCCTCCCACTCCCGGCGCTGCCCACCTCCAGGAGGCCCCCTGGGGCCGGGCGAGGCTTCCGGCCTCTCTCCTGCCCTCGCTGGGTGGGTGGGCGAGTCTGGGAACTCGGCCACCTCCTCTGTCCCTCCTCCTGGGCGCTGGTGGCGGGCAGGAGGCGCGCAGGCCGGCCTGCGTCTTCTCGGGGTGTGTTTCGCAGGTGGATGGGTGAATCCATCTAGTTCGGGAGTTCGGCCTTGGGAAGCCCCGTGGCTGCGCGTCTGAGCCCCCTCCTGCCGTCTGGTGCTGAGTGGCGGTAAAGGTGGCCTTTCGGACGGTGTGTGTCCTGTGTCTCTTGGCATCTCCCAACTGACCTGAGTTCAGGAAGGATGCTCCTGGCTGGCCCTGCTTCCGCCTTCAGCGAAGAGGTCTGAACATGAAGCTGGGGCCCGTGCTGGCAGAGCAAGCCCACTTGAACTTGAGCTGAGCCTTCTTCCTGACTGTTACCTCCCTCGGGCTGGCCCATTAGTCCGTTTCCTGAATGACAGAATGGGGGTGATTCCTCCTTTAAACCTCTGTTAGGGGGATTAGGCGAGATACCCCTTAAGGCAATTCTTAGCCTATCTGTTGCCCATTTAATAGGACTGGAACTATTTTCTACTGCAGAGTACCAGGAAAAAGACATATAAAGTATTTAAAAACCTGAAGACATTCTCACAGAGTGCTATTTCCTGTTGACTAATTTGAGAACATCTTAAGTTCTGAGACTCACGGGGAAGAAATTTTAACGGAAAAGGGGAAGACCACGTGGAGAGAAGGTGGTGGATGCGTTAAGAGGAAGAAACGAGGCCAAAACACTTCACAGGTGAAGTCAAGCGCATCGCTGGTCTGGTCCTGCTGGGAACGGAACTGACATTCCCTCGGTGCCTGTCTGAGGTAGCGCCCTTCCTCCTTGCCTAGCCCCGTCCCCGTGGGTGGGAGGACTCCCGTTCCATGCTCGGAGCACCTGCTTCGAGCGCAGGGAAGGGCTGCCGTGGCGAGCCACGGAGCGGGAAAGCACTTAAAAACCAGCAAAGAAGCGTCACGCGCAAGTGAGAAATGTTCCGATTGGTGTCCACATGACTGTATTTTGATTGTGTCTCTTGCCATGTTTGTTGTTTCTTGCCAAAGTGGCAGGTGTTGTCAGGCTGGAGGAATAAGTGCAAGAGATCAATAGTGTTTGGGTAGCTCATTTCAGAATGTGCTTCGAACTTTAACACTTGCAAATTCCATTTGTCTAGCTCAGTGTTATTTTGCTGACGAGGAGAGCAAAAGCTGACACTATAAAATACGAAGAAAGTATCTTCGGGGGTTTAAGCACCGCAGCATCTTCATGCGGGAAGGGAAAAGCCTTTACCGAGAGGCGCAGGTCCCTCCCACACTCTTTAAAAGTCTGGTAACCGGAGACCCAAGGCAGATTCAATAATGCATAATCTGAAAGTTATTCAGGTTAAGAATGGAAGAGTTTTCTGCTGGGGAAGTGGGGAAGGGGACATGAATTATTTACCACGGCTCGAGAGATGCAAGAAAGTCTCAAGGTTTGGCTGAAGCCACCGATTGATTTTCTGACACAACAAGGGACATGGAACCCAAGTGGCCGTTGGTGCTGGATGTCACACGCACGCTCCCCTGTTCAGTGCAGAGCTGGGTTTCACGCGCTAGGAGGCTGCGTTGAGGGGGCGGGGGGGGGGAACGGTGGTGATTTCCACTGCTGGATGCTGAGGACACCCCGTGAAGGTCTTGAAGCAATCGGCAGAATGTGAATTCCATGTTTCATTAATATGATGCAGGTGTTTCCCACGTGCAAAGACCTATCCTGGACGTTCTCAGTGAGTAAGATCTGATGACCGCATGGCCCCTGACCCTCCCCAAATGCACACTGTCTTGTACAGGTGGCATCTCGGTCACCAAACACCGATGGTTTGAGGCAGAATGCAATGAAGGTGATAACGGAGTGTAAACCACGTGTTATGGCTGCCCGGCCCTGGGTCAGTCCCGTCCACGTGTTATCCAATTTAAGGCTCACAACCCCCCTTTGAGGAAGGCACTCTGATTGCTCTAAGTTTATAAACAAAATAACGGGTTTGCGCAGGGTCTGTAATGCATCAGGCCACCCAGAGAGTAAGTGGCAGAGCTGAGACTGAGACTCAGGGCCGTCAGCGGCCAACTCCTGCCCCGCACAGGTGCGGTTTCCTCTATCAGAGGAGTCCTAAGGGGTTGGGAGACCCCTGCCGACGACAGGGGGCATTTAGCGGCGTTACAGTCCCAGGGGCAGCCGTGCTGCAGGGAAGGCGCCAGGGCCAGGGCGTGGGTCGGCATCGGAAGCCCGTAGACCAATGAGGATGTGGGACGGCTGTCTTGGTGAGGGGCAGCGGCCCCGGCCCAGGAACAAGTAGGCTGGAGGAGAAGATGAGGTGGGAGAGAAGACTCAGGACTTTGGGCCTGGACACTGGAGTGGGACGAGGACACGGGGAGAGGCATCCAAGACGTCAGTCTAGGCAACTGAAGAAACCCACGTTGCAAACCATTAGCGGCTTTCAGCTGAACGAATAGAACCTGAGCTCTCCATTAGCATCCTGCGTCCTAATTCTGAGCGCCCGAGGACTGGGTTCCCAGGCAGTAGAAGACATTGGGCAGAGCTCTGACACTAAGTCCCATCCCCAAGGACACCTGTGCCAGTCAGAAAGGTGACGAGGGATGGCGTCCCTGACACTCCTCTCCTTCTTGGCAGAAAGAAGGAGAAAGGTGGACCGATGGGCAGGTGGGCAGACACTCAGAGGATGAGAGAGAACGGAACGAGAGAGAGCGCACGAGAGCATGTCCAGCCTTCGAGTAAATGCCGAAACGAACATGAAGCTTGGCAGGTACTGATGCAGGCCGCCGGCCAGCACGGAAACTTGGGATCAGTTTGTAAGACGGCGCCCCTGGACCCCGGACGCAAGGACAGAAGAATCAGAGATGGCTACGTAGCCCTTGGCTCTTACCCACGTCAGGATGCCATGTCACTTTAAGGTCAGGCTGACCTGAGAATCACTGCGCAACAATCTGAGCTTTTCCCTGGGGGGCGCTACTGACATGGGGAGGTGACGACAGCTGTCACCCTGAGACCCTCTTGGGGAGATTTCCCAGCGGAGGTGGATGACCATTGTCCTCTGGCCCACGAGTTGAAAAACACCTGGCGGGCCGCCAGCGTGGCTGGATTTGCCTTCGCACTCAGTTGCAGGGGTCCTCGAAAGTGTCTGCATTTATCAGAGTATTTTATTTTATTTATCAGATTATTTTAGAAACGTCCTTATTTTATAGATTGTGTTCTCTTATGGATGTCCTCATTTTATTCTGTGTGGGGATAGCTTTATAATTATGAGGGCTGTAGTATAAATATTTCACAAACTTAATAAATTACATGAAAAAAGACACATGAATTACGTGTCTAGAATTATAACATTCTGAGATGTAGTATAATGCTGAGAACATGCCAGACACCGTTGAACTATATCCATTCATTATGAGTTGATGTATCAGCCCCTTTCCCATCGATGTGATGTGGTAGGCACTGTTATTATCGTCCGTGTTTTATAGGTGAGGAAGCTGAGGCACAGAGCCATTGATGAATGGGCCTCGCGCCACGCGGCTGGCAGGTCTGGGGTCTGGACCGGGACGCAGCTCGGCTCCAGAGCACACGCTCCTCCCCAGTGCCCCGGACGCCCTCTCGCGATACCCAGGCAGAATCCTCCGCACGAGTGTGCAGGTGTGGCCTTTGAAAAGAGGACTGTGGACAGAGGGACTTTGGAGGGAAGGAACCACCAATCTGGCGACATCGAGAACTCAGACAGACAAACTCATCTCAGACGACATTCCGCATGCGTGACTGTTGCTGGAGACCAGACCAGGGCCTGCCCAGTTTTTCCACTTTTTGGTCTCCCGGTTGCGCATGGACGCCCCTGCACGTGGGCCTCCCCCCCAGGCGCCGCCGGCCTGTCCCCTGCTTCAGCGAGTTGGTGGCTGCCCTCGCTCCTTCGTGGCTTTTCTTTACCACATATCTGGCTTGTGCCCAGCAGAGCCTGACTCTTCCGGGGGAAAAATGATTTACCAAATTAGCGTGGAGATAAAAATACTTCCTTCTTCGATTGGGTGGTCTCCTTATAGAATGGAAACAAAATTAGATCCAGGAAGTGGCAGGTATTTTGGAAACCGATGCTTGATAATTGAGTATTATTAGATTCAGGTGTTTCGCCCTAAATACATGCATGCGGACCTTTCAGAAAGAGTATTTCAGACAAAACTTTTTAGGCAGGGACCATATTGGGAAGAGAGTGTGCGCATCCTGTATCCGAGTTGTGCGTTAGAAACATGCTTGAACACCGATTTGAGCGTGCGTTCCCTCAACGCATCGTTACGACCGGTGCTCCGGGCCAGGCACTGTCTCGGGAATTTGGACGAGAGCAGTGGACAGAACAACAAAGAGCTCTTCCTTCGGGAAGCGAAACTTCTAGGTTGATGGAGAAATGGGAAGGGGTTCAAGTTCCACGGCTGACGGGTGGACAGAGCGAAATGACCTTCATGTTTACAGTCATTTTACGCAATGTGATGATTCTCCGCCAGTTTCCAAGGCCGTGTTTCAGCACCTCGACGGCCTCCCCCAGCCCCTCTCAGCCATGTCTCTTACTGTCACTGTTTTCTGATCCCGTGACCAAAGCCTTCCGGACGACCCAGCCTTCCCTCCTCCCACCGCGAATCATGGCGACAGCATCCCAGACGGTGCCCGGCCCCTATCTCTGGCCGAAGAGATGAAGCAAGAATGAAAGCACCCGAGGCGACAACTTTCAACCAAGAAATTCACCAATTTCAGACCAAGTTAAATCGTAGTGAAAACCCTCCTTTGCCGCTGTCATGTAAGATGCGCATGATTGCGATTCCACCCCAGGACGCCGGCAGACATCTCTCCGTGGGGCCCCCGGGAGAAGGTCTGAACCCTCGCAGAGGGAGGGCGCTCTCTGCCTTTCCCCCAGCACTTGGGATTAGATGCCGTCCCCGGTCCCCCAGCGATGCTCGGTGGGGGCAGTGGCGGAGCAGTTACGTACACGTCCGCTCGGGCCAGTCACACGCGTGCTCTGTGGAGACGGAGCTATTTAAACGTTCTCTTCCTCTACTTATTGTGATAAAATATACACAGCATAAAATTTATGATTTTAACTACTTTCAGGGGCCAATTTCTACGGGTTTAAGTCCATTTACGTTGTGTAACCGCCCCCGCCGGTCCTCCTCAGAAAATGACCATCTTCCCCAACGGAAACACTGCCGACGCCCAGTGCTCAGGCCTCGTTCCCCGGCCCCCCAGCCCCAGCCCCATCCCCTCCCACTCTGAGCCCTGTCGCTGTGACCCCGACTCCTCTGGGCACCTCACACTAACAGAACCACGCACGACTGGCCTTTCGTGACGGCCTTGTCTCACGTGGCCTGATGTCTTCGAGGTCCAGGCACGTGGAGGCGTGTGCAGAACTATTGGCCTTTCTAAGGCTGAAGAGTGCGCTCCGGTGTGGTACACCCTGCGCTGTGTATCCATTTACCTGCCGCTGGGCACTGGGTCGCTTCCCCCTCGGGCTCTCGTGGCCAATGCTGTACATAGATAAACACGCTTAGCCACTCTTGACAGAAACGGGATTTTGCAAAACATGAGAGACCCAACAATGGCCAAACCCTTTTGAAAATCTGTGGCAGGACAGGGCTACCTTAATTAATTTTCCTTGAATGCATTTTACCCTTTAGAGGGAGTCGTTCCCTTGCTGGGCAGAGACCTGCTGAGCGCCCTGAGCATTCTCCTGGACTCAAAGATTCCACGGTGCGTGAGGCTGGGCTCTGCCTTCAGGGAGTCAGGCTTGCAGGGCGGGCTCGGGGCTGGTGCCCTGGGTGCCCCCCCGCAGGGCGCGTGCTGGACAGGGAGGGGCGGAGAGCCGCTGCACTGCCCATTCCTGGATGGCCGGGGGCGGGGGGGCTCTGACCTGGGGTGACGCAGGACCAAAGGGGGAGCCCCTGGCAGGTGCCGTCCCTGGGCTAGTGACGCTTCACAGGTGTTATTTTATGCAATTCTCTCCATAGTTTTGTGACGTAGGTATTTTATCGTCCCTATGTTACCGTTACGAGCAGTATAGGAAATGGAGAAGCCAAAGAACTGGTATATGTGACCCATGGACATGAACTAAGGTGGGGGCTGCCAGAGAGAATGGGGGTACTGGGAGGAGGGGGAAAATGGGGAACATTGGGACAACTGTAATAGCATAATCAATAAAATATAGAAAAAGAAAAGGAAAAGAAAGAAAAGAATCAAGGCTTGGAGAGAGTAGGTAACTGGCCCAAGGTCACAAAGCAGCCGTAAGAAGCCCGAGTCACCTTACAGCCCTTACCTGGTCTGTCCCACTGGTGATTCGAGCAGGGGCTGACCAGGTGAGGGAGAGGAGGGCCGAAGGCATGCGAGGGAGGGAACAGCAGGCTGCACCCACGACCGATGAAGGAACAAGGGGGGGATTTGGAAAATTGCAAGGCATCCCTACCGGGTAGCTTCGAACAGAGGTCACGGCCATGCCCCGCCGGACCCCGGGGTACGGCCTCCTTGTCCTTCTGAGTAGGATGACATCAAGAGGTGCCCAGAGCTACCGGACACAGGATATTTCCCCCCAGTTCAGGTCCCCAAGGCTTGAACACTTCTGGCACAGGCGCAGAGAAAACGTTACACCCATTTTTATTTGACCAGCGCATTTCCCCATGGGCTGGATGCTCGCTCCAAGCCGGGCCCTATTCTCAGCCCTCCCGTGCGCTAACATCTACCTCCCCACAGCAGCCGGACGGACCGGCAGCTTCCTCCAGCTCTCTGTTTCCTCGAGGAAGGAGAGCGTGTGTTGGTGCTGACTCGGCCAGGCGTGGGCAGGGCCACGACGGTCAAGGTCGGGGCGCCAGCATCTCGGATGGCCATTCTCCGTGTCCTCCCTGTGTGCCAGACCCCGAGGGTCCACTCCGTTTCTGTGGCGTGACGCAGCGGGGTCCCTGAGCTCCGGCGCTGAGGCTGCTCGCCCTGGGCCGTGGGGGCAGGTGGCTGTGCGGCTCAGGGTGCCCAGGAGGGAAGCAAAGACTGTCGAGCGCCCGGGCTCCGGATCCCCTTCCCGCCGCTCAGCCAGGACGGTGGGAGGCCTGCGCCTGACCGGCGATGGTTACGAGGTGAGCTGCCCCTGGCCGTTGGCCTTGTGGTTTCCACCTCTTTCCAGTTCACGAGTGGGCTCGGGGAGAACCCCCCGAGTACGGTGAGCCTGCCCTGGATGGCAGTTGTGCCCATTTTCACGTCGTGACATCACGAAACCTGAGGCCCTTCTCTAACGGGGCAGAACTGGATCTCAAATGACATTCTAATTTTGGTGGTTACTAAAAAAACCCCAAAAACCCAAACCCCCAACCCCACCACCTACTTGCTAACTTTAGAAAACCCAGATGCCCCTGGGAGCTCGAAGCCCTCACGTGCAAAACGGAACTCGCAGCCACCCCCGCCCCTACTGAGCCTCCCAGAGGCCCCCCACCCCTCGGGGGAGAAAGCGCAGCTGTTTCTTCCTCCAACATCGCCACCCCATCGAAGGCGCACACAGCTCCTCTTCCTCTCGGTTCTCGTCTGTCTCTCCATCCGACCGCCTGTGATGCCTTGGCCCGCCTGTGCCGTCTCTAGACCTGAGTTAGCATATCCCCGGCGTCCGCGCTTGGCCCCGACTTCCCAGCCGTCCTCTGCTGCGCAACCGCGCCTCACACTCAGACTTGAACCTATTTCCCTGCTGGAAGTCTCCCCGTAGTCCCCACTGCCCGGAGGTCCTGCTCACCGGGGCTTCCGTCCCACCCGGCCTTCTTCTCTGAGTCCGATGCTCTCCAGGGACACCCCTGTCTCATGGACACCCCCGCGGGGCCCTGCCCCTTTGCGCTGTGGTGACTCACTCCTCTCCCCTGTAACTAGGTCACCTGCCCTCTGCAGACCCTGGCCCTCGGCGAGGTGCTGAGGTCCTGGATGGGCTCTTCCTTCCCTTTCCACACACGACTCAGGCAACTGCATTCCAGTGACCCTTTGGTGGCCGCTGCCAGTGCTGGGCTCTCTGCTGTCGGGGCTACGATGAGGAGCAGACGCAGAACTTGTCTTGGAGGCACACCTGGCTGCTAATGAACAGCTCCAAGGGGTAGTGGTGGCGCAGGTGGGCGGTGACTAATTCCCTCGGGGCGTCCAGAATTCCAGGGGTTACGGGGTCAAGGTGGGGACCGCGGAAGGGCGAACAGGAAATGGGTGGGCGGCGGCGGTGGTAGGAGCTACAGAGCGACTCCCGGGTCAGAGCAAGCACCAGGTGCCGGGTGTGGTGGAGGCGAAAGAAGAAGGTGCCGGGGGACTCCTGTCACCGAGTCAGTCTCCTGAAACCTGGGAGGCCAAGGAGGAGGGCCGGGGCCAGAGGGCGGAGCCCCTTGTTTATCGGGCCACAGAGTTCACATTCCGCTCCTTCTCCCGCCACGTCCACTTCTGTCCTCGTCCACCCTTCCACCCAAGCGCAATAGAATCCACGAACTATTCTCATACGACCTCATCCTTCTGGAATGATCCGTGAACTCTCACGGCACTGATAGTTTGGTGGCACGTCTGAAAACTTAACTATACAGGTACTTCTTGTTCTCTACTGGTTCATGCGAGTTTTTTCGATTCCCCAATGCTGCGATTGAGTTGTGCCGCTCCCCGCCCCCCAAAAGGCGTGTTGAAGCTCGACCCCTGGAATCTGTGACTGGGGCCTTATCTGGGAACAGGACAGTTGTAACGAGAGTTCAGATGAGGCCGCTGGTGTGAGTCCGACCCCAGTTCGACAGGTGTCCTTTGAAGAAGAGGGCCACGCCTCGGGAAGAAGACACAGGAAGAAGGCAGAGACTGGAGTGATGTGTCGACAAGCCGGGGGGACGCCGAGGACGGCGGGTCACCACCGGAAGCCATGGAGAGGTGAAGAAGGAGTCCCCGTTACTGGATTCAGAGGGAGCACGGCCCTGCTGACACCTTGAATTTGAACTTCAAGACTCCAGAACTGTGAGACCACACACTGCTGTCGTGGCAAGCCACACGGTTTGTGGAACATTGTGATGGAAGGCTGGGGACACGAATATACCAACTACATTTTAAGTGTCTTAGAGAGCAAGAATAGATGGAACATTTTAGCATCGTTAGAGCGCCGTTCAGAAAGGTGTTCGAGATCTACTTACTGGCTGACTGTCAATGAGGGGTGTGAAGCTGGGGAGGGGTTGATAAGAGGCAGAAGGACATAGTCATTTGGGTTCCCCAAATGCTGTCCTCAGGTGTCTCATTTGCTGGTGACCCTGTCCTCTCCCATAGTCATTAAAACAAAACAAAGAGCAGGACGGGCTCATGACTGTTAGCAGAAGTCACCTCGAGGCAGTGATGTCGGAGTGATTGTCACCGACTGCTAGCTTGGTTGTATTTTCTAGTTTGGAAAAAATGCACCCTCATTTCTTTACTACTACAGGGAATATTTTTTATTTCTTTAAAGACTTTATTTATTTATTATTTTTAGAGAGAAGAGAAGGGAAGGGAGGGAAAAAGAAAGGGGGAGAAACGTTGATGTGAGAGAGAAACATTGATCGGCTGTCTCTTGTATGTACCTCAAAGACCGAACCCAGGCATGCCCCCGGACCGGGAATCGAACCTGCAACCTTTAGCTTTACACAATGGCACCTGACCTGCTGAGCCACGCCGATCAGGGCACGGTATATTTTTTTCAAAAGGCAAATATCTAGCGTGCCCAAGATGAAAAGATGGCACGTACTCATTCTTGATTGATTAAATCTGTCAGCATTTGGATCCCCAGCAAACACAAACCTGGGGTTTTCTAAAGCCCTCTGGGGGCCTCTCACGCGGCAGGCCCTGCAGCCCGGGTTCTGAGCGCACCGGGGTGAGGCGCTCGAAGCAGCCTCTCCGAGTGGGAGTCGATGGGATGCAATAAGAAGGGAAGACTTGGTGCAGAAGTTCTCTCCGAAGCACAGGAGACACCAGGCAGTTTTGTCTCTTCCTTTGTACGGAGGGTTTCTTTTACTAATGGCCGGACAGATAACACGGATGCCCCTGAAGACATCAGCACCCTCACAGGGAAAATCGAAGCTCCTCGGGGAACCGCAAGGACAGGAGAGAGGCAGGGACTGTCCGGAGGGGCGGTTCAGCAGCTGGGGTTCCCCTCGCTGCCTCGGCCGCCTCCAGACGCCCCGGGGCCTTCCCTTTGCCCAGAACGCTGTCCCAGGGTCTGCGGCTGGAACTGGGCATTCGGTCCTGAAGGGCCGGTTGCCTGCGCAAGGGGTTGCTCACCGAGGGGTGGGGGGGGACCAAATGTGTGAATCTGAGCATTTCAGAAAGCATGGCTCCCTCTTTGTAAGAGCGGGCACAAAAGTTCCTGGAGGAAGGGAATCCTTCAAGACCCAAGCTGGCAGGGGACAAGCTCTGTCTTGGGCATTGGCAGTAAGGAGTCCATGACAGATGAGTGACAGCAGCGAGGGCTTCAGATGTCTTTCCTTCGCTGCGCTCCCTGTAACACACGGCACACTCACGCCGAGCCACGTGGGGGGTTGTTCTGGTCTCGCACGTGCAGGGTAGCCTGACACTCATTTGCTGATTGGTGTCCCATTTGGTGGCTCTTAACCACGAAACAATTAGTCCTCTAGACATGAGGTTTGGTTTGGGGTAGAAGACGGAGGTGACGTGCAAAGGCCCTGTACCGAAGGTGGTCCCTCTTCCCTTCTGTGCCTGTCGGGGTGTGGGGCGGGGGGGGTGGGGCAGGCAGAGGCAACTCACTTCCCTCGAGGCTTTTCCTGTGACCAGAGCTGACTTGCTCGTGCAGTTGAACTCTAAGTCTGGCCAGGTTCTCTTGCTTTGACTTTGCCATTTATTTTTTGACACCCGAGGCAGTTTGCAAGAGTGGAGCACCGCAGTACGGCTGTTTAAGAGCGCATTGAGAATAGATTACATGTTAGAATAGGTCATGCATGGTAGCTATTACATGGTAGTACCTGAAACATGTTTTCTAGGAAAAAAAAACTTGCTGTGGGGACACACACACTCGGACTGTTGCTGCATCGGTGACACTCGGGGCGTGAGCATCCCGAGTTAACGCAGAGAAGCGCAGACACCTGGGAAGGAGGCCCCTAGCACGGGGGTCCTCAGGCTTTAGGGTACGCCGAGATCACCCGGAGGGCTTTGAAAAGCTGTGACGCCAAGGCTACGTCTCTTACGGGGGAACTGATCCCCAGTTGGTGTTTTTTTAAAAAAACTCCCAGGTGGTTATAATCACTCATGTTTGAGACCCACTTCAGAGTCACCTGTCTGCCAGTATAAACTAGTCCACTTGGGCATTTACATTTCAATCGATATCATTCAAAATTAGTTCCTCGGCCGCCGTGGCCGCACGTCAAGTGCTCGGCAGGCAGGCGTGGCCCGTGGCTGCCGTGTGGGACAGCGTGGACAGGGCGCGGGCTGACCGGACAGCCCCGCTCTCGAGTCCAGAGCGCTGCATTTGCGTCCGCTTCTTCAGGCTGAGTCAGTTCCGGATGGTCGCGCTGTCAACAAAAAGTTCAAGTCCAGTGCTCTTGGGTGTGGCCCCCATTTCTCTGTCTCAATACCCATCTCTGAATGGGTCAGGTTACAGCTAGGAGGATCATTCACGTTTTTCCAGACAGAGCAACACTCTTCTGGCCAAACCGAAGGGACCTGTCCTGGGCCCAGGTGGCCATTGGGTCCCGTGGTCACTGACAAGCCCAATAGAAGGGACATACTGATGGGTTGGGGGCTGTGAGGGAGGCCCGTAGGGGCTTGAAACTTATTTTTCTCAATAGCTTTGGGATTTCCCTTTGCGAACAAACCCTCTTTAGAAACCTCTATTCTCTGTCCCGAATCCCTGAATGTGTGCGGAAGCACCGAGGCCCCGCCCCTTTGTCTGAACTCTGGGCCTTGGCCCGAGGCAACTTGCCCCCCCCCCCAACACACACACACAGGTGAGAAGCAGATTTCCTGTCAAATCTAGCAATGAAAATTATTTAATGCAGCCCTTATTGAAAAATCAGATATATAAATTAGGGCTGGTGGGAGGTGCCTACTTTCCATGATTATTTATTCAGGGGTTTAATTATAAAATGCTCCCATCCCAACACCAGGGCCTGACCCATCTCAGGGAAAAGCAGAGCGTGGAAGTCGGTGGCTTACTTGGAAATAGCGTAGCTTGGAGAAGCTGACTCTATTTGAACCCACAGAAATGGGTTCATTGCCAAAAATATTGTTTTGGGGGAAAGGAGATGAGGGACCACCGGAAAAGAGTGTGTTCAGGGAGGTCGTCGGTCTGCCCTTTCAAGCGGATTCTCAGATTTTCGACTTTTCGGAAAGCTAGCCCCTATGTTTTGTGTTGTCCACGGCGCCCAGGTCAGTCCCTCGGCGGGAAGGTTTTGGCCGATCAGCGCGACCACCCACAGAGAGGCCGCTGCTGGCACTGACGGGACACGAGCGAGGGCACGGTTTCTGAAACGCTTAGTCGGCCGTCCGTCCGAGAGAAACAGGCCATGGGAACCCAGCGATTCTTCGAGAGTGGAAGCTACCAACAGCCTTGAGGCCTCACCGTAATCATCTTTACCCAACTCATCCTTCCGTTGTCCTCTACCAAACACACACACGTGCACACACAGACACAAGTGCGCGCACACACGTGTGCGTGCATGGGAGTGTGTAGGACATTGCTCACGGCGGGTTCTTTGGAGCTCTGCACGGTGCTACCTAGGTATTCGCTGAACGGTTGCCATCCTGGAAAATTCTGAAGCTTTGCTAACATTTAAGCATACATATATCCCCTTTAATTATTGACCACTGTAGCAGACGCAACAGAGGAATAAGACGCAATTCTTTGTTCTTTAGGATAAACAACAACCTGCATCTAAAGGCGGTCATTTCTTCTAAAATGGTCATCTAAACGCCCATTTCTTCACGTTTAGGAAGATGGCAGGATTCACCCAGGAATCTTTGTGTTTATTGATTACCCTACGAGCTCAGTGCGCAGTCTCGGAGGCGCTGAGCAAAGCCGGCTGGGAGTCGGTGAGAGAAGATTCATCTCTGCCACCCCCTGTCGTTTGGGTCGGAGGCAGGTGGACTTCGTTATCTCCTGTCCGGTTTACTTAATTTATCCCTGAGTATCTCGTGGGTGTGCATGTCACTGTTAGAGCCCAGAATCCCATGGGTGTATAAAAAGAATGTTGAGATGGTTTGTGGTCTTTACACACCTGTGCCTCGAGGTGACTCACTCACTTAAAATGGTTTCAATAATATTTTTCTAAGTGTCAGGAAGGTAGAGTCTTTGTTTGCTAGGGGCTGTTTTCATTCGAAAACAGGTTAATCAACATGTCTTAAAAAAAAAAAACAAAAAACCCCAAGTAACTGCAGCAATCAAATAGTCCGAACCCAAGTTAGATTCTGGTGCGTTTTTTTTTTTTCCCTGACAAGATGACTCGAGGAGGGACAGCCAGATGAGGCTCATCAATAGTCTCCCCTCGGAGCGATTGGTACGGGCTGGAAGGTTTGGGGTCAGGGACCAGCACAGCGGGAAGGGAAGGAGCGCTGGGATCCATTGCTCATGTCTGCCGTCAGCACAGGAGGCAGGTGGCTGCACCTGTACCACACTTTCCAACCCCCGGACTAGAGAAGTAAACATTCGGAGGGGGTTGTGGGAGATAAGGCAAGTTTGGGTTCACGTTGAAATTTGTGCTTCACTCCTCAGGCAGTGGAGAGTCATTAAGGAGTGTTAAACCTGATAGAAGTACGATCAGACTTGACCTTGAGGGAAACCCACTTGGCCGGATGCGTGAGATAAACTGAAGGAGGAGAGAGCAACTGCAAGAACTAGGAGTTCAAACCAGAGACGAGGGCAGGAGAGAATAGACCTGAACAACATTAGATGTTCCCAGAAGCCAGTGATAACTATGAGATTTCCCTTTAGAACGACTGATTTACAGCATGTATGCGTGTATTTTTATCTAGTCCCAAATAGAAGGCTTCGTATGCCATGGAGATTGTAAAAGTGCTTAGTAAGTATTATATGTGAATGAATGAATGAATGAATGAATGGATGGATGAATGGCAGTCAGGAGGAGGAGCTGGCGGGAGGAGAGGAGACCAGCTTACACCTTAGCCATTCTGACCTTGGCGGGTGGTAGGGCCTCGATAGAGAAGATGTCCCCGTGGCTGGCGTGGACTGCGCCCTCTCAACAACGACTGCTCAGCGCCCGTCCTAGGCCCGGGCCGGGCGCTCCTTTGGGACATCACGCCAGCGGTCTTGACCGACCCGAAACAGCGCCCACTTCCCGAGGACCCCGTGACAGGGTCTCCCTGCAACGCAGTGTGTCATCCAGCCTCCACAGCTGCTTCATTCGGGGAGAGTTCTACTTCTCCGTTCTGCAGACGGAAGGGGGCTGCGGAGAGTTTAGACAGCTCGCCAACGTCGACACGGACGGTTACTAACTCGAGTCGCGGAGCTGGGGGTCAAACTCAAGTCTCCCACGCTCCGAATTTTACTCCCCCTCCGAGATCGCTGCCTCTCGCTGCCAGGTGATAGTGTTGTTTAGGAAAGGCTGGGCCTGGCCTGCTGAGCGGATTGCAACTTTTCATGTCGGGTGCACTCTGCGTCACCCCTGTGTGTCCTGTGCTGTCCCTCATCCTTGCTGCTCTTTCCTGCTCCCCAGACCCCTCCGTCCCCTCGCCGCGTCCCTGTCCTCTTTCGCAGTCTCGCTGCCCGCTCCTGTTCCCTTCACGGGCCCACGCACGCACGCCCACACGAACCACGGCAGCATGCACTGGGAGCGGGCCAAGAGATTTGTGCCAGGAATCGTGGGGCAGACCTGGGTGCGTTGCGGCGTCTGTTCAAGCCTGACCGCAAGCAGCGACGGCAGAGGCACCTGCACCGAATGGCGCTGTTTATCTAGGACAGTTAGTGGTGGGCGGCGTTTCCGGGGGACGTCGCTGAGAACTGAACGCCTCTCCTCTGACCTGCAGGCCCCCTGCCCCCCCCCCCCCGCCCACCGGGGCCCCGGGAGCAAGGCTGTTGTGAGAGGCCTGTGTGTGTTCCGTGCTGCAGCGGCCTCGTGGGTAGGAAGCGGTTTCTGCATCACTCGTAACTGAGTCGAATCCCACCCAGGGCCCGGCGGCGATGCTCTGACGCCGTTTGCGTTTATTCCTCGTCAACTCTAGTTTTCAAGTCTCTATAGTAACGAGGCTGACCTCTGACATTTTATCAGTTGCGGGCTGTTGCCGACCTTTCACCAGGTTTTGATGTGATTTTTTTTTTAAATGGCCTTGGCAAGTCAGTGTGATTAGGGTTTATGCCCAGAATCGGAAGCACAGCCCGCCCTTTTACTAGGTTTGACGGAAACCGAGGTGACAGTGGACAATTGTCAAGAGCTGTGTTCTGTTCAGAAGACACCGTTCCCAGGCCGCGCCCTGGCCTTTGGCGTGGCTGGGCGGGCACTGCCCCGCCCCGCACGCGCTGCCGGGATGGACTGGTCAGTGCGCTGCCCGGGGCCTTCCTGGCTCTGTGCCTCGGAGCTGGTCTTGCTCCGGATCTGGGTGCCCTTGGCGTGGCCAGGGTCATAAAGCCACGCTGCCGGTATTGCACTGGAGGCCGAAGGACTCCCACGTGTGCGGCTACCCGAGGGGGTGGCCACACCTGTGCCCTGGACACGAGGGGACCTGCTTGACAGAATGACAAGATGGATGACAGAACGGCCGGATGTGACCTGGCGGGTGGTCAGCAGCGCTCTGGCCTCAGGCACGTCGGGTTGGTGGCAGTGACACTGTAGGTACTAACGATGATGATCGAACGAGGTGAACACGCCTGAGACTCTTTTGTCGGCTGGGTCAAGCAGGGTTCCTCAGTCACGAAACACCGACGTTTCGGCCAGGGGACTCCTCCAGGTGGAGTCTGCCCTGTGTAGGACAGGGAGCGGCACCCCGAGGCTGCAGCTACGACACGCACTGCCGTCCCCTACCCAGAACCGCCACACGCCTCCAGGCACTGCCTCCTGTCCCCTGCTGGACGCAACCAGCAGAGACTGCACCCCAGCCCGGCCAGAGTCTCCCCCCCACCGTGTTCACACTCCGAAGGAAACTGGGAAAGCAGACCTGATGGGTACCCCACCGACAGCAGTGTGGGCCAGCCACGGGTACACGCCACGGCATGTGGGCTGGTGTTTACGCAGAGCGTGGAGCTCTACCTAGCGGTCGTCACCCCCTACCGAACGAGGGGCTTACCGCCAGAGCGCACTGAGAAGGGACTAATGTGAGGGGTCGAAAGGCTGGGGGACCCCCCGGAAGAAGCCCCCTTCTGGATCGGAACGCGGATGTGAGTCCCGGCTGCGAACTGACTCACAGCCCAGACGCTCTCTGCCCATCAAAACACAATCTGAGACTTACAGACACACGCAGGCGCGTTCATCCCTCCCGCTTCCATTCATGCGCGCTGACCGCTCAGAACCCAGCCTCCCTCTCTGACTTTAACAATAGCGCTCTGTCATTTCCAGAAAATGTTTTAAATTAGTGGAGAACTCGGCTAAATTTAGCTTTTATGGAAGAAAGAATAAAACATGGTTAACTGCTTAAAGAAGAAAACAGAAACCACATGAAGGGATGCGCCGGGCTGGCGAGAAATCTAACAGTAGTTTTTGGTAGCTGACCCGTCTCCTGGGGAGCACATGTGCATGAGTTTAAGTGGGAACAGGAGGGACGTCCCCCGCAAGGCACCAGGGAGGAGAGACGTTGGCCACTGCGCACACGGACGAGGCCCGGAGTGGAGGGAGGGACAGAAGTCTTGGCGTGGCAGGAAATGTGGAGAGACAGCTGCTCCGCAGGCCCCGGGCGCGCGGGCTGACGCCTTCCCAGGGCCTGCTAGCTAACAGCGCCGGCTCCGAGGAGAGCGGACGCCCTGCTCCAGGCAGGGCCCCAAGGCTCCGGGTTCGAGCAGAGCCCGTACTGTCTGTCTTCTGTGTTTCCATGTAAACGCTTGCAAGTGGAGGAAAACGATTGTTTCCTCCTTATTCAGACCGTCTGAATGAGGTCTCCCACCGTGAAGTAGGAGAAGAGGTTAACTTGATTTAAATACTAAAAGTGGTTCTCTGTTTGGCTTCAAGGGAAGTATTTAAAGGACCTCTGCATAAAGCTGAGGGCGACAAAGGGTCTCTTGTCCCAGGGACCTAGGTGTGCCCGAACCCCTGCCCCGCTGCAGACAGTGGGCCTGGCCCAAAGCAGGGCGGATGGAGAGCGCAGATGGCCCCGTCTCTGTCACCTAATAAAGACGCGCCGAGTCACAGGCCAGGTTATCGTTCATGCAGCCAGGCGACTAAGGCAACGTTCCCTCTCACTGCGTCTTTTCTCAACACCCTGACAACCACCGTTATATTGCTGTTGCTGCTGTTGTTACTGTAATAGTTTCGAACGCAGAGGAAGCCGGTAGCGTGCCATGGTGACACCGTGGCCGTCGGCCAAAAGCAGGAGAGCACTCGATTGTCGAGAGCCGCACCTTGGTGACCCGCAGAGGCTCTGGGGCGGAGTACCTGAAATCATCCCAACGACTCCATTGACCCATCGACCGGGTCTGCTGTCGTTCCTCAGCCTCCACATTTTATTTCTTTTGATACTAATAAGCGAAAGCCACTTATTATTAATCATAAACAAATTAATAGCACATGAAATAAATTGATGATGAAGGAAATAACCAACAAGCACTTTGTAAGCTGACCTCGCGAGCGGTCACTTTTTATCTGGGGTCACCTCTAACTGTTCCGGAAGTGGAATTCTGTAGCTGGAGAAAATCCAAAAGGCTGAATCAAAAACGTTTTCGGTATGCGTTTTGGGGTCCGTCTTTGATGTCACACTCCGTTCCAAGAAGTGATACTGATTCATAGCAAAAAAAGAAAAGGGAAAGGAAAATGATTCTGCCACCTGGGTACGGGGGGTGCAGAGGGAACCCCCCACTGGGGCAGGGACCTCGCCGCGCACCCACATTTTTGGAGTTTTTCCACAGAAAACACCAGGTGAGGTTGAGTTCCTTTTTCCTAAACCTGCTTTCGCTTTGATTCATGGATTCAATAGTAAAGCGTAGGTCTTCGATGTTCCGAAGAAACGAGAAATTTACTATCTTTGGAAAATACAATTCTTCCCAGAGATGCCAAACCTCGGTACGCCACCTTCGGAGGACTTTTACCGGGCAGGCAAGCCTGCATTTCATCGTACAGGCTCCATAACTTAGGGCTCCCAAAGTTCACATTCTTATCAATAAGTGCAATCAATACACCGTGAGTTATGTCACACCCACGGTGAAAAGACCCTCCGTCACTAAGAGGAGATTGAGACATTAAATGGCTGTAAGTATCTCCCGTGGCTTGTTTTCAAGTAGTCTCATGCCAGTTACGTTTCCGGGAGAACTGAAGTTGTATTTTTCTTCTCACGCTGAGGAGTAATCTCTTACGAAACCCAAAGCAAGTGGATACCCTCGTGGAATTTCATGTGTAACCGAAGTATTCCAGTTTCTAACGTGGGGCTGACTTGGTTCTCGTTAGAACGAGCGGCTGGAACACCTTTGCGCTCCCCGGGGCTCAGCTGAACGCTCCCGGGCCTCCAGGCCGCTGAGGGCCCCCGCACACACGCTCTCTCCGTTGCCAGTTCCTCTCTGCGTTTTCCCAGCCTGCCACGCACTCTTCTTCTCTTCTTTTTCTGGGAACGAGATGCTTTCCCATCTGTGGGGATCTTTCCGACCTGCCACAGGCCGCATCTGCCAGAATGCTGAGCCCACATTGTTGACAAACCAGGGCCAGTTCGATGCGTGGGGCTGGAGCAGCGGGGAAGGAGGGGTCGGGGCACAGAGCTCGAGCTGCGTGCAGAAACGAAGGCCAACCGGATCGCAGGCCTCAATGTAAACGCCGGAGCTCCTAGGGAACAGCCAGACGGCTGCGGGCGTGGTGACGGCTTCTCAGAACTCACACCAAAGCACAGTCCATGGACAAGAAATAACCGGTACGCTGGACTTCATTAAAATGAACAACTTCTGTTCTGTGACTGACAGTGTCGTGAGAATGAGGAGACAAGTCGCAGACTGGGAGAAACCCTTCGCATGAGACACAGGCGATAAAGAACGGCCATCCAAAATAAACGGAGCTCTCAACACGCAACAAGAAAACGACCCAATTAAACAACGGGCCAAAGAACTTGATGGACACCTCACCAAAGAAGAGGCGAGCATGGCAAATAAGCATATGCGAAAACTCCCCACACCACGGGTCATCGGGGGAAGTGTAAGTTAAAACGACGAGCTACCACTTCCCTCCTGTTACAAGGGCCCAAATCCAGCACACCGACACCACCGAGTGCTGGCAGGGCCGTGGAGCAACAGGGGCTCCCCGTCATTATCGTGGGAATGCCAAATGGTACAGTCACGTTGAAAGACAGTTTCTCAGTGGTTTACAAGACTAAAACTCCTCTTACCGTATGATCCGGCCATCTCACACTCCTTGGTATTTACCTAAAAGAGGTGAAAACGAATGCCCACAGGAAAAACCTGCGTGTGATGTGGATAGCAACTTTATTCTAAGTGCCAAAACTTGGAAGCAGCCAAGGGGGAGAGTAGAACGCGGTCCGTCCGGACAATGGACTGCTGTTACTCGGCACTAGGAAGAAACAAGTTATCAAGCCACAAAACGACATGGAAGACACTTCAGTGCGTATTTCTCAGTGGAAACGGCCAGTCTTCAGAGTCCACACCCTGCCTGGGTCCAACCCCCCAGCTTACTGGGAAAGACTGTGGTCGCTGAGGGTGGGGGCAGGGAAGGGGGTGAGTAGGCAGGGCGCAGGGGGGTTCAGGGCGGTGAAGAGACGCTGCAAGACACCGTGACGGACACACGTCATCGTACATTTGTCCAAACCCATGCCAGGTGCAGCACCACGAGTGAGCCCTCGCGTAAACCATGATGCACCTGTTCAGTGTAGGTTCAGCCACCGTGACACTTGGGCTCTTTGGGGGGCGGGGCTGAAGAGGGTGTGCAGGGGTGGGGGCAGGGGGTGCCTGGGGTGTCTCTGCGCCTCGCCCACAGTTTTGCTGTGAACCTAAAATGCTTCTAGAACAGTAAAGTCTTAGTAAAAAAAAAAAGCAATTATAAACTAATAATAATAAAAAAGATGAGAGACCGGGCCTTTTGTTAAAGGCTCTATAACAAATGGCATTCTCTTTCCTCACACTTTCTGGGGCTTGATGTCACCATGGGTGGTGACCTCCACCATGTCCTGGCCTGCACGGAGGGCGGCCCAGAGCCATAACCTCCTGATGGTCACTTTTGTCAGACAGGCCACTGCGGGTGTTCTGACGGTGAGGTGTCACCTTGGTCTTGCTGCTCATCTGGCAAAATGTTGGGACCAAAGGGACTTAAGTCTTCTACTGGCAAAAACCATTTTAAGGAAAACTCAGATTTTTTTAGACTCACTTTCTATAGAGGCACATTTCAGGTTCTAAATGTTTCTTTCGCCAGAGTTTTATGGATGAAATTGATAAGCAGATCAGATGATTAATCAATGAGCATGCTGCGTCAACATTCAGTACGTTAAGAAAACAAGTCAGTGGCTGGTGTCAGTAACAGGAGCTTTTTATGCCCGAGACATCTTACGGATCTAGGGGGTTTCCATTAAGTGTTTCATCCCAGGGAACAAGGAATTCAAGAAGCACCGGTTAATGCTTCGTTAGGTTCGACAGCGCCCCTTTCTGATTCTAACAGCCGCTTCTGTAGGCAACAAGAAATGACCACGTACGACGGTCCCATAACGGAGGCCGCACCTGGTGGATCGCCGATTGTCAGGAGCACCGGCGTGTGTCTCTGCTGTCCACGGACGGCCTCGTCCGCTGCCCAAACGGACTTTGAGCTCCTCCGTTGGAGGAGAACACAGCGATCACGTGTGACAGACAGCAAGGATACCGTCTGGGCTTTCATGGCAGAGGACAGATGGGGGCAAATTCACCAGGAAGAGCGAATTCTTCCTGGCCAGTCCCCCCGCCGTGTCAGAACTCAGAGAAGAAGCGGAGGCTCCACGAACGTCCACACTCGGGCCGCGGGCTCCAGCCTCCCCGGAAAGTCCAAAACGTAAGCATGGAGAATACTTCCCCCACGCACAGGCTACCTAGAGACTGTCTAAAACGTTCTCCCCTGGGGGCCTCATGACGTCTGTGAGCCACTCGGCTTAGTGGGGGGTGCCAGACCCCAGCCAGCTTCTGCACGGGGCGGTTTGGAAACTGCGACGACTTTCAGATTCTGTGATCTTTGCATGGCCGTGTTTCCATTCTTTTCTTCCTCTCAGACAAGACCTTTCAGGTTAGCCAAACAGCTGTGCAATTCATAACCAGGGATGCCCCTCCCCTCCGAGTGTTCCTTAGTTTTTAATTTAAAGGGAAACCACCAACAGCCACAGCCCACTGCAGTCTGCATTGAAGAGATGGGGGTGCTCCAACCTCGTAACTTCAGTGGATTGTTTTTAGTGTTGAGAAAGAAAGCCCAGGCTGGTGTGGCTCAGTGGCCTGAGCGTCGGCCTGCAAACCAAAGGTTCACGGGTTCGATTCCCAGTCAGAGCACAGGCCTGGGCTGTGGGCCAGGTTCCCAGTAAGGGGCACATGAGAGGCAACCACACACTGATGTTTCTCTCTCTCTTTCGCCCTCTCTTCCCCTCTGTCTAAAAGTAAATAAATAAAATCTAAAAAAAGAAAAAAAGTATTAGCTTCTTCCAGTATACAGTCGACTCCTACTGCTGCTGTTCTGCATGTCAATGGGCAGCATGAGGCTACGACTTTGGCCACCGAGTGAGAGTCTGGTGGGAGGGAAGCTGCTGATGGGAGGGAGAAATAGTCAGGACTTCCGAGGCAAGCCAGTCACGGCAGCCTGCTCGTGAGAACAGCCCAGACTTCGTGGGCCATAAGTGAAGGGTGCCCCGTGGTCTCTCAAGTGGGAATTGTGAACCTTGAGAAAGAAGACACCTTCTGAGAAGGAATCCTGGTGGCGAATGGGCTCAAAGTTTAAAAAGCAGAGCCCGGCAGCCATTTCCGCACAGGGGCCTCTCAGGCGAACTTCACTTTGCAGAGAAGCCTGCCCTGAGCTCTCTGCACCGAGCTGCCTGCCTGCCCTGGGTCCCTGCCATCGAAGCCAGGTCTTACGATTTCTGCAATCCTGTTCCCACCGATAGGACTGAGGCTTGCCCCATCCAACTGGAGGGAGCTGTACAGAGATATCCCCCATCGACATCTTTACCAACCAATCACAGTGGCTCCATTCCGAACAGTCAGGACAGTGCCTCTCAGACCAATCAAACTGTGAGGATTTGGAATCCTCATTTGCATGAGGATGGACCAATCAGGGACCAGGGGCGGGAATGTCTGTCTACATAACTCAGCTCCTCTCTGTCCTTGGGAGCCACGCTTTCCCTCTCCCAGCTGAGCTGAAACACCGGAGCGGAGCAGAGCAGGGCAGGTGTGCACAGAACAGGTGTGCGCAGGCCGGCGCAGGCCGACCTGGAGCCGAGTGGAGCAGGGCTGTCCGGCCAGAGAGGGCCTGGCCCCAGGGCCCCCCACAGCTGTGCTGTGCAACAGCTGAGCCGCTCTGCACGGAGTGAAGTTCCCTCCTCTGCCACACCTCCCACTGGGGGTTCCTGTCGGCCTTGAACCGGTGCCAGCGGCCTTTGGCTGACCCAAACATTTGTTGGTTCTTTAGTGCCCCGGTTACACGTGTGTTATGTGAATTGCCAAAATCTAGAA
The DNA here is from genome assembly GCA_039655065.1 of Glossophaga mutica. Taxonomy (NCBI): domain Eukaryota; kingdom Metazoa; phylum Chordata; class Mammalia; order Chiroptera; family Phyllostomidae; genus Glossophaga; species Glossophaga mutica. The sequence continues at coordinate 220,613,923 of CM077304.1, read as the reverse complement.
TTTCTTCCTTTTTAAATTTTATTTTTAGAGAGACAGGTAGAGAGGGAGAGAAACATCGATGAGAGAGACACGTTGATGGGTTGCCTCTCACCCACGCCCCCAACGGGGCCAAACCTGCAACCCCTGTCTGATGGGGGATTAAACCCCTGAACTGTTACTTTGGGGGGTGATGCCCAAACAAGCGAGTCACAGCCATCGAGGTGTGAATCTAGAATTTCTTAAGTCGAATTCTAGATTACTTTCTGTAGGAAAGTAGTTCACGGCACAATAAATGAGCAGCTACCCTATGATTTTAAAAGTCAGTTTTGATGACGCAGTGCTTATGTCCCACAATGCTGTGTGTATTAGTTCAAGAGAATACACGTACTCCGCCCCGGAGACAGGTGAGACGGAACAGTTTGCATCCAACTTGTTCCTAAGCCCCGAATCAGACTGGAGGGAAGAAATGAAATCGGCTACACTGAGATTGGTTCCAGGAGCTCTTCAGAAGTCTCTCCGTCAGTCAAGCCCACGTAGCCTCCTCGAACTGTTCTCCTTTTCCAGGGAAGTGGGATGAGGCTTTACCTATGGCTTTCATAAGGAAGTGCAGGAACTCTCTGGTGCTTTAAAGAGTGAAAATTAGCACGTGTCTCTACCACTGAGCTCAGAAACCTCTGCCTCCTCCAAATGGACTTGCCCCTTCAGCCTGAGCTCTGATTAACGCAGGCCGAGTTCGCCTTCTTGGGGAGAGCAAAGGCCTGGCACTGTTCCAAAGAAAAACTGGAGCTAAAATCGTCTGACCCCGTGACGGTCACGGAAGGCTGCGTGTGGGCACCGGGCACCGATGATGTCAAGAGGGGGAAGTGGACTTTCTTTAGGTCCTTGGTTCTAAAGGTCTGGCTGAGGGTGGGTCTGTCCCACTCTCTAGCCTTTATCAGCTGATCAGCGTCGGAACAAAGTATCTTTCTGACCACAAGCCTCAGTCCAGAAATGTGACAATGTCTATGTTCACTCTGGTGTCGGGAGTCGAGTCTCTGGGGGTCCCGACAAGCAGCACGTTGCTCAGGGTCGCACTACGCCACCTCTGGAGCGGGCTGGCCTGCTCACAGGACGTCGGTCCCAACAGACAGGATGAGACGGAAAGGCCCAGGAGTTGAGAGGTCAGACCCGCTTTCCCCTCCCAGCTGTGCGACCACGGAGGAGCGAGATGTGGAGAGGCTGCTTCTCAGGGACTCGGTCTCCACATTTTTAAAACTAAGGCTGCCCACGGAGGCCCACGAACGGCCACTCCCCTTCTCCCTCTCGGAGCAGGCCTGTGCAATGCACCGCTATCTTGTGCCCCCGCGTGTGACAGGCTCAGAGACGTAAGTAAATCGAACACGGCTGGCGCCGTCTGCAGCAGAGAGCGGGGGTTGGCTGGGAGGGTGCCTGTGGGGGATGCAGAGGGGGCTGGGGGCTTCCTGCTGATGCCGACTCTGTTCCAAGACTCCAGGGCCAAGTCTCCCTGCCCCGTTCCCTCGGGAATTTCAGCTGCTCCGTTCCCGCAGCAGGTCCTGGGGCTCCTCCTAAGCAGTCTATAAACAGAGCCGTCTACCTCTCCATATGGGTTCAGGTCTGCGCTCAGTTCAGTGCATCCTGAGCAAGGTATCTGACTTTATTGCCCAGAGGAGTCGGCATGCGAGACACAAAGACCTACCCAAACGTGCGTCCAAAGAAACAGGCTTTACTCTGTGATTCATAACATAATCTACCAATCACTCTTCCAAAACGCTCGCCTTTTCATGTACGGCATGTTAAGACTCTTTTACTAAAGAATTCTCTTAAATGTCATCCCGTATACTCTGCAGAAAATGTTTCAGCTCTATTCACCCCCATTCTCTTTGAGGGTCCTTTTACCAAAGCCAGATATCTGAAAGATGAATGCACGGACTCTAGTTTTTAATGGCAGGGGAGGATAATAATAGTTTTATTGTTCGATGGTTAGCCATGGAGGATGATTTCTATTTCTTCTGTTTTTTGAAGTTCCGAGGATTATTTAACGAGAGACACATGAAGCAAGTTCAAGCTTGCGCGCTTACTTCATCTCGGTGATGCGGGAAAACCCTTGGCCACGAGGTTCCTCTCGGAGGGCCTGCCGACCAAGGCCAACTACGGTCTCATTCCTCAAGGAGAAGGAGAACACGGTGCAGAAGAAGCACCTCCAAATTTTATGAGCCCTGTGCCCCCCCGCCCCCTTCCCGGTGACTCAATCCAGGATTGAGCGAGTGAGGTTCGAAAGCCAGAGGCGCTGTGGCCATGGATGTTTAGAGATCAGCCCCGGGAGGTGCCCAGGGTGGACCTCCGTGTTCCGGGGACGGACCGCGGTGCTGGCCCCAGCGTTGCTCCCACGAGCGGGTCCTCCACAGGCTCGTTCCATTGCCGTTCTCCGAGATGTAGAGGACCGCATCTTTGGACGTGCTCTAATGCCCTTGAGCAAAGATCACACCCACCTACTTACACGTGGATGACCACGTCTGGCAAGACTTCCCCGGTGTGATTGTGCAGATACTGTCACGGACGGGCCCGCCGTGCCGGTCCCGTGGTCCCGTGGCCGTCACTCCCTGGACGCCTTCAGGGGGCCCGGCTTCCTTCCCTCGGCCCCACGCTCAGGTAAGTGCCCGCTCTCCGAGCCACTCTGGGTCCTGCTTAATTGGTGTTGCCATTAGTCTGATGGATGCGAATGGCACCGAAGGCCGGATGGGCCGCAAATGGAACGCGCGCGAGCCTTCGCGTCCACGTGGGAGGGGGCGTGGGGTTTTTAAGGCAGAGTGGTGAGGGCAATTAGCGGGGGACGGCCCCTCCCAGGGGTGCAATGACAGGCCCCTTGGCTGCGTGTGCTCCGCACACTGAAGTCTGCGTTTGGCCAGAGAGCGAATCGCACTGGTGTCGGGCCCCCGGGGGCCCTGTCTGGCGATGGCATGGCTTTCTGCCCTTGGAATTAAACGACAAAACAGCAAATGGGCCGGAAACCTCGGATCAGGGCGAAGGCTAGGTTCCCTTCCCGCCCCCCTGACCAGACAGGCCCCGCGGGGGTGAACCCCAAAGTTCCACCGGCTGTCCCGACGCCCCCGGACTGGGTGGGTTCAGAGCCCCAGGGGAGTCTGCTCAGCCTTTACCCCACTTCCCCTCTGGCGGAGTCGGAACCACTTTGTCCCAGGCCCTGGGATCCGTGGGACGTGTGGATGGAAGAGGCCCCCAGGGGCCCATCGACGTGTCACCGGACCCGTCTCTGAAGAAAACAGCCCCGGATGCCTGAGTGAGGATAGACTCATTCCACTCCGGCTGTTCTGCTGGTTTTGGGTTCGTGACCGTGTTTTTCACACCGTGTGGAGAAAGACAAAACAAGCTGACAACCAAAAAACTGCCCAGGAACCAGAACCAGAAAAGAGCCTGTTCTGAGGAACCTGCTCCTCCTGGACTTCTCTGCTGCGTCGACTAGAGGGCCCCAACATGGGCTCCAGTGAGAACCACGCCATGCTCCGCCGGCCCTTCCAGCACGCGTGAGCCAAACGTGGATTCTGAAAGGCGCAAGATGTCTTTACCATCCTCCCGGTAAAATGCTTCCCCCGAATGGCCTGTTTCCAGGTGCTGCGCTAACTGGTCCCCGTGGACTTAGTGCGGCAAAGGGGAAGGAGCGGAGAGAGCCGGCGGGGCCCAGTGTGGGCCCGGTTGTGAGACCCCACGATCCTCCGCAGGCTCCCCGAGCTGCCGGTCCCGCCCCGCAGGGCAGGCGCGGGGACCCGGGAGGCTGATTCACCTGCTCACGGACGGCGGGGGCTCCGCTTCTAACCCTCCCAAACCCGCTGCCGGCAAACGTGAGCGAATCGAGTGCTTTCACTCGGGGTCACCACAGACGGACGGCGTGTGGGAGCTGGGGCGACCGGCCGAGGCAGAGTACGTGCTTCCGTGACACCTGTTCTCCTCCCGCCAGATGCTCTTCCCTTGTTTTAATGGAGGAGGAAGAAAGAAAGGAGATTTGAGAAAGTATTCTGCGTGCTTACCACGCCCTCCCCAACGATGCCCTTTCTTTGAGATTCTCAAACTGATCGAACAGAGGGTTTCTCTGCGTTACAGAGCGATCTGGGCGAAATCGAGTAGACCACGACCACGCTCGTCTTTGCCGGGGCGGATTCTCGGCGAGTCCGGCAGGAGGAGTGTTCTTCGCACTGGCTAGCATTGGGGCGCCCACTCGGGCCTGCCCCAGAGAGACGCCCCAGAACAGCACACTGCTCCAGGGGCACGGCCCGATACGGGTGCCCCCTCTGGCATGAACGTCCCCGGACACACTTGAACCTTGCCGTTCACATGAGTGACGTGGGGCTCCAGGGAAGAGGCCGCTCTTCCAGCCCCAGACTGTCCCAGCCGCACGGCACCGGGCCCTGCCTGGGTCTGCGGCCGGCGGCTTCTCCCCGCGTTCTCCGGGAGCCAGGCGAGCTCCCGGAGCTGGAGGCCAGCTGTGCGGGCTCCGCCTCTCCGTGGTCTTCCTCGGACTCACGCCCTCTCCCTCCCCGGACCGCACACGGTGATATATCTGTGCCTCGATTTGCTCGATGACGATACCGCCTTATTTCACGGGTGCTACCTCACCAGACAGATTACACGAATTTGACTCGGTGCTGAGTTTTACTCATCACGGCAGCGCCTACTGCGGCCTGCCGCTCATGGCCGGGTTGCTAAACACCGGTTGCATAGAAACTGAAGGACGACGTTTCAGTGTCCTCGGGCTGTCACCACCCTCGGCTGTGCTGACCTGACATGCCCGAGTCCCACAGACACGGCCATCTGCTTGCCAGTGTAGAATTAGTGACTCTTTATAGAGCTTCCAGATAGGGCAGCGTTTTTTAAAAAAATTTTTTTATTTTTCAATTGCAGTTGACATTCCATATTATTTTGTATCTGTTTCAGGTGTCAGCCCAGTGGTCAGACAATGACAGGCTTTACAAAGTGTCCTCCTGCCGCTGCCAGCATCCGCCTGGCACAGGGCACAGTCACCTCAACATTGCTGACTGGGGTCCCTGGGCCGTGCTTTTGCCCTGAAATAGGGTGGCTTTGGGGAGGAAGAGACACACCCCACGCCAGCTCCTCCAGGAATGGCCGAGTGACCCCAGACTTTATTATTATAGAAATGCAAGTAATGGGCTAAAACCCATGCATTTCCCGACAGCGGAGATGCGTATCATCCCCAGGTGGTCCTCAGTTTGTCCTGGATGTGCTCATGGGTAAAACCTCCCCACAGAAGCCTGGTTTTCTCCCTGCTTTGCCCTGGAGGCCTGTCCTGTCCGAAGGGGCTTCACGGTCGTGCCGCACACGAGCACTCTCTTTCCGTCAAACCTTTCCGCGCAGAGCTTCCCCTCGGGTCTCTGGTATAAAAGTGCGGCGAGAATGTGGCCCCTTACTCATACCCGGAAGGTCACCATCACGCTGTGGTGTGTGAGTGTGCCTGAGACCCCGGAGCCTGGTCTCCAGGACTGTCACCCCCTGAGCTACTGTCACCAGGTTGGTTGCATGCCAGGGTCAGCGTGGGCAAGTGTCCCACCCCCTCCAGTCCCAGATCTGCACCTGTAAGGGGGGCCTCATAGCTGCGCCTAGCTCCTGGGGCAGCATTGGCGAGCAGGTGGGCCCCCAGAGCGCCTGCATCAGAGAGCCGTCCAATCCTGTTCGACTGTCAATCACTGTGTGCCCGTCCGGACGTGCCATGCCCAAGTACCCGTGGGGTGAATGGCAGCCCCAGTGTTTAAGATGGTTTAAGATTGTGTTTTAACACCCCCCTCCCCCCGCCCCGGTTTGATCGAAGCCAGTAGCTGGAAGCCAGTAGCTGGAAGTGGCGCACATTCAGCCGCAAAGTAGCAACCCGAGAACAGCGAGGGGGAAGCTCCCTGTCCTACGGGCAGAACCCCCGCAGGCGGACTCCCAGGGTGCACGGAGGTGAACTGTCAGCGTTGATGGCGAATGCGTTAATGAGCGCAGAACAATGTGGTCAGAGGGCGACCACGGTGCCTGAAGCCGTGTTGAAAAATTATTGACAGTCAGAGTGCGTATTCCTGTAGCGGTTAGGAAATGAAGCGCCTTCTCTAATCCGGCGATCGCATTACGGAGCCGCTGGGAACCCCGGGGCCGCCTTGCCGGGAGAGGTGCCGAGGCGTCGACTGCGCGCCAGCCAGGTGAACTGTCAAGAGGAGTTTGGCTCAACAATTTTTTTAAATTTTAGTGTGAATGACATATCTTTCCTCCTATGCGCACAAGCCAAAGTTTAAAAATAAAGTCAACTAAGAGTTGAAACAAAACAGTACACTTGTAATTAATCCCGTGTTTCCGAGAGAAAATTCAGCAAAAGAAGTATTTTTGTTTTCTTCCTTTTTTTTTTTTTTTTGGAGGCTTTGGACAGCGTGAAGCCCTGAAATGAGCAACAGCAGGGCCGGGACAGGCGCTGCCTGAGGGCTGAAGACGGCAGCTCTGCGCTGGCCTTTGTGGGGGGTGGGGGGCTTTGTGGTGGGGGGGGCTTTGCGGGGGGGACCGCCGCTGGACGCTGTGCTCGATGCAGGTGGACAGGGACGTTTTCTAACCAGGGGCTGCCTATGGACAGCTTTCCCCCGGACACAAGGTCAAACAAGTTTCTCCCTGGGAAGATCAACCGAAGGGAAATTATGAAAATGCACGCACGATACGTCGACGGAAGAATTGCCAGTTTTCGTGGAAGGTGCGATTAGGCCATCTCAGCCTTGGACTTTCTAAGGGCCACTGTTACGCCTGCGCTTCCACACAGACACAGCCTCTAAGCGAAAACGTAGTTACAAGGCCCCTTGGTCGCACACGACACCAAACTCCTGGCCAGGCCTGTTTGTCACCAGATTGCCGGCCCTGAGTGTCGTTTTTATGCCACATTCTAGACACAGCCTGCGGGGTCCATGCGTTCTCACACGGGCTGGGGGGCCCCCGCTGTCGCGGGCTGGGCGCCGGGGCCCCTCACGGCCCCACACTCGTGCTCCGCACTCCCTCCTGTCCACAGAGCCACTCGCACAGGGCGCGTCCCTGGGCTGTGCGCCTCGGCCCTCGAAGCCCACGGAGCCGCTTCCCTTTGCGACCGGCACTCACTCTGCTCCTGCAGCTCCGGGGCCACCCAGCAGCCTGCCTGGGAGAAAAAGGCCCACGGGCAAACGAACGCCGGCCACGCGCCTGGCGGGACGGCAGGCCCAGCGCGCACACAGGCCGCCGGGACGGGCACCCCCACCGTTCCCGATGGAAATGGTGGTGCTCTCCAAGGCAACGCCAGGGAAAGGTGGCACCTCAGAGAAGCCAACCGCCACGCGCCCGAGCTTTGTGACATGATGCCCCCCCCCGCGCCCCGCCCTCCTTGCCCGCCCGCTGGCCCCGGCTGCCTCCCAGCATCCTGGTGCTGAGCAGGCAGAAAGGGGCTGGGTGGGCCGGTGCAGGGGCTGCCAGTGTGTGCCGACCGCACAGATGAAGAGCACTGAGGGGCCCTGGGGGCGATAATTATTGATTACGAAGCCTCACACGACTCCCTGGGGTGCTGGGGCGGTGTGAGCAGGAAGCCGGGAGCTGGGGTGGCACGTGGGATGGGGAGAGCGTGGCACGGTGCCCTCGTCGGGGCGAGCCAGGGGCTGGCCCGTCTCTGAACAGTCAATGCCTCCTGACTGCGGGGTGATGGGGGGGTGCTCCCTGGGACACCCGTCTGCGTAGGCACGCTCGGGACTCTGGGCAGGTCTGGGACTCTGCGCCACCCTGCGGCGCCACGAGGGGGATGCCGTTTGGGGTTCGGCCTGAGGTTTCCTCACCCACCTGCTGTCACCCGGGGTTAACAGCACGACAGACCACAGCCCTTCGGTCACTGAGACCATCACACCTTCCAGATGAGCCGCCGAGCTCTCACAGGGCCTTGGGGCGAAGCCAGCCTCATTCGACAGTGTTTACAAACGCAGGCTTTCCCGCCTCAGAAACCCTCAGCCTGTCCTAGGCCATCTATCTGCAGTCGGCAGGTGCGTCTGGCTAATGGCACGTGTCGGGCAGACAGGTGATCACGTGGCTTCCTCTGAGGGCTGCTGGGCAGGATGTGGGGGCCGATATTCCACCTAAGGAAATGGCAGAGCCACGGGTGGCAGAAACCCGGGCCACCAAATCCGATCGGGAGCCCCTGTTTTGGACTTTATCACAAAAAACTACTTAAATTTGCGAGTTGCCTTTTTATATTAGCTGGTGTTACCCAAACCACTCAATGGAGGCCCCCATGGGTAGTGCCAACCTGAGGGCAAGGTCAAAGACATCCTAAGATCTGCTCAGCCTTGGGAAGCAACAGAAGGCCCTTTTGTCCTTGGCTACTGCCCTGTAAGTTGGCTGGGTTCTCTGAGAGAGTTTATTTTCACTGAGTGGGTATAATTTTTACCCACAAGAGTGCCTTACGTAGGCTGCTGACCATGACCGGACAGGCAGAGGTGTCTGGGGACGCACCACGGACGATGGGAGGTGCGGTCCTGAGCGAAGTGTGGACAAAGGGGTATCGTCACTGTCTTTGGTGAGGGGCGATGGGAAGAGGGGGGGGAAGGTGGGGGACGGTCCTGCAAAGGCCCGCTCCCATTCGGGAGACACGCAGTTGGCGGACCCCCCTCTGAGTTGGCAGACCACTAGGAAGAGGACGCACCCCTGGGCTGTAAGAAACCAGGGCAGCCACAGGACGCCATTGGGTAATGACGAGGTTTTACCCAAACCCGATAAACTTCAAGCCACGAGGACGTTCACTTTCCTGACTAACACTCCAGAGCATCACGCACTGTGATAGGCGAATCAGGGACTGGGTAACAGTTCCGCCACAGGCTTTGAGATGCAGCGATCCGGGAAGCCTGACTCTGGAACCTTCTGGACAACGTGCCAGCAGGACAGAGATGAGCGACTTCGGGCGAGCAGGGGTGCTCCTGTGTTTGACCAATCATGACACGGGACACCCAGGCAGCGACAGTTTCGGCGCTGGCGCACAGACAATACTTTTCCCAGGTACATCTTCCATGAGAAATGGCGGGGGGCATGTTTGGTGCTGAAGGGTTAGCTTTCTTCTCAGTGACCAGGCTTCTGAGCCAGCACGCTTCTCTAAACGTGCTTTCTCCTGCATTCTCACATTCTCGTCCCGTTCCATGGAAGTGCTGTGCAATGTATCTATTTAGGGAGTTCCGAAGTCTGAGCAGTTCATCGCACTTTTTGCTCCCACTAAAGATGTACAAACATGTAGGAAGAAGAGGCTGCGATTTGCCCAAGGCACAGGGCTGAGCAGAACGTTCTGTGTCACCGAAGGAAATGTCTTTCTCGCTGTTAACGCTCCTGTTCACTTTTCCCCTCGGATGCTCTCAGACACGGAAGAAACGGCCTGCAGGAATCTGCAATAATCAGGCGGATTTTGCCTTGTGTCTTTCACTGCTAACCGTGGAGATATCTCCATTACTGACGCCGTCGTGCTGTGGGCGATGCTGCTGCTGGCGTGTTTGGTCCCAGGCTGCTCTGCCCTGCCACTCCGAGGCTGTGCTTGGGCTCGGACGCCGAAGCCAGAGGACTCCGCCCACACCACCCAGACACGGATGCACAAGCCACGGAACCCTCTCGATCGCAGCCTCTCAGCAACCTGACCCTCCGGTTTTACTTTCCTGCCCTACACTGCAGCCTTCCCAGCAGCCTCGGGGAGCCTCACTGCGGGGACAAAGTTTGCATATTTGTTCTTGTGTTTTGTCAGTCAAAACAGGGGCCTGCCTTATTGTCCCCCATGATGGCCCACAGCAAGCGGGAAAGGAGTGAGCCAGTCACGGGGACACCGGCACCCGAGGCAGGCGATTCTCACGGGTGGTCGGGGCTGAGAGTGCAGGTACAGAGCATCTGATGTGGGCAGCTCGGGCTGTGGTCCCTGAGGGCAGGGGCCATGTCCTAACGGCACTGTATCTCGGGCATGTGGCCCAGCAGGCAATCCGGGTGGGGTGCTCTCTATGCCCTGGCGTGGGAGACACACCCTCCCTGACGCCCAGCACACGCCCACAGCGCCCCTGGACAGCAGTGGCCTTTTAAACTCCAGCAGAGAGGAGGCCCGGCTGTTAAGACCCAGGGAGCTACCGAGTGCGGAGGAAAATTCTGCAAACACTGTGGTACCTCACCCGGGTCTGGCCCAAGGCGGGCTCAGCATCAGTATCCCACTGAGCCTCAGCATCCTCGGACACCTGAGCTGGTGGCACTCGGGGGGTCTCTCAGGCCCTTCGCCCTGTTACAAATCCATTATTCCATTTGCTAAAATGCCAGGCCGACCCATCAACCATAGGGACGGACCTGAAATGGGGACAACCAGGGATGGCCTGTGGCTGTTTCCTGTACAACGGATCTGTTGTCCGAGCGGCAGGCCAGCCCCAGGGAGAACTGGAGCGAGGCAGAGGTGAGGGCCAGACAAGACGTGGACTTGGACAGTGGGTCAGGGGACAGGGAGCCTGCAGGTTGACCTGGAGAGCAGATTGCTCAGACAGGGCAGCTCCGAGGGACTCAGCTGGCGGGACCCTTCCCTGTGAGCACAGAGCCTGGCACGCCGAATGCCCCGTTGGTCTCGGAGTGGTCCAGCAGCCTGCTCCCCTCAGCTTCAGATAAACACAGCTTATCTAGCTGGTACAGAACGGAAGACGGGACAGCCACTTAGTCATCCATTCTTTCCCGGTCCTGCCCCTCTCCTCAAGGGCTGGCTGGAGAGGGTCTGGCGTATGTGGAGGGTCTGTGCTGATCACTGGGGGACACAGAGCTGACCAGCTGGACCAGGGGACACGACCAACTGACCAGGATCTGGGAGTCCCCTGTGGGCGCCTGGGGAGCCCCCTTCCTCCTGCGGCGGAGACACACATGGGAGGCTGTGTGCGTGATGGCCTGCAGGGTGTGTTAGTGCCACCGAGGGTGACAAATGCCTCTCTGGACCTGCCTGCGTGACCCTCACAGTGAGGGCAGAAGACACGGGGGAGGAGGGCGTGTGGGCCCCGGGGTGGTGGTGTCCCGGAGGCGAGCAGAGGGAGAGGGCCTCGGGCCCTGCACCCGCCACAGGCCAGGCCTGCGGCCAGGCAAGGGTGTCCCTCTCGGGGCCTCGGGGCCCTCCTGGGTGAATTGGACGCAGGATGTCCAAGGTCACCTCTGGCACTGACACCCAGAGTGCTCTGAGCAGACACACACATGTACATGCACACACTCACACCCATGTGCTTGTGCAGGTAACACTCCCACACACGCACACTCACACACACATATACACACTCACACCCATGTGCTTGTGCACACCATCACACACATCCTCTCACACACAGGCACACCCACATGCTCACACTCATATGCACACACACACTCACACCCATATCCTTGTGCATGCAACACACCCACTTTCACACCTGCACACTCACACACACTCACATTCACACACGTACACACTCACACCCATGAGCTTGTGCACACAACAAACTCATGTCTGCTCTCATGCATGTACACTCACATGTTCACACTCACATGCATGCACACCCCCCGTACTTGTGCATGTACACACACATGCATGCAGACACATGCACACACACACACTTCTGCGCACATGCAACACTCACACACATATATATTTATGCACACTCACACTCCTTTACATGCACACACTCGTGCTCACACGCACACACACTCAGGCACACAGGTGCATACCTGCACACAGATCTGAGTACATACTCCACACGGCACGCATATTGCACACTCTGTCCCCAAATTCTCAGAGAGCAGTCCTAGAACAGTCCAGAAACGAAAATAAAACTCATCTGCAGTATTCTCTTGTGCCCCTGATGTCCTGTGGCCTCTGCTTCCGGCCCTTTGCACTGCCCTGGGCCGGACACCTCGGGTTTCACGCAGCACCTCTTTCAAGGAAACAGGGCCTTGGAGCGGAGAGCCAAGGGAAGGAATGGTACATGAAGAGAAAACGGGGAAACGGCCTCGAGCACCCGTCCACAGGGGAGGGAGGGTGGATGTCTGGAACGCCCTTTCGGAATATTTGTACGAAGCACTACACGTCCTTGTTTACTTCCTGTGGCACCCCATTTCCTCCCTAGAGTTCCCGGTGGTCACATTCGCCAGTCACAGGCTCGTCAGAGGAAAATGGAGCCCCGGGGGCTCGCGCTCGGGCCCTGCGGGGCGCCTGCGGGGCAGGGCCTCCTGGCTGGGGCCGGGCCCCAGTGCTCACACCTGGTCACACCAGTGCATCCTGTGAGCACGCCCAGTTCCTCACACCGGGACAGGCGTCCCAGGGCGCCGTGCTGGAACTGTCCCCTCCCCCGCCATCTGAGGTCCTCTAGACAAAGGTGGGCTCTGAGGTCTCACCTTCGGTGAGGATGGCCTTTTCCATTTCTTACTCAACTTCATCGGCGTGCTTTTGAGCAAATTTGACAGTGTTCTGTCTCACAGGTGAGGAAGCTGAGGCTTAGAGTGGATAATTTGCTCCAGATGCGGCGAGAAAGTCAAAGGGATGAAATCCGAATTTGCATCTTCTAACGCAAATGTAGGCCTTTCACCCTCCCCGTACCATGGATGATAAATAACAATCGAGAGAAATTATATTAATAATAATGATAAGCAATATTTCTAATGGATTTACCGAGTCCCTGGGACCTCTGTAAGTGCGTTGTATGGATCAGGTCATTTAATCCCCACAAGCCCATGAGGTGGGCGCTCTCGTTATCCCCGGTGAGCAGACTCGGGAACGGAGGCACAGGGGCAGGCCACCCGCCCGAAGCCACGCTCCACGGGGCAGAAAAGTGGATGCTGTGGCCTCGCCCTCTTGCCCCCACTCTGAGCAAGGCCGGGCCCCAGCCTGGGCCGGGTCCCAGGGCACTGCCCTGGGTTTGCAGCAGGTGGAAACCAGTGTCCTTTGCCCCTCTGTTTAGTTTTGCTTTGCTGCTGAGATTGCTATGGTGGCTATATGCGCCCTGCAGGAACGGCGGTAGCGCTGCTTCTAAATTAACTTCTACCTAAGAGTCTTCGATTTCCCCTTTTCCTGCCGGTGGAGGCTGCCCCGGAGGAAGCTGCCTTCGAGGCAAATCACTCTCGTCACTAAAACGTGCTGGGTGAGCTGGAAAAATGACGGATAGGCGTGAGGGTGCCTTAAAGAAAGGAATTCAGATGACACATCTAATTTCTCCACTAGTGGGGGGACTATCTTAGGGGCGTTCGTGAAACAAATTCACCACACGTTTCTTAGTTGGTGGTTTTTCTTTCCCCAGAGTGTCGGGTGGGGCTGAAGGGGAGCTGGCGGCCCTTCACCAGCACGGCAGACTGGCGGCCATCAAACAGGCACGGTGCTGCCGCACCAGCGGGGGGAGGCCGAGCTCACCCTGAAGCCCCCAAGTGTCGGGCCCTGTGGCCACAAACCAGCCCTTCTGTGGGCACTCGTGAGGTGCGCAGGAGTCATTTCTGATGTTTCGCCGAAAAGGTCTAACTTCGTGGTGGGAAGGGACACCCAGTCACACTGGGTAAAATGACAAGGCGTGATGTGGCTGGAACAGCCACGGTGACTCATTCACACGTGTGCAGGGGTCCTCTGAGGCCCCAGCAGGGCCTTAAATGTGTGACTGCGGGCTGCTGTTCCAACGTGGCCCCACCACACAGAGGTTCCCCTAACTCTGTGACATCATCACCTCTTGTCCATTTCAGGTCAAGTCCCCTCTGGTGCTTCCTGCGGGAGGGTGAGGGGGCTGAGCACACGAGCGAGCCCGCGGATCTTCGCTGCCCCACGCTGGCCTTCCTTCCCCAGCACCTTGAGGTCACCGACCGGCATTCCTGGGCATCTGAAGTCCCCTCCAGCCCCTCCTCCTGGGACCCAGCCGGTGCCGGGGCCCAGGTGGTGGAGGTGTTTGGACCTAGGACCGTGCCCTGGTTTGTCTGCCTGGGTGTGAGTAAGTCAGTCGGTTCTAAGCTCTGTGTGGGGTCCCAGAGCCGGGCGACTCTTCCCGAGCCTTGCAGGTCTCTGCAGAAACTCACAGTCTGGCCAGGAGGTCTGGGAACTGCCGGGGATGGTGGGAACTTTAGAATCTGTGGTCCTAGTGAAAAGGACCCTTTGGCACGAGCCCCTAAAAGCGTCTGTCCAAGTTTGGGACCAGATGCTCAGAAAGCAGTACCTTGGGGAGCCACACTTGGAGAGGCCCTGGTGGCAGAAGGTGGCCCTGCACGTCCTCGTAGAGGCAAAGCGCCCTCTTGGTCCCACCCGCTCTGTGACTGTCTAGCGAAACTGTCCGGAATGGTTTTTCATCCTGAGTCCAACCGACATCATTCCTACGGGGACAGCAGCAGTGCGACTCGCTTCCAGTTGCTCCCCTGGCCCCCACCCCCGCCCCACTCCAGGTGGTCCTTCCGGGAGAAGTTTCCGGAACATTCTAACCATGCTGCTGCAGGGTGTCCATGTGGGTGGGAGGCCTGGCCCGTGGAAAACGCTGGCGACTCACCTGAGGGTGAGTAGCCGCCCTTTGCACTCTGAAAAAGCGCTGCTGACCGCGAGCGAAGCCGTCATCTCTGAACTCGCCCCTGCCCAGCGGGGGCTGCGTCCACCTCCACTGGGAAGCCCTCTCTGGGGTCACATCCAGCCCAAACGATTCAGTGACGACGCAGGCAACCGCGCAGCAGCAGGCCCGGGAGTGGCCGAACCAGCCACGCGGCGTCCTCTCTCCCTGTTTGGAAACCACTGGCCGGCAGGCCCGAGCCAGACCATCAGATGGCTGCCCCCCGGGTCTGGGGGCGGGGTGTGTGGCTTTTACTCATCTCGCGTGCCCTTTGAAGTACAAGCCCCTGTCTGCTGGATGCCCTAGCCCAGAGAGACGGCGATGAATTCCTTTCACATTAAACACATCCAAGTCTGGGAGGCAGTCATATTTCTAAACAAGTACACCCGGCCAGGACTTCGGCTTTCGCTCCGCTCAGGCTGGTTACCGGGGGCCGTGGCTAATGGGGCAGAAATCCAGCGCGCAGCCAGCGAGGTGCTGACGGAGCAGACAGACTGCAGACCCTCTGACGCGTCTTCCAGCCAGAAGCCCACCTCCTCCTCCACCCCGCTCCACTCACAGGGCAGTCTGTCTCTTTCAGGGGCTGAGGGGGAAAAAAATAAAAAGGAGAGGGATCTGGGAGAGAGAGAGGGGGCAGAAAAGGAAGAAGAGATGAAACGTGGAGAAATAGGGAAAAGGAAATGAAAAGAACTCACTGCTCAGTTTCTTCTCCTGCCTGACCCAATTATCAGATTTTGCATTTAAGTTTAAGACAGGAGATCAAACAGCGAGAGGCACTTTGTACTTCTGCCAGCAGACCATATGATGTCTCTCAGCGACTCTCCTGCTCGCCAGGAGCAGCCGCCGCGCCTGCAGGCCCGGCCTGCACATGGCGCGGCGTGCCGGGCGCAGCGAGACGCCGAGCGCCTGCGCGGGTGGAGGCCGGCCAGGATCGGCGGCGCTCTCTCGGTCGAAGGGACAACGGCGGAGCACGCTCTAATGCTAAGTTTCCACAAATAAGTCAGAAGTGGAATGAGGATTGAAAGAGGGACAAAAGGCTTGTGTCACGCATGCTAGGCAAGGCGGATGGTCTTCGGGGCGGGTGGGTGTGCTACGGGGCTCCGGACAAGGGGCGCAGCGTGTCTGTCCCCGGGTTCCCACGAGGCTGGCCGCGGCCCGGCGTGCTCTGGAACGCACCCGGCCCTCGCGATGCCCCTCCGAGGCAGGCGCCCACCGCTGCGCCCACGTCACAGACTGTCACCGGCCCCGCAGCGCGCTGACAAAGGACGTGGGCGCGTGTGGCCGGTGTGAACATTGGCCAGCGCGGGCGAAGGGCACGCAGACGTCCTCAGTGTGAGTCTTGCAACTTCCCTGTGCGATCAAGTCCTTTCAAAACCCGGAGCCGAAAAGCAAGCCTCTGGACTTAGGTAATTCTGGGTCTCATCTGCGAGCAGACCGAGGGTCTCACACACGCTATCCCGCACGGCCCTGTCTGTGAGGGGAGGAAGGCTTTGCCCACGCCGCCCAACCGGGCACGCGAGGAAACGAGGCTGGGCGAGGTGGACGGCGGGGTCGGCACGGCCGGCGCTCGGGCGCGCGGAGCTGCGCTCTTTCCCATTCAGACCGACCTGCTCACGCAGCGCTCGGCTCCCCAGAGCTCTGAAGAAAAAGACAGGGCTGGGCCGGCACCTTTCCGTGAGAAAATGTTTGCGGAACACAGAGGGGCTTCCGACCAGGGCTCCGACCTTAAAAACGGGGCGCGTGACTTGAAATCCCTTCCTTAATTAATTTCTAGGCAACAGATTAGTAAGGAGAATCCAGGGAAAGCTAAACACAGTTTTGCAGTTTTGTTCATCTTGACCTTTCCTTGTGATCGTCGCAGTTTTAAAACGGCCCTTCTTTTAACTTAAGACCTAGTATCTTGATCACTTTAATCACTTTCCAGACACATTTAAAATTTTTGTTGTACTTCCTTCCACCTACCACACATAAATCATCAACCCATCCAATGGATGAATACTTCCATCTGTCCATCCATCATCCATCCATCCATCCATCCATCTGTCCAACCAGCCACCCTTCCATCATCCTTCCGTAGGGTGTACGTACCACGACCAGGTCGTTTTCAAAGGGAAGGTGCGCCGCTTGCCCTCACCGAGTTGCAGAAGGAGGTACAAGTGTAACCACACCAGAAGGTAGGAAACAGGTTGGTGAAAGGGTGGTACACAGAGAGGTGAGCTCCGCGGTGCAGTCAGGAAGAAGAGGTCCTTTTCCAAGGCCCGTGAATTGCAGCAGTCAAACCTCAAGCCCCACAGAGGTCACAGGACAAGCATGACAGCATAGCGTGTGGTTGGCAGCTCCTTGGAGAGGACCCCGCGGCCTGCCAGGGAGGGGCTGTGCTGGAAGGGTGCTCTCGGGCAGTTTTAACGACCCTTTGCAGGGCTGTCGCTGATCGCTCGGAGACCCTCGTTTTCTAAAGCTAGTTCAGAAGAATGTTGCCGAAACGTGGCATTTTTATGTGTACTACCCTTGATGTAACTGATTCCACATACGAGGCACCCAGGTAAGCTCATTTTCACTAGAAAACCTAGAGATTTCATTGCCCATTTCATTGCAGCTGCCCAGCGATTTATAAAGTTTTCAACTAGAGAGCCCAGCAGTGACCCAGGGGGCTGGAATTAACACTTCTCACCCAGGGCAATGTCTGCTTGGTTCCTGCCTCAGCATCAATAATCCATAGTAAAACATCCTCTAATTCTACGGTGATTAAATAAGTAGAAGTTTCTACTAGGCTCTGTGCCAAAGAACCTTTGGAAGTGAAAAAAATTGATCCTATCTGCTGGCCCTATTTATTCACTTGCTTATTACCTCCCCAAAGAAATTTCTAGCATGCATTTCCCTAACAAGCACGCAAATGAAAATAACCAAAAGTGAACCTGTGTTCCCCCAAAGTGTGGGGAAGTAAAATTTTTGTTTGATGATTGGCGAAATGAGTCATTTGTTACCGCCACTAAGGACATTGGCTGTTTGATAGAATCCCATAGTGAATTCCATCATCAAATAAATGAGCATCCTTGATCGATCCTTTGTGTAAATGAAATGTTTATACGTTGGGTTTATTTACTCTAAAGTATCTACAGTGGATAAGTGAGGTGTGACTTTCTACTCAAAGGAAAGTGCTTTGGGACTTGTCAGGGATCAGTTCTGGGGAATGAGGGAGAGCCCCCTTTTAGGGGGCAGGGTGTGGCCTTCCCTACGGTCATCATTGGCTTGGCCTGTTCTCGATCGTGTCCCCGTGTTACCTGGCTGCCTGCACAGGGTCCCAGGGTCAGAGACCCTGACGATCCCTCCGCAGCTCGCCCTGGATGCTCTTGCTGACTTATCACCCTGACATGGATGTCTCCCAAATCTGTGGCTCTACCCAGAACTGTCCTCTTGAACTTCTAGTTGTAAATTTCTGGAGGGCCTTGAGAGCTATACTTGTATATTTTGTGGGATCCTGGAACCCACTATAAGTCCCAAACTGAGCCCGTCACTTGGAAGGGTCTCTGAGCTTATTGGATGGCCCCATCGTATGTTCATCAACTTGAGTTCATCTCTTGGTGCTGATTCCTGTGTTGTATTATGTGTAAAGGCGGGTGTGGGTGGGGGAAGCTTCCACGCCACTCTGAGCACCTTAGGAGACGCTCTCCACCTGCTCCTAGGACAGTATGCCGAGCAGGTGGGGAATATTGGCTCTCCTGCTGTACAGCAGTGAGACAGCAGATACGGCGCTGTGCGTGGATGGAGATAATCGAGGGAAAGTCCAATCTGTGCTGTGTACTGGCTTCCAGCCCTGGACTGGACAAGTCACGTCATCTCCCGAGGACCTGCACGATGACCTCACGGGGTGGGGGAGGCTTTTTGGAAATCCAACGTGGTCACGTGTGGGACATGTGTGTGTGTTAATTTTATAATGTTATGCAGATATAAGCTATTTTTAACAAGCCATTTATTTTCTCTGATTATTAATTTTAAACTTTCTATTTATTGATGTAATAAATGTTTTATTACAGATTCAATGCATTCTTCTATGGGTTTATTATTATAATCCTCTTATAAATTCCATGTACTAGTTAATTTACCAAGAAAACAAAGGTGGCTTCCTTTGATGTCATGGAAAACTCAGCTTGGAGTTTGTGCACATTTGATGCTATTTCCAGAGGCCATCGCCGCCCAGAGCAATAGCTCACGGGCGCCGGTTGCTTCTAAGGAGGACTCCGGTCTCCTTCTCCAGAGGGAAAGTGGGGTGGTTTCAGTCCCCGTGCCACCTGCTTTGCCTTTATTATTATCTCAGATTCTCTGATGAATGCGAAATTTTGCCCCGGGTTATCCTAAGAATTGCCTTAGCCTCCCCTCCTTCCCCCACACATGGAAGGAGCTTTGGACCATCCGCCCCTGACTGAGTGCTTCCTTTCAAAAATCTCCATCTCTGTTTTGCAGAAGCTAAGCGCCAAGGGATGGCCTAAGCGATTGCGTTTCTAGACGGCGTGCCTGCTGGGTTTCGGTCACCCGGATGATCTCATGCGTTAGATGCTCGAAAGCTGCCCTGTCTTGGGCAGCAGCAGGAGCCGCCGCCTCCACGCCGGCTGCCAGGCGCCGAGGCGCGGCGGGCGTCCACAGGCACGGAGGACTCGCCCGGGCTCTGCCAAGGCTCTCTGCTGAAACTAGGGCACGCTTTGCATGCAACCCCATTTCAAACCGAAACCATGAAAAAAAAATGGTGGTTCAGTGTGGTTTTTACTCAAAACCAGGTGAAGCTTTGTGGTTCAGCCACGTTTTGACTTGAAGCCAGAGAGAGCTCACCGGGTTTGGCTGGATCCTGTTTGACGTTTCACGTCCCACCGGTTCTGCTTCCCGGCCCTGAAATCTGGGGTTCAGATGGAGGGTGCAGTGTGGATGGAAGGGCGGTGGCCTGCAATATGCTGCAGATGAAGACAGCATCAGCCTTGCGAGGGCCGTGCCACTCTGCTGGCTTGCTGTCGGCTCCTGTTTTCTGTCAGCATCCCTTCTGGAAAGGATCTGCTGTGCGCGGGAGAGTTCCCGGGGAATTTCTCTGAAGGGGAAGAATTCTGAACGCCACAGAAAAGCAGCAAAGCCGATTTTGCACTCGTTCCCCCCCGCAAATATTCAAGAGGTCCATGCACAAACCTGTTTTTCAAGGTCGGTCAGTGTTGAAACTTTGGGGGCAAACAGTTTAAGCAGCAGACCACCACAACATGACCTACGTGTGGGTTTACGCTGCATGCTTTCTGAGTCTAGTTTCTGGTTGCCTAGAAAGCAGACCAAAGCTCTGCCCTGCAGGAGGTTTTCACCGGGAGAAGGGCTCAAAATAGCTACCAAACACCACACTGTGGACTGGGAAGCGCTGGGTGTCATCAGAGTCGCCCGGGTGGCATGTTCCATGGGTCTAGTGGAGATGAAGGGTCACTTGCAGTTGCCCGCCGGGGGCTTCCACGGTGCTGTACGATCGTCACATGTCAAGAGGGCGGGACAACCGTCTTTGGGAATGCAGTGACATCTGGGGCCCCTGCGGGGCAGCCGGGCGCGGAGTGGGGAGGAAGGAAGGAGAAAAGAGCGTTGGTGGGAAAGGGTTAGGGGTGCACAGAGGTGAGAGGCTTGTCTGTTGGACGCTGTTTGTGAAGAAGAGTTGAGAACAATAACTTTGGAAAGGGAGGTTGGTACCGAGTCTTGGGGGGTTTTAGTTTCACACGCCATTTTTAGCCGACGGTGGCTATTGTGCGGAAAATCCATGACGTTTTTCCCCACTCAGAATGATCCATCTTATCTTTAAAAGAAGAATAAAAATTAGAAAAATAAGAGGGGTCGTATGTGGGGCTGAATCACCCGCTGTTCCGCAAGATCAGTTGGTCATGGTTCCCACGGACGGACGTTTTGAGCCAACGTAATAATAAGAGGCGAGAATGTTATTATTTTTCAGTGGCCTTTCATTTAGAGAAGAACACCGACTTCTTTCCGAAGCTTCCAGAAACTACCCCTGGAGGATTGTGTTGGTTCCTAGAGCTTGGGCTCTTGAGTCAAGCCCAGTAGTTTCCCCGTATCCGAGGTTTCACTCTTCATGTCGCAGGGACCCATGGTCAACGATGGCCCCAAATTTTTAAATGGAAAATTCCAGAAATAAATAACGCGTACGTTTTTAATTGCAGGTCGTTCTGAGAAGTGAGGCGAAACCTTGTCCGCCCCCTCCGTCCGCCCAGGACACGGGTCGGCCCTTTGTCCCGAGTCTCCACTCCGTGCGGGCTTTCTCACGGACTCGAATGTGCAGGAAAATCCGTGGTATGGCCCAGCGTTCGAGGCTGCCTGCAGTCTCAGAGGGCGGGCCCTGAGCGGGGCTGCTGTACCAAGCGGTTCGTAATTTTATCAAATCTGACTTTGGTCAAATCATTCCAAGACACCATCCCATCAGTCAAAAGTCCACGCTGACGGGGCCCCGCCTGTAACTCTGTAACCGCGTAGTTTCAGTGGAGATAGGCGGTTGATTACGGCGTCTTCACGCTTTCGTTACAACTCCTACGCGCGGAAGCAGGGCAGTCAGCTGTTGGGTCTGGGTTGAGTTACATGCAACTTCCACGGACTTTAGACGTCGCTCCTGCAGAGGGCTTTGGAGTTGGGAAGCGCGCTGGAGGGTCGCCTGGCCAGAGGCCTGTGTGGGGGACGTGTGGAGCGCCTCCATCTGTGACCCGACATCCTCCTGTGTGACCCGATGGCATGTGGCTGCCTCCCCACTAACCTTGTGCTTTACGTCCAATGAGCAAAATTCTGCCATGACTCGCTCTCCAGGGAGGAGGGTAAGGGCGCTGCTTCTGGGTTCGTTTCCTACAGCGCCCCAAATTTGGTGGCCCTCGTGGGGACATGCACGCAGGCGCTGTTTTACCCAGAAGAAAAGACATAACCGTTTCTTCCTCTTCCGCCATCCTCAAGAAAATGACAAAAAGCTTCATTCTGAGGTATTGTTATTTGTACTTTCCCGGGAGGAAAAAATATTGTCAAACGTAAGGATTCTATAATTTCCTGGAATAACAAGAAGTTGCTGGGAGGAAGAACATCACTTTATCGGATTTTTTTTTTTTTTACTTGTCCACAACAGCTTCCCGTATTTTATAGCTGTGTGCTCCCAGTGAAAAGCACTAAACCCCTCAACATTTGGTGCTCATTTTGCGAGCCCGGTCAGGGCGAGAAACTCCAGCGCCCGAGAGCAGCTGCGCAGGCAGCCCAGGGCTGTGGCGTCCCGGGCAGCTCTGCGGTGCGCTTGGGGCTGCTGCGCAGCCGAGGCCTCTGCAGGCCTGAAGGCTCCCCTTTCGGAGACGGAGGCATGTCTTGCTAAGCCACCTGGATGCAAAAAGGAGTTTTTAGGTGACCGTGGAGTCTCCCCTGCTGGAGTTCTGGGGCAGAAACAACACCTCTCTCCATTCCAGGGGAGGGAGGCCCCTTGTGTGGTTTCGGGAACAAAACCCTTCTGTCCAGAGTTGGAGAGAGTAAAGTCCCACCGTCATGAACACTCTGTCCAGTGGCCACGGCTGCTTGGCAGCTATGAAGGTCAAGTACGCTGCCTATGTTCCTGGGCCTGAGTTCTGGAACACCACCTGTGACCCACACAGCTCGTGGATGCGGCTTCGCTCTTAAACATGTGCCCCAAACTTAATATGCTGCAAACCCGCCTGTGTTTTTTCTCATGAGTCACAGTCTTTATGGCCAGCACATCTTTTTTTTTTTTTTTTTTTCCAGGGGTTGGCAACTCAGATGCAAGCCCTTTCTGTAATCACTGTCAAACAATATTTATTATTCAGAAAACTCTTCCCACGGGGTTTACCAGGTGCACTACAAAGAGGGCTGTGCAGGCGTGGATGGGAGCTGAGGGGCTGATGGGCTTCCTCAGGCAGGCCTCGGCACACAAACCCTGCCATAAAAACCACCAGGCCGACGTCAGGCGGTCGGCGTGTCTGGGGGCGGCCCCGCCGGTCAGTCACCTCACAGCCGCCTGCCTTTCTGAAGGGTTGTCACCTGCGCTGTACGTGTTGATCAATACTTCGATCATCTTCCCTGAAAATGCATTATTTTCTTGAGGGCCTACGTCACGTCTGTTTCTGAGCCTCATTTCTTTTCCAAGGGCACGTGGCAGTACTCTGATTCTGTTCGTAGTGCTATAAAAATAGCAGCTTCGGAAAGTCGGGCTGAATTTTCACTAACAAGCGTTTTCCCCAACTTGGTTCAAAAGCAACACGATGCAGAGCAAGGGCGGGACCACGAGTCAGCAGCGCCGGCTCTTCCAGGCGGTGGGACGCGTTGAGCTCACCGGGGCCTGGAACCAGGCGGCCGGGCGCCGAGCCCCGCCCTGCGCCTCGCTGGAGCGGCGCCTGACCCCGCAGCCTGGACGGTAACCCCCGCCCGCAGGGGGTGTGCAGGACCGCTGAGTCAGCGAGCTCCAGGGACTCAGAAGAGTGCCAGACCAGCTACTGTCCCTTTGGTCCCAACTCTGCCCCTGAGGAGTGGCCTGGAACCCTTCTGAGCCTCAGTCCCCTCCAATGAACAATGGACTAAGTTCTCCGAAACCATAGTCTGTTGTTCTCTTTCCGAATAAAAGCATCGTGTGAACACCTCGGGGACGTCACCGAAAGGAAGAGATCATATAACTTGTAGTCCCCAATAGGACACTTTTTAGCTTGAATGGAGATGCTATCAATAATTAAGAACTACACTGGGACAAGGGGCATGCCCCAGGCCAGCACGGTCCCCCCACACACGGCAGGCTCTGTCCGGAGCTACGCAAAGGCCTGGGCTTCAGACAGGAGGGCGTGAGTGCACTGTGTCCGGTAGAAAGGGTGGCGGGTGAATAGCACACCGTCGGAACGACCGTTTTCAGGGCGTTCCAAAGCCCTCGGCTGCACACTTTCCAACACCCCTCGCCGCTCACTCCCACCCACAGGCAGAGCGAGGTGGGGCATCAGAGAGGAAAACAGGCTTGGCTGAAATGCTGCTGTGTAGACTTTTATTTCTGCTGAGTTTTCTCTTACAAAGCAACCCCCCCCCCCCACCAGGAGACGCAGTTTTTCCCATTACGGACGGAAAGTTAAGACTCTTCATCAGGAGGATCTCCCTTCCAGAAACTCAGAACAAGAAAGCGCACCAGACGCCGGGGTTCGGTGCCAGTGAGCAGCCCTTTCCAGAGACTGGAACAGAATCATTTGTTTTTCGTGGTTTATAGGTAGCAGATAAAACCTACATGGAAAAACGGACCAGGAGAAATGGAAAAGAAGACGCAGAATCTGGACTCGTCAGCTTCAGAAGCAATTTGTTTCAGTCCAGCTGCGCCCAGACACAACTGGGGGTCCACGGGCAAGTGCTTCTACTGGAAACATCGTTGCGACTGGCTCACGGAGCTGGAGAAGACGCAGGCGGAGATTTACACACCGGGCCTGTCGTTATACAGGCGCTTTATCGGCACAACCGTCAGCTGTGGATTGTTGACTTGAAGTGATTCAGAGGCCGAAGTGTCCGAGGGGAAGGCGGAGAGTTTGCGGACCGGCCTGGGAGCAGCAGCGGCCGCTGCGGAGGATCTACCTGTGAGCGCGCTGCTCTGCTCTCGTTCCTCGGGGAGCGAGTTTTGAGCTCCTCGACTCTCCACCAGTCTGATGCGAAAGAAAAAAATAGATACTTGCTTCCTCTTGTGGTCCCTGCCTGGCCGCACACACTGGGGCCACACATTTCACTCTGGCAAATCCGAGTTGCTGAGACAGGCTACTGCACTTCTGATCCCCCACTGAAAGCTGGCGTGAACATCTCTCTAGTTCTGTTCCGACGCCCCACGAAACGGTAAACAACAAACCACGAGCCAATAGAACACGGAGCCCCTGCCCCGGGCACCAGTGGACGCGTTGTATGTCCAACGTCTCTGCTCACCCAGGGCTGGATCTGTTTTTTTCCTGGAAGTTTATTTGAGCGCCTAAAACAGATTTAATTGTTAACGGGATACCCATCATTGCATTATTTATGGGTTTGCTAATGACGAGATTTTGCAAATATTTAGCTCCATGTGAGCCATGGAGTTCCAAAGAATAGTATTTCCTGCCATATTAACAACTGATTTTTCACAGTAGATTTACTTGATAGCTCATTTGACCCATTTGGTTTGTTCATTTAGCTGTTCCAAACCACCAAGTGATGATCTTTTTTAAAAATTTCCGTTCACCATGCTAACACGGCTTTACGTTTCGGTGGCTGCTGTGTCTGTTTCCTTAGCAGCAAAACGGTTCTGAGACCCGGTGGGGATTTTTTTTTTTTTTTTTTTTTGGTTGTCTGTGGTTCATTGCCGTCAGTGCAGTGGGAGTCCCCATGTCGAGTTCGTGTTCTTTACATGGGGCTGATGCTTGAGAACAAGCCTGGAAGGGCAGGTCTCAAATCTGCTGATCCAAGGCAAGGCTGCCCGTCTGAGGCCAACGGCGCGCCGGGCACATTTCTGGGCGTGGGCCCCGCGGAAGGCGGCCACACGCCCGGGCGGCGCTTCGCTTTGTCCAGAACTCGCTAGGTGTCTCGTTCCCTTTTCTTTACCGTGTCCGTTGGAGCTTATCGGCCTCAATCATCACAGCTCTAAATTGCCCTCCCCTCTCCTGTTAAGGATTTTAGTCTCTTTTGCCACAGCTGAGGTGTGGAGACCTCTCCTCCTAGGGACAGACTGTAAAGTCCAATCTACTCGTGGAACGACCATTGTTATCAGATGGGAAGCAAGGGAAGAAGGTTTATTGTTGATGGAGGTGTAGCTCTTATGAGGGTCCCAAGGGATGTCAGAAGTGGTGCGTGTGTGTGTGTGAGAGGGAGATGGGGGGTACAGAGAGGGGGCAGGAGGGAGAGAGGGAGGGAGGGAAAGAGGGAAAGAGGGAGACTGGAAAATCCGGCACCCACTAGACGCAGCCTATTGTCCATTTTTTTCCTGTGGTCCATGGTTTTCTTTATGGCTAAAAATTTAGCCTCATGAAAAAAAATGTGATGTTGCTATCTCCAATTTAAAAGAAATGAACTCAGAGAAGCGAAGCCTTCCCCCAAGACCTCAGAACCAAGAGGTGCTAGAACCCAGACCTGAGGCCCGAGGGGCCTGCTGCCGCAGCCTGCTCCGCCCCGCTGTCCAGGAGCATCACCCGCACTGGGTGGGCGGCCTCCTGGGGCCGGAGCGCAGACGCCGGCCAGGCCGCGAAGGGAGCGGTCGTTCTGCGCAGGCGCCGCCCACCAGCCAGCCCGTGCAGCGGAGTGTCGGGAAGGGGGAGGCCTCACCGGACACCCCGGGTCGCACCCCAGGCACCCATCTTCTCTCTCAGGAGGGCTTCTAGGGAGGGCAGGCTGTGGAGGCCCACCGGTGGGCGATTCGCGGGGCGCGCTAAGCCAAAATGCAGAGTGAGTCATCCTTTCCAGAAACTGCGGCCTCCATTTCTCCGCAACTCTTGACAGACTTTTACAGATAGGTGTAGAATAAAAGTGACTTAAATTTAGTATTGCTACCAATAAAAACAAATGCTAAAACATATTTACCACTACTACTACTAATAAACAGCTTTTACTTTTTGATAAGTTGTGACCGACATGCCAGGCTCTTTACCAAAACACCGACTAGCATGCGCCATGCCCTCTGGGTGTAAAACGTGCCGATCACTTTAAATGGTAACAATACGCGATCTTTGCTCTGTCTGGTCTCACACAACCTCGCTTGTGTGCTGGGCCTACAACCACCTTTGCTCCTGGGTAGCCAGAGGTGGGGCGGATGAGCTTAGCTGGTGGTTGGGTGTGGGGGTGGCAGGAAGCAGCATCAAAGTCAGTTCTGAAGTCTTAACCCCGGAAACCGAGGGGCTGGTGGTGCCGTTGCCTGAACTAGGGACGCTGGAAAGTCTGAGAAGATGACGCATTCAGTTCGGGACACATCTTTGTCCAGGTTCCTGGGGGTGACATCCTGCTGGATGTACGCAAGAAACCCTTGAATAGAAGGCCGGGACTCAGAGACAGGCTTGCCTGGAGGGCCAGGGAGGGCACCCATGGGCCTGTGCCATGCATCCCGAAGGCACAGGGTGGGCTGGGGCGGGGGGGGATGGGAAAGAGAAGAGAGTTGAGGACAGAGTCTGGGACACGCCTGGGGTAGGGCAGAGAGGGGGAGACAGAGGCACCGCGGAAGGCGTGGGAATAATAAGATAAGAAATCGCCGTGGAGAGAAAAAGCAGAACCAAGAGGTGGGGTTGTCTGTTTACATGGGATGGGCTGGCCCGCAGGCCCCTGAGTGTCAACGAGGCCGACGCAGCGGTTCGATCTCAGTGTGCCATTGTGCACCTGCGTGTCCCCCACGAGAGCCGGGCAAAGGGAGGGACTGACCAGGAATCCCCGAACTGCGTGCAGCCTGCCCAGAACTTACCCGGGCAGGAGCGGCGCAGCCCCCCGGTGCGCTGTGCAGGGAAGGTGGTCGGCAGCCCCCTCAGATGGGTGCGTGGTGGGTAGAGGAGGCCATAGGAGATGGTTTGCAGGGACGGTGGAATAAAAACAAGGGCATTTTAAGAGAAGAGGATGCCCAGCAGGTGGAGAGAGACCAAGAGAGGAGCGGCGTGCAGCCGCGTGCTAGCCGCACGAGCGGAAGCAGGGGGTCTCCGTGGGGAGCACTGCTCACCCCAGGTCTCTGCAAGGGAGCGGAGCAAACCCCACATCCCCTGGGGAGAGGACACATCCTGGGCACAGGAAGGAGGGAAGCTCACAGGTGCTCTAGAAGTACTCACTGCCCTTCTCAAAAACGCAGGGGTGGGGGGCCTTCCCCGGGAAGGAGGCAGGGCTGGCAGCCCAGGGTCAGGCCAGTGGTCTAGCCCCTCGAGGCAGAGCCTGGGAGGGCGTTTTGCAGGGACGGACTGGGCACTGAGTGCGTGAGTGAGAGTAAAAAAACCTCGTCAAAGCGGTTTTGTGATTCCAACGACACCTAGAAGACAGGGTGGAAGTACAGAAAGTTTGGGGCTTCTACAAGGGAGGTGGCCCTCGCTGGGGGTGACTAATTAACAAACAGGGAACTCGGAAAGGGGCAAGGGGGTTCCTAGGACCGCTAGATTGGAGGCCCTGCGCTCCCCCGGGTCTGATCCCCAGGTCCGGCAGGAGGGCCAAAGGGACTGAGGAGTTGGGGGTCTGCTGGTGAGACGTCCGGAATGACCGAGCCTGGGTCAAGCCCCTCACTCAGGACAACGGTCATCAAGGTCCTCGCTGGGTGACAGCAGAGGTGTCCACAGGCGTCTGGGGTCACCGTGAAGGAGGCAAGTGCAGTCAGTAGGAGGGAGGATGGCAGATGAGAAGGAGCGGAAGCGTGGCTCGAGGAACATTCTGGAATGTGGGATCTTGAAGACAGTACCATTTGTGCTCAGAATGCCGTGAGCCTATGGTGAGCATTAGCACATCCTAAGGCCAACTGCACCCCACTCCCCGCCCTGGTCTGTACTCCAAAAGTTGGGGGGAGGTCCTGGGGACACCTCTCACACAGGGACAGACTGCCGTGTGGGGGAAACACCTATCTCATTCAGGCGTATTTTACTGAATCGACATTTCTCTCTCCTGTGGTGTGGTGTCAGGTGTAAGAAATGCTTTGACAGAAACGGACGTGCGTGTCTGGGCTCTAACTCTTGGCCCGGGCCCTTCGGACTCACGATGGACCCCGGGCCGCCCCCGGCCGCCCCCAGCACGGGCACCTTCTCGATCTCATCACGTTAACACCCAGCGCCTCGCTCACGGCTCGCAGGCCACCACCCTTTGTTTGCTCAAACATGGACGTCGAAAGGTCAAGATTTCAGTCTGTGGAGGCGGCTCAGAAATCAAGGCCAGGTACGACCAACTCCACGAGACGGGCCAGAGATGATGCATGGGCACCGCACATGCGCCACCGTCCCTGTGGTGCCCCCCAGACAGCCACGTCCCCTGGGAGCCGCAGGAGGGACCTGATGTGGAAACGAGGCCTTTGTCGGTGTGAGCGGTCGGAGCTGAAATGAGGTCCTAGCGGGCGAGCTCTGAAACTAACGCCTGGTCTCCTGGTGGGAAGGGGAGACGCTCGCACGGAGAGTCGCAGGGAGAAGCCATACGAGGTCAGAGGCGGAAATCGGGCAGAGGCAGCTACCGCCCCAGGACTGCTGGCGGCTGTGGAGCCACCAGAAGCGAGGACGGACTCTCCCCTAGAGCCTCAGGAGGCGCCTGGCCCTGCCGACACCCCGACCTGCGAGGCAGCCCACCCGCTCGTAGTCATGGTGACGGCCGCCCCGGGAGACGAACGCAGCCCCCGGCCCTGCTCTCTGAAGCTCTGTCCTGCCCAGCGGGGCTGGTGGGGCCGCCGCGGTGTCCCTGGATCTGGTCCCCAGGGAGCTAAAGTGACTTCACGTCTGCGAAGCCTCGCCCCAGAAGGCTCCGGGCCCAGGTTCGGTGTCTTTCTTTGGACCGCCCTTGTCATCACGGCGCTCTGACTTACACCTGCGTTCCCTCCCGGGCTGAGCCGGGCAGGGTGCTTGGACCACGCGGACAGTTGCCGAGCTCCCTCCCCACTGCGCGGTGTCCAGTTGCACAGCCGGCTCTGTTGGCTGAATCCCGGCCCGGGGTCCCGGGAGGCCTCGCTTCGCCTGCCTTTCACGTGCCAACACCAGGCAGGGGACGGCGACTGGGGAGCCCGAGCGTGGCAGTGACGAATGGGGTCATGGGGGCTCAGCGTCAGGGCTGGGAAGGAGGCTGCTGACCGCTGACACTTTAATTTGGGGCCCGAAAGAGAAAGTGAGGGACTTTGTTAAATCCCTTAAAAGAGGCGGAGTGTCACACTGGGAGAGGAGACATGTGTTAGCGCCACGGCCCTGCGGCAGGAATGGGGAGGGACCAAACACGGGCGTCCGGTCGCGATCTTCCCAGTGGCGGCTGCCTTTGAAGTCTGACGTCACTAAGAAACGTCTCGTAAAACCAAGAAGGAAAAAGAAGAGCATCTATCTCCTCCGGGCCTGGAGCGCACCTCAGAGCACGGGAACGAGGACCGGCTAGCTGTCTGCAGAGGCGGCGGGGTGGGGGGGGTGGCGCTGGGGGTGCGCAGGAGGAGAAGAGAGAGGGAGAGGATTCCCCGAAGTGCTCGGAAAGTGCTGCCTTGTCAGGCAGGCTTGCTCCAGGGGCCAGAGTCCTGTGTGTGGGGGGTGTGTGGCCCCGAGGGAGTCCCCGGGGCTCTCGGAACCATCTCCTACTTCTGCACTGAGGGGACACCTTGCAGGGCCCCGTGGGGCTCAGAGGAGACAGGTGTGTGGACTCACTCTGCGTTTCTAAGGACCCTAGAAACGCAGACAAGGAGACGGATGCCTCGGGAGGGCCCGGGACGCTCGGATCCCAGCGACCGCGGGGCGCCGTCCTGACCCCCGGCCTGGGCCTGGGCCTGGGCCTGGGCCTGGGCGTTTCTCTCTCTGCCACAGAGCCATCGAGTGCTTTCACAATCGGAGCTGCGGGCACCTGCTGGGGCTTCTCCACTTCCTTCAGCTGCAACAACAGACGCCGAGTCTGCCAGGGCCTTGATCTTGAGCTTCCCAGCCTCCAGGACTGTGAGAAATGACTGACTGTGGTTTACAAGCCTTCCCGTCTCTGGTGTTTTTGTTAGAGCACCCCAAGCAGACTGACAGTTGAAAGCCGGGAGTGACCTTGGAGGCCTCCGTGGGCGGCCAGGGCCTCCACCTGGCCCCCTCCCTCACCGTCCCGGCTGCACTCTCACCTGGGTGAAGCCTTCCTGACCGGCAGGGCGTTTTCTGCACACGCCAGGTCTCTTCCTGCCCTCAGCTCCCTGACTATGCTCCTACCTGCACTGGAAACCCACTTCTCCCCTCTTCCTTCCACTGCAGCCTCCTAGGGAAAGAATATTCGCGTCTGCCCTCACCCTCTTGGATGGGTTGGGTCCCGCCCTGTCCCTGTGGGCCTGTTCCCTTGCCTGTCACCCTCGGCGGAGTTCTGGGTGACATGGCTGTCCAGCCGGCCTTGGTCAAGCACCTGCAGGCACTTGGTTGACTTTATCGTACCAACCTCTATATAGCTCCCACTGCGCGCTAGTCAATGTTCTCCGCACAGGGCAAATGTCAACCCCTTTAACCCAACCAGGCAGGGACGGCTGCATCCCTGTTCCACAGGGGAGAGCATAGAGGCACCAAGAAGTTACGTGACTTGCTGGAAGCCACACAGGGAATGGCTCCTGGCCTGGGATGGGTGCTGGTCCCCTAAATTCATGCCCACCTGGAACCTCAGAACGTGACCTTCTTCAGCATGAAACCTTCGCAGGAGTCACTGGTTAAGTTGGGGATTAGGGCGGGCCCATCAGGGGGCTGGAGCCAGGCCCTGCTCTCGGTACTAGGGATGCGAGAGTCAGCGAGACTGGCTTCAGCCTCGGTCTCCACGGGACCAACATTCTAGGCGCGACAGGCCACGAATCCATTGACAAACAAGCGCTGATGTCAGAGAGAGCGGTGAGGGAGGCGAAGAAATAGTCCCTTCTCAAAAGATAATGAGGTTTCACACGACGCAGCGTCACAAGTGAAGACAAAACCCCAGATGGCTGCCCTCTGCCCGTGTCAACTGACGATCACACAGCCACACAAGTGTCTGCAGCCTGGTCCCGGTGGCCCCCTGAGAGCTCAGACTGAGATGGTCCTCGGGCTGGCCCGGCCACGCCTCGGTTCTGCCTCTGGGGCCCCGGTGCAAGGGGTGACCTCGGAGGGAGGGGGTGTGGAGCCTCCCTGGGCTGTGCCCCACCTCCTTTCGTGCCAGGAAGAGAGTCTGGGGCCCCCGAGGCTCGTGCTGAGCAGGGTGGGGGCAGGTGGCCTGCCTCCGGGTGCCTCGCAGCTGGGGGCTTTGAGAAAGACACACGGGCCCACGATCAGGAGCTTACACAACTTCCAGGAAGAACAACAGGCAGGCTTCCCAAACCCACACACATACCTCGGACATCTGTTGTGAACATGGACGGTATTACGCGCAAGCCGAGCGACTTAGTTACAGAAGAAGAAGATGACGTGCAGGGCGGTGTGAGAGACCGGGCAGCGGAACCATCACTTTCAAAGAGAACTACTTGGGAAGGAGGAGCAATTCGGGGGGCAAACAAAACCGCACGGGCGCTTCTGCGCGCGTCAGTGACTTGCCGCTTGACCCGCCTGCGCAGGGCAAACTCCACGACTGCGTTGGCGCAGGGCTGGAGGGAAGCACTGGTCTGTGTGCTGGTTCCCAGACAGACAGACAGACAGACACACGCACACACACACACACAGAGTGACTGAGGAATGAGGTGGAAGAGACCTGGAATAAATGGTCCGATTTCCTCTATGTCACTCACCGAGAGTCCCCTACGCACTGATTTTTCTACAAGTGGATTTTCTCGTAGACTTGCAGTCAGCCAGACAAGTGGCTCTGGTGGATGTCTGGCTCCTGCTGGTGGCTGGCAACACACAGATCTGTCTCTGAGCCCCTTCCAGCGACAGAGAAAGCTCACCGCCCCGCAGTGAGCAGAGAAGGCACGGGCTGTGACTTTAAGCGAACAAACACGGACCGAGAGCCACCGGGTCATTTCGTGGGTCCAGGGCACCGAGGAGGAGCCAGGCTTCCTCGACCACTGCCCATTCCTATTTTTATGAAAAAAACTAAAAATAATCTTTGAAGGAATTTATAAGCTTGGAGGAAAGAGAGGATATTCACCCAAGATGCCAACTGGCTAAATGGAATGACCGATGGTCTTTTTCCAGGGAAGGGCTCTACCGTGAGAGCCTGCGCACCCACACACGGATACTTTTATGCTGGTAGGTGCGTTGGTTAGTAGATGTAGGTTAATCTAGAACCAGGATGGCCCTGGCACTTTTTGGTGTGTACCCGAGAGGACGGATGGTAGCTGAACTCGTGGTAGCCATCTTTCCCCAAAATACGTAGGTCACGTTACAACGCTGTACACCTCAAATTTCTACAGTGCTGAGTGTCCATTATATCTCCAAAGAATGGAAGAAGAAACAGAAAAGAAACAGGTCAGCTTCCAGCCAAGCCATGGCCTGGGAACCTCTGCTCTCGGGCAACCTCAGAGGCCTCAGCCAGACCCCGGGCGGTTAGTTTGGTTTCCTGGCTGGAATTGCAACACCCTGAAGCCGAGAGTCTTGTAGCTCCAGACAGGCCCGTGAACGGGGTGCCAGGAAGTCCAGGAAAGCGTGAGTCAGCTTGGCACAGGCACCGGGCCACCGGGGCTCGAGAGGAAACTTGACCAGTGGCCGAAGTCAACAACGGGGACAGAGCAAAGTGCTCGATGCTGGGAAGCTCAGCCCGGGGGTGGCAGGGGCCAGGCCAGGGGGGCTGGGGCCCAAGGCCCCCCACGCTGAGTCCCACCCTTCCCAGAAGAGACAGTGCAGTCCCGCAGGCTCTGACCACAAAGGGTGGAATTTAATGACGGGGGAGCGAGTTCCTTGGTTTGGTAAACGAACAACGATAGAATGAGTAATACATGGAGATCACTATGTTTTCCTAATTGAAAAGAAGCATTGCAGTTCTCTGAGACTTGACCTATTGGGAATAAAGACTGTAAGTTTCTGGAAGATAATTTGAGGTTTAAATGCATACACGCTCCAATCTGCACCGTCCTGTGTTGTCAACACGGGGCACGGTTTATAGCAAAGGCCATTTGGGAATTTTGGGCTCCTAGTTTCTCCCTCTGTGTCTTCCCTGCCTATTGGGACATGCGTGCAGGCATACGTGTGTGTGTGTGTGTAGCTATGTCCCTGTGTACTTGTTTGTTTCCCCCCTGCCTTTCAGAATGCCCCTACCCCACCTTCAGGGCAGACCTGCCTTGCGGACACTGGGAATTAGTTGAAGCTGCCGGCCTGTTTCCTGACACCTGCACCTTGAACCCATGGTGTCTGAGCCTGCCCCTAGCAGTGCAGAACAATGGAACCCCGGACTCGGCAGGACCTCGGAGCTGTGGACTTGAACTCTCTACCTCACGGGGCAGGAATTCTCTGCAAAGCCCCACCTCTTGGGAGCACCCCCAGATGTCAGGCGTGAGTTCGAGGCCCTGCCTCGGCTTCCATCTCTCTGCCCGGCTGTGGAGCTCGGTCGGGACTGCTCTGCTGCAGAGGAGATGAGGGGGGCGCATCGCTTTAGGGAAGTTGAGAAAAGCCCGTGATCTGCCACAGGAGAGGACATGCAGAGGCGGCAGGCATGGGGGGGCGGGGTCAGAGGCCGGGCGGCCTGTGGCCCCAGAAGTAAGAAGGAAGAGGGCAAGACGGCAGGGAGAACCTGCCCCCGACCCTGCCGAGTTCCTGCCCTGCTGTGCCTCGGGCCTGGGTGACTCTTTCTGAAGCCCACGGGTGAGCCTGTGCAGGGGGGGCCCATCACACTCACCAAGGAGGTGCAGGGGGCTGCCGGGGCCGAACGCCAAAGCTCTGGCATGAAAACAGAGGTCCTGGAACAGTGTGGACACCCCTCCGAGAAGAGCTAGCTCGGAAAAGATACCAAACTCTTTCCCCTCTCTGCCCTCCCCCGCTCGACTTCATAACCCATCTCGTCCCTCTTGAGGCCTTCGGTGGAAAAAAAGTCAGTTGCACGGAGATCCTCGGGACAGAAAGTGTGGCTGTAAATTATCTGGAAACGGAGGTGCTTCTGCCGCACAAGTTTCCCCTGAGCTGACCAGTTTTCTCCACCGCGGTTGGCCCAAACCACGCAAAACAGCGACGATACAAAATCCTACCTCTTGAGCAAGAGAACGGAGATGCTATCAAAATATTTTGCAAAAATTCAGAAACGTTGCCACACTTTCCAGAGGGCTAACTTGGGAGATGAAAAACTTATTTGAAAGCTATGATTCCCTTTTTAAAGACGTGTCCGTACCCAAGCTGAAGAAGTGTGCTTTGGAGAAGAAAACGACTGACTGGTCGTTTCCACAATGAGAAACATTCCCGTGGCTCTCAGCCACGTTCTGCCGCGACGTGACGGCCTTAAACTGCATCTGTCCACAGTGGGTTCAAAATACGAGCGAAATCTCTGAATTAGTCAAAATAAAGTCATGGTTTAAACATCCTCCCCCGCAGAGAAAGAGAGGCTATGGGAGGGCAATTGACATCACAATCGTTTCTGAGTATGAGTCCTGGACCTGGTGGCCCCTATTCCTTTCAAACAAAGTGCTAGAACTTCACAATTAAAAAAACAAAACAAAACAACACAAGCAAACAAAACCAGACCTCTCCTTGCTGCGGCCAGCGGCCAGCGAGATAGGGCAGCCTGATGGCCACGTGCACCCATCTGCCTGCAGCCTATCTGGCCTTGAGTCCCCAGCGGAGCCCCCTGCCAACATCAAAGGAAGTGGGAGGAGATGGTGTGTGGAACAGCAGATAGCCACGGGGCGGGAGGGGGGGACCCCTCCCTTGGCCCCCCGAGGAGCTGCTGCTAAAATTAGACAGTGAGGTAGTCTCAGCGTGGGGAGGGATCTCCCTGCTCCCAGGATCGATGATGGAGCCCCGGCTGCTTTCGAGACCTTCAAAGGGAAGGGTTTATGCAGCAGGCAGGAATGTCTTTCTGTCAGGAGAGCCTTCCCTCTGTCTGTCTTGAACTCTTTATGCTGATATTCAAATCAATTTCCTCTTGCTTCAGGGCCCGGGGCAGATGCAGAGCAGCCAGGAGCTGTTTTTTTTTTTTTTTTTTTTTTCTCGCAGGGCTTTCTAGGATGGTTTCTATAATCCGAGACCAGCGCTCGCCCCTCCCCCGTCCTCTGGGAGGGCTTCCTGGGGCCTTCTCTGCGCATTTGGGCTGCACCTGGAAGGGCCGGGGAGGGTCCGAGCCGGCCTCACGCTCAGACTGAGCACGCGGCCACCTGCCCCGGAGTAGCTCCGACTCCCCCTTATCTCCTCTTCCCACCCGCCCTGCCCTAGGGGACACTATCTGACTGTCTGCCACTCGAGATTTATGCTCTGGGGTGAGGGCTACACTCTCTTCTGTTTCTCTTTTAAACTTGGAGTCCATCCGGAAAGGGTTAAGTCCCTTCAAATTAGTATCTTTGCTGCCCTGATTTCCTCTCTAGAAAATATTTAGGGAAGCAGGCCGGGCTGGGAGCAGGCATGGGAGGGGGAGGAGAAGGGGCTTCGGAGAGGGGACCTGCTCGGGGGCCGCAGAGACCAACCCATTTCCCTGAGACCGTCCCTTGTGGCTTCCTCAGGAGGACCGCACAGTGTCCAGACACCGCTGTGTGACTTTCTGAGATAACAGTGGCAGTTCCTGGCGGCATCGGGCCCCTCCCTCCCCTCCACCATCTGCCCTCCTGGGAGGACACTTCTCTGGCTCTGGGCACCGTGAACCTCAAGTTCGAAGAAGGAGCCAGATCCCTGTGAGCCCAAACCTCATCTCGTCTCGTCTCGTCAGCCTCTTTTCCCCCGAGACCAGAGCAAACCGAAAACCCTCCGCTCCCACCGAATACCCACCCGTGAAGTGCGCCCGAGACGCCCGTGTCACAGAGCAAGACCGCACCCCTGGCAGGAGCCGGCCTTGACTGCCCTGCCCACAGACAGGAGGGTGCACGGGCTTGACCCGAGACAGGGCTGCGGTGGGAAAGAGGTCCCTCGTGAGGTCCCAGTGGCTGTCCAGCCTGGGGGCCCTGAGCGGAGGCCTGTGGGCGAGCAGGGCACCCACAGCTGGGCAGAGCGGCCCTTCATCTCACGCCAGCTGGACCCGGAGACCGGGCTCGGAGGCTGCTGTGCCGGGGCCGTGCCTGGCACCAGCCCCGGGACGACCGCGGTGGCGACGGGGCTGTGGCCCCAGGCCTGCGGGGAATCACACACTGTCAGCACATGGTCTGGGGCTGCCTTTCCTCCCGAGATCACACCGTGCATTCCATCTAGTGTCTGTTTTGCAAGTGTTACTATCTGTGTTTTATGGCAACAAAACCATCGACAGCAAGGCCCTCGAGCTCTGCCGTGTGAGTGCGAGCGCGCAGGGGTGGACTGGGGAGACCTGCGCTTCCTGAGTCTCCGGCGATTGCACAACAGCTTCCCCCGCCCTTTCCGAACTCCTTCCAGAATGATCTTCCTGGCTCACAGATCTCAGGGTCTGGTGGGAGTTAAAAGGAACATGTGTGTTCCGAACTCCCTGGAAGAGACAGTGGTATTAAAACACACACACACACACACACACACACACACACACACACACACGACCTAGTGCTCGCCATGTGGGGACAGAGATGAAAGGGGTTGGCTGTCTCAGCGCTGCCTTCTGTGACCGCCCCTGGCCAGGCCTTCTCCCCTCAGGAAGCACGTGAACCCGAGTGGAGGCTCTGGCCCCTTCTCCTCCCCTCGACCTCCTCTCCCACGAAGCTTAAGAGCGAGTAGATCCCGGTCTTTTTCCTTTAAAAAACGTGACAGTCTCATCAGACTAAGCTTGCTAAGGAACTCCCCATTGCTATCACCCAGCAGAAAGGTTCAAAGTCCCCGGGGGGACTAATGCAAAGTGACCTTTCTGAGCTCGCTCGATCCAGCGCGAGCTCCACCTCCACCGGGCGGAACGAGGTGGGTGTCTCCCCGAAGGCGTTGGAGCCCACTGATAGTATTTAGCTCCAGTACAAGTGATCCTTTAGTCATAGTCCGAACGAAAGCGAATGATTTCCAGGGTTAGAACCAGCCACGCGAGACATCACAACATGTCCAAACACTAGACTGAAGGAGACCCGAGGGATCGTCACCTCGGGGGAGAGCCACAAGCGATTCCAAAAGCGGAAACTCAAGTCTGCGGATTTTTCCCAATCTACGGTGAAGAAGATCCCGCAGTTTTCATCGGGGACTGGCGTTGAGCAACCAACCGGCAGCCATTGACCATACACCTCCTGCGTGCCAGGCTCTGAGAGGCCAGGAAGAAGGTTCATGCGTGCCCCCGTGGGAGAGCGGGCTGGCTCTCCGCGCTCGTGTGCGCAGCAGGAACCACGTGCAGCACCTGGAGCTTCTCCATCTCTGCCGACTCTCTCCCACGTCTTCGTCCTCTGACGTGACCGCCTAGCTTGAGTTCTGCTCCGGGGCAGCTGGGGGTGAGGGTCACTCTTAATGACCGGCTGCCTTGCACACACGGGGGGTCCTCAGTGCCAGGCCATGGCTGAGCTGTCCCTTCCAGTGCTAGGATGAGCCAAGGACGAAGATCACGGCAGAAAGCGAAAGGCGGCCCTAAGGTATCCAAGGGCAAAGCCTCGGCCTTCCCTCCCAGGTGCGGGGCTCTCACAGCGCCCCCTCCCCTGCGGCCGCGGTGGCTTCCAGCCGACTCACGCCCCAGGACGTCGGGCTCCTCCTCGCTGCTGGTCTTTCGCCCACCCCTCCGTCCGACCTGCTGTCGGAGAGGGCTGCCTTCACCTTCCACGCGGCCGCACCCCTCTCCCGGGAGGTCACCCAGTCCTCAGCTCCATCTGCCTAGTCCCCTATTTGGATTTTTTAGTTGTTTTTTTTTTTAAATGAATAGTTTTAATGAGATATGATTCACATGCCACACAATTCACCTCCTTAAAGTATAAAATTCAATGTTGTTTTTG
Source organism: Glossophaga mutica (assembly GCA_039655065.1). Classification (NCBI taxonomy): domain Eukaryota; kingdom Metazoa; phylum Chordata; class Mammalia; order Chiroptera; family Phyllostomidae; genus Glossophaga; species Glossophaga mutica. The sequence continues at coordinate 220,575,814 of CM077304.1, read as the reverse complement.
GTATCTTACATTATCAATTTTTTGAGCTGTGGTCAAATATTTATAACATCGAGCTTCCCATTTCAACCATTTTGAAGTACACAATTCAGGGGCCTGAACTGCACTGACCATGGGTTTCTGTGACTGTCACCTCCGTCTACATCCCAAACGCGTTCGTCACCTCGGACACCCTGTAAACCGAATGGAAGGGAGCTTCTTCCCCAGGACAAAGGCCACGTATAGAACACACAGCTGCCGGCCTACGTGGTGGTCCCACACCGGAAGCTTTCCCTGTAAGACCAGAACAAGGTAAGGAAGCTCGGGCTTGCTGCCCGCCGGGTGGAACACGGCCTCGGGAGTTCTAGTCAGAGCGGTTGGGCAAGAAGAGGAAATAAAAGGCATCTAAACTGGAAAGGAAGCTGTCAACTTATCTTCATTCATAGAGGACACCACCTTATACGCAGAAATCCCTAATGAATCCCCAGAGCTGTGGAATCTAGTAACCGGGTTTAGCAAAGTTCAGATATTAAATCAGCACACAAACTGATATTAAATCATTTGTAGCTCTACACATTTGCATCGAACAATTCAAAAGGAATATTTAAAAATCAATTGCATTTACAATAGCATGCAAAACACTTACAGATACATTTAACCAAGGGAACCGAGACTCGGTCACTATAAACCACGAAACATTACTCAAGAAAATTGAAGGAGACCTAGATAAACGAAAAGACATTCCATGTTCACGGGCTGGAAGACTTAGTTCCGTCGGATGGTGCTGCCGGCCTAAGCAAACTCCAGGTGCAGTGCGATCCCCACTAAATCCCCAAGGGCATTTTGACCGAAATAGAAAAACCCAACCTAAAATCCGAATGTGCCTTTGCACCTGCTGTTTCTCCGGCCTCGCACGCCCGTGTACCCGATATTCACATGGTTCCCTGACTTGCCCCCTTGGGGTCAGGACGCCACCAGCTCAGTCCCATGTCACCTGTCACCTTTTCACTTCGGCCCTCCTTCCCTGCTATTTCACTCCCAATCACCTCTTATTTTTCTCCATTGCCCTTCACGACATCGTCCCACCCTGTGTGTTCTACTTATGTATTTTTTGACTTCCCCCTTTGAATATAAATGTTATGTGGTCAGGGATTTTTGTAAGCATCGAGAACAGGGCAGACACGTGGTAGGCACTCAGGATGGATGTTTATTGAGTGCGAGAATGATGTAAGACATACACGGAAGAGAAATACATTCACATCTATCGGTCTTGTGATGAAAAAGTACTGACAAGTGGCCACCGGTAAGATTCTTGCCTCACGCAGTCCTTAACAGAGCTCAGCATCACGGCGAAGCATGTCGGTGCAAGAACCACGCAGCGCCGACTGCGCCCGGAGAAGTGGTGAGTTCACCCATTTCCTCCTTTCTGAAACTCATGTGCGCTTTGGGCTGTTTTCAAATCGCCAGCTCTCTTTCCAGTGTCCCGCTCCTCGAATCCCCATACATGCAAAATCACTTCCCCGTCTGAAAAAGTCATCAGGGTATCTTAATCCATCTTAATCTTCAATGGCAAAGGACCGGAGCGAGTGGAGATACCGTTATGACTATAGGCGGCTGCCAAGAGCTTGACTTTGGCTGGGCTAAGAGCAAGGCTCGATACCGCGGGAGCCAGCAGACAGCTGGTAGGAAAATAACAGGGCGCGCGGTAACGGGAGACTCCCACAAGTGGGAAACTCAGTCCACGTAGACACAACTACGCGCCAAACCAACTTACAGTTTCACATACTCCACTTAAGATTTTCACTTTGATGATGATGAGTGAACAAGAAGGAGGAAAGCTGTCTGTTTAAAGAGGTGACTCATCCACGTCTTATTCTAAATAGATCTTTGGGAGCCTTCTCCTGAATTACATCACCGACCTTGTGAATCCGTGGAGTCTCCAGGGGAACAGCACAGAGCCACAGCTTCGTCTTAAGGGCCCAGATTTGCGTGGGCCCCTCTTCCGGGCTCTATTCTGCATTTCCGGTCTCCGGGACACCTATGGCCCTGAGGGCGTGGCACCCGCTGCCTCTCTGAGATCAGATGTGACTCTTCTCACCCCGAGGTTGAGGCCGATGTGTCTTAAGTGAGCACCCTCATCCCGTCCAATGGAATCGTATCTTTAAAAACACCCATGAAGTCCAATCCGTGAAAGTAAAACAAACCTGTTTTAGGGTCGTATTTCAAATTGATGCTTTTGGTTGAGCACAGGAGTGCACCTTTAACTTCTTCTGTATTGATTGAATCAACATTTTCTCAAAACGATCCATCTACACTCACTAATCCAGCCCATATAAGATATCTTTACAGGAGAAAACCTTTCTCGCTGCCGTTCGCTGCTGAGAAACATGGATGTATGAGATACGCTAGGGTGGTGGCCTTCGGGAAACGGGACAGAGAAGGGGAACTTGGCCATACAGGCTGGTGGCTGTGCACGCCGGTCTGACAGCTGTCAACTTGCAGTGTGGGGCGACCCTCTCGCGGGAGTTTCCTGCTGCATCGGCAGGATTGCCACGTGGCCTTCACACGTTGAGAGTTACTCCCTGTTCCACCGGAGCGTGTGGTGGCCAGTCCCCCAGCCCCACCCCCGCTGGAACGCCTGGGGTTGGATTTTACTGGGTCGGCATCTTCCCAGCTGGGAAGTCTCCCCAGGCCGTCCGACGGCATGGACGCTTCTCACGTCGCCCTTGGCGGGCCAATCCCGGCCTTCGTCATCCTCCGAGACAAGACCCACGAGAGGTCTCATCATCACTGCTGCGCGTTCCTTCCACGTTGTGGAGGCACAGGGCGTGGGCGCCTGTGTTTGAGAGCGGGCTGCGCCAGAGGAGGTGGAAATGCACACACACTGGGGGTGGGAGTGTTAAAAATGAAATTCCTCGACGGTTTTAGGGACCACGGCTGCCTCCACAGAAGCCTCTGGGAGTCGCACGGAAACTGAGGGTTCTTCTCAGAAAGGACAGGACGGAAGGGAATTACGGCTGGTTGAAATGGGAAAGCCACAGCGCCGGCTCTCTCTCCTACCCCTCCAAAGCATTCGGCACAGCCTCTCCCTCTAGCAGACGGGACAGCAGCCACGGGGCCCAGACTCCCAGAGCCCGGGAACCAGAGGGCCAGACCCGGACTTGAGTCCCTGTTCCCCTGGCAACCAACCTGAACCTCATGAGGACAACGGTGGTACCAACGGCACGGGTCTCGCACCGGGTGTGCCCAGCCCAGCACTGGGCACACACGTGTTCGGTACATGTGAGTGACACTGTCATTACTGACAGCACCTCTTTCAGGGTGGGAACTAGGAGCCCAAAGAAGGACAGGTGTCACCTCTCCCTGGCCCTCACTCCTTCCCTCCAGAGTCAATCAACAGCAGCCTCCTGGGTCACCTTTCCGCCCCACCTCTGCGCCCTTGCTGATGCCGCCACATTGTTCAGGCCGTTTCCTCCTTTCACACTTACTGCACCCACATTCCCAATCGCACCCCCGGCCTCTCTCTGCGCTGCGTTCCGCACGCTCTCCGAGCAGCAGCGGCGAGGTCTGTCCGCAGCCCCGACACTGCGCACTGTGCGTCCCAGCTTAGAAACGTCCTCCTGTCCGAGGCCCTCGCCCAGCTTCCCAAGCCCTCTGGAATCCAGCTCCAGTCTACGGCTCCAGCCCAACTCCCTGCATTTTCACCTCCTCACCCCCTCCCTCCGCCTGACTGTGCTGTTTTACACCCACACGCCCGTGCCCTTTCGCCTCACACCTGTAATCGGTGTCACTTCCTGCTGCCCACGAGGACCCATCCTCACCGCCTCTCCCGCTTTGCAGAGGCCTGTGTAAGTCAACGGTGCAGTTAAAGTCCCCAAACGCTTTCTAAACCAGCTCCTCCCCCGCTGGCCACGACTGATACGCCCTCCCACATTCAGGGCACTTGCTTCACGGCGCCCTGGTGGACACATTGCATCGGTTCTGTCTTAGTGTCATGCATGTGAGCATTCCGTCCCACCGAGGGGCAGGCGTCTTTACTATTTAGCTTATTTAGTCATCTTCTGACCCAACTCTCCCTTCCCTAATGACAACTGGCCCCAATTTGTGACAGTGGTTTGGAAGGCGCTCAGTCCCTGAGGGTGAGTCGAGTCAAGGTCAGATGTGAGCTCATCCAGGTTTTGGGGGGTCGCTGCCTCAGCTCTGCGCTGGGAGAATTCCTGGACGATGGATAATGAGGGGCCAGAGAAAGGTAGCATTTAAAAGGAAAACAGAATAAAATTAGGTTGTACGCATCCTTTGAGGCAGACTTTCTGACTGTGTATGTCAACACATTTGTCGAGTGTGCACTTCAGGAATATTTAATATCAGGAGCAAACCTCAGTAGCACTGAGGGCGGGATGTGCTTTGACTCTCCACCTCCTTTCCTCGGTACAGGCGCACAGGCACCGAGAGTGCGCTCAGCAACTCCAGCCAGGCTGACTGCGCAGTCACCCTCCTAGGCCGTGAGTGAGGGAGGCTTCTGGAGAAGGGTGAAAGGACACCTGCATTACGATGTCAAACAGGACCTCACGTGAAAAGAGCTACCACTCCGAAGGGGGACAAGTAAAGGAAAAAGGAAAAAGAAAAGACAAAAACTCAGGGTCCCTGCCTACAGTGGAGAGGCTGATGCACAGCTTTCAGGAGAGCTGGGCGCGTGTGGGTTGAATTACAGGCAATTATCGGGGGTCTCCCCGTGGGCCCTGAAGAATTTAGAGCTGCAGCAAAGGGAAATCTGATCTGTCGGAGGGAAATCCTGCCGCGTCTTTTAACCCTGCGCCCGCGCCGCGGGGGGGACGGTGCACTTTACTTCCATGACGCATTTTAGGTGGGAAATTTCACGGTCGTTGTGGAAAGTGGACGTGAGGCTACATCTCCCTCGGAAATGCTGAGTGATTCGAAGACCTGAACAAATGCCCCTCGACGTCTTCCCTGCCGTCTAGCGGGCCAGCCACAGGGAGGAAGCAACTTTTCTGCACAAACCGACCTCATGTTCACCACAATGACCCTGAGGCGCAAGACTGAGAGATTTGGTTTGACTCCTCAAAGAAAATGACACTCTGGTCAATGCGATTTCAGTATCGATTACCCTTCGTTCTATGTGAGGGATACAGCGCAATTACCTATGAGCACGCCGGAGCCCAGAGCGAGCGCCCCGGGGAAGTCAGGGGGACCAGGACAGCCCGAGGGCCCCCCTCCCCCGGCCAGGCCAGCTGCAGAGCAGTGGCCATGCCCCCACTCCCAGCGCGGCGTGGCCGGGGCTCTGTCCACCGCTGTCTCGGTCTGCATCGGCAACGGGGACATGGGACACTTCAGATTTAGGTGGAATGGAGCTTACTGAGTTAAGAAAAAGGGAGTTAAATGCTTCAAGGATTCAACCCTTTCCAGGTTCTTATTTTCCGGTTGGGTAAAAATTTTGACACAAAGTACATGGGGGTCTCAGCCAGCTAGCTTCACAGTCCTGTGCTTCGGGCCCCTCGTGTACGGTGTGTGAGTGCGAGAGCGTGCATCCCTTCCGGATTTCAAGTCCTATCAGTTCACGATGCGGTGTTAGACCAACCCCACCCTCGTATAAATGTTCTGGACGGATGCCCTGGCTGGTGTGGCTCAGTGGATTGAGCACAGGAACCAACCAAAGGGTTGCTGGTTCGATTCCCGGTCAGGGCACATGCCTGGGTTGCGGGCAAGGTCCCCAGTAGGGGGCGCATGAGAGGCAACCACACATCGATGTTTCTCTCCCTCTTGTTCTCCCTCCCTTCCCCTCTCTAAAAATAAATAAATACAATCTTACAGCTGTGTTCAGGATGGAAGTCTCCTCTGGCGTTCAGGCAGAGACTCAGACAGAGGAGATGCTCAGGGAGAACCCTTCAGGCTGCCACAGCCCGAGGGCTGGTCCCGTTACACTGGAATCTGTCCCATCTCTGACTTCACGGTGCATGGAAGCCAGACTGCGGTTCCGGTTTCAAGTCCCCTTCCGCTACGTTTAGACCAAAACAAGGCCTTATTGCCCCGTTCACTTTAGGAAAATAATTTTTTTAAACAATACCCAATACCACAGATTTGGAGACACCGATAACCACTGCTGGAAATTTAATCTGTTCATTTATCTTCTTTTCAGCATCGTTTCTATCTTAATGTTTAAATAAGCAGAGCCCCAAAGCACGAACAATTCAATTACTGAGTACATTCCGACTATGCATGCGGTATAAAGGCACAGCCTTTGTTTATGAGATTGCCTGTCTGATTGTATGTTGGGTTTCTTTCTGTTCCCAGCCCCTGGTAGACTTCTTCACAGAGAGTGGTGCTCACCCAGCGTTGGTCAAGTGAGTCACTGAGTGGATGAGTGTAAGAGATGGCCGCCACACCACCCAGAGGGGTGCGCAAACACTCACGCAGAGCCCTGCGTGAGGAAACGGTCTCAGGCCGTTGCTGTTCAAGGCCGGCTGAAACACTTCACTCTCTCAGGCCTTCCCCTCCCCCGGCCATGAAACCACAAGTAACCAACCGACCCTGGGAACTTTCCTGCACACAGTCCTTCTCCTTCCCAGCTCCCAGGCACCGAGACAACCACTGCTGATTCAGGGGTTGTCGCTTGGGGTACAATCAGCATCTGGACAAGACGCTGCTTCTCACTGGCAAAGAATAGGATTGATCATCTATTGGGATAAGATCCTGCAGTGGGTTGAGATGGAAAAGAAGAACCCCAAACAACTTGGCATTGGCCTAGAGAAGCAGAGAAAGGTAGGTAATCAACCCCCATTCGTCAGAAGTGCCAGGGGAGGTTTTAGTGGCCTGGAGAGTCACTGCCTGGGGAAAAAGTCTCCACTCTTATCAAATGGAATCTACTGCGTGCAAACTTCATCATTTCAGAAGCGAGTGGGAGCCCAGGAGCATTCGTTACCGTGAAACGAAAGAGAAAGCTTGCCGACGCCCTTGCCATTTTGTCTGAGAGCGGAGTAACACTTGGGGCACTCTCTCTTCTCCAGCTAGCTTCTTTCCTTGGCTTTTATGTGGGCAGGGTTGTTGTAATTTCTCTGTTCAAATCAAGTCTGCAAAAAGCCACAAAAGGAGATCTGGACCCTAAAGCTTAACGGATTCTGGAAAGCAGCTGGCTGGTAACGTGAGTCACTCCAGCCAGGGCTTTGTCTTCTGGGTGTTTTTCTCTGGCCTCAAGAGCCTGTGATCAGATGCCTTCTGGCAGGAGCCCCGGATGAAGGTCAGAAACAAACTCGGAATCAGGATTTTTTTAAATGGTTTTTACTAAAGTAAATATGATCGTTAGCTTAATCCCCCATGTCTAACACAAGGTTCAAGTTTACCAGTGAGGTTTAAAAGCATTGGTTGGCATGTTCATCTGTTATTTGCGTACAGGTCTCTGCTTTCCCCCCAGAATTGTGTTTTGGTGTTAACGGCGACATTTCCAGTGCGTTCCTGTTTATCCGCACACAAGCATTCCAAAAGCTCAGATACCCACATCATGTTTCCTTCTCTGTGATCACGAAAGACACCCAAGTGGAATATTAGTAAAATTACAGTGGGGACTTTTTCCAAGTGATTTTTAAGGGACGGTACAGGTCCATAGGGATTCAGAACAGTGTCCCACACCTGTAATTCTGGGCCACAATAAACGAACAGATTTTCAAACGAGGACTCTCAGGTATTTCCGAAGATGACTCAGGTTTCTGAGTCACTGAAGAAAGAGCAACTGAGATGGCGTCTGCTTTCAGAGGAGCCAACACTCGCAGTGCACCGAGGACTAAATTAGTAAGAACTGGTGACCCCCGCATTCTCCGTCTACCTCCAGGCTATAGGCCAGGGAGAGAGTGGATCAGTCCACCACCAGCACACTGCCTGACTCGCCGAAGGGAGGATTTGGGAAGGAAATAGCAGGCACTGGTTGGTAAGAGGCTAAAGAAGGGACAGAGGACGGTAGCCGTTTGTATCTAGAAATTATAAAACCCCAGATTTCAGGTCTAAAGATCTAAACTCAAACTTTGGCTCTTCCTCACAGAAACTAAGCATGACCTTGGACAATACTTTGGCCTTGAAGAGACGTGTAGACACATCTATATACTGAGACGAGTAGGAATGCCTGATGTCTCTCCCAGGGCACAGGGATAAAGGAGGCCGTCCTGGTAAAAACCCTGGGTACATCCCAAAGTCGGACACAAACCAGGGGCAGTGAGCGCGCTTTCTTGATGACGTGTCAGACAGTAGGTATTCTGGGCTTTGCGGATGAGGTCTCTGTCAAAACCACTCAACTCTGCCGTTGTCGCAAGGAAGCAACCATAGGCAATGAGTACAACTGTTTCGATAAAACTGTATTTACAAAATCGGGCAGAGAACCAGACTGGGTCCCTCACCTGTTATTTGCTGATCCCTGATATAAATACTAGTTCTCACCATGACTGCGCAGTGCCGATGTCCACAATACAGCATGTTCGCCAATGTGTCGTCCCAGCAGTAACGCACACATGGACAACAACTGTCTTCATGAACGATGGCCTGCCTTCGGTCCATCCACCTCTACTTGCTCATAAACAGAACTCTTCTGGAGGCCTAGGGGTGTAGCTGAATTTTCACTTTTGCACTGCAGAACAGAGAGGCTGAACAGAGTTTGCACTCACACGTTATACAGCCTTATCTAGATAACACTCACACACCACGGGCACGCTCATTACCCCCTGTCCGCAGGTCCACAAATAGGAAGGAATGGCCGCCCCAATCAGAGCACTTCTCTGAGAAGCTCAAACGAGAGGTGAGACTTTATGAAACACCCTCACCCCCAAACTGAAGGAGGGTTCTAATCCAAAAAGAATGAAACGAAGTGTAGCTAGTGTCCAGTGGTGGTTGAAGGGTGAAGGGACAGTCACCTCCATGCCACGGGGGCTGGAATGCATTTGGTACCCTCTCTTCAGAGGTCAACGTGTCAGCATCAAAACTCTGAAAGACACCTGCAGCCTCTGGACCAACATTTCTATTTCCAGAAATTTATCCTAAGTAAAGAATTAGAAATGCACCCAAAGACGATGTTCGGATGTGTTCACTGTGGCAGTCCACCACCCCAGTGTTTCACTGCTGGGACCAGGGGATGGGACCGAGCAGGCCAGGTGACAATGACAAGCTTGCCAGCTTCCCACGTTCCAGTCTGCACTGTGTGGAGAGGTTTTAACATGCACGAAACACACACACAAAGTCTCCGGAACTCTCAGCATCCATCTCCTCCCTGACTTCCGTGGGAACAGAACACCGATCTCAAATACCGAACCTCTATCAGGACCCTCAACCTGACCTTGACCTCTGAGTGCCCTCACACAGGGGCCACCTGCTTTATTCTGAGCAGTCGGCCATGTCAGGTGTTGTCGGGGGCTGCTCTGAAACCAGCTGACTGACGGGCTCCCAGGGGCTGGGGCAGGTGGGCATTGAGTGGGTTTTCCCTTTGGGGAAACGCTACCGGCGGGAGGCACCGTGGGAGGCTCCGTGGCGAGGCCAGCCTTGCTGCCACGGCTCCAATGACATGAAAGCCTCCTCTGCTGGTCTCTCCCACGGGCAGCGTGTGGGTTCCCGAGAACACGGGCAGTCTTCGCATTTCTCAGTTTCACTCGGCTTTGTCTAATTCCTTGTATTATCCATTTTTGGAACCAAAGAAGTTGTGGGCACTTTTCAAATCAATCACCTTTAGAAGGAAGGTGTTCATCCCCACCGGCCTAAGGATGTTCGATAATTTCCAGATGAGAAGATCGTATGCAGACCCGCCGACATATCACCTGCTCAGCACATCCCAATGTGTGTGTCAAAAGGTATTAATAATAAGCGTTACTTAAAAAATTGGAGGGTTTGCGGAATAGAGCTAAACAGGAATAGGAAGCTCATTACTGCAGACCTTCTCAGAGACTTCAATGGGCCCGTGACTCTTCTAGAGGGAGCTTCGTGGGCAGCACAAAGCTATCTGACATAAGCATTTCGAGAAGTGATGTTTTAGAGAAAGTCTTCAGAAAAGGTCGCTGTGGGGAGGTCCCCTTCCCACCGGAGGAAAGGTAAAGTGACTTATGCAGACCCACAGGGCTCGTTAGTTGCAGAACCAAGGTTAAACGAGAAACCACTGTGAGGTGTGCTTCCCTTTGCCACGAGGATTTCATTACTGGAAGGAATGTGCACGTTTTCAAAGGGTCTGCTTCGAGTGAGAAAATATCCCTGTGTACACTCAGGCTTGTCCCAACCTGCCCCTTTATTTCAGCTGTGAAATCTCTTGACTGGGCATGGGGGAGGCAGTAGAACATTCTAGGAGGTGGCTTTCTTTGGGAGGCCTGGGAACTCTGCCCTCGGGAGGGGGCACAGCCAGGGGGAAAAGTACAGGAGAAGAAGGCAGAGCCACCTGCTACCTGTTTTTCAATCTGTGTTCAAGAGAGGGAGCACCACCCCTTGCTCCTCTGACATACGGTTCCTTCATCCCAGGACCCAGCTCTTCAATTTCTTGTGCAGTTGGCCTGTGATAGGGGCTGGCCCAACCATCTAATTCCCACAGGTAACCTGGTTTTAAAAGAAAACATTTCCAGGCTCCAAACCCCTGACTCATTGGTGCTCTTAGGAGAGGAGCTGTTTATAAAACCTGCAATGAGCCTGCAAGTTGGCTCCAGCAGGCCACCTCCCCTGGTGGTCACACTGCACATTGGAGCGCGCGGATGCGCGGCAGACAATGCTGTGTGCATTATGGAAAGGTGAGCGATGGAAATGTACTTAACGCTACCCAAGGCCTGTCCTAGGCACATGGAAAAATAGCAATGGTGCCCAGCATGCCCAAGGCTCCAGCTCCCTGTCCCACTGTAAGACTGCCTGTTTCCATAGCTGTGATTCGGTGAGCAGGCTACGGGAGCAGTTCTAAAGCCTGACAACCCTGCACCAAGTGCACTCTTGTAATCAAACAAAACTCACAACACTGTTAAAGTAATAGGCACGTAATGGTTTCTGATTTCTGTAACTGCTGTTGGGCTACACAGTGTGGATGAAACAAACAGCTTGTGTGTTGGAGTCATAAAGACTGAGGCTTACCACTCTGCTCTGTTATTAAAAAGCCCTTGACCTTGGGTGATCTGCTCGCCTCTCTGAACCTTGGTTTTGTCTTCTCTAAAATGGGACAGCACCTATGCCATAGCATCCTTGTGAGGTTAACAGGAGATGACGGAAGGAGAACAGTCCTCTAGTCCAGGGCTTGGAATACAGTCGGCACTCAATAGGTGCTCCATTGCTTCCTCCTTCCTGTGGGATCATTAGGCACACCTGGCAGGCAGTTGACTTTCATCCACCTAAACCCTCCGGTGAGTTTTCTAGTCCTGATGAGAGCTGGTGGTTGATGTTCCTCCCTCGGCCACCCCCACCTGTGTGTCTCACTACAGGTTAGAAAGGTGAGTTCCCTCCACCAGGGCACATGGACCGCCTCAATAAAGCAGCCTCAGCCCTTCCAGGCCACAGACTAAGGGCCAGTGTGGTCACTGCAGAACCCTGTTTCTGGGTCCAGCAGAGTCACCTTCTGACCTGCCAGGCCTTTGACCTGCCTCAGCATTACCTCATGTATGTCTCAGACCCGCGCACTTTTAGGGTGCAACCCAGCTACTCCACAGGCATACGTCTTTTGTCCCCACCGATGCTTTCATTGAGGGTGGGGGATGCTTTCATTGAGGGTGGGGGATGCTACTGCTCAGGATTCCGTGAAACCACTCCGTGTGCATTCGTAAAACTCCCGAAGCTCTTTGGAAAAACATCAGCAGTATGTACTTGGAGAAAGTGTTCTGGAATCACGGGAAGGAGACGCAGGAAGGTTCCCTGAGGCCCCGGACCTCCAGGCACGCCTCCGGGCCCTGGAAAGATGAGGGACAGCCTGTGCGTGACAACCTCCCGGCAGGGGGGCGCTGACACCTGGACAGCCAGTCCCTGGCCTGGTGAATCGCGAGCCCGAAGCTGCAGAAGCCAAGACCAGCGCCGCACACGTGGCGGTGCCCTGGGAGGCCCTCTTTCTGGGTGGCAGGGAGACAGCACCCACTGCCCCCTGCACCCAGAGGGCTGCTTGCCAGGGGGACGGCACCTTCGTGGCAGGTCCTGGGCCCTCGGCACAGTCTCAGGCTCTCTGCGCTTGCCTGGGGGTGTCCCTATTTCAGAGTTCTCAAATACGGAAAACAACGCAATGAGCCTTGCTCTCCCCCATATGATTTGATGCTGTGTATATACAGCGAAGAAAGAACTGGAAAAGCATTGTTCTCGAAAATCCATAAAAGTTACAGGTTTTGCAAAAACTAGAAATAGCACGACTTTGCGTCTTGTCCAGAGGAAGCTCTGGTCATTCATTTCCTGCAGCCCGAGCGCCCCCGAGGAGCCGGGGGGGAACCAGCCAGCTCAGGTGCGCGCCTCACGTGAACCCCTCGGAGAAAGCACCGAGGTCTGGTGTTTGGGTGTGGCCAGGAAGTGGCCCCTAGTGAAAATGGAACAAATTCTAGTCTCTGAGGGATGTTCCTGAGTCCCCTATCAAGAAGGCGCAGCAAGTGGAGTTCTTGGCAGCGGGGAGAGCCGGGAGGAGAAAGTCATGGGCAAGGAGACCCAAAGGGCTTGGCTATGCAAAGCGGCACCCACCTTCCCCAGAGACAACGCAGGCTGTGGACCCCGAGGCCTTGCTAGGCCGTCATCTCGAGAACAGGGAAGAGGAAGCTGCCAAAGCCACCTGCCACCGCAGGACTTCTTCCTCTCACCCCACGAGCCCTCCCAGGTTTAGACTTGAGCCAGGACAGTCCCTGTGGGCGAGGCTGGGGCGTTGGCGGAAATCTTGCGTGATAAGTTACTAAAACAAATAGGTTCCTGAATTCATGGGTACTGTGACTCCCTTAAATTATAATGCCCTTAAAGTAGCGACTCCCTGTACAGAAATATAACTTACCTACAACTTTTAAAAGAGCATTCTGCACCCCTGGGTCCCCACGGGAGGCTCCAACCCACGTCTCGGCTGGCGGCCGGTGAGAAGCGGCGGGGGCCGCTCTCTCCTCCTCTTATTTCTCCGCCGCAGGAAGGGGAGCCGTCCCCTCTCTGAGGACAAGCAGGTACCCCGGGGCGAGAGTGGGGACGAGACCCGCAGAGGGTGACCCCCGCTTCCCTCCACGCTGGCCCTCGGAGGCCCCGGGAAGCCACTGTAGGGGAGCACGGGCAGACGTGGTTTTAGCCTTTTCTCGTAGGAACATTGCCTGCGTGGCAGAGCTCTGGGGTGTGCTGCCCCTGGCTTTGGGGCTCAGTTCGAATTGAATCCCAGAGCCAGGCAGAGTTGGAATTTGAGCCCCTGGGCACTGATCTGTACCTCAGTGTCCTCATCTGCAAAACGGGGCCAACAATCGTGTCCGCCACGTAAGGAATGTTTGGAGGATCGCACGAGTTCTTACTTGCGCAGCACCGAGAACAACGTCGGGCGTGTGGCGAGCACTGTTAAGTGTCCGTGAGCCCATTCCAGGACGCTGGAGCCTCTCCCAGCGTCTCCCACGGGGTGGAGGCGGACTAAGGGGAAAAACCAGCTCGGAGCCATTTTCTCACTGTTTCCAAGAGGGTGGCACTTCCCATGTAAGAGGCTGCTCGGAGCTCCAGCAGTAGGCGAAAATGCCCCCAAACCACACATCGGAGAACAACCCGTGTTCGTCTTCCGAGACACTATTAACCCGAGTGTCAGAAGCAGCCCTCCGGGGCCCACGGTCTAACCCAGCCTGGGCCCCGGAGGACAGGCAGCGGAGGGAATGTAGGTCAGAGTGAGTGTCCTTGAGGGAGCTGCCTGGCGGCCCCCCGGCTCACCAGCGGCACCAGGGAAAGGAAGGCGGCTGGTCCTTGAGCAGGGCAAAGAGAGGTGAAGGGTTTGTATCAGCAAGAGGTGGGTGGGGGCGGCGGGGAGAGGAGGCTCCTCGCGGGCTGCGACTGTGATGGAGCCCACGGGCTCTCGAGTCGGACCGGGCGAGGAAGGCCTGGAATGCAGCTGAGGTCGAAGGGCGGGGCTGGGGCTGAGCCTGGCTGCCTGGAGCCCGAAGCGCTCTGGGGTGGGGCGGGGGCGGGGGTGGGGAGCCTCGCGCTGTGGCATCTGCAGTCTCGGCCATGGCTGCCGGTGGCCCGCCCGACCTCAGCAGCGGGGGCTCCAGGACTTCCTGTTCCCGCCACGCAGCGACGGCAGGCGCAAACGCCGTGGACTGCCAGAAGCTGTAGGAGCGCACCGCGGCGTGCGAAAGTGCCGGGTGCCAAGTTCTCAGCACGCGGGTTGTCGATGAGTTTAACTGTGAGTCCACATGACCGCGTGTTGAGTGATGGCCGTGTTTGCCGGCCAGCTCGCAAAACTCCGGAGCACTGGCTCCTGGGAGGTGAGTCCAGCGTGCTCTGCGTGAAGCTGGCCTGTCCCTGCCGGGGGTGCCGGTGACGGTCCCCACCCACCGAGGTTCCCTTCGTCTCTGCGCGGCACTCTCCCTCCCAGTTTGGTGAGGGGATCGGCTGAAGCAGAAGCAGGGCAGGCTGCGAAGGGTGCACTCCCCTCCCCACAGAGAGGTCCCCCCACACAGCTGGGTCTCTGTGACCTGAGGGGCCCTCGGCCCACCGGGCTTCCGTACCCTGCACCCCGCTGCGTGGTCCCGCGGGCGGAGTCTGGAGTCCCAGGGTGGGGAAAGTGCATGCTTGGGGGTCCCCTGAGCATCGCCTGGTCCTCGGGGCAACGCTGGGCCGCACCTGCCCCTGAGATGGTTGGGGGGGACGCCAGGGCAGTGCCGGCAGGTCGGGGGCTGCTGATGCGGGGTCACAGGCTGCTTCTCTGCCTGCGCAGACCCTGCATGTACTGTTGGCCCGAGAGCAGGTCACCGGTGTGTCTGTATGTTGGGTAATAGTGCGTATGACATTAACATATGTTAACACATTACACACTATACTAGGGATACCTTAACATGCAAAACAATATACTAGCATATTAATATCATGCATTGGTAAGTGTTTATATCATCATATAATATATATTTGTATGAATTTATATACATATTTATGTAGTTTATACATTTTATATGCATTTATACACATTTGTATAAATTCATACAAATGTACATTTATGCATCATTTACTTTCCATATGTAAATAAAAATGAATATATTTAATATAGATTTACATGTTTATATGAGATATAAATATAGCATGTAATTATGTATGTTAGTATATTTGTGTTTTACAAATTAATAGAGTTCTATTATAAATATAATTATGTTTTATGTTAACATAATTTAGTATTAAGTTAAACACATTTTATAAATGTATATATTAAATTATAGATAATATATTTTGCATATTACAGCATTTTATATTTATAATAAATATAAATATTTGTTAATAAAAATTACATATAAATCAACTTAAGTGAACAAATAAATATATATATTTAGCCTGGCTCAGGGCTGCCCTGGAAAAGACCATGTTTCTGGCAGCGAGGTGTCCCCGAGTGCGGGGGTAGGCTCTGGTCAGCGGGTTGCGAGCAGGGGCGTGTGGGCAAACCTCACAGCCTGCTCCCAAAAGGAAGGAGCAACCCTCCCCCTCCAGAGTCTTTTCTCCTGCTGCGAGTGTGGAGGTGACCGCAAGGATGGAGCAGCCATCGGGAGCCCTGAGGTCAGCGCCAAGCGTGGCAGCCCATCGGGGCAGAGGGGCCCAGATCCCCGTGACCGTGAAGCCACCGCCCTGGACCCAGACCTCGGAGAGGCAGGCACAGCTCTGTCTCCTTCCGGCCCCCGGGACTTGGGGTCTCTCGGTTCCCGCAGTCAAAGCAACACCCTGACACACCCTGTGTATCTCTCTGCCCGCTATCGATGATTAGGGCGTATCTGGGGTCAAAGTTGATCTCAGCAGGTGCCAAAAAGCCTTCACAGAATTATAATGTACTTTCCGCCTCTTACGCTTTAACTTTTCAAATACGGAGGACCAGTCGCATAGCTAAGTTCCTGACCAATGCACTGACTTATATGAGTGGGTCAGGCTGGCTGTCTGTTTTGTTTTTTTTTAACCGGGTGTGGCTGTAAGCTGAAGTTGACTTTTTAAACCCTACGTAAGCCATTAAAGGCTGATAATGTTGCTTTGTTCAACCGAGGTATCTTGCAGCTTTGCATTGTACTGCGGTGATGCTGACATTCTCAGCATGCGGTTGGAATTCCTTTTTTTTAAAAAGGAAAGAATGGAGTATATTCCCTGGAATAATCGCAGGGTCGGGAGCATCAGCAATGGGCTTGATGTTAGAAAGAGCCAGAAGCCATTTAAGACTGAGACGCAGTGATACAGAAGGTGGTTAACGAAGCCTGGTAATACTTGTCTTGCTCAAAAGTGAGGTGTGACCTAAAAGTCAGGAGGCTGTTTTACTTGTTTAACCAATAAACTGACCCTGAAAGTCATTTCAAAAGAGCAGGCTCAGAAACGCTGAAGATCGTAATGGAGCTGTTAGCAGGATGGCGGTTTTCCCTGGGGGACCACTTTGAAGGGCACCGCAATTACAGAGGCAAATTCCAGAACGTACAGTTAAAATCAGATCTAGGATTTTCTTGTCACAGTCTTTTCATTCATTTGTTTACGGTAACGTTTAAATGAGAAAGAAGTCCATTAAGGACGTTTCAACGAGGTCTGCAAAGTAAATAGTGAAAATGATCGTGCATCCATTTGAGTCCTTGCTCAGGAAGGAATGTGCCATCTTAAGAGCATTCGGACCTCTTCCCGGCCTGGCATCCTGTCTCTCGCTGGCTCCCCAAGCCCTGCGCTGGTCTTTGGAGACAGCCGCTGCTCCCCATTAGACTGCGCTTTGGCCACTCACACCTGCCTCATGCGTCCCCGGGCTCTTCCTCTCCTATTTCCCAAACTGCTAACCATCCTTTGACTCGAGTTTTTACTCCTTTATTTCATTATAACGTCGAGTTATTCGTTGCTAACGTCTATACCTGGATTAGCCGAAATATACAGGATCAAATGCAAAGGAGCTCCCACCAGGACGAGGACGCACGAGGCACCAGGAGAAAGAAAAGGGTCACAGACGTGGGCAGATGGGCTCGTGAACCTGCAGGGTGAGGAGTGAGCCGCTCGGCAGGAGAGCGAGCGCCTCTGGAGAGGTTTCTAGGGGAGGGGATGGGAAGACGATACGGGTCTCGGAAATCCTTAAAAATAAGGCGGATTCTTATTCACCCAAGGTAATCAATCGTTCATTTTGAACACAGGAAGTTTAAAGAATGCACATGGTCTGCTTCCACCCTACGTTTCTGGACACAGAAGAATAACTGAAGTAAGTCTGGAAGTTCGGGGATAGACCCTTAGGGTGGGTAGCTGCAGGGGCTCCGGCCATGACCGGGCCCCTTCCTGTGGACTCCGGGTCAACCCCGCTGCGGCCATTTCTGTGGCTGGACATGTCCTCTCTCTCTCTCTCTCTCTCTCTCTCTCTCTCTCTCTCTCTCTCTCAGGTTCTTCGTTTTACGCTCAGAGAAGTCCACGTTACAGATTTGAGAACATGGCGCTTTAGAGCCTAGTGAGAGACTACCTCCAGGTTAATTCTCAATTACACCCTTTGCCTTGGAGGGTCAAGTCGTTTGGTTTCCAGCTAATACTGTGGTTGTACCTGTGGTTACCCACTGACTTCTCATCTGCTTTGCTTATCTGATAATAGGCAAATGGGGAAAGAGCTTTCAATATCCCCCGAAAGAGGAAGATTGGCAATTAGTTATTCACCGCACGGAATCAGGCCAGGTCAGCTTACTCCAAGAAAGAGAACAATCTGGATAGCGGGCTTCGGGGTTCGTTTTGCTTCATGCAACGTTTTAGCATCACAGGCCTCATCTGCATTGCCTCCTCTGTTTCTTTCTTTTTTTTTTTTGCCAAGTCAAAGCATTACATACTGTAGAAAAGAAAGCAACTTCAGCTTTTCTTAAACTGTGTCATTTTCACGACAGCTTGTACATGGCAGCCCCAAGCCCGAGGGTCCCCGCCCAGGCCGTCTTTGTGGGTTCACCCCTCCCAGCAGAGCGGCGAGGGGACCCTTCAGAAGAAGCAATGGGTGAAGTAACGGAAAGGCATGCAGCAAGCAACAGCCAGAAACGGGGGACCGGGCTGCAGAGACAGGAAAGGAGGAGGTGGCGCGGGCCCAGGAGCGCCGCGCTGCAGCGACGGAACTTCTGCAAAAGCTGCGCCCGCGTGTTATCAGCGGCGTGCAGGCCTGTGGTTTTCTCGCTCTCGCAACCCGGCTTTAACTGCCGGTTTATTTTTCGACAAACAGGATGCCTCCATCTGGGGCTGTCAGCATCCCGGGCTCTTAGAGAGGAAAGAGGTAGTGCAGCCCCACCCTAGAGGCAGGGCGGGGCGGGCGGGGGGGGGGGCTGTTTCTAGAGGCGTTCCAGAGACCCACGACCTGCAGGTGCTCCACTGGGAAAGCAGCTACAAGGGCGAGAAGGCGGAGCGGGCGAGACCGGCCTCCCCCGGCCCCCCTAACGGATTCCACTGCCCCATCTCCGCAAGGCTCCGAGCGGAGGGGCCCGAGTCATGGGGCAGGTTGGAGACCGAGGAGGCTGCACCTCAAACTGTATCGTGTGTGCACATCGCCCCGGGCTTGTGTGAAGGTGCAGGCTGATTTTGCAGGCCCGCCCGGGGCCTGAGATTCTGCGCCCCCACCAAGGTGCCAGGGCACGCGGACCAGCGGCTGGTCCAGCGACCACGCTTTGATGGCATGGCCCTGGGAGAGGCCTTCCTGATTGGTCTCCGAAAATTCCTTGCTGAGCATTTGTGTCCAGGCTACAAGCCCCACGCAGGGCTCTGCGGCCCTGTGACCCTAGCGGGTGCCCTGCCACCCTAGCGGGAGCCTCATTTCCCTGGAGCTGCATCTGTTCCCTCGGCTCGGGCTTCCCACCCGCCCCACTGCTAATGGGAAAGAAAATGCCTCTATGCTCCAGGGGGCAGGGAAGTTAGGAAGCCTTCAGGGGGTTTTAATATCCCAACTGGGAACATCTTCAGGGACTCAGGAGAGTCTAGATT
The DNA here is from genome assembly GCA_039655065.1 of Glossophaga mutica. Taxonomy (NCBI): domain Eukaryota; kingdom Metazoa; phylum Chordata; class Mammalia; order Chiroptera; family Phyllostomidae; genus Glossophaga; species Glossophaga mutica. The sequence continues at coordinate 220,556,773 of CM077304.1, read as the reverse complement.
AAGTTCCGAGTCCAGAGATGGTGGGAGAGGGCTGAGAGGTGTCAACACACACGCACACACGCGCACACACACACGCACACACGCACACAGGAGCCCCGACCCAGCTGGGGTCTCTCCTACTGATGAAAACCTGTGCCCCTTGTGGTCAGAGTTCCCACATGTCTGCATTTTTCAGAAGTCGTATAGAATTTGGAGGCTGTATTTGAGTATTTAAGACTCAGCTTGGTCTAGACCAACTCCAGGATCTTGCGGCCTACACTTTAAAATACGCGTTTTCGAGTCACGTTTCGTGAGCGGTGGGCATGGCCTTTGATCGGGGAGACCTCGCTAGGGAACGCCCGGTGTGTGACTAAATCCTGAGGGGACTCGCCGCTCAGAGTATGCGGCTTCCCCCCGAGCAGGTGCCGCCTCCCCCGAGGAGGTAGGTGCAGGTTCTGCTGAATTCTGCTACACCCTGACACCGCACGACGATTTCATTTTGACTTCATCAAAACCCGTCAAAGGCTTCCTGTAGCCGAGTGTTTCTCAGGGAACGGCCAAGATCATACGGCTACCAAAGGTGCAGGTTCTTGGGCCTGCGGGCCTCTCTGAGTCTTCGGGGCCGGCGGAGGGGCAGGAACCTGCATTTTAACAAGCACCCCAGGGGCTTCTAATGGACTTCCAAGTGTAGGGGCCCTGGCCTGGTGTCAAATTCAGGTGCAGCCTTATCGCTGCTGCACTCAAAGACCTGGTTTCGGTTTTGCTGTTCACGAGTGAGCTGAGGTGGCCCGCATGCGTCCCACCACCCAGCCTGCCTGGCTGCCTCCCTCATCTGCCTCCTTTGTCTTCCCCAGCCCTGCCTGAGGAGTGTTCTTCTCCCTCCTTGAGTCCTGCCGAGGACGTCTCAGGCCACAGTCAGTCGCGTGGCTCTATCATCTCTGTACTCCAGGCCACTACTCTCTGGCACAGGGTGCTGCCTGCATCAGCCACGTGGCCCTTGTCCCATAGCTCGGCCCTCGTATGTTCCACGGCCTGGGATTCCCCAGGCACAGCACTGCTCTAGGGTCAGAAGGAGCGGGGCAGCGGCGTGGGCGTGGTGGCGAGGGCGCTGAGGATCTGATCAGATGGTTATGAAAGCCCCGGAGGAAGTGGAAACGTGGGGTATGGAGGCCAGCTCCTCTGCCGACCGTCTGAATCGGGGATGGCATTTCTTTCCGGTAAATGTACGTTCCATTCTACTTGACACCTAGACCGTCGAGCCCAGGAACTGAAGGGCGGGTGTCTGCTTTCCACTCTCCTCCCCCAGTGACGGATTCCTTTGGGGGCCTCTCCCCACGGGGTCTCCTCCTCCCCCGCCAGCCTCCCTCTCTCCTTTCTGCCCGTTGCTGGCCGACTCCGACGCCCGGCTCGAGGCTGAAGCCGGGGGAAGTTTCAGGGCACCCTGCACGCTGCTTCTAGGCAGATGGGAAGCGTGGTGGGTGTTGACGGTTTGGTGGGAGGCTCGAACCACGGCTCGGTTCAGTCCCGACTCGGCTAGGATTGTTGGCCACGCCGCCTTGGTCTTTCTCTAGCTCTCTAAACGTCAGATTTCTTTCTTTTTTATTTTTCTCAAATCTGAACGCCAAGCCTCCATGTTTTCACCTTCCAAGTCAGCTGAACCACGTTAACTCGGAAGGCACGGGGTCGGTAATGGGGATGACGTGTCCTGGCCTGGGGGGAGTGGCCTTCCCTGACCCCTGGCCCAGGGGCGTTTTCTGGGTGAATGCTCCCAGGTGTCTCAGGCCGTCCCTCGTGTCAGCCACTTCTGCCCCACAGGCCCCCCGGCTCGCCCTGCCACCCCCGATCTTCAGCTCCTCCCCGAAGGGAGTCTTCTGGCCTCTGCAGGAATCCCTTCCCTCTCCAGCCCCAGCCCTTTCTCCTCGGGCTTCAGGCATATCCCTGTTGGCTGACCGGTCACCCTCCTCACCAGGGTGGTGGGGGCCCCGACCCTGCGCCCAGGATCCCCTCCCCCGTTCTCCTCTCTCCAGCCTTTGACCCGGGGTCTCCCACCGCCCTCTCTAGCCTTGACTTTCTGCGCTGGGTTCTCTGGTCTTCTGTCTGCCTTCTTCCTTTTCCTCGGATACTCCAAGTCCTTAGGAAAGTCTTCAGACCGTCTGTTTAAGGTGATAGCTCCATCCTCCTCCACATCACACAGAGATTAGGACCCTCCTCTGCAGTCTTTTTTTTTTTTCTTTTTTCTTTTTTTAAATTTATTTATTTATTTATTTATCTTTAGAGGGGAAGGGTAGGAGAAAGGGAGAGGGAGAGAAATATCAATGTAGGGTTGTCTCTTGTGTGTCCCCTGCTGGGAACTGGCCTGCAACCCAGGCATGTGCCCTGACTGGGAATCGAACCGCGATCCTCTGGTTTGCAGGCCCGCGCTCAATCCACTGAGCTACACCAGCCAGGGCCCTCCTCTGCAGTCTTAAAGGGCCTGCAGTACGTACTGGACCACGAAAGCCTTGCAGGCCCCCAAGTGACCACGGCCAGCATCATTTCTCAGACCTTTCAGGTTCTCCGTTTACGCTGTGACAGTTACTTGCTCGGAAGACACGCATGACTCCCTCCCCAGTTTCCGGGGAGGAGGGGGCCACATTTTTCCAGAGAGGAAAACACCAAGGAGTGAAGGGCAGGTCTCTACAGCTGTAACCTTGCTCGTTGGCTTTCTTGATCTCGCCACGTCCACGTTTCGGCCCTGACCATCCTTTGTGCGGGGGGGGGGGGTGCCCTGGGCATTGTAGGATGTAAGCAGCCTCTGTGACCTCTGCCCCCTAGGTGCCAGTTTCCTCCCCCTCCCCCACCCACCTGTTGGAACAACGAAAAGTATTTCTGGACATTTTGTGGGCAAAATTTCCGCCCTCACATCTCCCCCTCTCCTCCCAGGCAAGAACCACTGATTTAAGAATATTCGAAGGTGATGAGTATGGGGAAGGAAATGGGAAAAGTGATGAGAAGGTCTGCTCTGGCAAGAAGTCCCCGCATATGATGTAAGCAAAGAAAAAAGGAGACGGAATAAGCAGACCCGTGGGAAAGGAATTGGGAGACCAAATCTGAGGAGAAAGTACAAGACACACAAACATGAGAAGGCTCTTATTTGGACACAGGATCCACTAAGGACCATTTCTCAATGGAACAGAGAATGAGGCCCGGCCTTGGCCGAATCCCACGTGACCACGGGCAAAGGTGGGTCTTCTCACGCGACTGAGGTCCAGGCCGGGCCGAGGGCGACTTCGGTGCAGAGGGACTTCTGAGGGGATGCTTGGGGGCGGTCAGGGACGTGAGCCCCTACGACCGTTTGGAAGACTCGGATGGTCTTGGGATGGATGGGGAGCACTCACGGCAACATCGCCTGAGCAGCAGCTCGCTGGAGCCCATTGCTCCCCAAACCGAGAGATGGGGAGGGCTGGGCCCCGCGGGATGGGCGCCCAGGGCACACTCCGGTGCGCACTCGACCTCCTGCAACTTCCCTGAGACAGCAGGCTGAGAACCTACTGACGGCGCTGCCGTAAGTTATTTACCAAACCTCTTCTGTTTTTGCACCAATCTCCCTTTTCTGAACAGGAACACCAGGGGTTAAGTTTTCCCGTGAAGAAGGGTCTCTGTGAGTGGACAGCCTGCTCTTGCTCCCCGCCCAACGTCTGGGAGGTGGCGGCCCTGCGGGAGATGCACTGGGCCTCGGTATCAGCCCTGCGATCGCGGACACCTGTTTTTCCAGAGAGCTGTTTGATGTAAGCACAAACCAATCATCTCAGGAACAGGAAGAAGCCCTCTGACTGCGTGGTATTTCGCACTTGCTTCTTGCATCCTGGCCAAGCCTCCCACGGGGGACACCCACAGGGCCGCCAGCCTGACACCCTTCAGCAGAGGTGGAACCCGCCTCGAGCCTCCCACTCCTCTTGGCTGTCCTAGCCCCAGGTCCTTCTTCCCGTTCTCAGCTGGTCACGGGGGCTGAGGGGGAACCAAGGCTGGGGGGAGGGCCTCATGACCTGACTGCAGCTGCGTGTGTGTGTGGGGGGTGGCGGTGCCCACTTCTGCTCCCACCCACTGGGGTTGTCACAGCGCAGCAGGAAGCGCGGGGCTGCGAGCGCTTCCCCCGTCGATCTGATTACCTGTCCATCTGTCCATCCACTCACCCACCTACCCATCCATCCATCCAACATTTGAGGGCCTGCACCCTGCCACGTACTGTGAATAAAGAGAGAAATGAGACGTGAGTCCATCTGCCAGAGAATTCAGAGTCTCTGGGAGACTACTCGGCAGGCACGGGAAACCCGAATCACATTTTTCTAAGTGCTAAGTAGACAGACGAGCCACGCAAATATGAGCCAGAGCTAGAATGCAGCTTTTCGCAGGAGGTCCCCATGGGCACCCTGGAAGACTGGGCCCCCAGAGTGTCCCTCTGGTGACCCCGGCGCTTCAGGGTGCAAACGTGATGTGCACCCATGTCGGTGATGGGGGTGTGGGGAGGCCTGCTCTCCGTCCCCTGAGCACCCTGTGGGGACACATGTCCCAGCCCTTGTACCTTGCACAGTGACCGCCCCTGCACGGAGCCACAGTCCCACTGGTTGGATGCCACGACCCCGCTACCAGACGTCGGGGAGCAACGGGAAATGCGGGGAGCAACGGGAAATGCGTGGAGCGTGGAGAAGGGTCCTCCCAGAGGGGATGAGAAAATAGCGTGTAGCCCAGGGAAGCTGAATGTGCTTTGGGGTTGCTGACCCTTCCGACTCAACCCCAGCTTCTGCAGGTCCCCGCATCCATCGTTACCCTGGAGTCCCCCTCTTCCGGAGCCCCCGTCGGAGACTGGCCGACGGCCCCGCCGTGCGCCGTGCGAAAGGGAGGGTCCGCTCAGAAGCAGGCGCTGGCTGCCGGGGCCCGGCGGCGAAGCTCTCCCTCTAGGGCGTCACAGGAGCGCAGGGCGCTGCCGTGCTCAGGTTGGGGCCCCCTGCCCAGGACGTCTGCAGTCAGAGGCTAAGGCGCCTGTTTGCCTTGATTCCCACGGACACGAGTGTCCGGGTCACGCCCTGTAGCGGACTGTCTCCTGGGCACGTGCATGTTTTGGGGTTAAACCCCCAGTTCGGCCTGCCGCCTGCCAGCTGTGTGACCCTGGACAGGACTCTGGGCCCCTCTGCCCTAGACACCCATGTGTAAAATGGGCAGACCAGTTGTCCCCACAGCGTACGTGACAAGGACGACATGCGCTCCTATTTACAAGGTGCTTCCAACAGGGCCCAGCCGGTGGTCAACGCTACGCAGTAGGGCTGACCCCACGAGACTCGACGGTCCAATGGCGCTTTCTCATCATTTTCCGCGGGCAACTTCTTTCTTCTGAATCTTAATCACCGGGTCTCTTAACCGAAACAACCCGGATGTCAGGCAGCGTTCTGACCTGGGCCTCCCCCGATCCACGAGGGGAGCACCTTCGTGCGCACAGCACGCCGACGAGGGAGGGGAGGCCCAGAGAGGGTAAGCAGTCTGCCCAAGGCGGCCCAGCGGGAGGGGCGGAGCTGACTGGGCAGGCCGAGCCCAGCGCCTCTAACCCTGCCGTCCCGCCACTGGTGGGTGAGCCGGCCGGAGCCTGGACCCCCGCTGCCTTCTGCCTACTACGAGCAGAGCAGCGGTGTGGCCTGGGCCGCACACTTTCTGTTCTCTTCGAGCGGCCATGGGGAGCCGAGCTTCCCTCCTACGTACGGCGTGTGACCAGGGGAGAGGATGGAGCGGACTTGCCTGGTGCCCTGGTAGCCCTCGGCTAAGACTGGGCGCTCTTGTCTTTATTCATAAGCAACAAAGTAACTTAATCGTTGCCTGCCTTTAACAAACCAACCAGGATCCACCCCCAGAGCCGGGTGAAGCACTCCCGCCGGCTGCCACCCTGAGCCTGCTGGGGTGGGGGTGGGCCCTTCCCCTCCCCCTCCCACTCCCTGGGGGTTGGCTCCCAGCTGAGAACCCCTCCAGGGCCCCAGGCTCACCCGTGGGGACAGGCACCAGGGGCCCCGAATCTCTAGTTTCTGCTCCTTCAGACTGCGTGGGCTTCGTGAACGGCACGTTGGATCCTAAACTGACGTCCTTGAGGTGACACCTCCCCCACCGAGTGACTGGCAGCACCTGCGGGAGAGGCCGTCCTGGCGTGCCAGTCTGGGTTAGGGGTGCAGGACTCCTCCAAAGGACGGACCGAAGCTGACTGAAGGTCAAGCGGGGGTCACAGCGGGAAGATGGGAGGGGGCCCGGAAGTGGGGCTGGGGCCGGCCGGCTGGGGGTGTGCACAGAAGCACGAGAAGGGCCCTCTCTGAGTCACAGGAATTCCCGAAGTACAGCCTCCGGTGAGCAGTGTGGGCTTTCTGCTTCCCTGTCAGCTGCCCGCTCCCAAGAAGGAAAGCGACTCTTCTGAGGTTACGCAGAATCACCTTTCCAAGGGAGCTTTATTAGTTTATTATTATTTTTTATTGCAGGGCGTAATTAGCTTGAGCACCTTTTAATTTGTCCCCATTAAGATGTTTGCATCGTAACAATTAGAGGCTGGCGGGGCTCCCTGCCTCCTCGGTGAGTCGAGTCGGGGCTTTGCCGGCTGTGCGCTGGCTTTGGGGCAGATGCCGTGAACATTGTCCCTCGGCCACGTGGAGCCCAAGGGGAGAGGCAAGGAGGTTACTTCCCGTGGTGCCCGGCTGTCGAATAATCAGATGGGCATGCCTCCTACACAGATAAGGTTAAAGAGCAGGAAGAGAAAACTCACACCACCTGCTTGCCCGAAGCGATGTGAGGAGTTGCTAGACGGTGAGGGGGCCGATGCTTCTGCAGAAGCGTGGGGGACTGTCCTCAGAGGCTCACCCGGGAGCGGGTCTCTTGCTGCGCACCTGGCCCCTGGCAGCGTGGAGGGTCCTGTGCGCGGCGGGACTGAGGCCCCCTCCTGCCATCACAGCGGACTCACCCGCTCCTGGCAGAATGTGTATCCCGACCACAGGAGGGACCAGCGTGAGCGTTTGCCGGGCGCCTCCCCAGCCAGAGTCAGGTGTTGCCAGACTGCCGGCCCCCAGGGAGGCCCGGAAGGATGGAGTTGGGTGGGAAGGCCTTGGTTAACCTGTGGGGTTGTCTGTGAGTCCTTCGGTACGTGGGTCCAGGATACGGACCAGGACGGGGCAAGGAGGCACCTGAGACGTGACATTTCAGGAGGTGCTGTCTTCTAAGGTCATGTAATCGCAGGGCCAGCCTTCTGTGGCTCCGAGGGTGAGCCCTCCCTGCGTTTTTTTTTTTTTTTTCAGGAAATGCCTTGTGGTCTCACTCTCTGTCACCTCTGAGGGACTCTCAGACCAATTGGCTGGGAGGAAAGGCTTTGCCTTGGTCCTCCCAACCCTGCCAAGCCAGCGTCTCACGTCATTTTGGGAACAGGGCTCTGAAGCTTGCTCCAGTCTGAACACCACAGGCTCAAAGAAGTGTCCCTTGGGGTGGTCCTGGAACCACGTGAATGTCCCCTGCGGGGGACAGCTTGGGGGGGGGCAGTATCGACGCTGGTGGTGGGAACCTAAAGCCACAGGACGCACCCAGAGCCACGCGGGTAGCTCAGCACGTTGCCCGGTGCCCAGGCTTGAAGCCACCTGAGGTTCAGCTCTCCCCACACGGTGTCACCTGCTGCACAGGGGCCTCGACCAGTGTCTGTCTCCACGTGGCTCAGCCCTCTCATGAGTCAAACCAAGAGGACAGTGAAACCCCCTCTCCTTCCCGCGGTGACAGCGGGCCCTGCACCCAGACACCTCTGTGCACCCAGACACCTCTGTGGGGACCTGGCTGCCTCGCCTCCAGCAGGTGGCCCCGCTTCTGCTGGCACGCTCCCCTCGGCACCCGGGGTCCGCCACGAGAGCGCCTGCCGCAGGTTCGCGTGAAGGATGTAACAAGCGACGCAGGAAACCGGCATCGTGCTGGCGCCTTGCACGTGGTACGCACTCAGCAAACACTGGTGTTGCTGTGACCGCTTTGAATATCAGCAGGCTCAGCCCTCCGCCAGCGGCACGGAGCCCGCATCTGCGCCCCTGCCTGGTGGGGGAGCAGACCCAGTTTTCCGCCATGGCACCTGCTGGGCTCCGAGCTCGGTCACAGGGCCGTGTTCTGGGCTCCCAGAGGCTCCTCTCTGGCCCCAGACTCTGTCCTACGCAACTTGGTGGCATTTTCCAGAGTTGCTTTTCCTTCCTTCCTTCCTCTCTGTGCCCACCGCTCCTAGCTGTCCCCTTAGGTCGTCCTGACAAGCCACCCAGAGCAGGGGCCCCTGTGCCTGCTTCACAGGAGAGAGGCCTGGGGACCTGCAACGGGGGGCGAACGGCTCAGGTTCACACAGGTTCGCACAGCACAGGTGATGGGGAGAAACCTCACACCTGAGTCCCCCCCACGGCCCTGGGCTCCCTGCTTCCCACCGCCCCGCTCCGGTCAGGCCTGCTCTTCCCCCGGCCCCCCTAACAGACAGCTCACAGACCAGGACCCCAGGGGCCGGTGACCCCGGACCCACAATCCCTCCCGGGGTAGGGTTTACACGTCAGCACCGACTGGCGCCTCCAGGTGGAGGACCACAGGGCTGCTGGCTGAGGCCGAGTCCCCGTCAGCAAGAGAGGCCCTTGTAGGCATCGGGGGACTTTCCGGGTCAGCCTGAGGGATTCGCGGGCGGGAAGGGAGGACTCACAAGTTGCATTTTTAGTTTTTATCCTGAGTTCTAGTTTTGGAATGTGTTTTATAATGCACACGCCATCATTACATCGTATCACGAAGCAGGGCAGAGGTGTAATTTATACATAAATAAATGCGCACGGGTGGGGAGCATGCTGGATCCTTTAACATACCTGCGACGTGACCTCAAAGCAGTTGGGAACTCAGTGCCCGACACTCAGCAGTTTCCGCTCCACTCGGGAAACAGCTTTCTCACACTCGGTGCCTCGTGGGGAGAGACCCCACTGGGTTCTCTAAGGCCTAGGGCACGTGGATTCTGAATGCTGGGCTGTGTGCGTGAGAGAGAGAGGGGGAAGGAAGGAGGGAGAGCGAGCCCTTTATTTCTCCCGATGGAGACGACTCCTGAGTGCAAGAGCTTCTCCGGAAGTGCTGTGAGGTCCCATGTCTCTGTGCATCCCCACCTTGCCCAAAGGCAGCGCTGTCCCAGGTTCCAAGGCCCCTCTGGAGGCCACCCCTGCACCCCTCTGCACGGACATGCACGTTGGCGGCTCTCTGGCCGTTCGGATTTCCCCAAAGATGCTCCTCAAAACGAGCCTGGTTAACCAAACAGTCGCCTAAGGGGTGTGGCCGCCGTGGCAGGTGCTTAGCGAAGGCAGCGCTGGGTTTATGGGGAAGACCAACCGGGGACGCAGCAGGATGGCGGGAGCTGCGCAGGCCGCAGGCCCCACGCCGGTGGCTCTGCCCCGTGTTGGCCCACAGAGGCCGGGGTTGGCCCGGCAGGGGGGTGCCGTCTGCCAGTCACTCAGACACCCGCGTGGCATCGGCCACCTAGTGTCTGCAGAACACCAGGAGGCAAGAGCGGAGATGACCCAAGTTCTGGTTCTGGTTCTGTTTCTGGGACCGACCAGCTGAGGGACCTGGGACAAGTGAACACGTCTGGTTCCCCGAGTCTAGGGCATGGGTAAGATCACTCCGGGCAAAACCCCAGAAACTTCTACGTGTCTAAAGCTTTATGCATGCATCAAGTTATATGGTTTCAGATGCCAACTGCAGTATATAAAACTATATATAACTATGTATAGAAAACACACCCACACGGACAGCTTAGAAAGTATGAAACGGGACACTGTCTCAGAGCTCACTTGCTGTTTGCACAGATTCACCCACCGCTCCCACACAATTATCCCTTTGTTCTGCCCACAACCTAGAGGGCAGCGTACGGGCGGCGCTGCTTTATTTATTTTTTTAACGTGAAGTAATGATGGAGGATGATTGGCAGGTGGACAGAATTGCCATTGTTGCCGTTCGTACTTCTTCATATAACTCCACACCCTCCACAGCCCCAATGTTGGTGTAAGGCGCTCTAATAATCGCTCCTCTCCCCTAGGACTCCGAGGGCCACAGCCCCGCTGTGCCGCCTAAACAGAGATCATGCAACAGCAGTGTGGGTTTCTGTTCCTGCCTGTCACTCCGATGTCACCCTGTCCTCATTCCTTCCCGCCGCGTACACCTGCCCGTGCTGGAAAGGGCGGGCACGAGAGCGAGCGAGCGAGTGAGAGAGAGAGGGAGAGGGAGCCCCCGCAGGCCTGGATACGTTTCCTGCCCCCCCGTAGTCCTGCCAGACCCTTGGGTGGGTGGTGCGTACGTGCGCTTTCAGATTTTATAAATTACAGGCTTGCCGAGTGGGTTGGTGTCAAGTTCCGCTGTGACTGTTGGCGAGGTGAGGGGCTGGCAGATGCAGCCTGCAGGTGGTGTGCAGAGAGGGGCTGGGTGCACAGGGTTCAGCGTGCAGACGGCTGCCGCGCAACGGAGAGCGGCCAACTGCAGCTGGCGTGGAAGCTGCTGCTGGCCAGTGGCCCCCGACCAGGGCTTTTGGCTCATCTGCACTGCCCTTTGAACATCCTTGTGGCTGTGACAGAACATAAACGTCGAAGGCTACCTACGCGTTCACCTTTCTGGCCCCTGCCCTGTGCCGTGAGAGAGAGGGCTGCTCGGAGCGCATGCCCAGCCCCCCTTAACACCCCCGCCCGGGGAGCAGGGGGCCTCGGGCCGCCTGCTGCGTGCTCACGGCCTCCTGCTCTTCACTCTCACTCACGGAGCCCTGTCTGGCCAGCTGGCCACTGCGATATTTTCTAGATCTTTCTTTAGGATCTACTAAAAAGAAAACCCTGAAATCCTACACATTTTCAGAAGCAATGTAGCTTTGAGGTGATTCTCCCAGCTGTGTTCTCTCTAGGAGTCACAGTCCTCTTTCAGCAAGGGCATCAGCGGGACCGGGAGGGAACTCCGGGAGGCCGGCGAAGAAGATGGAGCACAAGCTCTGCCAGGAGTCAGAGCCGGCCCTGCTCTCTCCCCACGCACTTGCGCTCAAGACCGGACAGGCCGCCACCTGGCTTGGAACCCGCTGGGCACGGGGGCAAGTGGACAGGAAGGAGCACCAGCGTCCACACGGGTGGAGCCGGCGAACACGCCCGACGCGCCAACGGAGACTTCTCTTTCTGACGACCGTTGGGGCCCCTAAAATGTCTGGGGGAGCTCACGGCTTACAAAGAAGTCCATCTGAAAATAGCCACCCAAGGACCTGAACGGGGAGGTGGGGCCACCCACAAAATCTACGATTCTCTAATGCACCGCAGCCTGGCAGCAAACCAGAGCGAAAACTTGACATTCTTTCCTATTTCTGGGGAAAACAAAGCAGTCCTTTTTGTTTTTTTAATTCTAAATAAAGCATTGGCGTGCAGACAGATCTGCATCCAGACTTAGGAAGCAGAGACCATCCGTAACTTGCAGAAATGCAAGGTGTGCGCGAGCATCCCATCGCCTGGACGGGCGCTGTGATCTGATGGCTGTGTCTCTCTCCAAGACAAGACAGTGCCAGGTACACTCCAGGAGGGCAACGGAAAAGAAAGTTTCGCTCGAGACATTCTGCAGAAAAGAATTCCCCTTAAAAACACCTTCGAAGGTGTTGCTGGGGCACAAGGTTTTGAGAATTTGAAAGCATGAGGAAGAGGCAGAAAGAAACCACTTCTGGTCACGCACTGACACGTGCGGCCCACGGCCAGGGTGGTGGCACACACGTAAGTGACACACCGTTGAAAGGAGGTTGGTCGTTTTCCTCGCGCCGTGCGAGGGCCCAGCGCCACCCTGGGCTTCGACACGACACGGAGGCGTGACTGCGGCCCCCATGCAGCCAGCCCCCTGCCCCTCCCCATCTTGTCTGCAGCCTGTTTTCCGTGAACCGGGGACCGAGATCACCCTCCCCACCCTCCCACATCCACCTGCAACTTCCGGGAAGGACCGAAGGAGAGACGCGGGGCTTCTCTGCGTGCGTTTCCAGGGCGCCGCTAACACTGGAAACCGGGGACGAAACACCACCGGACATCACCGTCCGCCTGGGGACTGTGTCCGCCGTCCCCACCGAGGCTGCACCCAGTCACTGGACATCCATTCCCAGCCACCTTTCCCTCCGCTCTCTGAGCTAGGAAGGGACAACGCCATTGTCCTGGGCGCCTGCCAGCCAGCGCCTTGTGCCATGGCGCTGGCCCAGGGGACACGGAGGCGAGGCTTGCCGAGAAGGGCCGCTTTTCCGGAGTGAAAAGACAGCGTCCCACCGGGGGCAGGCCCAGAGGCCTCCACCTCCTTCCTGCCTGGACAGATCGGAGCTGCAGGCCTGGCGGCCACAGGCGCGGCACACTGGACCCCAGCCCAGGAGCACCGGGTCCCCACCGTACCAGCCAGGGACGGCTTACTCAGAACGGCCTGTCACATGGCACGGGCCGGGGCCCGCTGCGTGCGCCCCGGGAGTCAGGTCTTCCCTTCTGCGCGGCCACCGTGGCTCTCCCTGGTGAGCTGCACACGCGGCACACCGCCGTCAAAGACGCAGCATCCCGACCCTCGTCTGGCCACAGGGTGCGTGTCTCCCTCTTGGCCGCTTCTTCCCTTCTCAGGTACCACTCAGCATCGCCAGGGCGGGGGGGAGGGGCAGGGGTACCGGACGTGCCCAGGAGGAAGCCTGTGGGAGCCTCGGGCCTGTGCACGAGCTGCTGGGCTGCTTTGTATTCGGGAACGCCCCTCTGCCCACCGCCGTGTCCCCTGAAAGCACTTCCCGACAATGCGCACAGCCCACGAAGCGGGGACAGGAAAGGCCCCCTTCCTACGCTCCGGAGGCTAGGGTCACCGTAGTTTAGGAGAAAGTGGGCCAAGGAAGACCCGTCGCTTGGGGCCCGTTCACTCAGAAAAAGGCTGAGGCAGGGGACTGGTGGCACCCAGGACGCAGGACGAGAGAGAGACACGCAGGGACAAGAGTGGCAGACGTGTTTGCAGACGTCGGCCTCTGTTCCGGCCCCAGGGCAGCTTTGGGAGAGCCCTCAGAGAACGGGATTTGGGGACAAGCTCGTGAGACGGCGTGAGGGGACGCTCTGGCTCCGTGCGTGGGTCGGCCAGGTGGGGGGCGGGGGGGGGAGCCAGTTCCCATCAGAAAATCAAAGAGTAGGGACCGGTCGCTCCCAGCCGCCAAACGAAGACGCGGGCGGCGTGGTTCACGGAGCCGCTCCTCGAGGTGCCACGTGGCGTTCAGCGCCCTCGGACGGGAACTCTCGTTCGGGGACGGGCTGCTCTCGAGCGTTGTTGGCCCATTTTACAGAACCGAGATGAGACACGGAGACATGGAATGACTCATCTAGGTCACCAGAAGTCACCTGAGAAGCTGCCACGTCCGCCTGCGTTTCCCGTGCAGGCCTCTGCCCCCTCCCCAGCAAGACGCGTGGCCCAGGCCACCGGCGTTCCCAGGCTTGGACGCAGCACCTGGTCCGAAGGTGGGCGTGGGGACCGGCCACCCCTCAGGGCCCAGAGAACCTGCATGTGGTTCAGCGGGCGAAATGGCTTTTTGCCGGAGAAGGGCCTTCAGGAAAAGAAAGCTTCGCCGCGCCACCCGACCCGGAGAGGCCCCTGCGAAGGTTTCCGCTGCGGCGAGCCCCGACCAGCTCCAACGCGTAAATGCTGAACCTGCCGAGCCGCGCCCTGGGCCCTCGCTCCCTCCCTCGCTTCTTCTCGGACACTCACAAGACGTCGAAAAGCCACCGCGTGGGCAGAGCTCCTCGCCGCCTGCCCGAGTCCCACCGGGGTCCCTGCTGCTCGCCCCTCCGCCTCCAGGACTCCTCCCTGTCCTCTGGTGTCCACCCGTCATGCCATCTCCTTCCCCAACCCTGTGTCGCCTTCTCCAGGGGACCTCCCCGCGGTCCCCTGGGCCCTGCGGCCTCACCCTTTCCCACCCGACCGAGTCTGACCGAGCGTCCGCTGGGAGAACAGAGCACCAGGGGCCCAGGCTGACAGGTCCTGCCCCGTGGTCACGACCGTGCGGAGTGCCGGATGCAGGCTCCTCGGTCTGTCCGAGCGGCCGCTTCAACGCCAGCGACGGCGGACGAGGATGCTGAGGCCCGAGAGGGAAGCTGCGCTGTGCCGTTTGGCCGGCGCCAAGAGACGGGACGAGAGAGAAGGCGCCGCCGCGCCGTCTGTTGCCCCCCCGCACGGGCGGCCCGCCTCTGCCGGCCCTTTGCGAGTGGCAGCCACTCTCGTGAACGCCCGGCTCTACACTCGGATGGACAACCACCCAGCCTGTGGGCAGGGGCCCCGGAGTCCCCTCTGCCCCAGCATGAGCCCCGGCCGCTCCGTCTCAGCCACGGGGCAGGCCTTTCCGGAGCACACGGTTCAGATGCGTTCTGAGCCAAGGAACCTCCTGGCTGCTCCTTGCTTCCAACAGCTCTCGAGGGGTCCTGCTCTGTGGTTTCCGGGTCAGCCGCCCCTTCTGAAGATGCTCCGCACCTGGCTGCTCACTGTGGCTGCCGCCCTGGGTGTGGGTGCAGGTGTGAGGCCGCCCGTGCCCCTCCCTGGCGCCCCACCCCTGCCTTGGCAGCAGAGTGCATCTCGGGAGGGCTCTGAACTACAGGGCCAGTGTTGTGGAGGAAGTGAGCCAGGCGGTGGCTCCTTTGGGGATGGCGTTCTGTTCTTTTACCACTTAAGCGTTTCCAAGTTGCTTTGTCATTTTCCAAGGTTTTTTAGTGTGTAAAGGTACATGGCAAAGGGTATTGTTAGGAGCTGAGATAGATCTTTTAACACCTTTTTTTTTTTTCATTAGTTCTCAAATGGGCGGGCAGTGTCAGAAGGCGAGGCCCCACGCCACGGGGGCTGGGGTCCGACCCTTCCACTTTCAGGACAGCACCCCAGGAAAGCACAGCGGCCCTGTGGGCCGGGGGCACTGGGGTTGGCGAAGACGGCCTGCTCTGGATCGCACTGCGTCCGCCCCTGCCCCTGTGCGCTGAAGCCCTCCCTCCTAGTGTTGCAGAATGTGGCCGCACTTGGGGATGGGCTTTTTACAGAGCTCATTAAGCGAAGCCATTAGCGTGGCCCCTGATTCGACGTGACGGGCGTGTCCCCACCCGAAGAAGAGGTGAGGACACGGGGAGAAGGCGACCGTCGACACACCGGGGAGAGAGGCCTCCGGAGAAAGCGACCTTCTCTACCCCTCGCAGCCTCCACTGCAGTACAGCGGGGCCAGGGCCCTCGCTAAGACATCGGGCTCCAGGATCACGACACAGCTCATTTCTGGGCTCGAGCCGCCCAGGCCGTGGCGCTTGGTCTAGGCGGCC
Source organism: Glossophaga mutica (assembly GCA_039655065.1). Taxonomy (NCBI): domain Eukaryota; kingdom Metazoa; phylum Chordata; class Mammalia; order Chiroptera; family Phyllostomidae; genus Glossophaga; species Glossophaga mutica. Next base: position 220,541,465 of record CM077304.1, on the reverse strand, counting down.
CGACAAAAGGAATGCAGATTCCACACGGCGCACGATACTCGGATTTGTCTACACTTTTCTGTGATCCTAAGTGTTCAGCTGCGCCAGAGGTGCCTTCGTAAACGTATCTCTGCAAACACGAGCAGGCTGATCTTGCAGACAGCTCGCTTCCCCCACTCAGCCCGTCTGTGCTCTGCCATTCCCTTTGAGGGACGCCTCCGAGCTGGCGGCGGTGGCGGCGGTGGCGGCGGCGGTGGCACGGCGTGTCAGCCCTGCTGAGATTTTTGCCTGTGGTTCTAGGAACTCGGAGGCACATTCGCATTCAGGCTTCGCAGAGACCACTAAGCCACTTCTAAGAGCAAGGCTACCCGAGGCGCTCTGCGCAAACACGTCCGTGCCGCCGTTTTCCTCGCCGCACCCGCTGCAGCCTTTGGGGCGACACGCCGCCCCCTGCGAGGGGGCAAAAGTGGGGGTTCGGCAAGGGCCTCGTGGTGCGAAGCCAGCGGGATCGATCGTTCCAGGGAACTTTGATCCCATCTCATCTCCTGGCCTCCGCGGACGCCGCCCGCGAGAGCGCCGTGCGGTGCGCACTGTGGTAGACCGCACTCGCTTTGCATGCCAGCCTCTCAGGCCGGGCCCACGCCTCTCCTTCCCCCCAGTTTCCACAGGGGCACCTCGCCAGCAGTGAGCTCTGGGCTTCCTTCGCTGAGAGGTGCAGGGACTGGTAAAGCGCCGCCCCAGGGAGAAAACCGGGTGTTTTCCCCTCCTGCTCGCACCGGCGGCTGGGAGGGAGCACACGCTAGAAACAACAGGTGACAGGCAAGGGGGATGGTGCCGGGCGCTGATGGCCGGGCTGTGCGCATGGGGCGGGGACTCAGGGAGGACCCTGTGCAGGGGAGCGTGGGGACCGTGCCAGCCTCCGGCGCTGAGGCAACGCCCAACGGGTCCCCTCGGCAGTGACATCCGTCACCTCCTGAGCTCCAGGGAGCGGTGCAGATGCAGACAATGGAAACTGCCCTGTTGACGGGTCCCCTTGATACACTTGACAGGGACACCGCGGAGACTCCGCCGTGGTCCTCTGAAATGAAATCTCAACGTCGTGCTATCCAGGTAGAGATTGTAAAAGGCCCCGAGTGCCTTTTCTGTGAGTACAAAACAGAAACACCTTCGGTCGTGAACCCTTTCGGGATGGGGTAGGGGTCCTGGGGCCCTCCCCATGCTGTCCCCTTGAAAGCTAACTGCCCCTAGTCCCAGCCTGGGCTGGGCAGGTGGCATCCCTGGGCCCAGGACTGTGGGGCTGTGCGAGGGGCCAGCCCCCTGTCTTTCCTTGTGTCTGTGCAGGTCCCTGGGTCCCCTATTATCTCCGCTGTCTGGCCGGTGAGGGCGGAGGCAGGCCAGCACCCCAGCCCGAAACCCAACTCGAGGCCCAGGGACGTGCTTGAAATCCCCCGACTCCACCTTCCTGGGTCGGTGGGCCGGGAAACCGTCGCTGTGCGCAGGGGTTACTGAAGGCGAGGCCAGGCAGGAAGGTCTTGTTACTGTTATTCTGCCGATATTGCTTCCTTTGCCCATTAGCGGCCCAGAGGAAGCGCAGCCGGGGAGGGGCCGCTTGTGTGACTCACTCGCAGCGCGTGACTCAACTTCGCTAAAACGTCCTGGGCTGCCAGTAAAGAAGCCTTTGAAAACCCTTTAATTTGGAGCTTTGAGCCGGTTAATGACTTGCTTTCTTCCCTTTCTCCTGGGACTCCAACACTCCCCCCCACCCCGCCCCCGTCACCCCCAGCGCACGCAGGTGCGCCCGCACACACACCTTTGCCAAGTGTTTGAATTCCAAGGACCCGGAGAAGCAGAGGCTCAGTGGCACTCACAGCAGCACTTGTTGTGACAAAGCGGCCAGCGGCCCTCTGCATTCCCTGGCTCTCCCGGCTGAGTGAATAAGCCATGAGTCATGGACACGATTTGGGTGCGCTCGAGAGTTTGTAGCCGGAGAATGAATTACCCCCTCGCCCATCCGCATCGCCCCGGCTCTGCCGGCCCATCGAGCCACGCTCGGCGCACGCTGACCAGCGTGCACGCCCTGACACTCTGCGACGGCGTTGGGACATTTTTATTGGTTTTAGCACAGCTCTCGGTTCCCACCAAAGACACCCCGAGTGAGCACGCACACACTCCCACGCACAGCTCACCTCCTCTGCGCCGCACGTTTCAGGGGCCGGTTGCGAGGACGCAGACAGGTTTTCCACGCGAGCTGTTCCCCTAGGAAGCCTGCGATCTAGCAACTCACCGGCGACAACGCCTGACTTAGGAAACATCTTTATTGCTCTTTGCGAGAGAGGTCTCTCTACACCTCAACCGGCTTCCTTTCTCTCTTGAAAGATGCCGGCTGCCTCTGCAGCGAGACCACAAGGAGCAACACACAACCGCAGCCCGGTGCTTTCCGCCCGGCTCCATCAGCCCGGCTCCTGCGCTCTCGGCATCCCGGGCACCGCAGAGTGGCCGCTCTGGCCCTGGCGGCCCTGGCTGGTCTCCTGCGCGCCTGCGAGCCTCTGCCCCGGGCTGGCACAGCCCTGCTGGCCGGCGCTGCAGGCGGCTCTGAGCCCCGGGGCGGGCTGGACTGTAGGCCACAGGCACGCTGAGCTCAGGATAACTCAGCCGCTATCACTGCGGGCGAGGGGGAGCAGAAACAAAACCCAGGGTGCTCCACGCAAGCTGTACATCTGCAGGGCTCTAACCAGGAGCAGGCCGACTCGCTCGCACTTGCCAGAGTTCTCACACACCGACTAACACTTCAACAGCTTAACTGTTTATTCAGACGGTTCTGAAGAGCTGTCGTCTGATGAATAAGTAATCCAATAGCCTTGTAATCAAAAGCCTGCGTTTGAATTCCTCCCACCAGACAGACAGGGAACTGGCCGGCTAAACGCACCGAGTTACAGCAGTCTCTGCAAAGCCGAGCACAAGCAGATTTAAAAGACCAGCGTGTACTCACCTCTCATGAAGCACTGTGGATATGAAGGAAATGACTCAAATATGCTGTCTGAAGCCATGGCTTCCTCCTGAAAATGCACCCTCTTCTGAAGGCGGGGGAGTCACTGATTTCTTCTTACCTTAGGAGCGAAAAACCAAGAAAGGTCACTGTTTGAACCTCGCCCCCAGCCGCGGCTCCCACATCGCTTTCATTTTTTTTCCCTCGATGCCTCTGGGGCTCCCCGAGTCCTATGAAAAATGTACCTTTGCGAAAACAAATATTCAAATTGTTAAAGATTCAAAAAAAAAAAAAAAAGCGGTGTCTTGGCTGTGGGCTGATGATGTTCACCTCCCTGCGAAACCCTGTGGTTTGCAGCCCTTCTGATTCGTCCCGCCGGCTGACCACTGTGCCGGCGGCGCCTCCCGCCACTGCCAGCCTACCCTGCTTGTGGTTCTGTGGTTGTTTATGGGCCCAAAGAAGTTTTCACACAACCCAAATTACAAATTTAACTGTTCCCCTTTCCACAGCTCCTCTTAATTGGTTCTTGCCAATCATGTGACTTCAATGAGGTCAATTTTTTTTTTTTTACTTTCTGAGCAATGCCCTTCTTCCCCTCCACCTGCCTCCTGCTGCTCCCCCTGCCCCCCACCCCCACCCCCACCCCGTGGCTGTGCAAGAAAACAGCCGAGTAGACTTTGTGAGAGAGGCTGTAGCGAAAAGTGACTCCGTCTCTCATTCTGTCCATGGTCTTTGCTGATGCAGGGTGACGCGGGTCCTGCTGCTGTTATTTGTGGTTTGGGGAAGTACTGACTGTTTTGATTAAGATTTTTGTTGCTGCTTATTCGATAGTAACTCTGCCCTGGCAGCAGGCTGCTGCTCAGAGAGGGTGCGGGTGCCATCGCTGGGGGCGCTGGCCGTCGGCGCCGTGGGGGGAGTTAGCCCCTGGCGGAGGTGGCAGCGGCGTGTGAGACCGAGCAGGGGAGGGCACACAAAAGGAGACATTTCAGTGCGAGTCTGTGCCCTAAAAGGCTCTAGCAACTCACCAGAACTTCAGAGCCTAAAAGAGGGAACGCATTTTAGTTTGGGGATGAAAAGACCATTTTAATACAAAAAAAACGACATGGTTTCATTCCTCCTAAGTGGACATCTTTTCAGTAAGGAGATAAGAATCCTAGTGCTCTCCCGCACACACAGACACTCGCCCACATTCAAATCAGGAAGCTGAAGGCAAAGAAAGTGAAGTGTTGCATCTTGGGCAACAGCAGCGGCCGCCCGGCGAACGTGGTTTCTGCTTCCACCTGTGAGAGGTCTCGCCGGGCCTTCCCCTGCTCCGCTCCGAGCCCCCTGCCGTGTGGACAGTGCCCAGCGGCCCCATCGGGAGCTGCGCCCCCCCCCCCACCGCCCGGCTAGCATGAGAGGGCTCGTGCCCAGCAGGTGGGGCGGGGGGCGAGGGGGGCGGGGGGGCAGAGAGGCCTCTCCGGAGCAAGCCCTTCCCAGGGGACTGGCGGAAGGCAGGATCCAGCTTGCCCTCTGCCTCGGCGAGGAGGCGGGCCTGTTCGGAGGTTCCGCGCACGGGAGACTCTTGCATGTGGGCGCGCCACTGTGGGCGCGCGCATTTCTTCCTGTTTCCTGCCCACGGACAAAACGCTGTTTTTTCGGAGTTCCAAGATCCAGCGAGACCGTCCTTTCCTAACGAACCGCTGTGCTGGGCTGGGCTCCTCGTGCAGTCGCCACAGCGCTCCGGACACAGAGGGTCTCTCACACGCACCCCGGAGAGGTCGTGAGACCGGGCCTCGGAGGAGCTGGCCCCGGCCTGCGGGCGGCCCTGTGGCCCCCGGCGCAGGCACGCGGGACGCCTGGCCAGACAGCCCCTCGGCTCTGTCCTCTCCGCGGTGTCTCGCCCACACCCACGGTGGTGACAAGCCCGAGGGCAACGGCACAGGTGCTGCCAGGCACAGGCAGGATTGTTACTCAGGCGCGTTTTGACTAAAGCAGGAATCGAAACTCAAGCGTCTGCTTTCTCCCAGACTGGTGCAAAGTTAGCTCGCCCGGGGTCGACACCTCGTTACCATGTGCCAGAATCGTCCTGTGAGCTTGTTTCACGCGGTTCATTGGCATCCCCATGTCACGCATGCTGCTAGGATGCGGCACGCTTTGGTCCCCGAGAAAGCCACGTTCGGGCCCCCCCCCCGCAGCGTGTCCCCGCTCTCCCGCCCTCACCCCTCCCCGGGAGGGCCCTGACAGCTGAAGGCTCGGCCACGCAGCTGCCGCCCCAGCGGCAGCTCAGGCTGACTAAGGACCGAGCAATGCCAAGTGGCGATGCAGAGAAATGCTTCCCAGGCTTCGTGCTAGAAACCCCCTGATGCTTTCGGCCTTAGGTGTCCAGATGCATGGGCGGGGGAGGGGGTGGGCTGCGTGAGCGAACTGCTCCGACTCCCGGCTTGTCCCTGCTGGCTGAGTTACAGCTGGCCCTCTCTCCTTCCCAGGGGAGTGTTCGTGGAACCGGTGGGTTTGAAGATGTCTGCGGGTCAGGCTGGGGTTTGCTGAGGCCTCACCTTACACTGCGATTGTTTGCAATCAGCCAGTCTGGGGTTTGGACGGGGCACCAGGGGGCAGAGTGTGCAGGCCTGGCCACCGGCCAGTGCTGTCTTCCTCTGGTTTATCTGCCACCGCAGTCACAGAAGTTCACAGCTCGGGGAGGTGACAGTTGGAGCCTTTCTGGGCATCCTCCGAGTCATGACAGTAAGCGAAGACCCAGCTGGTCGCTGGTGAACTTGGCCTTACCACTTCCTTAGGAGGCCAAGGCAAAAAGACACATACGTCATTGATGCGCCTCCCAGAGAGCACTCAGCGCTTAGCGAGCTGGGGCGGGTTAGGAGCCTGGAAGTTCGTGCAGTGACCCACACCCTGGGCCCCGCTTCCCGCAAGTGACTCAGAGCCTGGGCTGCGGCCTTGGGAGCCGTCCCCGAGCGGCTGCGGCCGACTGTGGCTTTGCCAAGCCTTTGGACGGTAGTGTTCATCCGCGCTCAGGTTGGCGGCAGCTTCCACATGTCACTGTGGGGCGGGGGAGGGTAAGCTCAGGTGTCACTTTTAATGGCTCTATAAAAATACCAGCAGAGGTGGAAAGATGCAGAGTTGCATAATCTTATAATTAATGCGCAGAGGTCTGCGTGCAGCCCTGTCCAATGAAAACATTCTCCGCTGGGCGTCTTCATTCCACGATTACTGAGCGCTGTCCCTGAACGTGTTTATTCCAAAGCAGAGTCTGGCCAGAGAATGGACCCCAAAGAGGGTCCCCCAAACACCGGGTGCATCTGAGATCCCAGGACGCTGTTCTGCCTGATTCTCCACACCACCTATTTCTGTGGTTTTCTAAATCTCTGCGCTTCCCCAGAGGTGCCCTCCAGAAACCTCTGTGTCGTGCGGACGATGACCTACCTCAGCGATGGTTATCAGATCGAGACACAGGTGCCAGGGCTTCATGGAGCGACCGCGACCTGATCTCGGTTTTAAATAGCAGAGGGTCCCACAGGCCCCACCCTGGAAGGTCTTCCTTCCTGGAGACCTTTCCGGACCCCACGACGGTATCTGCCGTGGGGCGCACTTGCCTCAAACACACGTCTCTTCCTCCTCCAGGTACAAGTTCAATTCAAGTTTAAGTTGCCACAAGGATTTCTTTTACAGCCAGACAAGAGTTTCAGCATTTCTTGTTCTTAAGCTTTCCCTAGGTGAAGATGCATCGCTCTGCAGGGAAACAGGATTGAAAACCAAACAAACAAAAAAACCCATAAAAGAAAAAGAGCAACTCATCCGATGAAGGCTGTTGAATGACATGAAACCTTGTTTAGGGATCCTCGTTTCAAATACAAGAGTTTTGCTGCTTCCCTGCTCCGGGCAGGGGGCGGGGCTCCGGTGAGCAGCGAGGGTTTCACCAGGGACCTGGAGGGAACCAGCATCCTGGGTGGGCCCCCCACCCCACCCAGAAGCCGGAACCCAAGGCCGTGTGTTCACAGGGGCTCCCGGCGCCCCCTGCCACGTCAAGCCCGGGAAGCGCGGCGGCAGGGGAGCCTCGCGCCGGCAGGGACGCCGCGCACAATGTTATGATGCTTTCCTACGTTCCCGAGATCCGTTTGTTAACTCAGAGAGAGCATTCCGAAAGGTCTACCCTTTCTACCTCGTTACCTTGCTGCAGGGTTTGGTAGGCTCTGGAGCTTTCTGGAGGCAGCAACCCACGGGAGGCAGGGCTTGGGTCCTCCAAGATAGAGCTTCTGTGGACCGCCTCCCGGCACTCTCATCTCAGAGGGTGCTGGGTTCGGGTCAAGTTCGCAGTCTGAGGTTTGACACCCCAGGTGCGGAGGCTTTGGGGTGCTGCGTCCGCCAGGCTGGTGGCCAAATGTGGGTAAACAGAAGGCGTTTTCCTTAAAGGGTGTCAGGTTCTCGATGTTCACCTAGTTTGCAATTTGGAAACGTGTTCAATCTGGGAGTTGTCCCAGACGTCATGTACACCCCAGGCAGCAACTCCAGCGGCCTCAGGGGCCCCGCCCTGAGCTGTCCTCCCTACGGGTTACCGACTTCTGCTCTCTGGCCATGGCTTGGCTGGTGTCAGGCCTTGTACTTTCCTCTCAAAGAAGGGGACCCAGCCTTACCTTGTCCCCGCTCGTGACAGCCAACCCTTTCGGAGCCCAGCGGCCCTCGGCCCACGGGCACCCAGGAGTTTGGCTACCTCGTTCAGCGGCGCCCGGCCCCTTTCAGCCTGCGCTGGGCCAGGAGTCTTGTTTGGAAGAGTTTCCCCTTACAGAATCCTGGCTCCTTTGCTTCTGCTGCCATTTGAAACCGGGAGGGTAGAACCGGGGAACTCAAACAAACCCTCTTTGAATGCTAGAAATGTTTAGCATTCGAGGTTGGGTCCAAGGGTGGAAAACATTTCCAGTTGGGGCTGAACCTTGTAGCCAGTTCCTCCAACCTTGAGGCTAATTTTAGCACGAGCTCCAGGCAGGGAAAGCGGAGGCAAGTGAGGAAACGAAAGTCACCCTGAGCTGGAGAAGCCGGGGTCCTACTGGTCAGATAGCGCAGGGTCCGATAACTCGGTTTATGTGGCCCGCGGCGAGGGTCCCTGGGCTGGTCCAAGCGCCTGGCTGCAGGGACTCTGGACTTGCGTTGCGTTTGCCACTCCCTTCCCTGGTGGTAGGCAAATTCGGAAACATCCACGTGACTGTTGACAAACCGAAACACAATACCGCCTTTTTCACCGGGGTGCTGCGAGGGACCCTACTCTTTGGACTATGCAAAGTGGCTTTGAATGGAATCAAAGGGAGACCTGTGGGGGCGTTTCAGTATGGAAACGCGTGCTGGGAGGATTTGAATGCCGGCACTTGCCGGCCATCCCGTTCCCAGGGTGTGGGGACCGCTGGCCAAGGTCTGGCTCAGGGCGAACCGAGGCATCGCTGCTGCGGGTGCCGAAGAAACCCGGCGTGTTCATCACGTAATGTTTGAGTTAGATGTTCTTTTGGAAGGCCATCGTTCCGCCCGACTGAGGAAGGCTGCAAATTCTTTCAGAACCTCAAAATGTCAAAACTAAACATCAAGTCTCCCGGCGAACACAAAATATCACACTTCAAACTGCGAGGTGTGGCCTTGACTCTCCTTCTCAGAAACTGGCTGGGTTGCCGGGGGAGTGTGGCTGGAGGGCTCCGTGCCCACGTGGGGCTGGCATCCGAGATGGCGCCCCTCCAGGACGAGGGTGTGTGGCAAGACGGCTGGCGGCAGTGGAGCTGAGGGGTGACGGGGGTGACAAGGAAGAGAACTGACCAGGGTTTCCGTCCTCAGAGGGCAGCGACCTTGACCTGGGGACACCTGCGTGTTGATGGCCTTTGACTGTGATGGAGGCGTTATTTGGAGTTTGTTTCTCTGCGCCGGTTCAGGTGTCACCATCGCACATTGATGACCCTGCGATTTATCCCGCAAGAGGGGGCTCGCGGGCATTCGTGTTTGTACTCATGGATGGCCTCGTGGGCCTGAGACCCTACTCGGACGCCCAGTGGTTGTTCGGCAGATGTTGGGGGGCTTCGGAAAACTGGCCTGATGAGTGTTAAAAGGCCTGAAATGGTACCCAACTCGTCTGGGCCTCTTCGAGAAAATGCTGATCTCCAGGAGGCTAGTGCTTCTCATGTCAGCATCAACACCACGGCCAATGGGGAGCTAGCTGTGCAGGGAACACACCCCGGACCGGGTTCTGTGGGGGACCTCAGCCTCTGCCTGCCATGCCTTTGTCTTTGAACGGGAATCCACTGCTGTCCCATTGACGGGTCTCCCTGGTCCGCTCCTCCTCCTTTCACAGCATCGATGCTCCGTGATTGGTGGGCCTCCTTCCTCTTTCCTCTCCTTCCGCAGCCACGGCTGTGTCGCTCTGTAAGCACACACTGAGCCGTGCCCTCTCCGAGAAACGCAGGTCTCGGAGCCCGCTCCTCCCACCTCCGCCGCCATGTGATCTTATGCTGGGGCCTCTTCCCCGCCGCCCAGCCCGGCCGGGCCCCTCCCGGCCTCCCCCACACCCAGGGTGCCCGGTGCTTGTCAAGGGCGCCCCGCCTCCCAGCCGCCCGGTTTCCCACGGTTCTTCCACGATCACGGCATGAGCTCCCTTGTCTCGGTCTCTGGCAGAAGCGGCCAATTCCCCCTTCACCCCGGCCTTGTTGCCCCTTCCGATCTTTCCCTGGCGCGTCCCCAGATCTCAGGAGCACCCCACTTTCCCTGCAGCTGTAGTTACTCCCCGAAGTATTTATTGCCCAATCTTGGGCTAGGTGGACCAGGAGTGCTCGGAAGAAGGCTCATGGTCTTCTGAACCATCCCCGTGAGACAGGCGGGGATGGGGTTGGATGTGGGCAAAGGCCCGATGCAGGCTCCCAGGATGCAGACGTCAAAGCAGCGCCATCGCGAGTGCCAGCCCTGAACACGCACGACCCTAAGAGTGGGTGCTCCCTGAAACGGCGTACCCTAGTCCCGACCCTGGATGCGGCTCACGAAGCTGAGCACAGACCGCGGGCTGGGCAGAGGCGTTGTCTGGGTCAGGGAGGAGCGTGTGGCTGAGAAGCCCGTGGTCACGAACTAGCAGAGTTCTGAGGGGGACCTTGACACACACGCGTTTTGTTCTGTTGGCATTAGACGCGTACATTTTCGGTAGGAAAAAGGGCGGGGAGAGCCACAAAGGTGGAACAGAGCTCTGAGGCCACAGGCAGGTCCGCGAGAAGCTCTGCCGGATTGGGAGGCGGTGAGCAGCCCAGCGAGGCAGGGAGAGGAGAGTTGATGAAGGAGGCCCGGTCAGGAAGAGAGACTGGGGCCAGGTAAAGGAGAACCCCAAAGCCCAGGGCGAGGAATGCGCCTGGATTCCGAACACAGCGGGGAGCCGTCGGAGGCTCTGGAGCAGGAATGTGGTGGGCGGGGCTGGAGTTTGGGGGAAACAGAGCTGGCAGGGGCCCCTGTGAGTATCTTGTTCGTTGGTGGACTCCTGAGAACGGGGTTCTGGGCTGTGTTTGGTCATATCAGACTCCAGCATCTATCACCGTGCTCAGTATGTAGAAGTGTTCTGAATGACTTAAGCAATGGACAGATGGATGGGTGAGTAGGTGGGTGGGTGAATTGGTGGATGGACAGGTAGATGGATGGATAGATAGATGACGGATGGATGGATGCATGGATGCATGGATGGATAGACAATACTTTGCTGGAATAAGCAGCAGGAGAATCCGCGGCTGAAATTCCTTGGCTGCGGGTAACCAGCCCTTTGACTAAGGATACGGGTAGTGGGAATGGGGGGCTGACTCCATCAGCAGCCTCAGCTTCTCACACCTCCTGGCATCATAGCCTTTTCCCTTTACCTGTGGTCCCCTCCTGCTCTGACCCTGAGCTTGGCTTTATGACTTGCATTGGCCAGTGGATGAAAGCAGCGGCTTAGGAAATGGCTTGCTCATTTGAATGGGCCTGAGCTGGTGTCCTGGAAGCTGGGACACCTGCAAGAGAGCCAGTCTTTCCAGCCAAGGCCACCCCAGGCCAGCTAGGAGCCAGGGGACCATCAGACACTTCAGTGCGTGCCAGCCTCACCTGGAAAAATGGACCAGCCAGTTTCAGCCATCAGCAGCAGAACTGCCCAGGCCCCATGAGGGCTGAGCAGCGACGGATGGCGCCTGTTTTTACTCTCGGAGTTTTGGGTGGTTGGTAACATTGCGTTATCCTGACAGTCGTTTTTGTGGGGAAGACACTGAGATGCAGAAAGCCCCAGCGCTGAGCTGCAGGCTGGAGCGGTGAGGCTGCATTTTCAAAGGGAAGGAGGGTAGGAAGCTGCAGACGGGGAACGCACGGGGGGTGGGGGGGGGGGAGGTGGCGGGGGGAGCAGCGTGAAGGGAAAGGACTCGTGGTCCAGAGAAGGGAGGGAGAAGCCTCAAGGGGTGGAGAGGAACAGGTGGGGGCTGCAAAGAGGAGCGGGAGGAGGAAGACGCAAGGGCCAACGGCTCTGACCGGAAGGAGCCCCTCGAGGCCTGTCCCCTCCTGACACCCCGCAGACTAAACAGAAGAGGGACGCCCAGGGGGGCTGGTCTGCAGACAAGCAGCCCCTGCTCTGCTCCACTCGGAGGTTCACAGGAAATTACTTATGACACGGAGATGTTTGTCCAAATACATCTCAGTGGGTTCCGCGGCGTTTTCTGTTTCGATACAATTCAAAGAGAAATATTCCCAGAGCATCTGCTGAAAGAGAAGAGCAGGAAGGTACTTGGAGAAAAGAAATGCTCGGTGCTCTCCGTCGCTGCTCCCACAGAGCGGCCGGTCCCCGGGGGCATGAGGGAGGCGTTTCCATGGTGATCAGCAGCCAGCCGAAGATTCCCAGGTACACGACCCTTCGGAAAGTTTCTGGCCCCGGCCTCACTTAACATGGTAGTCTGTACCGTCCGTTCTAGCAGAATCCAGAGTTGTGTCTTACCGCGTGACAAGAATGAAACTTAGATATTTGTTCCAGCAGAAAAATTAGCTTGTGTTAAATTTCACTTCAAACTGTATACACCCGAACACTCAGATACACACTCACACACACGCACACACGCACACACGCACACGAATCCAGGGTGCTGGTTTCACTGTATGCTCTGCCCTCCCTTGGCACCAATGGGCGAGCCAGCCCACACGCATCTTCCCGGACTCCACGCTCCGGTAGCTAGTCGGCAGCACGAAGGGCGGACCTAGAGGAGGCAATTTCCCGGTAAGCCAGATGGCTGCAGCATCTTCCTGGGCGGAGATGATCTTGTCTGATGCCTCTCGTTTTTGCAGATCTACCGGAGCCTTCACCAACAGCCTTCCAGGCCTTCCGGGCTCCCAGGTCGCTCAGACAGACCATGGCTTCATGCTGACCAAGCCGTTTCACCCCCTTCTGCAACGGCGGGCCTCCCGGGGTACCCTTTGCAGGGATGCCCATGGAAACTCAGAATAAGGGACAGAGGCACGATTCGGTGTGGACAACGATGTCTCCTGTTCTGTGCCGGGGCCAGGACAGTGCTGCCCTGGACTGCCCAGGACCTGGTTATTCAGGTGGTGAGAAGTGGGTTCCGAGTTCTTCCACATTCGCAGCAATTCGCCTATTAAAACACACATCTTCTCACTCTGAGATTTCCATCGTGACCCCTGTCGCTCACCCAATGAGCCAATGAGCTTCAGGGAGGGCTAGAAACATCTGGAAGAATTTGGTGACTTCGCTGTGTTTCTAGCCCTCACCGAATGGAGTCATATATTGTGGGCCCATTGCTTACACTCAAGTGCAAGTTCATCTCTACAAAGGACACACTTCTGTGATGCAGTGAAGGTAAGGATGCTGGATTGAGCAAAAACAAATAAAAAGGAATGCGCTGTTTACTTGGAAGTTTAGAGAAAAAAATGAATGTTTTCAGCGTGCCCCAAACCTTGCATGGGAGGGACTTACGGTAACGAATTATTCACCGTTTAACTGAAACTCAAATCTGACGGGGTGTCCGGCATTTCATCGGGCGGTCCGCGTTGACGGCCAAGCTGGGAGATGGGCGTGTGCGCCCACAGCGCCTAGGAAGTGGGAGGCTTTGGGGCACGTTGTAGAGTAAGGAGGACATAATGGAGGACACCAATGGGCTTCAATCACCGCAAGCTGGCGTGGGTTGTTTCTTGTTTCCTTCTTCCTGCAGCCCTTTCGAGGCCCTGGCGGAGTGTTTAATACCAGGCTCACCTTGCCAGTGGTTTGTCCGACAGCCAGGAACAATGGTGAAAGGGATCATTTTCCCCGTTTTCCACGCAGGGCTCACCTGCCTCCTCCAGGAGCACCCGCTGCGGTATTGTTCTTCTCCGCTCCTTTCCAAAGGGGAGCCGGGGCGTGCTAATTGCTAGGTGGCGGCTCCGCTAAGTGGATGCGGACGACAGCTGGGAGCTGGGCGCGCCCCGCGAGCAGAGGTTTGGGTTTCCCGTGCAGCCAGCACGATAATCCTGCACCCGTCCATCTGCACTAACTTTTGTTTTAGGTCTCAAGCAATTGGCCGGAGCTGAAAACACCAACACCCCCATGTGCTTGCCCTTGTCATTTTCTCTTCACGTCAGTTTTGGAAATACACCTGGGAGAACAAAGGCGCACAATGCACCCCGCAATTACCAACCACGGGCAGGCGGCGAGCGCCCCCACAGCAACCCCTCCCCACCCCCCCCCCCACTGGAGGGGCTGCTGCTGGCTCCTGGCTCTCCCCCGGGGTGCTGGGGCAGCCGGGCTGTGGATCTGAGGGCCGGACCCTCTCCCGCTTCCGTCTTGGGACGGCTCATGTCAGTCCCGCCAAAGAGGAGCCATTTAGGAAGCTTGTCTCCTGAGTTACTTTGAGTGAACAACAGGGACAGACCGTGCCCTGGGCTGGGGGAACTACTGAACCCTGGCAAAGCGGCGGGACACGACTGGCTGGTCACACGTGAAACTTTGGGAAGGAGAAGCGGATCTCTTTCCCCCACTACGTGGCTTTGGCAGAGACATCCCAAAGGACCATTGAGCAGTGGAGGCTGAGGGGCGAGGGTTGGGGGGGACATTTGGAAGCACCTCTACCATTTCATATCTCACGTACATACCTCACGCACAGTCTAGGCATCAGGGACATTCTAGTGAGCAAAATAGGCCAAAACGCTGTCCCCTTGAAGTCCTAGAGGCAAGGCCGTGCGGACCAGGGGTTCGGAATGTGAATTCTGGAGCCGCACTGCCTGAGCCTGAATCTCAGCCCAGCCGCTTACCCGGCACTTGGGCGCGCAGCCTAACTTACCGGTGCCTTGGTTTTCTTGCCTGGGGATGGGGGTGGTGCGCACTTTTGTCGTGCAGTTGCTGTGCAGTGGGGACAGTGACTCTTACTGAAGAGGGCAGCTGTGAGGCACTTACAAGGATGGTTGGCACCTACGAAGCACTAAGTACACCCCTATTGGCTCTCACTCAATGGTGGCCTTGTCTTGCTATTTAACACCAATTAATGCGCTGTTGCTGGGACCTTTTGCATAAGTGACGGAGAAAGGGAGAACAATATCACCTTTCAAACGATTAGGGGAAGGCTGGGGAGAGGCAGCCTGATGTTCACGCTCCTGGCTGTGCAGCGGGAATGACTTCAGAAATTGGTTTTATTTGCCGCATCCTGGTTTGGTCCCAAAGTGTCAAACGCATTTCTTTCTTTAAGTACATCTTCAGAAATCATCAGCATGGCACCAATGATATCGACTGTCTGTTGAAATGTGCAGAAAGTCCTTTTGCCACCACTGAATCAGAAATCGGAACGACGTGATCGGGCGGTTGGACTGAATTACTGTCCAGAACGTTCTCTGTGCTCCCCGGTGCCTCCCCATCCCGTGTCCCCTGCCTCTGCATTTCCTTCCGCCTGAGACCGGCGGTGTCTTGGCGGGGACGGCTCCCTCGGCAGCTCAGGAGCAGACTCAGCCGGCACAGCTCCAAGACCCTGGGATGAAGCCGTGGCTGTGAACGGCTGAGACGGGGGCGGGGGGTGGGGTGCCGGGGGAGGTCTGCGGTCCTCACCTCGCCCATCCCGACTCCTACGCGGGCTCCAACCAACACCTCCCTCACTCATTGTTTCCACTCTCCAGTGTCAATGTGTTCGGACTTTTGGTTCATTGGTTGGTTACTGTGGCATGAGGATGTGTTTTGTGCACCAACAAGTAAGGGCTGCCCCGGAAACAACCCTCGTTTCCCCACTGAATTAGGACGGACCACCCACGCATTCACCTGAGCTCACTGTTCTATTACGTGCTCACGTGACGGACTCTTCTAGGCGCCCGGCGGTGCCGCCGTCCCGGCCGGGGGCTGGGGAAGCAGGCAGGCAGTCCGGACGGGCAGAAGGGACAAGGTCGCTGTCCCTGTGGGCCTTATCGAAAGAGTGGAAGAACTGTTTTTCTGGACATTGGCTACGTGCTGTTCCAGGCGACACTTTCTACAGGAGGAGTTCACGGTAAGCCCTGGCTTCGAGTGACAGCAGTTTCTGAGTTGGGATTGACTGCGGGGCCGCCCTGATTTGTAACCTTTAAGGGATTAAGAGGAAATTGCATCCCTCGTTTCTTAGCTTTCCAGGCTGTGTGTGTACATTTCATTAAATTCATCTCTTGCCAAATACCTTCTCTATTTCTTTAACAACGCTACTTCCTCTTATTGGCTATTGACACCTCAACAGCTTTGGGCCAGATATCTAGAGCGACCAAAATCTCTCCAGATTTTGATGTTTCATTACTTTGTTGGAAATAGTGGATTTTTTTTTTTTTTTGCCTACTGATTTCCTTCTAAAATACATCTAGGTAATACGCACTGCAAACGTATTTCTGATTCACAGTCAGTGTCTGGCCAGAACTTTCCAGATAGCGGGCTCAGTCTCCCACTCTCTCGTCCTCGTCGCCATCCGCACTTGGGTTACTGGCGCGTAGGGCCCAGGAGCGAGGGGGCAAAGCTCCCGAAACTCGAGCGCGTCACCACGTTTAACCTTAGGGTCCTGAGCACGTCACGCACCTTCCTGATCGCTGATCGACTCCATGTTTAATGAGCGCTAAAATCTGGCGACGGACCTCAACTCTAAAGTGAATGAAACTGGTTGTCACGTAGACATGGGCAAATGGGGTTTTGCATCTCGACCACAGTAAGGAGCTAAACCAAGAAGATAGGAAATCACAATGGTAACAAAAACATTCTTTCTCCTTTGGTGGCTATATTTTCACTTGGAAAGATGTTTCTTTGTGCAAACAGAGAAGGGAAAGAATGAATCTGTTTATTTTAATTGTCAAACTGATGGCATTTGATCGCTTAAAATACTTCCTTTTTAAAAAGAAAATAAATGATCAGGAAATGTCAACTTCATCAACAATGGGATTTGTTAAAAGTTTACAAATTATATTCACTGTAATTGGTTGACCTCTTCCCTAAGCGCCTCACACTCACTGAATTCCCACAAACCCGTGTTTGTCCCTATTTCACAGATTAGAAAACCGAGGCCTAAAGAGACGAAGCGGTCTCCAAGGCCACACAGATGGAAAGCGGGGCAGCCAGGCCGGCTCCGAAGTTGCACAGGCGGCGTCTGCGTCAGAGGGCCCGAGGTGTTCCCTGTCTTCACCTTTACTCTTTCTTTTCACTCTGAATCCAGAATCAGCTACGACAGACACAAAAGGGGAGGTTCCCTTCAACAGGAATTCGAATTTCACACGCTTGTTGATCTGACCTGGGATCGTTCGCTGAGGTTAGTAGAAGTATCTTTACTAAAGTTCAGAGGGTCCATAGGAGGTAATACCCAAATGCTCTTGTCTTTCTTGTCTCCACAATATGCGTTTATTTATAAGGTGTTCAGTTACACTACCAAGGGGCCGTATACCCGCTTTGCAGATTTGAATGGCCGGTTCGAAGGGTAGTATTCGTTGACCACGCCTGGGCCTGCATTTGAGCATGTTTTCATGAAAGGCAGGATGCATTTAGATCATTCTAGATCTTACTCAACCGGGCGATGCCAGGAGTTAGCAGATAACTAGATTGTGAAGTAATCAAAAAAGACCCTCGAACCCTTCCTTCCTCCGAATGCCTCGGGCACTTTGCGACGACCACTCCTGCGATGCACGCCGTGTACACTCACTATCTATGCCCGCAGCGCCTCTTCCCCGATGGACAGCGAGATCTGGAGGGCAAGGGGCGCGTGTCACTCGTCGTTAGGGTCCTTGCAGGACTTAGAAAGTTGGTAGGGACCCATCCCATTTTTTTTTTGCCTGGTACATCAGTCATCTGTTGCTGTAACTGTGCTGCATGAAAAGGATCCGAAAATCCTGAGTGCGTTTAACAGCGTACATTAACGGTTGTTCTTGGCTCTGCCAGCTAGCAGGGCAGCTCTTCCTGTCACCGCCGGGTGCATGCGCACATCTGCCGTTGGCTGCCAGTTAGGTGGCAGGTCTGCTGAGCGTGGCTGGCCTCTCTCAGAGGTTTGGGGTCAGCTAGTCTAGGATGGCCTCAGCTGGGACAGCCGGACTGTCTTCCTTACGGTCTCTCACCCTCCACGATGCCAGTCCAGGCAGGTTCTTACGGATGTGGAGATGACGGCAAGAGTGAGCAGAAATATGCACAGTGTCTCTCGAGGTCTAAGCTTGGAACGGGCCGTGGCCATTCCTGCTGTGTTGGCACGAGTTGCAAGGCCGGCCCTGGCTCGAGGGGTGGGGGAGCAGGCTGTACCTCTTGATGGGAAGAGCTGCAAAGTCGCATGATAAAGGATGACTGTATCGGAGGGCTGACGAGTTGGGGCTGTTCTGAAACCCACCCATCACAACTAGGAACAATGAATCGAGATGGTTGTCAAGTGGCACCGCGAGCAGAAAGAGGGAAAGGGTGCAGCAGCTGGCGCAGGGGTCCCTACCTTCTCCATGGCTACCTGACCCAAAACATGTCATGTCATCTCACGTCACGTCACGTCACGGCCTTAACCACAGTATCTCGTCCTCCCGAGGTGGCTGTGAGAATCCAGTAGGTAACACGCACGGCCTCGCTGTGTACGTTAGAGGTCTCGGGGCACGTGTGGGCTGGCGGTGCTGCTCCCGCAGGCGTGGTCCGAAAGCCGCCCTGCCGGTCCAGGCAGGGGCGGAGTCCGAAGGGCCCCTCGGGGACCCGGTGAATCCCACGAGCAACACTGTTCTCACTCCACCCCGTGACCGCATCCGATGCATCCTGAGAACCAGAGAGGGCCCTACCTAGTGCGCAGGGCGTCGCAGGGGCCCGCTCGAAGCCCAGAGAGTTTCCAGCGCATGCGGACACCCGCACCTTCTTTCTGGAAGAGCGGACCGCAGGAGGGGGGCGCACAGGACTCCCGACACCTGCAGTTGTTTCTGCTGGAAGGAGGAACAAGTTCCTACGGTGAGAGAAGTCACGCCTTCTCCTCTTCCAGATTTTGTGCAGAGAGTCGTGGGGCCTCACTTCCTACTGCTTCCTGGGTTGATTTCCCAGCCTGCGTGGAAGTGAGGTGTCGATCGGGGGACATTGATGGGGGAGTCCTCTGCAGTGCTCCGAGGGGTGGGCCCCCCCACCTGGCAGCAACCCTTGTGACTCAAACGGAGATGCGTTTTGCATAAATGACTGGTAAGGAGTCTTTTACAAACCCCAGTGGGCTGGCCCTGCTGATGATGCAAATGTGAATGCAAATATTTGACACATTGCGAGAAATGACATTTAAAGGAAAGAGAACCCAACCTAATTTAACGCGTGTAGGGGACAGCCACACTGTCCTGCACACGCACAGAACTCTTAGTCACTGGGGCCTCCGTGATGCCTGAGAGCATGTGGGACCCCGCAGAAGAAGACCTCACCGGGGTGAGCGCACGGAGAGAGAGAGAGAGAGAGAGAGCCCGCACTGCTTCGGATTCCATCCTCCGAAAGACTCCTCACTACACATGCGCACGGGTCCTGAACCGAAATAGCCTCGGGCGGCGTCGCGCAGGGCGGACCGAGGCCACACGCACGCCAACAGCACGGATTCCCCCTTGGCCTGGCTTTGACGGGCCCCACGCGCCGAACGCAGCTCAGCCTGACGTTCATTTAGAACCCGACCCAAGGCGCGGCGCCGGCCTCACACCCACCCAGGCCTTGGTTCCTTGGAAATGGTGCTGCTTCATCACTGGGGCTGCCCGAAGCCAGATGCAAAAACAGCTGGCTTCTGCCTTCCCAACACACCCGCCACTTACCTCCCCCCGCACCACCTCCCGCTCCTGCGGCCTTGAGGGACAGGTCCTGCCTCTTGACTCGCTCCGGGTGCCATCACGCTGTCCGGGTGAACTGTCTGAGGGGAGGCTAGCGGGGGGGCCCCGGGGGCGACCTGGAGCGGCGCTGCCGTGGAGGAAGGACGGCACCGCCCTTTCTTCATTAAGTGTATTTATAAACACACCGAACATGAAACATTTCTCCTTTCTTCCCAGTGATGGATGATTATACGTCTATGAAATGTTTTCATTTATTTGGCGCCAGGGTAATCAAAATCAGTCGAAACGGTCCCACTGAAGGGAAGGAAAACAAGTAGGCGCGGGGCTGCCTGGGCTCCTTCCCCCTCCGCCCCCCACTCCCCCCTCCCCGAGCTTCTCAAGGGTAGTAGCTGGCAGGAGGCTCCCCGTGCGGAGGAACACGGGCCTCGCTGCTAATTGCTCCCAGTCGCGCTCATGGCTGCCGTCCACGGGGCCCGTGGCCCTGCGGGACTTTCAAAGCACTCCCTCGCCTCCGCTCAGGAAGCAGCGTGGGAGCGGGGGCCGGCCCGCGCGTGACTGTTCAGGCTGAGGAGGGGCTGCTCCCGGAGAGCAGAGCCGTTGTGAGTGAGGAGCTCCTGCTTTCATGCCTGCCCTGGCCCGGGTTCGGGGTCAGCCGCTGCGATCTCCAGCATCCTGTTTAAACTGCCGCTCTCCCCGACAGGCACACAAAACCATTTCTATGCTAAGCGCCTAGTGATTGGGCAAAGACAGGATTAGGTGGGGCAGCCGGGCCGACCTCCCTGCCTGGGAGAAGCGTGCAGAGAGCAGACGCCCCATTCCTTCTTCTGCTGGGGCCCTTGGCTGGCTGCAGAGTCCGGGTCTTTGTTTTACAAACCCATCATCATTTTGGAAAGGCCACTGTTTTGGTGAGTTCATGCGGCATAGACCACAGGACGGTTCTGCTCCCGTCTGCTCATCTCTCTGCTTTGTAATGCAGGCCTGTTTGCGGACATGAGGGTGAAGACCCTCAGTGGGGAAAAAACAACCCCCCCCAACTTCCTTGGTCCCTTCTCATCACTTTTCAAGGGCTTGTTTTGAATTCTGGAGTAGGGAAGAGGCTTTTCCCTTCTTGAATAGAAAAAAGAATTTTTTAAAAGTGAATTGAGATCGTTTCAGTGCTTCTTGTATTCAAACCGGCAGAGTTCCAAACTGACATCCTCCCAGCAGGCTCCCCACGGAACGGCTCTCACTTCCAGGACCCTCCTCAGCCAGGCTCACCAGGGCCTGGAGAAGGGCCCCGACTTCTGCTCCCTGGTCACGGATGTGACTGACAAAGATGATGGCCCTGTGGCTCCTCGTGACACAGCGAAGCGGTCCAAGGAATCCCCGACATTTCCCCGACATTACCACAGCTCAGCAACATAACACCCAGTGAGGGAGAGCCGATGTCTGCTGCCCCAGGTCGGGGTCGGCGCGCTTGGGCCAAACTCCCGCCAGGCACCGGGTGGAGGGAGACTTCGATTCTGTGGCGCCTGCAGAGCCACTCGGCACACGCGCGAGTCACGAGGCCTTCACGGTGTCTGTGCATAGTGACGGGGTGTGTGTGAAGCTCCTAAACTTGGCCTGGAGCTCCAGTAGGGTACAAGGATGAATGAGAAGGACGAGTAGGGACATGGCGCTGATCCCAGGGTGGGACTGTCCCAATCTGATCTCAGTCTGACATCTGGCTGGAGGCTGGGGGCGACTGCATTTGAGAAAATGGTTTGTTGGGTCGAGAGGAAGAGCAGCTTCCTCGGTGGCTATTTTTGGGGAGTGCGTCTGTGCCCATCACCGCGCTGACCCACAGACAATCAAGGGAACCCAGAGAAAATCACAGAATAACCAAAACGCCCGAAAGGAGCCGCAGCACCCACAAGCGTCGGAAAGGGGGCGAGGTAAGTGGTCGGTGTCACCTCGTCCAACAAAGCAGGACAAAGTGACCGCCGCTGAGGGAAGAAGCCCGCATTCCGGTTCCAAACATGCACAGCTGTCACCTTACATGGCAAAGGGGCTCGCAGATGTGATTACGTCCAGGGTCTTCAGGTGGGGAGATTATTCTGGGGTGTCTGGGTGGGCTCAAGACGGAGGCAGAAAGTCCCTGTCCCGGTGAGGTGATGTGAGGACGGCCAGACAGGCCGCGGCTGGGTTTGAAGGTGGAGGAAGGGACCGCAGGCTAAGGAGGGCAGGCGGCCGCTAGGGGCCGGAGTGGACAGGACACGGGCTCTCTGTCCCCTCGGGGGCCCCCAGAAGGGACAGCAGCCCCACCCCGATTCCGCCTGCAGAAGTGGGACAGAGGGAATTTGTGCTGGTTCGGGACGCTCGGTTTGCGGGGACTTCTCTCGGCGGCGGCGGCAGCAGCGGGAAACAAATACACTGGGAGCTCTGCCGAGGAAACGGGTTTTGAAATGTGTGCGAACTCCCCGAGTGGCACTTTGCATGTCCCAGTTTTCTTCCGGAACGCGGAGGGTTGCGGCACCTTCCCGCTGGCGCGTCCAGAAAGCCCAGAAAATGCAGGCGCAGGCCTCGGCCCTCCCGAGTGCCTGTTGGTGAGTGAGTGACGCGGCGAGGAAGAGGGAAACAGGACAGACCGTCCCCGCCAGCCACTCGACGGCCACTTTCTTTCCTGGAGTGTGGCCTTTCGGAACATCCCTACGTCTCGTTGTGAGAAAATGGTGATTGCAGTTACAGGATGGAAACCGCCGTCCTAGATAAAAACGCTGTTCATTTGGCAGGCGTTGGCTGTAGGAAATGAGTGACCTATTTTAGGGCTCTTACAGTTCTGACACGGGAGTTTCTGAACCCTTCGAGTCAGGGCAGAAAACGGCTCGGTACGCTTCACCTACAAGGTTGGGAAAATTTTGCTTTGGCCCTGAGCCAGGGCATGAAATCAGCACTTGTTGGTATGGAATCTGAATAAGGATCCTAACACTGAAAGTGTCTCTGTCTGAGAGGGGCACAGCCGTATTCCCTGTAGGAGGCCGGGGGCAAAGGTGGCCCCTGGATAACCCACGGACCCGCCTGGGAGTTGGTCAGTCCGCGACTTCGGCTGGGACCTCGGGCTACAGAGCACATCCGTGAAGACACCAAAATGGCTCTGGCACCTCAGACAGCGTGGAAAAGTGGAACGCGGGCGTGGCAGAAGGTTCTCCAGGTCCCGCGTGATCTTTCTACAGTTAGAAAGTAACTGCTGTGAGTGAAATATACGTGGGTCACACTCGGAAGGTGTGACGGGGAGACTCCTGGGCTCCCACAAAGATGGTTTGAGTAACGCTTAGGGGGGCGGCCCTGCTGCAAAATGTCCAGCTCCTCAGTTACTTGGTATGAAATCTGTTACTTCTCTGAAAGAGGAACTGATTAATTCAAAAACTGATACCAGCCAACTTCCTCCCAGTGAGTTAAGATGACATCACCCCACAGGTCTGAGGCCGGACGCTGAAGGCAATTTCAAAACAGCCAATCCCGTTGGTTGTGATGAAGTGGACACAGCCAATCAGGACCAGCCCCCTCCATCGTCCAGCCCCGTTACCTCAGCTTCAGGAGGAGTCGGCCAAGTCTGACACCAATTCCCAAGTGGCCTTTATCTCCGGACAAATAGATCATGCTAAGGATTTCTGGGGCAGAAATGGATCCTACAGATAGCGCAACTTCGGTGTCTTCTTAGCTCGTATTTTTCCTCCGTAGGCAGGGCCAACTGATGTATGCCAGAATAGGCGTTTTCTATTTCTACAGGTGTCCCTTCCACTGGAGAATTTTATCTAAAGTGTGAACAAATTCTCGAATGTTCAGTATGAGCCGAAAGGGGAAAGCCCGTTAATCGGAGTTCAAGTACCCAGTTCTGTTTGCCGGCCGACTGTGTATTTCAGAAGGGTAACAGCCGTCATTTCCCCTTGATGTCTACGTTTCTGCCTGTTGCTCCTTCCAGGCTCAGCCAAGTACAGATGTCCCTCCACTTGTTCCTCATCTATCTTTCTTATTGCAGAACATCCAGTTTCTTTAACTACACACAAGCCCCCCCGACACACACAGAGTCGCCTGCGTTCAAGACAGACTGCGTTATTTGCAAGACCCAGAGCAAACACAAAAGATGGGTCCCTTGTTCGAAACTCATGAAGAATTTCAAAATAGTGACAGCAGAGCATGGAACCAGGTGTGAGCCCCTTCTGAGCGCAGGCACCCAGAAGACGGCAGCGTCCGCCTGCCCGCAAAGCCAGCCCTGGCCGCGCCACCGAGCACGCTCACACGCACACCTCGGGTACGCAGCAAAGGCGCGGGGCCACTGAGCTCTGCTTCGTGCTGAGACCTTCCTGTTAGCCCAGCACCGACCGCTCATCGCCGAGTCATCATGCGATGGCAAAGAAAACGCCGATTTCTCCCATCAGGACGCCTACTGCTTACAAGGACTTTAAAGCGTGTGCTCCCCTGCGAGCCAACCTGCCAACAGGAACACAGGCAACGTCACTCACCCAAGGTCATGCCCACTTTTTTTTTTAGTATAAGTGTATTACAGAAAATTGGAAAGATATGGGGAAAAAAGAAAATATGTATTATGAATTTATTAATGTTATTTTTAAATACCACCAATTAATGATAACGATAATGAAAGTTTTAGTATGTGTTCTTCTATTTTTCTATACATTTTTAATATGGGGATTTGTATAGATTCTTATCTAAACTGGGATCATATCATACATACTACTTAATAACCTTTTTCACTTAATAATATGATATGGGCCTTTTCCACATTGTTGAACACTCTTGTGAAGCATTATTTTTAATGGCTCCAGCGTCCTATCGTGGTTGATAAAGAACCCATTCAGGAATGAACGACATGGTAAACAGAGAAAAGATGACAAAATTAGTGCTGATTCCTTTTCATATTATCACTGTTCCTGTCCTCAGAACTGCCTCATAGGCTGAACGTTCTCTCCATTTCACAGAGAAGAAAACTGAGGCTCCAAGTCGCTCGCCGAAGCAAAGTTGGAATCCGGGTGCAGGTCCACCCGGAGGCGAAGCTTGCCTGGAGCGACACGCACTTACTGTTTTACTCTGAAGAAAGGCCACGGGCTCAGCACACCACTCAGAGCCTTGACGATCTCTGAGCTGTGGCGGCTTCTCTGTGGGCAGGAAAAGGCAGTGAGGGGCGTCTGCAGAACCAGGAGAGGGGCCCGGAGACACGGGGGGGGGGGCGTGGAGATGACAAGTGGTGATCAGAAGCACGCTCTGGGCTCTCTAGGAACCGTTCTGGTCACAGAGCGTTGAACTCGCACCTCAGGAAAGTCTGGCAAAGGCGGCTGTGTGATTCCAGAAAGCGAGCGTGGGAATGAGGGATGACTGGATGTCGCCGTTAAGAAGGCGGCCCTGGGGACGAGTTCCTGAGCCAGGTGTCTGCTGGGCCATGAGTTTACCCTCTGAGTGAGAGCGCAGGACGATTAGACAGAAAATGATGTTCTCAAAGTCCGCAGGGAAGATCACTGGGAAGCGATGGCCCCGGTGTGATATTTGCAGCCTCTTCCCTCGGCCCCTCTGCTTAGTCAGTTAGTGTCCTACTGACCTTCTGAGCTGCAAGAGCTTTGTCCCGGAGGGGGACAGAAAGGGTTCCTGGCACGCACGTGAGATCAGGGGAATTTCAGGGGAGTGAGAACAGCCCACTCTTCCTCATCTCGACTGCAAAAGGACCCCCCCCAAAAAAAAGGAAAGACCATTGGAGGGCGTATGTGTTTCCTGGGGCTGCTATAACCAGTTACCACAAAGGGGGCGGCTTAGAACAACAGAAATGTCTTCTCCTCGGAGCCCTGGAGGCCGCAGCCCAGCACCCGCGTGCCTGCAGGCCCGGCTCCCCTCACACTCTGGGGAGGCCCCTTCCTGCGTCTTCCAGAGTCCAGTGACTCCGGGTGTCCTTGGCTTGAGGCCGCACCCCTCCAACCTCCGCCTCCCTACCTGTGCTCTCCTCCTCCTCTCCTTCTCCCCTCCGACGGGGCTGCTCGCCCTTAGACGTAGGGCTCCCGTGGATGATCTGGGATAACCTACCTCTGCAGGGGTCCTTCACTCAGTTACGCCCCCAAAGAGCCTTGCTCCAAGTAAGGTCCCGTTTGGTTAGCCCACGGACATGTACTTTTGAGGGCTGCCATTGGACCCTCTACTGTGAAGGTGGTTTGGGCACTGATGTGTCCCCGAGAAAGAGTTGCCGAGTGCCCCTGGGCTTGGACTTCGGGCAGAACCCTCTTCGCTGGATGGAGGGCTGAGAAGGAAGGAAGAGCTCAGAGCTTGGGTTGCCCGGGCAGACAAGCTGTGGCTGAGGTCCTGGGCTCTGGGTTCAGTAGGACAGTCAGTGATGATGCCTGTGGGTCCCCGAGGGTCAGTGAGACAGTGGAGGGAGAGGAAGCCATGCCTGAAGGGGCCACCCAGCTGTGTGGCAAAGGAGATGCAGGACCAGGTGGGGTGGCGGCCACCTTGGGAGGTTCAGGCCGGGAGAGAGACGATCGCCAAAGACCTGGGTCCCCCTCCCCACCCTGCATCTTGGCACAGCACTGCCCTGAGCTGTGACTCGAGCCAAGAGGACCCTATCGAATTGGAGGTCGTGTGCTTTCTGTCCCACTGAAAGAACAGAGTCAAGAGAGCAACTCAAGGCATACTTTTCTTAGGATTGTCTGGAGAACAGAACCGTTAGGGGAAAGGAGAAGGAAAGTGATTTATGTTAAGGAATTGGCTCATGAGATTGTGGGCCTGGCTTGTCTGAAATTGGTAGGACGAGCCCGCAGGCTGGAGATTCGGGCAAGAGTTCTCCTGTTAGGGGAGTTCTCAAGAACTCCTTCTTCTCGAGGAACTTCCATCTCTGCCCTGAAGACCTTCAACTGATTGGATGGGGCCCACCCACACTATGGAGGATCATCTGCTTTCCTCAAAGCCCGACGTTTTAAATGTCAATCACGTTTTTAAAAACACCTTTGCAGCAACGTCTAGTCTGGTGTCTGCCCGGACGGCAGTGAGCCGGAGCCTGGCCAGCCCGACGCTCAAAGCCAAGTACGCACTGGGGTGCAGGGGCGCAGGGGCGCAGGGGCCTGAAGCTCAGACTTGCCCTGCAGGTGTTTCTGGGCACCGTGCTGTGCGTCAGGGAGACGAGAGTGGACGGAACGCTGCGGCCTCTGCGGCCGAGGAGCTACGGCCGGCCCATCGACCTAGACCAAACCGGCGTGGCCGTTACAATGTTGGAGGTGTACGGAGACATTCAAGAGAACACGCTGAGGAAGTTGGATCGACAGCTGGGTGTTTGGAGGAAATTTCCCGCGGACCTAGAGAACAGGAGATGTGAACCGGGGCAGGAGAGGGAGGCAGAGAAAGGGGGTGGCCCAGGCGGGGAGGAAGCTCAGAGCAAAGACAAGCAACAGGGAGCTTGAGAGGATGAGCTGAATTCCTGATGGCCGAAAAATAGGGTGCGGGGCTCAGGGTCACGGAGGGTGAGTGAGGCCAGAGGGGCGGGGCGAGCCGGGTGCCGCCCTCCTCAGAGATGCTGCCGAAGTCACACCGGGGGTTAAGGGCGCTGGGGAGGCACTGACGGCTGTGGCGCAGGGGAGTGGCGTGATCAGACTTGGTGTCTGAGAAGACAGCTCCCGCTGCGTGTCGTGCGGGGGTGCACTGAAGGTGGCGGCGAGGGCCCGGATGGTGGAAGGGTCCCCCTGAGACGAGAGAGTGGTCGGACGTGGGCGAGTGAGAGGGGCGGCTGCTGCAGAGAATCTACAAGGGAACAAGTCGACGAACACGGTGGCTGTTCCGCTTACAGATCGCTGCCGGCGCTGGAGAGGAGCGCGCGTGCCTGTTCGTTTCACGTGGCGGAGGAATCCCACAGCCTCGCATGGAGTTGAGCGTCTGTGATCATCTTTCCACTGGGCTCCCGCCCCCCGCCCCCTTTGTTCTTGTGATCAGAAAAAGATAGTAATCTTTCTTCTCAAACATTTCATGTCTAAATCAAAGTCAAGTGTTTTTTTTTAAACATGTCTTGTGAATTAATTCATTGCCCAAAGGGAAGAGAGGCGGATGAGGATGCCGGAGCCAAAGGTCCCACGCGCCCCACTCTCTCCGGACGGCGCACACCCTCAGGGGAGCCCCCGCCGCCCCCACCCCTGCCCCCACGCACGCGGAAACCTCCCGGCTCGACGCCTCTTGGCAGCAGCCCCTTGTCTCTCACTGTGAGGATGAAAAGTGGAGTGAATTGTAATTGAACGTTATTCAACCTTTCCATATTACAGCGACCATGAGATCAAACTGTCGGTTGTCTCGAACTTTATGTCATTTTGTATTAGATTACGTTCCTCATGCCAGGACATAGAGCTCGTACGAACCCAAGGTGGAAGGAATCTTTACGTTTTGCCAAGTCCATAACGTGAAGAAAAAACCTCAAAGCGAGGTGCCTTCGAAAGCGAATGAGACCCCAGCTCTGCCTTGGCCCCAGGGTGAGGTGAGCGCAGCCCACCCTCGGCACCGGGGTCGCCCAGGTCCTGCGCTCCGCCTCCCGAGCGGTCCCCGTTCAGCCAAACCAGAAACACGTGCTGCCAGATGCTTCCCCCGCGCCCCCCCCCCGCCAGTGCGTGTGCTCGTGGGGGCTGGAGCCCACATGTTTCTTGTCCATTTACACTTAAATCATCACGATGTTACTCAGCGATGCCTCGGTGATTTAAAGATCTTTCAGTCTCTCTTTTTTTCTTCATTTGAAAAAGGAAAATCACATTTTGCAAAGTGTAGACTTGAAACCACAAATTTGTACAATGAAGAAAAATGCGCGTCTGCTGTTTTCTTTCTTTTCTCTTCCAAGCTTCAAAGGGGGCATTGCTAACTTGCAAGCACATGACTTCCAGAAACATCCACGCCGACGGCAAGAGGCCTGCGTCTCCGTCTCTTTCTCTTATTACTGGCGTAGTCTCTCATCACGAGAGAAGTGTGTGGGTGTGTGTGTGTGGGGGGTGCAGACGATGAAGAAAGAGTGATTTAGAGAGAAATTGATACGAAGGAGGAAAAGGCAGGAAGACACAAAGGGAGGGCGCAGGGGAGAATTTAAAACTTTGGACGTAGGAAAGCCGCACATTCGGAGGTAAAGGAAGAGCGAACACAGGCAGCAGGAGCCGCCTGGCGCAGCCAACCACCTGGCGAGAACCTGTTAGAAAGGCAGCTGTGTGGTGCCTGTATGTGCCGGGCGGTGAAGTAAAGACAACTGCAAATTCTTTGGCACCTCGCCCAGGAGGAGGTGGGTTTACTTCTTGGCCACTTGAACATGAGGTGCACTCTGGCGAGTGCAGCTCGGTGGAGGTGAAGCTAGCACAGCTCTGGACCTAGCCCTCGAGACGACCGGCACCGTCTGCCTTGGCCTCTAGAACCTGGCTGCCGGGCTGAGGCCACAGGAGGCCCAGCGCACAGCCCCAGCTGCACCCCCAGAAGACAGCCCGGAGAGCGCCATCTCGGATGTCCAGCCCACTCGCATCTTTGGATGCAAAGAGGGCATGAGCGTGTTATCACTCCTTTCTTTGGAACCAGAAAGTTGCTTTTGTGAAAAACGTTGTTAATGTTAATGGTCAGCAATATTCGCTTATATCATATTGTCTTTAGGCGAGTCTTTCAAAGGGTCACATCACCACTGGCGTGTAGAACCGATGGATGTTCTTCCAGGCTGTGGGCCTTTCCTTTATGGACTCCATGGCCGAATAACCATCGTTGCCTTCGGAGAAACCCTGCTCATGGGCACCAAGGTGACCCTGTTCAAGAGAACTTCGCCGGTCTTTGAGTGTGACCTTATTTTTAATACCTAACTACCATCCGTCAGTCCATCCAGCCACCTGTTTACCCATGCATCGCAAATCTCAGTTTCAAATGGAGCTCATCGATGTCTAACACGCACACACGCCAGCACCTCATATATTTTTAAAGATTTTGTTTATTTATTTTTAGAGAGAGGGGAAGGGAAGGAGAAAGAGGAAAAGATATCAGTGTGTGGTTGTCTCTCATGCGCCCCCCACTGGGGACCTGGCCTGCAGTCCAAGCATGTGCCCTGACTGAGAATCGAACTGGCGACCCTTTAGTCCACAGCCCGTGCTCAATCCACTGAGCTACTCCAGCCATGGCTCAGCACCTCATATTTTAATTTCATAGCTCCTTGAGGGAATTAATGGATTCAATTATTTCACTTTTGGTTTATTTTTCTGGGATCTAGATTTTCTGTGTTCTCCAGATTTATTTTCTCTGACTTTGATGTAAAAATTAACAGAATGTGAGTGACTTCTGAAGTATCAACATGTCCCATCTATGTTGCTTCCTATATTTTTCTCTCTCCCCACTAGTTTTTGAGAGATAATAATGGTAGCTTCCATTTCTGAGATAATGAAGAAAATGTTATCTCATTTAATCGCCATAACAGCCTTTAGAGGCTGGCGTTATTCTTCTCATTTTTCTGTTCAGGAAGGAGACTTAGAGGGATTCGGAGACTTGCTCAGGGTCACACAGAGAGTGACAGGAGCAGGATTTGAACCCGTATTCATCTTATCCCAAATCCGTGAAGGTCATACTATTCTTCCTTTCTGTTTCACACCAGTGCACCCAGTCATTTAAAGAGTTCTTCAGACATCTTCTGTGTTAATAGTTTAGTAAAACCATGCTAGATAAAATACCAGTAGAGATAAGCAGGACATTTTTCATGTTCATAAGGAGTTTTCTGGGCAAGAATTTGAGTCTATTTAAATTTTATCAGTGCAACGGGACTGTAGATATTCCTTGCCTTCCCTCGTGCATCAGTCAGTATAGGCTGGGTTATTCTGCAGTGACAAATAGCTCCACAATCTCGGTGAGATTTAAATCAAGGTTCATTTCTCGCTTATGCTATTCAGCCCCTGAGACTCAGGTGGGGCTCTGTTCCATGTTGTCATCATTTTCACTCGGGGACACAGTGCTATCAGGAACGTTTCTGGTCACTGTGACAGAAGAAAAGGGGCTCGGGGGGTCCCAGTGGGGCAAGGAGATGCTTCAGCCAGAAAGTGACACAATTTCCTTCTCCTCCCAACACCCTGGCCAGAGCTAGTCATACCCCTCCCCCCGCCCCCAGCCGGGGAAGCAGGACAGGCAGCGCTCCAGAGATGGGGAAGTGCCCAGGAGGGGAAGAACTAGAAGTTTTGGAAACTGGCAGTGATGTCTACCACATTTACGACAATTTAAGAATTCCTGGTTTAATACGTGGAAGCAATTTAAAAACAGATCACATTCTTTCTGTGCCTGACATGTATCCATGCTTCTGGCTGTGTCTGGGAATTATGCTGGGAAATCTGGAAATTTCGAGACTTGTTTCCAGACCCTTTCTTGCAGGCTAGCCCCAAAGGAAAAGATGGTATTCAATGAGAAGGTTACTCTGAGTCTGTTGTTTGGTATTTCAATCTTCAGGGCAGGGCTTCAGCTAGTTGCTCCGAAGGACTAGCTGGAGCTGGACCAAACCTCCTATGAGGAACAAAGAGAAGCTGGACAAAGTCAGTCCACGCCCATGTGCATGCGTGTGCACATGTGTGCTCACATGGACGCACGCGTTCTGAGCACAGAGGGACACAAACGGGCTGGATTTGAGGGTCTGAGTTCTCGAAGAGAAGGACCGCTCCTTGAGGAGAACTTGAGGATTTCCCCCCGTTCGCATCCTGGGCGAGGAGGCCGAGAAGAGCAGCCGAGCGGGACTCGGGGGCGAGGAGGAAGGATCCTGGAGCGGAGCTTCGCCAGTCCCCTGGGCCCGGCGAGGTAACACGCCAAGTTCGGCTCTACGCGGGCCCTTGGGACTCCAGGGCCCACATCTCCGGGGGAAAGCGGGGCTCGGAGGAGTGAGACCCACACTCTGCGCTGCTTTTCTCCGCGTGGTGTTTTGCTGATTCTTACATTGTTCAGATTGAGAAGAAGAGAAGCTGAACAGAAATCAGTTGCTAAGAGGCTCCAAATGCCATGGCTATCTCATGACATGGGTGTGAAAAAAAGTGTAGTTCACAGCACGCCAAAGGAAAGAGGCCTGGTGAGCAACCCACTCGGGACCCAGCAAGTACTGTATTCTAGGAGTAGGGGCAAGCCAGAAGTTAGATAAAGCTGCACAAAGACTAAAACTCCATGTCATACCTGTCTGATCCCTGACTGGGTTAGGGGTCTGCTCCTGTGTTAGTAATCTCTAAGGGGCGAAAGAACTTTCTTTTGGAAGTTAGATAAGATCATCTAGAAATTTTACATTTTTTCATAATGTTTGGGATTCAGTAGAAATTACCAGGCATAGCAATAAACAAAATGAGAGAGAGAGAGAGAGAGAGAGAGAGAGAGAGCGCACCAACAATATTAGCACTTTCAGGTGCATATTTAAAAAGAAAACTATGATTAATATAGGAACAAATTAGATGACTAAATAGAACATTTTCTGTAGCACTGAAATGCATAAATTCAATGGAAAAGGACTTAAAGAGAAAATTGAGAAGTTGAAATAGATGTGATTTTTGGCCGATTAAACAGCCGAAGGACAGATTGTTTATTTGAATATGTGTCAGTGGGAAATATCCAAACCAAAGCAGAAAACGTTTTTGTAAGCAAGTAAAATGGAGATAAATAAATTAAAATGAACACCAAACAACAAATAGTTTTCATGGATTTGGAAGACTCCATGTTACAAAAATGACTACTTCCCCCAAATTGAATTTTCAAGTCACTATTATCAAATGAAAAATCACAGGTTTGTATTTGTGTGTGTGGACATTGACAAACTGTTATTAAAATGTATGTAGCAATTCAAAGATGAAGACGAGCCAAGTCTCACTTTACAGACAACAGAGTTGGAGAACTTATGTGGCCGGATTTCAAGGTTTGTTGTACAGCTGCAGTTATTGGGATGATATGGCACCAGTACAAAGACATACAGTCCAAACCAGTACACTGTCTTCTGGGAAAACAGGTGAATGGCAAAAGAAAAAGAAAAAGAGAAGAGGAAGCCAAACACATTCAGTGGAGGAAGGACAGTCTTTTAAATATCCATAAAGATATCCACATTGGAAAAAATGATTTGAACCCCTACCTCACTCCACACACACGATTTAATCATAGGTGGGTTGTAGCTCTGAGTGGGAAAGGAGAAGTCATAAAGCTTCTGGAAGATAACATAAGATAGTATCTTTATTACCTCCATGGTTTAGGCAAAGATTTCTTAACTAGGGCATAAACAGCGCTAACCAGTGAGGAAACAGTCCATGAACTGGAGGACATCAGAATTAAGCCCTTCCGTTGCTCACAGGACACCGTGAAGGGGGTGGACGCGCATGCCAGTGGTGGGAGGGGGTCTTTGTAATAAGCAGAGTCAACAGGAGGCTCTTACGGGTCAACTAGAAAAGAAGACAGGCAACCGAAATGAAAAATGGGCACGAAATTGAACAAACACTCAAAGAAGCTCTCTAATTGGCCAATAGGCCCGTACGAAAATGTGCAACTTCGGTCGAGTCAGGCAAACGTGAATTACAGTAAAAAATGGAATAGCACTACTCATCCGCCAGAGGGACCAAGACTAAGGAAACGAATAAACAAAACGCGCACTGCTAAGCGACGCTGAGGACGAGGAGTTCTCGGACTGTCACCTTCGCACGCTGTTTGTAGGACAGTCGGTCGGTACAGGCTGTCACCGTGGGAAAATGTTTGGGCCTGATTACTGAAGGCAAACACATACCCAGCCTTTGACCAGAAACTGGATGCAGTTTATGCGGAGCTGAATCGCAGAGAAGTGCAACAAATGTCACGAGGGACAATATTCGTAGCAACGCTCTGCCTGGTAGCCTCGAAGTCCATCCGCCGTAGAATGATTGAACTGTGGGTTCGCGCGGTGGGTGCCACACAGCAACGAAAACGGACACAGGAACCGCTGCCACACACAGATCAAATACCGGAGGGGAAGGTGCAGACCAGTGAAAAGCACACGCTCTGTGATGCCATTTACACGAAGTCCAACAAAAGGCACGCGGTGCAGAGGGCGGGGTCAGGCAGTGGTTATCTTTGGGGAGTGGAGGGCGGGACACAGCGCAGTTCTGGGGGGCTGACAGTGTTCCGCCTCCTGATTTGCATGATTTGGTTCTTTGTTGGGTATAAACACAGAATTAGAAGAGATAAACCTGGGGCTTTAAAGACAACATACTTTCATTCGAACAATGGAATTAATTCACGGAAACATTTTTCACCGTGTGTGTATTTCTGCACTTCGTTATATGACAACGAGAACGTACGCTTCTGTACCGTCACTGCTCAAAGCACAGAGTCTCACTTTAATTTTGACCCTCTTTGTTGGAAAAAAAAAATGAGGCAATGCAGTGCTGATTCATCCCCACAACAGCCTGTGAAGTAGGGCTGGAAAGAGTGACGACTTCCTTCCAGACAGGAGCGAACTGCGCAGGGGGCGGGGACGGGTAACCTACTTGCCCAGGATCACACACCTCGTTCAGCGCGGACCCTTGGCCAGGTGGCAAGCGTGGCGACATTGATTCATGCTGGTGTTTTTCCACTCGATTCATCTTTTCTTCCTCTCTGCCTTGATTTGGGGTAAGAAAACAGGGTCAGCGGTTTCAGGCCGGGCCTGGCAGGCCTGGACGGTGACGGTAAGCAAAGCCGTGTAATAGGACGAAGTGAAGCGGTGCTGGCTGCGGGGCTGCGCCCAGATGAGACCGGACCCCGGTTTCCATCACCGAGCCGTAAGCCAAGAAACAGGAGGAGGAGCGTCCCTGGGCCGCAGTGCGTACCGATGAAGAAAACCAGAATACGAGAAAAAATGTAGAACAAGATACTGAATCTGCAGTTTCGAGATGACACGTCTGTTTCATAAAAGGTCCTGATGCTTCATCAAGCCAAAATTTATAATCTTCTACCATCTCCCTACTTCCCTTCCAGTCCTGCTTTTCCGGGAAATTGCTCAGGGAGCTGCCGTCTGAACACTTTTTGTTTCCCGGGAGCAGGAGGAGATGGATCACGTGAAGGAAGCTTCAGCTCTGTATTGAAATCCAAGGGCACCAGCGAAGACCTCCGGACTTGCAACTGCCTGACCCCCGTGGCTGTTCCCAAAGGGCCGTGACTACCCAGTCCCCATCTCTCCAGCCCTGCCTGCCCCTCGCGTGTCACAGGGAAATGGCGTGACTGTAAAGCGCACACTGGCATCCAGGGATTGGGTGGCCACAGGAGGAACTGGTCAGGATACTCAGGGTTCATTTTTTGGATACTTTTGAGTGCGTTTTCAACGAGTGACCAGCTGGGCCTCCCTTCCCCTCCCCGCCTCCCGAGTGGGCTCCTCCTCCTTCTCGTGTCTAACGCCCACTGTCACCCATTCACTCCACAGACTGGAACGAACGGGTGCCCTGTTTCTGACACCCCCCATTTCCCCACTGGCTCCTGCGTCAGGGCTGGGCTCTTTCCCCGGGAACCCACAGGGTCTTTCCTTTCTCCCTGTTTTCGCAGGTTCCTGTCCTCTCTGCACCTTCGTGGCGAGCTGTGGGGTGAGGGCTGCTTGTACAACCACACAGGCCGTTGTAGGTCCCCAGTCTGGGAACCCTCTTGGCCAGAGTCACCCAGCCTGTATGGGTTCTAATGCCACCAAACAGAAGTAACTAAATGGTGGCTCCAGCAATACGGTCATCTGATTGCCTTTCACTGTGTGTGCAGCTAGTAGGTGGTGTCCCCTTTGGTGGGGCAGGTGGCTTATATCCTCAAGGACCTGGCTCTTCCGATTCTTGCTTTTCGGGGATCTTTGGCTCGTTGGCTTTTTGTGCTCAGACTTGTCACCTCATGGTCATAAGATGGCTGGCATGGCTCCAGATGGATGACACATGCTCATTCCAGCCACCCAAGCAGGAAGGAAGGGACGAACACAGAGGCCTTGCGGAGGCCTTCTCTGCAAGAAGCTGTCTTTTGATTCAGAATGTGAAGTTCTTCAGCAAACTTCCCTTTATGCTCATGGGGGGGGGGCACGGACCAGACGTGTTCTCATCTCTAGCTGATCACTAGTGTACGGGGCTAGGTTTCCACGGCTGGTACAGGCTAATCAGGGTTCATCCTACATTCAGGATGGACCTCAGGCCCTGGGGATGAAGACACCTCTGTGGAACATTGGGGGGGGGGGGGGAAAGGAAGGGAACCACTATGGAGTAAACATGAAACCACAAAGACGCAGCCTGGATTTGGGCTTTGCGCTCGGGACCCTGCCCCGAGACGGGCAGTTCAGCTCTCAGTCTTCCCACCAGCCCTGACCATTCTCCACGTTCGGGACAAAACAGACGCGGCGCTCGAGTGCGCATCCGCATGAAACGCAAGGGAGTGCGGAGGAGCCAACAAAGGAGGGAGCGGGCGACTGCGCGCTCGCCTGCCCGCCGTCGCCATGGCGACTACCAGGCCCTTCCTCTTTATCCTGATATTCGCTTCTGCAAAGAGGCTCCTTGGAGCTCCGTTGTGACAACCCGTCCTGCATTTTATCATTCTGCCTTCTCTATTTATAATCCCAAACTCCTCGGCTTCCAGGAAGCTTGCCTCTATCGTGTTCCTTCTTCTGAAGCAGGCTTCCCCTCGCCGAACCCTTTCCCTGCGTGCGCTGCGCTCCCTCCCCAGCGGTCCTCTCGCCGCCTCCCGGCTGTGAGCCTCATGTTTCTCGTTTTTGAAAGTCAGGCTTATTGATATAGATTCTAAAGTGCACCCAAATTCACCATTGTTCGGTGTGCAGTTTAATGACTTGTGCCAAACAACTACGCAGTCACCACCACACGCTAGATCTGGAGCATTCTCATCAGACTCTGTTGCCCTCCTGCCCGTCTTGGTTCTTTGCTGTCGGTCCTCTCCCGATGCCCCGAGGAGCCACTAACCTGAGCTCTGTTCGCATAGTTTCTTCTGCCTTTTCCGTATCGCCGTAAACGAAGCAACACAGTACGGAGCCTTTGGATTCCAGCTTCCTCCTCCTCGCTGTGCACTTCACGAAGAGAGTCGCCCACGCTGCTGCGTGTTTCAGTCGCTGTCTGCTCTTCATTGCTGAGTAGCATTCCATTTTATGGGTGCAGTCCCATTTGTCGTCCATCCCCCAGGGGATGGACATTTACGTTTTCCCCCGCCCTTGGCTGTGATGAACAATGCTGCTACGGACATTCACAAACAATTCCCTGTGCCGACAGACATTTTCGTTGCTCTTGGGCACACAGCGAGGAGCGGAATTGTCAGGTCATATGGTAAGTCTGTGTGTGTCTTTTTAAGAAAATGCCAAACTGCCTGCAAAGTGGATGTTTCATTTTACATTCCCACCAATACATGTGAGGATTCAATTTGCTCCACACCCTTGTCAACACTTGTATTTGTCTCTGTTTTGCTATAACCATCCTAGCAGATGTGACATGGTACTTCATTTTGGTTTCACTTTGTGCTTCTCCAATGACGCTGAGGATGTTTGCATGCACTTGTTAACTATCTGTATAGCCGCTTTGGCGAAGCATCGATCCAAGTCTCTCGTCCATTTAAAAACTGAATGGTCTGTCTCCTTAGTATGGGTTGTATGGGTTTCTTGCATGTTTTGGATATAAAGTCTTTTATCAGATAACTGAGTTGCGAATATATCCTTCCATTCTGTTGAACTATGTCCTGTTGTTTACTTCCCGGTGTCTTTTTAAAAAGGCATGGAAGTTTTACGTTCGGGTTGGAGAAGAGGGTTCTGGCTGGAGCACGCAGGGCGAGGTGAAGGAGGAGCCAGTATTTCCCCCACTGTGATGGCTGGTCCCCCCGGGGTTCTTGCCCCTGGCTCTGCTAACCCCATGGCTTCACGCCCCGCTCCCCCCTCCCCGGTCTGTGGGGTGGCAGCGTCTCCTCTTCACCTCTGGGAAGCCAGGTCCTCCCCTTGGAGGTTCCCGTTGGCCAGCACCTTTGCCATCGCTGCCCTGTATGCAAACTGCCTGGCTGCGGACTCTTCCTCACCACGAGGACTCTTTCCCCTTCATGGAAACCGCCGTCTCAACTCGCCCTTGTAGCATCTCTCCGGCACCGTGTTCATGTGGTCTCGGTTCTTTCGTGAGCCTCCGAAGGCGCTTGGTCATCGACTGGGTAAACTGGTGCATCACTATGCTGCCTCCCTTCTCTTTCCACAAATGCGCTCCCCTGTGGGGTCAAGCATACCCCCCTGTCACTTAACTACATCTTCTTTTCTGCTTCCGGATGGAGCCGGCCCCGCGAGGTCAGGAGCCATGTGCTACCCAAGGTTTCATCCCCGGGCAGCAGCCCCAGGCCCAGCCCACCTGCAGCAGGACCTGGATCCCACCGCAGGAGCCTGCTCTTCCCCAGGGGGCGTGGCCAATGATGAGGACCTGAGAGCCGCCAAGGGGTGCAAGTGAAGAAAGGCCACCTGTAGACTCGGCCTCAGTCAGCCGGTGGCTCTCCCAGGAGGACAAGGTTAGATTGGCCTCTGTGTCATCAGGGCCCAGGGGATCCTGATGGTGGCAGAAACATCGCATGGCACTTCAGTGCTCTGAGAAGTCATCGTGTGGCATGAACGGCAGGACACACTTCTGTGCTGTTCTTGCTTTGTCTACCATCCTCCCTCATCTTCCCCACTCACCCCGACACACACACACACACACACACACACACACACACACACACACACACACGCTCTCTTCTCTGCCTAGAAAATGCCACTGACTCCCCAAGACTCGGTCTTTAGGTCACTCCTGCGGAGAAGCTTTCTTAGCTCAGTCAGGGAGAACTGATGTTCCCCCCCCCGGACCCCTGCAAGAATGTGGGCGCACGGCTCATGACCATTTAGCATGGGGAGCGCAGAGAGTCATCTGGAGAGACAGTCAGTTTTGTTACGGGTGGGACCGCACGGCACACTTTCCAGCCCGGAGCTGCCCCCGCAGCCTGGCACAGAGGACCCTGTCCGTGCTGAGTCAGGGCTCGTGGCCCCTCTCAGCCTGAAGGACTTTCCACCCAGAGATGTGGTGGTGTAAACAAGACGTGGATGTTTACAACCTGAACTTGGCTCTCTGCTGATTACGGTCTAATTTCGGTAGGAGTGGGAGGTAAACTGGGTCACAGTAGCCCGCTCTGACTCAGCGTTTGACCCGGGAAATAACGTCCCCGGGGCGTGCAGCTGGGCCTGCCACATCCATTGGCCAAGGGACCGTTCTCCTTCCTAAGGATGCTCGTTACGCACTCTGCCCACCACGTTTCACTGGGAGGAAGTCTTTTCTCGTGCGCTGTCATCTGAAAGGCCTGAGGTAGAGTTCTGTATTCTAGAAACTCTCCCCCATCGTTATGGAACTGATTCTGAATCCTGATACAGACTTGTCTTTCTTCCTTAACCCACCATCTCACTTCGCTGCTTCCTCTGGGTCTCCACTGCCCACTGTCACGCCCACTGAGGGTTCCCCATCAGGTTCTTTGGGGAGGCACTTGGCACCCCTCTCCTCACCCTCCAATCAAGGTCAGAAATGTGCAACATTTTATCCTTTCCCTTTCCTATTTTCAACCATAGGCAATACCCACTTTTATATCTACCAGACACATTAAAACAAGACTAATTCAAATGACTGCTTGGGCCACGCTGTCCAGCTCAGTTGGTGGCATGAGTTACATTCCTGAGACCCTAACAGGGACACCCGAGCAGGATGGTAGAATCCTTCCTGTTACTGACATCCTTCCAGAAGATTCTATTTTTCGTTTCTGAAACAGATGTGGTTTAATTTTATTTG
The DNA here is from genome assembly GCA_039655065.1 of Glossophaga mutica. Lineage (NCBI taxonomy): Eukaryota > Metazoa > Chordata > Mammalia > Chiroptera > Phyllostomidae > Glossophaga > Glossophaga mutica. The sequence continues at coordinate 220,502,534 of CM077304.1, read as the reverse complement.
AATGGTACTTTTGAGTTAGCATGTTTAGGAAGCAGGAAATAGACTAGTCTGTATCCATTCATTTGTTCGTTCATTTAAGAGTTTGTAATCCGCTTCTAATCAGGATTCCAGCTGCTGGATAGACAGTGACGACACTTTCTTTGTTGCTTCAGCTTTGAACTCTCATGATGTTCCCCGCAGTGGCCCCAAACCCAGCTCTGCACCAAAGGAAATCCAGCACCTCGGGGTAGGACCGTCACAGGTGTGGAGGAGGCGGGAAGGTCATGAGTCACATAAAAATCGGGACTCTGAACTATTCCCTCTCCTGCCACCTACAAGCCTGGCACTACCTGGCTCCAATCTCAACACCAACCTAAGGCCTCTGGCGGGCTGCCCGTGGCCAGAGAGCTTTTAGGCCAAGGAAGAGAGGTGGCAGGTGTCGGCTGTGGCTGGAGGTAGGCAGCAAATGGAAACTTCTGCAATTCTTAGCTGACTCTGCACTTTCTGGGTAAGGACTGGACCCTTGGTGAATTGTTCAGGTCACATTCATCTGTCTGTCCATAAAGTCTGCCTGCCTGCCTGTCTGTCTGTCTATCTATCTGTCACCTATCTCATTGGAGCTCATCCCTAATGTGGCCGCAGCTGAGGGAGAGTGACCCTTGCGATGTGTTTTAACTCTGGAGTCCTGGGGGTGGATTTCGGTCCTTGGGGACCGTGGCCTATGCTGGCACCGTGCGGCCATGGACAGAGGATGGGAGAAAGGGGCACTGTATGTGCTTGGTGTTTGCGACACCCCATCTGTCACTCCCAGCCAGACGCGGCGCCCATGGTGGTCCTCTCAGCTCGAACTGGTCTTTTATGTGTAATTTGCTCTCCTGGCTCAGATGCAGGTTCGACTGTAATACATGAAAGTTTACATGGAAGTAATATTACCACCAGGGTATTTTTTCACCAGACACAGCGTTCTGGTGGCAGGTAGACCTCTCCTAAAAATAAGAATGTAAAATTGGACTAAAAAACATGATATAAAGAAAAACTGCAGCCAATACATTTGGGTTAAATAAATTGAGCAAACAAGTGCACTCGGTACACTTCTATTTTCCTCATGGCGTTATTGTAGAGTAAGTAGGCAGGACCAGCAGCAACGCCTTATTCGGACAGCCACCTTCTCCGGGGCTGTCAAACGGCTGAAGTTCAGGGTTCAGTCGCCCACCCCTACAGGGCTCGCCTGAGGACCGTGCTTACTGAGGCCCGTTAGTCCCCCGGGGTCTCCAAACAGGAGCCTGGCGGTGACCGAGATGAGCTGCCGCCTCCCTGCAGTGCAACGTGCACCAAAAACCAGGGTGAGCACGGACAGTGCACGGAGAGCAGCAGAGTTACGTTGCAGCCCCCACTCCGACCGGGCCCAGGGTTTTGCATGAGCTCACAGGGAGTGTGCGTGCGAGCTCGCCTTGGGTGGGGTCCAGAACGGACTCTCAGCAGGGGAATGAACGAGGGGGTCGCCCGGAGCTCCGGCGCTGCTACGAGGATGGGCCAGTGTGACGGGGTCACCTCCCACCACGGCCGTTTCATCTCTGTGTTGACCCGCAGACGCCTCTGGTCCGGTCCAAAGCCCAGCGGTCCTCGCTGGGCCCGCCGAGCGCCAGCGCCTGCGTCTGGGCCTCAGCGTTTTCGGGTCCCCCTCCCCAGCCCCTGAAGCCCCTCCAGGCCGTGGGTGCCTCTCTCTTCTCTCAGCCCATCATGACCCCCCTCGGCTTCATGCCTCTTCTTCTCCGGCCGGGGTCTCTGCTTTACAGGACGCGCTGGTGTTCACTGGGGCTCCCCCGGCCCCTTCGTCACCTCGGGCTGGTGGCTGCCAACGGTGACTCCACCGCCATCAGCCTCCTCCATCTCCCAGCGCAGGTGGCTGAGCCCGGCTGCAGGTGACCCCACCAAGACCTCCTACCTGTCCCACGAGGAAACACGCAGGGCTCTTCCAGGCCGACAGCCACCCCTTTGCCCCGAGTCTCCGCCGCCCTCCCTTCCTGCCTCACGGCGCAGCGCCTCACCTCTGCAGACTGCCGGCCCGTCACCTTCCTGCCACCTCCCATTCCCAGAGGACCGTGTGGTGGCCAGGCCCACGGGAATTCCCACTCGGTGGCCAGTCCTCTCCGCTGTGCTCTGGATTGCACTTTCTAGCACATTCTTCAGAACCTGTTCCCTCACCCACCCCCTCACCCTCTCTCTTCCAGGTCTCTCCCTTAGCATGGGTGCGTGCTTAAGGTCTTCCCCTGGTGAGGGCGAACAAACACAGCGATGCTGTTTAAAAGGCCTTTCCGGTAAACCTTTTTTTTTTTTTTTTTTGAGAAACTCAATTCCATTAATTTCTAGCCCCTCCAGACACACCCTGGACTCCCAGAGCTACATGCTGGACCTCGGTAGAACTGGAATCTTCTTTCTGCAGAAACTTACACCTGGGGGTCCCGCTCTCTGCCCTCGATGCTCCGTCGGTTTCACTCCCATGCTCCTGGGTGCTTACTACACTTGTTCTTTTATCTCTTGGAGCATCTGTTTGTTTTGATTCCTTGTGAGTTTTACTTCCAGCACTAAGTAGCCTAGATCCGGTGATGCAACCCTTAAATCCCTTTTCTGCCCCACCTTCCGCTGCCCGGCCTCCTTATCCTTCCACCGCGCTTGCCTAACAAAGCTCCTCCTCGACCCACACAACCGTCCACTCGTCTTGCACCCGAATTCCCGGTGAAACTCAAATACCGCGCAGACTGGTGTCCCACGCAGCCAGGGCCTCTGGCTTCCTCTGGGGACTTGACTCTACCCAGCCCTCCTTCTACAAATTGCTTTCTCTTCCACTGCCTTAGAAAGCTGTTTCCCTGTAGCATCCAAGCCCTCGCTTGCCCACTTCTCCCTCTTCGGGGAAGGCATCTCTTTCTAATTATCCGAGAGATGGAGATCGGAGGAAGTAACGCCATATTCTGCCCCCACCCCACGCATTGCAGTGGAGGTAGGTCTGTTTTCAGAGCCCTGAGGTTTCTGAGTGCTGACAGCCACTTCTCACAGCGAACGCACCCCCCCCCCCCCCGGGCCTTTCAGCTCCTGCCCCTATCTGCTTCCTCCAGGGTCTTTCCTTATCAATGACCTCCTTCCTATCTTTAATTTCCAGCAACTTTTGTCCTGCTCTCTCTTTCCTCTGAGCATGGAGCTATCCTTAAATATTCCCCCCCATGCACACACAAACACAAATTCCAAAGGCGAACGAAGCACAGAGTTCATCCTTGACCTCCTGCCATCCTACGGGGCACACCTGCTCTTTCGTCCCCATCGGAGACAGGCACACTTTTGGGAATCGCGGTCTCCTCTTCGTCATGTCACAGGCCCGCCAGCGACCTGTCTCTGCCCCGCCCCCCACGCCACCCGAACCGCCATTTAGTCACCAGGGCCTTCCTATCAGCGTGTCTGGTCCGCGTTGCCCGGCCTCTGCGGGGACGTGGCCGTTGGAAATCGCCCCTCCTCCTCCGACCGTTCCCTCTCACCGTCCTCCACCGCTTCCTCTTCCTCTGCTTCCCCCTAAAGCGCTAGTTCCCCCCGGCCACGGCCCCTGTTGGCGCCCTGCGGTGCCCACCGCGGCCGCCTCTCCTTGGAGCAGTGGGTCCTCCCGGAGGCTCCCAGCAGGCGAAGACACAAACACCAGGGACGCGTACCACCCTGGTGCCTCACGTGGGTGCTTGTCTGCGTTCTTCCTCGGGCCCTGGAGCTCCTGGGCAGCAGGGACTGGTTGTGGTCTACAGAGGGGACACTCAGTCAGTCCCCATGTCGTACAACTGAGTCGAGTGTCTAGCCCTCTCCCTGCTGCCCGTTTATATTCTACAGCCTTTGCGGCAAGTCTGTCCTATGCTCGTGCTTCTTTCTCTCATCTCAGGCCTTCACGTGGTTTTCAAATGTCTTCAAAGGACCAGGCTTCCTGACACTATTTCTTGCTTTCGTTTGAGTTCATCTTCCCTCATTTTGTGTGCGTGCACAAGTGCTTTTCCATCCGACTTCACTGTGAATTTCCGGTCCGGCCACCTCTTCAGACACTTCCCCATTTCCTGCCCGGTCGGGACCACGCTGTGAGCGAGGGCTCCACGCCCTCTGCAGCAAGCCGCGATTTCACGGACACGTCCGAATCCCACGGGTCTCCGCTCTCAACGGCCAGCGCTGGGCCTCCTGGGCCGCGCGTCTGACAGTGTCCAGCCATTGCCATCACTGGCCGTCACAGGCTCCGGAGGGCCCTGTTTTCTTTCCAGGGCCCCCGCCACTTCCGTGCTGGGCAGAGCAGGCCCAGAGACGCAGTCCCGCCTTGCTTCCTCTTTTGGCTGCAGTCTCCAGCAGATGTCCCTGGGCCTCCCCCCGCGCCCCCTCCCTCCGCCGTGGCCCGGCTCCTCCCGCCGCAGCTGCCCTGCTGTTTGATCCACGCCTGCGAACCATCACCGCTTCCCCGTCCGGATGGGTGGTCTCCAGCACATTCGGCTCGGCCTCCGCCCTCAATCTCCAGCCACACTCTCCCGAACAGTTCCATCCTCACGGTCCCACACGTCACCTCGGGTGCACGTGGCTTCGGCCGGCTTAGCTCGTCCACCTGGTTCTCTCAAACGAGTCATTTCCTAGGCCTCGGGGTGCTGGGCCACGGAAGAACCTGCTCCCTACACCCAGGGGTGGCGGGCGGCGATGCAGCGCTCAGCTTCCCTGGTGAGAGCCGGCGTCCTGGTGACGGGTTTGCTCGCCGTGCTTGCTGCCTCCCGGTTGGGTGTGTGGACGGAGCACAGCTGCCGGCCTCGTGCCGGCCGCTCCTGAACGTGAGTCACTCGGCACCGGCTGGTACTTTTACTTTCGTCTCTGTTTCCCACGTACGTTTTCCCTGCACTTAGTTCATTTCACGATTTTTGTGAAACAAAGCCTTGATTATTTTTCTTCTCTGTTTTTGAAATTTTAACTCAAAATTTGTTCTATATTTTTGCAGAACAAATTGTTCATTATTATTTTTATCATGTCAATATTTTTCTTGGCTACAATTTCTAGCCAAGAATCCACAGACCCGTATGATGACCTGCGACACAGAAAACCGAGTTCTGCTCCAACGGCGCTGCGGTCCCAGCACCCGAGGCAGCCTCAGGGACCGTCTGTCCAGCGGGTCTCTGTTAAGCTCATATTATGTGCGAAGCAGCGTGCTCTGGGCAGGGTGGAAAACTGTGAGATGTTCTCTCGGGGTCCCTGGCCCCAGGGAGCCTGCTGTTGGTGAGGGATAGGAACCTTAATCAAATATTCTCACAGAGAGAGAGAGAGAGAGAGAGAGAGAGAGAGAGAGAGAGAGAGAGAGAGAGACCCTGTGGGCTACAGGCGTGGCAAAGACGACTGGCCGCTCACCACCGTCCACCCTCTCTCAGCTTTGGGGGTAGGACTCCTGAGTTCGCTGAGCTCCCGGCTGCCCAGCCAGACGCAGAGACCGCGCTCGCACCCAGATGGGGGGCGGGGGGGTTCCTGTTTCACACACACTCCTGTGCGTTCCCCGAGTGCCAGCCACCCCTCCATGCCCTTTCTGGATGTGAACGCATCTTAGCCTCTCAGGGACACCGAGAGCACACTATGACCACTCCTTCCGCAGGGGAGGGGCCCGGGAACGGGGGGGCAACTTAGACTGAAGTTGCACACCTCTTCTGAGTGAGCCTTCCTCACCACACATGAGGCCTCCTGCACACGCGTCTCCCCATACCACACACACAGGTGCCTATGACCCGGAGGTGTAAACGCTGACCCGAACGTGTGTGTCGGAGCGTGCACACAATCCTGCTAACAGTTCACTTAGCTCAACACCTGAGCAGCAGTCCTTCGATGCAATACTGCAGATCCAGGCCTGCCGGGCCATCCGGGGTCAGCTGTGCAGCCACCTGCAGTACGGCCTACGGGCACCAGCTGATGAAAAGTATGGAGGGTGCTGGGAAAACAAACATCAGCCATGGGCACGGGGGGCTATTCAGACTGTACACGACCCCAACACTTACAGGATATTAAGTAACTCATTTTGTATCTTCAGAGCTGCTGCCAGCAGGGGCTAAGGCCATTTGCGATGCCCCAGGCGCCTGAAAGGCTAAGAACAAGTAGCGCTGTGGCAGGTTAGGAAGGTGCTTCTCCTACTCCCGCTCGGCCACCGCCCCAACTCGCCAAGGATAAATGCGGGAGAGGGAACTTTCTGCTGCCTGACCCGAACTGGACTCTCCGTGTGGAGCGGGGCTTTTCTGCCCCCTGGACTTCAGGGGGCAGCTGCTGGCGGATTAGACCCTGAGAGACAAGGCCCTGGTGGCCTTGGGCAGGCGGGAGCAACAGGGTGCTCCTAAGAGGTCGTCTGAGCAAAGTCTCCCCAAGACCGACGGGCAGCTGTTAGTGTGGGCGTGGCTCTCAGAGCAGCTTCCGGCCGTGGTCCGCACGGCAGGGAGGAGCCCGGGCCTAGACCCAGCCCTACCCAGGAGGCCAGGTGAGCGCTGTCTGCCCAGGTGTTTGGAAAACCCATGCAGGGGCGTCCAACCTTTTGGCATCTCTGGGCCACACTGGAAGAAGGAGAGTTGTCTTGGGCCACATGTTAAATACACTGCGACACGTAATCATGAGATGATTTCATACTGTTTTAAGCAAATTTGTGATTTCGTGTTGGGCCATATTCACGCCATCCCGGGCCCCACGCAGCCTGTGGGCTGTGGCTGGGACGCGCCTGCCCACGGCGAGCCTTCCAGAGACGGGTTCGCCGTGGTGGGGGTGTTGCCGGGGAGAAAAGATCAGAAGACAGAGGACAAGGGGTTTGCTACGTCTCCCTGCTCCGCCTGTCCCCTTTGAAAGCATCGACGCACAAATGGCCCCTCCACTGTCCGGAAAGAACCGACAAGTCCCGTGGGCTGCCCATTCCGGAGAATTGGGTTCTTAATTGAAGCCACAGTGAAAGCTCCCCCGCGCAGTGTCAGTCCTAGGAAGACGGGTTCCATCACGATTTCTCTGAGAGTCTCCGCTTACCGACGGGCCGAGCAGCATCGGCATTAATATATATATATGTATATATTAGAGTGACCGGGACACCACGGGCCACACTACTACTGCTGTGAGGCTGACAGCCTTCTGGCCCTGGACATCTCCAGGGCCCTCCCGAGAGACTAAACACAAGCACTGAGAACACGGAGGGGTAAACGCTCTGAGATAAGTCTCTTCTGATAACCAGGAGAGCTGCGGGGACTTTCACCGTCAGCCTCCGAGCCGAGCCTGCCCAGGGCCATTCATTCCTGCGCTCGCGTGTTCACGCACGGGTCTGGGAGTCGACAGCAGCCCGGGCTGCGTCCCTCCGGGCACACACCTGCCCTGCCTGGTGGGGCGGGCCCCTGGCGTCACTCAGCCTCACCGTCCTATCCAGCGGGAGACCAGTTCGCTCAGTCCAGAGATGCCGCCGGCCCCTCTTAGGCTCCGGGCGCAGTGGACAGTGAGGATGCAGGGCGTTGTGGAGGTGGAGGGAGGCCGGAAGCCACACCCCGAGACAGACGCACGCGTGAAGGGCAGTTACGAGGGGCAGGGACTAGTTCGGTCCCGAACGGGGAGACTGGGGAGAGGAGCGGAGTCTGCGGACCCGAGGGCCGCCGGCGTTCCAGGTGCTACGGGAGAGGCCGTTCTCGGAGTCGGACGGCGCGGGGCGTCCCAGGCGGACGTTTTCCTTTTCAGCAAAGAAATTTGTATCCGGGCACGGGACAGTGACGTTGCAGGGTTTCGAAGCTAATGTTGTGATGACAGCAACTTCAAACTGCCAAGGAGAAAAGGCAGGCGACTCAAGGAGCAGTGGCCAGGCCAAGAGCAGAATTGTCACAGACGTCGGGGACAAAGCCAGTGAACTGAGCGCCAGGAGGCGTGGCAGGACCTTGTAAACCGCCCTTCGGGGACGACGGCAGACGCACTTTCATCAATGAGATGTGAGGCGTCTTACCTCTCAGGGTCCCTCACGAAAGAAACGTCTCAGAGATGCACCTCCGATCCCAGATGTGCGCAGGAGTGCGAGCGAAGAAACATGGGAGCCGTGGGGATCACACCGAGTGTCTAAGCCAACGACACGGACGACGAAGAAGTACAGGGTGGAGAATGCTGTGGAGTGAGAACCCAGCGCTAGGAAACCGTCCTGGCAAGACAGGAAGCGGGGCCGGGGAAGTGACGGCGTTCTTGATTTTTCCTGTATTACGCAGGAGGAGAGGGGGCGTAGGGATTACTATTAAATAGGCATGTAATTAAAGTTAAAATAGTTTGATTTCACATTGTAACTATTAATTTGGAACTTAAAAATATGAAGATCTGAACTGAGGAAGGAACATGGGATTGGACGGGCTGGGAACCGCAGGCAGGAAGACTGTTGAAGAGGCAATTGCGGTCGTCCAGGGGAGCGACGGGTGGGCGAGAGAAGGTACCAGGTGACTTTTCGGACAAGCCTTAACCGCACCTGGGAACGGGGAGTGGGGGCAAGGGTGAAGAGGGAGAGGAGCTCAAGGATGCTCCAAGTTCCCTTTTTGGGAAAGTCAACCTCTCTGGACCTCAGTCTTGGCATCCGCACAATGGACGGGTTGAGCCGGATGGCACTGTGCTCCTGCTGCGTCAGATGTTCAGTTCGTGCCGCTTATTCTAACCTCCCCAACGCTGAGCGTTTCGTTCACGCCCCATAAGCAAGGCAAAATGACCAGGACACATTCTGGGCACCGAACATGTACAGTGTAGCAAGAGGCAGAAATATACGAGTAGTAAGTCCGTCCCAACCTAGAGTGGGGTTCATACGCTGAGGGCAGAGCACACGTGGTTCGGAAAAAACAAACCAGGGGGAGGAGACGATCCCGCAGGGAAATCGAGGGGAGATTTTCAGAAAAGGCCCCACTGGGCCCTGAAAGATCTTTACGACTGAAGAACGTACAGTTCTTATTTTGGTGGCAATCTGTGCTTGTAGGCAATCAGGAAGGTCAGGTAGATCGGAGGAGAATAAAATTACCCCAACCCCTACGTTAAGAAGTAACCACCTTTACACGTCTTTCAGTTGCTTCCATCTGAGGTTAGCGTCCGACACCAACAGGTGAACAGGGCATGCGAGGTCAAGAGTGTCGCGCTTTGGTAAAATTCTAAAAGCTCTGACAGTCCCGTCGTGTGAGTGTGCCCCAGCGCATTGGACTGTCTCCGATGACTGGACATGGGGACTGTTCCCGGTGGTTCTCCGTAACGGTGATGCCGACGTGACCTTTGTGTGTATTTCGTCACTATGTTCTTGGTTGCTGACCCTGAGATTGTGATGGGGCGCTTCAGGCCTGGAAATAGGACGGGTGGAGGTGTGTGTTTCAGAACAGCGATTCCATCCAATTGCGCCAAAGCCAACTGTGTGTGCCTACGGCTGTGCAGGAAGCAGATGGGGGAGACCTGGGCGAGGCCGGACCCGCTCATGATGGACATGATGTGGTGTTTGTGATCAGATCTGTAGCTGAGTGAGAGTAACACGAAAGTGAGATTTCGTGAGGAATGGTGTCAGCTGCAAGTAACAATAAACACTTCACAAAAGAAGCTGATGAAGAGTGGCTATGTTTGTCACCTAACCCAAGGTGAAAAGGACAGCAGTTGGTGGTAGGGTTCAGATGTCCCCTGATACCATAAAAGACCCCAGCTCTTTCTGTCATTTTGTTCTGCCATGCCTGGCACACATTATTGGCTTTATGCTTCATGGCCACAAAATGATTGCTGTTGCTCCAGACATCATGACCTTAAACAAAAGCAGGCATCAGGGGTCCCCACCCTTTTAATCAGTGCATTAGTTTGCCAGGGCTGCCATAACAGTGGACAACAAACTGGTGGCTTAATAGCAGCAGGAGTACCTCCTCTTGCAGCTCCGGAAGCTAGAAGTCTAAAAACAAGGCTTTGGTAAGGCCGTTCTCCCCTCCGAAGGTTCCATCCTTCCTTGCCTCTCCTGGCTTCTGGGACTGACGGCTGTCCTTGGTGTTCCTCACTTGTAGACACACCACTTCGATCTCTGTCTCCTCACCATGTGGCAACCTTCCCTGGACGTCTCTTCCGTGTCTGTGTGTCCACGTATCCGTCCCCTTTCTCTTATAGAGACACCAGCGCTGGACTCTGAGCATGACCTCACCCGACCTTGATTATCTGCAAATACTGCAGTCCCAAAAAGGTCACACTCGAAGGTAGTGGGACTAGGACTTGAGCGTGTCTTTTGAGGGACACGATTCAAAATTCAATCAACCACAATCAGGGACCTAGAAGTTTTCTTAGAAGTCCCCCACAGGCACCCCTTCTTGTCTCGTGGGCAGTTCTGAGTCAGACTCGTAGCTCAGCCGGGGGCATTCCCACCTTCTGCGCAAAGCCAGAGCTCTCTGGTCGATGCCAACAAAAACCAGAATCAAAATGACGAGGGAGAAGAGGAGCGGGGCATGCATGCTGCCTGGACCCAGGACCGGCCGCGTAGGGAGACGAATTGTGCATTTGTCGCATACGTATATGGATGAGACATAACAGACAACTAACCAAGAGGACGTACTATAGGAGCAGTGTTTGCAGAGACTGGCTCCATACAGCTTGGAAGCAAGAATTACGAGCACAGGAGAATCCCTGTGCAAGGATAAGAGTCGTCTAACCTAGAATCTGGGCCACTGGAGACTCTGAACTTGACTTAGAATGAGTAAGCAGAGGATGATTGGAAAAAGGAGACGGAGGAGCCAAGAAGGGTGTAGTTCTACTTCTTGGTTATTGTCCCCTCATCTCTAGCTGCACTCATCCACTCACCAGGTACAACGTGGGGAGCACCATCCTGGCGTCCCGAAACCCTCGGGAAGAGCGACCCTCCAGGAAAACACCCAACACATTCCCTGGAGAGCGGACGGCTCCTGGTGACACGGTGCTTTTGTCTGATGAACAGCAAGCGATTGGGAATGATGCCTGTGTTCGGACCTAGTGTTTTAAGCACCCCCGAGGGCCCATCCCCATCCGCCTGAGTTGCTGGGGTGGAGACGCACGCACTGGATGATCCCATTTGTCCCTGACTCCGTGGGACTCTGGCTGGAGGGACAGCGCTGGAAGGAGAGGCCATCCCGCTGATCCCGGTGACCTGGTCAGACATTCCGCCTCTTTGGAGCCTACCACGTCCATTTCCAGAAAGTCAGGGCCGGTCAGTTCGATCCTCGTCTGTTTCGTTCGCAGAGCTGCATCACGACGGCTTACGTGACGTTCAAGGAACACCTTCTCAAGTCTCCCGTTTAGAGCCTCCTGTGGCTTGTCTGCACAGGAGCGCGGAGAAACGGCTTATCTCCACTTTCTCCGCTCGTTTGGACCCAGACCCTCACCCCACACTTTCCACCTGCAGTGGACTGCCTGTGAGGTCTGTCTCAGGACTGCGTCTCCAGGCAACGATGCCCGTGACCCTCACCAGTCCTCTGGTCATGTTCCTGTTGGGGACTCCCCAGTGAGCCCCAAGTTGCTAGGAGAGAAAGGAACGTGGAACCAATCCACCCCAGTTTTTGATAAAAAGACTGAGGGACAAAGGAGTCTGAACACCTGCCTGGGTTGCCCAGTAGCTAGAGCCCCGTCTGGGGAAATGGCCGACCCTCCTACTCTCTCGTGTGAAGAGGCGGCCTCTCGCCGTCCTGGGCAGCAGCACCGAGAGGGGTCCTCAAAGTCGTCCTACGGTAGAAAACGGGCCAACGCTGAAAGGCAGCGGGTCGTGGGCCAGCACCGTGCCCTGTCTGCCACGTGGAACACGGCCGATGAATTTAACTTCCTCCCGCCCCAGGCTTGACCTCAGGGTGGGTTTTTGTGTTCATTTCCGACGTGGGGCTTCTGTACGCTTGAGTTCAGTGCAATCCTAACACGCGATGGTGTTCCCGCTGGAGCCAGACTGACGTTCTCCCTCAAGCCGGGCTCCGGATGTCCCCGCCCGCTCCTGAGGGCGGCCCCCCGGGGCGGAGGGGAGGGGTGGGTGCAGGCCTCCCATCCTCACTCGTGGACAGCGGTGAGAGCCTGGACCAGCGGCTGCCCGGGCGCGGGAGGACGCCAAAGCGGGCTGCGGTGGGAGTGAGTGTGCGCACGCGGCGGTGTCTCTCTAGGAGCACCGATTCCTGGACGCGCCTTCCTGGGGGTCCCTGGGGGGCGGGTCGCCCCTCTGAGCCTGCCTCCCCAGGGACCGAAGGTTATTATGACAGAGGTTCCCTTTCAGCCACAGGTAGTATTACAGCCAGCCACGAGCTCTTCTGCTGCGATGCGGCAACTCCCCAGGGGACGAGGCGAATGCGCTGGACCCTGTGGGAGGACCTCACCGCTGGCTCTGCTAGGGTTAAACCGGTGACCCACAGAGTGAACCCAGAATCAGGGAGTAGGTGTGGCGTGGATCGGACAACTGAAGAGAGCTGCAAGCAAGCTCCTCCTCCCCACCGGGGTGCAAAGGGTGCTCAGAACATGCGCGGACACCGGGGGCTCTGCTGTCCGGGGCTCGCTCTGGGAGCGACAGCTGACGGCACCAGGTGCGTGTGGTGGCCCTGTGGCCTTGGGAAGGAAGCTTTCATCGGGAAGGATTTTAGGTTCCAGCGAACGCGGACGAGCAGCGCTGGCTGCCGCTTTGTGATTTACGGCGCCGCGGGAGGGCTGCCTTCCACCTGCGACGCCCACAGGGCCTCGTTTTACGGGGGAGTTGAGAGCCCCTGGATTTATGTCCTTGTTCAAACCTCCGCAGCCAATTAGTGTCGGAGGCCAGCCTTGATCATACAACCGCCGCCTCTTCCTTCCGGGCTTGGCGGGTGCGCCCCGCCCCCCTGCAGGACATCTGCACGGAACGAGGCTTCTGCGCCTGAGGAGTGACGTTTTCCAGCATCTGCGACAGGTGGACACCTGGAAGAAACCCACTGCCATCCTGCACTTAGGACTGGAGAGTCTTCATTCCCAGGTGGCTTTGACTCCGACTCGCATGGTGCCTCCCAAGGCTGGTCTTCAACATCGCTGACCCCAAATGGTGACATCGAATCTGGGTTTGCTTTTGGGGAAGAAGACAAGAAAGCGGTCCCCGGGCCGCTGCTCTCCCCGCTGGCGTGCACGGCTAGGAGTCGGGGCGGCAGTCACACACCTTGCCTGGGTCACTGCCTCTTTCCCCGCTTTGCTGCTAATTGTCCAGACAGCCAATCACAGGAAATGCACTGCTGCAGTTTTTATAAGCCCTGCAAGTTCAGGGGTTAGTCAACCATTTCTACTTTTTGACACTCACCGTGAGTGCGAACATGGCAGAAATCTTGACCTTCGGTGAGCTAGTAGATAAGAAAGAGGAAAAATCTTGGCACGTCCTGCAAAGGAGTAAATGCTGCTGTTCACGCAACAGCGAGTTGTGCAAGTCGTGTGCACACTCGTTTCTGGAGGTGGTGGGTAGCTGGCCGGCACCAGGGGCTCGTTCACAGGAAATGCTGAATTTCGGGCCCTGGGAGGACCAGTCCATCCAAAGTTGTGCCTGACTCCGGCTTGGATGAACGACGGCTTCCTGAACACATTCCGTGCCATCTGCTGTTAGCACCCTATCAGGGGCTGTCATCCCTGAGTGACGCCCCTCTGGGAGCCAGCCTCTAACACAGCCGGGTCGTCTGTGGCTCTCGTAAGGAAGCAAAGAGCGAATAAATGGCTCAAGAGTCCTGCTGTGGACAAGTTCTGAATCCACCCCAATACTCATCGATGCCATTTGGAATCATTCATCGGCAACGTCGTCTAGTTTCTCCGTATGGCTGTTATTTTGTTTTTGCTCCTTCTCTTAATATTTTTATTGACCAAAGGCAACCAAGAAACACTACTTTATCAGAACGCCTTCCCGTGGGTTACCGTGGGAACAGATGTGGCCAGAGTCCCCAGCGGGGTCGATACCGTGCGTGTTTTCGTTCTCAATTTCCTTTCTTAACGCTCATCTAAATCTTTCTATGAAGAAAGAAACATGCAAATGAACTCAATGCCCCTTAACTGCGCACTTAAACATGGGTAAGTGATAAATTTTATGCCATGTGAATTTTACCACAACAACAACAACAAAAAAGAAATAAATGACTTCAAGGAGAAAAACCACAACAGTGTTTGAAACAACAAATGGAGTTTTAGCTGCCGCTGAAGAGCAAACTGAAGGGAAAAGGTCGCGGAGACAGCACTGTGGCGGATCCGAGCTCGTAAGGCCTCGGCAGGCGCTTTAGCTCCTAAACCAGCCCTGGGAGCTCTTCAGGGTCCTTATTTCTCTCTCCCAGTCTCGAGAGCGAACTTCTTCGGAGGCACCTCAGTGCACGAGGGGGTCTGCCCGGGGAAAGCCAGGCCTGGGGCCCAGGAATCAGTGGTCTCATTGCCACTTGATGATGTTTGCGTGTGAAGATGACCCAAATTTATCCTGCCATCCAGAATTTTTTTGATTTCATTGATTATGCTATTACAGTTGTCCCATTTCTCCCCCATCATTCCCCTCCACCCTGCACACCCCCTCCCACCCACATTCCCCCCCCTTTAGTTCATGTCCATGTGCCATCCAGAATTTTAAACAAAAACGAATAACGTCCCTGAAGAAGCCTCACTTTCTGTCGGGTGTCTCCCCGGCAGCGGAGCTCAGCTCTTCTTAAGTGAGACGAACTCCGCGCTTCGTCGAGCGCCTTGGCGTTTTCATCGCCGTAGCCTTTAACGCAACGATGCGACCTTAGATCGTCTAGAACCATGATGGCAGCAAAGCCGTGGGGATGAATCTTCAGCGGGCTGCGAAACCAAACGGCTGTAGACGCTGCCGTCTCGTGTCTAAGAGGCCAGAAAGCCTCATCTCCACTGATAGCTGTTCCATGGCGTGCGTGCGGGTGATTAAACCAGACTTGACCTTGCGTTGTGTTCTTTCCGAGAGACTTATCAAGCTTCTGGTCCAGAATCCAATGGGTCTTGGGGATCACTTGTCCCCTGGCCTAATATTCGACCGAATCCTTCTGGTGTGAATTACCATTAGCCTTGACATTCTCGTGGACCCCAACAGTGTAAGTAAGGAGGGCTGTTCACACACGAAACGGTCCCCTCCAAGATCCCGTACGGCACAAGGCCGATGCCTTGAGTTTGGGACTAAGTTGGACTATTCCAAATGCTGGCAGTCGCTCCGTTCACCTCTCCGACGTGTACTGGTTGACCCAACAGGACAGCGTCCCCTTGGCTGAGGTGCACCAGCGAGAGTGAGGGGCCCAGATCTCCAGGTTTCCGTAGAAAACGGGGGCCCCCTACTACATGTGTGTTGGCCAAAGATTTCCAGGCTCTCCTTGCAACTTTGGGTGAACACATCCGTTAGGGCTCCTTCACAAGGTGACCAAAGAGAGACCCAGAAGCACTTGGAGCTTTTTTGGCTCAGCCGTGCGCGTAGGACAGCAGCTCCCGGCTCTCCCGGTTCTCCCAGGAGTTCCAGAGATGGTTCGGGAGCATCCTGTCGGTCCTCGGGCACTACAGTCATGCTGTGCCTAATAGCAGACCCCATGTACGAGGGCTGCCCCACAAGATTACAGCGGAACTGAAGGATTCCTATCACGCGGTGACGTTGCTGCCATCTCAGTGCCGTGGCCCAAGGTGCGTCCCGCGTGTTGTGGCGAGGCTGGTGTGAACCGGCCCACGGCCTGCCGGGCGTGCAGAAGCACGGCACGCACACCGTGCTCGGCACGCTGGGTAACGATAATGAACTCCACGTGCTGGTCTGTGTGCTCACTGGGCTATCCTTCCAATCATCGCTTCCCACTTACACGACGAGTCTGCTGTGGACAGCGCGCCGCCTCACACCTGCAGCGGCCCCCTACCTCCCGTGTTCACCGCGCTTCTCGGTGGCGCCATCTTCTTCCATGCTCGATTCACTCTCGTGTCGTTGTACAAATTTAGTGACGCCTAAGGGTGCGGTGTTACAGAGTCTACGGGCGTGCGCAGTCCTGTCGCACAGGCCTGCCCTTCACTCAGCCTCGCAGGCTCCACCCCTGGCGTGCGCCCCCTGCGGGCGCGCCGTTTCCACCCCTCTGCCGCATTTTCCCTGCACCTCCTCTAGGTCGGAGACGTGTGGCTGCAGCGCTCTTACCCTGGCGTTCCGCCGCCTGCAGGATCCGGCGCAGGGATGTGCGGTGCCGGCCTCCGCGCAGCGGGCCGCACCAGAGCCCCGGTGCACGGCGGGCGGTGCCACCAGGTCGGTGTCGGAGCCTCGGCTCGCCTACGCGATGCGTTCTCAGGACCCGTCCCCTAGTGGAGCGGCGTGGGGCCGTCCGACTCCACCCCCTGCTCTGAGGTGAGGTTTTCAGAGGCTCGTGTGGAAGAACTCAGAAACAACGGGTGCTCTCCGGATCTTCATTCTCACAAGAGCGAAGGTCGAGAGGCCCGCAGGGTAGAATCCAAACACTTGTCTGATTTTTTTCACTCTCCCCTCTTGCCTCGGAGCCCCCGCAGGACCCTGGTGAGAACGCTGTGGGCGCCTGGCTGGGAAGGAGATGCGGGCCAGGCTTCAGGGCCCGCCCACCGGCAGTCCACGGAGGCGGATTTTCTCGGGTCGGGCACTTGCATTGTCCACTCTCAAGTTACTCTCACTCAAGGGGGCGCAGTCGGTGGTGGCTTTGGCTAAGATCGGAAGCCTGACTCCAAGGAGGCGGAGGCAGCAGTGGGGCTGCTGGCCATGCGCCAGGAGAGGTGGGTGAGCCGAGCCACCTGTGCAGGTCCCCCGCCCCCACCTCAGCGAGTAACCTTCCCGGCCCCTTTCCAAATGCAGTGGCTTCAGGTAAGCCAATTTGCCAAACACCAGCCTCCGAGGAAATGCATATACGAGGATATTACCCAGAACCTGGGCAGAAGCTGGAGATGCAGAAAAGGAAATGGCAATTTCGGCAGCGGATGAACGCAGGAACCACCCCGTTAGACTCTGAACGGAATTTCCTTTAGGGAGGTTTGGCTCCTGTGATTTCTCACTCGCTTGGCGTGGGGATGGCCGCGGGAGTGTTCCTGGTTACCGCTGCCGTGTCCGCGTGGGCCCAGGAGGCTGCTGGTACCCACGAAATATTGGGAATTAGCTGAGACATGTGTGCAGTACTGAAAATGGAATTTTTACATACGCAAAAGTTTTGTTAAACGGGACCTTAAGGAGCCTAGGATTTGTTTTCATTGCAGGAAACAACCGTCTTTGGCTAACACTGGCATCTGAGGGCCACGGAAATCAAAGACTGCTCCCTTGGGCTGCAGTAGCCGCCAAAATATTCTTTCCTTCGGGGCTTGGGAGGGGGTTGCTGGCGGAGGAAGGAGCCTGACGCTCGATGGGAAGACAGAGCGAGGCCATCCACC
Organism: Glossophaga mutica; assembly: GCA_039655065.1. Lineage (NCBI taxonomy): Eukaryota > Metazoa > Chordata > Mammalia > Chiroptera > Phyllostomidae > Glossophaga > Glossophaga mutica. The sequence goes on along the minus strand of CM077304.1, from coordinate 220,485,197 downwards.
TCCTGCTCCGATGAGACCCTCTCCGGTCCCTTGTCCCGCCTTCTCTGTCTCTCCCCCGTCACCGTCGGGCGCCTCTTGTCCTTGGCTCTTGGGAATGACTCAGGGCCTGCTCCAGGCCACGCTCGGGCTTTCTCATTCCTCTCTGCGTCACGGCCCCTGAGTACCCACGGAGGCTCAGGGGCCCAGGAGGTGGAACTTCTCAGGGTGGTGGCAAGGGCGAGGGGAGTGTGCAGAGTGGCTTGAGGGCAGGAACCTGTGGACATTTGGGCTCTTGTCATAATACTGGGAGCATCGTAAATAATGTGCCCACTAACTACGCACTGTACTGGATTACTCCCCACCACGTGGACTGGTGGCTCTGGGAAGAAAAGGTTGGGGGTCAGGTGTATTTTACAGGGAGGACCCCAAGCCCAAGAAAGGGACCCCTTTCCCCCGAGGGCTTGGAGTGAACTGCGGGATGGACAAAACGCAGGGCCGCCTCGCAGCTGGACGAGAAAGCTCCCGAAGGGAGGCGTTAAAAGGGGTGTTGGTGTTGGGGTGATGTGGCTGTGCCCCTGTGGGCGCGTGGTGGTGAGCAGGCACTGGTCTTGTCGGTGCGGGGCCGGCTGGGTGAAGATGAAGATCACGCCTGGACGCGGGGTGCCTGGCTTGCGACACTGGCCCTGGGGTCTTGGGCAAGTTCTTCCACTCGTCTCCACGCTACGGTCTCCTCGTCGGCCCGTGGAGAGTTCTTGGAAGGACTGACTATCCCGGCACGCATCAGCCCTTCGCACGGAGCCTGGTGTGCGGCACACACTCGGTGACGCACAGCCATTGCCGTCACCGGGGCCGACCTCAGCTGCAGGCGGGAGTCCGCTAAGGGGCCGCCCCGCGGCGCCGAGGCCGTGCTGGCTTCAGCTGTTAGCGCTGTCTTAACGCATTTAAAACACACACTGAAATCCAGCGTGCTGTGGTCCCCCGACGAAAACGGGGAAAGTGGAAGCATATGGGGGTCTGAGCCTCGGAGAAGAACGACTCCGGTCGTGGAGACAGGCTGCTGGAGAAACGGCCTTGCAGCCCCGTCGTTGGTCACAAACCTTTTCCAAATGATGACGGTGCGCCTGAAGTTAACCTCCGGTGAAGGACCGAAGAAGCCGTGTGCAACGGGAGAGGCGCAGCCTCACCGCGCAGCGCCCAGTCGGCGCTAGGTATCCGGGATTGCGGAGGCCTGCGTCCCGAGGCTTAACAATCAGCCACCATCTAAGCATGTGGCCGCATCTGGACTTTTCCAAGTTTAAGAAGGCAATTATTTTTTTTTTACATCCAAGTTCTTATTAAAGTCTTACATTATTTTACTCCTTTATCAAGGACTTTAGGCCTTTGGGTTCTCTTATAGATTTGGGTGGGTAAATTTCTGTTTAGAATAACGGTTCATAGTTGGACCCCCTGAGCTGGGGGCAGTTATTCAGGCAGAGAACAACCTTTGAAGCTAAGACAAAGGGTGCTATCAGGCCAGAATATGAAATGAGACCAGAAAACACCCCCTAATGCATTATGGGACATAGGGCAGGGTCTGGCGGAAGGCGATGCTCGTGTCTGCGCTTCTCAGCGGGAAACAGACGTCAGGACGGCCTGCTCGTTATTCCTCTGGATCCCAGGCCCCCGAGTAGCCACAGGGCGATTCGGGAAAGCTGGTGGGCCTGGTGGGCAAGGGGGGAGCCATGGGGTGGGCGAGGGCCAGTGCCTTTATTTTCCTTGGCATGGCTCATGGAAAAGGCAGAGAAAATTTCTCTGGGACGGGTCAAAGCTCAAGATTGGAAACATGTTCCCTCCATCCTGTAGGTCGCAGGTGGTGCCCATGGAAATAATTGTGATAACTTTGTCTGTTTCCAGTTGCAGGTATGTCATTCACAGGGTTCTAGTAAAAAAAAAAAATTAAAAAAAGTTTCCCATCGGTCATTTACCACGTGACGAATCTTTTAAACTCCCGTAAAGCCGTGGGGGGAAAAGGTTCCAATTGGCTGTAAATGATTACACTAATTTCCTGTTTTCTTTCCATTCCTTTTCCCTTTCGTCTTTTAAAGTTGTCCCTTTTGACTGAAGCATGTTTTGCATGAGAAGTATGGGGGGGCCGGAGAGCCACGTGCAGGTACCAGCTGGGACTGGGGTGCTGCTCAGGCAGCTTCCTCCCTCCCCGTAATGTTTGCCTACGTTGTGAAAATGCTTCGAACGCTCCCCAAACGTGGGCGTGCCCGATGAAACCATGGAGGTCCCTGTCGGGCGGCAAGAGCTGAGAAATCAGATGGACGCAGGAGCAACTGTGTGGGCAGAGATGGGGGCAATTCCGAAGCCGCTCCAAGCTGGCGGAAGAGGAGCCGGCCCGTCCAGCACCAGGGGCCAGTGTGACCTGTGACCACTGTCCGAGGCTCCCGGCCCCTCCATCCAGGCACCCTGGTTATAAAAGGCAGCTTCCGAGGATGGCCACCCGCATCGGGAGAGGAATGTCCCCCCTCCCCCACCCCCGCTGGAGCCCTGGGAAGACCCCGGTCCTCTGGGTGTCTCGGGCACAGGGACAGGTGCTGAGAATTGCGGGCTCTGACCTTGATCCTGCGCGTCCAGCCTCCGCGGAGCTGCTGTCTCCTCTCTCTCTCTCTCCAAGGCCCGCGCCCCACCGTCTCACGGCCGTCCCTTTGGGTCTGGCTGTCCTTGCTCCTCCTGGGTGAGCCTCAGCTCCCTAACACGGCAGGCCCAGTGAGCCGCACCGACCTGCTTTAAGCCGGGCACGGTGCGTGGGGGGCGGTTCCATAGCATCAGCTCTGCCTTTTCTTGGGCTGGAAACTGAGGTCAGCACCCTGAGTCTCCGGGGAGCTTCCTGCCTGGGGGTGCTCTCTGCGTATGGTCACACGTCACTCCGGACTGCACGGGACGGGACAGCTGGAAGCTTGCTTCCGGAACCTTCCTGGAGTCCATCCTCTCTTTCCTTGAGTAACTTTAATTTTCATTCTTCCCCTTTAGCAAATGCGCCTGTGGCCGTAACAGCTTTCAGGGAAGTCTCTGATTCCTTCTAGGGGGTCATAGAACGTGAGGGCTCTTTCAGAAGGCCCTGAAAGCTGGCACTCAGGGAGCGCACGTGAGTGCGTGCGAGATAGGCGGTCTCCTCTCTGCCTGGGGGTGAGCATGGTCTCCGTGCGTCTTGCTGGGCAGCCAGGAGCCCAGCCAATGACATCCGCCACAACCCCGTCCAGACACGGCCGCATTCTGAGGACCTGGCGGGCAGGCCAGGGACAGGCCTTTGTGGAGGGGGCGCAGTTCAGCCTACACTCCCACCCCATTCCCCTTTCTGAACACTCGGCTAAGGATGTGAGCCTCTAAGCCTCGTCCCTTCATCAGTGAAGTGAGAAGAAGTTCATCCCTCCCTCCCAGGAGGGGAGGCCTGGAGAGGAAGGAAGTCGGTCTGTGCCCAGCATGGCAGGGAAACGACAGCTCAGTGTCTCTGTGAGCAGAGGTTCCAAGCCCATTTGCTAACGCGGTCACCTGCGGTCGGAGGTGTGCCACGGCCCTGCCTTCGCCTAGTCCTCCTTGTCACGCTGCCACCAGGTGCTTGCAGAGCCAGAGGGAGCCCAGACTAAGGGGCATTGTTCCCTTGGAATGCTCGTTTGTCACCTCCCATTGGACAGCTGGCACGCCAAGACAGCCACCAGCTACACCTTGCCTCTTTCTGTCTTGACTTAGGGCTTATCTGAGAGCCTTTTGTTCGGGCTCATAATTATTCGGTGACTCAGTCACCCGCAGGCGGCACCGGTGGAGCCAGGCAGACCCGCGAGCGCCCCGACCACCTGTTCCAAGTCATTTCCTGTGTGGGCGGCAGCTTCGCAGGCCCGGGAATGTGCGTTCCGGGAATGACGGCTTCAGCCTGGCGCTCCAGGCCGAATTACTGAAGCTACACGAAACCTCCCTTGATTAGGTTCTGGCCAGACACCTTCCATTATCATTCTTTGCGTATACATGAAAAACTCTTCCCCCTTGATAAACAAATGTTCTGGGCGCGGGGGGAGGGCGGTGAGGGGCGAGGGTTTGACCACGCGCCCTTGTGAGGAGACCTCGAGGTGGGAGAGAAAGCACGCCTGAGCACAGAGCGGGCTGGGGAGGGGTGGGGGCCGGGGTGTGTCTCTTCCTGTGGGTGCTACGTGCACCCGGGGGTTGAGAATATTTGCCCTACACGTTAGCCTATGCGCTGCACTACCTCGGAGTTTCAAACACAGCCTAGAGGGATCAGATGTTCTGTTCACAGTACGCTTACATTGGCCAATGGGGTGGAAAAAAAAACCAGGCCAAACAGTTACTTATGTCGTGCAGATAAAACACGGGGGTTGGTGGACTAATTGTTTCCACTGCCCAGCGAGCCCCCGTTGGCGTTTCTGCTCCGGGTTTAACTGCCGCATCTTTCCACGCGTGCAACTGTTCCTCGCGAGCGAGAGGCCCGGCTGACCCCGCTGGCCCTCCCTCTGGCCCTTCCTGACCGTGCAGATGGCCCAGCTCTTGGGTCGTGATTAAGCCCGAAAAGTAAAAACTTTTTTCTGGTTCTAGAAGCCACACAGGGTCACTACAGAGAACTGCAAAATGGAGACATGTGCGAAGAGAAGAAAAATTAACCACGGGCCCAGCAACCAGGAAACACGATTATGAGCTTGGTCGAACCCACCCTTACGGGTGGGCCTCACGACGGTTTTCATGCGTTTGGCGGGAAAGCGGTAATGTATCGCTGCCGTGACATCAGCGTTGGGTACACAGGCTATGATGACCTTCTTACGGTGCTTTTGTCTAAGTCGCTCATCAGCCTGGCGGACGTTACCTCACCGGTTTCCAGAACACTTCTCCGAGGAGGGTAGGAGAGGCTCCTGCCCCCATTCCACAGGTGGGGAGACCGAGGCACGGGATGGAGCTGGGCTGAGGACCAGGGCGCTGCATCCTCTCTGCCTTTGCTCCTTGACAGCCGCGTGCCCGCACCCCCTCCCTTTTTCCAGGAGTTGGGAGTAGATAGTCCCGGGGTTCCACGCTGCTGCCATCAGCTGCCACCATATTCAGGACACTGGCCAAGTGTCAGGGCACTGATTCCCAGGGCAGAAGGGAAGTCCTCACTGATCACCTCAGCTTTGGGAGACTGTTTCTGGGAGAAGCCCGCCCAGGAAGATTCCGCATTGGAATAACCCAATGTAAGGAAAGAAGAAGCCTTGGACAGCTAGCTCAGGGTCCCCAGATGCCCAAATGCAGAACAGTCGAAACGCTTGCTGTCACGCCGATTCTCGGACCCAACCCAGACTTCCACACCCGAGTCCCCAGGGAGCAATCACAGAAACCACCGGGCCTGTGTGGGGAACACAGTGTGCGCGCTGATTGATGCTCTCACGCTTGGCTGCGCATTGGCATCCCCAGGGCGCTTGGGAAAATGGGGGTGCTTGGGCCCCACCCTAGAGGTGTTGACTCCCGGGGTCTGGGGTGTGTCCGGAGTGTGCAGAGTTGTGATGTCTCCCCCGGCGATTACCGCGGGCAGCCCAGGTTGAAAACCGTGTGTCTGGAGCCCATGACGGTAAAAAGGGTCTTCATAGCATGTCAGTCCCAGACATTTGCACCAGAACCTTCGAGGAAACCCAGAGATTCAAGACCAGAGGTCCCAAGGACAATCTCCTCCCTGCGACCACAACCTCTTAGACCAGAAAGAGAGTAAACCCAAATCGACTCCTTGGTTTACAGAATCAGCAACAACCCCCCGAGTGAGTTCAGTGTATGTTAGATTTGGATCCAGGATAATTTAATCCTTTGTCCCCACAATTAGAAGGATGCAGCTTATGAACAGTTTTTAAAGAGAGCGCATTTGGTTTGAGAACGTTCACACTGAAAGCCTCACGTTTTTACACCGCTTTGACAAGGCGGAAGAGTAAAGCCTTCCAAAGAATCCGATGTCGGCGGTATTCGTTTCCCCGGAGAGTCGGTCTCGAGCCCTTCATGGGAGGTTTCCCGGAGGAGGCTTCGATTCAGGTCAAGCCTGAATTCTGCCTGGTTTGGTTAGAGATGGTGACGGGCAACAGGACGTTGCCACGTGCCCTTTGGTAAGAGCCACGGCCTGGAAGTTGGGTAGAAAGAAAACATACCCTCCTTGGAAATGTTAGAATGGCACATCTCGGCACGCAGGCCACGGAAGGCTGGGTCTGGTGCCTCGAGCAGGGCTGACGTCCTGACTCCCTCTGCAACAAGTGTGCCAGTCTCTCCCCTGCCCTGCACGGGTGCTGGAGGCGCCCGAAGAAGGCAGGAGTCTGCAGGCTGTGCCCTGCGAACACCTGGCCACCGTCTCTCCAGCGGAAACCAGTCATCGGAATGCTGGGTACATGTTTCAATGCTACAGCTTCTGAAATTCCCTTCCTAACTTCTTATTCTTGTCGCTCTGCTCTCCACAGCAGAGGTGCTGCGGAAATCACGCACAGTTCGGCCTTCGGAAACCCTTTCACTCCGCTCTGCATCCGAAAATGACACCTGATGCCCGATCAGCCTTCATGGCTTGTGAGGAGGAAGCATGCGGGGCGTATGGGGTCTGATTCCCACGCCAGGACCCCTGACAGGTCTTCACGTGGCTGTTCCCGCTGCGGTTTCACAGATCGCTCCGGCGGGAGGTGATACGTTGAGCAAGACTCTTCAGCGGTGAGTTTATTCCTCCTTACTGAAGAGGGTGTCCCCAAATTTATTTTAATTAAGCAAGAACGGTTTGCAGAATGTCCCTCTGGGTATTCGCGATTCCCTCCCCTCTGGCAGCTCAGATCACAGGCCAGGAGGCCGGAAATGCCACTGTCCCTGGGTCACGGCGGCTCGTCATCATCGTCCTCACCACCATCACTGTGGTTGTCAATCTCATGCCCGGGCCAGCTTACAGGAGGGTGCAAGCACCTGGACGTGCAAACAGCCCCAGAGTCCTCCAAAGCGACGCACGTAATCCATGAGCCCAGGAGCACAACTTCAAGCTCCATTGCTCTCAGAGCAGATCTCGAAGAACCCCACTGGTTGGTTGTTGTATACGCTTCACTCTCCAGAGAAAAGCTGTCTCTTTGTCCCAGCCTTCGGCTCTGACGCCCTGAAGGACACTGTCCCCCGAGCAGAACACCCCTTTAACGACTGGCTCTCTGTCCCACCGCAGTGGTGAGCCTGCAGTGGGCTGCAGGCCCCTCTCCACAGAACCAAGGCCGAGGTGTCTCCAAGACCAACCAGCACTCATGGTAACGAAGCGGGAGAGGGAAAAATGCTGCGCAGACGAATTTTCAGTTCAGTGTGGTTTTTCTCAAAATACTCAGCATTTGTAATGCCTGAAAACACTTTCTCCCAAACCACTTCCAACCCACAGCTCATGATGTTTTCACGATTAACCCTAGAGAGAGAGAAAATGTAACCAGAGCTACGTCATACTCCCTCAACCAAAGTTTCTGGTCTTTTCCCAGTTTGGGAGGGACTGGGGGCAGGGAGTGGGTGGAATGGGGCAGGGGATGGAGAGAGAAGGCTCTTTGTCTGGAGTTTTTCATCGCTGAGGGGTTTTACCCCAAAGCCATTCCTTTCACACACCACGTCTCGCCCTGGGTTCTAATCCACTAGGGACATAGTTGATCAGTGATGTAATTCTACAGTTATTTAAGGATAGTGATTCTTTTATTCTCACAAAGGGTGTGCAGAAAATTAAAAGAAGCCTGCAGTCATTTGTCTTAATCTCTCCAGATTGTTTATTGTTTCTACAAGTCAGGGCAGCCTCATCTTTGGAAGGCATATTCCAAGGAAAACGTCGATAGAAATGATTGCCTTGCTAGTTGGGTGGGGTTTTTGCAAAATAGACTCATTGTTGATGGTCTTTTAAGGCAACACTTTGTATTTTGTCTTGTGGTCTTTCTGAAGTCCGTGGCTGGCCTGTGAGAGTAAATAACAACAGCACGAATTTACCTGTAGAGACTTTGCCACCACAGAGAATCCAGTAAAAGACTACAAGATACAAACTTCAAAATTAGGTTCTTGAAAATGTTCGTTTCCCAAGCGACTTCCTTCCCACGCGTTCCCATCCAACTCTTTGGCCTTTATACCAGGTGCAAAATGAGAAGTAATATATGCACTTAATATGGTTTCTCTGAATATTATAGCTTCCCCTCCCAATATAATTAATCACTTTTCCGTGTGTGATGGAAACTGCAAAATGATTTTTCCCCTTGCATTATAAAAATGTCCCTAGAGTGTGAGCTTTTAGTTTTCAAGCTCTTTGATCTACTGTGCCTGTGGAGGGTACGGGACCCCCAAACTGGGTGGGTGGCCTCTACATGATAGTGTGAGGAAAAAGCTGTGAATTCCCCCCTTATTTTTTTTATACCCACGAGTTTCTTATTTGGAGGCAAATTTAATGCGCAACTGGGACTTTTATGGTTAACTCACCCAAGTGTTATTGGTTAGGAGGTATTTGATGCCGAATATGTCCAGCATTGTTATGTTTTAAAACAAGGCTTATTTAAGCTCTTTTCCTAGAACCAGGCTGTTGGTTTTTGCCAAGGGCGCATTATCTTCAATATCCAGCATTTTCAGTCTATTCTTTGCAACTTCTATGTTCCACATCTTACATGGTCTCAGGTCTCCCAACTGCAGATTGGCGGGTGAGGGGACCGTCCTTTCCTGCTGACAGGCGACTCTCCTCCCTTAGGAGCCTTCACAGGTCTCCCTGGCTCGAGGGGAAACCCGATGATGGGGGCGGGGCAAGGTCCGCCAAGTCAGCCTCTGTGCAGATTGGTGCTTTCCAGCTTCCAACTTCCAGATCTGTTCTTGGCCGCTCTGACGTCTGTCAGTTCGAAACGGACAGAAATACCTTAGAAGGTGCCTCTCCTTTGAGCCAAAATTTTCAAAATCTAGTCATGATAAAGAAACATCAGAAGAAAAGGACTAAACAAGCCCCCAGCTGGAGAGCAGAGTTCAACGGTTACTGCAGATGCGAATCAGTTACGTGAGTGGACTCCCCAAATGCGAGATCAGGCCCGGTGTCTGCAGGGGAGGTCACTAACTGAGCCGCGGCCACAGCCTCAGAACCTGACGCAGCTCTGAAGGTGAACCGTAAGGTGGTTTGGGAGAGAACGTGCCTGAGATAGTCTTACTTTCAAACCCCGGCTCTGGTTCCTTGGGTTGAAATTACTTAGCTTCGTGTGTTACACCAAGAGGACAGTTTCGTACACTCTCCAGCAACAAAACTCCAGCGGGACGTTTGGTTAGGGGAGTGGGCCACGTAAGGTGCGGTACAACGGTGCCCTCCCCTTGCGGTTCCTACACTCCGCCCACTCCCAGTGTCTCTCCGCCTGGTACAGACCGATCGACACTGGAGGGGAGCTTACAAAGGCCTGCTGGTCCTTGGGTGGCCTCCCGGGCCTCGGGTAAAGACTGGGGAGGAAGGCTTCCTGCATCGACCCCGGAGGGCCCTGGAAGGTGGCTTGAGAAAACACGATCACGGAGAAATGTCAGGCCTACCCTCTGCTCAGTACTTGCTCTTCAAAGATTCTTCAAGAGTGGCTGTGGGGTTGGTAATGTCTGCTCTTGGACTTGAGGGAATATTCTTGCCTCCTCCAGAAACGCTCTCTGCCAAAGTAGAAAGCTGTGGAATGCTTAACTCAGTTTACTCAAAGCTTGGTGACCTCTAGACAAACCCCCCCAAATGAGAGAAGATAAAGTAGAAAACTAGGAAATGCCCTTGGAGACACGGTCAGTGTGTTCGTGGCTTGTTTTTGAAGTAGTTGACTCTTGAGCTAAGAGTTTAGAAATTCCATTCAGATTTAGACATTCTTTCAACAGTAAGCTTGTGTGTGATTTCCAAGTTACCCACTCCGTAGCTCTTCCCAGTAGAATAATGCAGTAGTTGCTGCAGGCAAAGTCAAGCATTCGATTTTCATAGAACACATTTCTGATTAAACACTTGGACTGTGTTTATTAACCATGACCTTTAGCTGACCCATTGTTCCAAACTAGTCAGAAAGAAGAAGGGGTTGTTATAGGGGATGCAAATTCTATAGTAAGCAACTGAACTAGTATGTCAAGAAAGCTGTCATTATTTTTTTCACAACTTTAGACTGTTTCCTGTCTTCTCTGGGTCTTAGTTTCTCTTTATGCCAAAAGAAAGAAAGAAAGAAAGAAAGAAAGAAAGAAAGAAAGAAAGAAAGAAAGAAGGAAAAATGGCATCTTCCAGGGAGATGATAGAAAAGATGTTGGGTTGAGTAAAAATGTCATTCCTGGATGGACCGCTCAAGGCAATTGAGCTTAGTAAAGACAGGAAACCTTAAAGAGTCACATGCTGTTCGAGCCCCTTTGTAAACATTCTGAAAGGACGAAATTACAGAGGTTGAGGACGATGGGAGGTTGCCAGGGGCCGAAGCTGGTGGAGGGAAGATGTAAATGGGTAGCAAGAGGAAGCTCCTTCGTGGTGACAGGACGGTGCTGTATCTCGGTTGTGCTGGTGTTTACATGGATTTATATACGACAAAGTCGCATGTTTGCACACACACAAACCCACACAGATACTTGTAAGAAACAGGGAAAACTGAGCAAGGTTTGCAGGCTGTTTAATGAGATTGTGCCGACGTGAACTTCTGGGTCTTGACGCTGTGCTTGGGCTGCATAAGATGTCATCCTTGGGGAATGCCGGATGAAGGACACCCTCGGAATTTATGTCTCATTTTTGCAACTTCCTGTGAATTTGTACTTATCCCAAAATAAAACATATTTGCAAATGACATTACACACCTGTTCCAACGTGACCCCTTGACCAACTCACGTTCCCTGTGTGTGTGAGTCCAATGACAATGAAAGTGGAAATAACATTTTAAAGAAGAAAGTGGTGAAGAAATGACAGCTGTTACTTGGAGAGGGATGAGTCACAACAGAACCATCAAACAGTTCTTCTCTTGTACTTCACGTTGCCTGAGCGCGAATACAATGGCTCCTTGTTTAGCACCGCTTTGAACGGAAGGCAAAGTTCCTAAGAAGAGCTTTTTGAAATCGAAGCCTTTTGTAAGCTGAGATGGCACAGAACATTTGTGCCACGGGCTGCTTCACGAAAACAAAGCAATCTGGAGTAAAATACGTTTGAAAACACTGAAATTAAACAGATTGCATTCCTGGCTCTCTTTTCATAATAATAATTTCCAAAAACATACTTTTGAAAAAATAGATTCCACACTTTCACTTCCTGAAATAGTGGAGTAGGTGGTCCAAATGATTTGCACCAACTCTCTGCTGAAGACAAGTAGAAAGCTGTATCACACCCACGCACACCCAGAGCCACCCACCTAACCGAAGTGCGTCAAATCTTTGGACAGTCGTTAATGAAGTGAAGAACCTCGAGACCAAATGCAGTAGAATACAGAGGCAGAGAAGTGGTCTCAGCCTGTGAGGTCATTTTAATTGATGAGAGAGTATGTGGCTATTAAAAAGATATCAATAAATAAAAGCACTATATATATGTGTGTATAGATTCACACACACACACACATTTATACACACACGCATACTTCATATGTATATAATTAAAAGCTATTCTAGTAAGTGTTGGAAAGGGAAACAAGAGCCTAGGCCAGAACCATCACAACTGCGTACATGTTCCCAAGTTCCTGGACTGAAATCCCCACCAGAGAAAAAGAATTATGCCAACGCTGACCTAGTCTTGGAGCAAATATGCTAGAATGTTAATAGCGAGCATACTTGGGTTGTGGGATTAGATATGTATTTGTTCCTCTTTTTCTGTTTTCCAGTTCTCCTTGGGGCAGGCATTACAATTAACGTGGAAATTCATTAACACGAAGTGCGGATGTTCACAGTGGCGAACCCTTCCCTTGCTGATGTCACCCCGCCCCCTCTCTGAGTACACTTAGAAAAGGGCCCAGGAACCAGAGAATGCAGCGTTCCTCGGGGTGCAGCCCTGTTTTCTCCCCCGGGAAAGCTAATGGGGGAGGCCGGACTGGACCAGACCAGGAGGAGGGCGCTGGAGAAAAACAGGCGATGAACCGACCTGCGCGCACCGGCGCTGCTTGGACAGTGTGAAGTGGTGTTTGGTGGGTTCATCGATTCGTCCGCAATCACAAAGCCAGCATATAATTACCGGGTGTCTGTTCCATGCAGGTGCCAATGGGGGGGGCCCAGACGGGTGACAGTCTCAGGACGAGATCCAACGTTTGCCCCCAAGACTGATCGATCATGGAAACGGAGACTTGATTCTCTCTCTTTTTTGAACAAGGCCGCTTCCGTGGACTTGCCCTCTCTACACACGATGTCGTTTCGATGTCTGGTCACCCCGGGAATCAGAGAGCCCGCCCCGAGCACGTCCCTTTCCAGGCAGTCGCCGAAGGGTGCCTGACCCCGAGGGCAGTGGGGGCAGCGTGGTCCTTCTTCATCTCAGAGCTTCCGCCCTTGGTCCGAGTGGGCCCTGAGAGACGCACAGGACCTTTGCGAACTGGTTAGGATGAGAACACACCTTTGCTTTTACTGTCCTCTCACCTAAAGGTGGCATTTTCTTCAATCATGAATCTAAGGAAGAACTGGCTGCAGTATGAAGACACGACTTTCTCACCGATGGAAATCACAGATATTTTCAAACCACGTTGCAGGTATGGAAAATGTAGCAGAAAACCCTGTCTCCCCATCGCTCCTTAAAATCAGTCATTCCCCTTGGCGATAGGTCTTACTTCATGAGGTAATAAGGAAGCTTAAGTGTGTTTGCCTGTAATTTTTAAAAGCACCCTTTTGATAACTGCTTTGATATTAATCAGGATTCCCCAGAGAAACAGGCCCAGTCGGAAGTGCGTGGACGAGGCCCCGCCCCCCAGCCACCTCCGCTCCTCAGTCTGTCCATGCCCGGTCCCATCAGCCAGGGACACCCTCGCAGACACACCCAGAATAGTGTTCGACCAAATCTCCAGGCACCCTACGTCCCGGTCAGGTTGACACATGAAATCAGCCGTCACAAGTTCACCCCTTGCCAATTTGGCACTGGACACAGTGCCTTAAACGGTGCTTAATCTCCAAACAAAGACAACAGCAAGGCCACGATCCTGCCTAACAGGCTGAAACTGTCCTGCCGACCACCCCAAACTTGCCAACCTCTTCTCCAGAGGCAGCGGGGAAGTCCGAGCGTCGTAACACCAGGAGGCACCGTGAGGTATCTCCTGTGTCCCAGGTATACTTTCCCTGACCCGCACGGGCGGCAGTGGTCCCATGATGCCTTGCTGGCCGGGACCAATCGCCCCATCTGGCACAGTGACCCCCTTCTCTGCCTCCTCATTCAGCTGAGTGACAGTCGTCTGAGCTTGCAGGTCATGCCTCCCCGGGGCCATGGGTCCCTGGGTGATGACAGGGGTGGCTGGGAAGCTGACTGTGGCCCGCTGGGCAGGCCACCCTGTTCGCCTGACCGTCACAATCCCCCTTTTCTGAGATGCCCCGTGGGGAGCGTTCACACGGGACACGGCACCCTCACACTTGTTTGCTCACTAACAGGAGTTTATCTACATACCTTTCCCCCAGATTTCTTTGTCACCAATTTTCAATCACTTTTCTGCCAAGTCCCTGACCATCGTGCCAAGCCATTGGCCACAGCCCGTGAGTCAGTAAATAGCCGCACACCTGGCCATTCCTCCTTCCCAGCCAGCACGCAGCCAGGTGCCCTGCTCACGGTCCTGCCCCCGGAGGCCTTCCCTTCGCTACTGTCCGCCAGGGATGTCCCGGACGCCAGCGTGATGCCGTGGCTGTCCCCTTGTGGGCGTTGCTTGTACGCTGTGCCCAAGTCTGAGCCTCCTGCCGGCCAGTGGCAGGGACTTCCCCACGCGTCCCTGGGCGCAGGCCAGGGGAGAGAAGGCAGCCTGTCGGGAGTGGGGACCATGCACAGTTGGGCTGCTTCCCCATGGAACTGGCTCCTACCTTCAGGCCTGACCATGTATGTGTCCCTTCCATGTGATGACAAGCCCTGCTGTGCGTGGCCCACTGTATGGCTTGGTGGGTCAGGAAGCCCCTGCTTCATGAAGGACAGCTCAGGTCGCATGGCAAGCTGGTGGCCTCTGGTCACGCATTCATCCTCTAGTCAGGCCAAGTAGCCGGCCGAGAACTGTTTCTCGAAAGGTGAGGCCAAAGGGTCCAAACAGCACCCACTGGACCTGCTGATGCTCAGGGCCGAGCGACAGAAGAGCCGGGAGGGCGGCAGGGACCCGCAGCCCAGCCTTCTCTGGCTCCAGGCTCGTCTCAAACCCAGCAGCCCCTGGATCACGCGGTCCATCAGCTGGAGCAGCACATCCAAAAGTTGCTCCGTAACCTGAACAGGCCCCACAAGACGCTTCTCCGTGCCTGCAGGAGGGGCCCGATGCAGCGACTCACCCTTTACCTCAGAAAACGTCTCAACACGCTCCAGGCCACTGGACCCCTAGAAATTTCACTGAGGATTTTTATTGGATTTATTGCCCTTCCACTGACACCAAAATCGTGCCAATAATTCTAGAGCAGTTGCTATTTCTTGATCAATCAGCATAATGTCACCAGCACAGGGGACCGGAATGCTGTCTTGTAGAAGGGAAAGGTGACCAAGGTCTCTTCCAGCTGTATCACGAAACCGGGCGGGACAGCTGGTACGCCCCGAGGCAGGACAGTGTAGGCGCGCTGCCCTCCTTCCCAGCTGCAAGCCAATGTCCCCGCCGTTCTTTACTAATGGGGCTCATGGTAAAGGCGGGTGCCGGGGCAGGGGCGGCACACCAGGCACCAGGCAGGGCGCCCGTCTGCTCAAGCGGTGAAGCCGCACGGGGCATAGACGCCGACGCTGGGCTCACCCGCTGCCGTTCTCCCGGGTCCGCCTGCCTTCTACGCAAACCAAACAGGCGAAGCGGATGGGGAGGTTGCGAGGGTCCCCACCCCGCCCCTTCCGCACCCCTGAGGTGGTGGCGTCGTCTCTGCCTGCCTCCAGAAACCGGCGTTGGCCATTCTGAGAATTAAAGAGCCCCGCAGACATTTACCGATGTTTCTCCGAAGGGAGCTTCTCAAAGGGTTGCTTCTCTGCCAAAAGTACCGACAAACTGGCCTTTCTGCATCTCAGAGGGCCGTCCGTGGTTAGGATTCTTGTGAACTGGGTCAGGACTAAATACGTCTTTACTTTTGCTAACCTCCAACTCCAATGTCCTATCTTCTGTAATCACGAATGTAGACGGCCGATAACAGTCGTATTACAAGTTCTTACAGCTTTGTCACCAGTGGGAATCACGGGTATTTTCAAATCACACCGCAGGCGATGCCACTGCGTCAAAACACCGCGCGCGCCCGCCCATCACGGCCCGCAGATCGCGGCCATTCATCAGCCTCGCTCTGTGCCGAGTTATGCAAAGAAGCACAACTGCCACTGTTTGTCATTCGTTTCTAAAGGACGGTGTCGATAACTGTGTTTCCATCTCACCGTTTTCCCAGAGTGAAGTCTTGGGGAAGCACAGGGGCCCCGCGTCCCCGACCCCTGTCACAGTCACCCGGTCCGGGTGACGTCTTCTGCACCGTCCGCCTGGCTGTGCAGTCTGGGATTATCCTCCGTGACCCTGATAAAATGATTTTCTTTTTTTCCCCCTCACTCAATTCGCTCCCAAATTATTTTAGATCCGAGGCATAAGACTTCCATAAAAGTGTGTACTTTCTTATTTCTGCTCCCCCGACTGTTCTACCGAATCCGTTTCTGTTGAAAGGACGTTGCCCTCGGCCGCTCACTCCAATCACGGGCCTCACGTCCAGCGCGGACTCTGGGAGTGTTAGGACAGGGAAGCGCTGTCCATCAGAGGGAATCACAGGAGACATCGAATGCCAAGGACAGTATAAGATTAGTTCAGGCTCCAGGGGTGGGCCCGACATGGCTGTAAGAGTAAAGGAGCGGAACCAAGCCCGAGGGACAGGCAGGCGCACGGCCCGGGGACCGGAACACGGGCTGGGAGGAGGCTTTCTTCCGGGTGCCCTGAAACCTAGTCTGCAGGGTGTTGCAACGCAGAGAAGGGACGAGGGGAAGGGGCCGATGATGGAGCTGTTTCAATCAGAAGGAAGAAACCCGCTGTGGTTCAGGAGCCGCAGTTGGCGTCTGCGGGCCGGCCCCAGAGGTGTCTGGGTGTTGCTCGGAGGGCAGCGTGTTACGGAGACTGGACTTGGGATTTCGAAACAGGCCGTGGAAACCTGTGAACGGCTTTTAAGCGGGGGAACAGCGTGACCAGATGGAAGCACTGGAAACACGCTTCAGGAAATGACACTTTCAGGGACGAGATGGAGTCCCAAAGAGCCCGTGAGCTGTCGGAATTTGGAAAAGAGGAGAAGGGAAGGAATCGAAGGTGCCGTGCGAATTTCCTGCCTAGGTGAGAGGCTTCCTTCCTGGGGGAAGGTCGAGTGGGAGGTGGGAAGTGGAGGCCGAGGCTCCGGAGAAGTGCGGAGAGTCTGGGAAAGTAAGAGAGTCTGGGACAGTAAACGTATGAGTCACGGGCGTGGACCGGCTAGTCACGGCTCTGGGAATGAGCGTGCTTCGCTAGGAGAGCGTCTAGACGTGGGGTGTGCAGAGCTCCAAGGACGCAACCCCGGGGAGCAGTAACGTGCGAGCGCGGTGCCAAGGAGGGTGAGTCAGGGAAGGCCTCCGAGTGGGGGTGGGAGTCCGTGTCTCCAGAAGCTCTCCGCGGGAAAGGTCGCGCTGCTTGAGAGACGTGCACGGCTGCGAAGACACGTCACCGGCTCTCGGAGGCTCACAGACCGGTGGGAAGATGACACCCGCATGACCCACAGAGGACTGCAGTGACCGGGGTGACCCTGCGGGGTGGAAGTTTGTTTTCTGGCTGGTCTCCAGGGGTCCTGACACTGGGCGCCTCATGGCTACGGACAGCCAGGGCCAGACAGGGGACACGGGCCAAGGCTTCCCGGGTACACATCTCCTTAGTTATGCGTGGGCCAACCCGCGGCCTGGGACCACTGAGCCCCAAGCACCCAAGAAGATGCCACTTTTTCCCGAAGCACTTCGCAGGACTTGGCAACCTTGGACTTGGTGCTGGACGGCAGAGCAGGGTCATCTGACACTGTAGGGCGATCCCTGGGGCCCATGTGAGGACAGGACCCTCTTCCTGGCTCCATCTTCTGTAGAAGCCCCAGCTTCTGGTCCTGCTCCTCTCTTTCCGGAACCCCCACCGGTCCCTGCGGTCACTCTCACTGCCTTTGAAGTGTAAATTACACTGTGGCACTCTGCTTAAAAGCCTCCAATGGGGTTCCATTGTAATTAGAATAAAACTCGGGTCATTGCCAATACCCCATTCTCGCCTGATCTACACAGTGGTTCCTAACCAGGGGCAATGCTACCTTACTGCCTCCCAGGGGACATTTGGCGATAGCGGGAAACATTGTGGGTTGTCACAACCTATGGGGGTGCTGATGGCACCTGGTGGGCAGAGGCCAGGGGTGCTGTTAGATGTCCCTCTATGCACAGGACACTGCCCCACTCCCTCCGCAGTGGCAAGAACTATCTAGCCCCAAGTGTCAGGAGTGCTTCGGTGCACAGACCCGGCCTTCCAGGGCCGCACCCTGGCCTACACCCACCGTCCTCTCCGGTGCATCCCTTCCCGGGGGACTCTCTCCCGGGCCAGCCCTGATTTTCTCAGACACACTGTCCTGGCCCTAGAGCTCAGGCACGCACGCCCCCTGTGAGGTCTCCCCTAAACGTGCAGGGCTTGCTGCTCCCTAAGGCTTTCTCTAACCCGCCCTCCCCGGCAGCTCCCTCTCATGCCCGCCGCTCTCCCCACTTTCTCCGTAGCATTTCTAAGCAGGACGGTCCTTCGCCGCCTCTTTTGACCTGCCTCCCCCGCTAGGGTGGAACTTCCACGACACTGTGGGCTTGGCCCTGTTCCCAGCTGTGTGTCCCATCCCCCAGGAAGGCCCGATGCCCTTGGACACTCGACCACAGCTGCCGGAGGCGCTGAGGGGGCACAATGACCTGTCCTAGGAGGCAGGGGCGGTCCCTGTGTATCCCCACGTGTGACCCCTCCTGCCCTCAGCGCTCACCAAGAGGAAGCTCTTCCAGGAGATTCGAAGCTGCCAGGCTCCGCCTGTGCCAACACCCACCCAGCTCGTGAGGGACCCGCCACAGGGGGCCACTGGGCCCAAAGTTAGGAGTCAGGGGAGCCGAGGGCCGGCGCCTTGCACGGGCCTGCCTTGGTGGGCCTTCTCGTCCCTCTCCTTTTGTGGTGAAGGGGCTTTCGCAGGCGTTCCAGGGCCAGCAGCATGGCCAGCGACCGCAAATGCTACGTGCAAAGGATCGCAGACTTGCCGTCTTACAGGGGCCTGGGGTCTCTTCTAATGGGGCAACCCCGGTGTTGCTCGAACTATCTCTGTTGAACTTACGTGCACCAAACACAGAGCGAGTCGATGCAGACGGAGGGGAGGGGGGAGCACAGCTGGCAGCCGCTCTTCCGTAGGCTCAGCGGTAACTCGGTGTCCAGAGCAGGGAAGGCCAGGGTCCGACTGATCTATTGGCAGTGGGGATGCTTTATGGCATTGTCCGAACTTCAGTTCTGTGAAATAATCCCAGGACCCACTCATCTTCAGGGGCCCTGATTTCCTGTCAACACCGGTTTTCTCCTGCTTCTTTCTCTTCTTTTTCCTGTGTTTCTTTTCTTTTCTCTTCTTTTCTTTTCTTTTCTTTTCCTCCTCCTCCTCCTCCTCCTTCTTCTCCTCCTCCTCCTTTTTTTTTTTTTTTTTTGAGCACTCTCCCAGGGGAAGAAGTGAAAACAGCTTTTCCTGGAAGAGGCAGGCTGCCCTCGGTTACCTTGTGCATAACAAAGCCAGGGCTCTGATTCTGAAAGGCGGTTTTGTGTGGCTGAACCAGGTGTCCTGCTCACAGACACTGAACTTCAGAAGTCAGAGAAATGCCAATTTGCTCTGTTTCAAAATACCGTGTTGCTGCCAACACCTTGCGGCAAGATGCTGCAATCTGTTTTCAGTTCCAACTTTTCAGTTGGCTCAGCGTCGTTGCTATCATTTTTTCCCCAAATTTATGACTGTGCCCAAATGACAGTATCACTTATTAACCTTATCATCTGGGAGGGCTTCCATGAACTACAAAATATACCCATTATTTGCAGTTGGTCCTAGTTACTTCTGAATGACTTGGAAACATCGAAGTCCTGGGAGATGAAGACTGGTTTATAGATAAATAGCAAACATGTCCAAACCCATCGGTGACACGTAGGTACCAGTTAGACACTAGGAAGGCCGATGGAGAAAGGCACTGGGTTTGAAGCAGGATGCTGACTTTCCGCAGGCGCGCCTTCAACCTGGAGGGTTAGAGAGACGTCTGCCACGGTGGAGTCATGTCGCTTCTGGGCCATCCCATCCCTTACCCTTCTGGCATTGCTACCCTGGCAAAGGGGTGCGGGACAAAAGCAGCAGTATGCGATACACAGAGTCCTCGTATGAATGCACACGACTCATTCATTCAAAACGTATTTCCGAGCCTTTACTATGGGCTGGGTACCATTCTAGATGCTGGGTTTGCAAAGTAAACAAATATTTATGCTGACATAAGATTAAGCGCCTGGAGCCCTGAGCTGGGGGGTTCCCCATAATTCTTAATATCTGGACAGGCTTCGACAACATAAATCTGTGGTTTTCCTCTCCAAAGGAGGAAGCTGAAGACCTGAGAAGTGAATTCAGAAGAAAGGAATGAAACTTTCAAAGACATGGAACCAGATTCTGACATTTGACAAACTGAGAGGGGCTGGTGATTTTAGATCCTTGAGTCTCAGGAGCACCCTTTATAAAATAACCCAACTTCCTTAGGCTGGTATCATGGGAAAAATGAGATAATAATGTTCATGTGTCGCTGCTGGGAATGTAAAATGATACAACTGCTTCGGTGGGTCCTCGAAAAGTCGTAATTACCACATGCCTCAGTAACTCCACTCTCACGTACGTATCAAAAGAACCGACAGGTGTCCATGCATGCGAATGCGTGTTCTTCGCAGCACCGTTCACAATAACCAAAAGGTGGAAACAGCCCGACTGCTGATCAACAGATGCACGGCGAACAGACTGCGGTGCGTGCAGACAATGGGGTGTCATTAGCCAACGGAAAGGAGGAAGTTCTGGTATGTACTAAGCAGGGGTGTACCCGGGAAACATCACGCTAATTGAAAGAAGCCAGGCACAGAAGGGGTCACGTGGTGGGATTCCATTCCTACGCGACGCCCAGAGCAGGCGGGCCCACAGAAACAGAGCGGGCGGGTGGCTGCCGGAGGCCGGGAAGAGAGCGCGTGGGTGGTGATGACTGCGGATGGCACAGGGGCTCCCTCTGGGGCAACTGGAGTGATTTGGAATTAGAGGCAGACGGCGATTGCGCGATGTCCCAAATACAAACATCACTGAAGTCTTTGGTTTTAGAGTGTGAGTTGGACGTTTGCGAATTCCTCTCAGTTGTTAAAAAACATGAAATGGTACGTACGAAAACACTCTGCACGTCGTGTTCAGGGACTCACCCAGGCTCACCCAGGCGGCTGCAAACAGTGCGGGTGACGAGCTCAGGGGGATCTGCCATGTCTATTGATCCTTTCTTAAGACAGAGAAAAACTCCTCCAAAGGGATTCCCTTCCGCCCAAATCCCCCTCCTCATATCTCAGAGACCAGAATTGGGTCACATGCCCATCCTCAGCCAATCACGGCAGGGGGAGGCAGGTTGACCTCAGACCACTCAGGCCCTCTGGCAGGGGGGTGGTCGGCTGCCCCTGAGACCATGGTATGTGCGTGTGCTGTGTGTGTGTGTGTCTCTGTGTGTGAATATCTAGGACAAGACAGGAGCACAAGGACACCACTTAGGGGACCCTCAGCAGCCCGCACCTCCTGCGGAAGATTTGGTGTCGTGGTCCGTGCGGAGGACCCCGTCCCTGGGCCTGAGACAGGCTGAGGGCACGGGCCGAGCTTCCCCACCCAGATGCAGAAGTCCTTCCTGAATCTACCACACGGCCAGGGAGAGACACACTTCAGCGACGACTGCCCACGGGCCCAGTGACCGCTGTGAGCAGCCCTCACCTCGGGACCCAGTTCCCAGGGCACTGGAACGAGGCGGTGACTTGGGAGACAGCGTCAGAGAGGGGATCGGGCCCTTGGAGAGGAAGGTCCGCCGGCGGGTCTCGGCTCGCAGAGGTGGCCCTGCTGAGTCTGGATTTATCCTGAGGAAGTCCCTTGTCACCTGGGAACTGAGGGCAGCAAT
Organism: Glossophaga mutica; assembly: GCA_039655065.1. Classification (NCBI taxonomy): domain Eukaryota; kingdom Metazoa; phylum Chordata; class Mammalia; order Chiroptera; family Phyllostomidae; genus Glossophaga; species Glossophaga mutica. The sequence goes on along the minus strand of CM077304.1, from coordinate 220,463,938 downwards.
AGCTCCCTCACGGACATGCTGCGCGAGCTGCACTCAAGGGTGGAAGAACGCTTCCTAATGTACGGCGGGCCTAGAGAATGTCCGCTGCCCTCCCTGGGCTGGCGTGCCACGTGGACACGACTCACACACGGGTTCTCACTCCGTAATAAACATCGTCCTATAGTAATACACACACAGAGTCAATATATTACAAAATATTGGGTCAGTATATTGAAGGGGTCGAAACAGTTCGTGCACATTGCATGAATGAATGAATGAATGAATGAACGACTCAAACATCACAATGCCTGACTGCCTCCACACCCAGCATAATTGGAAGCTGAGGTTTGCCTCAGAATCGCCCGGATGAAGCACTGACCGTGGGTGCTCCGAGCACCCACGAGCACTCCGCCCTCCTCAGAAATCTTTGACTCACACGGTGCAGCCCCGGCCTGAAACGACTCTTCAGGGATTTCGTGTCTGTGCTCCTCACTGTCGGGACCAGGGACGCGAATGTGAGGGCCCAGTGCAAAACTGAGGCTCCTTGCTTAGAAATTAAGACTCTCAGGACAGTGACAGGAGAATATGAACTCAACTGTGAGGTCCTTCCAGGCGCAGGACACTGTTTACATGTCCAGGTCACACGGGGTAATGCACCCAGCCCTGCGTAGGACCCACGGGCGACAGATGAGTCTTCGGTGGCACAGCATGCAAGGCCTTCCGGGAGCGACCCTCCAGCCTCACCCTGGGACCCAGTGAACATCTGTTGCACGACTCGTAACTTACATTTTTTACACCTTGGTCTCTTCCTGCGCAAAGGGGAGCTCCTTGAATTCAGCGCCGTGTCTTCTCTCCCTCTGTGCCTCTCCCGCCCCTGGCCCAGGGCTCGGTACATGGGTGGGTCCTCCGTGAGCACAGGACTGGCTACCCAGCTGGCCTGCAGTGACCCTGAACACCCGTTCTCACACATGCCTACGGCTGAGGCCTCTGCGTCTCAGCAGGTGTCTGCCCCGGTTTCGGCCGGGACCCCCGACCTGGCCTGTCGGAGGCACGGCTGAGCCATTCCTTGGGATCCTGGCGCCTAATTCCTCTCCCTTGCCTTTGGTGTTTAGCCGCAGGGGCGGTGCTGGCTCGCAGGTCCCAACTCGTCATCCCCGTTCCCATTCCCGTGGCAGGGTGACTTAGGTGGCGTTCCTCTACAGCAGATCCCGACAGGAGGGCTCGGGCCAAGGGTTTTATTGGCCCTGCAAGGTCGTGGGGATGTGAGAACGGAGAGGATGGGAAGCTGGGAAGAGACACCTGAATGAGTGCTTCTGCGATGGGCAGCTCTGGGCTCAGGCTGGCGGGGACCTTCTGGCAAACTGCATGGAAGCCAACTCCAGGCGATCCAAGCGGGGGAGCAGCTGGGGTGTGCGTTCATAGCCGCTGCCTCTCTGTGACTGGGGGTTGCTCTGGGCTCTCCCCCGGCCCGCAGGGAACACGGGCACCCGTGCGGGTGGTCAGAGGACGCTCCCGGCCGGGAGGAGCAGGACACCGTGGGCACGGCTCGGGCAGCCCCTCGGCTGGGCCGAGGGGAAACGGGGTGGGGGGTGGGGGACGTGGACGACACCTGCCACACGGAGCAATGGCGGCGAGCGGGCCTTGGCAAGAAGGTTCTGAGATGGCCGTGGACTCCAGCGGGTGACCAGTGGCAGAGACCCTGGCAGAAGGTTTCTCGGGGCTGCGGCAGCCAAATACCGCAGACTGAGTGGCCATTGTCTCCCAGTTCTGGGGACCAGAGTTCAAAGGCGAGGCTTGGCGGGGCCGTGCTCCCTCTGACGACTCTCGAGAGGGTCTGCTCCTTTGCTCATAGGTGCCCTCGTCTCCCTGAGCGTCTTCCCCCCGTCTTCCCCGCACAGCTGTCTGTGCCCGAATTTCCCCTTTTTATAAGGACACCAGCCCTACTGGACTCCGGCGGCCCTAATGACCTCATTCTGACTGGATCGGTGTAGTAAAGACCCTGTCTCCAAATAGGTCCCCTTCTGAGGTCCTGGGGTTAGGACTTCAACACGTCAGTGTCAGGGGGACATAATCCGAAGTGTGACATGCCCAGATGAAAGGAACCGCCACCTCTGTCCCGCTCCGTCTACCCCCGAGGCCTCCGCCCCACAAGCACTGGCACCCTGGTCTACCAGGGGCGCCAGAGCGGTCCCCAAACCGGCAGCCTCGGAGCTCGCCCACGCCACTCGCGCACCTTACGGGACAACGTGGGCCGGACTCGCGCGGCGGGAAGGCTACCGGGGACTGAGGCACCAGAAACTGCAGGCGCTCCTGGCCAAGGGCAGGGCGGCCCGGGAGCCCCTTTCGGTGAAGACTGACCGCCACGGCAGGTAAGTCACCCACCAAGAGCAAACCCGCAGGGGCGGCTTCGGGAAACGAACGTGATTGAAGGCCCCCCCGCCCCCCCCCCAGGACCCGGAGAAGAGGCCGAAAGGAATTCGATCACGTGGCCTCCGGCCCAGCAGACTGGCTCCCCACCTCCCCCGCATTTGAAAGGCGGCCAACGGCACCCCTATCCCCGCTGAGAGGCCGCTGATGGGGAAAGGGCTTAAACCGAAGGGGGGGGGGATTGGGGGGGATAAACTGAAGAATGTTCCGGAGTCAGCCTACGCACTGTCGGCGGCACAGGATTGCGTGGCTGACAGGAAAGGACTTTCGCACGAGCGTGATGGCTTACGCGGACGGCCTTACGTCCCTGACAGCATCTGATTCTCCCACGCTCCTTTGGGGGCGTGGACAGGCCACGTGGCATCACCCAAACTGTAAAGTGCTGCCCGCGCATGAGTTGCACTAACGGTCTATGGTCACCAGTCCAGGTGTGTCGGCCTCCGCACTATCGACCTGTGGGCACAATCGTTCTCTTTTACGAGAGGCTGCCCTGTGCACCGCAGGACGTTTAACGGCACCTCTGGTCTCTGCCCAGCGGATGCAAAGAGCACCCCTCCAGTCCTGACACCCCGGAAAGTCTCCAGCTGCTGTCTCATGTCCCCCAGGGACAAAATCACCCCCAGCGGAGAACCCCCGATGAGTCAACATCACCCCAACTTCATCTAAGGCCCTGACACTGATGTTGTTTTCCTCTGGGGAGATGAGAGTGTTGTTGTGAGCTTTTAAAACACTTGGGAAAGATGAAACGATGCGGCCACCGAGTCCCAGGGCTTCACAGACCGCTGGGAAGTGGCAGCGGCGAGGCGCGCCCTGCGTTGCCAGGGAGGGAACGCGCCCCGGAAGAGGAAAGGTTGAAACTAAAATGCGGAGGGAAGAACAGGGGCTTAGCTACGCGATGTGTCATTCAGAGCTTCACACGCAACTTTTTCTTCCAGGTCGGGGGTCGTCAGACTAGGCGCCGTGGTTCCGATCAGGCCTCCTGTCTGTTCGGATAAAGTTTTATTGAAACGCAGTTGTGGTCATTCATTGACGTAAGGCCTGTGGTGCGTGCGCGATGTGCGGGCAGAGCCGAGGAGGTGTGACTGAGTCCGTGTGGCTCGCAAAACGGAAAATACTGCTTAAATTGAGGCTACTGTCTGGCCCGCAGGAAAAAAGGGGCCCTGCCCTGCCCCTATCCCGGATCTGGGGCACAGGGACGCTGAGCGGAGGCCCACCCTGCTTGAGGCGGGGGGATCCCGCCCTGCGGGCCACGCACTGCGGTTTCCACACGGGGCCGGCACACGTGGGTGCGCCGTCGTGAGCACACGGAACACGCGGTTCGTCCTCGTATTGCTCGTTCGTCGATGGCTGTTGTTTTCCATACGGACAACTGCAAACCTGCTTCCGCCGCGCTGTGCGCGCTAGCCAGTTTCGTCTTGGCAATGACCTTGAAAATTACTCAGATATAGTGTCACCTGCAGGTCAACGAATGGAAGTTCAGATAAAACAACGAACGGGTTTAAAATGGCAGCCTGAGCCCGCAGGTAGATGCGGCGTTCCGACGCCCATCGTCCTTGGTCACTGTCATCGAACCTTCGAGAGTCAAAAGCAAAGACAGGCGGCCCCCTTTCCTCGGCGGGGTGAGGGACAGCAGCTGAGTGGGGAGTGAGGGCCACGCTCCTGGGAGCCGGTGCTCTGCAGGGGACCTCGGCCCCAGCGGACTGCTCAGGCCCAGCAGCGGGGAGCCGCGCTCGGGGCCCCGGTGACGCTGGCTTCAGGAGCAACGGCGTCCCCGAGGGAGGTCAGAGCAGGCTCCTTCCACTCCGTTTGCGGCTCACTCACCTGCTCCAGCAGGCGCTTCCTCCCGATCACACAGGCGCCTGGCAAGTCCGGGGAAACAAATGAAACTCTGGAGCTCGGAGTTGAAAGAGTCTCGAGAGCAGCAGCTTGGATCAATCCGTCCCGTAAAGGGTTTAGAGGGCCTGGGGGCCACGTTGACGACAGTCCCTAAATCAACCCGGGCGGCGGCCGCCTGGGGGGCGGAGGAGACTGATGGGCCCCGGAGACCCAGTGCTGCCCTTCTCCCCACCGCAGCTTGCAGAGCGGCCCGGTGGGCAGCCTCGGAGCAGCACACGGAGCAGCGGGTCGTGCATCCCCATCTTCTTGCTTCTCCTGCTCCCTGGATGCCCAGGAATGTGCTGCACAGGGCGCCCGCATGCTATTAGGCAAGCGTGTGCAACGAAGCGATAAGCATGATCGCTCGTGATGGAACAATGGATTCCCGGCCGCTGCCCAGCACCACACGCAAAGCGTTTGGAGTTCATCTTCTGGTTTGTCCTTACGCCCTTTGTGGGAGGCGCTGGTACTAGGAGCTCCATTCTCCAGATGGGGAAGGTGAGGCTTGGGAGCCGAAGCAGCTTCCCTTCATTCATGGGATGCAAAGATGGACAAGCAGCTCTTTCAACTCTGAATCATCTCTCCGGCCCATTCCTCCGTGAAAAACAGGGTTCTTGCTTGAGGGCATTTCCAGCCCAGGGAGCAGGGGCGCATCCCAGCTTCTCTGAGCTGGCAAGGGGCTGCCTGCACCTGACTCCCCAGCCTCTGGCCTCTCCTGGCCGGCTCAGAGGGGCTGCGGGGGTCAGGTGCCTTGGACGGGAAAGAACCCCCCAGACCGGGCATACTCAGCCAATCAGCACGGTAAAGGGGAAGAACATACTTTAGCCCCTCCCAAGTGCACCACGATGAAGGTATCTGAACCACGGAGGAAAGAGTCAGGAATGCCGCCCAGTGCCTGGGGGCGGAGGCAGCCACAGGGGTGCCCATCGGAAGGCCGGCCTCCCTCTGCCCGAGGGCCGGGCAGCTGTAGCCCCAGGCACGTGAGGTCCGTCCGGGACCCGTGAGGGCAGATGTGGGCAGGGGTGTCCCCCCGACCCCCAGCTCACCCCAGCCACAGCTGCCTTTCTGCTCTGTTCCCCAAACGTACACATTGATCAATAGTTCCTTTCACGACATCCCCCCAATTGCCACAATGTGGCGTGGGCCACCTGCTTCCTGTGAGGAGTCTGACAGCTACGGTGAGCGCCAAGGAGGACCAGCAGCCTTTTTTGTCGTGGTCGTTATCCTCAGCCTGTGCTCTGGAATACTCCGTGAGGGCCTAGAGACCACGTCTCCCTGTTGGGCTGCAGGTGGGAAACTGGGGCTGCCTTTCGAGTCTGCGGGCCACTGCCAGGGCAAACGCGTCCCCCGAGGAGCCTGGGCACGCTGAGGGTGCCTTGCTCCGTGGGGTGCCCTTCATCTTTCAGAGCGTCTCTGCGTCTGCGGATGCGCCGCTTGTAGGTTCGTCGGAGGCAAGTCCCAGAGATGGCCTTCGCGCCCTCCCTGCTTTCTCATGCTTTTGCCCAAGGACATCTCAATGACAAATGTGCCACTCGCCCCTGGGTTTGGGTTTCTCGGTCAACTCTCCTCTTTGTTGAGCTGGGAGCACGCTCATTAGGGGTTTTCTTTTCTTACTCCCACTTTCCTTTGGCAGATTCTGTAGCAGAAAATTCCAACAGAAACTCACTGATGACCATGGAATGCAGCGGCTCATGTTGAGAAAGGTCACCACATGGCATGGTCCCCTGTGACATGCCAAACCAGCCAAGTCAGAAGCATGTGCCGCATGACTAACGGCGGGCCGTGAATTAAGCATTGTGTAGCGCAGCGTTCGCAGGTGCCCCCGTCACTCCACCGTCCCCCCCCACCCCGTGTCAAATGAGCAATGCCCAGGGTGCCAAGAAGCCTCATGAGTGACTGCAGAAAAATCTCCAGCGTCAGCCTGCTGCGAGTGATCCGTGCACACGGCACCCACTCGGTGCCCCAAAACAAGACCACATCCGAAGCCAAATGCAACCTCATTTGCTAACGGAAGCTGTAAAAGCCAAACGGTGGAAGCATAGAGCACCTGACTTGACTTTCTTGATATTTGCGGAAGCAGCTTTAGAAATCACAGAAAGGTGGATGAACCATTAGCCAAGGGTGGGAAAAAAAAACATTTGCTTAAAGAAAGAGCAGGTGGAGTGAGTTGTGATAAGACGCAAGTGTGAGGTCCTGTTTAGGGGAACTCTGTACTCTCGGTCATCACCGGTGACTCGTCTCCAAATTCCAACAGCGGGAGTCGAGGTGCAGCCCGATGACGCTCCTTTTGGAAATTACTGTTTCATGTCAAATTAAAAGGAACAAGTGGCCCTGGCTGGTGTAGCTCAGTGGATTGAGCGCGGGCCTGCGAACCAAAGGATCGCGGTTCGATTCCCAGTCAGGGCACATGCCTGGGTTGCAGGCCAGTTCCCGGCAGGGGACACACGAGAGGCAACCACACATTGATGTTTCTCTCCCTCTCCCTCTCTCCTACCCTTCCCCTCTAAAGATAAATAAATAAATAAATCTTAAAAAAAAAATGGAACAAGTGTGAGTGGGGTTGCCTGGAAAGGGGCGCGACAGAACTTTGTGGGTCTGGTCTCTTTCCGGACCTTGATAGGGGTGTATTATATACCTGTGTACGGTTGCCATTTGCCAAAACCTGTGGACCGGCACACAAGACCTATGCATTTCCCTGCAGACACTTTTTACTGAAAATCACACGAACAAACACTGAGTTCCTGCTGATGATACGCATGCGGACATGTTTCCAGCTGAAGTTCACTGACGACTGCAACTGGCTTCAAAGGCATCAGCAACGACACAGGCTGATGGACAGAGGGGTGAACAGCCTCACAGGTGAACAGGAGGCAAATACAGCAAACCAGCGGGTGTAGAATCTAGGCGGTGAGTGTGGGTACTTTCTGTACAATCCTTCCAATTTTTTTATGTTCGAAATTTTCATTTGAAAAATGTTGGGGGAAAAAACCCCTCTAAAATGTTGGAACCCGAAAACAGAAACCTCAGGGCCGCTCCTGGAGGTCAGGCTGTTCCAACACCAGTGGCATCAGGCTGCCGCGTTACTAGAATACTGCTGTAGAAGGGCAGTGTGTCCCGTAAGCTAGGACACCGGTACTCCACAGTCAAGTCCAACTTCCCCAGACCAAACCTGGTCCCTCGGAAGACACCCAGGGACGGATGTGGGAAGACGCAGGGCGGCGGCCCCTGAGCACAACCGCGAAGAGGCCGTGTCTGGAAAAACGCGTTAGGGCTCAAGACCGATGCCGTCTTCCTTCCTCCCAGACCGCTGAGGTCACAGTCACAGAGGTCACAGGCCACCTGGAGGTGAGACCCGTTTACGGCCAAGGGTGCCTGCTGCGCACCCCGCCAAGCAGAAGGGGGAAAATGACGTGAACTCGAGCTTTCAAAGCTGCTTAGGAACGTAGCTGAAAACCTGATCTGACTCCTTCGGCTCCTCACCTTTTCTGTCAAGTCTTCATTCCAACGCTTCGCCGGTTTGACGACTCGACTCTGACTGCAGAGGGCTGTCGGCCGTGCCTGTCGGGGCGCCGACGCCCGGCACCGACGCCAGAGAACTGCCCGTGGGGAGTGCCCGGCACACAGTAGGTGTCGAGTGAGCATTGGGTGAATGGTAGGACGAACGCAGGGACGAGAGCGAGATTTATCAGAGACCCTTCGGGAGAGGCGGCAGGGACGCGATCCAGTGACACAGACGAACCATCTGGTAGGGATCAAAACCGTGGCGGAGGACAGGAAAACGGCCGGCACGGTTAGTGCAGGAAGGCGCTGGAGGAAGAGGCGGCGCGCCGTGATGACTTTGGAGTCCCAGCTGCTCCTCAGCCGACAGCCGTACGACCTCCAGACAAACCCTCAGACTGTCCGTGGGTCCCCGCTTCCCGCCTTGTTCAAAACAACAGTCCCAGCCCTGACCTTCCGCGTCACCGGGAGAGTCACGTACATGTAGAGAGATGTGGTGTTTCTGGCACGTGGCTATACGAGACCCCAAAGGAACAAAGGAAGCTGAACAAGCAAGCCTTCATGGGGCGGCTAACCGGGGGGACTGGCTGGCCACTGGAAAGGAGAGGAGTGTCACGACTGGTGCGGGGGTGGGGCGTCCCCGCCGCTGCGTTCTCAGAAGGCCGCGGAAGGGGCCCGCAGCGCTGGGATCAGAGAACCGGCCACGGCGCCTAGACAGTTCTCGGGAGCAGTCGTGCGGGGGGGGGGGGATGTTGGCGGAGGACATGCTCCAGTGCTGGGGGACAAGGGGAGGAACAAAATGCGACTGGACAGCGGTTGCCACGAGATGATGGAGTACCAGAGACCCCGAGAGGGCCCGGCGGGAACGCCCTTCCGAAGGGGGACACCATTTACCATTTACACTACGCAGGCCCTGATCGTTAAAGAACCCCTTCACATTCTCATCATTATCAACTGCTTCTCGTGTCTGCCGTTCCGGCTGGACGATGCCACCGAAGAGATGAGCCTTAGGGATGGCGTCACCGCTGGGCCAAAGGGGCGAGTTTCCAGGGAGAGCAGCGGGGCTGAAGCGGACGCAGACCCGTCCTGTGGGGTCCCCGTGGGAAGGGCACGGAGCCTCCAAGAAGAGTGCTTTCCCCCTCGGGACTGGACAGTTGAGCGCTTCTGGTCACAGACAAGGTCGGACCCATTTTACTGGTTCGTTCCACGCACAAAGATGAACACGTGAAGGGCAGTCCTGAGGCGGTGATGAGGCTGAAGCGGCCGCCTTCAGAAGCGAGAAGTAGGCCCTTTACAGCAGGTCGGCACGTACGGAACAGCATTCAGGGACGTCTGAGCGCCCCTGCGCGCCTTCCCAGGACTGCGGGAAGGCAGGGCTGCCGCTGGGAATCCACGCGGAAAGGAACAGACCAGCAAACTCCTCGGAAAGCCTCCCTTGGCCGGCCACGCCCCGGCTTGTGGCTCTCAGAGGGCGTAATCGCAGTGGTTCCAGTCAGTTAATAAAATGACAGTTCTCGGTTGATGAGAGAATTTTAAAGGAATTTCCCACTGAGGTTTCGCATATCAACTGAAGTTGCCTAGTAGCAATACTATAGAATACCCTTATGTTCTCTCTGAATGGCCGAGTAGAAGGCACTGCACTGTTACCTTCTCCCCAGTATAAAAGCCCTTTGATGTTGAACTTGAGGATGCGCGAGGCTCACGGAGTTTACTCCGGTGTTCCTCCACGTCACAGGCTGCTCTCCCCGCAGCAGATCGGTGGCGTTTTCAGCCTCGGTCAAAGGCTGTTCGGAGGGGTGGGGGAATTTTATGGGCATCCAGACCCTGAGAGAGAGAGCAGCTTCGAACGCCCGCCTCTGCGTACCCTCTGGGGGGCCGGCTTCTGACCTTTGGTGGAAATGTGGTCTCGCTCGTCAGCCTTTCAGAGCTACGGAAAATTTCTATGTACGTTTTTTATTGACGTGTTAAAAGGAAATACTTGTCATGTACGCCTGAAGGAAAATGCAGGCTTCTTTGACCCTTAAAGAAACACAGATGTCAGCACGGAATAGCCTTGCCACCGAAGAAGCACCGTCCAGGGCAAAGCAGAACTGGTGACGCCACGTTGTCTTCACGGACCCCCTGCCGCTCACGTGGCCAACCTCGAGGAGGGAGGTAGAGACACCAGTTTATACGTATGGAAGGATTTAGAAATGGGTCAGGCGGTGGGCCTCACACGAACCTCCCAGATTCACCAGAAAACCTTACGGAAACAGGTTTTCCTATCGGGTCGTTGCTGAAATCAGACTTTGCGAGGTTATGTTGTAGTAACACCTGATTCCCCAAATCCGAGAGGCTTCTAAAACCACGAGTTCATTTCCCCCCGCCACACCGCTCCCATGATTCCATCGCGGGTCTGAATTGAAGAAGCAGGTGCTGCTGCGGACGGGCCCAGCCAAGAACCGCGTGGGAGGCAGACCGGCCACCCCGCCCCCGAGACTGCACGTGACTTCTGAGCTGCTTTTCTTTCCTTTTGCGGAAACTGTAATTTTATTTTCTTGTTTTTTTTCCACTTGACATGATTATCGAAGCATCATTTCAAAACCTCTTTGTCAGTATCCCTTCAATGATGTAGAGCATTTTCCAGCTTTATTGAGGTTAAATTGAAAAACATTTGCATGCACGTAAAGTGTACAGCTTGATGTTTGGATATTCGCAACCTCGGGAATGCCCACCGCAGTGAAGCCAGCTCTGAGGAGCGAGACCGTGCCTCGGAAGCCACGCAGGGCTCCGCGGACCCTGCCAGGCGCCGCCAATGGGGTGGATGCTGGGCAGGGGAGAGTAAGCGTGTGTGTAGAACTTTGCAGCGCTGTGCTCCTCCGCTAGTCTCTTCGCATCCAGAGATGCGGGGCGGCCACATGCTAGTTCTGCTGCGGTGCCACGGGCGGGCCAGCAACCCGAGGCAGGAGGCTGGGTCCACCACCCGGCCAGGATGACGGCGTTGTCAGCTTCCAATCACGTGGCGTGTAAGCAGCCAGGAAGCTCGAAGAGTCAGACTTCTGGCTGGGAGGCAGGCGCAGGCCGTGAACCTCCGTAAGTGCGGTATCTCCGTGGATTCTCACGTGGGCCGGTTAAGGTGGCTGCTGTAAGGCTCACTTTGTTACGGATGAGGAAACCAAGGTCTAGGAGGATTAACTAATGTGACGAACATCACACACTTCATAAGTGGTAGAGCCTAGATTTGGCCAAGGGCAGTCTGTTTTCAGAACTCACACCTTTAACCATGAATACAGTCTAACCCTAACTGAAGGGCCTGATCTCGAACCTGGGCTATTACGGGAGTCAGAGGTGCCTTCTAAATCATGAAAGGTTAAATTATGCCCCAGAAAGCTTTTCTGTTAGATGGGTTTTGTTATAACCAAACTCAGCTGTCAACACGCTTTTTCTATAAAGGGACAATTAGTAAATATTTTAGACTTTGTGGGCTACAAACAGCTTCTGTTGCATATTCTTTATTTTTACAATGCTTTAAAAATGTAAAAACATTATTAGCTGACTCAAGGCAGGAGCCCAATTTGGCTCGCAGGTCGTCGTCTGCGAAGCCCTGGTAACTCATCAAAGCTCGACACCCCGAGTACGACATATGCGTGGCCTTCCTGCCAAACCACGCGATTCACCAGGACACCCGACGCACGGCGGCAGGGAAGCACCCAGAAGCTGCGGGGGCGGGTGGGTGAGTTTGGGTGCTTGTTGCGTAGACTTCATGAACTTGTTCTCTTGTGTAACCTCAGTGTGGAATCCCCCAAATGTGAAGACCCCCCCTTCTGTGAAGACCCCAAATGCCACCTCAGAGTGGGGCGGTGTTCTCAGACCCTGCTCTGCACAGGTGACACTTCGTAGCTGTACCATTGTTCTTGACAATTTCATTTAAAAATACCAGTGAGTTTTATTGAAACGAGGTCTACTTCCAAGCCTCCTCTTTCTCAAAAGACATCAAAAACCACAACAGAAAATACTGGAGCCAAAATAATTGGCAAATCAATAACATGGCCACAGAGGCTGCCCTGGACCCTTGGCATCACCGTGTAGGAAATAGGATCAGGAAGAATGAAGGTCAATGTTACTAATAATAGCCGGCATTTCCAGAGACTTTACTGTGCGCCAGGTGCAGTGTAAGCTGTATGCCCAATAACTTCTTTACTCCTCAAAACAACCGAGGAGGGAGGGAGTAGTTTTGACCCCACTTCTCCGGTGGGAAAGGGCCCAGAGAGCTAGATAATTCATTTGAGTTTATTCCACCAGTAAATGGTAGGCTCAGGATTTAGACCCAGGCAGACTGGCTTAATGGCCCTGACCTTGGCCACTTCCTTGTACTATCTTCCCATGGACCGAAAAATGATTCATCAGCCTTCCAGGGGAAAACCCGGTATGTGATGAGTGGTATTTATTTCACAGATGAAGCATGTTAAATTGAGTGGGTCATTATTCAAGGCACATGGCGGGGTCCTGGGTTCTAATTCTGCTTTCCCCAGTCAGCTGGTCACTGTGGCCCTGAGAACGATGTTGGCAGTTTTATCACCTCTGAGAGGCTTGCTCCTTCTAAACACGATCTCTTAGGTCAATATGTTAAATGTTTTTTAAAACTCACTTTAAGCCCCGGCCCCCATGAGCATTCTCAACGCCAGGCACCGTGCCCTCAGGGGAACTTTCATCTCTGGACACCAGCCACGCTCAGTCAGTCTACAAATATGACCAGAGGGCAGTCAAAGGGCCTGACGGCATGACCGCCGAGGTGACTGCCACCCGTGGTAATCGCTATTTAGTGGCTGTGGCAGTGCACGCTCACAGAGGGCACTGAGGAATGTCACAAAAGGAAGTCTTCTGTTAGAGGGGACACCAGGAAATCTCACTTGGCCATGGCTGCTTGCACCACAAAGTATGTGTCAGTAACTACGGGGTAGAAATGTCCTTGAAAGTAGATGAGCATTAATGACAACCTAGTCTAGCAGTCACCACCTCGCTCCACAGGAGGCCATGCCCTTCAGGAGGGAAAAGGCGTGGCACCCCACTCCGCCTTGGTCCGGGGCCGAGAGAAAATCTCGGGGTGCCTTCAGACACCCTGATCTGCTTTGAACTTTGGCTCAAGTTACTTCCATGAACATCCTCTGTTTCGACGGGCGTAGATACTGTATAAGACAGAACACTACAAATCACTTTGTTTAAAGTTCCTGAAGAAAGAGGGGGGAAGCAGAAACAGCTTGGAGTCTGCCGTTAATTAAAGCCAGCCGCCGAGGTCCAGCGGCCCGTCTGGGGCACTCCTCACGGGCCGGCCCCCGCAGCTGTGCATGCTTTCCTGCCCGCGCCGTTTGAACTGTGTCCAATGGCGCAATCATTAAATCTTTGATAGCTGTTATTTAAATATGAGACAGGGGGTGCTTTTTGTTTTAAGCAAGAAAGGAAGATGAGTCGTGTTCCATTTAAAAAGTTAGGGTTTCTCAGATAATTTTCAGGGGGTTTTGGTAGAATGCCTCTGGTCATTTTCAGATTGTTTTTGACACTTTTTCGGCACACAAATGTCAAAAGTCTCACTTCCTCCCTTTTTTCCTAAGGGATTCTTGCTGTGGGTAGGAGGGGGAGCCTGAGACACCTGGTCTTACTCAAACAAGGCTGGGGACAGGTTAATTTCACAGTTGAAAGCTTCATAGGGTGGAATACATTTAAATGTTTGCTAACAGACTAAGGCTACCAAAAAAAAAAAAAAAAAATCAGGTGGCTTCAGGAAAATTGCTCAAAAACACAGAAAAAAAAATTCTGTTTTATCCCTGAGGTCAACAGACACTTGCTAGTTAACCAAAGACAGCTAAGCTGTTTATCTCCAAATACCAAAGCAGCTTCAAAGGACAAATCAAAACTATAGTGAACCTGTATGTTTATGCAAACTCTAGACTTTGGGTTTTAAATATTTTATAAACAACACCCCTTTCTAAATCATCATCATGCTACATTTATATGTAATGTGTATATAGGTATGTACATACATACATAGATTAGATAGATTACTAGGTAGATAGATATAGAAAGAGATAGAAAGATAGACTTACTATTTCAATTCCTATTTCTGGTCAAATTGTATTTTTTAAATTTCGTTTCAAGAGAGCCCCGTCTGCTACCAGGAGGGCTTGGGGTTCAGGCAAACATTTTTTGCCGGGCCTGGTAGCTGTCGTGTTCTGGCACGATGTGGTAACTCCCCTTTCTTTTTTGATGGAACTAATACCCCTCAGCCTGCAAGTGCGGCCCTGTTCTTTGAAGGGCTTTCGGAATCAGACAGAGTGTCTTTTTGTCAGGACCCGAGGCTCCTGGGGCAGAGTTTTTCAAAGACTCGTGTGAAAATTATCCTTGCTGATTCAGAAATGAGTCATTGTCTCCTGGCTGCTGATGCTTATCTCAAGCCGGTAAAGGTCAGAAGAAGGTCTGGTTCACATAAAGATGTCCTATGCTGTGTTTTCAGCATTGCCGGAGATTTTTTTTTTTCTTAAGATTTTTGTATGTTATTTGATTCGGGAAAACCCAACAACATTGCTGACATACTCATCTATGTCAAGTTAAACATTTAGCAGACCACCACGGAACCACTGGGCCACAGGAAGATGAGAGAGGGAGTCTTACGTAGGACCACCCCGCAATACGGCTCGGCGATGAAAGCAGACCTTACTGGTAGCAAAGGCCAGTGCAGTACTGCCGACTGGTTTAACCGGATATGAGGACTATTTTGATATGCTCTGACCAGGGGTGCTCTTTAATTGGATCAATCTCCTAATTCAAATTCTTTGAGACTGCTCATTTAGAGATGAATAAATATATACCTTGTCTAGGTCTCCCCTCACATTTACTCTATTTGCCTCAGAAATTGTGGCTCATAAAATCTAAATACCTCGGAAGTTCTCATTTCTGGGGCAGCCAGTCGGATTGAAAGTGAACTTGGTTGTCTACGCTCAACTCTTTCCTCCCTCACACTCCTCTTTGCTCCTGGAGCTCGCCCCCTGCCTCTGCCCCGCTCCCCCCCTCCAGAGTGTCGGACAGTGTCAGGTATTATTAGATGGGCCAGCCCCGGGACAGCGAGGCTGTGAGCAGGGCCTACAGGCTGGAGCCGCAGGGGAAGTCATCTGGGGGACTTATGGGAAAGGTTTTACTTCCTCATTGCAAAGCCACGCTCACTCGGGACGACATGTCCCTCTTCTCTGGCCAGATGTTGCTGTGTCTATAAATATCTCTGCAGCAGCCGTGTGTATTTTGCAACCTGAGGATGATGTGCAGAAAAACGGAAAGAGCCTAGGTCTTTGATGACATCAACGAGCCACCAAACTGGCCCTGGACCCACAGAACGAACACCGTAGACCGTGAACGTGTTGGTGGCAGCACCCGAAACCATCTCGACTGAAACAGACAAGACTGAATAAACACGTTGGGTTCCTTTCACAATCCCCCGTGCCCTCAGATCCACGGCAACCGTCTTAATGTTCGCTGAACACAGCAGCTCTTAGGAACAGGGACACCGGGACACGGCTGCGAGGTGTGGGGGGCTCCAAGAGACGGGCAGAGTCAGCGATCGGTATTGTAAACAGGACACTAAGAAGGACACGGAAGAAAACAAACGGAGCATGCTCTAGTTCAGTGGTGCGCATACTTAGCCCTGAGCCCGGCTGTCCGAGGTTAAGAAGGGCCAGGAAGGGGAAAGGGGTTCCTATCCTGGATGGGAGGGTGGGTTCCAGGTTCTGAGTTCCCTCCTACTTTTAACATTGCCTTGATGTTCAGAAACAGGCAAGTCATTGAGGACATGATGAAAACTTAATCCATTAATGCCTTAAAAATTCCCTCATGCTCTGTGATTTTTAAGGAAGCCTGGCCCACAGCTCGAGTTTCCGGGCAATGGACTTGAAAGACAGGAAGGGTAAACAGATCTGCCAACTCTCCCGCTCGAGGGCCTGTCTACGGCGATCAGACTTCTGATCGTGTAACTGGACAGGCACCGAGTGTCGAGGCGGACGCTGGTTCGGACCCCGGCCTGACCGTCAACGGCTGTGTGGAATGGGTTATTCGACCTCCTCAGCTTCAGAGTCTTCATCTTTAAAATGGAAAGGACAGTGGTGACGATTAAGTAAAATAAAATAATTTAGTATGTCAGACACATCATACGTGCAAAAATGTTATCCACCGCAATTATCTTTGATTCTCTCTTACAACCGTGTAACGCCGTGCTTCTGGAGAAATGGAAAGAGCTCCGAAATGGCTCCATATGTTCAACAGAAATAACACCAGCAGAAGGAAAATACCTGTCAGTTACTACATTTCTTACACTAATTGTTGCTTTTCTAGAATAATGTATTTTTAAAAATTCCGGAAAGTAATTTTAACCAAGACACCTGGATAGCATATGAGACTGTGTAGTTTTTCTCACCCAGCATCTGCCAAATTGCTGATTTCTGCATAAAACATGAGAATTTTGAATTATGAATATCGAATAATAATTTTTAAGATGATGGACAGATTAAATATTTCCATGTTTTAACTGCTTCTGGATTATATCTGGTTTCATATCATCACGATTTTAATGGGCTACTTTGTGACCGAATGGTTTTAACATGTGTTCAACCCTAAATAATCACTCATTAATCTTACATGACAGCTAGATTTTAATATTTATTAGTGTGCTATTGTTGACAACAGGCATTATGCTATTTATAGTATCTGAATTTTTCTTCCCCAGAATAAAGTTACCTACACACCAAACTGCTTGTCTCAAAACCGAGAAAACTAGATGCAACCTTAGGCAAAACTTCATAAAGTATATGTTTTTACTAAAACCAGTCTTGGATATTTATTTGAAAATAATTGGCAGAGTTAAAGAAAGACATCTTATAAGTAATTCTTTAAAAACGAATAGATTTTATAAATGTGAGCTTGGCATTAGCATGTTGGCTTAAATACAAATATACATTGATCATTGTTGAAAGTTTTAATGTAATTATTAAACTTGCTAAAGTGGGGATGAGGTCCTTAATCGGTTAGTGCGTATGATGATAAAAACAGGGATAAGGACTTCAGTGGTGAACTGCGATCGGGTGAGTGGTTCGCTTTCCCCTTGAACTCCGTGGCTTTTCTCCGAGGCCCCTGGAAAGAGTGCTGGTCATTTTCCAAGATGCAGATCTCCGAGGTGGGACGGAGTCCTCTCCTGGCTCCCCCTGGAGGTTTCCCGACCATCACCCCAATACTCTTTAAATGCCATTGCTCCCATGACCTTAATTTTTTCGCACATTATCCTTTTGTAGTTTTTTTTTTTTTTTTTTTTTTTTTTTTTTTTTTTTTTTTTTTTTTTTTTTTGTCTCTTCTAAGCAAATCCTAAACATCCACTGGTGTCTGGCACCTAAGAAAGAGTTTGCCTCTGGACTCAGATTCCCCGATCCACCGTTGACCTCAGGGATGTTGGAATTCAGGCACAGGACCCTTCCGACAGCCTTCCTTTCTTCTTCTCAGCTTCCGTGTCTCCGCTGGCCTTCGTCTTTGCTCCCTTTCAGATGCTTTCTCGACGCTGAATCCTAGAATGTCTCCATCCTGGAATTCTTAAACACAAATATTCTGTCTTTAATTTCTAAATGGGATTCATTTGTTTTTATCGCTATTCCTTGACTAGCTCATCTGTCGTGGTTTTTGAGACCTCATGTTCTTTCAGAATTAGCCTCTTCTACACTCTTTTCCTTCACTGGGTCCTGTTGTTACTATCGCCAGGATCCTTGATTCCCTGGCCCTCTACTTTGCCATCATATCTACTCAGCACAGAACTACAATATTGGACCAGTGCTTCAAGACACCTGATTGGCTCCTGTACCAAGGCAGTTGATGACTGTTGGAGAAAACTTACAATTTTATGTTTCAACTGGATTCTCAACATCACCTATCAACGTTTTTACTTATTGTCAGGCAACTAATTTTCCAATCCTCTTTCATGGCTGTTAAAAACCTCCATCGCTCTTCCTAAATAGGTTACATCACGCAGACTCCCCAGTCTGGGGAGACAAACCTGCCACTTTAATACAAAATTGAGGCAAATATCCCACAAGCTTGAGGTTCGAAGAGCTTCCAGGTGAGTGAACATACATCCACATATCAGGAGTGTGAGACACCCCAACTCCATGGGGACAGAAGCACCTGCTCTTGGGGCCCTTCCATGACACACCCTGTGAGTTTCTCCATCTGGCTGTTCATCCGTATTCTTTACCTTTCAATAAACTGGTAAACATAAGTATTTTCCTGAGTTCTGTGAGATGTTCTAGCAAATAACTGAATGCTAGGAGGAGGACTTCATAGGAACCTCTGAGTTGGAGCCAAGTCAGACAGGAGCTGGGGGTGATTTCTTGTGACTGGCATCTGGAGTAAGAGGCAGTTTTGCAGGACTGAGCCCTGAACCTGTGGGGTCTGACACTGTGTCCAGGGAGACAGTGTCAGGATTGAGTTGAGTTGTAGAATTTCCAGCTGGCATTGCAGAGAATGGCTTAGAGTGGAAAAACTCACACATGTATGAAATCTGTTAAGTAAAAGTCTAGCCATTGTTAATATAATGAGAACAGTTTGTGCGACATCGATGTAACCTAGCAGCCCGGGAGAGTGGACTGGAATGTGCATGCGTGAACAATGACGACTTCACTGTATTAGTCAGCGAGGGCAATAGACACCATTGAGTGAGCATGGGCACTGTGTGGCCATCGCATTTGAAATGACTCAGCAGAGCAACGAATCTGCATCATATTTTGCATGAAGCCTGACTAGTCCTCCATGGAAACTATTCAGATGATTTGGAAGGCCGCAGCTGTGGGCACCTGGTGATTGGCAGCTTCATCACGGTAATGTGCCCCCTCGTGCATCAGGTCTTGTGCAGAGTTGGTTGATGAAACATCAAATCACCCAGGTGACTCAGCACCCCCTCCAGGCCAGATTTGGTGCCCTGTGACTTCTGGCTTTTCCTAAAAATCACCTTTGAAAGGGAAGAGGTTTCAGACTGGTGATGAGATTCAGAAAAACATGATTGGGAGAACCGTGTGAGGTCCCAAGGTGTCTACTCTGAAGGGGACTGAGGCATCATTGCCCCATGTACAGTGTTTCTTGTACCTTCTTTAATCAATATCTCTATTTTTGTAGCACATGGCGGGATGCATTATGGACAGACCTCATATAGCGCCATCTCTCTCAGAGTTAAGCAGACCAGAATGTGCGGAATAGCAACTACGTTTTGCAAAAATCACACTCCAAGCGCGTACAGGTGTGCATGCGCATTCATTTGCACTCAGGGAACACGGAGAACTTTCTACATGCTCAGCGCCATTCCGTCTATAGAGCTTACATTCCGGAGGGTAGACATCCTGATACCAAAGGTGACACGGAATTCAACAGTGACGAGAGAACTTCCGACAACTCGGCCAGTGAGTTGGTTCTGTGAACGCTCACCGAGCTCCTGCTTGAGGGTCAGGCCCTTGCTTAGGTCCTGGGCATGGACTAGTGAACAAAACAGAAGGAGACCCCTGCTGACAGGGAGGTCACAACTTACATTCAGAAAAATATTTTAAAGCATAACAAAGAGTAACGGTGGGGGGATACTTCCAGGAGGACGGCCAGGGAGGCATCTTAAGAGATGTCCTTTGCATTAAGGCTGGAACGATAAAACCAGACGCTCAGAGGGCCAGGGTTGGCGGGCAGTGCGGGGGGTGGGGGTGGGGGGGAGTGGCATGTCCCGAAACTGGGAAACAGGATGAGCTTGATGGACTCGGGTGCAGAAGACAGAGCAGAGCTGAGGCTGCCGTCCTCAGACGGGCCTTCTTGCACGGCGGGCTGTTGACTGACATCCAGAAACTTGAATTTCAGCGGTGTCTCCACCCATGACTGACAAGGACGGTTTACTAGCCCAGATTGTTGGTACGTGGCACAAGACTGAGGCTGAACGTCTGCTTCCCTTTCAGGAGCCTGGAATTGGGGTGTGTGCTGGGGAGAGAGCCTACACGGCCAACCCCAATGAAAAGCAGGGGGCTGCGTTTCCGACAAGCTTCCTTGGTAGACGGCATGTCACACGCGTGCAGGGATTTGACGCTGGAGGTGTTAAGCGTGTCCTGAGACACTTCACCAGGAGCGGGTTATTGGAAGCATGTGCCTGGTTCCCTCCAGACCTCACCGCACGTGCTCCTCCCCTTTTCGGACTGTTCTCCGTCCCCCTTCCGACGGTAAATTGCAGGCAGGAGCGTGACAGCACGCCTCCTCGCCCTGTGGGTCTTCCCAGCGAGTCACCCGATCGGGGGCTGGTGTGGGGATGCCGGATCTAACACGGGTACTGGTTGCACAGAACCGATGTCGTATGTTTGAAGAAAGAGGCCAGAATGAGCAAGAGTTGGGTTGAATGCTGAAAAGAAACAAGGGATGATGGGTACAGGGAAACCGGCTTCGTCAACGATCACCAGGAAGATTCCACGTTGGTGAAACTCTAGGGAGACCTCCTCCAACTGCTTTAACTCTTTGTGCCTTTCTGGGCACACCTATTTTTTACGGGTAACCCCAAGAATTTAGGCACTGAAGTACATTCTTAGATACTGACCTAAGCCTTTGTGTTTTCTAAGACAGTTTTTCCACACTTACACCCATGACAACGCACAGACTCCAAAGGAAGAGTCTCCAACATTCCTCCCATTCCATCATTCAGTAAATATTTGTTGAGCACGGAAGTTCGGTGCGCCGCCCCCTGGGTGTTATGGTAGAGTCACGGGTGACTCAGAGATGACTGAGATAACCCCTCTCCTCTTCTCAAGGAAAGAAAAGTCCCAAAAGGAAACACAGGCAACAGGACTTTGTTCAGATCACAATTTTGCAACTGTCGAGTTCTGGCCCCCCAAAGCCACATGTGCTGTGCCACAGCCATGCCCCCAACAGGTGAACGTAGAAAGCTGCTAGGTGAGTCAGCATTTGGAAAATGCTGGGGATTCCTGAAATAGCACTGAGTCACGAATCCCTGATACCCTGGCTCAGTCCGAGCAGCAGCTGGAAATGAGTAAGCAAAGAAAGTGAACTAACGGCAAGAGGATGGAAATATCCCAGGGGACAGTTGTTGAGTCCGTAGATGACGTGGAAAGCTCCAACAGTCACAGGTTCAAGTGGGATGAAGCAAGAGAAGAGCATGTCCCAACAGCTCAATCTCCAGTTGGAAATTCCTGGCAACCATCATTGCTGCCACTCTCTTGGGAATTGGAGAAAGGAAGGAAGGAGACAAAGAAAATGCTCCGGTCACAGCAGATTCTAGGTTTACCCGACATGAGAATGCCTAGTATGTAGCCGTAGTCTGACGTGTGATTTTGAACTGAGTTATAATAGGCAAGTTATTACACAAAGGAGAGGAACAATGACAGAAAAGGCAACAACCTGAGAGCTGACGAGGGGCCGGATAAGCCGTGGAAGTGGTTAGTTAATAAACCAAACATAACACAGAGTTTTTCAAAACATGAGTGCACGTGTCCGGGTTGCTGCAAAATACTGAGTCTCGGCAAAGCTGCCTCGGGAGGAAAGTCAGAGTAACACCGAGTGTTAACCCCTTATCTAGTGAAAGTTCCCGCTAAATTTGAAGCTGCCCAAATTCTGTCATAAAGTGGGTTTCTGGGAAGTATAGGAGAATTTTTCATTGATTCCCAAGGCGATATCAGGGATGCCGTTATTTTAGAAAGCAAAGTTCTCCTGTATGTGTATTTATGTAAAAAAAAAAAAAAAATTAAGAACACAGAAAAGTTTTAAAAACATAATTTAAAAGAGGGAAAATCCATTTCTAAAAAATACCAGTTTTCAAAATACTAAAAATTATGGTACTGACAAATAAATCAGAAAAATGTTGAACTGGCTTAAAGTTGTTCATGCATTTCAACGAAAGACGTTCCTTTAGAAAACTGACCCAATCCTTTCGTGAAGCTCAGACCTTCACGTTCAGCACAGACCTTTTCACCGCCCCCACTTCCTCCTTTTACGAACCCATTCCCGCCTCGCTCTGCTCAGCCCCCGTGTTGTTCAGCAGCCCGAGGCAGAGACAGGTCGAACTCTAACAGGACCATGAAGCGAAGGCCCGTGGACAGAGCGCCGTCCGGAGCACTGGACGGCGCTCTGTACCTTTAACTCTCCCGACACAGTGTGCAATGGGTCTTCTCACCCTCACTCAGTGCACGAGGAAGGAAAGGCTGAAATGCACACCCTCTGGCCCCCGTGGAGACGGCTCCTTTGCTCTAGGCCTCAGCTGGTCCCCAAGACGGCCCCGCCACCAACAGACAAGCCACATGCTGGGCCCACCCCAGAGCTGTCTGCTCGGCCACCCTACGGCCGGGCGCTGCTGGGCCCGCTGTTGGCTGGATCCCAGAGTTTGGAAAGCCGATGAAGGACCTTGTCCAGCCGCACCAAGTACATGACCACCTGGGACAGTCCCCATTCTCCAAAAGCAGAGGTAGCTCAGCAACCGGGCCAGTAACCAAGTGCACACCAGGACTGGGGGATGCCGGCTTCTCTGCGGATTCACGCGCAAGCTATTCAGAAGTCACACATTTACGTAGCGGGGCCAGCGGGCAGGGTGGCAACCCCTGAACGCACATCTGCCCCTGAGGCACCTGGAGCAGAGCTCTGATGGGAACCCTTGGGGTCCTATTTCTGGGCCTCACAGGGGGTGGGGGTCGGGGGCTCTTCCACGTGTGTCTCGGATGCCGATCAACGGGGACCGAGCCCGGTGCTCACCACCCCACTGTGAGGGAAGTTTCGCGTGCACAAAGCACACTCTGTTACAGCAAGTACGGGGCACGCGAGGTGCTATCTTTCAGGAAGTTAATGGTGTTTGTTCTTCACGATGTTTTTTTGCTGCCTTCTTCCCATGCCTCTTAAGTAAGACATTTTCTCAAGTCTCATTGCCTTTCTTAGACCACAAGAAATCCAGGAAGCTACAGGTTTAATAATTGATAGGATCTGACCCAGCCCATTTTTCCCCTTATGTTTCCAATGAACGGTCACCAACTGCTGAGCAGTTAGGATGTCCTTGGTCCCTCCTGGAGTAAGGACATCATTGTTTTCCTCTACTTCGTCAGCTCATATTCTTTTCCCTTTTCAGTGAACAGCTGTCCTTTGCTCAAGCCAGACATCTGGGGGACTCCTGAGGGTGCGCTCTCCCTCTGTCCCTCCGACCTGTCGTTCGGCTTGGCCTGCGGGGCCTCCAAGCCTCTCCCCAGTCTCCCGCTTTCCCTTCCATGGATCAGGCCCTCCTGCAGTCCGCAGGTCCCTGAAATGAGGCCTTATAGTCCATCCACAGCAATGCTTCCAGAACATTCTTTCTAACAGGGAAACATGACCACACCCTCCTGGGCTTCGCATTCTCCCCTGGCCAAAGGGTAAGCTCACCTTTTGTGCAAAGAAGGTGTGCATTCATTCATTGAGTTTAACTGATGTTTATGGAGCACCTACTATGTGCCAGGCACACATTTAGGTGCCGAGGATACAGCAGTGAACAAGGTGCGTGTTCTCATAACGTGCTTTCTACTGAGGAGACACGGAGCAAAATGCCGTGTGTGTGTGTGTGTGTGTGTGTGTGTGTGTGACATACACATGTACATTTAGCGGGTGACCTGTGGCAAAGGGACAGCGGGGGATTTGGGGAGAAGCAGAGCCGGGCAGGGCTCCATGGGACGCTGGGGCAGTGGGCTATTGCTGATGGTGTGATCGCGGGAAGCCTCACGAAGACAGTGACGTTTTGACACAGACGTGAGCGTCTCCCTCTCTGGGCACCGTTCCTGCCACCTCTTTGCTCGCATCGCCTGTCCGACAGCACTGGACCCTTACTCGCCCCCAGGTCCACCAGTCCTTGTCACCTCCAAGCCTCTGCGTGACTGTTGGCTGTCCCTGGGACGCCTGCCCTCCCGAAGAGGCAAGCTTAGTTGTCCTTGTTGTCTCCGCCACGTGTCCTCCCAGGACCCCCTGGGCAGGGTTAGGACCCTCCCTCTGGCCTCCAACTTCACCTGGAACAAACGCACCAGAGTGATGGTCCCCTTGCACCGTAACTGGTCTCCTCCCCTCTCTAAACACGCAGATACAGACGTGAGCTTCTGCACACGTAGCATGTAGCGTATTCTGCCTATTGACTCTCCCTGCCTACGCACTCTGTGCATTGCTTCTCACTACAGCCTGATCAGGTGACCCTGCCCCCACTTGACGAGTGAGATAACTCCCTGCCCGGTCCCCACCTACCGATGGAGCTGGCCGCAAACTCTGACCCCCCAGCCTTCTCTGTCCACTGGCCCACGGCTTTCTCCCGGGATTAAGCCTCCTGGGGGCGCAGTCTGTGCCCTCGGGCTGTAGTGCCCTGCAGTTAGCTGGCACGGAGCATGCGCTCCAGAAACGCCCGCTGAACAAACACGTTGGAACTGCATTCATCCGTTCCGCTCTGCGCCCCGCCCTCCCAGCACCCCGCCCCCCACAGCCCTAGCCTTTCAATAACAACAACGGTGACATTTTCACAGCGCTTATCATGTGAAAAGAACAGTTCCTGGTACTGATCCCAATTTCTTTATGCTCAGAACCACCCAGTGAGGTAGGTTCCACCCTACCCCACTTCACAGAGGGAGAAACCCATGAGTCACTTTCTGAAGCTCACATGTCCCCAGGTGACGGAGTTGACAGGTGAGCCTCGGTGGCTCTCCACTGCTGTGTCACATGCCCTCCTGGCTTCCGGATTCAACTTCTAGGCCTGACACAGGACCTGAGGAGCCTGGTCTACTCTCAACCTCTGACATGAGGCGTCGCCATGGACACGGACTTCATACGGACAGAGTAGAGCCCGCGGCCTCTGAAACCCAGTCCTTCCGCTGACTGGGGACGCCCGGGGAAGCGTGGCCCTCGGGGCTGCGCCGGGGACGAGGGGGAGGCGAACCCCGGAAAGAGGCGCTGAAGAAAAGGAATGGGTGACTGTGTTGGAGGGAAAACAAAAATGCGGGATTTGTTGTTTTTGTTTTTTTAAAGCGAGGAAGCATTGGGAAACAGCTATGAAAAGGCGGTTGGTGTTGGCACACAGGAAGAAACATTCTGGGTCACAGATGAAATCCGCCTTTTAATCAAATGTTCAGAAACCCGCAAACTCACCCTGGAACCAAGATGGAAAAAACTCAGTCACGTCGGAATTCTTAGATCTGGAGACTGTGTTACTTTCAGTCACTGGCTGCTCTCCGGCTTGAAGGAAACCACTCAGGAGGGAACAGTGATCCGATGAGGATGCTGGCGAGGGCTTGGACCCTGCCTACCGCGCCCCCAGACCCCCCAGACCCCCCAAAGATGAGGAATAATCTTCCCAGTGCCTCAGGAGGGGAGAGGGCCTTTGGTGATTTCTGTGCCCTGGCCCGCTGCTAATCCTACAAACTGCACCTCTGACCACAGGGCGAGCTCCCGGGTGGAAGCGGTTTGTGGATGCAGAGGTAATTCTGCTCCAGGGTTTTTGTTCTTTTTGCCTTTATCAGCATTCAAAAGAAAACCAGAGAATTTCTCTCCCTGAAAGTCGCTGTCTGCGGGTGGGGGGGGCGGGTAAGCAGCGGGGGGAGACGGACTTCTGAGCGGCAGCGACAGAGCCCGTGTCTCTATCAGTGTTTACGGCGGCGGGAGGGCCGAGCAGGAAAACAGGAGCAGGGAGCCGTGTGACTCACAGGCTGAGTGGCTTCTAAATAAAGCCCTTCTCAGTTTCCCACGCCATGTTCCGAGTGAACAAGCAGCGAGGGCGTTTTGTAAATACAGAAAGTGCACCCACCAGCCCGCCGAGAAAATCTCGAGGTCACTGTTGGACACAGCGTGCGTCCGGAGCAGGGCCATGGGGTCCCACGCACGGTGTCCCGGTGTCTGTGGGTGGCGGCCGGACTGCTTCGTGGGTGACGGCCAGAGGTTCAGCCGGCGCCTGGCGCTGACTCACTGAGTCAGCACGGAGGAGCGGTGGTCACTGCCTTAATTTTAGACCTCATGAGCTGACCGGAGGAACGTGTTCGAATCCAGAGCCGGCTACCTTCATGCCCTTCAGTCAGTCTGTCCAGAAAACTGTGCATTTGGAACCAGTTAGGGAAACCTTTGCTGAAGTTGTCCTGCAAGGAGCGGGCTCTCCCGGCCTTGACTCCCAGTTTCACACGTGGAGACATGGGCCCCTTCTCTGAGCTCGAGACTTCCCGAGTGGTTACTCAGTGCCGGTCCACCCATGCTGAAATTCACCTTCTTTCGCGGCAGTTACGTGGACGGGGCTTGCGCTCGTTAGGAACCGTGGCGGGAACAGCCTCCGGACGCCTGCCGCGCTCACCAGGGGCCACCCACGTGACCTGATAGCAGATGGGCACTTCCAGCTCAGCAGACTCAGCCGTTTGTTTGGGGTACCTGGGGTGATCCGCAATACCGAAGTGAGACAGCTGTCTCCGGAAGAGTCACCAGCTAGCACGTGGCCCATTCTCTCTGTTACCAGAGGACCCGTGGTTGAAGGAGGGGCTGACTTCTTCTGGGTTGCCACACTCAGCTAAAAATACGGGACACCCAGTTAAATTTGAATTCCAGGTAAACCCAAATGACATTTGAGTGTACATAGGCCCCATGCAGTATTTCATTATTCACAGTTCCCCTGAACATGAAAAAAGCTGTTTGCTATTTATCTGAAATGTAAATTTAACCGAGTAACCTAGGCTTTATTCTGCAGCCCTATGAGATGCAGGACGTTTTCTGAGGCGCCATTTTATCCAAAACACATTCTCTATATTTTCTGAAAAAACTAGGGAATTTAGAGAGAATGAATAAAAAATATTTAATAAAATCGGGAGGGCGTCCCCCGCTTTCAGACAGTGCGGGGCGGGGGTCCCACCGTCTCTGCCGGTTCTGGCCAGCAGGGCCCCAGGGCCCCTGATGTACAAAGAGCTCCCCTTCCCTGTGGTCGAAGGGCTGGAAGCCGAGCGTGGTCAGCGAGGCCGGGGCCATCGAGCTCGTGGATCCCCACGCACACAAGGCCTGCGAGCCTTTTCCCTGAGGGCGCCCCACAGAGGGTTCCCGGCAAGCAACGTGGGGTCTCGGGCGCCGGGTCTTTAACCTGGACCTGGGACAGCGTGCCAGCCGGCCTTGTCCATCCCCCAAGGCCTCATCTCCTGGCCGACCCCTGACCACGCAGACTCCAAGGGTGTGCCCGGTAGGCTGTTCTGTGCTGCAGGCTTTCTTCCACGTGTGGCCTTTCCCGTGGAGGCCGTGGAGGCCGTGAGGGAACCGCGTCAGCCTCTCCGGACAACGCCGGCGGGAGACTGTTCTCTCTGCGCTGAGAGTCAACACGCTGTGCGGGTGAGGTGGGGGGATTCTACGTGGGCGGACCGGGGAGATTTATTTTTCTCTCCAAGAGCACTGACGTCTGCGCGATTGGGAGACGCTCTAACAACAACGGCTCACTGGGGAAACGGGAAAACAAAGTGAACGAGAAAAGAACTAGAAACCCAGATTTCTCGGTTCCCGTTGCTCATGTTTTTACTCTCCACGTCTCGGTTGCTCCCCTTCCTGTTTCCCAGGCCTTGCTGGGATTTGTACCACACCTGGCCTTCCATTTGCCTTGGGGACGGGGGGCAGTGGGACACAGGCCTGCCTGCCAGCTGAGGACCAGTGTCCCCATGGGTTTACGTCAGAGGAGGTGGGGGCACGGAGATCTCAGCCACGTCCGAGTCCACGGTGTTGGGACAATATGAAGGATGCCCCTCCTTGCGCTATCCACCTCCGCTGGGAGAGCCAGGGCGGGGGAGGGGGGTCAGGAGATTGTGGACACAGGTTCAGACTGGCCAGCGGCCGGAGGGGACAGAAACAGTGACGGTCATTGGGTCCCGTGCATATTCTCTCTCCCTCTCTCTCTTCCCCTCATTCTCTCCCTCCCTCTCCCTCTTCTTCCAACCTCAGTGCTACAGGCTCTAGTGACTCAAAGGCAAAGAAGACCAAGGGGGTCCGGGCCCTCGGACACCTTCCAAGGGGCGAAAATCGTTCACGAGGGAAGCCCCTGTCGTTCCGTGATGTGGCTACCGGTGCCCACACGGCAATGCACTTAACTTTGTGAAAAAACACTTCCTCTTCCCTCCATGAGTGAAATAATTCGTACAGCCATGCGGTTCTGGGACCGAGAAAAATAGAAGTGAATGAAGCGCCCCAAGGAAAGTCACATCCGAAGTAGAGAGTCCAAGGCACAGACTGGGACTTCGGAGCCTGAGAGAGAACCCAAGGCGCTTGGAGCCCCCCCGGAGCCCCGTTGTGTGATTCGTTGTCCTTGGGTCTGTCTCCCCACCCGACTGGAGTCTGTGAGGGGTGGGCGGGCCGCACCTGCCTTGCTTGTCGCCTCACAGCCCACACAGACCACTGCACGTGGCACCTGGCCCCGTGGCATGGCCACGGGGGAACCTATGAGGACGCCTAGCTGCGGGGTCCCCACGCCTGGCCCTCCTCTCTCGGTTGTCTTCCGCTCAGCATGTGTCACGGCCCGGACACCCAGAGCCACTCCCCAGAGGGCCACATTCAGCACGCGACCTGCGTGACCACGCATCTGCAGTCTGCAAAGCGCTCCAGGCCACCGGAAGCTGGTCCTCCCTGGCCTTCGGCTTCTCTGGTCCCTCGTGGCGCCAGCTGATCGTGGGCGAAGGACCGGCACCAGTTCCCACTGTGGACGGAGGGCGAGAAGCCCCGCAGACCTCTGCAGGACCAGGCCTACCTTCACTCTGAACACGACCCCACCACCTGGAGAGCTGGAACCTTCTGGAACCTCATACAGGCTGTCGCACTGCTGGCACGGAACTCAGTCGGTGCCTCTGTGCAGCCCAGGCCGTCCTGCTGCACACGCCCTAGACGGAAGCGTGCAATGAACACGGGCTCCTTCATGGAACGGTCTCAGGTGTTTTGCTGTTGGTTCCTATTTGTCTCCAGTCCCAGATAATCTTGAAGAGAAATTGCTGATGTACAATTAACTTTACGTGTCATGATATTTGGAGGCAAGCTGACTTCCATGGCGATGAAGAATTTTTTTGAAGTAGTTTCATGATTTTTCACAGCACAAGTGATTTTATGAGAAAAAAATTTTCCCATGTACTAAAGCTGTAAAAGTGCTAGCAGTGTTCTTTGGTTCCTCCAACAAAAGCACCCACAGTGGACTGAAAATGCGGTTTCTGGAACTCTCTCAAACCTTGGCTAACTTTTGGGGGCTCCCCAAGGACAGGATTACTTCATGTCAAAGCAAAAAAAATCTCCTGACTCAGTAAACAGCCCACGGTTCCGGGAAATATGGAAAATGTAGATCGAAATCGAGGTTGTGCGGTACTCGGAAAGGCCGTCTGTGACCACGGAGGTTTGGTCCCGGGGGAGCCACCTCTCCTGCTGGGGGCCTCTGGCCCTTCTCGTCCTGTGTCGCTCTCTCTCTCCACCTCCTTGCCCAGCACACCCATCGCCGAACAGCTGGAAGGCCCATCAAGCCCTGCTTCGTCCGTCACTGGGGCTCGCCCCACGCCTTGCATTTCCACGCAGTCGCTTGTGCATTGCACACGCAAAACTTGCAGAGTAGAAGACGAGCTTGTGCGTTGCACACGCAAAACTTGCGGAGTAGAAGACGAAAGTCACTGAAGCCTCATTTCCCACCAGCTTTGTGGTAAAAACCAAATGGATACTCTCTTTCCTCCCCCCCGCCCCCCGCGGGCCGACTCTCGTTTCCAGCTGTGGTGCACACAGGTGGCAACGTCCCACTGTCGCCGAGAAGGCTGCACGGTTCAGCGAGCAGCAGACGAGTTCGAAACATACTCCGACCCCATCGCGAGGGAACGCGGCACTGAGCGTCACCCAGGGTCCCGCCACCGTCAGCTCTGGGGTTCCTTTCCCTCCTCGATGACCGGCCCACGAAGAGCAGCAGGGGACCCAGAAAAACATGCGTCCTAGGATTTTACACTCCACCTCATCAACTCTCCAGACAAAAGGGATTAGGGCTTTTGGCAGACTCGCAGACAGTTCGCCTCCATGGGAAGCCAGGGAGCTCGGAGAGAGAGAGTATCCCACCCGTTCCTTTGGCAACGGGGATCTTCCCTTGTTTTAAACCAAACAAACATTAACAAGGAAAACCAGCTGCTTTTACAATGAAGGAACCCATTACCTCAGCCCCTTGTCCATTACCGGGGTATTTTTACTCGTCGGCGTTTCTGTGTCCGGGTGCTGGGATGTTTTCGGCACGCCGTCAGCGCCAACCCAGCAGCTGGTTTGCACAGCAGCTCCAGATGTGGATGGGAACGCCCCCCCGCCCCCCACACACACACCGCGCCAGCACTCGGATTCCGAGGCCCGGTGGTCAGTCACCGCTGCCGTCAAAGATCGTAACAACCGGACCTGGCAGCCGGACAGGGCGCTGCCTGGGGCTGGCTGCACCCTCCGCGCAGTGGCCGCACCGGAGGGGTGGGCACCCCAGGGCCTTGACTCTGACTGAGCCCCACGGCCTGCCCTGTCGCAGCTTCCACTGTCTCGAAGCAAAGCAGTGTGCGCTGACCCAGGGGTCCGCCCGACCGTGAGTCCACGCACGCCCGACCCACGGCGGCCAGTGACATCGGCCACGTCGAGAGAAGCGACTGAGCGCGCCCACTGAAACCTCTGAAGCAAGAGCGGGGGGGTGGGGGGGGCTTTTACAGACACACCCGGCATCCCTCCAGCTCTCCCCTCCTGCCTCGATCGCTGCGTCTCTCCCGTGCTCAGTGAGGCAGGTTCTGGTCCTGAGGGCGCCGGGTGTGCCCCTGGACTCTGCCCATAGCACCTGTGGCTCGATGGTCCCATGACTCAGGCCGGAGAGCCCAGCCCCGGACAGCAGCCTTCACCTCAAAATGAACAATCGGGTCTACGGGGGAGGTCAGACTGGCACAGGGCCAGCGCTCAGAAGCAGGTTCACAGCCGGGACCCCGTCAATGATTCGCAGAAGCGAAGGTTATACTTTTAAAGACCTGCCTGCACTCAGACGCACTTCTGATCGTTTGCCTCCAGCCTCGACCGTCCAGCCGGGCTCCGTGGAGTCTGGGCTGCGCGATGAGTGTGGCATCGGGCGCTTTCCGACTACCTGAGGCTTTCCGACAACGTCTGGCTAACCGAGCGACCTTGAGCAAGTTTCTCCAGTGCTCTGGCCTTCCGTTTGCTCAGTGACGGCACGAGGACAATGGACTACCATCTGCCTCTTAGAGTCTGTCGTGAATATTCGATGGGATGACGCAGAAACACGGGACCACAGTGGCGCGTGCTCACTCCACCCCCGTAGCCGCTGGGGGTGCCGACTGACTGTACAGCCATCCCAGCGAGCCTGCGTTTCCATGGCTGCCGGTCACCCAGGAGCAACGGGCGAGAGGCCCCACACGGCTGAGAGGCCCTCGGGGCTGGGACGGCCGCCCCTTGCCAGGCTCACCTCTCCACGGTCTCCTCTCTGAACTCGACAGCCCGGAAATGCTGAGAATCATTCAGTTCCTCAAACGTCCTGTGCTCTCTCTAACTCTCAAGGGGACGGACCTGGAGCGCTCTGTCAACACCTCCTGCTCACCCACGTGGCACGCTCCCCCTCCTTTGGTGCTAGCGCCGGGCTCCCTGCTCCACGCTTCCCAGGGCGCACGCCTGACCGCGGTCGCTCGCTCAGCACTGGTCCCACGGGACGCTCCCCTCCACGCAGTCAGTGCTGTGCTTTGCTGTTCTTGCCACGCCTCGACCTGAGCAGAGCTCTTACCGCACAGTAGGTGTCCTGCAGTGTTTAGTGAATGAATCAAAGAGGTCAGAAAGCCACTTAGGGGGCTCAACCTACTAGTATCTTCCATCTAGGTGGTTCGATTCGAAGTGAACAACCCTCCGAGCAGAGGGAGACGTGAATACATCGTGTGAGGATCCGTGGGCGGCAGCCTGTTCTGCTGTAAAGGAACGGCTGGTGCCGAAGAAAAGGCTGTGTGCTCCCCAACACGCACTCTCCCTCCACGAGCGCAGAAGTCTCGTTTTTAGTTGGGCCCATGGGCGTCTTAAAAGAGCCGAATTTCCCAACATCCCTTGCAATTAGGTGTGACTACGCTTTGGGTACACTCTGACCAACGACGTGTGAGCCGAATGGTGGCCCTCTTCCGTCCTCGCTCTACCAAGTCCACCAGGGATGGGTCAAGGCCGTCGGTCTCCGCTCATTGTGCGCTTGTGTCAGACTCCAGGACCCTCCCTTGAATGACAGCTGGAGCGCGTTCTCTGTCGGGCTCGTTTTTCCCCCTTTCTCCCCTCTGCTACCTGGAATAAAGTTGTGAGGGCTGGAGCCTTGACTGCCACCCAGGACCTTGAGTGGCAACACTACCCTTTAGTGCCGGTGCAGTACAGAGCTAGAAAAACTTGGGTCCCTGAGGGTTTTGGCGAATAAAACCACCATTCCAGCTCCAGACCACTCACCCTCCGACCTTGATGTTCATGACCTGCTCAAACAATGGTCATTTTTATGCTCCGTTATTCACAGCTGGGTTTCAAAGGACCTTCCTAGTTTTTACATTGCAAAAAATGACTTCAGCTGGAAAAGAGAACTTAAAGAATTTCAATGCCATATGTATGGTGGGGGTTTTCACAATAAAATTTTAATAGCAATTATGCATTTTACTGAGGCTACAGATTTTTTTAAAGAGCTCTAAACATAACTGGGCAATTCGTAAGTATTATGAAGACCAAACCAAAATCAATACATTTCTAGGTTCAAAAGACAGGGCAGAACATTATACAACTGCCACTGGTGAACAGACGACTGTGATGTCAGCCGAGCAGCCAGTCACCCCAAAAAGCAGCTGTATTTTCCTAAGCAAAAAGTGCAATGCCCTTTCTCATTATGTTCTTGGTACTGTTTCTCAATTACAAGCCCGTGATAACTAGGAAAGAAATTTGGAATGGTTATCAATCTCTACAGTCAAGATGCTGACCACTCAGAGCAGGTGCTGGCTGTGAGACAACTGGTATACCCCTCCTGGCGCATGGTGATGTGGTATCAGCCCGGTGCCTCGGTGGCAGGCTGCGTACGGACATCAGAATTGCATTCTGGCCAGTCCGTAGCGTCACACCTGGGAGAAATGCCTGGACTGTGAGCAAAATACCTCTGCAAGCAGCTCTGGCACTGTGGATTTCCTAATGTGGTGGCTGGCTGAGGAAGAAAATGAGACCCATCCATCTGGGAACAAAAGCCACCCGGGCCTGTGACGTTCTGGACCTGCTTCTGGCATTCGCGTCACAAAGCTCCTGGTGTCTGAAAGGCTATTTTTGACGTGCAGCTGTTGAGCTGAAACATCTGATGGTTTCTCTTCTCCAGGCGGGTTTGGTGCAAGATACCAGTAAACGATCGTTGTTTCAGTTATTCCAAGGGTGGAGACTAATATTAGATGACAGTCCCCCCACACGTGCGCTCTTCTGTGGGCTTTGGGCCTCGAGGGTCCCAGGCCCCGAGAAGGCAGGCAGAGCTGTTCTCGGGCCGGCCCGGGCTTTTATACCCAAGACCATGGGACCCCCACTGGTTTACAATGTCTGACCAAAGGGGAGAATGGGAACATTCGGGGGCCCCGCTCCCCCCCAGCCTGGAGTCCACGCTGAGTGCTCGCTGTGGCTGTGCTCACTTCCTTCTGCCTTCCTCCCTGTGGGTCCAGGGGCCCGCCGGCCAGGCCTCCCTGAAACTGTCCTTGGGGTGCTCGGAGCCCTCAGTGAAACCCCCCTCAGCTCAGGGAGGAGGGCGCCCACAGTGTGGAGCAACTGGTGAGAGCTGACATCTGCGAAGGCCGTAGCATCATCCAGTTAGGGAGACACTGGCCGTGGAACTCGGGCAGGTCCCCAGAAGCCCCTCGTCACAGACTCAGGGGCCCAAGGACACAGCGGGGGTGGGGCACATGCCCACACCTTCCGACTGGCGGGTCTGCTCCAGCGCCTTTCTGAGGAGAGAGCCCACCTGTCCGTGTGGGATGCCTCAGCCCGGAGCACGTGATGGTCCACGGTGCACACCGCCCAAGGTCACAGAGACATCCTGTTCGCCCTTGGCCTGATGGCCTTTGCCCACGCCTACAGTGTCGTTTAGTTTCATTAAAAAGAAAACCACTCAAATTGTCAGCACGCTCATACCAGAGGTCATAGTAACACAACGGCGGATCAGCTCTAATTTAGAGCGACTTTGACCTGGCTGCCATGGCAGCGCCGCCTCCTGCGCTGAAAAGAGCCTGATCGTAGTCTGCGGTAAGACCGTAGTGCCCTAGGTTGCTCCAGAGAAGTGGGCTGTTCCTGTGGCTCCCCAGTCAGTCCCCACCTGCCCTCCAGGTTACTGTCCCGGCCACCTGCTAGTGCCAGAGGAAACGCCCCAGCAAACCTTTCCACGGACGGGGAGGGGTCCTAGAAACATGTCACGGGGGGAAGGTTGAAGGTTCTTACTGTCAGTGTCATGAACGGTGCCTTGCATTCGGCGTAGCTGGAAGAGGAAGCAGGCTTCATCCGGTGGCCTCAAGGGGTGAGTGATGGCAATGAGTGGCAGTCAAAGGGAGCTGTAATCGGGGTCAACATGAGGGAGAGCTATTAGAGGGAAAATGAACTGTATAGTCATGTAAGTTCAAGGTCAGTACAATTCAGCATAAGAAACATCAGTGAGGCACCTACCATGTCCTGGTTACTATGAGATGTTGTGAGCATAAAGAACATAGTAGCTTCAGTCTACTCTGAAGCACAGATATGCAAAGGATGAATAAGAAAACATCAAGACATGTGCCACAAGGGACACTTTCATAAGATTCCAAAGGAGTGTGGAGAGGACGTGATGAATTCTTCGGAGGGGGTCAGGGAAGTGTCTATAAAACAGAAACAGGTCTAGGTTTTAAAGAAGTCCTGTTTGAACAAGACTGGGAGTCGAGGGGTGGAAGAGTCGTCCGGGCTGAGGGAACAGCACGTGCAAAGGCCAGGGAGGCCCCTAGAGAACCACAGGAGTTTGGGAGTCGGCCCTGGCTGGTGTGGCTCAGTGGATTGAGTGTGGCCTGCGAACCAAAGGGTTGCCGGTTCGATTCCCAGTCAGGGCACATGCCTGGGTTGCGGGCCAGGTCCCCAGTAGGGGGCACACAAGGGGCAACCACACATTGATGTTTCTCTCCCTCTCTTTCTCCTTCCCTTCTCCTCTCTCTAACAATAAATAAATAAAATCTTTAAAAAAAAGTTTGGGAACCAACCATCCCATTATGGAGCCCCAACGGACATTCTCTTGGGATAGTCTCCACACGCCCAGTGAACTACAAGTTCAGCTCGGCTGCATTCATTCTGAAGCACGTGCTCAGGTTCCTACGCTTCTTTTGTTTTCCTCGAGAGTAGATCGGCGACTTCCATCACTGGGAGGGGACTATCCAGCCAGAGGGTTTCTGAATTTAGGAATAGGAATGCATTCAAAGGTGAGTAAAATTTAAATTGCTTTGGGATTCAATGGATTTTTTTTTTCCAATCTGGCCTGTTTTACTTTGCATAGGGATGAACTTTCACTTTGCTTTCTTTGGAGACGCTGCTATAAACAAAATAAAATCCTGTACCCTGAACTACCGTTCTTAGCGGTTAGGTTGGAATGCTGTAAAATGGTTGGTGGTCTGTTAGAAAAAGCAGATAATCAGTCAAGAGTAGCACTAGTTTTAATTTAAAAAAATTATAGTCTGAAGGACCCCGAACTCAATTCGATATTTAAAAATCTTTCAACATTGCTTCGGACCGGTTTTTAAATTATACGTATTTCACAGTGAAGCCTTGAGTTCCCTGGCCGTCTATTCATCGGGCTGGAGAGAGAGAAGATGGACCGCCCTGAGGGGTATGGGGCATCTCCACCAACCACAGACCCACCAGTCGGCACCCCAGGACCGAGGGCGGCCCAGCTCTGTGACCCCTTAAATGTGCGTCACCACTGGGTTTGACAGGTGCGCTCCGCAGTCTTGTGTCACGTAGAAACCGCTACCCATCCCTAAAGCACAAACCGACGCCTTCCAAAGAGTAAGTAAATGTCCTGAAATGATCGTGGCTGTACACCCAGTTAAAGAGAAATGCGTGCTGAGTTCCCTGCCAGGTGCCACGCTATCGCGTCACCCAACGTTTCTGTGTAAAAATAACTCCCCCCGCCCTGGAACAGCGGCGTGCGTACAGAGGGGTCTATTTAAGTCTCCGTTCAGCTTCCAACACTTCTGAGAAACGAGCTGAGTGCGCAGGACGTCAGCCGAGTGCGTACCTCTGGAAGACGAGGCAGATGGTAGCTCTTGAATTGGTGGGAATAAAAATGGCAACCTTTCGTTTCACGAGTAGGCCTATTCAGGGCTTTCAGGCATCAGGCTGACATTTTAATGTAATCTGGAGCAGAGAAGTTCCTGGGTGTGAACAGCACTGCCTTGCTGTGATGAAACTTTCAGTGCGAGAGGTGGTGTGCCCTCCTCTGCCTCCTGGATGCG
Source organism: Glossophaga mutica (assembly GCA_039655065.1). Taxonomy (NCBI): domain Eukaryota; kingdom Metazoa; phylum Chordata; class Mammalia; order Chiroptera; family Phyllostomidae; genus Glossophaga; species Glossophaga mutica. Next base: position 220,427,660 of record CM077304.1, on the reverse strand, counting down.
GGCGCTCTGGAGAAGGAGGCGCTGGGCGTGCCGAGTGCCGGCCGGGGACAGACCCTTTGCCCCCGTCCCTTTAACCCTTATAGGACCCTTGGAGCCATTCTCTGCAGAGGAGGAGAGGGGGCCCTGAGCAGCTAAGCTACAGGGACCTGCAGGCCCAGTGGCTGTTTGGGACCATCCATCACTGCCCCGTGATACTTGTCCTGGGGTCCAGCATGCTCTGAACTTGACCTCCAGCGGCACTCAGCCTGTATTTTAATTACTTCTCCCCTCGGGTCATGCTCCCCATGGCATCCCCTGCAGAGCTGGGCCCACGCAGGGGCTGAACAAGTATTTGTTGAAGGGACCGGAGCCACTTGAGTGACAAGAGCAGGAGGTGCCATCAGAGGTGGGAGGGGGTCGCCCTGGGGAAGGAGGAGGGGTAGGGGCAGTGTGGTACCTGCGCTCACCTACAGCCCAGTTGCCCTCGGAGGGGGATGACAGTGTGCAGAGGGGGAGGGGGAGGGACAGGGGCAGATGAGGGGCCTGCCTGTCAGGAAAAAGGCACAGAGCAGAATGAGCGAGGCAAGCCTTTCGACCACGTGGGTCTCATTTTCCTGCTACCCTTCCGAAATAGCAAAAGCAATCGGAAAAGGCGATGCTCTCTTTCTCCCAAGGTGAAACTCTGATTTAATTCATCACAGTAAATCCAAATTCATTTAGAGCCCATTCATGGGTATTGGTCATTTAATTGAAGACACACAGTAGGCATTTAGTACCTTTAATTTGGCCAGGTGTTTTTCAATGGTCCCAGCTACCAATTTGCAAAAAGGTATTTTTCTTTGCTAATCTGCGTTTACCTCAATTGCCCTCAGCTCAGCTTTTCCTGTAATTAGGAGCGCCGTTGGGGACGGCTTTGTGCTCTCAGACGTGAGGGCTGCCGCCCTGACAGCGCCGTGCGCGGCGAACGTCTAGATCAGAAGGTTATATAAAAGTGCATTAAAAAAACCCCACAAAACACCAGAATCCTTTAATGAGCTAGAACAAGCTCTGCGACAGCTGCTCCCTGGGACTCAAAGCACTCAGAGACTGGCGTCCTCAGCACTCGGAGGCACAATGCCCACGCACCCACCCGGCACCCACGGTCTGAGTGGACCCCCGACCGCTCAGGGAGGGTGGGCGGGAAGAGGCTCCTGTTTCCCTCAAGGCAATTACTGTTACTTTTTTGGCTCTTTGTGGGAAAGAAGCAAAGCTGGGGCTTCCATGGGCTCCCTTTTTCAGTGGGAACCTCTTTCCAAAGTTGTGCTGGCCAGGGAAAGAGTCTCCCCAAAGCTGCTCACGGAAGGTCCTCCTTGGACGAGACGAGGAGACTCCACCGACCGAAGAGAAGCAAGATGCTCTCTTTCTCAGGCGAGCACGTTGAAATGGGACACGGATGAACCCGGAGAGCCTCTAACGAAACATATGAGGATGCGTCGGGAGGCCTTGCAGCTCCGCAAGACGGCAGGACTGCCGTGACGCCGCCCGGCCCATGGAGTCCGGGCCATCGCTGCTGTCCGGGACAGGCCCGTGGGCTGTGATGGGGTACAGCTGGGCGCAGACCAACTGCCCCAGACCAGGGGTGTGACGGGCGGTCTGTGGCCCACCAGAGGAGGCTGAGCGGTGCCACCTGGATGACCGAGGACAAGGTGCATACTGACTCGGGGAGGAAGCGTGTGTGTGCAGGGCGCAAGGGACATCCGAACCCCAGCCTCGGGGACGAGTGCCTTGGTGGGGCCGAGAGACGTCAGCTCAACACATCGGCGTGTCCATGGCATTGATGGTGCGGACACATTTCGTTCTGTGACAACGAACGAGTAATAGCAACTGTTCATTCAAGAGATATTCAACACGTCGTTTTAGGGCCTGGTGCTGGAACCTGGAGGGCGGGTCAGCCCTCTCGGGGGGACCTCGCCTGGAGGGCTGCTGAAACGCCCACAGAACCAGATCCCCAGCTGCCTGCGGTGCCTTTCCAAGGCTGTCTGGGAAGTAATCCGCTGATGAGAGAGCCCAGAGCCTGCGAGGGCTGTCCGGGAGCGAGGTGGCTGCGGCGGAGTGCTGTGTCCACCGAGACTCTGAGGACGTCCAGGAGGACCCTCCTTACCAGCTTCTGGAAAGACGGGAGTGGAGTGTGGGGCAAGGTGGACCCCATCCCGTCACAGCAGCAAACCACCTGATGACGTCCTCAGCCCTGCCCTTGCGTACCACACATCTGCGCACACAGCAGCCTCTCACCCTCCACCTGCCAAACCTTCAAGATCTTCCTGAGCATTCATTTGCAAGAGGAGATTAGGGGTCAGAAACGCACAGTGGAGGTGGTGGGGCCCAAGTCTCCCTAGCACAGACCTTGACCTTGGAATCACAGACTTGGAAGGCTGGAGGGGACCAAGCAGAGCAGGTTGGAGAGCAGTGGGGAGGCGGAAGCGGGGTGGGCGGGGCCACGCCTAGGGACCTCTGCAGAAATCCGGCCCCGGCATCGGCGGCCCCTTCGAACACACTGCGCTCCGCTGAGATCAAATGCACAGGAACTGGGCCCTTTTCCAACTTGTCCTTAATTGTACTCCTGACAGCCTGGCTTTATTACTGGCTTCTATGAGTTGTGGATGCCAAGAAAATCAGACACCATAAAATAAAGGCTAGATTTTAAAACCAAAGAGTAACCATACCTCTGATGTTTATGTGCTTCCCGGGGGACCGCACACTTTCCACACCCATTAGTGCATTTCTCCTCACCACCACTGCACGGGCCCCGCAGGGGTGAGGCGCCCCCGGGGAACAGAGCCTCCAGGCAGGCCTATCGGGACGGAACCCAGCGCTCTCTCCCACTAGCGGCTCAGTTCGGGGGCCTCTGTCTGTCCCGTCTGCTCCAAGCGGACAGATAATTTGCTCCAAGTGGACAGGTAATTTGCTCACTGACAGTTTCCCCCCAAGGGCTCTCTCCCTTTCCCAACAGAGTTGGTCATCCTTTGGATGGGTCGGCATCCCTGAACGTGGAGAATGTGAGAAATTCCTAGTTGTAATGTAAAGAAACAGTGTCTGCTGAGTATTTCTGAACTAGGAGGGAATGTCGGAGACAGGAATTGGTGCTGTCATCGTCTCCTGGGCAGTCAATTCGAGTCCCTCCTCTCCATGAGGTCAGTCCGACAGGTTCAGAACCAGTCACGTTCTGGCAAGGTGGGACGTTGTCCAGGTTCAGAGAGGAAAAGATGCTCCGAAGTGGGCCTGAACCCGTGGCCCAGGAGCCTGAAGCCTGTCGCTTCTCCCGGCCCACGTGGAGCAGGCTGGATCCTTTGGAAGCTAAGTGCTTCCAAGAATGGGGTCACTTAATTTACAAGAGAACTTCTGGCACTGGGGAGAGTGGGTGTGACATCTTCACAAAAGGAACACCTCATTTACAAGCCAAAGAGTCACATTCTTCCCCGTTTATAACCCCCGTAAAAATGCGAGTTTGCCTGATTGGAGCATCTCCTGTCAGCTAAGAGAGGGGAGCAACAGGAGGCACACCCGGACGGACGGGCTGTAACTGGGCACGTTTGCACGTGGAAGAGTATTTGGCTGGCTCGGTAAGCCAGTTCTCTTTCCACGGGATCCATCTGTAACAGTTCTGCAGAAACAGAAGCTTCTGATACCCCATTTCACGCAGGTGTGGGGAACATGTCCCCTCATACACCGTGGTTTGGCATGGAAACAAGCCAATCTTTTGGAGAGCAAAATGTGGCGATTTCTCTAAACACTTAGGTATGCCTGTCCTTCGACCCAGCGACTCCTCCCACAGGAATTTATCATGAAGAGCTACGGCCAGCTGGGCACAGTGAGGTCCACTCAGTGACACCTGTCTCAGCATTGTTTATAAATGGAAGAGCGACTGTCACAACCCGAATGTCAGCCAGTGGGTGGTGGGCTGGGGGAACGGCGGATGCGGGGGGTGCAGTGGAATGGCATTCGGTCCACAGAGAACGAACCGGGGACCGGTCTGTATCAGCACCACCATGAAGTTATCGCTCCCACGTCTGCGGCAACAAAGCCCACTGCAGGGTAGTGTGGACGCTGGGTTTCTAATTTTTGTCAGAAAGGAAACCAAGTGGCATAGATCAGTAATATAGGGTTAGAAGCGTGTTATGTGCATGAATAGTGAACCGGAAAGAGATACACCAAGTTTGGATGGTTCTCACCCATGGGAGAAGGAATGGGGAGAGCATTTCTTTCTTTCTCCTCTCCTTCCTTCCTTCTTTCTTTCTTTCTTCCTCTTCCTCTCTCTCTCTCTTTTCTCTTTCTTCCATTGTCCTCTTTCTTTCTCCCTCCCTCCCTCCCTTCTCTTATTGTTCTGTACACAGCCCCGGATGTTTCATGTTCTTCCACTGGGCAAGTACCACCCTCATAACTGTCAATAAAAACTGAAGGCAGAGAGGCCGCCATGTGTGCGGAGCCTGTGTGGGGCTCGCAGGGACCCACCCGCGCATGGTCGGTCTCCCAGGCAACTGGAGCACGCGCTGTAGGGTAAAGGCAGCGTGACCTCCTCCTGCGGACCCGCACCCTGGGCATTGGGAAGCCCAGGTCACTTGCCCAAGCGCTGTGAGCAGGGCAGGCATGAGGAAGACGCCCCTGGGCTCCGGATGAGGTCCAGGCTGTTACCCCCTCACCGCAACTCCCTCCACTGGGCATGCTCTGTGCTCGAGGCCCCGCCCCCCGCCAGCCATGTACAGATGCGAATGGGGGATCCGCATATTCCATTTGTCCCAGAGAGAGGACACCGGATCCCTTTTAGGGTGACATGGTCTCCGCGTGCTGAGTGCTGCTGTCCGCAGCGGCCAGCCTGGTGCTCATTCCCCACACTGGCCTGCCCGGCAGTGGGGAAGGACCACGGGAAATGCCCCCTGGACTTCTCGGGGCCTCCCCTGAGTGGGAGGGACCACCTTCCAGCTAAAGCGCAATGCCTGCCCCAGCCCAGCTCCAGTGGAAAGCCCAGAGGCAGCGTGATCTTCAGAAGCACGGCGTGCTGGGGTGCACCGGGTCAAAGGGGCTGCGGCAGAGAGGCTGCCCTATGGGTGCTGGCGCCCCGACAGCCACCCTGGAGATCAGGTTACAGCCTTGCTGAGCCAGAGGGAAGGGCGGCCTGGGGTCAGGGGCAGCCTGGGGTCAGGCAAAACCTGTGGCCTGTCTAGGGACTGATTCGCCCTGAAGCCCTCAGCCAAGTGGGACAGGTCTTGGGGCCCTTTCCTCCCCACTCAGGGGCTGTGACAACACCCGTCCTGCCAACTTCTGGGGCCACAGGAAACTAAGGACACTTGAGAAAGCGAGTGTGGGAATTCAGAAGTTCAAATAAAGCCGTTCTCGGGGCCTGCTCCTCTGAAGGTGCTTAACCCCGCTGATGCAAACTGTAACTTTTACCCCAAACTGCCCCATCCTGGAATTCTTTTGTCTACCGGACTCTACTGGGGCGCTTCCTCCTCCCTCCTCAAGAGTCCACACAGGTCAGGCTTCCTCCAGGCAGGGCCTGGCAGGGACCTTCCGCTGCTCGGAGACTTCCCCTCCGACCACAGCTAACACCCACCCCCCAGCACGCAGCACCCCACCCCCTGAATCTAACACCCCCGCGTGTGACACCCCACACCCCGAACACAACACCCCCCCCGGGGTATAACGTCCCATCTGCTGCGTGTGCCAGCCCACCCCCCGAACGTAACACTGCTCTTTTCACGCCACCACTGTGGGACCACGAGCCACAGAGGGGCACCACGCGCCCCGCCCAGCACCCTGAGCCGTAACTCTGCCCCCCAAGGGAGGAAGAGGGGTGTGGCGGAGGACCGTCGCGGGAGGCAGAAGCCCCGGCGAAGGGTCCCGCCCGGCCGCCCCACTGAACGGAAGACAGGCATCTAGGAACACGCAGTCCGTCCAACAGGAGAGTCGTCCGGGAAGGCGAATGACCAAAAACGGCCCTCGGGCTGTCTGAGCCCTTCTGGGCGCACAGACACGGCGGCCCCAGAATCGCAGGAAAACGCCGCACGCGGAGTCTCACGGGGTCCAGGTGCTCGGCCAGCATCGTCCCATCGACTCCCCCTACCCACTCCACGTGACAAGGGCCGTCAGCCCCCTTTCAAAGGCCAGGCAGACGAGGCTTGGGGCTGTCCAGCTGAGAAGGAGGAGCTGGCGTTCTGTCCCCAGGGGCCGGCTCTTGGGAGCCGGCTGCTAACCTGCACTCCACGAGGCCCGAGAAAAGCAAGGGCAGAAAGACAGCTACACACGCCCGCCAAAGACACGGCCGGGGGAGAGAGAAGCCATCCACGGGAAGGAAGGTCACAGACTTCAGAAAATGGGGGGCTGAAGAGCTCAGGGATGCGTCATCGGGACACTTCACAGAACAAGACGATGGCGAAAGCCGACAGGTGTCCGTCGTCAGAGAAGGAGCACTGGCCCGGGACGGGGACACGGAGGGCGAGGAGACGGTGACGCCGCCACACCTGTTCTCTGACTGTGTCACGGCCAAGGACGGTGACACAGTTGGCCAAGATCAGGAGACAGAGGGTCAGGGCCGGCCCTGGTCTCAGAGAACGAGTCCGTGGGCGGGACGGGGAGAACAGAGACGGCTCCCTGGGCGTGGAAACCACAGTCTCGACGCAGGGCAGCGGTGCTGAGCCTGCAAACGGGAGAAGGAAGGGGCGGGTTGGGAGACCTCGAGTTCAGAAGTTTAGAAGGTGAGGCGGGAGCAAAGGGGAGGAAAAGAGGGCGCTTTCCATCCTTTCAAGGAGAAAGAGACACCCTAAGTATATAGATACGTAGCGTGCATGAGACGTGCAGACCCATTTTTGAGGAACATTGGGAGAATCTTGCTTAGTGGTACGAAGAAAATTACAGGTGTGTTTCATGTCTATATTAGAGTTCATTTTTTCAAAAGGCCCACTAAAAGTGCATCAGAGGAGCTATATGGAAGAAGTTAGTACGGGAGGCGTGGTTTAAACCCTAGGCACACCCGCGGTCGTGTGTTTCCCCAATAATCACCACGCACACTCAATGCCCAAAGCCCTGTGGCCGACGCTGAGGCCACCAGCGCGAGGTGGACCTCCAGTCTGCCTTAAAAAGCCGGCACCACCGTTAGCGGCAGGCAGGGGGTGCTGAGGGCAGGCCGTGGGGTCCCGAGGGGGTACGTTTTCTGTAGAGAGTTTTAAAACAATAATAAAATGAAAAGCCAGTCACTCTAAACAAAGACAGTGATATAATATTCCTCCTCCCAATAAAGTCTTTGTTGGTCAAGTCACGGTTTGGCGAATTACAGCCAATGGGCTAGGTCCAGCCAATTGTGTCTCTTTTGTCAATAAAGTTTTATTAGAACACAGGCACGCTCACTCATTCACGCCTCATCTGCGGCTGCTCTCTCTCACGCCACAGTGGCCGAGGGGAGTGGTTGCGACAGAGACCAATGACCGCAAAGAATGACGTATTTACTCTCCGGCCCTTACACAAAATGTGGGCCAACCCTGGTTTGTTATAAATAAACAATTACTGCGGTTACTGGTGAGTTTGATCCCTCCATGGGCCAAGTGTTATTACCTGTGCTTTCGTACACACGCATTCTGTGGGGAAGTTGCTTCTACAGCCGCCAGCCTGAGAACCAAGCCGCACGCGTCCGTCCCGACGGCAGACCTGGCGCTGGCCGGGCTCTGTCCCTCGGTGGCCCCCCCAATGTTCCCGCTGGCCTTAGAGAGCAGATTAAAACGAGCGACCACAGGACACTCCGTTTGTGAAGTCGAAGGCGCAGAACCCAAGTTCCTCCAGTTTTCAGTTCTGCGTGTCCGTTTAGAACTTTTGTTCACATTTAAAACTTAAAATCATGACACCGTGCAAATCGCAAGACAGGGCAGTCTTGCTGGGTAAGTGCGAATCTGAGTTTCTCCATGAAGTATTTTATAGAATCTCATCAGTAGCTTTAAAATGGAAATAAATTTACCTGTAAATGTTAACTATTTGGTTTAAAACGCAAGAATAAACCGTAACTATCCCAGATCATCCCATGGGTGTTACCGAAAACAGCGCCATCCCATGGAAGAGGGGGTGTCCAGTCACTGCGCTTCCCAAGCTGTCTGACCTCGTGGAGCAAGGCCAGGGGTCACAGGAAAGCTGCCTCGGTGGCGTGTCGTTTCAGACGAGGGGAGACATCAGTGTTTGTCCCGTCTGCGGACAGTGGTCCTGGCGGCTGCGGTTCTGCCTGGGAGCACTGGGAGCCACCGGGCCCCCCAGGCACAAAGGACCGCCCCGCTGCCCCACCACGAGTCTGTGTAAGCCTAGCGGTGGGCGACTGAGCTCCGGGCGCGTGCGAGAGACCCAGGCAACCCTCAGGACCGCTCCCGTAACGAGAGATGGACGCGGAAGGAAAGGCTTTCCGATCTACGCCGGCACATGCACCTTCGATCCCTCCCTCCCGTCCATGGGCGTGCACTGAGCGCGTACTGCGTCGTGGGCATTGTGCTGGGTTTGGGACACGGGGCTCCTTCCGCGGTGTCCTGGCGTGGGTTGCGTGTGACCTGTGCACACGTATCCTGGGAATGCACAGGCGTTCAAGGACCATGGGCACTTCCAGCCCATAGCCACCTCCACACCGAAGATTCCTGGGAGACGCAGACGACTGACCGGATTGGAAGGGAGGTGATGGGCACGTTCTCCCGAGTCGCCTGCGGGGCACCCTCGTCACCACTTCTCGGCCCACAAGTGCGATTGTCTGTGGACACCATGGCTGTGAGTCACTGAGGAATCATCGCGGTGACCCCGACCGTGACAGGGAGAGCCATCCGTTTACCCTTTGAAACGTGACCAGCTGGCCCATTCATTTTGTAGCATTAATTTTAAGAGGAAATTAGATTCCAAACAGAGTCGTTAATCTTTTTAAGAAAGAGCCCCGAGAAGAGAGCATCGATCATTGGGAGGGACGTTTCCGAGGGGGGAGGTGGTCGGGACCCTGGTGCCAGGCCTCCTGGCCGGTGAAGGTTCTCACGGCTTCTTCTCGAACGCCGTCACCAGGTCAAGGCGGCGGCTTTCGGCCTGGAAAAAGGCCACTTCAAAGAGCCACTGAGACACAGCTGAGACCCTTTGGTCACCACGGCGAAGAGAAGGACGTGTACTGAGTCACAAACACCCAGTCACAGATTATTCTCCCGCCGAAACGCTCTTCTTGCCGAAGCGCATCTGTCCGGACGTGCGTTTGCACGGCACTTCCGTCCGAGCCCTCCAGTGATGGTTAGGAAGTCATCCTTTTACTTACATTGGTACTCTCTTGTTAATCCTTCTGTAGTCTGTCAGCTCTTAACAAAGGATGACGATTTTCATGAAAGGAAACTAAGTCTTTCTCAGTAATTTAATCTCAAAGCAAAACCCCTGCAAACTAGTTTATATCATTTTAACTTAATCCTTCATTGCTTCTGTATTCTTCTGAAACTGAAATAGTACTCACCTAGATTGGGTTTTGTTTTTTTGTTCAATTCATCTCTCTTCTTTTCAGTCATTAAAGTCCATTAAATTTAAAAATACCCCCCTATTGTCTCAAGCTATTAAGAAAAATTTGCTGCTTCGAGTATGCGTGAATATCAGCCTCTATGGTATCAGGAAAATAAAGTGAGCAAACAGGAAACCGAAGCCATGTGAGCATTCACCCTATCACCGGTGGGTCCCACTTGACCTTTTTGTTGACAATGTGAGAGGTGCAGAAGGTCTTCAGTGGGTTTTGTCACCTGCCTCTAATTATCCCAGAGCCGTAACTACCTGTAGCACCTGCCGCCACCGACGGAATAAAGACTTGAAAGTAATCCCGAACTTTCAGGTCACCGAGGGAAGGGGTGGAGTTTTTGGCCGGAACCCAACGCTGATGAACCAAACTCCGGTTGGTTTCACTATTACTCCCCCCGACACGAGGCACTGTGCATTCAGCCCCAGTAATCCAATAAGAACCACCAGGCCACTCGCACGCAAAGTGACCTCTGCAGATGTTTCTAAAAAACGCTCTCAACCACCTGATCTGTTCCTTCGTACGAAGCAAGAACTTTGCTAAGAATCCCTTCTTTTTGCGCGTCAACAGACTGTCTAGTCTGCGAGCTGGCTCTTTGTCATCCTGAGCCCAGAGCACGTGGCGCTCCCCACGTGACTTGGGTGGCGGGAGGGACTGCGTCTCCCCCCACGCCCGCGTCCCCCGGAGCGTTCTTCTGAAAACCTAACCGGGAGGACTCTGAGGAGGAGGGACGTTTTCCCGGCATCTCTACGTACTCCGGAGGGAGGAAGGACACGTCGTCCGAGCTGCTGAGGCTGGGGCGGCCGCCCGGGTTGTGCACAGACGGTGCCTGGGCCAGCCGGTGCGGTTCGTGAGCGGGCAGGGCAGGGGGCGAATCGGCGGGGCTCATTCTCCCCAGGAAATCGGCGCCCTGCCCCGCACGCACCTCGCCGCGCGCTGACCTTTCCCTCCGACCAGCGTGTCATCAGTTCAGACGGAGCATGTCGTCCCCTCGTGCCAGTTACACCAATAATGTCACCCGCAGCAGATTTTTAAAAATAGAAAAGGTTTCTTTATATTTACTGGAAACACTGAAATAGATTAAGGACTAAATATTGGCAGAGTCCTACCTCCTGGGGCGTTTGGGATGAGATGTTCAATTTATTAAGTGGGTGACAACTCCCTGGATGAATGTGGCATGTAATGCCTATGTCAATGGCAAATTAACTTTGTTACAGGAGAAAAAGTGACTCTTATTTTTAACTCCAAACCTCAGAGAAGTCAGCAGTCGAAGTGACTGTTGGTTTAACCACATCTTCTCTAAATGGGCAACACAGGCAGCGGCCTAAATTTAAGCACTGCAATTGTGGTTTTTGGTTTCAAAATCACCACACAGTTGTTAGTTACCATACTTGAGCAGAGGAAGAAAACTGCTCAGGGCAGCGAGAGGAATTTGCAAACTGCCACAGCAGGTTCGTCTGGGTCGACCTGGCCCCCAGCACAGCAGGCACACACGCCTTCTGGAATTATCCGGCCAAGCTTGGCTTGGGTAGGGCAGCACGAAAACACTGCTCTGGCTTTTAGAAATGAGAAAGCTGGAGAGATGAGAAAAGGCGTTTTAAAAGCTAACACACGAGCAGTGTTTCGGATGGGAGAGACCTCCGTGGAACGCCCAAATGCGGAAGAAGCCCAGCTTTGGGGTTTCGGTGACCATGGCAAACAGATTAGATATCGAGTTTGTGTTTTGTGTCCCGCCGTAATGAGGCCATCATGACCTGTGACTTCCTTTTGTCCCGTTGGTTTTCAAAGCCACCAAGCGGGCTCCCTGTTTCCAAGGGGACAATAAGAGTGTTGCTTCCATCCTCGCGTTCGGACCACGCAGGAGCTCCCACTCCGAGTCTCTGCCCACGAGCGGCTCTCACTCTTCATGCACAAGAAGACACGCACAAGGATGGTCATGCCCCAAACCTGGAAACATTTAAAAAAACACCTACATTCCTAGCTCCAGGAGAAAGGGTTACAGACGGGACGCGTGTGTGTCTGTGTGCCCATGTGAGAACACGCACATAGAAACAGAGGACTGCAAGTAAGGAGCGGAGCGAAGGCGTCAGCGTGGACAGCCCTCAGACGCAAAGGACTGGATAAAAACGACAGGCTGAAGCGGCTCAGTGGGGGAGGAGGCCCCACTGATCTGGACTTTACGTGCGGAGTCTCACCTCGCCGGGTTTCAGGATCGGCGCGCAGTGAAGACGTAAATGAACACGTTGCGGGGAGGAAGGGCGGACGCAGGGCCCGGTCCCTTCCCAGGGGCTGGGAGGACAGGGGCGCCAGGGAACACGCCTGTCGGGTAACGTCCATTGGTCCATTGTCTAACACCCCACTGGGGAGGAAGCCTACGAGTCGTTGTGTAATTTTAATTAATTGGTTTTATTAATTAATCGACAAGCTCTATGTTATTATACCATCTTAAATCCTTTTTGGAAATAGGACGTATTTACTGTTCACTGAAAATACAGGAAAAGAGGTGAGCACGGTGAGGAGCTGGGGACGGAGCCGGGTGCTCGGGGGAGAGAGAAGTCGGCCTGCAGGCCAGCAGCTCCGAGGCCCCTGGGGGCGGGGGCAGGGGCGGGGTTCTGAAGGCGAAGCGGGGAACGCCGGCGGGGTGGGCGGAAGGTAACTTTCTGAGCAGAGGGATGACTCGCGAGCGGCGGGGCATCCCCAGAGCAGGCCGGAGAGAGAGGCGTTACCCCAGCCGGTGGCAGGGTGCACTTGCCCCGGGAATGAGCAGTGCCGCCTCTGAGGCCGAAGGGGGGTCGGGAAGAGATGGAGTCGGAGAGAGGAAAATTCTTGGATGTTTAGAGGAAATCGGCTCACGAAGGTCACGTTGGATGCTACTGATTTCATCAAGGAAAGAAGCTGTGTGAATTGCCGAGTCCTTTCCTGCCCTCGAGTCCCCGTCATTTTCCCTTCTTCATGCCCCCGTGGCACGCGCACGTGGCCTGTGCACTTACCTGCCCCCCCCCCCCCAAGCAACCTCGCCGCCACCACCCACGAGACTACAAACTCTTTGGAAGGAGGCACAGGGCCCGGTCTCTTCCCTCTCGCACCTTTGGCGTCCACACACTCACTCAGGGCACACAGCAGAGAGCCCAGAAATATTTGCTAAAGGAGCAAAAGGCAGGGGGCGGCGTTAAGGCTGGGGTTCGGAAGAGGGGAAGCATCACGCAGCTCCTTCGGGGAACCTGGCCAAGCTGTGCAGCCCGAAGGAGTGAAAGGCTCAGGGAGCGGGACCAAGATGGCACCGTGCAAGGTGGCAAATGTCCACGCTTGTCTTCCGTGACGCGCTGAAGGCCAAAATCAAGAACTGAAAAGACAGCTTTGGGAGCGATCCGGGGTTGTGGTCAGCTCAGCAGGTCTGAGTGTAGGTCAAAGGGGCCTTGAGGCTGTGGGCTGAGCGTGAGAGCGTGGGCGAAGTGTGCGACCACAGACTGTCAGCGGAACAGGGCTTGGGGGTGTCGAGTGGGGGACACCGAGCGAAGCGGGAAGGGGAGGACTTCGGCGGCTCTGCTGGCGACCAGCAGCACGAGCCCCGGGGGGCAACAGCTGAGCAGGCGGGCGACTAGGAATGGAGACAGACATCCGCTGAGTCAGCTGGGTCGTGGAAAAGAAAGTCGTGCTTCCGTCACAAAGGCTGTCACGGAAGCGGGCGGCCAGGCGGGTCAGGGCTGCAGACCCGTGGGAAGCAAAGAGAAGGCGGATGACTCTTTCTCTCACCCACGAATGACCCGCACTTCGTAGATGGAAGATCAGGCCGATAAAAGTACGGAAATCCAGCAGGAAAAGTAAGTGCCTGCCCACAGCTGAGAACCACACCAGAGCCCTGGCCGAACGGCCCTGCTGTGGTCTCCGCCACTTGCCATGGTCTTCACCGCCTGAGTTCCCAGCCATCGAACTCGGCTGCTGCCTTTGCCACGGGTTCGACACGCCCATCCCAACGGCAATTGTAGGGGCGATTCGGGTAATCTAAGAGTGGACCCGGACAGTGAAAAAAATGGGAAGGGACCTGCGTGCTCTTCCCACATGTAACAGTAACTGTTTGGGAGTGGTGAATAAAGGGGTCAAGAAATAATTGGGAGGAAGCTGCTTTAGCTTGTCACGTTGAAGGTGAAAAGATAAATGAACTGAACTTGCAGGCTGGTTCATCAAAGACAGAAAACATAACTGACGACCAGCGGAGCCCTTCAGGAGCATGGCACAGCTCCTTCGGGTGAGACACGTGGTCTCCATACTAAAATCACGTACAAGAACACCCAGACCCCCACAGCGGGAGAGACGCGGAGTGCGAGTGAGCGCTGCTTTGCACAATCTCGCACAAGCGTGCTGTGGGATGTGGCCCTTCCAGCTTCCTGGCTGAAATGGAGCTCATTAAAATACAGTCGGATGACAGGGACGTGGGAGGAGGAGAGAGGGGGAAAAGTACAGAGAATGAGTAGCATAGACGGTGGGTAGAAAATAGACAGGGGGAGGGCAAGAATAGTGTGGGAAATGTAGAAGCTAAAGAACTTATGACACATGGACATGAACTAAAGGGGGGATGTGGGTGGGAGGGGGTGCGCAGGGTGGAGGGGAGTGATGGGGGAGAAATGGGACAACTGTAATAGCATAATCGATAAAATATATTAAAAAAATACAGTCGGACGGAGGACAGAGAAATGGTCGCCACCCATCTTCGATGTCCTTCAATACAATCTCATGTTAAAAAACAATCAAAGGATTCGGAGGAAGAAATATTGAAGCCTGGGCTTCACGCAGGGGCAGGGGGGCAGCGAGGTCCTGAGTAAGGGGTGGGCAGGAGTGCATGGGTTCGGCTGGTCGGTGTGAGATCACGCCAGTTGCTCGGAGAGACCTGGGAAGGTCACGCAGTCACGTCACTTAGGAGCCGGGAGAAGGTTAGGCAATTCCCTCCTCTCCAGGTAATCCTTTTCCTTTTGCAAAACTAAAGGATACCGATTCCGATCAGGGAGCAACCCTCCCCGCCCTTTTCTGATCAGAGGATAAGCATCCCCTACTACCAAAGTGAGAAATAACCCGGCAGAAATCGGTTCGTTAAATGCCTCTTCATTTACTCACTCGGCGAGGCTCTTCCAAGCAGTCTGACAGCAAGCGGTGCCTAAAACCAGGCGAGCAGTTCTCGGAGAGCGTGTTTATCTAATTAAGAGCTTCTCCGTGGTCCCCAGTTACTTAATTGTGTCATTAATGGCAGTTCTGACATGAAGAACAACTTGTGTCGGAGCCCTGGCCTGCTCCGGGGGAAGGAAGCCCAGCGGAGCGGCTCTCGGGGGCCGGCAGCAGCCCGCCGCCGCGGGCACAGCGCAAAACGGGATAATTGGTCCCCAGAGGGGCTGTCTCTTCAGCTGCCAGTAGGGATCGTCCCCCCCACCCCACCCCCAGTGAACAAGAAGCCACTGCGACTCCTCTGCTGTTCACGTGTGGCTCTGGTGCCCAGGGGCCGGGGAGGACCGGGTCCCAGGGACTGTCACTGCCGTGCGCGTCGCAGCCCTGCATTTGCGACAGTGTCACGTCGGCGCCCAGAGAGAGGAAGTAATGAGGAACAATGCGGCCGAGCGTTCCGGGGGAACGGTGTGCCTCGGGGTGTCCAGCTGGGCGGGTCACAGCGGCTAAACCACAGACTTGCCCTCCAGGGACTGAGTGTGACCAGGGGCCAGAACTGACCTTGGCCTTCGAGGAGGTGGGGGGCAGGAGGCCTCCTGCTGCTCTTCCTTTCTCCAGCAGAGAGAGCGAGCGGAGGGAGGAGAGTGCAGACAGGGCTTGCAAAGATGTTCCCGGGAAAAATACCAACGACTCCGAGAAAGTTTTCTGGTTTTAAGCTTTTTTCTTTTTTAACTGAGATGTGGTTCACGGACAACACGTCCGCCCTTTGGCAGCGCACGATTCGGTGGGTTAGCACGCTCCCGAAGTGGCACCGCCCGTCTAATCTCAGACCGGGCTCGCCCTCCCACCGCGAGACCCCTTCCCCAATGGCGGTCGCTCCCACGTCCCCTCCCTCGTCACTGGCTACCATGGTCGACGTTCTGACTCTGCGACGGGCCTATTCCAGACATTTCTAGAAAGGTTTTCGATGAAAGAGTTTTTAGATGTCTACCATGGACTAGATGTGGCAAGTACGAAAGGAGTGGCATTAACACTTGGGCGGAATGAGAACTGTCTGGAGCCTCGAGCGAGGACTTCAGAACAGGCCGCGGGACGGACCAGAGACCGTCACGGAGGCGCCGACCGTGTCTCTCTTCCTTGTCCCTGAAGAGCAGGGTCAGTAAAACTCGTCAGAGAAACTTAGACTATGTTTTGTTGGTGGGGAGTCCTGCTTTATTTTCCAGTTTTCACCAGCACAGTGATAATTTGTTGAGGAAATAAACATTTTCATTTGGGTTTTGATTCTCTATCTTGAAGCCTTTTAATTTAAGGCTATATATATCTTTGTCTCCAAAAAAACCTTTTTTTTTGTGGGGGGGGATAGTGTCTTAAAACAAAGAATATAAACAAAAACCTTTTAATGAAACTTTACTTTCTTAAAAAGCATAAAGAATTTCAGTCTGCTTAGCCAAGACGGCTCATTGAAAATTCGCCATCATGCAGGTATAGATGACAAGCCCCTCAATGATATACTCCAGAATTAAACCTCTTTAGAATAGGGCCGCTGAAATAAGTCATCCCATCTATATTTTCTCAAAACCGAATTACACCTGTCACCCCACCGAGCCGGTGGGTCCCTCAGCCGCACCTCAGGCCCCAAACTCTGGAGCACCTGCTGACGTCACGGTACGTCAGTGCCCGCTTTTTGCTTTCAGAAAAGCTGCCTCGCGATGCTCTGGCTTTGACAGGGCGCACGGTGCCACGCAGGTTCACGTATCGTAGAGGTGCGCACGCTTCCGTAAAATCACATCTGCACAGAGATGTGTCTGGACAGGTATTGGCCAACGTGTTAACTGCGCTCAACTCAAAGCAGTGATGTTTCAGGAGATTTCCCTGCTACAAATATTTTATTTATCGCTGGGGATTTTTCTAAGTCACGCTATCAGTTTTGCAATCTGAAAAAAGAAACAGTGAAGGCATTTTCATGGTGAGGAAAATGGATTCTAGGTGCCACTCTGGGCAAAATCACCGGGTGGCTCCCACGGCGCCGACTTCGGCCCGGGCGTGCTGCCCGCCGCAGCAGCACGCAGCAGTCGGCTGCCTCGGAGTGCCTTTCCGCGGTGCCCACACGCAGGTTCTGGCCGACGCACCGTGGGGCGACCCGAGGGAGAGGCGCCCGGACTGGACTCGGGGGCCGCAAGCAGCTGACCAAAGCTGAGGACACTGTCTGTCTCCCTGCAAGTTGTCAGAGGGCTCACCCGGTGCACCCAGTTTCCCAGCCCTCCACCCCCCAAACCTCGTTCTCGGTTGGCTCAGAGGACAAGTGAGTCACCCACATTGGAAGACTGGCATTGAGGACACAGAAAATAAGATCGGTATCAAGGGACTATTGTCCTGCGGTTCCGCAAAGATGCTTCTCCCTTCGTAATCCCCTCCCACAACTCACCAGGTTCACTGCAGGTTCATGCCTTACCCTACGGTAACGCCAGCGCAGGCCTGAGTCATTTACTAATGGGTGCATTGGTTCAAACCCTTGTGCAATACACCCGACAGCCTGTGGTGAGAATGTGCAAACGGTAGATCAGAGGCCGATGAAGTATGTTTTGTCAGCCTATTAATGAGATCGATATATTAATTACTGGTTGGCCTATTGAGTCAGCTGGTCAGAGCTCGACGCTGTAACAGCAGTGGCTGTCCCACGGACGCCCGAGAAGCCCAAGTCCCCTCTGGCTCACCGAGAGACTGAACCCTGGGCCTTGAATAACCGAACCGTGTTCCAGTTCTCTGCCACTTGGCAGTCCCCAGTGGGAGTTGCGGGATCTCTTGATGAATGAAACACCCCTTTCCCTCTTGACGTCAGATGAAGGGTCCGCTGCCTGCTGCCACGTGCGGTTCACGGGTGGCTTCGTCAGTATTCTCGGTTCCAGCACCCACCTTCTTCCTCTGCGGTTCTGTAAGATCACTCTCTGCATTCCGAGTTCTGGGCGAACCGGGGCTGCAGCGCAGGGTCCCCGATGCTGCGTTCACCCTGGAAGCCTCCACCTAGGCTGCCGCCGCCGTGGACAGGAACCCTGAAGGTCCACACCATTTCCGGGACAGGGCTGGACGTGCAGGAGCAGGGAATGGCCGTTTGTGGGGACAGGGCTTCTAACGGGGAACGCGGGTGGCTTCTTAACTCGGGACTGTGCCCATGGGTGGTCTGGCAGGAGGATCCCCTGCCAAGGCCCTTTTCTGACTTGCATTTGGCAGTGGGCTTCTTCCCCCAGGCTGCCAACTCCAAGTTCGGACGGACCCGGGCAAGGTCCCGCCCCGGCCTCTGCCGGCTCTGGTCTCCGGCACCGTCCCTGGGGCTGCTACTTTGTCCGCCTTTCTGCTTCTGTTGCCTCCGGAGCACCAAGCTTTCCACCAGCTGCTGGAGGCTATTTTAATCTGAGTGACTTTTCCTTCAAATCCATAAACTTTTTTCAAAAAAGCAGGCCATTTTATCTTAACATCTTCTATCCTAATTTATTTCCTTTGATCTGTAGGAGTGTTTAAAATTACGGATCCCCACCTCCAAAGATTCGAGATTCTGATTACTCGCTGGCGCTGGGTGGGGCCCCGGATTTCCCTACTAATTGCACAGCAGCCTGAGTGATCCTCAGAAGCAGCCGAGTTTCCCAACCCCGGAGTGAGTCGGCAGGCTCGGGGAATGAATGGGAAGCGAGCGGCGTCTTCGGCTTACGTAACGCTGTGGCGCTAGACGCGTCCTCGCCGGTGGGTAACTCGCTGTCCCGAAAGGTATTAAGAACATACTTATGCATCAGTCACCGCGTGGGCCTGGGCGCGGAGACAGCACCCCGGGCTCAGGGGCCATGCAGCGCAGTCCAATGAGGGCTGGAGTCTCGGACCGGTCGGCGCAGCTCTGTTTACTGAGAAGAACGAGGCTTCCTTAAAATTTCTCAAAGACCCTTTGAAAAAGGTAGAATGAAGGATATAGAACATATCTGCACCTCTTCAGAAGAATGGTTTAAAAAGGCATTTAGCAATAGAACCATATTTTTCTTTCAAACAAAAGTGTTACCTAGAACTTGGTACATACGACACCTGAGTGGGGTTTTGTCATTAACATCGCATTCAATAACTGCTCATCTGTAATTGTTCGGAGGACCTTCTTCCCCTTCCACGTGTTTTTTTAAAGATATTATTTATTTATTTTTAGACAGAGGGAAAGGGAGGGAGAAAGAGAGGGAGAGAAACATCAACTGTGTGGTTGCTTCTCGCACGCCCCCTACCTGGGCCCTGGCCTGCAACCCAGGCATGTGCTCTGACTGGGAATCGAACCGGCGACCCTTTGGTTCGCAGGCCCATGCTCAATCCACTGAGCCACACCAGCCGGGGCCACTTGTTTCAACGCAGACAGCAATCCTGGAGGCTCCTTTCTAAGGGTCTCCTCTCCCTGTTCCAGATTCGGGGGTGAGGCTGGGAGGAGGAGGAGATGGAGCCGGGCAGCTGGGACCGGGGCTCCCGCTCTGCCTCGTCACCCACGGAGCCCCCCAGGGGAGCCTGCCCTGGCGGCCCTGCCTCTCTGATGAGTGGGGAACCCCAGTTCTGAGGGCAGTGCTCAGTTGTTTGCTACGTGGCACACTTCGGCCTCCTCCTGCACCCCGGCCTTGGTCCACCTGCCCTTCTCCTCCTTGGGTCCGACTCCCGTTCTCCTCTGTCGCCTCCGTAGGTGAGGAACACGGGCTCCTTTCTCACGCCCCTCCAACCTGCAACAATTATACTGGCTGATGACAAGGTCACTTTGTGGGAACAGCTCAGGCTGTTCCGACAAATCAGAGCGGCAGCTAACTCTCGGCAGTGCCGTGGTGGAAAGCACAGAGCAGAACCTCGTGGTCTCCGCCACTGTCAGCTGTCCGGCCTCGGGGAACCGCTCCATCCCCCGTGCCTCGGCTTCCTCGTCTGTAGACGGTGCCTTTCCCGTCGGATTATTGCGGAGTTCATGCAGATTGATGTCCGTGCGCGCGCAGAGTGTTTACTGCGGTGCCAGCCCGCTAGAAACACCTAACATGCGCTTGTTGATTATCTGGGTTTGTTTTCCTTTCGTGGTTGATGTTGTTTTGTTGAATAACGTGGACAAAGTTTTGATTCGTGACACTGAAATAGCCACGGAAGGGCATTTCCTTCTCTCTCCTTTCTCCAGGACCTCTTCCTGTTAGACCCAGCTGGCTGGAGACACTTGAGCGTAAGGTCAGCCCCGGACTGGGAACATCGCAGAGTAAAGGGATGGTAATTGTACCAAAATTCAGCCCATACGATATCTGAGTTCACTACAGAGTTCTGAGTGTTTGAACTACGCTTACGTGAACGTTTCGCCAGGTGCGAAAACCCTGAAGTACTTTCTTGGAACATAGTTTGAGAACCAGCGTTCTGGACGGCGCCTGATTGAGCTGATCTTCCCCCCAGCGAGGCAGAGCTTCACAGGACTTATTAAATAAGGTTTCTTTCATTTTAATCACTCACCAAAAAAAAAAAAAAAAGCTTATTTTGAGAACCACAGATTCAAAACGGAAGCTTAGGAGCATGCCATTGGAGGCTGGGCGAGCCCCTCCGAATTACCACTCCCATTTCCAGTGGCCCTGCTGGGCCACCCTACTCCAAGGGGCCCCACGCATGGTGTAAGAATGTGAGCAGGCCCCAGGGTGGTCGGACAAAACGGTCTTCGAGCATTCTTCTAGCTGCTTCCCCGGCGACTCTGCGGTAGTCCTCGGAGACCTGACCGCTGTTGCCAGCTCTTTCCTCGGGCCGAACAATGGCCTCTCCGAGATTTCCTCATCCTAATCTCTAGAACCTGTGAACAGGTAAACATGTCACCTTGACCGTGGCAAAAGAAACTCTGTAGGTGCCATGGAGTTCAAGACCAAGAGATGAAGACATGATCCTGGATAAGAGAGCTGGGTGCCACCCAATCACACGAGCCATTGACAGCGCAGAGCTTTCAAGAGCCCCAAACCCTGTATCTTTTCTTTTTTTTTTGTAAAAGAGAGAGAAACATCAACATGAGACAGAAACATCGACGTGAAAGAGAAACATCAATTGGTTGCCTCTTGTGTACACCCCGACCAGGGACTGAATCTGCAACCCAGGCATGTGCCCCGACCAGAAATTGAACCAAGGATGCTTTGCTTTGGAGGTCAGTGCCCAACCCACTGAGCCACGCTGGTCAGGGCCCAAACCCCACATGCTAACACCGCTGCCAGTTCCCAGTGGACTGGAATTGCCATCTGAGAGACCGCGTTTTATTATGTCATGTGTCACCGGCAGATAAGACATAGTTAACTAATTTGATGCAGCTGTGGGATGTCGTAACTGGCAAGAAGACAATGATCCTCCACCGAGGTGAGCCTTCAGCTTCACTATTAAGAACTAGCTAACCAAGCGGCTGGACCTGTTGGGTAATTAAGCTCAGAAACAGCAGCTCGGCATCAATCACACTGAAACAAAGAGCCATTGTACTCGGCTGGCAATCCTCAGCACCGAACGGGAGCTGACACTCACCGTGGCCAATCACGCGCATCTCTCGGCTCCGTGAGTACATGATTTGTAGCTGATTTATCCCCATAAGTGTCTTTGGCCTCACATGGGCCATGCTTCTGTGGCTGAGATGGCCACTTGGAAACTCTCGCCACTCACAAGCGCACACCAGCTCAGCCGTTCCCGTATTTTCCCGGAGGTCCGGCTGCGTCTGTGTGCAAGACCATGTGTACAGGTCATGGCCTATTTCCCCCAAACCCCAGCTTCTCTCGAAGCACCACAGGGGTGCACACGCCCGAATAAAGGGCCCAAGGCGCGCTCTCCAAGTTGCAAACCAGCCTCCCTCCAAGGATGGCTCTGCTCTCCCGGCCTGTGGACCACCCTACACAGGGCTCCCCTGCCCCCGAGTCCCTGACAACAACCCAGGAGACTCTGCAGGTATCCGAGGCGAGGCCTTGCCCCGGGTCAGCCTGGAGTAGGGCAGGATTTACTTCCCCAAGGCGTTTTGGGGTGGGGGAGGGTGGGAAATGACAGACACAAAGCCTGTCCAAACCCCAGCTTGATCGACATCACACCCAAGGCTTCAAGCGTAATTTGACTGCTGTCCGGCTTTCCGACAGTCACTTCAGATGCCTGATGTTTGAGGAAGACCGTTTTACTACCAATGACAATGAACGGGACACGAGAGAAGCCACCTACCATGTGCAACCGCAGGGCCACATGCTGTGTACCTTTCTGGTCAACCCCCGTCCTAGCCCAGAGAGGTAGCTATTTCCTATCCTCACTCCGTGGATCAAGAACTTGGGCTTCAGCACAGAAACTTGCTCGACTACAGTCAGTAAGCGAGAGAACCCGGATGCAAGCACGTGGGTGTCCAATTCCCGTGCCAGCGCGTCTAGGGGTGCAACGAAGGGGCCGGTGCTGCGGGGCTGCATGGGTGCGGAGCGTGAGCCCAGTCCTGGCTTCTCAGGGGACGTGAATCTAAGCTGTAACCTGGAGGATGACACGAGTCAGCTTGGGAAGTCTGGGGAGGGGCGCCGGGGGAGGGGGCTGCTGGGAAGGAGGCAGAGGAGGAAGGAAAGTGTCCCTGGGGTGGGGAGGGTGCAGCATGCGCGAAGGGCTGCAGATGAACCACGACATGCCGACGCCCCAGGTGAGAGAGGACATGATCCCGCCTGGTCCAGGCAGAAATGGCAAAGCATCAGCACGAACACGCTACGGGACCTACGGAAAGGGAGCACGCGTGCCTGCAGACTCTGAACCCACGGGAGCTCCCGGGGAGGAAGGGGCACGTGGTGCAGCCCCGTGAGAGGCACCTGTCACGGGGGATGGGCGGGAAGGAGGGCCCTGCCGGTCCGACCGTGCGATGTGTGCATCTCCTAAGATGACCGGCACCGTCCGCTCCAGAAGGGGATTGGACGGCCTCTGCTGTATTCAGCGAAGGACTCGAGGTCCCAGAGAGGGTCGGCGGCTCCCCCGAGGTTCCAGCCGCTGTGTACGCAAGTGGACGGAGCTGGCCCTGAGACGCGGGGTGGATGACTCGGGAACAGGATTCTTTTTCATTCTGCCCCAGTTCGAGGGGAGTCCTCGGCAAGAATGGACATCGTTTCGCATGATGGAGACAATGGAGACGCCTCACGCACGACCCACTGCCCCTCTGACTTGGGCAGCTCGTGCACCGGCGCCCTTCTCCTGGGCATCCAAAGCAGCTGCCGAGTCAACTCAGGTTCACGCGCACCCGTGTGCGAGCATCTCCGTGGGGGAAGGCCTATCGCAATCCCAAGTGCACTTCCACAGCTGGCGCAGGGGCTCTGGTTCCCAAAGAGGTTTGATGATGGCAACGCGCTCTCATTAACAACCCGGAGGGCGCAGGGTGGCTGTTCCCCACGCCTGCGTGTTCGGTGCTGTTGGGTGGGTCTGTACACCAGCATGTTTGACGCGGGCTTTTCCGCGTGAAGCCAGCTTATGTCTGTAAACACAAAGCAGCCGAAGGGACAAAATTTTCAATCATCGCTATCGTCCCTGATGATGGATATTGCCCAGTTCACAGCACAAGATGCTGGACAGGATTCTAAGATTAAGTCAGTTGCCCCAGGTTGGGTTTGCAAAGTGCAATCACTCCACTGGCAGCGTCAGCATCACCAGAGAACATGCTGGAAATGCAAACCGCGGGCCCCCGCCTGGGCCCACGGAGTCAGACCCTGGGGCTGAGGCCCAGCAGTCCTTGCTTTCGCCTGACCCTCAGGCAAGTGTGAAGCCCCCAGTGGCCCCCTCGGAGCACCGCTGCCCTGGTAAATGGAGCCAGGATTTAAATACGGACAGGGCTGCTCCAAGTCACAGCTAGGAGATGACAGAGCTGGTTCTCGAACCAGAGTGTCACCGCTGGCTTACTTTCCCGGTTTAAGCCGTGTCAATGTGAACATTCTAACCAGGCCAGGTCAGCCCTAACTCCTGCTGGGGCTCAATTCTACGACTCTGGTCGACGCGGTAACATTTGGGGCAACAACCTCTGCCCAGCTGAGCCCGTGGGTTCTTCTTGCTCCGTCGCATTCTCAGTGGCTGGGGGGTGGGGGGTGGGGGGTGGGGGGCGAGGGTTGGAGCCCTGGGGAGTTCCAGATTTGAGACGCACGACCTCAGCTTTCATCAGCATTAAGGAGAACTCTAACTCCAAAGATGCCTGGCTGCAATAATAATAATCAACTGAACAGATCATCTTTACAAAAAAATTAGCATTTTTCCTTGTAAGTCAGATCGGGAGCAGCATTTCACAAAGGCAGCAGGAACCTCGTTTTCAACGCCCTCCCAGTGCAACCGAGGCGCAGTGCTGAGAGACGAAGGTGGTGCTGGGCACAAGTGCTGACTGGACTCTGAACTGACCGCAGTACCCGGCAGGACCTTGTCCGAACGACAAATGTAAGCTATGCGGCGTGTTCCCCCGGGTGACGCTGTATGTGGCCTCCAGCTCTGGTCGAACTCCTTTGCCCTCTTCCCTCCCAGCTCGTTCTGAGGTCTTTAAAATACTCCCGACAGCTGCAAGGCCACATTTGGGGAATAAGCAGTTTCAGAAATAACGCCTTGAAATCAGATTGGATTATCTCCCCTTTTCAGTTGACAAATTGTTTAATTTCCTTGGCCTCTTGAACTGGAAAGGAGATCTCTTTCAGCACATTCCAAGTGTCTCAAAAGTCAGTTCGCAGATACCTTAATATTCTCACTGCATCTCAGACGAGACCGAGCAGCGAGCGCGGGGCGCCCTTGAAGGGGCACATGCCTGGGACGGAGCTGTGGGCCCTGGCGGCAGAATGACCTCATCCCTCCGGATTAGGGAGTGGCGCTCAACATTGTTTCCCCTTTATTAGTAAGTCCCGTTACCTCCAGTCCCAGCTCTCGGTGCTCCCCGGCTTTCGTAAGGACTGTCACCCATACAGTGACACAATGTTCTGCTTGTTTGCATGACCAAACACAGGAAGTGCGGTGGGGAAGCGGCTGCTAACAGCGATGAGTTCAGACACTTGATATAGATGTGACAGATGCCGAGATGCTTCTCCCGGAGGAGGTTCAGGTTCGGGTCCCATTCTCTGTGGGACAGGGAATGAAACGAGGCGGAAGGGGCTACAGGACTCCGGTTCCAGCTCTTTAAACTCTACAAACATACCGACGTCCCTCATAAATGTCCTCCACCGTAGGGTCATTTTCTATGCCTTTAGTGATTGTGTGTGTGTGCGCCTGTGTACGTGTGTCTGTCTGTCTATCATCTATCCATCCATCCATCAAGAGAGATGCCTCTCTACACATTAGTGTAGAACTGGGATTTCTCAGCAACCTGACAATACCAAAAAGACCTACTGTGTGCCTCTGCTATCGTGATAAATAGTGGAGTGTGGTTTCGACCGAGGAGCATTAAAACAGGTATTGTTTCAGATTAAATTATCAACATATTAGAATATCTTACAGGGTACATATCAAACAGCAGCAATTAAAAAACGCCGGAAGAAGAAGTGAAATTATGCACAGAATAGTCGTAAGGCAAAAACTTCACCAGTTCATTTTATCTTTTTAAGAATAAGTTCTGTTTTTCTCTCTCTTTCTCTCTCTCTACACATAACATAAACCTGGAGGTCACCTCATCTCATTTGCGTGTGGATTATTATACTCGTGCATCTCGTACACAGAGAAGGACAGAACTGACTTTCTAAGATAAGAAACACGTCTGCGTATCCGTAGGAAGCTGCTCTTTCCCACCCGAAACGAGCAGCGCCCCTCCCCGTCGACCTTGATGGCAAAACGACGGGTCGTCAGAAGTGAGTCTGCAGGTTCCGCACGCAGGACCACGGCGGGGAGAGGCACGCAGGAGCGTTGCTAGCATCCTCCCAGTGACTCCTCCTGCAGGGTCAGCCCGTTTCACGTGAGAATGAGGGGGAGAGAGGAAAAGGACACCCAGACCCCAGACGGGCAATCAAAACAGGGCGGAAGGAAGCAAGGCAAACCAGGGCCGACTTCTCCAAACCAGTCGGTTTCTGTCCCTGTGACCGGTCTCACCCTCGTCAGTTCCTGCTGGAGCCCCGACGCCCTCTCTCAGTTTCACTGTTCCGCCCGCCCGTGCGGCCACCAGCGCCCGCGGCGGGGGTCCAGCGCAGCCGCCCCGACTCACTGGCACGGCCGTCTCCCTCCCCGCCTCCCCAGCAGCCTCCCTGCTGAGGGCCGCGACCATTCCGGTTCAAATCATGCTCCCTCCGTCCTCCCTTCGACTGTGTCCTAATGACTAATCCGTGCTTCTGCCAAGACGCAGTGACACTCCTTGTCACCTCTCCCATTCCTGTGGGCCAAATTAATTAATTCAACCAATATTTACGAAGCATCTGCTGTGGGGTAGCCAGTAGGCAGGCAGCACCCACACCGCCCCACCCTTGGGAGCCCCGCCCCGCCCCCCGCACGCAGTCCCCTGTAACAACGCACGGTGCGCAGTGGCGCCTCCAACTCAGAATATTCTGGAAGCAGGTGAGCTGAAAAAAACAAATGTTAGGTGCATTTAAAACTACGTACTTCAAAATTGTTTGATGCAGCCAAGTACCGAGCAAACTATCCTGGTGGATAAATAGTCATCTATTTGACCACGCTCTGCTTGAGGCAGAAGATTCTCTTCGTGGGAAAGGAAGTTAAATCAGTTTTTGTTCTGTCTGCAGCCTGGCCTGAAACTATTAGAACGAGCTTTTGGGTCCCATCAAATAAAGGAACTTGATTATGGTGAACGCAAATCACCAAACCAGATTTTTCTACCAAGTAAGTGCAGTGAGAAGGAGACCTTGTCTGTGTGTGGAAACTGACCTCACGCCAGAAGTTCAGGGAAGTGGCCTTCCGTCTGGTGACCCCGAGTGCCAGGCATCGTTAGCCCTCGTTTGTGAGCAGCTCTCCCTGTAAGACACAGAGCTCAGGCATTTGCTTTCAAGGGGTTTAAAAAAAATAATTTGGAGAAAAAACAAAAAGAATAAAAGGGTTTGTGTCCGGTATATGTCATTTTATGTTTTTTTTCCCTCCAAAAGTATCCTTATTAACATTTCATGTCACATTTGATATTGCAAAAACACATGCTAGTTTTATCGTATTTTCAAACATTCCCTTCTGCGTTGAGGAAAGTGGTGTATAAACTCACCAAGTGTGAGTTTGCTCTATTTCTCACATGTTGGAGTTTGCAGGGCTTTGCTATGCTTCTATTGCGGCTTGGCTGAGCAAACTTAGAAATGGCACATAATTCCATAAAAAAATTGTTCCTAGGTGAGCGAGGCCTTTCTGAAAGCCCCCAAATCTTCCATTCACCCAGCTCAGCTTCCTGGCAGGAGGGACACCCCGCTTCCTGCTTCGGACCCACGATGTTGTCTGGGAAAGGCGTCACCCAAGCCCGTGAGGCAGCCGTGCGGAGCAGTTCCAGAAAGCCGGCCTCCCCTCTGTTATTTCAACCAGCCAGCAGCTGCTGGGCCTGTTCTTCCCATCACTGTGCGTGATCGCATGAGAAAAAAATCCGCCTCTAAAAAAGCCGTGAAAACTGAGAACAGCAAGCAACCCGGGGCAGCGAGAGGGCAGGAGGCCGTTGTCAAGCTGCTCCCAGCGAGGAGTGGCTTCAGCCGACCCGCCGCGCCTGCCCCGAGTGGGTCACCGCCATTACCTCCATCAGCACCCTTTGCTGTGCGCTGGGACATCTCCGAACAGCTGCTTGGCTGCGATGCCAGCTTGTAACTGGAAGTGTGGCCTGGCCTGACTCAGTCTCGGGGGGGGAGGCGGGGGGGGGGAGGGGAGGGGAGGAGAGAGCACCCACGGGCCTCCCCTCAAAGAAGACTAACAACTGTTTTTTTCCATCGATTACGGTGGAAACAGATTTTGAAGAAGTGGAAACTTGTCCGTTTTTCATGTTCTCTCCGTTTGGTCTCTCGGTTTGACTGGCGAACTGGTTTGGGATTTTATATTGAAATTACATTGGCTGATGTGGACATCTGTAGCCCTTAGGCATCCGCCCCAGTTTCGTTTAAAAAAAAAAATCCATCTTATTTTCTAAACACAAAAGCGCTTTTTTTCCTTTACTCTAAAAATACTTTTCGCAAAACTGGAAATCCATTTTGAATCGGTCAACAGCTTTGTTTTTGGAGCATTCGCCAGGATAGGCTTCTGGACGAGACGTTAATGAGGATTCGGAGAAATGGCAGACAAGAAACCCTGGGTTCGAGAATGCTTAATAAACTGAAGAGAAAGGGCCTGTTGAGATGGATGGTCCAGGGACAAGAGGAGGGGGTGCGTGGCCCAGGGCCACCCGCCCGGTGCAGCTCTCAGGGCCCCAGGAATCAGAGAAGGCTCAGGCTGGTGGACCCAAACCTGGAATGACGGTACCTGACCGACCACCGGAATTGAATTGACTTCGTCAACACGTGCGAGGTGTCACAGCCGGGCACGCGGCCTCAGTGTCTAAGTTAAAGGCTGGGAGGGGCTCACGTGGCCCCCGCATTTCCTTTCAGGGGCGGTTCGTGACTTCCGTGGGCATCGTGGCACGCCCAAACACATGTGCACGGGGTTGAAAAGCCCTTGTATCACCAGAGAGACCGAGGAGGTGAGCACACGCTTGCCCTCGTGGGCAGAGAGCGCCCTGCAGTCCGGGACTCTGGGGCTTACCAAGAGGTGGAAAATGGATTCGCAGGGCGAAACAGTCTTCTTCCCTTTCTACGGTTCCCGCTACCCCTCTCCTGTCATTTCTTAAAAGGGTATTTCAGAAGAGACTACAAACGGGCTAAATCTCACCTACTTTTACGATGATAATAGTGTAACTACAGACTTACGGTTTTCCACACACTTGCAAACATTTTTCCTGAGGGATAAGCGTAGAAGCGTCGTTGTATGGCCGTTTGTGCTTTGGGTTAAATTTACCTCTCACTACGTGATTCGCGCTGATTCTCCGTAGGTTGAGGTTGAAAAAGGCTTGTTCCCCAGATGATGTGATTATGCTCGTCTACTGAATAAGTACTTAATTAAACCTAAAGTCATCAATTAAGATTTGGCCACAAATCCAATATGAAAAAAGCCTGACGTCGGAATCCTGCGGAGGCTTGCAAAACATTAGAAAACAATAAATCCAAAAGAATACTTTGACTTGGGCCCTAAAACAACTCGCGGTTTTCCCTGCAAGTTCCCAATTCGGTGTTTAAGACTGCAGAACAATTAACGAACTATTATCGGTTTTCCCAAGGTGCTAAGGAATCAGACTTAATTGTAAGTGTGATGTATCCAGAATTTGGCATAATCAAGTCTGTCTTAGGCCTCATTTATGGGCTTGATGGAAACAAAAGAGCTTGTCTCCACACGGGGACCCCAGCCGGGAGGGCGGCCTCTCTGAGGAAAGGGAGGACGTGTGCGGTGAGCAGGTGGGATGGGGGAGGTGACAAGGCGATTCTCGGGTGATGCGGCCTTCACGCCACGGCGCAGCGGCGCTCTCGGAGACAGGCAGAGGACTCCGGAAGGTGGGCTCTATGGAGAAAGGACGGAGACTTCAAACTCGTCCTACGCACGTGAGGGGACGTTGAGAGGAGGTTCCAGCAGGCAGGGAACACCTGTGCTGGGTTCTCAGCGTGCCTTTGCCAGGCCAGGCTGGGACGAGAGGGAACTGGGGCCAATCACAGGCTTTACTGAAGGTGTTGCCATGGCCCAGGCGCTGTTCCGAACGGCTGAGACACCGCTGTGAACCAGGCCGAGTCTCGACCTTAGGGGGCCTACGCTTCAGCATGGAAGGCACACACGGACGTTAACAAAGAAATAAAATGCGATCTCTTTTCTGTCAACAAACAGTGCCATGTCCATAATTTGCTGAGTCTATCACATCATCACAAAATGCAATTTCAAGGCTCTAAAGAGAAAAACAAAGCAGGCGAGATGATGCAAGGGCACAGAGGCTGACAGTGCAGGTGACCTTGCAGGGTCCTACCAGCTCTGCTAAGAAACGCGGGTATTCTTCCGCCGGTAAACCAGCGGCCGCGGAAGGAGTTCTGAGCGGGGTACTGGCCGGACATCATCTGTTTCTATGGAGGTAGGTTTCACGGCAGCGTGGAGAAGTGGATCTGGGGCGAAGCGCCCTGGAGGTAGGAGGTCTGGGTTGCGAAGCTCCTGGTTTGTGAGCTGCGAGTTCCGTGGAGCGATTCTAAACAGGCCGCAGTGCGCCGGGCAGTCTGGGCCTCGGAGGGAAGGAGCCCGAGCCCAGGCGGGCACTGCGACCAGCCAGCCCGGTGTGGTCAGCTGGCCTAGGGGTCCCACACTGAGGTGTGCCCGCCAACCTCACGTTCTGCTTGCCTGGAGGTTCTGCTTCTGGGTAAGAGCGGAACAGCTCCTTTCGGGAGAACTCTCTCACAAGTGACAACTATGAACTGTGGACACAATATAAAGATCGATTACTGAGCGTCACCGAAGACACTGGAGTGAGACAGTAGATACTCGGAAGAAGGAAATAGCACTGGTGTTTTTTTTTTTTTCCTTTTGCTTTTTACATTTTTTTGTCAGTCAGCAGCTCCCAGTCCAGGCCACACAGGGAAATTAAAACTTGGATAGAAATGGACATTCTTATAAGCTTGAAGAATGAGAAGACACGTTTTGGGGAGATCGAGCAACGTAGGAGACACACAGAGAACTACGTGTGAAATTCTGTGTACAAACCCTGACCAAATCTGTGAGTGAGACTTAAAGTGTGTGTGCAAGGGCCGACTCCAACCAGTGCAGCTGAGGTTAAAGGAAGTAAACACAGATTTCGGCTGCTGTCCATCACAGGGATGACGAAACTGGACTTCCATTCTAACCAGGTGACCTGCTGGCTTGAACCAAAACAACCAATACTCTTTGGAGGAATAAAACAGAATCCAGTGTCTCTAAAATGTGTCGTTCATGGCGTCCAGATTTCTAGACTTACACGGCAAATTTACTAAACGTACAAAGAAACAATAAAATATGACACACACCCAAGAGAAAAGATGCAAATGACCCAAACATTGCAATTAGCAGGCAAGGATTTCAGAGTAGAGATGCAAAATATGAAGAAAATGTATGTTTAATAAACTAGAGAGGGCTAAGTGGAAACTACAACAATGGCAAAATAGAAAATCTGGAACTGAAACCTACCAAACCTAAAATAGAAACTTATCTGGATGACAACACTAGGAGATGATACAAGAACAAGCCAGTGAAGTTGAAGAAAGATCAGCTCGGCTTTATCGACAGTCCTAACATACAGGCAATTTGAGTCCAACAAAAACCAGAGACAGAGAAGAAAACATAAGAATATTCGAAGTAGCAATACCTGAAAATTCCCTGAATTTAATAAAAGACACTCACAAACTCAAGAAGCTCGGCAGCTCAGTGAAGATGCAAAGAAAACCATAGTCAGGCCATCATAGTCAAGGGCAACGAAAGCTAACAGGGAGTAAAATCCTTAACCCAGGCAGAGAAAGATGACCTTAGGTACGGGGAAGCAATGCTATAAGTAACGGCTAACTTCTCACCAGAAGCCATGAAAGCCAGAAGGCAAGGGGTTAATATCACTGAAGTTAAAGGAGAGAAAGAACTTTCAAACTAGAATTGTATATATAATGACAATAATCTTCGAGAATGAAGGCAACTATTTTCTGTCTTACTTATTTCCCTTAGCATGATATTCTCAAGGTCCATCCATTCTGTTGCAAACGGTAGTTCTCTTACAGTTGAGTAGTAGCCCATTGTAGACATGTGCCACATCTTTATCCCATCAAGGAGACCAGTTGTGAAAGCAACGAATGAACAAACAAGCAAAACACACAAAAATTCACAGGCACAGACAACAGCGTGCTGGTTACCAGAGGGAAGGTGGGGGTGGATAGGAAAAGTCAAATACATGGTGACGGAAGATGATTTGACCTTGGGTAATGCACACACAGTATAATACACAGATCATGTGTCATAGAAATGTACACTTGAAACCTGTATAATCTTACTAAACAATGTCACCCCAATAATTCAATTAAAAAAGAAGGAAGGCAAAATGCACGATTTTCAGGTAAGTAAAAGCTAAGACAACTTATTGCCAGCAGACTTGCGCTGCGAGATATTTTAAGAGTTCTCCAGACTGATGGGAACTGATGCTTGATGCAAACTGAACCTTCAGAAAAGAATGAAGAACACTTGAAATAGTAAATAGGTAGGTAAATAAAGACAATTTAAGCAAAAAATGATGTCCTACGTGACGAGATTTACAAAGCACGCAGGCAAGGACACGTGTGACGACCGCAGCACAGCGGATGGGGAGGGTGAGAGCACCTGTGTGATCGTGAAGTTTGTCTGTTTCCCGTGAAGGGGCGTGCCAGGGGCTCTATGTGGACTGTCTCCTCGGTGCCCACGGCCTGGGGGTTGTCCCCACTTCCACTGAGTCCGCTGCCACCTCTGGGATGCCCCGTACGATGACGGAGCCTGACATCTGCGTTCAGCCCACATCCCCCTCCTACGCCCAGACGGTACGTCCCGCACAGAGGTCACGATGGGAGGCCCAGTGGCTAGACAGAGCCTACCTTCTTTTTCAGGGTGGTTGGAAAATTTGAATGTCTTTCTATTAAAATCCAAACTTCTAGATTCTCTTTTTCAAAAAGGGGAGATCTGGAACACAGACCAGATTCCTGCAACAGCACTACCGGCTCACGCCACGCGCTGACCCTGCAGTCCGACGGGGCGCTGCCCCTCCCCTCCCCTCCCCCCGCCCCTCCCGTGCACCGCTGACCGATGCACGACACAGCGAGTGCACGAATCTCACCACCACATTCGCTGATGCGAGCCTCGCAATGCGGGCTGTGAAGCGTTAGCTCCGGCCGCACTGACCTGCACCGAACTGCGAGCCAACCAAGTCCCTTTAACCGAGGAAGTTCAGTTTAAACCGGTTGTTGGGTTTTAGGTCTGTGGGGTTGGTTGTATGACCCTCCAGGGCAGACCCCCCCAGGGACCCCGGCTAATTTCACCTCCTTGGGTTTAGCCCACCCTCACAGCCAGCTGAGACATTCCAGATTCCGCCATCCACCAAGTAACTTTCCCTCTGATGCCGCGTCACGCAGAAATGCGACTTGACGCCTTCTGCGTCTGTCACTTTCGACGGAACCAGTCTTTCGTGACAAATGCGGTGGTGTATCGTCAGCATCGTTTTGCAACAATTCAGCTAAAGAACAAATCCTCTCAGATGACATTCCGCCTTCACAAGAAGGCAAGTCAGCCTCCAGAGGTGTGGTTTCCTGGTTAATTTTTTTATTAATGCTTGTCTGTTGACCCTAGTCAGTCTTTCTTGTGACCAATTTTACAACGTCAGGAACACAAATAACTCGAACTCGTCGTGCCAGGAACAGAACAGCGGGCAGATGGAGGGGCAACAGTCCGAGCTGCCGGTTGGACTCTGGCCGGCGCTCAGGATGAGCGAGGCTCGGTCTGTGGGGCCCCACCAAGTGGGGGAACCTGGGAATGGTTTGGCCAATGTCATCGTACCCCACCTGTCTTCACCGTCACACAGAGGGGCGTTTGTTTAGCTCCCTCTTCTTTTTATGGGCTCCCTTTCAAAGGAAATGGAAGAATTAATATGCATCTGGGAAGCAAAGGTTGCCAAATGCGTATGCTTTCAAACTGTTAAACTCTATTTGGAAAAAAAAATTGGCATGTGTGCTTAAAGGTCTTGGATCTTTGCATTTCCATGCATCTCAGCTACGCCTCGGGTTCTGTTAAAGGAAGGAAGTTCATCATTGTTTAGAAAAAACCACAGGGCCCAGGGTAGCTGATAACAGACCTATCACCTCGAGTCAGGGATTGTTTCCTGCAACAGACTGAGGAGCTGGCCGTCCTTCACCCCCACGTGGTCCAGGAGGCTCTGTGGGCGGAGGCATAGCATCCCTGCACGAAGGGTGGTGTCCTGGCTCCTGTACAAGGTGCTCTAAATGGCCTGCTGTTGCTCCTCACTTCCTAATATCTTTGACCCTGAGTATCCGCATTAATATGTGATAAAAGAAACCAAAATAAACTAGTTTAAAGGTTTTAGAAACTGTGTCTTTGATGCCTAGGAAAAACATCCCAAACCATTTAAAACATTCTATAGTCTTTTTATTGAGACGTAAAATACACCACAGAAACCAGCCACTAAAATACAAAGGGTGCATCAATTCCCGTGGAGTCTTTCAGGAAAAATAAACTCAAGTGTAAGACAGAGCAAGAAAGTGGGGTGGGCGCCACACCTCTCAACTTCAGAGTACTTGACAAGCTTTGCCTGGTCAGCCCTCATGACTCGTCGTGGAGACAGCACGCAGCCATTCGTCCGCTGCCACAGGTGAAACCCCCAAGAAAGGAGAGTGGCCCACCCCAGACACACAGTGGGTACCAGAGCTGACGCCACACGGGGCATCCAGGTGTCCTCACTGTGACCAGAGGGACCCTGCCCTGCTTTCTGAAAACACCTAGTGCCCCAGGGTCTAGACTGAAGGCCAGCAGGCTTGAAATCCAGGAGAGTCGAGGATGCAGATCAAGTCTGAAGCAGCTGGCCCGGAGAGCCTGGTCTTTGTTCTAGCCAACCATCAACTGATTGGGTGAGGCCCACCCCCAGTAGGGAGAGCAATCTGCTTACTCAAAGGTCATCCATTTAAATGGTAATCTCATCCAAAAAACACATTTCAAGTTGACATTTAAAACTACCCATCAGCCCTGGCTGGTGTAGCTCAGTGGATTGAGTGCAGGCTGTGAACCAAAGGGTTGCCAGTTCGATTCCCAGTCAGGGCACATGCCTGGCTTGCGGGCCAGGACCCCAGTGGGGGCCACGTGAGAGGCAACCACACATTGATGTATGTATCTCTCTTTCTCCCTCCTTTCCCCTCTCTCTAAAAATAAATAAATAAAATCTTTAAAAAATAAACAAACAAACAAAAAACCTACCCATCAGAGTTTTTATCATAAAATACTTGGGATTAAATAAAGCCACGAGAATAATTTTAATATTTTTAATAAGTTGGTGTCACGTGTATGACCTATTGCTTCTTCAAAATATAAATCAGGTAACATTAACACATTTTTGTAGCCAGAAAGGTGGATCATGGACAAAATTATTGTTTCACTGCTAGGGGTTATGATAAGGAACAGGAATTACGACACAAAAATTGAGGTGTTGGGGGCAATCTATGGGGGCTTCCAGGGAAGCATGAGCCTGCTTGATGCCTCGTGTTTAGGAGAATGTTGGCAAGTGGAGAGCAGGCTGAATTTCCTCCTTCAAATTCAGGTGCATGGAGGTCTGGTGGCCTGCAAACCGTTTCTGTGTGACCTGTGTAGTCCGGCATGCCGTACCTATGAACTATGACCTGGGACTGCACTACACAGTCTGATTCCAGCCACGGGCTGGTGCGAAGTCAACCGCATGATACTCCACCTAGGTCAGAAGAAGTGGGTCTGTTACACGGATTAACAAACCGGGCAGAATAAACTAGGGGAAGTCAAACGGAACCTTCCTTCCTGAGGTCCCTGAGTTGCCGTGTTTTCCAACACGTCCTGAGCAGAGGAGGCTCCTTCCCCAGTCATCGCGGCACAGCCTTCCACCCATACACTGTGCCAGCGTTCCTCGTGTCCAAGTCCCTTACAGGGACACTTATTTAAGTGTCTCCTGTTAAATACAATTATATAATCTTATTCCCTTACAAACGCAAGGGAACCGCACATTTCCTCACAGCATCACAGCACCACGGGTTTTAAGAATATGCGTCCTTAAGAACAGCCACTTGCGGCTGCGATGGAGAAGAGGCGGGCCACCTGCCTGTCGGACGTAAACAGACGTGGCGTTGGAGTCCTGGCGAGCAGAGCCAGCAGCCGGCCCGCTGGAAGCCCGCCTCAGAGCGCCCCCCCAGTTCTCCTCGCCCACCATCGGCCGGCCTCTCGGCCTTCACAAGAAAGAGGAGGGGACAGACCCCGCTGGCCCCTCACGGCCACCGCGCGGGGGCAGCGTGAGGGACGGGGGAGAGCTCTGCCGGCCAGTGACCGGGCAGTGCCGGGGACTCGGCCACCCCCACTTCCACTCGCCCAGCCACTGCCCCTGAACGGACACCCGTGGCACCCACGGGAGCGGTGCTTTGGGTTGCGATAGGAGTGACTCACTCTCCTCCCCTCGAAGCTCCCGCACGCCTGTGTGCCAACACGGTAAAACACAGTGACACGCACGCACCTCGGTGCGTGTGAAGGTCCTCACTCACGCTTTAGAAATAGAGGGGTACGCTGAAGGGAGAGGGGGGCTTAGTGACTTGCCGACCCTCGGTCACGTCGCAGGGAAGTGGCGGGGTCCGATTTGAAACAAGCTTCTCCGCCCTCCCTAACCCTCCTTCCAGATCCCGCAGCGGCCACACCCCCTCCCTCCCCTCCGGGCTGCTTTTGCGCCTCGTTTCAATGTCTTATTCTTTCAAAGGGATCTCTGTTCTTATTGGCAATAATTACCCGCCCGGTTCAAAGGCTCTCCCGATTATGAAACTTCTTCAAGGACTGGCCGATTCAGCCAGGCTGTGATTAAATTAGAATTATATTCTTGACCTGTTCTAATGAAGATTTTATGACTGCTTTCCGAGTGAGGTTAATTATCACCTCGAAGCCACATTAATATCTTTCTAATCTCCATCATCTCCATGCAGAGGCTACGGGCTCACTCGCTGTCTGCTGGGCGTTCCATGTCCCCGTCACCCGCGCCCGAATCACCCTTCCAGCCTCACGCCCAACTCCCTGACTCCTCCTCACCCCCCCACCCCCCGCACCACGGAGGACAGAGCCCTCTGAGCCTGCCAAACGGCTTTGTACTTCGGTGTCTGTCTGTGACGCGTACTTGCTGTCACTGTGCCAGCGGTGACAGCCTCCGCTGAGGCTGCTTCCCTGGCATCTGCCTGTCACCGCGTTCTTCCCGCCCTGGTCCTCCCGCCCACCATGCGCGCTCTGTCCCCAGAGCCCCGCAGACCCCCCCCCCCCCCGCCACTCAGGGAGCACTTAGCGCGTGGCAGTCAGCACTGCGTCAGGGAAGACTTAGTGTCCACCTCTGGGTGCCGACTCCGCGGCTGGATGACCCACGTCGCCGAGACCGTGGGATCGGCACCTGCGTGTTCGCCCCGCGGGCCGGTGGGAGTGGGTGTAGCTGTCCTCCTCGGCCCTGTGGTCTCGCACACCTACCCTCTGCTTGGCGTCCGTTTCTCATTCATGAATCGGAGAACGTATTCCTCCAACTGCCTTACAGAACGGCTGCAAGAAGCTGGTGCTCGTCTTTGACTCTCCACCATGTCTCCTCCCCAAATCCACTCACCAGGGAATTCTGCGGGACCTGCCGCCCCAGAACCCACCTCGAAGGAGGCCCCTCCCAATCACCCTCGGCAGGCCCACCTGGTCTCGGTCCCAGCAGCCTCCTCACTTCCTGCCGCCGCCCGGTGGGGCCCCGGTCGCTTTCCAAGCGTGCTGTCCGAGCACATGACCGAGAGCAACTCCTGCGCTCCGCTCACAGCCCCGGGGCCCGTGGGCCTCACTTGGGACGGACTGCCAGGTCCTGCCCGAGGCCCCTCTCAGTCTGCCCCTCTGTCTCCCTCTCCATCACCGGCCATTGCCTCCTTCTTGCTCCTGGAACATACCAAGCATGCCCCCACCTCAGAGCCCAGACGTGACCCTCCTCCCGCGTGGAAGGCCCTGCTCAGATGGCTGCAGGGATCCCTTCCTGAGGTCCGTCAGCCCTGGGTCTTCAGGCCCCATTGTCACTGAGGCCTCTGAAAGGCCACACCCACACAAGCATCCACACTTGCTTTCTTCACTCCCTGCACCCGTCTTCGGGGCCCTCGTCACCAATGAGCTACTACGTGCTTCTGAGTTCCCACATGCAGGTCCTGTCTGTCCCCTGCAGGACCAGCCTCATAGGCGCGGATGCCTTGCTTTGTTCACTGCTATATCCCCAGCACCTTGATGAGTGCCTGAAATATAGTAGCTGCTCAATAAACACTCGCCAAGTCGATGTGGGAGAATCCACTTAAAATTCTGATGTTTGCATCCCTGGTTCTCCGCCCTGGCTGCCCATTAAAATCCAGTGAGGATTTTAAAGGATGCTGAGGATCAGACCACATGTAGGCATTTAAATCAAAACCTCTCGGAGTGGAGCCTGGGTGTTGGTGTGTTTCCATAGCTCCCTAGGGGTTTCCAAAGTGTAATCAAGGCCGAGAACCGTTGTTCTGGGGCGCAGCACATAGAGTTTGTGTCCTAATGGTGTTTACGTTCCCAGCTCGCACCTCACCAGCTAAGTAGCTTGCACACTTCCACCACTTAATACTCTGAGCGGCGACTCAGGAAATGCCCATTTCAAGGCAGAGAACAGTTTGCGCCCTAAGAAAACCTCGGTGCCGTGGCTGGTTGGATTTGGGTCCGTATCGTGTTTGGGGACAGATGACTGAAGAGGTGGAACCACCGGGATTTAGCGGCAACTCTACAAGGTGCTGTACTAGTCACTGAAGTGCTGGTCACATGGTCGAATCCCATGTGGCACCCATGTGACGAGAGTCATCATTTCCATTTGGCAAACCCACGTACTTTTACATTCTTTACAAAGCACGTTGCCCTGCAGCTCCCCACAGGGTGAGTCCGAGGCGTTTGCTGCTTTCGGGAAAGGCAGAGACTGACTCAAACGGGGACAGTTTTCTCAGCTTCCGGAGCAAACAGGATTTATTAGGCCTAACTGAGTCAACAGCCTTGCAATCCAGGCTTCTGGAGAGAAAAGAATGTGACCAACCCCCAAAGCTGCCCTTTAACAGAACCGAGAAAGCTTGCCAGACTGACCAGTAGGTTCACAAACTTCTTGGTCTCAGGACCCCTTTGGACTATTAAACATTAAGGCAAACCCTAAGGAGTTTTTGTTTATTTATGCTGGCTCTACCTATCCATAGTTATCATATTTATACATTAAAATCAAGTTTTAAAATGAATTCATTTAAAACCAGCAATGTTAAACCCATTACAGGTTAACAGAAATAATATATTTTAATAAAAATAATTGTATTGTCCAAAACAAAAAAGTGACTCTTCTTTAAAATGTTTTTTGCAACTCTCTTCCATGTCAAGTTTAATAGAAGACGGTTGGATCGTCATATCTGCTTTGGCAGTTGGTCGGCTTCAATCCATTGTTTTGGTTGAAATATATTAAGAAAATCTATCTGCACATACATATATTGTTCAAAAAGGTAAGAGTTTATTAATAACCATCTCAGATTTTTACGGAATTCTTTGATACTATAGTTTCTTAAAGTTTAGTTGTAATATGGAGTCTGAAACCATACCAATGATTGTTCATTCCCTGATATATTAAAATTAATCCATCCTGTGCTTTGAATAGGTCTTTTTGTCACGTATGCATTTGTGACCTCATGCACTGGTGATTCAGGAAATATTAGTTCACTAAGTCATTTGGATCTTCCAAATGTTGACACAACTCATTCCTCAATATTAAAAAATGGCACTTGTTAACATCACCACCCATCACACCAGCAGTGTCTTTAAGTATTGGGAAGTAAGCTCACAGTGGAAAACACCAGATTTCCAAATTCTGATTTTCATTTGAAAGCTCAAATTTTATCCTTGGCAACAAATGCTCTCAATTGTTTTTCTTGACATGACAGGCTCACTTTCTTCACTTCCGAGAAAATGTCTTCCAAATATCCATGTCCAAGGAGCTAGATTTTGCCTGTCAACTATCCTTTCAAGTAAAAATGGTGACCCACGAAAAGTGAGGCTGGTCCGGAACGCTCCTTGAGAAAAGCACCCTGGTCCCGGAAGTAGCAGAGGTGCTTCAGACACACTTCCTGTCTTGTTACAGAAAATATCAGAGGAGGTAGGCTCAAGGGCTGAGATTTAATAGCATTGGTAATTTTTGTTGCTTCATCAAGGACAGTCTTTCATTAAACTGACTTTTTTTGTTTTCTGTGAATGGATGGCAGTGAAGGACACAATGAAGACTGGTAC
This sequence comes from Glossophaga mutica, assembly GCA_039655065.1. Taxonomy (NCBI): domain Eukaryota; kingdom Metazoa; phylum Chordata; class Mammalia; order Chiroptera; family Phyllostomidae; genus Glossophaga; species Glossophaga mutica. Next base: position 220,387,996 of record CM077304.1, on the reverse strand, counting down.
TGTTTGGTGCCACTGGCTTGATTGTGGCTGAAGGGCTAGACAATTTTTGCAACTATGATTAAAAACGTCAACACACTCTTTAGGAGGCAAACGATGCCTTAGTATTTATTAAAATAGATTTACGTTTCCTGAACCCTCTGAAAGGGTCTCAGAACCCCAGGGGTCTTTGCACCGCAGTTTAAAGACTGCTGCTCTAGAGGAATCAGGGAGGTGTGCGAGGGGTGCGGGGAGCCCGTTTCCAATGCCTTTCAGGAAGAAGGGAAGGCCCCCTGGCCCCTTTGGGTGGGACAAAGGGGACAGAGGAAATAAAGGGCAGGTAGGCCCATCCCTTCCTACTGCTCAGGGTGGGGACATAGGGCAGAGGCATGGTGTTTGAAGCAACCAGGAAGATTTGAGGGAATCTCTCCAAGAAAGAAGACTTGTTTCCACTTCCCAGGGCATAGCCCAGCAAACACCAGCACCCTGAGGACAGCCTGACATTTAGTGTAGCGGGGAGCCAACTCAGCACTGCCTAGGGTGGGATTAAACACAATTCACGTATGCCATCGCATTTACTGTAAAAGCCTAAACGCCTTTCCTCTAAGATAGAGAGTAAGGCAAGGATGTCTGCTCTCACCAGTTTTTTCAACAAAGAACTTGAAGTTCTAGCCACTGCAATAAGGCAAGAAAATAAAGAAAAGGCATGCAGATTAGAAAGGAAAAAAACCCACCCCATTTGCAAATGACAGAAATGTCTACATAGAAAAGCTCAAGGAAGCTATGAAAGAAAAAAGAACTAGAAGTAAGAAGTGAATTAAGCAAGATTGCTACAATCATAATCTACATTAAAAAAATTAGCTGCATATTCTACATACTAGAGACAGGCATGTGGACCCTGAAATGACAAGTACAGTGCCATGTACAACTGTTTCAAAGACAACTAAATACCGAGGTATCAACTTGACAACACATGCATCGAATCTGTGTGCTGAAAATTACCAAGCACAGAGGAAATCAAACGCCAAAATTAATGGCAAGACAGACTGTCTCTGGGGATGGGAAGAGGGTACATAGCAAAGATGTCAATTCTTCTCAAATTGGTCTATAGATTTCATGTAATTTCAATCAAAGTCCAGCAAACTGTTTGTAGATACAGACATGTTTAGTCTAAAGTTTACGTGGAAAGAAGGCACAGGACCCACAAGAACTGAATTAACCCTTGAGAGGGGAATAAAGTGGGAGGGCCCAGCCTGCCACTAAGGCCGGCTGCACGGCCACTGTGGCACAGCCAGCACGGGGCCAAGACTGTGGGGGCAGCGTCACTCAGTAGGACAACAGGAGGAACCCAGAATAGGCCCACACAGATGTGCACAGCCGACTTTCCCCCCAAAGAAAGTGAAGTCTAATTATGATAAAATGTGCACACGAGAACAAACAACATAGTAAAACACAGCAATCGTAACTCTGACCACGAATTCTTTTTTTAAACCCTCACCCAAGGACATGTTTATGGATTTTAGCTGGGGGGGGGAGACCGTGAACGTGAGAGAGACATCCATCAGTTGCCTCCCACGAGCGCCCGACAGGGATCGGACCCGCAACCTGGTCATGAGCTCTGACCACGGACCGATTCCACGGCCCCCTGTGTACAGGACAACACTCCGACCAGTGAAGCCACCCACCCAGGGCTGACCATGAGTAATTTTTGAACTGAAATATAATTTACAAACCAACACATTCACCCCTTTTTTTTACTGTGTATAATTCACTGGCGTTCAGTATATTCATGGTGCTGTGTAACGGTTGCCTCTGCCTAATTCCCAAACATTTCCCAATGTTTTGGACATGGGACCCGAAAGCAGTCCCCTGTTCATTAGGGATCAGGCCTCGTGTCATTTCTCCAAACCCCTGTTAACCACCACTTTAATTTCTCTCTCTGGATCTCCCTGTTCTGGGCATTTCCTGGGCATGGAATCCCACCATAGGCGGCTTTTCGTGTCAGGCTTCTTTCGTGGGCCAGAAGGGATGCAGGAGGCAGGGTCAGGACCCGGGGTGACCCCAGCACCCGCCACCTCCTCCCTGGCCTCTGGACGGTGTGTCGGTCCCCGGAGGAGCCTGGGGAGACATCCCAAACCGACCAAACTCCAATCCTCAAAAGATGGACGCTCATTGAGAAGTGACTGAGTTAATCCGAAAGAACAAGGTTTAAAACCGGAAGAGACTGAGATACGCGCCCTGACCGGTCTGAGTTCTCTTCTTCCCTTTTCCAGGGGAACAGAGAAGCTCCAAAACAGAGTGAGATCAGACATGGGAAATAAGGAACATTCTATTTTTCTGAAACTCTGACTCATAGCACTGAAGCTACGGACTTCCCAGCTCTTAACAATCCCAGTTTCCCAGTTTCAAGATGAGGAAACGGAGGCTCCGAATGTTCAGCAACTATCCAGCATCACATGCAGAGTCACGTCTGCCTGCCTCCAAATCCTGCACTCTTTCTGAGCAAAAGGCAGTCTCTCACTGGGAAGAGTGACATCGAAGTCCGGTGCTTTTCACAAACTCTAACTAGACACCGTCATGTGCTTGACCATCTCACCTAAATCAAGGTGCATGTATACTTTTTGAGGACTTATAAAACAAAACAAAATAAAAATTTCTAATCTTCGGAAACACTTTTAACATAAGCTTCCACATTTTTTTCCCCACTCAAAATTTAAAACATGTTTTATAAAGGAGATTTTAAAACATAATTGCAGGATTTGTTCTGTAACATGTATCCATAGTATTGTAAAAGCTACCACCAGCAGTCGCTTAGCACATTACATATATGTTGCTGCCTAACTAGCTAGCATTAATTGAGCACCTATTAGGTACTAGACCTTGCCCTGAGTCTTCCCCATGTATCATCTCATTTCATCTGCACAACCACCCATCGAAGGTAGCTGAGTGTTGGGTCCCTAAACAAACTGCAAGTCAGTAACAGCCCAACTCTAATTGCTTCTGCCTCCAAAGCCCATGCTGTTAACGAATACACTGTTCTGCCATCAAAACACGGAATCCTTCAAAGTTCTGATCTTAAGATGGCTAGACATGGAAGGAGGGCCAGAGTGGAAAAGAAGGAGGAGTTGCCTCGGGTGGCTGATTTCATTGGTTAGACATTTCATTTTCTTTGCTTTATTGTAAATGGAAAAGAGCAAAAACCAGAATAAAATTTATTCTTAAACACATTTGACAATTCAAGATGAATATTATAACCTATTATTAAATCCCTGAAAAAGAAGTAAGAAAGAGAGCAAGAACCGTGTGTGTGTGCTTACAGATGCACACGCATTCATGCTGAGGTTTCCTCAAAGTATTGACATCTCATTTTGTTTGAAAAGATCACTTTTGTGACTAATAGCCCTTGGAGGAATTTGAGTTATAAAATCTTCACTATGCAGATGATTCAGGAAAATTTAAGCCCTATTTCTTTTGGGATTGAACTCATGGTAACTACACATAAGGGACACAGGATGTCATGGGTTGAATTGTGTCACCCTCCCCAAAAGATATGTGGAAGTTGTCACCCCTGGAACTTGTGAATGTGACCTTATTTGCAGTAGGGTCTTCACAGATGCCTTCAGGTAAAGATGAGATCAGTAAGGTGGGCCCTGAGCCAAATATGACAGATGTATGTCCTCAGAAGAAGAGCGGGATTTGGACACAGACACAAGGGAGAAGTCCACGTGACACAGACACTCAGGGAGGTCTCCCGGTGACAGTGACACAGCTGCCAGACAAGGGGCACCAGAGACTGCCATCATCACCAGAAGTTGGAAGAGGCGGGACAATTCCACCCAGAGTCTGGGAGGGAGCGCGGCCCTGCCAGCCCTTGATCTTGGACTTCCGGTCACTAGAACTGTGGGAGAATGAAGCCGTGTGGTCTTAAGGTCCTCTGTCTGGGGTATTGCTGATGGCAGCCCCAGGAAACTGGACCTGGGGGACCCGGGCAGGAAAGGGAGGGTACGGGGGGAAGTGAAGGACAATCATGTACTGGAGAAAAGGGGAAGAGAAATCACAGTGACATGGGAAAGAGGTGACGTGTTCTGGGAAAAGAGGAAGTCCTGATGCACCTACTTTCTTGTTTTGATTTCCTTAGAATTCAAAATACTCAGAAAAATGTTTGTGCGAGTTACGCATCACAGGCATAATCAAAGACAGCCACCCGTGAGTTTTGTTGTCCAGATGGGTAAGGTTTCATCAAGCTGAATGTATCATTTGCTAAAGGGAACCAACCGAGTATTATAATTACTAAAAAGAACATCACAGAACGCATGTGTGCGAGTGTGCGCGTGTGCGATGCTGCTCACTTGACAGATTGAGTCTCATTACAAAGAACATGTTTCAGAATGCGCTTCCCGCTCTGGGTCTCCCACACGGACAACCCTGCTCTCGACTCAGGTGTTGACAAGGCGGCCCTCGGAGCCCTTGAGCTCCGGCGTCTGCAAGGACGGCGCGGGGCTGGATCATGAGAGGCGTGCGCTACTCACCACACTCACCACCTGCATTCACCTGGCGCCATCTGTCTAGGGCAGGGGGGGTGGGTTCTGAGATGGGTCACCATTCTGTCCCCAGGAAGGAATGGGAGAGACAGGGTGACCACAGAACTATCTTGGTGCTCGAGGCATCAGGTCTGGGGCCCTGCGGTTCACGGCACTTTGTCCTTAGGCCAAAGAGTCTGCGTTCCTCTAAGGAGGCTTGCACCAGGCCTTGCCTTTGCTCCTGCTCCAGGTCGAAGATTCTGCTGTCCTTTGATCCCAGGAATGACTGGACACCTTTCCCTGGGGCACACTGGGCCCACGCCCTGGGAGGCTGGCGCCGCGCTGCCCTCGGCCTGCTGTATCTGTGCACGGGCCGTTCCGGTGCTCCTGTGGTTTCTCACGTACGGCGTAAATGGCGTAACTGTAACCAGAGGCTGTCTTCGTGCCGAGGCTTGCTGCCCACCCGGAGGAGGTGACCTGAGGCCAAGCTCTAGTCGTGACATTTCAGAGCTGATTGACACAGGATGCATTTCTTAACCTCTGAACTGAGTCCCCTCATCTGTCAAATGGGCATGTCGACCCCTCAGAGCTTTAGCAAGCACCAAATCAAGCAGTTTTCGAAGTCAGTCTCTTCTCCCTAAGAATGAGAGACTGACTCACACCAGCACTTTTAGGCGGAGGGGGAGGTGGGGCTACACCCAGAGAGATGCTGGGCGGGGGAGCGGGCAGTCTCAGACTGAGAGTTGGATCCCGGGAACTTCCCACAGGGAGCACCACAGGTCTGGCCTGGTACCCATCTAAACGACGCAGGTGCACCCTGTCACAATGGAGGGATCACGCTCACCCTCCCCTGCCGTGGCCCTCCTTCCCCGCTTCCTCTCTGCATAACACCTCTGGCTGAGCACGGCGGTCCCCAAGGACGAGCACACCCCCTTAATGCTGAAGGCTTCCTGCCACGCTCCAGGCTGATGCATCAGCTCCTCTCCCTTTGATGCACAGATGCCTCAAAATTAAAACATCCCAAGCGGCTTTGCTGCTTCCTGCCAAGGAAGCCTATCCCCACCCCTCCCTGGCCTTCCACATCTCAGAGAACAGTGCATGGACACCCAGGCTATCCAGCCAGAACCGGCACCTACACGCAGACCCCTGGCCGGTTCTATGGATGTCACGTCGAGACTCCAGCCCAAAGCTGTCATTTCCCCTCCCCTACTGGAGACTCTCGCCTCTCCCCACTAGTCTCTGCATTTGTCGCCCTGGCCTTCCCATCCTGTGCCTGCCGAAGCCACGCTGGCTGCTGCCCCAGCTGCAACGGAGCCCACTTCTCACTGCCGCTCACCGCCTTCCAGGGGCTCCCCATGTGCTCAGGGGGAAACCAAACCCCACCGGTGGTTTCCGAGGCCTCCCGAGGACCTCCTTCCCACCCGCCTCTCCGCCTCACCTCAGGCCACCTCTCAGGCACTGAGTTTGCACTGCACTCCCTGCTCACCGCCCACCACCTGCCGCCCCAGGGCCTTTGCACTCGCAGGGCCCACCATCTGGGCTCCCTCCCACCTGGCCTTCCCGGCGGGCTCCTTACACCCCACAGGTCTCAGGGGACCCACGCCGACCCCTGCCCTGGGGCAGGTCATCGCTCTGAGGCTTTCCTCCACGTCAGCACGTCAGCCGTGAGAGCGGTTCCTCCAGGAAGCGCAGCTCAGGACATTTTTATCTCCTTCATTTTTTATTGCAGTAAAACACAGAGTCCAGCGTACTGCCTTGAAGCATCCAGCTGGGTGAATTCGTATGTGTCTACACCTGTGTCACCACTACCCAGATCAAGGAGGGGGCCATCGAGACGGCCCCAGGTTCCCCGGTGTCCTGTCCAAGGCGGTCCCCGACATCCTCCTCCCTGTGTCCACAGGCGAGCGCAAGTCTGGCGTCTCTCGGCCCCCGACGGGTTGGCCTGTTCTTGAACTTCACAGAAATGCAATCACATAGCTTGTACTCCCGTGTGTGGCTTCTTTCTCTCCACAGAACTCTGTAAGACTCCTCGTGTAAAATAAATTGCCCTTTTTCCTTATGACTATATGATATCCCTCAGCGTGATTATTTATTTGTTCTACGTTGGGGCTTTTCCAATGGGTGCCCATCACAGATACAACCGTACCTGTCCTTTGCTGGACATAAGAACCCACCTCAATTGTTGGGTCAGTACCTAGCCGTAGAGTCGCTGGGTCAAACGATCGGCCTGTGTTTCGCTTTCACATATTCTATCAACAGTTTTATTTTTATCTCTGACTTTGATTGTTCTCTTCCCTGGTGGAATGAGGCTCCGTGACGGCCGGGCCTGCCTATTTTGTCCACCTTTAAACTCCCAACATCTGGCCCATGAGCTTAGCGTACTTGTAAGCACTCAAAGTCCACATTTGTTGAAATAACAAGTTTCAGATTCTGTTCTTCAGTGTCTGTTTCCTCATTTTACTTAGAAGTTGTTGTCACGTCTCTTCTTGGTATCCTTCAAGCGTCAGCTGTCCTTAAGTGCCACGTCCCCTCTGGGGGACTAAAAAGTCCAGAGAGAGCCGGAGGAATTGCCCACGCTTTCCGGTCAGCCCCGGAGTGCTGTCAGAAGACACGCACTGGTCCCCTGGGTCTGTGACCACCCCGGGCCAATCGAGTGTGGCCAAGGTTACAGTCACGTGGTCAGCCCGGGCGGGACCTTGTTGAGTGGAGCCTGCAGCAGTAATTTTAACATTTGTCCTGACTATGTCCTATAGGTACTCATCCCCGAGCCTGACCAGCAAACCAACTATTGTCACGTGTCACCGGCATTACTGCTACTCCTACTACTGATGTCCTAGTTCATAACTGACATTCACCTCATCAGGCCAGCCGATATTCCTTAAAGAGGCAACCACAGCTTGGGAACATCAGGCTCTAATTTCTATATGCCCAGTATTATGCAGAATATATGGGTTATTATACACAGAATTCTTTTTTAATATATTTTATTGATTATGCTATTACAGTTGCCCCATTTCTCCCCCATCATTCCCCTCCACCCTGCACACCCCCTCCCACACACATTCCCCCTTTTAGTTCATGTCCATGTGTCATAAGTTCTTTAGCTTCTACATTTCCCACACTATTCTTGCCCTCCCCCTGTCTATTTTCTACCCACCGTCTATGCTACTTATTCTCTGTACCTTTTCCCCCTCTCTCCTCCTCCCACGCCCCTGTTGCTAACCCTCCATATGATCTCCATTTCTGTGTTTCTGTTCCTGTTCTAGTTGTTTGCTTACATTGCTTTTGTTTTAGGTGTCGTTAATATCTGTGAGTTTGCTGTCTTTTTACTGTCATATTTTTTATCTTCTTTTCCTTAGGTAAGTCCCTTTAACATTTCATATAATAAAGGGTTGGTGATGATGAACTCCTTTAACTTGACCTTATCTGAGAAGCACTTTATCTTCCCTTCCATTCTAAATGACAGCTTTGCTGGATAGAGCAATCTTGGATGGAGGTCCTTGCCTTTCATGACTTGGAATACTTCTTTCCAGCCCCTTCTTGCCTGGAAGGTCTCTTTTGAGAAATCAGCTGACAGTCTGATGGTAACTCCTTTGCAGATGACTGTCCCCTTATCCCTTGCTGCTTCTAGAATTCTCTCCTTCATTTGAATCTTGGCTAATGTAATTATGATGTGCCTTGGCATATTCCTCCTTGGGTCCAACTTCTTTGGGACTCTCTGAGCTTCCTAGACTTCCTGGTAGTCTATTTCCTTTGCCAGATTGGGGAAGTTCTCCTTTATTATTTGTTCAAATGAGTTTTCCACTTGTTGCTCTTCTTCTTCCCCTTCTGGTACCCCTATAATTTGGATATTGGGATGTTTAAAGATGTCCTGGAGGTCCCTAAGCCTCTCCTCATTTTTTTGAATTCTTATTTCTTCCTTGTTTTCTGTTTGGTTCTTTCTTTCTTCCTTCTGGTCCACTCCATTGATCTGAGTCCCAGTTTTCCTCCCATCTCTATTGGTTCCCTGTGAGTTTTCCTTCATTTCATTTATTGTAGCCTTCATTTTTTCATCTAATTTGTGAGTAAAATCAACCAATTCTGTGAGCATCATGATCACCAGTGCTTTGAACTGTGCATCTGATAGGTTGGCTATCACTTCATCGCCTAGGTGAATTGGCTCTGAAGCTTTGATTTGTTCTCCTGTTTGAGCCATTTTTGGTGTCTTTTTTTTTGGGGGGGGGAGGTCTGGTCAAAGCTGTTACGCAGTGAGGGGTGGAGCCTTAGGTGTTCCCCAGGGTGGGGCAGCGCAGTGGCTGGGTAGGGATGCTGTGTGTGGGGGCAGGGTTGGAGAGGGAACAATTGTGCTTGCTCCGCTCTCTTGGATTCCAGTCCCTTCCGCTGCTTCCCCTTCACCTGGATTATCTGCGCATGGATGTGGGACCACCTGGTCAGCCAGCTGCCTTGCTCGGCCTCACTGGGTCTGCACAGTTTCCCCCCTGTGCCCGGGATCCGCTAGCCACCACCTGTGCACCTGGGATCTGCCAGCTGCTGCTGCCTGCGTGCCTGGGTCTGCACCTCCACTTTTTCCTGCCGTGACTCCACCCCTCTTACCAGTCTGGATGAATGGTTGTTGGACTTCCGTACAGTTCAATTTTCTATCAGTTCTGGTTGTTTTCTTGTTTCTAAATATTTATTGTCTTTAATTTTGGTTGTGAGAGGAGGCACAGTGTGTCCACCTACGCCTTCATCTTGGCCGGAAGTCTTATACACAGAATTCTTAATGAAAGGACGCAGTCAGCCACTGCGTGCCGCATACCAGTATGCATCGTTCAAAAGGTACATGCCTTCTCATTTCCTTTAAGAAAGGAGTAGGGTCATTCATGTTAGAAGTCGTCATTTCATACCTGGATATTCTGCAGTGGACAGACTCTTAGGGCAGCCCCCATGATTCCTGCCCTTTGGTACCCACGCCCTGGTTTGACCACCTCTGCCTGAGTGTGGGCCAGCCTGTGACTCGCTGTGATCCGAGAGACGATGTTCCAGATGCCGGAATAGGTGTGTTTGGGATTCCATGCATGGGACTCTGGGATTACATTGCAGGAACGGTATCATCCCTCTGCCTGGAGTCTCTCTCTCCATGGTGGGCTCTGAAGAAGCAAATAACTATATCGGGGAGCCCCACACAGCAGCAAACCCTAGAGGCCACAGGGAGTCTCCAGCCTGCAAGGACCTCCCACTGACACCCCCGATGAGATAAGCTCCTGAGCTCTGCAACTGCAAGGAGGTACCTCCTGCCAACAACTACATAAGCTCCAAAGTGGGACCTTCCCCAGGGGCCCTCAGAGGAGACCACGCCCCACCCCACACCTGCGTGGCAGCCTTCTGGGAGCCTGAAGCAGAGGTCCCCGCAAAGTCGTGCCCAGGTTCCTGATCCACAGAAACTTGGGTGATAAATGTGTGTGGTTTTCAGCCACCGAGTTGGTGGTAATGCAGCTCTACAGGAACAGATGCTGACATGCCATCCGCTTTCTCCCCGACTTCACCAGGACCTGTTAAGAGCACACCGCCAAACCCGATGCTGGGCACTGGACACAGGACATCAGCTGTCACTCGACTCAAGTATGACCAGCTTGAAAGCCATCTGCCATTCTACAGTCAGTTCGTTAAATGACTCAGGGACAGTCTGGAATACCACAGGACCGGTACTACAGATCTTATTTAATGGTTTCCCTAAGGTACCGCTTCCCTTTAGACAAGGTTAAATATTTGTTGCAAAGGAAACTTACTTGGTTTCCCTATTGCACTTCATTGCAATTTAATTATAATATTAAATTATCATATTTTAGTAAAATTACGGATCTATCAAAGTTTCGGAAAGAAGTTTGGAAAATGCCACATCACAGAAGGATAGGTGTGGGAACAAAAGGGGCTGGCTAACCCGCGCCACTCCCGTAACTATGCTGTCCCTCAGCACGGGGCTACGTGGCAGGCCGTCTTCCGGACAGCTGAGTCGGGGAGACAAGAAATACCACTGTGTTGTCATGAAACGAACCATTCTGGACATGAACATTAAATTAAGATTTCCGGTCATATGCAATGTATGCTGTGGTTACATCATTCTGTATTTCTGTGGTTGAAGAACTGGAGCTGTCTTGGTGTGTAGCAACTGTGGACTTTGTGGTTAAGTCATGTCGTCTAGTTTGTGTTAATGCTACGTGTGCATGTCTGTGAGCGTGTGTGTGTTTCTAGGTGATTGTCACACCATCACAGGTCCCGGACACTACGCCGCTGAAAGGGGTGAAACTGGCCGGGGTGCGGGAGTGGAGCCCTCCCGGGTCACCCCCAGTGCTGGTTTAAATCTTTTCATATGAATCATAGTGGGAATCATTAGTGGGAACTTGAAACTCCTCCCAGGTCTTGCGCACGGAGAGTAAAATTCCGTAGTATTAATTTTCAGAGATGGTTTGCATGATGGCAGCTGCGGGGTGCGACTCCCCTCCTTCGCAAACAGTGTGAGACTTAACCCCCCGCCTTCGTCCCGATGCTTTCGGTTCACGCTTAAGAAGTTTTCGTAGGAAACTAACGCAGACAGTGCTGTTATCTTGAACTTCGTTAATTTGCCAGATCCACAATGCTTCATCAGATTTGAAATGACTGATTCATGTTATTTTCTATGTTCCGTGGTGATGTTCCTGCTCTTAATGACCTAAAGGTGCGGTTTCCCCGAAAACAAATTAGAATCGTACAGATAACACATTTCCGTGTGGAAGAAAGCGGGTCCGCAAACCAGCAAGGCGGGGGGTCCGGCCGAGGGTCACTACTCTGACGCGGGGTCTGCGGCCAGCAGAGCGCGGTTCCACCTTCAGTCACAGCTGTTCGCCAGACAGACAGACGCTGTGCTACTCACCAGTGAAAATGTACAGGGGTCGGGTCCATCCAGAATCCACCCGTGTCCAGTTCCAGATTTCTATTTGGCTTGATAGGGCTGATTAGTTTAGTATTCAAAAGACAACTAAAAATTATTATCCCGGGATTATTTAATTGGATGTGGAACCGGGCACGTACTCTGCCCGTGAGGCCATGAACTGGAATTGACCTCTTTGATAAGCAATTTAACGGTAAGTGTTAAGAGAATAAAATAGTTAATCCTCTTCGACACAGTGGTCCCTCTTCCAAGAATTTTTGATATGGGACTAATCTGAGCTATGCATGAAGATATCCGTACAAAATCGTCCATCACAGAGCACTCCGTCATAGCATAGAAACAGAAGTTGACAGCATAGAAAAATTATGACCATCACACAAAATACTCGATAAGTTGGGCAATCCTCATAGGATACAATATTATACAGTTATTAAAGCAAGATTTTTAGGGTTTATGTAATGGCATAGAACATTTTAACATCAAGAGAAAAAGCAGAATCCAAAATTCCATTATTAAAACAGGTGTATCTATGGAAGAAATATGATAAGGAAATACAGTATCAGGTTCATGGTGTTTGTCTCTGATTGAAAAAAATCATGGGAGGGGATATGTGCAAATTACATATCTGATAATACGTCCAAATTACATGAAGGACTCAGAGCACACAATAGCGAAAACACCCACTGTAACAATGATCAGAGGTTCCTGTCCACAGACACTTTTCCTAAGAGGACGCACAGAGAGGCCAACAGGAGCATAAAGGGACGCTCGGTGCCACTGGCCGTCGGGGAGATACAAACCGAAGCCTCAGTGAGACGCCGCCTCCCGCCGGCGGCGACGGCCGTCGTCGAAAAGACAAGAACCAGCGAGGGCTGGGGAGGACGGGGAAAGAAGGGACCCTCGCGCACTGCTGGTGGGGGTGCAAATGGGTGCAGCCGCTGTGAGAAACAGCATGGAGGTTCCCCAAAAACGTTACAAATAAAGCTGCCTTATGACCTACGCATTCTCCTTTGGGTAGAAAGTGTCCACCCAAAGAAAACAACAGAGTTACTTTGAAAAGACACCTGCACTACCACACGCCCTGCGGCGTTATTCCCAGCGGCCGGGACACGAGGACAGCCGAAGTGTCCACCGGTGGACAGATGGCAAAGAAGACACGTTGGACACAGACAACGAAGTATTATTAGCTGTTAGAAAAGGAAATCCCCGAATCCGCAACAACACGAATGGCCCTTGGGAGCATCATGTTAAGTAAAATAAGTCAGACAGAGAAAGACAAAGTACCGTATGAACTCACTTATACGTGGAATCTTAAAAAAAGAAGCCAGACTCCTACGCGCGGAGAACAGAAATTGGCGGCTGCCAGAGGCAGGGGCCCGGGGGGCACAGTGGATGAAGGGGAACGGATGCAGGTCAAAGGGTGCAGACCCCCAGCCATGAGATCCATCAGCCCTGGGGGATCGCGTCCAGCGGGCTGACTACAGCATAGCTCATTGGAAAGTTGCTGGAGAGTGTGGATCGTGAAGTTCTCATTACAAGAAAAAAACGTAACCGTGTGAAGATGGATGTTAACTGGGCTTACTGTGGTGATCATTCATAATATATACATACCTCGAAGCCCCCGAAAGTAGTGGATGTTATGTATTGATTACATCTCCGTCAAAAGCAACGGCTGCGTAATTAGTGTGTACCGCAGGTCTGCCGTAGAACTCCGTAGTCCCCTTAGCCCAGGTGTAAACTCACGTGCAGAATCAGCGTGTGACCGGCGGCCATGCCTGGAGTAAATTAATGGGGGCGGTGCGCATTCCTGGAGCTACACTCTTCTCAGAGACCGCTGTGTTGGTGGCAGAATTATTTCAAAAGCAGGCCATGGTTTGGAAGGCGAAGAAGCGTGACTGATTACAACCAAGAAAATGTAGGCCTCTCGGGGGTCTTTAGAAATCCTGGGAGAAGACACAGGATTCTTCCCATCGTGTGGCAGGGGGGCTCCCACGAATCACGTTTGTACGTGAAAGGAAAGAGTTCCCTCTGCGGGTTGGAAAACCTGGACAGAGGTGGGTGGCCTGGCGGCAGATACAGCCCCAGGTAGGGTAATCGCTGCAGCGGGGCATCCGGATTTCCAGGCCCCCTTCAGGGTGCAAGCGGGACTGCAGCCCTTGAGGGGGGCGTGGCCATGTGACCCACGCTGGCTAGTGTTGGGTGAGCAGCGACTTCTTTCACATTTGTTCACAAGCATGCCTCCCCCCACTACCTGTCAGGACGACATATCTCAGTCTAGACAGTGGAGGCTCCTTCACCTGGAGCACGGCCTCTTGACCCTCGGGATGGACATGGGCCCCGAATGACAATAAACCATCGTCGCCTTAAGCAGTTGAGATTCGGGATTTTCTGTAACCTGGCACATGAACCTTTTGTGGTAAATGTGTTAAAGACAAATTGTATGGAAACGAAAATGTCACACATCAAACGTTTTACTTTTACTCTTTTAGAACTTTTTTAGAAAAATCTATTACTAAAATGTCCCTTTACAAGTTAAGAAATATTTTTCTATTTTGAATTATTTTGAATTAACAAACCTAATAAGTATGGTTTTCGTAAGACTTTATAGTATCTTAGAAAATGCAAATTGACCTCTACAACTTTTTGAAAGTCTGTTAACTGAAAGTTTTAAAATAATTTGCTTATCAAATGATTATACCATGTTTATTGAAAAGAGAATTTGTTCTCCTATTCAATAACATGTTAAAGAAATCAGTTATTCAGAGCTTTTTAGAGACATCACTCACATTAGAGCTGAGGCAAGAAAACTATAAGATGTGCTTGGAGCACGTTGGGCACCGCAAGGTACAAAAGTATTTACATACACACACATGCACGCGCGCGTGCACACACACACACACACACACACACACGGTCTGTCTGGAAACAGTCCGGCCACTGTTAATACGATGAGAACGGTTTGTGCGACATCAGTGTGACCTGGCAGCCAAGGAAGTGGACTGGAATGCGCATGTGTGAACAATGACGACCTCACTGTACTAGTCAGTGGGGGCGGCACACACCACTGAGTGTGCAAGTGCACCGTGTGGCCGTTGCATTCAAAATGACTGAGCGAGTAGAGCGACGAATCTGCATTCAATTGTGCATTGAGCTCAAACGTTCCTCTGTGGAAACTGGTTGGTTGATTCAGAAGGCTTTTGGGGACAATGCAATGAGTGCAGCACAAATAAAAGTGTGGCACAAACGCTTCAAAGATGGTCAAGAATGGTTGAAAGGGACCCACGCTCTGGAAGGCCTGCAACGAGCAGAACAACAGAGACTGTTGAACGGGTGCGGGTTGCAATCAACGAAGATCGGCGACCGACAGTGTGAGAAACAGAAGCTGACCTGGGGATTCCAAACACCACTGTGTCCGAGATTTTGAGGCAGGATCTTGGCATGAACTGTGTCATGGCGGAATTCGTGCAGTGGCTTCTGCCACCAGAGCAGAAGGGACATGTTGCTGCGGTTGCTAACGACTTGATTCAAACCTCTGCCGATGAACCGGGCATCCTCAAGAAGGTCATAACCAGAGAGGAATCGTGTGTCTATGGCTGGGATCTGGAAAGGAAGGCCCAGTCGTCCCAATGGAAGTCACCTGGTTCTCCACTCCCGAAGAAGGCGCAGCGAAGTTGCAGGGAGATCGAGACCTCGTTAACTGTGGGTTTTGGTTGGGAAGGTGTTGTCTGCCAGGAGTACGTCCCTCCAGGCCGAACAATTAATAAGGAGCACCGCCTCGATGTTACTGTCAGCTGAGAGGTGCAATATGATGAAAAGAGCCTCAGCCCTGGGCAGCTGGTGATGGGCAGCTTCATCACGACAATGCGCTCACTCACACATCACATCTCCCGCAAAGTTTTTGGTGAAACATCAGATCACCCAGGTGACTCAGTCCCCCCAGAGCCCAGACTTGGCACCCTGCCACTGTGGCTTTTCCCAAAACTAAAATCACCTTTGAAAGGGAAGAGATTTCACTCTATCCATGAGATTCAGGAAAGTACGACGGGGCACCTGATGGCGACTGGGAGATCTGCGTGAGGTCCTGAGGTGCCTGCTTTGAAGGGGACTGAATTGTCATTGTCCTGTGTACAACGTCGCTTTTATCTTCTTCAATAAATGTCTTTATTTTTCATGTGACATGGCTGGATACTTTCTGGACAGGCCTTGTACACAGGTAGGTATGCATGCATTCATACATGCATGCACACACATGCTGACAGATACGTGCCCATGCGTGCACGCACACGGACACACGGATGCACACAAAGGACAGATGCATGTCAAAGGGACAAGGAACGAACCAGGGAGCGCTCCCCATGGCTCCACCTCATGTACTTTGAGCAGCAGAATGAACAGCATATTTTGGACTGTAACATGAACCCACACCGATATAAACAAATGAGTGGATATGACAGTAAGTGGAGGAGAAGAACTCTTCCTCACAGGAGAACTCTGAGTCATCCACGTAGCGACTTCCTCTTCTCGGGTGTGGGGCTCGGTTGCCCTCACCTCCCTCCAACCTCGAGAGTAGACTGGACTACTCGCTCGCTTCCAAAGAACAGTAGATGGAAACATCCGCTTTCCAATGGCGAGACCAACACACCACTACGTCAACCAAGCGATGACGGTTACGGCCACCCACGCTGGCACGTGGATATCGGGTACGTCCTGATAGAACGGGACAAGAAGGGCCTGAAGAGGAGGACCTCGGTCCCTTTCTTTCCCAAACCCTATAACCTCATGAAGACAACAACAGACCAACCCAACTGGGGGTGGTTCTACAGGACACCTGGACGGTCCTCTTTAAGACCCCCAAGGTCATGAAAAACAAAAGACTGAGAAACTGCCACAGACCAGAGGGGACGTGTGAGACGGGACAACCAAAAGTGGCGTGGCACCTCAGAGCCTGGGAACGGACAGAGGATGTCAGCGAAGATGCCGGCGAGGTCCAAGTCAGAGCTGGAGCTGAGTTGAGGGCGCTACACCAGAGTCGCTCTCTTCGTTGCGACAAATCAGCTGTGGTCACGTCAAATGTTAACAACCCACAGCACTGGGTGGAGGCTGTACAAGAACTCTCCGACACGCCTTTTTGGAAGTCTAGAAGCATTCCAGATTTTAAGGTTTGCAGTTTAGAAGCATGTGTTGAACGGACTCAGCTCCCATGCTGGTGCTGCCGTCTTGTTCGCCAGGCGATAGCCCTTCATTCGTGTGACCATTCGGTCACCCAAGGGGCAGCGTTTGTGCTTTGGTTCCCGCCACCTGCTCAGGGAAGCGGTTGCGCGTGAAGAAACCGGAGTGGTGTGTTGCATGCAGCATAAAAGCCTGCATCCAAATTACAGAGCCGCCTGTAAAGCTCCGTTACAGCGACTTTCAGGAGGCCCTCGGGCAGCGCGCGGACGGCTGCCGGACCCAACTGGACGTGCATACGAAACGATTACGACGAAAGCAGTTTGGCTTTCCGCGCCCTGGCCGGGCGGCTCCAGCTTTCTCATGAAGTGGGAGGGCAAGTGAACCTGCCTGAATAGGAGGCTCCGGTCAGTGAGCAGATGAATTTAGAGTATTGTGTGAAACGGGGAATAAAGACTATACAATAAAGAACTTGAAGGCAACCTGGAAATGAAGAAAACCTGTGGCCTCGAAAACTTCAACGGCAGATTATAATTTCCTCTCTTCCACCCAATTTTGATGCAGATCAAAATTAACACCTACGTTTTGTTAGATACCTACTAACTCCCTCGTGCTTTCTGTCATATTTATTATATATTATTCTTTCCCTCTCTCGACAGCGAAGGCAGTGCTTGGTTCCTGAAAGATTAATAGCATAATTAATAAGCATTTCAAATTTAAAAAATAAGGTTAAATGTGAATTACTTTTTGTCTCTGAACACTGGTACCCAAATGGCTAAATGAGAAGGAATTTTTTTCCTGTCTTCCAAGTAGGAAAGCTTTTTGAACCCTACACTTCACATTTAGAATGCACTATTAGAATGTAAATAATAAACTTGAATTGCAATGCAAGAAAGGGAAAAATAAATTTGAAATGCAGTGTAAGGAAGGGAAAATGAACATGAAACGTCCACGTTATCCTAACGACATTCACCTCTCAATCAGAATCCCAGCCCTCGTCCCCGCCTTCACGATTTCTTTCCAACGGGGCCTCCTCCTTCATGATCTGTCTCGTCTTCCCCATCTCCCTCCAAGGAAAACACCAGATCTCCTTCCTAGTGTCTCTGCACCTAACTTTTATGGCTTTCGTGGCAAGCACCACTCCTCCCACGGACCTGCGGTTGTCTGTCCCCGGCTCTGTTTCTGGGCCTGACGTTTCTTGGCAGTCCAGCTCTCTTCCAGGGCACCTTCAGGACACCTGTCCCCAGCAGGCTCGCCGTTACCTGTGTGGGGGAGGCGTGAGGGAGTGAATGCCACTGCGTGTTGGAACTGAGGCCTTGGAGCACAGCGCCCTTGGCATCCTCTCCATCAAAAGGCGTTCTTGAACTTCGATATTGTTTTGCTTGTGCCAGAAGAACGTGTCTGGAAAAAATCTGATAAGAGTTTTGCTGGCCGGGGTGAGAAACATCACCCTACCGCTGGTCCGCCTGGATGATCTCAGCCTCAAGTTATGAGATCTTGCTGTTGCTAGTGAGGCGCGTCCGTACAGTCAACCCCGGGCGTGTGCTTTGGTCGGGAGTCCCCACCCAGCGGAGGACAGCTGGGTGGAGCTCGCAGAACGGCTCTGTGCAGATACAGGCGATGATCTGCAACGCGAGAGGTGTCTTCACAGGTGAGGAGACAAAGATCGCTGACAGGCCCCTTTCTCACCGCCGGGTCCCCAGCCCAGCCTGGAAGCACTTCAAAGGCCACACCTCGCCTTCCTTTCCAGGGCCCTCCCGCAGCACTCCCCGGCCCAACAATGGCACCTCTGTGCTCCTGGGCGGGGAAGATAATCACCTCCCGGCCGGGTGCCAGCGCTGGGCTTCCGTGCGCCCAATTACTGCGTGGTGAGCGCTCAGGCTGGGCTCCTTTCCTCTCGTTCTTTCTTTAAGCCTTTCCTGTCGTGTTGCCAAACACTGGCCCTGTGCCCCCTGTTAGCACAGGGCACCTGGTTTTGTTTTGAACTTGGGTCCCATCGTCTCTCACTCGCTCCCAAACTAGTGCCCGATGATGCTTGTATCTCCTGATCAGTGCTGACGGCAAGGAAATGCACCGGCCAGCCAGGGGTGTCCAACGCACGGCCCAACACAGCATCGTAAGTGTACTTAAAACATCACGAGATTTTTTTGTTTTCGTTAGCGCGTGTGTATTTAATGCGTGGCCCAGAGACGCCAAAAGGTTGGACGCGCCTGCGGGTAAACAGTGAGTCGCAACCTCGTAACCTCGGAGCTCTCGGGGCCAACCCAGGGGACAGTGATAACAAGGAGCCGGTGAGGATGGGATAGGGCTTTCCACCTTGAATGACACACCTGGACCCCACCTCCCCCGCCCTCTCCCTTAGGTCAACCAGGATTTATCAGGGAGAAACAAACGCACCCTTGGGTGGGGGGCACCGGCTGGAGCGCGGCGGCCCTGCCGGCCAGGAGGTGGGTGCAGGCGTCCGCTACGTCCGAAGTGCTTACGCACCACCCACGCTCTTCTTGTGGTTCGCCCTGGTGATGACGGCCAATACTCGAAAAATCCCTTCTCTGTGTCAGACACCGTCTTCGGCACACGACATGTACAATCTCGGGAGTAACCTCCACGAGGTAATCCTGCTGGTTCCACTGGACAGAAGACCCGGGCGCTGGGCGAGATCAGCAGCACACGGAGCGGACGCTGAGCAGCGGCCGCTGAGCAGCGGCCGCAGGTCAGTCCGCCGCCCGCCGCAGCCCGGACCATCCGCCTCTTGGCTGCAACGGGAGCCTCTCCCCCGCGCTGGGCTGTTGAAGGAGAACGACAGAACCGCTTCAGAGCAGAAGGCCCATCGATTAGGGTCCAGGCACCCTCCCCCCGGTCTGCTCTGCCCATGCTCAGCTGCTGCGGCTTTCTGGCTGACCACGAGCAGCCTGAGCTGTGGCGTCTCTGCCACTTTACCGGGAGTCTCGAGCGCGGAAAGAACCTTGCTAGCACATAGTTCTAGCCTGCAGGTTCCCGGACACGGTCACCAGCTGGTCCAGGTCTCTGGGCGCGCCCCTGGGGCCTAGTGTGTAGGGTCGCTTGGCCTTCGTTGTTGACAGGGTCCCAACCTTACAAGCATGTGAGGCTGCCTCGCCCCATCTTCGCTGTTGCACAGGAATCCCCAGGCACAGAGGATCATTTTGTTCGGCCGAAAGCTGTGGCTACCTTCATTTTCATGTTCAACTCTGGTAATGGCTGGAGGCCCCAGTTTACTGAAGATCCACCGTTTGGCTCAAACACCGTGTCCAGGGCTTGTGGGGAGACTCATTTCCCAGCGTTCCTGGAACTCCGATGATGGGAGAAGGGCGGAGGGGAGATGGGGTGGGGTGAGCCTGGGAGAAGGCGGTCAGGGTGCAGGGGCAGCTCTGGCCCCTCCAGGTCTCCTGCTTCCACGGAAACAGCCACGGGTCGCCTGTGTCCCCCGACTCCATGCGCACAGCTCCGTCTGTGCTCTCGGACCCAGACGAGGGCTGTCGCCCTTCCTACCCCCGCCCCTTGTCTCAGCCACATACCCCCCCCGACACAGGAAGGGACATAACACACGCTCACCCCTCTTTCTGTCTGTCTGTCTCTCTCTCACACACATACACTTACCTCTCTCTCAGACATACCTTCTTTCTTTCTCTCTCTCTCTCATACACACACACACACACACACACACACTCCTCAAACACCTACACAAACAGAACCTTTGTGCCTCGTCCTTACATACAACAGATATTACCTGGGTGGGGGGCACTTAAGGGTATTTTCAATCACACGTTAAACACTTAGAATGAAAAGTCCCAGGCATGTCGGGGTGTTGTTTAGCATGTTCCCCCTTTCTCTCCGCTCTCTTCTCCCTCTTCGCCCTAAATTCCCATTTGCCTCCAGGAAAAACCTCTCTGTTCCTTCATCCTCTGCTTCCACAGTCTCCCCTACCAGCTCCTGGGTCCTTTGGGAAGAAGTTTGATTCACAGTCATATCTCAAAAAGTTAGGACACAGCTGTGCGCAATTACGCACAGTGATGACGGTACCACAGTATCAAATACTTCTCCCCCATATTGATACCTAGCGCCAATTAATTATAAATTCAAGTGTATAGATTCTTCTAGAAAAATAAGTGTTGTTTCATATCAGAGAATCTTTGACGGCCTCACAGCTTTGCCTAAGCTCGCCAGGCCACCTACATTGCGGTCTCACTGACAGCATTTGCCCTAAATAAATGAAAAGATAATCAATTAGTAACTTAGAAAACATTCTAAAATTCAAAAACGACTTTGTCGCTTGTCATCATTTGGCAATTAATTCAGGCGATTGTCCTTTCCATTTGAGCTAAGCCCATTGCTGCAGAAGAAGAGGTGTGGAAACGGCCAGGCGCCCCACGGCGAGTTCTGCAACAGACCGGGACAGGAAACTGGGCGGGCTGCTTAGAACCCGGGCTGGGCCGTCGGGTAAAGCTGGAGTAAGGGTGCGTCCCGGCTCCGACACCTAGTTCCTCTCAGTTGAACTATGTCCCTCTCCCCACCACACACAAAGATCAGGGCTCCCCAGAGAAACAGAACAAAGGGGTCGCGTGGACACAAGGGTTTGTTAGAGGACCAGCTCCCGTGACTTCGGAGGCCGGGAAGCCCCCCGGTCTCCGTCTGTGGGCTGGAGGCGGGAGAGCTCAGCTGGAGTCCGAGGGCCTGAGAACCGGGGGAGCTGATTGATGTGCAAATGCAAGTCCAAGGGTGGAAGAAGATGTCTGAGGTGTCTCAGCTCAAGCAGTGGGGTGAGAAGAAAGGGCAAATCCCTCCTTCCTCCACCATCTATTCTTCTCACGCCCTCAGTGGACGGGACGAAGACCACCCAGCTAGGGGACCATGAATCTACTTCACTGAGCCACTGATTCAGATGCCATTTCCAGCCCCAAGACATCCTCACAGACACACACACCCAGAAACCACATTTAATCGGGCACCCAGGGGCCCACTCAGGTTGACACATAAAGTTAACCATCGGTGATACACTGGAGTCCGAATGCCAACGCCAGTGTCCTTAACTGGACACGGGAACTGCATGAGGCAATCTTGTTAGGATGAGGTCATTAGGGTGGCCTTAGTTCAATGTAAGGGGTGTCCTTATGAAAAGAGGGAAATTTGACACAGGCCCACGCAGAGAAGAGAATGCCACATGACTACAGGGACACTCAGAGAAGGCCATGTGACCACAGAGGCCAAGATGGCAGTGACGTGGCAGCAAGCCACGAATGCCAAGGACTGAGGAACAAGCTAGGAAAAGGCTAGGAAGGAGTCTGCCGAGAATTTCAGAGAGAACCTGGCCCTGCAGACACCTTGACCTCAGATGGATGGTCCCCAGAACAGGGAGAGCAACTGGTTTCTGTTGCTCTCAGTCCCCGGGGTTATGGCGCGGTGACACTGAGCTGCGGCAGCCCCAGGAGACCACCACGGTGGCCTTGAACAGGTGTTGGACCCTCTCAACCTCAGAGCCTCCTTCTGTGTGAACTTCAAACAGTAACACTGGGCACAGTGCTTCCCTCTTGAGTTCCTCACGAGGACTCGATGAGCAGATGTCCGTCGTGTCCTTTGCGCAGTGTCTGGCACATATCAGATGCTCAATAGATGCGTGTTTTATTAACAAGTGTCACCTCTTATCAGACATAAACAGCCCTGGTCCCTGTGCTCCAGATAGCCACAGCCTTAGGGCTCTGCTCCATCAGTCCAACATGCCCCTCATTCCCACCGCGCGCCTGCCTTAAGGTTTCTCACTACATAGCATCTGGGTGATTATGTATCGGTTGGTTCGATGCCACAAAGCCCTAAGACACTTTCCATAAAGTTATTGGAAATGAGCCTTTACGTTCCAGCCACTGGCCATCACCTTGACGTCCTCCTCATGGACCAGTGCCTCGTGCTACCCAGACGTTTGTTCAACGGACTCCCCATGGTAAGAGCGGTCTGGTCCCCCGGCCTCGTAAGACCTGCTGCCCTCCCGCTACCAGCACGTGAGCCAGCTTGTACGTGCACCCTTCCCTGGTTGGGCCCTCGGATGATGGTGGAGCCCAACCGACACACTGACTGCAGCCTCGAGACGCCCAGCTAAGCCCTCCCAGACTCCTGACCTGCAGACACACGGGAAAAAGTGGCATTGTCTGAAGACCCTCGGCTGCGGCGCAGCAATGGAAAATTGGGGAGCAAGGGGTCACCCCGCGCTAACTCTCCGCTGCGTTTACTTGAACCCTTCCAGGTGGCCGTGACCAAGGGTCATACTCGCTTTTGGCGAATACACACATACACACTTACTTCCAAATACAAGTTTGTAATTCTCTTCTGAATTTCCCCACAGTCCCCCGTCCTGTGCAGACTGAGCGAGGTGCGACACGGTGATGGGGAGACAGCGCTTTCCTCCTTCCAAGCACCCCACCCCGGCCTTCACCGCACCCCCAGAAGAGCCCGTGTCCCTGTGGAAGCTCCCACAACAGCTGCCCTTCGGCTCAGGGCGAGGCTGTGGGGCGGCGATCTCACACACACACACACACACACACACACACACACACACACACACACACGGAGGCTCTGCGGGGCAGGAGGCGCGCCCTCAGACCGAGAAGGCTCCTGGGAGAGGCCACGTGAGTGACAAAGGGCCACGGTGCTGAAGGACCCAAGTCTGCGTACCACATCACGAGGCGCCTGGATGATGACAGCGAGCGGCGGGACCGCTGTGCGTGCCAGAGCCCACTGGTGTTTTGAAACGGATCGCTCCCATGTCTGCAACCGGAAGGAAATAAAAACATTGTGGTTGCGAAGGAGCTTTTGTCCCAGTTGTCAAATATTTTGTTCTTAGGCAAATAAGAGTGATTGTGGTAAGTAATTTTGCGGTGGTCGAACTGTAAAAAAATGGTTTTATTGAATTAGAAACAATAAAAATACACATTTAGCTCAATGCCTCGCCACCTTTACCAGTAACCACATCTGGGCGCTGATGTCCCAAGGAGCAAAACTGCCAACTCTTCGTTCATCGGGCGAACTAGGTAAGTACAAGCAAACGTGTTTTAGTCCAAGTTAGCGGCTTTTAGGTGTCCGCACCGGAACACGCAGAGGCCCAAATCTTGCCGATTGGGGCGTTGCTGTCACTTTGGACTCCGACCGAGTGACCTCTTGCCTAGAGCTTCTTGGAATGGCCACCCAGGGAGGTTCTGAGACCACACGCCCCACCCCCCGACCCCATGGAGTTTTCTCAGAATCTGTGGTGTTTGCTTTCTTGATCTTCATGTCTGAACATAGAACAGAATTGTAACCAAAAGCTCTGCAGGGAAACATTTCCCGTAACTCTTCCTGCAATGTCATTACATTTAATTGACCAGCAAAAAAAGGAAATGAGAGCTGCTTTCTCGCTTTGACCAAAGAGAGAAAGACGAGGAGTAAATGTCTCAGTCTCCTGGCCGACATGGGGAACAGAACTGGTCCGAAAATGTCGAGATGCTCCTCTATGGCGTTGGGGGGGGGGGGGAGACCAATGAAAGGAAGAACGGAAGCGTCAACGACTGGGAGGTTAGCAAGAGGAAAAGAAGGCGCACCTGTGGGTCCGTTAAATGAGCTAAACCACCTGCAAATGTTACCCTGTCAGCCCAGGTGGGACTCCATTCTGCTCAGCCTTCTGATGTTGTTGGGGTGTTGAAATAGCCCCCCGAAGGGGGCTGGGGACAAGTTGACTTGGCCATGGACCGTCTGCTTGCACAGCCCTGATGCCGAGAACTTGGCCAAGCTCACTGGCGTCGCAACTGGCAGCTCGCCAGAGTGGGGACAGAGGTGGGGTCTCTGCCTCCTGTCACCTTGCCCACTGAGCAGGGAAGCACTCCATGGAATTAACGAGTCTCATCACTCACTGACGGGCCCAGGAGGGTTTCAGGGCAGCTGCACGAAGGACTCCCACTCCAGAGGCATGAAAATCCCGTAGGAAGGTGAACAGAGACCCCCGGTGTTTGACTCGTCCTCGGGGAGCCACAGCGCAGAGGGAGCTCGGGCTCGTGGGCGGGACCAGTCTCCCTGCTGCTCGCCCCCCAGCCCTTCCTTCCTCACCCCTCCCTGAACCTCCTTCCGGGCCGCCAGTTTTCGTATTTCCGAATCACTTTGCCCGATTTGTTTCATTATCCTGCACCTATGACCAACGCGCCTGGCTGCCTAAAGACTGTGTGTGCGTGTGTAAGAGTCTGCGTGCCTGTGTGGCCATTCGCAGAAACACGGCCACGGTGAAACCACTAGAAGAAGATTCAGGAAACTTCGAATTGCTCAGGCTGGAAAGAGTGTTAGGGGTTTTAATGTATCTCCAGTCTTTGACATAATAAAACACACAAGAGAAATAGACAACTGAAATGTCTATAGCTTTCAAGTCATTTAAAAATCTTCCTACATGTTATTAGTAAGGGTGATTTCACCAGACATACTTTTAAAAATCAATATGCAATCAAGTCTGAAAGGAGGTCAGCTCAGTTAACGGTTGACACATGGAAATAGGATGTGGTGGGAAGGACCGGGGACTTCGGGGCACCCTGGAGCTACCTGCAGCTTTCCTGGGGGGCGCTTCGCGGGGCTCTGGAGGGAGCTGGAGGAAGGGGGCGGGTCTAGTTCTCAAGTCCTTGTGGTGCTCACCCCTCCGCCCTCCTCAACAAATCCATCTTTCTTTTCTACATCTTAAAAAAAAAAAAAAAAAAATCAGGGGTATGCAATGTGTCGGGAACAAGCTGTATAGTATAATTTCTTATAGAAAAGTCTTCATGGGTCATTTTAGACGATAACTATTTTAAAAGCAAATACTTCCCGTCCTCGTTGCTAAATATTAAACGTTACATCACAACCTAATAGAAATAGTAACTTCCAATTAAGCATCAACTCGCTAATTTATGCATTTAAGGAATAATATAGAATGTCAAGGAGACGGTTTTGGGGAAGTAAGTGCCCACATGTCCATGCACTTGAGTGTGTTTGCACTCAATACGCAATTCCTACATGCGTGTGCAACTGCTTTATACTGAGAGACTGCTGGGCACACCCATCCCTGCTGGCGTATTTTCCTCTTCCTCTCCCTCGGCGGCCACAGCCCGGTCCCCCTGCCTGGGGTCCCATAACATCCCCCCTGAACCATTACGTTCATTCTCACTGCGTTGTGCCTTGACTCCCCCGTCTAATTAACTGTCTTCCTCAGCCGCTTGTTCCTTAGCTTGTTCCCTGGGGCAGGAACTGTGGATTTTTTCACCGTTGAGTCCCTGGGCCTTGGGACAGTGCTTGGCATTTAAGTGTGGGCCTAGTGTTCAGAAAAGAAACGGGTGATCCTGCATTTGTCAGTAATCAAATGCTGATTTCATAAAGGGATTCGAGGGATGGCCCCAAGGTATAAAGCTTTTAAACTGTTTGCACTCAGAAGATAAATATATTATAGCTCCTCCTGATTTTTTTTTTTTCTCAAGGTAAACATCTTCCTTTCTCCTGCGAAGCCCTTGTTACTTCGGTAAGCCACTGTAATAGTCTTGCTCCGGGTGCCTGCTGCTGTGTAGCTATCTCAGAGCTTGGGAGCCGAAACCAACCACTGTACTTTCCCTGCAGTTTTGGGGGCCATGAAGTCGGGATGTGGGGGGGTCTCGATGAAATTCCCTAGCTCTGCACCATGGGACTTCAGCTGAGGGGTGACTTGGGGCCGAGGTGGCCGTGCCCAGGTGCCCTCTGTAATCACGTGGCTTCTCGCTGCTACTTGCGGCCCCGCACCCCTCCCCCGTGTGACATCCCACCCTCCTCAGCCTCTCCCTGTGGCCGGGGCCCCCCCAACATGCATGACAGCCTCTGACGGCATATACTGGGACTCCTTGTACGGGGACTTTGGGTTTCTGAGAGACCAGGGCATGCGAGGAAACATACTCTCCTGGCCAAGTAAGTGACAGCGCTTGCTCAGATCGGACAGCTGGGGACATAACACCCTCCCCAGGAGATAGATTGGGGAATTTCTGGTCATCTTTAATCTGCCACAAGAGTCATTAAGAAAACACGGAAGAAGCTCCCTCTAAAAATCCATGGGACAGTCTGTAGACCAGGCTTGGGCATACAGCAAATGCTCCGTATGTTTTCATGGATCGATAGAACAGATGAATTAATGAAGGAAGGAAGCAGCGAGAATGTTTCCAGTGCTGCGGTACGCCTGTTAGTAACAGCCTTTATTTAAAATGAGTAAATAGGTTTAATCACACCGATACAAATACTATGTCCTGTGCACTCACTGCAAGTCCCCTTCCAGGTGGAAAGAGGCAGCAACGGGAATACCTGTAACTGTGGCCAAACCTTTTCACTCCACATGCACGGAGCTCGTGTCGAAAATGTGAACGGCGGTTACTCTCTACAGAGTCCGTTTTTGTTTAAACGTGCACCCGATAGCACAGTTCCGGTCAACTCGAAACACGGGGTGCCATTAACTGAAGAACAAACTAACCAGACTCTGATTACAACAAAAATCAGAACGAAATGAAAGGGCGAATGAACAG
Source organism: Glossophaga mutica (assembly GCA_039655065.1). NCBI lineage: Eukaryota > Metazoa > Chordata > Mammalia > Chiroptera > Phyllostomidae > Glossophaga > Glossophaga mutica. The sequence continues at coordinate 220,360,898 of CM077304.1, read as the reverse complement.
TCGTCCCCATCAAACGAGTCTCCGAATATCGGATTAGATCCCCGATGCTTTTCATAAAACATTTCTTCCCTTAGATGCTTGTTTTCATTTGTCCTTACAAAAACCCAGGCGCTTATAATTCATTTTCACTTCTACTGAGCAAAATGCTGTTTTGTAGTGAGTTACTTGATATTCATGACTTCTGGGGCTCTCAACTGCACTTTCGTTAAAAACAGGAAGTTGACTTTTGCCAAGAGTTAATGAACTTGAACACAGAATTTTAAATGGGCCTCTAAGGACGGAGCCCTCCGTCCTTGGGCCCCTGCAGATGTTGGCAAGACCCTGATGCAGCACCGGCTCTGAAATAATAATGATGCCCTTTACTGATTCAGGCCCCAGGTCCCCGAAACCTGAGTCTGTGACCAAATTGCCCTTCACAAGATTTTATCTTTATCTTCAGCAAATATCCCAGGACAGATGTAAGTACCAGAGACAAACTCCTACATTAGAGATTTGAAATTTGGAATGATGAGCAAATTGATATTTCAGAGTAAAAACAGGAACAGATTTGAAGAAACGGCCACCAATCAGATATTGCTTTGGCTCACTTCCAATGGAGACGCAAAAAATTGAGAAAGCGAAGTGAAATATTAAATGATGTAATAAAGCTTTTGAGATATAAAGCTGAAAATTTTAAGGCAAGTCTTGTTAATTGAAGACGTAAGAGGAAAAAATGAATTTTGACAGGCTAATAGAAAGTGCTGTCTTACCCCTCAAGTGTTTAGAGATGAGTAACAGCATAAAACAGCTCGTTGGTGTTTGTACGACAAGACCGAGGCCCTGCAGGTCCAAGACGTCAGAGGGTACATGTGATTCATTTGTGAGTGTTAACCAAGCACCTCCTAGATGCCGGAAGGCATTTCTTCAAAGTGGATTCTTACCTTTCCCTGAAACTTTCAAATGGACTTCTTCAGTCTGATACATTAAGGCAATTACATTTTCCCTTTCCCATTTTACTTAATGCAAAGTCGGCTTCAAGGAAATTCAATTCTGCAACCAATCACGAGCTCTCTTACAGACCAAGCCGGAACTAGCGACACACACACCTATATGCTTCAAGAGATCGCACTGGAGAATCATCATTTTCCTAAATTACAGTGTTTGAAGAATGGAGAGTTTTGGTTTAACTTCAGAGGGTGGAAAGTATTTGGGGGCCGGAAAGAGCATGTTTTGGAAAACTTGCACCCAGCTGTCAACCTCATTATGCACCCCGCCTTGGTCACCCCAGGCCTGGGAGAGGAGAAGGGAGCAGACACCCAAGGAGGGACGGTCTGCCCGCTGCAAGTGGGCCCCGTCACCCCCGGGCACGTTTAGGAAATGGAGACGCCGAGCACGGCGCACTTGCTGATTCCTTCGTTCAGCACGCATGCGCATCCACCAGGCGGACACACAAAGGTGCCAGGTTTGGGCGGAGACCACGGGGTCCCGCCAGGTGTCCGGGGCTCCTCCGTGTTTCCCAGGAGGCCCGTCTTCACGTGAAGGGGCCAAGGTCTTCAAGGTCCAGCAAAAAGGAAACGAGCCCTTTCATTCCGGGGCACTGGAAAGGCTGCGGGTCTTCTCCACCCCTCACTTACCTGCCGGAGAAACTCGCAAGGTACATTTTCCACCGCTGCTGCTAACGAGTTACCAGGGACTTGGCGTCCTAAACGATACGGACGTGTTAGGTGATAGCCCAGCAGGTCTGAAGCTCAACGTGGGTCTGACTAGGCCAGAGCCAAGGTGCGGGCAGGGCCGGCTTCCTTCTGGAGGGCGAGGGAGGGGCCTGCTCCCTGCAGTTTTCCAGCGTCTACTAGGGTGTCCGACCCTTTGGCACCTCTGGGCCACGGCGGAAGAAGAGGCATTGTCTTGGGCCGCATATTAAATAGATTGCGACACGGAATCACAAAACAGTCTCGTAAGGTTTTAAGTAAATGCACGATTGTGTGTCGGGCCGTGCTCACAGCCACGCTGAGCTGCCCGCGGCCCGCGGTCCACAGGTTGGATGCCCCTGCAGAGGCCGCCCGTACTTCCCGGCTCCTGACCCCGCCTCCCTCTCCAAAGCCAGCAGCCGTGTGTGAGTGCGACTCACAACGCCCCTCTCCGGACGCCCCCGTAGTCACACCTCTCTGACGCAGCTGGAAAATGTTTGCTGTTTTTAAGGATTCCGTGGTTAGACTGGGCTCCCCCAGCTAGTCCAGGATCATTTCCACCTCAGTGCCCGTGACCTTAATCGCATGGGCCAAGTCTGTTGGCAGGGAAAGGCGACAAGCCCCAGTTCTGGGAATTCGGACGCAGACGCGTTTTGGGGCCCTCACACCACCACCGCCACCACCACCGCCATGGAAGCCACGTGGGGGGGTGCTGGAGTGTGGGCTGGAGGGAGCCTGGGTCCCTGAGTCACCCGGTGGAGAGCAGACATCCACGTGCAATGCTGCGTTCTGACGGACGGGACGTGAAAGAAGCCAGGGGGACCTGGAGACTTCGCTGCGTGGCTGCTGGCATGGGCCACCCCACTGACGTGCCGGCGGTTACGACTTTGTTCAGCTGTTGTTGTTTTTTTTCCCTACCAGGGCTGTATTTTCTATTCCAACAAATAAAATTCATAAAATTTGCAGATGACAAATTAGCTGAAGATCATTTGGATCCCCGGCATTTAACAGAAGGCCTAAGACAGCGGATGCAAATGTTTACTGGAACGGAATGAACAATGAACAAGCAACAACGAGCGGTCACATAACAGTAACAATGAAAACCGAGGCCCTTGGGTCTATTCTGAGCAGGTCTTCATGGGAAGAGAAGTACGCTGAACAAAGAAAGATGACTTTTTCTCTCGTGGGCTGGGCTCAGGCCAGGATTGCTCCAGGAGTCCACCCCTCCTCCCCAACGTGCTTCCCAGCCGGCCAGTCCGCGGAAAAAGTCACAGGGGAGCGGAGAGCCCTGTCAGCCTCCGTCCACTCGTCTATGACACGAGACGACGTGGCTGTCGTGGATGCTGAGGGGAGGACTCCGTGGGGCGCAGCCGGCCGGGCGCAGGTCCAGACACACAGGCCTTCGCTCGTTCTGTGTATTTCCCAGGTGGGCAAAGGGAACCTCGGTGAAACGGTTAATCTTATGTGTCAACTTGGCTGGGCCACGAGGTGCAAACATTATCCTGGGTGTCTCTGTGAAGGCGTTTAGATGAGTTTAACGTTCAAATCAGTGGACTTTGAATAAAGCATGTTGCCCTCCTTAATGTGGGTGGGCCTCACCCCATCAGTCGAAGGGCTGACTCGCACAAACGCCAGCCTCCCCTGAGCCAGAGGGAATTCTCCAGCAGACTGCCTTCAGAGCTCGCCTGCAGCACCAGCTCTTCCCGGTCCTACAGCAGACTGCCTTTCTATTTGATCCAGGACCCTAGCTCCCCTGGGTGTCCAGCCTGCTGGCCTACCCTGATTTGGGACTCTCCAGCCTCCATCATTACATGGGCCAATTCCTTATACTAAGTCCATTCACACACACACACACACACACACAGACACACACACACGCACACATCTAAGCATCCTAATGGTTCTGTTTATCTGGAGAACCCTAACACAAATATGACCTTAGTTTAAACTTCCTATCCTGGTCAAATTGAAAATTTTCTCCAGCTCTGGAAATCCAGGAGACGACTGTACTTGGGCAGGACTGATGGTTAGTCTTCATCCACAAACTCAGGGGGAATTAGAAGAATCCCAAGACCCTGAAATAGCCACGGGGAAGCTTTGGGTTTCGTTCTCGAGCATCCCAAGGGAGAGTGGCAGGAAGCCACTGCCATCCCTTAGCAAGCCGACGCAAATACTTGCCTAGCACTTAATAAGGAGCCTTTTTGTCAGCTGTCCACACAATTCAGACCGTTCTTGGAATTTTTGGTTTTTGGGACTGTGTCTTAATTTTAAGATGCAAGAACTCTATGCTGTCATGAGGCACAATTTACCAAGGTGTCACCTCTCATCGGGTTTAGCTTCTGGTTGTCGCACTTACACAGGCACAAGGCAGACTGTTCGGTTGAAATGCCGGCCATCTCCTGCTGGCCTTGACTCTTAGACAAGAACGATTTGTTAGACACCCGTGCAGAGTGTTTGCCGCAAAGTGACGTTATCTTAATGCTGAGCTGCGCTACGTTTTAAGCTCTGGAATGTGGGCGTCCCCTGGGGCTGCTCTCAACGCCCCATCCAAATGGTTTTGCACGTTAGCTCCCGGAGGGGGGGGGCGGGCGTGCTCCAAGCCCTGAGCTGAATCCCTGGGCCACCTCCAGGGCCCATCAGCGGAGCCGTTTCTCTCTCCGAAGAGGACAAGGCGCTGTTTCCATCACCGGCAACGCTCCCTTTGCAGGGATGCCGCCGGCACTGTCATTAAGCAATCTCCGGCCATCTCTGGTGCCAGGTCACCGAGGATGATGTGACGGATAAGACGGGAGCAATACAATTTTAGTGTCAAATTTGATAGCATATGCTGAGCTTGTCCCAAGCAGGGATGACAGAGGCAGCCCCAGAGAGTGAGAAGAACCAAAAAGTGACCAGGGAGAGAACCCCCAGGGTGTTTCTCCAGCGACGCCTCTGTGACAGGGAGAGACAGGGGGGCTGGCGTGGCTCGAACACCGTGCGAAGGTGGCCTCTCCCAGTGGCAACCTTTGGGAGGAGGGATTCTGAGGCTGAGAGTACGGGAGGAAGATGAGAAATCGAGTCCAAAATGGAGATGCAGCCAAAGAGGGTAGGGCTTCCCCAAGGTGTCCAGCTAGTGGCCATGACTGAGGCAGGGGGACATCAGAGCGCAGACAAGGGACCCACGCCACGCGCACCGGTGGGAAAGTGGCCCCCAAAGGGCTCCACCCCCTCGGCCGTTGTGGGGCAGGCGGAAGGCCGCCGGCATGGGGACTGAGGGCTGAGGAGACCTCAGCCACCGCATTTCCTTTCTCCGGTGTCCCTCACGTGTCGTTCGCTGTTCACGGCTTCTCTTCCCAGGAGCTCGTGGTGACGCGTGTTAGGAGAAGGAGGTGTCCTGCACCCTCCAGGTGGGCCCAGGGGTGCTGAGAGGAGCCAGCGGGCCAGCAAACTCATCCCAAGGCCCACCTGTGAGCACCAACCATGGGCAGGCCCCCTGCCAAGGGCTAGAGGTCCTCAAGAGCCCGAGGGTGGAGAGAGTGTCGTTGCTCGTTTACAGATGGGGAAACTGAGACCGCAGGACCTGGCAAAGCACAGTCCACCTGGAACCACAGACAGGTACTCCTCTCAAATTGTCTGGGAGAATAGGAAGCTATACCAGAACCTACATGGAAAGTTCTAGCATGGTGTGGGAGTGAACAGCATGGTCCCTTTGCTTCCTTGGCCTTTGCTGGTGCTGCCGTTGGGTGATACGGGCCTGAGGGTTTGGGCCCAGCAGAGCTCTGGTCCCACGCTTTCCAGACTCCCAGAGCAGCAGCAGCGTCAGGCCCGTGGGTCCAGCTCACTCGGCCTCTCCTTGCAGGAGCCCGGCGGTCCAGGCACGTCCGGGTGACAGCAGCCCAGCAAGCACACGGACGCGGCGGCTGAGGCAGGACGGGGTCTTGGCTTCGTGGAGGGCTGCGCTCCCTGGCCCTGGGCCAGCGCAGTCAGGAGCTGCACAAGGTTGCGGGGCGGGGGGCGGAGGAAGCAGACACGAGGAAGAGCGGCCCCCGGGTCGCGGTGCCGTGGGGGTGAATGTCAGTCTTCAGAACAGACTGAGCTTGCCACCTACCCGGGCTCTTTGAAACTCAGCAGAACCCGCGGTGCTGGCACCACCGGCGCCGGCTCCCTGGGAGGCCGCTCTGCTGTCTTCTCCTCCGCGATGACTCAGACCGGCGGAGGGCGGGGACCGGGCGGAATCTCAGTGTTTTCCAGGCTGAGATGCTGATTCTGTGATGCAGCAAACTGACGCGCCCTCACCGCCACGGGCCTGGGGCTGTAGGTGACCCTTCGACCCCTGACCGAGTCCCCCCACACCGGCTGGGATGGTCCTGGGTCCTCAGTCACCTCCGCCTCTCCGAGCAGTGCTCCTTTACTGACACGAGACTCTGCAGAAGCCGGCCCTGCGTGCCTTCGGCCGTCTGGGCTGCTCCAGCCGCACGCCCCCCTCGGCCCCTGGGCTTGTGCAGCAGGTGCTGGTTCAGAAAACCCACCCCTGCTGTCTCCGGAGTTCCTGGGCTTAGGCAGTAAATTCTTACAGGGGTAAGAGCTCGTAAGGGTAGTTAATAGACTCTAAGCAACTCCGCGACACGTCTTATTAGAAAGCTGTCTGTTCAGAACATCAGCTAACACCCACCTGGATGTCCAGCCAGGGTCCACAGACCACGAACGGCGCACACAGCGCGGGCGGGGGCTGTCTGCTGGGAGTGGGCCGCCTGGCCTCTGTGTCTCCGGGCAAAAGTGAGTCCCGCTCCCGCCACCTGAGGCCGCGGAGCCCCGCGTGAGCTGCCCCCTGAAGACACCCATCCTCACCCTCACCAGCGGTTCACAGCCCTGGGGGGCCTCCCAGAGCAGAGAGCGATGACACACGATGAAAGCATCGAGTGCCGGGCTTCTGAGGACACTCACTGCGGCCCGCACTCCCCAGTGACAAGCGGGAACTTGCTCGGGTGTAAGCCAACCTGTGTCAACCAGAGGTCCTCACCATCACCCATGCAGGGGGCACCCTGCGGGTGAGCCTGCCAGGCGGTCAGGCCAGGGCAGGGCGGGGCGGGGCAGGGCAGGGCAGCAGCGCCAGTGAGAACCAGGGGTTCCGAGACAAGTCACCGGGTCCTGTTCACGCTGGGCATCCTGCCCACGGGCTTTGTGGGCTGTGGACGCTGGCCGTCAGCGCCGGCAGGGTGCCCTGGGGCCGGTGAGGGCATCTCCGAGGAGCCAAGCAGACCCAGAAAAGGGACAAAACTGTACACGGTGTGATTCCCTTCCCGCCACACTGTTGCCATGAAGACACGCTGGGTGTCCTGCGTCCATATGCCACCTCGGAGACACACTTGGCTGGCGAGAGGGGGTCAGGGAGGGGTTAGAAGAAAAAAGAATTAGCATTTGCCCCAAGAGGTGGCATGAATCCAAAGACTATTAATTATACTATTAGTAAGACTGATAAGACTCAGCAATAAGACTAATTAACACCCAGTAAGGCTAAGGCCTTCAGTATCTTTTAAGTAAAGGCACAGAATCTCATCCGGGAGTTGCTACAGCCACCCCGACTTCTGCCACTCCATCGAGCAGCCCCTCCCTGCATGTGCTGATGAGCTTAAAGCCACCAGATGAAGAAAAGTCACGGTCCGCCAGCCCCATTGCCGGTGCCCGAGGGCGGCATGCAGCTAACAGGTGCGGCGTCGGGCACTGGCCATTTCTGTCGCCACAGGGCGCTCTGCTGCGCCGCGCAGTCTGCCCCCCGAGCCCCGGGATGCCAGGCCTCGACCCCGTCCTCTGCCCGACGGTGTCCACCGGCACCTGGAGAAAGCCCCCGCACGTCAAAGAATGCGGTCAACACTACTCTCCCTCACGGGGGGCGGTCCACGTTACGGTCCAAACCAACCGGTCCAGGCCTCGGGTCCCATGGCCCATTCATCATCACACATTGCTTATCGAGGGCCGAGGGGGGCCAGGTCCTCCGCTAGGGGCTGGGGACAAAGTCAAGACAGAGTCCCTGCCCCTACCACGCTGGCTTTCGCCGGGAAGACCACAAGCAAGCAGACGCACTGCGTGAACACAGCTGGTGGGAGGCAGCGTGAAGGAAGGGACGCGGCGAAAGGGCGAGGGCCAGGTGGCATCCCAGCTGCGCCCTGAGCTCCCGGGGCGGCGTCCCAGAACCGGCCTCCACAGAGCACTCGGTAAGGACGTGTCAGACGGGTAACCGGGAAGGAGCCCGGAGCTCAAAGGGTCAGCGGCGGGTCCTTCTTGGGAAAAGCCCTTCATGGGGGAACGAGCTTGGTCAGGAACAGAAAGGAGACCCCGGAGATGGGGGCAGAGCCAGCAGGTGACAGAGAAAGGGGAGCTGGGGTCCGGGGTGAGGGGGCCTCCCTTTAGGACTGCATGATGTCATCGCATCGATGCTGGAACCAGACCACTCGGGCCGCTCCACAGACACTGACTGGGGTTGGGGATGGACCGCAAGGCCCGCAGGGGGTTCAGGAAGGCAGCCTCCATCTGGAAGACATCAGGGTGCTGGCTGGACCTCCCTGGGCCGGGGGCGTGGGGACGTGGGCGCGGAGACGTGGGCGCGTGGGCGCGTGGGCGGGTGGTCGCGTGGTCACGTGGTCGCCCGATGGTCCCCAGGCTGCTCCGACCGCCTTCCCAGCTCTGCTTCCCACCCCGCCCCACCCTCCCACCTCACCTCGGGGGCTGCGCCCTACCGGTTTTTGCTTTCGAAATCCCATGGACCCTTCGAGTCCTCGAGTTTCTCTCCCCCCTGGTGGGTTTAGCCTGTGTTGCCGGGAAATGGTACCACGCTGACGACCTGACCGTCGGCCCACGTGGCGGTCAGTGCGCTGCGCTGCTCTGAGGGTGACCTTCCACCTCGAACACACCCTGCTCCTGACCCTCGCTCCGGGTCAGCACGCGTGCCGTGCCTTTCACACGGGACTCCGTCACAGCTGTTGACGGGACCGATGAGGCGCCGCGCCGTCTTCGCGGATGCTTGTCTTCCTCTTCGTTTAACATCTTATTTTTATTTGCGTAACCCCACTTCTCTGAATATCATTTCCTAACCAACTCCATGGAGGAAATACAAAACTGTTCTTTTAAGCGTAGCGGCTGTCCCTGGTGGGCCGCTTTTGGCAGCAGCAACGGTCTGAAACCTCCAAAAGCTCGGGAAGAGCTGCGGGGAAGCGCTCAGTGTGTTCAATTAACTCCCGTTACTCAAAGTAAATGGAGGCGCTTAAGCCAACAGTTGTGCATTCTCAGTTGCTCCTACGACTAGACTGGGAACTCTTAAACACGCTCATTCATCTCGGCCCCGGCAGGGAGGCACGTGCCCGGCGCACAGTAGGCTCTCTGGACACGCCGGTTGAGCACACCCACAGGCGCACAAGCCCTGAGCCTTTGGATGGGCCCGCGGGGGCTCGCTGCGTGCTCGCTCAGGGAGCTCACTGGGGTCCGGCCACCACATCCTGGTGACGGAGTCGCTGCGTTTTCATCGCCTGCCCGGGTCCCGTGCAGGCGTCACTCACGCGTGTGCAGCCAGTGGGTGGAAATGGAACGAAACGTCTGCTCTGCTCAACCATGGCCCTTCCCACCTGGCGCTGGTCACCACGGAGAGCCACGTCCTGGTCTCCAGCACCGTCCCCCATCCCGGCCCTGACCTGCGCCCCCACCCAACTTGCCAGGGATCCCTGGATGTGAGGAGGTCATGGGGACACGGACTGTTCCTTTGCCTCCTTCTTTCTTCTCTTAAAGGTATTTTTTAAAGAACGCACTTTGTTTGCAAACAGTAGCGTCATGTTTGTTTCTGTCTTGGCTCCGAGCATCTTCGTTTGCAGCATCTCACAGCCCATGAGTCACAGTCCTGATTTCAGAGGCAGAAACAAGGGCTCCCTCCTCCCCGTTCCTTGCGGTGATGGGGTGGGAGGGGGCTCCTCCCGTTTCCGCAGCCGCTCACTCAGGCAGGCATCAATAATTCAGGCCCCCGGCGTCCCTGCGGGAAGCCCAGGTGAGGGCAAAGGGCCTAGCCCAGGCCAGAGGCTCCTCTCCGCTCTCCTGCAGGGCTCCCGCGAGCTCGCGCCAGGCTCCCGGCTGGCCGGCGCACAGCCGCGCTTGGAGGGGAGACCTCGGTGAGCACGGACGTCGGGGTGGACCGCTGCGCTGTTTTCCTTCAGCTGACGCCCAGCTCCCCGTCACCTATGAGAACGCCCGGGGCCCCGTCTCGGGTGGAGGCCCCCGTCTCTCCTGAGCGGCCACACGTACCCGGAGAAGGGGCCCGTCCCAGCCTCGGACCCAGGCTTCCGACTCCAAACCAGGTAAGGGGACTTGGAACTTGTTCTTTGACTTTACAAATGTTTATGTGAATCTCAAAGGTGATGACATGGCCACGTCGTCAGAGAGGTGGACTCGCAGCCGTCTGGAAAGAGGCGATGCCCTTGCGTCCGGGATGTGCACACGTTTCCCGGCTGTGGGCAGTGAGCGGAGGCGGGTCCGACACAGGCTCTCCTTCCGGAACCCCTCGAGGTGCCTTGTCTCTGGTGCTGCTCACAGTGGCACAGTGGGTCTCCTCCGGCTTCTCCAGGCAGCTCCGGACCCTCCCCTTCTACGGGTTGCTACAGTCGATGTTTCTCCGTAAAAATAAGACCTGGCTGGTCTGGGGTGTTATTCGGGCTTTCTCCTTCCAGTTGTGAGGAAGGACTCGGAGTCACTGAGTAAAGACACAGGAACACCCTTCCCGTCTCTCCAGCCTCCCCACCCCCTCCCTGAGGGCCCACCCCTACCCTCAGGCTGGGCACTGAGCCACCCCTGGCTGCGGAGGGCCACGGCAAGTTTTTAAGGACCTTCGGGGAGACTCCAGCACATTCTTTGATACCCCACTGCCCTGTGCACAACCCTCAGTAGCAGAACAACGTTCCCAGAGCCCCCAACACTCACACCACATCAGGGGGTGCCTCCTCTTGGTTATCCCCCTGAACCACTGGTGAGGGACCATCGGTCAGCACCCCCAGCATGAACCCTTCTGTTGACCTGAGATGTTTCTCGGCCGTGTTTACCGGTTCGGACCCAGGGGCCTCTCTCCTGTTGCTAAGTAGCTTGACTGGCCCTCGCCTGCCTCCGGGCCTGGTCTGGGCCATTTGTACTGCACACTCCTGCCCCTTCGACCTGACCGAGCGACTCCCCAGGCACCTGACCGCTCCCCCGGGCTGGCAAACGACACTGACCCGTCGTCGTGCGGGGTCTCCCTTGGGGCGAGGCCGGCCCGGCCCGCACGCCTCCCCACCGACGCCAGGCTTCTCTGAGCGCCCTCCTTGCTCTCCGGCATCTAGACCCTGTCTCCCCTGAGGGCCCCTCCACCAGGCGGGCTACCCGCCATTCCCATTTCCACCCTGCAGAACCCCACCCCACCGTCCGCTGCGAGTCTGCACCATGGTGCGTACGTGGTAAGCACGCAGGGCCCTGGAGCGACTCCTGCTGGCGCTGGGGCTACTCAGGAAGGCAGACGCTAACACGGACACTCCGGCCCATAACGCAGTGAGCCCGGAGCTTCGGGGACAGCGGTGGGGGACGGAGATGCAGCTTGAACTGGGTCTCAGTGGGCAGGGAGGGGCGAGTCCCAGGGGGGAGCCGGCGGACAGACACGTGGTCCAGGTGGAGGGCACGGCCTGGGCCGAGGAAACGAAGGGCAGCTCGTTCGAGTGTGGAGCAGACAGGGGAGCGGCCGAGACCCGCTGTGGCCGAGGACTGAGCACTCACGCCGAGGCTCCGGACGAGGCTCCGAGCTTGGCTTCTCTCGTTCAACAAACCCAGTGCCCTGGCAAGTGGACACGGCCATCGTCACAGCCGTTCTACTTGGGAAGGCGCCGAGACAAGGGAATGGGGTGACGCAGCCTCGCTCACTCGGACAGTAAGTCAAGTGCACGGCCCGGGCTCGAACCTCGGACCCAACTCTCCGCGGCTGTCCAGTTCGGCCGAGGCTGCAGTCAGAGAAAAGCTGAGCTGCCTTCCAGGCTCCGCGGTGAGCGGCTCCCAGGCCTGGCTCCTCGTCGACTTCCCGAGTTCCCCTGACATTCAGGGGGGGTCTCAGCGCTTCACCTACAGCAGCGCTGCTCACCCAGGGGCGACTGTGCCCCCCAGGGACACGTGGTGATATCTAAGGACATTTCTGGTTACCACGCTGCAGGGGGGCAGGTGCTGATAGAGGCCAGGGTGCTTCTCAACCTCCTCCAGGGCCCAGGGCAGCCCCCCACCGGGGACCAGGCTGCATGGGGCGGCAGTGTGACTTACACGCAGCCCGCACCCCACACTGCTCAGAGTCCCCAACGGGTCCGTGCCAGTGACGCTCCCCAGGCAAAGACACTGGCTGGCACCTCGAGTCCCCGGGGGCCCCAGTCCCCTCGGGGGTCTGCTCCGCCTGTACTTCATTGCACGAAGGGTCTGCTTCCTCCACGGAGCCCACGTCTTCTTCACAGTGAAATTCTTCGGGGTCGCCACGGCTGCCCGGCCTGCTGGCCGGGCTTCCTCTGCTCCAGTTTTGCTGGTTGTTTTCCCCTGGAGGTTCCAGCTCTTTCCACGCCTGGGCTGCATCTCGCCTATTCCTGGCATTGCCTCGGACAGTTGGGCTGGGGCTGGGGCCGGGCCGCAGAGGACAGCGCCCAGCACGGCCCCAGCAGGCTCCATGGCCGGGCCTGGCCCCCGCGCGACACAGCTAGACACGTCCTCTCCGCACAGTGCGGGTCTTTCTGCGCCCGGCTATCTGCGCTAACACGGAAAGTCATTCCCTCTGCTTTCCTCTCTTTTCCTCCGAGCCCAGTCGCCCGCTCAGGGCCTCCGGCCCCCCTGTTTATTTCTCCTTCTCATTTTTCCCATTGATCAGACGCCCTGGAAGTACAGCAGGAACAGTGTGTTCCCTGTGCGATTCAGTTACACTGAACATTTCTCAGCAAAACGCTGACTTGGAACACGCAGCCGTCGGAGCCAGGCCTGCTCTGCTTACACTGGCCGCGGGCGCCAGCCCAGGCCGCAACCCGCGTCGGGCCCACTCCGCCCTTAAAGGGCCACCACGCCCAGGCGGGCGTGGAAGGGGCCCCAGCAGGCCAGCCCCAGGTGCCCCACGGAAAGTGGTTTCCTCGGGCACGTAAGTGGCTATAGCGCACTCGGTGCCCGGCTGAACGGAGACGTGGCTGAACGGAGGTCCTGAAACTCAGCACCCGCAGCAGAGACCATGGGTTCAAACGGCAGAGTCCCCAGTGGGGCTCAGTCCTCTGGGAGGACCTTCTCCATTTGGCTTCGATGACGGTGCCCCTTCCTCTGTGAACCTCACCTTTTCTTTAGAATAAAGTTCTACGGAATTGGACCCTCAGAGGGGCCGGCCCATGGATGGCCACGGCTTACTTAGGCTTCTAGGGGCTCCTGTGTCATCTGTTGGGATTGGGACTAGAAATGGGAAAGGCGCCAAATGCCTTAGAACCTCACTCTCCTCGCAACAGACACTCTCACCCGACATTCCAGGCTGCCTGGAGAGTGTGGTGACCTCCCCTCATTGTTACTCAGTGGCTCTAACCCCCCACCCCAGGATTCACGGAAACATACTGGCTGGAGTGGAGGAAGACACACATCACCATCACAATGCGCACGGTGGGGTGTCTCTTCTGCTTCCTCTCCTCCTGAGCCAGCAGGCAGGAACTCAGGTTTAGGCAGGAGGGGGAAACTGGGGCTACTGGAGAAGCGTGGGCGGGGAGACACCGGCTTACGCCCAGAGAGGATCTCTGGGCCCGGGTCAAAGGAGGGGCCGTCTCTCCCCAGCTTCTCAGCCTCCGCCTCTCCCCAAGGCAGGAGGGACGTCTTCCATGCGGGTGAGCCTCCATGGAGGGGATAACCCGTTCCAGGCTTGCCACGCCGCCTCAAAGCCTCCCCGAGGGAAGCACGGAGCCCTCTCCTCTTCATCCCGTCCCATCGTTCGGCCCCTCGACTCCTTGATTTCAAAGCCTTTCCCAGACAAATGTGAAGTTGAAAGGATAGACTTCAATTATTTCATTGTGTGAAGGTTAAAAAGGTTCTTGTAAATGACTGGTACAAATCCTGGAAACCCAGTTAAAACAACTGGATACCAGATGGCCAAGGAGAGCGGCTTACTGTAAAGTGTTGCAGAGGAGGGACTCATTTACAAGAAGCAATTACACAAACAGCCCTGAGTATCCCAGATCCCATAAAAGGACGGCTGGCTAGAACCACAGGATCGGTTACGCTACGCATGTGTGAGCTCCACCCTGGCGGCCCCAAAACCGGCACCAGGGCCATGGGCCTCCTTGCCTGTGGCCTTCCATCCTCCTTCTAGACTGAGCCTAGCCTCACCTGCCAAGAAGCAAAGGACCGCACCCCCAAATGTGGACACGCCCATGCCCTCCATCCCTCGGCTGCCCCGGCCGTTCCCCAACAGGAGAAATTTGACAATGCAGGACAGCAAGCGTGTCCCAGCCAGACGGAGTGTTCTGGAGAAGAGCCTCTGCTCCCCACCGCCCCCCAGCTGATGAACGGAGAAATAAAATGGGCTTGAGCAAGCCTGCTGGCACTGTCATGAAACTCTACACACCGGGGGCTGTGACATGCGTTTTCACAGTTCTGGGGGCCAGAAAACCAAGGACCGGGGGACAGCAGGTTTGGCTTCTTCCGGGGCCCCTCTCCTTGTCCTGCAGATGGCCGGCCATCTTCTCACTGTGTCCTCGAGGTCCCCCCTCTGTACTCGCACATGTCTGTGTCCTAGTCCCTCTTCTTATAAGGACACCGGTCATACTGGATTATGTCATCACCTCTTTCACGACCGGATCTGCGAGCGCAATTACAGTCCGAGGTGCGGGGGCTAGGACTTCAGCGTGAGAACGTGGTGGGAGACAGGGGAGCCCACACGCGGTGTGTTGTCGTACCACGGAACACTGTTGGGCGATGAAAAGGAAGGAAGTGCTGAAAAGTGCTTCGACTTCAATCAACCTTGGAAACATCATGCCAAGTGTGAGAAGCCGGACACAAAAGGCCACGTAGGATAGGATTCTGTTTCTGTGGAACGTCCAGAACGAGAGAACCTGCGGAGGCAGGAATGACGGCGGACAGGTGTGGGGTCCCTTTCTGGGCCGATAAGAATATTCTGCAGCCACAGTTGTAATGACCGCACGACTTTGAGTACACACAGAAAACCACTGAACTGGGTCCTTTAAGAGAGTGACCTTGGACTCTGTGAATTATGTCTCAATAAATCAAGAAGCATGACATGGTTCTGCTCCCTGGGGTCAGAGGGCACCACACCATCTGGGGGCTGTGACGGGGGACATGTGTCTAGGAAGTTTCACAGGACACTCCCTAAAGCGTGCATGACAGATTCGGCAGGGGAATTAAAGCTGGTTAAATGAGGTCTGTCCCCATGGGGACAAGCCGCTTTGCTATGCAAACTTCGGCTCCACATTCAGTGGGGCTTGGGAGGGTGGGGGTCTCAGGGACCCTAGTCTGAAGCCAGTCCCTGTGTACTTAGACTCCTGAGCTTCGTGGGAATGGAGCCCCCCAGTCGAGCACCAGGCAGGTGGCCCTAGAGCCCGTGTGATCCTTCTCCGTCTTCTCGGTCCGCCTCCATCCTGTCTGAACTCCAGCCCTTCAAGGTCCCCAGAGTCTGCGGCAGTCAGTCATCACCTCCTCACTTTGGTTCTCCTCCGTGAGGCACCCCACCCGCCACTCGGACTGAGATCCGTCCCCTCACCTGCTCTTGCCCTCAATCCATACTTTCTGAGGGCCCACTACGTGCTGAGCGCTGGTCTGTGAGCTGGGAGTTCCGCGTGACCGAGGCGGCCAGAGGGAAGGGTGGGCACCCCCAAGTAAACAAGCACGATTCCCCGGCAGGCCTGCCACCCCTTTTCTGAGGCCCAGGAAAGTGACGTCACGCGACAGTGTTGTCCCTGTGCCTTGCACACTGCAGGCGCCAGAGGGCCATTTACTGCACGAATCTAAACCAGAGCACGCACTCGAACTCTGGGGAGTCTGCTCGTCTTTGTCACCTTACAGCTCTTGTGACCATCAGCTCGGTGGCTCTTTTTTGACTGGACAGAGCAGCAGGTGTCTGCTTGGGTCACACTGTGCCCAGAGCCTCGCACAGACCCCAGGGGTTCTCTGCACCGTGCCCGAGGTCCCCCCGAAGCCAGGCAGGAGTGAAAGACAGTGATCCCATTGAACTTGGATATATATTTGCGGTGTGTGAATAGAGTGAGATGTTTTGACAAGTGCGTTCTTTTTCACGTGAGTGTACACATCATACACGCAGACACACACTCGTGTACCTGAGTGAAGTGATCATGGCCTCGGGATGAACCTGCCCCATGAAGTCTGCCCAGTGCGACTGGAGTATCTGTTTTCGTGCTGGTTTCAGACCCGGGCCCTGGGCGTGGCCACTGTGGGCTGCGGTCTCCGCGTGGCCAGCACTTAGCACAGCACCGGGAGCACGGCGAGCGCTTGGGGAGCATCTCGGTGTCCGCTGATCACATCAGCGACATCATCAGATAGCTCTCAAAGGGTAGCATGTCTTAGGTGTGTGGGAATTCTGCGTTTCTGGGACTCACGCTCACTCCAATGTCTGCAATTTCTTATTTATCAATTTTTAAATATACGAGGGATGAAAATAAGTTATCTGCTTAATAAGTGGGAAAAACTTGAACCCCGAAGAACCTGAGTACAATGAGACTGCTGAGTTCACAACCTTGAGCAGAAGGTTGAGGGTTTTCACCCTCAGCATGATCACCATCTTGAGACAGATTACTCTTTGTGGTCAGGGCTGCCCCAAGAATTGTCAGCGACACCAACGAGTGATGGTCTCAGACATGGCCGAAGGCCCCTGGGGCACAGAATCGTCCTCGGCTGAGAATCTGTTTTAGAATTATACAGAAGGGTCTTCTTGGATATTTTCCCTCTACCTATACATGGTTGTTGTTTTTCTTTTAATTTAAGTAATTCTGGTTTAAATACATTTGCACGTGTCCCATGTAATAAATAAACAAAAAAAATAAGAATATAAACATCTAAGCCGGCTACTTTCTATGTTGGAGTAACACTACCCACGGGCTTCCATGACCAACAATGTGTACGTTCCACAGGCACAGGACCGCCTACAATTCGCTTCCAGTAGGAAAAGTACTCCCACCACACTGCCCTCCTCATACAATCTCTCACACACTCACACACACACACACACACACACACACACACACACGCTCCCACACAGCTTCCCATCTACAAGGAAAATAATCAGGTTGCTTCCTCCCTCCCACTGCAGTGGAACTTCTGGGGGTTTGCACCGGACGCCCCAGTCTCTCCAGGCACAGGGCAAGTCTGCCTTCTTGCCAGTTCCAGCTGGTTGGACCCACGTGGCTGGTTCTGCTCATTGCTGACAAGCCAAGTGCCAGGTCCCTGTGCCTGGCGGCTGCAGGGCCTACAAAAGAGGCCTGGTACGGACATGGTCAATCCCCGGGCCTGAAGCCAGGTGGATCTCCAGGGACCACTGCCTTGAGGCAGCGGGCTGGTCTGTCAAACGGCACAGTGAGCTTATGCTGTGATGCACTGGGTCCACTAAGGAACAAGGTCCAAAGTCACCCCGAGCCCTCCGGGACATGTTCTGGACACTTCTGACAGCCAGCCAGTCACAGACTATAGCACTGGTCTGCTCAACAAGAAGAAAAAGATAAGGGTATGGACCGGTTATATTTCATACTGAATTTTGCTTAAATTATATGAAAAGTCAGTTACATAAAGTTATAATTACACACAGTTTTAACGCTCAAAGTCTGTGACCCTTGACACTGAGAATGCACTCCTGTCCCTTTAAGTCCTGGAGGACACCTGATGAACGGAGGGAGCTCCTTGGAGAGCCTTTCCACCCCAAAGATGTTTCTGTGTCTGTCTTTTGTTCCTCCAGCAGTTCCCATTCAGTCAAGGCCACTTGAAAATAACTTCCCGTACGGGTGGAAGGCGTGACCTTGGGCTGACAATTTATTCAGGTACCAAGGAGGCCAGGCCTCCAGGTGTCTCGGTAGGCCGCTCGGCATTGGTTCCGGTCAACAGCCTGTTTTAAGAAAAGCTTAAACCAGATTTAAAACAGAAGAAGATCTGCCCTCCCTTGAGTAAACACGGTAATCTGACAGCTCCAGTGGGTAAATAATGTACTTTTTAAAAGCCTTTCCAAATAGGTCTTCATCCAGCAAGCTGCTTTTATAAGCTGCCTACCACTCTTCCTAACATCCACTTATTCAAAGCTCCTTTACAGATGCCACGGCTTGAAAAGGATACACATCCCACTGCATCCGAGTTTGTTGGATGTTTTTTCTTATAAGAAGGATTGTATTTTTTTCCCCTTTGGTTAGGGAAAAAGTCTTTCTTGAAATACGATCCTCTCAGATAAATAATGGCAATAAAAGTAAATGGAAAGTGGGAAAGAACACGGGTTCCTAGCGCGGTGCGCAGCACTTTCTAATGGGGAAACGCTGAAAGGGAGCGTTCCTTGGAGACCTCCCATCTGACTCCAGACCGAACAAAACAGCGATTTGCTGGTGAGCGCTGGGGTTCTGTTTTCCTTGTTAAAGGAGGAGCTAAGAATGAAAGAAAGTACTAAGTAATAAAACTGCATTACAGAAATTATCTGAGTAGACAGTTCATGCATTATTATAGAAATTACAGAACATGCAGAGCAGAAAAGATGTTTGAGGCCATCTGGTCAACCCAGGAGGAGCCGGCGCCTGTGCCTACGAAGAGTGTCGATGAGGAGCCCAGCGTATTGTCCGTTTTTGCTAGCGCAGTGCTGCTGCTCACGTTGAGGTGTTCCATTTTTCCACGTACAGGAGAAATAAGTGTAGCTCAGCTGGACGCTTCTAGAATTTTGGGAGGCATTTATTCACCTGACACAGAGCAGGCCTTTGGCTGGCTCATGGCTTTGAAAGCCGAACATCTGTAGTCAGGACCTGACGGGTCCTACAGTCCTGTTACCTAATCAGCCATCAAAAATGGATATTGCGCCCTGGCTGGTGTAGCTCAGTGGATTGAGCTCGGGCCTGTGAACCAAAGGATCGCGGTTCGATTCCCCGTCAGGGCACATGCCTGGGATGCAGGCCAGTTCCCAGCAGGGGACACACAAGAGGCAACCATACATTGTTATTTCTCTCCTTCTCCCTCTCTCCTACCCTTCCGCTCTAAAGATAAATAAATAAATAAATATTTAAAAAAAAAGAATGATTTAAAAAAAAAAGCTTTAAAAAATGGATATTGCCAGTGTTTTTTGGAAGGTCTCTTCATCTTCCTTGATTAAAAATACTATCTCTGGAATGTCAGCATGATGAGTCTTAAAATACAGCATAAAAGACAGAACGGTGTGACGGCCTGCGACCCGACGGTGTGGTCTCTCCGTCACCTCCTGCGGTCTCACAGCCTCTCTCGTGCCCGTGCCGCCTGTGCCTTTGCCGTGTGCTCTCTTATTTATGTAAAACACACACACGGGCAGGGGCACACGTAGCAAACATAGCTGGATGAGTATTCGAAACTGAGCTCCCTCACGCACCCAGCACCCAGCTCAAGAAAGGGATGTGACAGGCACCCCAAAGGGCCACCTGGGCAGCCATCGTCCTGACGTCTAACGCCGCAGCCTTTTGTTTGATGGACATGGGATCTTCTAGCACGTAACGTTTGTTTCTGGCTTCTTTCGCTCAAGCTGTGTCAGTGAGAGTCCTCTGTTGCTGCGCAGTTTTTCTTTCCATTTAAAAATCTCCCTCCCAGCCCTGGCTGGTGTAGCTCAGTGGATTGAGCGCGGGCCTGCGAACCGAAGGATCGAGGTTCGATTCCCAGTCAGGGCACACACCTGGGTTGCCAGGCCAGTTCCCGTCAGGGGACATACAAGAGGCAACCGCACATTGATGTTTCTCTCCCTCTCTCCTTCCCTTCCCCTCTAAAGATGAATAAATAATATCTAAAAGGAAAAAAAAAAGTACTTAAAAAAAAAATCTCCCTCCCCCTGCCGCCGGTCCGGGGCGCATTCAGCGTCATCTTTCCAGCGCATAGTCCTTCTCTTCTCATGGGTGTGTTAGATTTCCCTGCCATCTTCCTCCTCGCCTTTGTCAAGGCAGATGTATTCATGTGGTTACAGGAGCAGAGGAAGCACGCACCCCTGGGACGTGCGGGCCGAGGCCTCCCCTCTGGGGCGCACCCAGGGGACGCCGCCACTGCTGACCACGTGCGCAGGTGCAGAAGTTTCTTGTCCAAGGGTCCAGGCTGCGGTGCCCTCATTAGAGATGTGGTAGGCATGTCTGACGTGAAATTCTATGTGTCGTCTGAGCTAGGCCACGGTCCCTTGATACGAAGACCATCATAGAACAGTGACCGACGCCCCAAGTGGGAAGGAATCCTGCCAGCAGACAGTGTCTGAACCCAAACTACGCCCGTCCCTGGGGTCTCCCACCTGCTGGCCACCCTGGAGGTTTTGGACTTGCTAGGCTCCACAACTACGTGAGCCAATTCCTTAAAGTTAACCCCTCTCTAGAGAGACAGGTCAATGAAGAGAGAGGACAGGTCTCCGTGTAGACATCCGCACACATCCTCTTGGTTCCGTTTCGTCAGAGAGCGCTGACCTGCACGGCCCCTCTCCCCGCTCCCAGCCCCGTGGAAGACCTTGCGAACTGGCCAGAACGGGACATTGTTTGCAGCAGAGCCCTCAGAACCTTCCTCAGCGCAGCGCTCCAGGCGGCCGTGGCCGACCGGGGGAAATCAGGGTGTGGGTGGGGCGTTCCGTCTTGCCGTCTCTGCACTGGAGCGGCAGTTCTCACCGGGGTGTATCTGGCTCCTAGGAGGCATCTGACAATGAGCAGAGACATTCTTGTTGTTACAAATGGGGGACGTGGAGGCCTACTGGCATCTAATAGCAAAAGCCTGGGACGCTGCTGAACAGGCCACAAGGCACAGGGCAGTCCTTCTTAACAAACAACGTCCCAGCCCCCGAGTCCATGGTGCCAAGGCCGGGACACATGGCACCAGAGAGACGCAACCTGGGGTCCTGAGCATTCTGAGTGTCCCAGACTCGGCCATTAAAAGGCGCACGTCTCAGCCAGGGAGCACCTCATTCCCTACCACGGCGATTTCTTATGGGTTGGAGAGAGCTAATTCTTAATAAGCAATCTGGAAAGTTATTTTAAAATTCTAAAATAATATGGAAGTAGCACACCCTTTTAAATTATTTTTTGTGCTGTGAGAGCAATTATTTTTAGCCTTGTGTTCTCTTAATTCCTTTCAAAACTGAGTCTCCTTTTCCTTCCACAGGCTTGAAAATGGACACCTTCTTCCTAAAATAATCCAGCCCACAAAATATTCATCTGAGTCAGCGACCTCTTGGCTGAGGGGGACGTGCCCCGGGTCCTGGGAAAGAGTGGGCTGAAGGGAATGAAGAAATGGCAGCTTCCTGTACTTCGCCATCCTCAAGAGCAAAACATGTCAGAAGGGCAGCGTCCAGGAGTCACCGGGGCCTTTCCCACTTGCGGCACCCAGAGGGCTTTCTGACCGAGGGGTCTCCCAGCCCCGAGCTCACGGCCGGTCTGGGCCGCGGCCCAGGGGGCTTCTCTGCAGGTCCTCAGCAGTCAGCACGTGGTCCGGGAGCCGGGCCTGGGTCCTTGCCGGAGAGCCGCCTGGATCTCTCAGGGACCGAGGGTCACCAGGCATTCGCACAAGAACTTGCGTCTGTTGTATCTTCGAGGCAGGGGATCCTATTAATACTCTACTGAGGAAATGGTAGGTAACTCAGCAGGTTTTTTTAAACGACGTTCTTCTGAGAATGGTGCGAGTTGTAGCAATTTAAGATATTTATAACACAGGACAGGAAATTGTGGAAAAGAGGTGTAACTTGGGGGGAAATATAAAGTAATGCTTTATTAACATGGAACTTTGCTGCAGTTTGGATTAATACTAATTCCCAACAACCAGCGCAGAAAAAAAACGAGTGATTCTTTTTACAGCGAACAAAGTTCATAAGAAAACTATGTGACTACTCTCTGGAGACCCTAAAGACAGAGAAATGAAACAAAAATAAATCAGCTTGGAAAGCCATTAACGTTTCTGCAGAACATCAGGAGCCAAGCACTCGGGACACTAACAGGTCCGTGTCCTTGTCACACTTCATGTCGGAGCAGACGTTTCATCAAGCCGCCAGTGGAGAAAAGCAACCGATGTTCCAGGTTCGTATTTTCAAAACTGTCCGGAACGTGCTAAATAAACAAATATGTAAGCAAATTATTTTTCTCTCTTCCTGTGCTAGCGAAGCCGTTGATTGTCTTCAGTAGATTCTGTTTCTAAACGCCTCGCACGAGAAAGGAAGGTCAGGGGGTGGAAAGGACCCAGCTCTGCCGCTCGGGCT
The DNA here is from genome assembly GCA_039655065.1 of Glossophaga mutica. NCBI lineage: Eukaryota > Metazoa > Chordata > Mammalia > Chiroptera > Phyllostomidae > Glossophaga > Glossophaga mutica. The sequence continues at coordinate 220,338,821 of CM077304.1, read as the reverse complement.
TCAGGACCTTGGTGGCAATGTTCCCGAGGCCCTTCAGCACTGGCCACCGGGACACCTCTTACATGTGGTTCCGCCACGGGACTCAGAGCTCTGAGTCACGACTGCACGGCCCGCCGTCTCTGGAAAAAATGACCACCTCATCCATCCTTTCCCGGCATATGCCTGACAACACCCCGAACTGTGCAACTTACTGGTTTGTGCTCCAACAAAAATCACACAAAAAAATTGTTGGTGAAACAAAACACAGCAAGGGAGGGAAGAGGAAGAGACAGGTCAGCGAACGTGTCTGCACCTTGGCGTGCCCCCTGACGTGGCAGATCCACAACTGAGGGGCAGGTCACCAGGAAGAAAGGGCGGGGGGAGCAGGCCACAGGTGCGCTAAGGACAAGGTAGGAACCTGTGATTGTGGCAGGAGGGGCTGAGTCCGGTTGGCCAGGCTGTGTGGTGACTCCTGCCTTTTGTCATGGGATACCCCAGCAGGAGCTAAGCGGTTCTCGCCTTGGCGGAGGCGGGTCCAGTGGAACTCTCTTTTCAGTAAATTGGCCGGTTCCTGTCCAGTGAGCATCTCTGAGACGTTAAGACGAAAGCCTCAGTGGGCACCTGCGTCGCACCGGCCCAGCACCCAGCCGGCGAACAGCAGGGCGGGCGTTGGTACCCGAACCCTGGGCCCTCACAGGGTCTTGCACCCCCTCCTCGTGAATTCCCGAACCCCTGCGCTTCTCATCAGGCAAGTATCCCAACTCACTTGGGGAGCGTTGCTCCCCAGGGGGAACCAGTCAGCACGCGTGGCTCCCAGCAAAGGAACTCCACACGCACTTGTTCATCCACCCGACCACACCCACTGCGAACTCTGCATGCCAGGCGCTGTTCCAGGTCCTGGGTGTGCAAGGGGGTCAAGGTCCCTGCCTTCCTGGAGCTTGCAGTCTAGAAAGGAAACGCACCACGGCCGGACCAGCCTATCATCACTAACACATTGCAAGTGCCACCAAGAAACTAAAACAGGGCACAGAGTGACAGTGTTTGGTGGCGGGGGTGGGAATGGGGGAGGCATGCGGAGGATGTTTCAGACAGAGGGACAAGCTCTTTGAGGAAGACCTGGGGAACATTATTTTTGCTTTTGTAGTAAAATTAATTATGTGTTAATTTCTTAGCTAAACCAAAAAAAAAAAAAAGTTCTTGTCAGCAGTGCCAGTCAAAGGCATAATTTCTTACCCTGTTCTCGACACTCTAACAACGAAAGAGTAAGATTGAAAATGCATGTGGAAAAGAAAAACGCTTTTCTGGAGGCCGGAGAGTCTGGCGCGCACGCGCCGAAGGAGCCGTGAATGGAAGGAGAGCACCGTTGGCCTCCCGGACCCCCGACAATTCACCAAGTCTCCCAGAGACAAGACCACGGCCAGCCACAGTTCAGGTGGGTCACTGAATTCTCTGACCCCGACCCCTGTGTGGCCGACAGCACACCGTAATCGCAGCAAGCTCTGCCTCGCTCCGTCCCGTTAAAGGGAACCCAGGCCGTTTCAAGCAGCATCTTCCCGTCCAGCCCGGATTTTACAATGCTTTTCACTGAAGATTAGAGTTAATGCTTTTCTAAGAGGTTTGTCACAAAAGGGAGCTTAATTGGGCTCATTCTCTCCATCTACACATTTGTTCTGAAGCCTTACTTTTAGAAAGTGTGTTTGTCATGAATGATTCATGTTCGACGGGCACGGATTGGGGATTGGGAGAAGCAAGTCACTCGGGGAAGGAAGGACTGCCTTGGCCTCCTGGGGATATACAGTCACACTGCCCAGCGTGGCGGGTCAAAGAGCATCCCCCCAAAAGATGTGTCCACGTGCTAACAGCCGTACCCATGAATGGGACCTAACATGCAGGTTGTGTACTTGTGGATGTAATTAAGGATCTCGAAATGACTTTGTCCTGAATTAGGACGGGCCCAAAACCCAGTGACCAGTGTCTTTCAATAGGAAAAGAGGGAGATTTGAGAGGCAGGGGCCCCAAGAAGGCCATGGAAAGACACAGGTGGAGATGGAGACCGTCAGCCTCAGCCAAGAAACATCCAGGGAGCCCTCGGCCACCAGGAGCTAAGACTGGGACAGGGAGGGGACTCCCGCGCTGAGTCCCCGGGAGAGACCAAGCCCGGCCACACCGATCTCTGACGTCTGGCCTCCACCGTTGTTGGAGAACAGATTTCTGTCGTTTTCAGGCAGCCCTGGGAGTCTCGTACACCTGGTGTGAATCTTTGACGTTGAAAACAAGACATTGGGAAGAGCTGTTTATCTCCTTGGAGCAATGGAGGGTGTGGCCCAGTGTTCAGGTCAGAATACAAGTTTTGGACAGACTTTACTGGGACAGAAAATGATTGCGGTGGCTACTGCCGTGCATCCCTGGAACCCCCTCCGCTTTACCCCTGCTCCCCGACCTGGGCGCCCTGGGGTAGACCCTGGTCACGGACACAGAAGTGGGTTGGTGCCAACAAAGCCAGTCAGGGCACCCCCACCCCCTGCAGCCCTGCCGATGGGAAAAGCGCTGGCGGGCTCCAACGGGGGTGCGCCTTGGAATCGGTGAGTTGCGGCGGGAGGAGGGCTCCTCTTCAGCCACTTGGTTAGACTTGCAGCCTGCGCGTCACACGCCTCCCTGGACAGGAGGCTGGGATCGGGACCGCGACGCTCATTCTCAGCAGGACACCGCCGGCATCGGGTGTGCACTTCTGTGCGGTGTGGGCGTGTCGAGTGTGCCACAGGCCATTTGGCGCCTCTGGCCCTGCCACGGAAATACTACTAAATGCCCCTAAGTCAAGTGACAAACCAAAACACCCTGTGTATTTCCAAATGTCCCCTCGGGGCAGCAGAAGTGCCCCTGGCTGAGAGCAGCGGCAGGTCGGCCTTGGAGGGGACATCTCTGGGCTCAGGCCGCCTGGCTCACTCGTGGTCCCAGAAGAAATATACTTGTGGATGGCAACACTGGAACACTGGAGGCCCGTCGCTATGTGCTCATTTTCCTCTGTAATTGTATTTTCATCTTTATTTTCAAAAATTAAGAGTGACCTGCTCTCTTTGATCCATCACTGCTCGTGATGTGTTGCTACATGGGATCATTTTACACGTGAAGCTCAACAGGTTGCCACCCAGACCTCCGCCCTTGGGTAACAAGGAAGACGTCACTCCTCCTCCCTTACATTTTGATTTACTGCCCAGCTCTCAGGGGAGGGAGGGAATCGCCGGAGAAGGCAGGAGCGGAGGCCCAAGACGCAGCCAAGAACTCAACGCAGAATGCGTGCGTGAGATGACTTCCCACAGGTTGGACCGGGTTCCCTCTGTGGCCCTGGGGACCCAAGGCCATGCCGAGCAACCAAAGTCGATGAAGACCTGTCGGGGAGCGAGAGGTGGTTGTAGGGACCTCTGAGAACGCACCAAGGGCAGGACCAAGGCAGCAGCAGCAGAAACTGAGAGAAAAGGTTTAAAGCACAATAAAAACTTGGAGCTGAAGACACGCCCCATCGGATGCAGAGAATGAACACGGGGGGTGGAAGGCAATGCCTCGTTCGTTATATTAGACTCTCAAGATCATTCAAGTTGGAATGGAGCCAAAACCTTTCGATGTTTGCAAGAAGCGTCCTCTCAACATTTGGGGTGTGTTTAAAGAACACGACGACGAGACAGCACCCCGGAGCGTGAGGGTGACGAGGACGGCTGGGGATCCGAGGGCCCCAGCAGTCAGGTGCTTCAGGACGCCGGCTAAGGAGGAGCACGTGCTAGAAGCCCTGCGTGCCGTCATACTCATGTCCCCCCGTAGGAGAAAAATCTTTTAGAAATTACTTGAACAAACCTCAAAGTTATTCTAAGGCAAAAGTTTTTCAAAAATGCATCTAAGAGGTGAGCCATCTCCAGGCAGCTGAGAGCTTCGCCCACGGCAGGACAAGCGCACCTCCCGGAAGCTGAAAGCGTGGACCCGCGGAGGCACAGCCCGGGTCCTGGCGGCCGGGATGCCGGGCAGGGAGGCGGGGTTGCTAGGGAACTGGCTGGCCAGGAACTGCCGTGTAGGACCATTTAGGTCACACACACACTGTAGCACAGGGACTGGGAGGGAGGGAGGAGCACCTGTCGTGGGGGGGGGACCGTGGGAAGCGGAGTTGGGAGGAAAGAGAAGCCTGAACCCACAGAGCCTACCTCCTGCGTGCAGGTTGGCACGAACACCTCTGGAGTCTTAGGAGGTAGAAGCTAGAATGAACAGATCCGGTGTTTTCAAAGTTTCGAGCCACTTTTCTGTATTTAACACGTGTCAAAGCCTTGAATTTGGGTTTCAAAGCACGTGGTTCCGGACTGGGAGTGTCGGGGGCATGGGAGAGGGGGAAAGACCCCTTCAAAGGACCCCAGAGAGACTCCAGGGTGTGAAAAGGTAAAGGGAAGGCCCTGCCGATGGGGACATGTTCGGAGAGTCAGGTCCAAGGAGCTGACGGAAGACCCCTGGGGCAATGACTCGGGGACGGGGGTGGGAGAGTGCATGGACGCCAGCAGTTCCAGCTGACAGAGAGCCTCGTTTTCCCTCCAGCGTGAAAGCCCATTGCATCACTTGCCAACGCTTGCGAGCGAGCATGTTTGCCACAGAGGCAGAGATTTCAGGCTCCTTTGGAAAACTCTGATGACACAAGGCAACAATTGCAGGTGTGGATGAGAGGGGCAGGTGGCCTCCCACCCGGCCTGGGCCCCGCCTCCCTGCCACCTCCCTGTGGTCACATCCAGCCTGCCCTACTTGCGTTCACAGGGCTGGTCTGGGGCGCATTTGGCCCTGGGACCCATGGGTTGCAGAAAAGGTGACAAGCTGTTGGCATAACTGAGAGGCAGTCTCTGAGCGGAGGAAGGACTGCAGGTGGTCCCTGTGCCCACAGGTGGCAGGTTCCTGGGGAGACCATTCTCCCCTCCACACCAACAGCTCCAACGTGGAGCGTAGCGTAGGGGAGCCGCTCTGAGCACTGTGGCTTTGGGAGCTTCTGGAAACCCCCCAAAAAATGAGCCCTAGAAATGCCCTAGAAATGAGCACTTCCCATACGTCATGGGAACCTGCAAAGGAGGCAGACCGAACTCCATCGTGGAGTCAAGGGGTGGATGCAGCCACATGGCAGCCAGATGTGGGGAGAGGTTCGGGGCAGGTGCCACACTCGGGGACCTCAGGAAGACCCCTCACGTAGGCGAGAACCTCAAGTTATTGAAATGTAGGTATGAAAATAAAGGTGATGCCCGGATATGCCAGATAAATAAGAAAAGCTTTCTAAACTGTATGTATCATTCATCTAGAAATTCTACTTTTAGGAATTCTCTTCTAAGAAAATCATGGATGTGCACCAAGACTTCATTTAAGTGATTGCTATTTAAGATAATTTATGATGACGAGGCATTGGCAACAACTTATAAAATCTGCAACAGTTGGACCTTGGTTAAATAAATTGTATTATCCACACAATAAATGGCTCCTGGAGCCATTAAAATCATCTCCAGGAAGTTATGTAGGGTATTTAAATACACGCTGCAAAAATAATTTGAATGGTACAATGCCATTTTTATGAGACATATAAACACACACCACAAGAACGCATTCAAGTTTATACATTATATCAGTTTTCTATGGCTGTGCTCACACGTGACCACAAACACGAGGCTTAAAGCAGCAGGCGGTGTGCCCTCGCGGTGCTGGAGGCCCGAGCTCAGTGGCATCACACGCCCAACCCCGGGCATCGGGGGGCTGAGCACCCCCGAGGCCCCGAGACAGGTCCTCCTCGGCCTCTTCCAGCCTCTGGTGGCTGCGGCCCCTGGGCTGTGACCACGTCACTCCAGACTCGGCCTCCACCCTGACAGGCCCCCCGCCCCCATGGGTCCGATACTCCTGGGCCTCTTGTACAAGGACCTTGTGACTGGGCCAAAGGTCCTCCCAGAAAACCCAGGATGACCTCTCCATGGCAAAGTCATGAGCTTTGTCACACCTGTAAAGTCCCCCTTTCCTTGTCGGGTGACGGGAACCAATTCCAGGAACCAGGACCTCCTCTCTTCGGGAGGTGGGAGGGGCATTACTTCATGTGTTGGTTATTAAATACTCCAGATATTAAAAGATATTTTCTTGCCTTCTGTCTTTTCCATTTTTTCTTAGAGTAAGTATCTAATAATTTCAACAAGGGCCATTTTTTTCAATTAGCTTCAACTAAAGAAAACATTTGCGGGTTCCTGCTTGCACGTGGCCTTGTGAGTATTTCTGCCCAGAAGCCACGGGAGAGAGAAAAGCGCCACGCAAAAGCTGGTCTCTCCCTCCAGAGGATCAAAACTTTGTTCGGCATGCAAGACGTAAGATGAATTCACAAAGAAAAATATAAAACATTTTTCATTTTATCAAATATGAGATTAGCTAATATAAAAATTACGGTATGGAAAAATAACAAAGTTCAGGAAAAGTCAAGGGAGGGGAAAGTGACCTAAATACTTGGGATGGCTCCTTGGGAAAGGTAACAACAAGGGCCTGAAACGAGAACAGGAGTCAGGGTTTAACGGGTGAGCCCGGGCAGGGCAGGGCTGCTCCGACTTCGAAGGCTGCTGTCCAGCGGGCGTTCCGCCTGCACGTTGACGCGGGTGGCAGCGCAAAATGGGAAAGAAAACGCCACTATTTCCCAGGTGGGCGTGAGCCCAGATTCCGAAAGGCCTTTCTTTATACTATTAAAGAAAAGGTCTGCTCCCGACAAAACACGCCATCGTCATAATTAGGCACTGAAGGCAACACCATTTTCAGTTCTAACAGGTGAGCGATGGACTAGGCGACTCGGCGAGTCAGCTCCGATGTGGAGTCTGGTTCCATTTCCAAAGGAGGAAGGAGCAACGGCACCGGAACAGAGACAGGCAGCGAAGTCCCCACCTGCTTCCACATTCCTGGCCGCTTTCTGAGCTGGAACCAGTGGGAGGTACTTGTGTTTTGAACACGTTTCCTGTCCTCGGGAGAGGCAGTGGTTGCCGGGAAGGGCGGGCTGGGCGGGAAGGCAGAGTGCGAACCATGTGGATGGATTTAGGGATAGGTGGGAAATGACCACGCTGAGAGCAAACGTCTCCCCGGTCACACGGCACGCCCTGGGCTAAGGTTTTGCTTTTGTTTTTCGCAGCAGCGGTGGAGGAGAAAAGCCTCCTCTACCCCTTCCTGTTCGGTGCTGGGGACGCGCAAAGTAAGCTGAGGACAGGCACGCGGACCGGAAAGAGGCGAGCACTTTCTCTCGATTCATGTATTTGGGAGTGCACAAAAGAGAGCTCATATTCCCGTAAGTGGTTAGACTTCGGGGCTCATATACCCTTTCAGCAAAGGGGAGAGGGCTTGGCCTTCGAGAGATGACGAACTGGGAGGAAGTGACGAGGAAATGGATGGGGCGCCTACGGCAGATAAGGGCTGTTTCAGCGAGGTCGGTTCATGCAAACTCATCGTAATGCGCACTCCCTGTCTGCGGTGATAGGAATCCTTCTTTTCTCCCTCCTGGGAGGTGTGGGGGCACCTTTCTCAAAGGGAGGTTTATGCACTGCCTTTAGGCAGGGAAAGGGAGGGCCGAGAACTCTCTCTGGGAGGTTGATTCCCAGTCGCCTTCAGCACAAGAAATGCTTAGGCCGAAGCGGCGTTTTGGGGGTGGCATGCTCTGATCCTGCGTGACGAATGCGTGTCATCCTGACGTGGCTGCGAAGCAGGCACCCGCGCTGCCCCTTTTTCCAGGTGGAGGGATCTGGGGGTTCTGTCCCGGCAGGCGCGCCGGAGAGTGGAAGGCGGACGGAGCCACTGCCGTCTGACGGACGGACGGACCCCTGAAGGCACAGCCCCAGTTGGCTTCATTTCTCGGAAGTCGATGGCTCCTCCGTTCTCTAACTAGTTCCCTTCCAGCTCAAGTTGAAAAACTGTCAGGGAACAATCAGATCCCCCGGTAAAGGAAAGGGTGCAGGGAAAGAACAGCAAGAAACGAGAACGAATACTCGAGGCGGTTACGAGGCCGGACAAATGTCAGAGGAAGGCTGTTCCAGGGCCTGTGCTCAAAAAGGAAAAGTACATGGAGTTGTATGGAAATGAGGGGTCGTAGATAACGGTCTTAACGCTTAGTTTCTTTTACTGTGTAAACTTCGAAGGACACAATTCCATGGCCTCAGAAGAAAGGAAAGAAAGTGTTCACTTAAGCCCCCTAACTGATGGACATGCAGGACTCCAAGTCGGCGGGAGGAAGGCGGACACCGACGAGTGCCTGTTAAATCGGAAACCCGACTGGCGTGCCAGCGTGGACGCCCAGCCGACCCGGGCAGTCCAGGGCTCAAGATCAGGGGCCCAGTCCCCCAACTGCCCACCCTGGCTTTGCACAGCCCATGACCAAAGGCGTGAAATCGCCGGCCCCTGTCACTGGCGGCACCTCCTGGCGTTCCTGAGAGGGGCTTGGTGACTCCATAGGGTCCCAGAGAAGCCTAAACCTGCCTTTGCTTTGGAGAAACCCCGGGATGCCTTTCCCTGGCTCCTTCAGAACCGGTTTATTATTTGAGTGTCTCCCATGGACGCCACTGTGTTGGTTTGGGGAAGGTAAGAGACTAGATGTCACAGCGCGAGGCTCTAGGAGCACTGCACGAGTTTCCTCTGGCTCTGTAACACGTTCCACGAAGCGCACCGCTTTAAACAGTACCCACGCGTCTGTTCCCTGGCTCGCGGTTCCGCAGGGCCCCAGTCCGTGCCTGGGCTTTCCACGCTGGGTGTCCTGAGACTGAGATCTAGGCGTCGGCTGGCTATGTTCTCATCTGGAGACTCAGGAAACAATCAGCTGGTGTGCTCACTCAGGCTGCTGCTAGCAGGATTCATTTCCTTGAGGGTGTCGGACTGACGTCCCCATTTCCGTTCTGGTTGTCAGCTCGGGGCCACTCACGGTCCTTCCATTTCCAAGCCAGGGATGAAGAGACTCCCGCATGTGGAACCCCTCACCAGAAGGAGCCCTGTCCCTCTTGAAGGTTCACCTGAGAAAGTACCACCAGGAATTACTTCCCTTTCTTAAAGCCAACTGATTCTAGACCTTAACGGCCTCTGCAAACTCCCCTCACCGGAGCAGCTGGATTGGTGCTTGACTACACAGGGGCAGGCAGACATTTTCAGGGTCCTATTAGAATTCTGCCTACGGCGCATCTCTGGAAAAAAGTATTTTGAATATTGAATGCACTAGAAGACAAATGGAAACAAACCTGGCACGTCCGTGGAATTAGCCATAAGTGCAATGCAGCGTAGCTTTTTCCTAATCTCATCCCACACCTGCTTAGCGTTTCACCGTTTGTGGAGAGCATGCACTCTCGTTAACTATTCATGTGCGGCTCGCAGCCGCGCCGGAGCACAGGCCCGCAGAGTGAGGCCTGGTGTCCTTCTCCACCAGCACCGCATGCCCCCAGATCCGGCCACCCTCCATTCACTGCAGGAAAGCACCCTTTCCTTAGGAGGGACTGCAGAAAGACTCTTTGGTTGTGGGGGGCTCCGCCCACAGAGCCCCATCCCTCCGTCACGGATGAAAATAAAAACTACCAAGACATGATCTGCTTGGGGAGGAGAGGTGGCCAAACTCTCAGAGGAGAATGACCCAGAGCCCCTTCCTCACTGGGCTTTTATTGGGTTCCAATACACAGGAATCCAGGTACGTCAGGCGGCAAGGATCAAACAATGGTTAACATGTCAAAGAAATCTGAGGGCTTAATCTGAGTCAGTGTCTGTCAGGAAAGGGGGTTGCCAAACTCTGGGAGACATACCCATTTCCCCCTCAGATCCTTATCATTTAAATGAGAGCACTCTTAGCAAACAAAGCAGGTTTCACAGGACTTTACGAATTCTTTCTTATGACCGCTCTGGCCGGCACAGGGATACACCGCTCCCAGACGGAAATGGGGACTCAGGCTATGTCAGAATAGCGGGGTGGGGGGGGGAAGGGCCCATCACCCCCTCTTTGTTACAGCCCCCCCCCAAGTCCTTCCATGAGGCCTCCCAAGTGGTCGTTTCTGGCTTAGGTTGCCCCTCCCATGAGAAGCCTTACCCGTCATTGACTGCCAACCAAGCATTGGGGCCAGAGATGGATGAGGCAGAAGCGGTGCTCCTGCCAGGGAGATGAGCTCTGTCTCCTTAGTAGGTCACGTCCTCTTGACAGAACAGGCCCAGATGAAGTGGGTCCCTCGGTTCTTACACAGCCCACCATGGGGTGAGGGTTACAACTCCTGAGACCAGCCTGAACGGTCCGCAACATTTGGTGACACTGCAGTCATGTGGGGGAAGAGACAAGAGCCTGGGGGAACCGGTAGAAGACCCATGAGCCAGAGAGCAGGTTGGGTCGGGGGACACTGGCTTATCTGCAGCAGCCACCTCCCCGGGACAACCGGGCAGCCCGTGAGCAGGACCCAGCTGGGCGGTGACCTCCACGGGGGTCTCCAAACCAGACTGACATCACTGTAGGTAACGGGGCTTGTGAGCCGTTGTCACTGGGCAGGTCACTCCTTAGGTGGTGACACTGAATTTTCTGCTGGCTGTGGCCATTACGTCCCCAATGCTATGCTGAGGAGTAGCAATACTGAAGCGGGTACCAGGTCATCTGTCATTTCCCATGACTCAAAGCCACTCTGGGGGAGGCGGAGGGCAGCTGAGTGCCCCAGGACCGGGGCTGAGGGCTGAGGAAAGGTTGGGGCTCAGTGCCGTCACCCGTGCGCAGTGCTCCGGACACCGTCATGACCAGAGACCTATCCCTTAGTATCATGACGGGGGGACTGAGGCCACCGAGCCCACTTCAACGGGGGTCCTTTCCAAAACTGGACGGGCGGAGCAAAGAGGGGGGCAGTCTGTGGCCTCAGGAGGGAAGCAAGGCTCACACTGAGAGGAAAGACTTCCTGCCGAATTGGCCAGGCCCTCCGATGGGCCTCACCGCCCCAGCGCCCTGGGTCTCGGCCTCCCGGTTTTTCTGCGGGCTCCTGAAAGACACGCCCGGTGCACCTTCCACGAGGGAGAGGAGGAGGCAGGCGGGCGGGGGAGGTGGCCAGCCTGTCCGCTCACCAGGCCCGGCGCAGGCCCTCGGCCCGGCACTGAATTCACGCCGTGGGCCTTCCCCTCGCGGTGGAGCGGCGGACGCTGAGCTCCGCGCCGCGCCTCGTCCCTGCCAGCCCTGAATCCTGGCTCCTGACGACGGGCTTTGAGAATCTGGACCACATTACAGAGCCTCTCTCTGGGATCAATAACAGCACCCGGCAGCCTTGCACGGCCCTCCTTTTTCTCGGCCGTTCCTGCCCAATCAGCACTATAAAGTACTCAAATCTTCAGAAATAAGTCACTGAATGTGTCTTTTTTTAGCACCGGCTGGAACAAACATCCATACATCAGCGGTTAATTGCCCGCATGTGGAGCCCAGTTTCTTGCGCGAGGAAGTAAGCTGTAAAACGCTACTTTAATAGGATGCCGTTCACCCAAACACACTCGCTCTGAATGGCACCGAACCGGCACTGTGGCTCATTCAAAAGCTGCCACAGTCACCTTGTACGATTTGACCCGTGTCGACGAGACCATCTAAAAAAAAGTTCACGAAATAACGAACATGGGAAGACAAAGAGCTGGGGGCTCGGTTTGCAAACTGCGTTCCGTGGGGGGCGTCGCCGGAGCGGAGGGGAGGGCGATGTCCTTGGGAAGCAAGGCTGGCCGGAGACCGGCCCCGCCGTCCGGGGAGGGCAGTGCAGCTCGCGCACGGAGTGCTTTCAGTGTGCGCGGAGCAAAACCCTGAGTCATCTCAACCCTGTCCTCCCTTCACTGCAATCCTCTTGGCTGTCCCTTCAAAAGGTGCCCGGAGGGCCGGAACCACGCCCCGCCTGTCACCACTTCCACGGTCTGAGCCTACGGCGTCTCTCCCACACCTGCTCATCACCGTCCGTCCAACGGATGGCACTCCCCACGGGGCTCCCCCGGTCTCTCCTCCGCACGTCAGCCGGGCACGTACCACTCCAGTCGGCTGCTGTCACTTGGCTTCACGAAAAAGAACAGCCACAGCCCTCGAGAGCCCCCGCTTTCCTCCACCCCTCTGTCCGTGTGGCCGCCCGGCGGGCCCCAGGCACTCCCCCGCCCCCCTCGAGGCCAGCATCGCCCTGCCCGGATGTTCTTCTCTCGGACGGCTCCTGGGCCTCCCTCCCTTCGGGGTCTGCTCCAAGTGCCTTAGTGGCCTTTCTATGCGATACTGTCACTTGTCCCCCCTGTCCCCAGCAGTCCTAACCTTTCTTATTCTTGCCTGCTCCGTTCATACAATTTAGCACCTTTAATCCGATGCTTTTATGCATGATACATTTTTAACTCCTGCTCCCACTGCCAGAACGTAAGCCCCATGAGGGCAGGGACCCCTGTTGGGTCTTCTGGTGTGTCCCGGACACCTAGAACGGTGACGGGCAGAGGACAGCTGTCAAGTGAAACTGAATCTCATGCTCATGTGAGCGGAACATCAGACCGAACAGTACATTTTAATACTATAGAATATGCCAGAATGTGTTCGTTTAGATGCTGTTTGCTGGGATTCCTCTTCCAAACTGTCTAGCAATTATCTGGGAATGCACTCAGCCAAGAAAACAGGATTCTAGCTAATCTCTAGAATATATTTGCACTGATTACATCAAAGAACCACACCTGCCGCCTCCCACATTTTTTTAATATAGTCACCTCCCTACCACCCAATGAGCACTTTATAGAATGCAATAATCCCTTACCTCCTCCCTATAAACTTTAATTTGTACATTAAACTATTTTGGATGAAGCCCATTCACTGCTATGATTGAAGGCTACTTCACTGGACTGGTCCCCGTTCCAGAAGAAACAGAGGGTGGGCTGGAGTTAGGGCGAGTGGAGGGGAGGTCGGAGGGGCGTGTGTGTTTCCCACTGGCCCCCGGGGAGCCGGAGCTGGGGACACGGAGCGCGGCCTCCCGTCCCTGCTGTCCCTCCCTGTCCTGCTGGCCGAACCCCCCGGGACCGGAGAGAGCGAGAGGCCCGCTGAGCCCGGCTCAGACTGCGTCCTGTAAGAGCTCGGAGCAGCGTGCGCAAGGATGGAAAGGCAAGGGAGGTGGCCCGCTCCCTCAACCAGAGCCTGGGTCCCCCAGAAAGAGATTAGCAAATCAGCTTCGCCTGTGGAGAGCAGCGCTCAAAATCTACTTTGCCTCCTAACATAGAGGACATGTTCTAGATGCTGCAAAAAAAAAAAAAAAGGATTGCATTTCATTCTGTTCTACTCTTCATTTTTCAGCGCTGGTTGCAACCCATTAAACTGACTTCACAGCCCACAGCTTGCACATCGCTGGCTGGGGCCAATCCCTCCCTCCATTAGAAAGGAAAATCGCCGGGGCCTTGCCAGAGGAAGAGGCTCGTCCAAGTCGATGCGGTAGCTCGTGTTTGCAATGAGGTGGGTGTGCACACGCGCAAAAAAACAAAACCCCTCCTTTTATCGATCCAAATGTTCTCTTCCAAACCACATGCACATCAGCATGTTTTTGGAAGGTTTTTAGTGATGTGGTGTCAGAAGGCACCTCTATTTAACAGTCAGTAACATAAACAGTCTTGTGCCGAGAAAGAGGGACAACTTCCGAGAAGCAGGGGGCTGAGGTCGGGACACCGTTGCGCAGGGAGCTACTTGGGACCGAGCGCCGACCGCTTCGGGAGCGACGCCCGTGAGCGTGGGCACACCCTCTACCCCCCTGCACCGCCTCCCTCCCGGGCGAAGCAAGGCGATCGTGCTGCCTCGTGAAGGACACTTGCTGGACGCTGGGGGTGGCCGATGACCGCTCCCTGTGCACCGTGGGGAGGGCCGTGAGGCCAGCTGGGGCTGCAGCCCAGCCTGCGTGCGGTGTGCGTGTCACCGGCGGTGACACAGGAAGGTGCTCTGCTCCCTGCGTCTGATAACTCAGAAAAGCAGCGGAACCCGTTCCCCGCTTGGCAGGACTTGGTGCCTTTCCCTCATTTCAAGTCGAGACTAATAGCCCTAATGATTTCGAAGGGCCGTAAATGACTCCTTTATGCCTGGCCCGGGTTGGCCCGGGTTCCCCCTACAGCCCACAACATCCACACACATTCCACAGAAAAATAAATACTGGTGCAACCAGGTTGGTGCCATGCCACTTAAAATGGCCATGTTCCTAAGTACTCCTTAGGAAAGCAGCGTTGTTATTTCAGCATCTGCCTTTGAAAGTCAGCTTTCTGTATCTCTGGGGTTACGTTTTCATCGCAGGGAAAAAATAAAACATTAACTCTTTCAGCAGCTGGAGGGCTGACATACGGTTAAAAAAATAAATAAGTCAGGAGAAAATACACCACTCCCTGCTTCCTTGGGTCTAAACCAGGATTTCCACAGCCGCCCTGCCCCAAGCCCCAGCCAGCTACCAAAGGGGGAACCTCTGGGCTGGGCAGAAGACCCTCTGCCCGATACGTCTGCCTTGCTCCGTTTCCCTCCGAACGACGCTTCCTTTCCCGCCCCCAGAGGTCACGGGGGTCGCCTGCAGGTTAGACGCTCTGTGTGTGTGTGTGTGTGTGTGTGTGTGCAGTGTGCATCCCTGCGTGTGCACACGCATGCGTGTGCACACACATGCGTGTGCACGTGGGCTGTGGGAGACGAGGGGAGGGCACGACAAATAAAACCCAGTCCTCGAAGGAGTTTATAATTTCGATGCTGAGACAAGACAGAACAGATAAACAGTGAAGCCACCATCCAAGGCAGCGAGGCCTGAATGGATTTCTCCGAGGACCGTCACTGGCCAAGACAATCCCACTCCAAACCTGGGGCCCTTCCTGCTTCCGGTAACTTGGACTCAGTGGTGGCAGGAAAACAGGGGACACGCTCGAAGCCCAGCTTCCTGGTGGCTGACGGGACAGCTGTGGCTGGCGGAGCAGGGCCTGGCCTCTCTCGGCCTTGACCGTGCCCAAGGTGCACACACCCCTCCTTGGCCCGAAGCACGCCTTCCCCACCCTGTCACCCACTGTACTTGGGAAGTGATTCGAGATTTTTTCCTAACGTCCGTCTGTGAAAAATGTAGTTACTTTGCTAAAAAATTAGTAACATTTTCACTCCGGGATCGTTTCAGACTCACAGAAAACCTGGCACCCAGGACGGGGTGTCTGTCTGCTCCGGACCCAGTTTCCCACTGGCACCCCCTCACGTCCCTGTGGACGGCGGTCGTGACGACCTCAGCCAGGTTGACACGCCAGGATGAACTGAAGTCCGCACTTCCAGACTTCCCATGCCTAACGTCCTTTTCTCTGCCAGGACCCCATCCAGGACACAACACAGGCGGCCCCAAGGGTCCCTTGGCTTCTCTTGGCCATGACAGCTTCTCGGACTCCCCATGACGCTGGGGACCGGACAGTTCAGGAGGGTGTTGGTCAGGTAGTTTGTAGGGTGTCCCTCCACTGGGCCGATCTTTTCTCCGCACCGTTAGACGGGGTTGCATTCACCTTTGGGGATTCGAGTACCGATATTGTGTGGGGAGATGCACGCTCCCTGAAGTTCGGGTTTCGAACACCAATCGGTGCCCCCCAGGGACTGCGTTCATTACAAGGAACACATCCGTGCAAAGCGTGGCTTACAGTAAACTGCGCTGGACAAGGTCCTTGGACGCATACAGAATGTAGACTTCAGCTACCTTAGGTACATCTGAAGGTTCTCTATTTTAGCAACCAAGTAAGCAGCTACAGTGGTCAGTGCGGGCTACCTGCTGTGCGAACTCCAAAATCTCAGTGAGGGAACGCAACCAAATTATATTTCTCACTCCTGCCGTGGATAAACTCAGGGCTTCTGGGTGGAGCTGCCCTTCTCCCAGAGCTAACTTACCCCTCGCACTTCTTCTTTCCTGCACCCACCCAGCTCTGGGTAGCTGTTACCCACCTGCGTGCGTGCACAAGAGGGGGGAGGGCATGGAGAATTAGGAGGGAGGGTTCGGTGGCCGGACTCAGAAGTGCCATGCATTATTTCTGTCTGCAACTCCATTGGCCAGAACTCAGTCACATGACCCTACCTGACTGCAAAGGAGCCTGGGAGAGGTGGTCTAGCACCTGTAGCAGGACCATAAAGAATCAGGAATTTGTGAGCATCCAGCAGCCTCCATCATCCTGTGAATTTATGTCACACAGTATTGCCAGCAGATAGAAGGGGACACGATGGCCTGGAGCGCGCAGGTTGCTCTTTCCTCAAGGACATTCCTGAGCAGATCATACCAAGAATTTGGGGGTCAGGCTATCTTCCTTAGAGGGACTTCATTATCATACTAATATTTCCTAAAGTGCCGACACCTGCCCTTTAAAGCAGTGCATAGAAGGGGGAGAAAACGGGGGTGAATTATCACACCAAAAACACGTGCCTTGAGCTTAACAGACACGAAATGTTTAAAACAGGTATTTGGGAGAAAGAGCTTCCATTACCTACTTTCACAGAAACAGAGGCTGCACAGGGCCTCAGAGAGGAAGCTGAACCCAAGAGCACCTCTCAATCCAAGGCGGAGTTCGCCTACACACATTTCTGTGCCTGTCCCTCCCGGAGAGGCCTGTTCTCACTCTCATTTCCTAACGACCTTCCCCAACCTGGGCCGCAGCGTGTCTGGGTGCTGATCGTCTCGTCGTCTAGACGGCGATGATAGTACGGCCGAGCTATGCACAGATAACCACGCTGTCACCTTTTCCACGCCGCCCACACACGTTGCTTCACTGAGCACTCTTGGCGTGTGCGAGTTTTCTCCTGATCTCTATTTTCACCGTGTAAGTGGAGAATGCTTACTTAATCGGGCCATCCAATGCACAGAGGATTTTTTTTAATACTTCAAATGAAATGTGAGAGTGTTGAAGCTCAAAGAAAGAAAGAATGTTCATGTGTCTCATACCTTCTGTATGTGAGGGCAACCAACCCTAGGAAGGTTTTGTTTTGTTTTTTTTTCTTTTTGCTTCATTCACCAAGGATAGATCTTATGCAGGTCCCTCGAATACTTGGACTACAAATCATCCCCACCCCAGTGCGCTGGCTTACCCAAGACCCTGCGATAGAGAAGCCCCGGGGATTTCTGGGGAGGCCGTTGTTTCACCCAGAGTCAGACTGTGTGCAATCGAGCTCCCCCAGGCACGGAGCTCAGCAGAACAGGCCCTCGTCAGGCTGCTAAGTGCGTTCAACGTGAAACTTGAGAGAAGTGTTTTGTTCTGAAGCATCGCTGGCCTGCAGCATCAGGGCCGTCGCCCGAGATCATTTGTTCTGTTTCCACAGAGCACCATCGCCGTGACGAATGAGGGCTGTGATGTCCTGACGGCTCCCAAACCCGCCCGAAAGGGGAAGACTTGGCAGTGGATGCAGAAAGGAGCCCCACTGGGGCTTGGAAAGGGGGAGGGCGTTCCAGACACAGTGGAGGACGAGGTTTATTTTTGGCACGGGCAGAGGGCAGGATCAAAGAGACCTGGAAGACGCTCGTGTGGCCAGGGGAAGGACGCAGACCGACCGGGAGGGGCAGGAGGCCCAGGGGCTCGGCCGAGGGGTGGGTGCCGCCGACACGGCAGGACCTGAGAGTGAGGGGCTCGGCCGCGCCGCACCATCTGCTGTTCCCACCGCGACGATCCGCCCGGGAGCCCACACGTCCCCTAAGAAGACCCCCCTGCGTGAAATCTGTGGCTGGACAGCGTCAGCTCCTCCCCCTCCCTGCCATGCCAGCCTGCTGCCTCTCTCCGATGACAAGACACCCGACGAGGAATTTAGGGTTCACCCGTGCAGGTCTGCGTTTAGGCCTCTGTCGGGACAGGGGGGCAGGCCCATAGGGGAGGCAGGGGAGTGGGGTGCACTGGACAGTCAGAGGGCCCGGGACGTTTCTGGAGCCTCCAGGAAGGGGTGGGCAGACAGCACTTGTCCCCCCGGGGCTGGCTTCTCTCGCTCTGTTAGCTTAACGCCCTCAAGGTCCACTTCACCTTACAGCGGGCGTCTGTCCTTCGTTCCTTGTTTAAGGCTGAATGAGGCTCCACGGCAAGGGGTGTACACCGCGTCCGTGTGTGCACGGGACACATCCCGCATTCTCCTTACCCGCTCACCTGCTGACGGGCACTTGGGTGGCCTCCACCTTTCGGCTGTAAACCTGGGCACCAATATCTCCTCGTCCTCGAAATAGTTCGCTTCTCCTTTGTCACCGCTCCTGAACACCTTCATCCCTCCCTTGCTCCGGACAGGACTGACCCCGGACCAGGCTCTCGCTCCTCAGCGATGCCCTTCCGGGGTCATTCTCGGCAGGAGCTGGGCGGAGACAGTTAAGTAGGATTGGGGAGCAGGGCCCCATGCTCCCCCAAGATGCTATGGTTGATGCTGTGCTTTCGGAGCCAGCACAGTGTCTTCGATTATCCTGTAAAGTACAGATCAGCAGCATCGCTCAGTCCGTTAAAAAGGGCCCCTTCTCACATTTTATATAAGACTGAGAAAACCTCCTGTGCCCGTACCACGGAACGGCACTCCTGTCTCTCTGTGACGTGACTTGAGAGATGGCAAGGACGCTCGAGTCCTGGGTGTTTCCCCTAAGTTAAAGGGAAGCAGAAAACTGACCATCAAATGGTTTGGGAGAGTGAAAGGGGAGGCAAGAGCAGTCACCCCAAAGACAACAAGAAGCCCCAACTGCATGTGTGGTCACCCGGCCAAGACTCACGGCCTCACCGTCCACGGAGCCCACCCCCTCTGCCCTCAGCACCCTCGACGTCTTCTTTACTCCCACCCGGGGGCTCGCAGATAGGACACCCTGTCTCCAAACATGGGCTCTGCGACGTGAGATCTCAAGCTACCCAATAACATGAGATGTGCACTGTGCCCAGGCGAAGGCTGTGCAGTCTGGAACTTACTATGCTCTTTAGTTCTTCTTGCTTGCTCTTTTCCCTGTCAATGACAGAGGGCTGATGTGAGCCGATGTACCTAGAAAAGGTCGTTTTAAGAATACATCGTTTATCACATCACTGTAGAGAGTAAAAAATTGTTTTGTTGGCCTACTGGATGTTCCCCTACTTGCAACATTCTTGTCTGGGGGGAAACCGGTTTTGCTGGCCTGACCGAGGGCCCGGTACAAATAGCACCAGTGTTCTGTGCTAGGAATAGCGAAAGCTTACCTCTCCAGGGGGAAAATTCTAGCTTCTATTTATTTATCTTGCTCCTTTTCCCTCAACAATTGCTGTTCTCTATAATTTAAATGTCTGCAAAAATAGCAGTTATGTAAACATTAATGCACAAAAAACTATCATTTCGATGTAGCCTGCAAATCCTGGAGGGTAAACATTAAGGAATCACGAGATATTTTCCCTCTAAGCGAGGAGAGGGAGTTTGTAATCTTTTCACCCTTCAAACCCAGCCTTCAAAGCTTTTCAGGTTCAAACTGTGAAGGAGGCTTGAATGGTCATTTGTTTTGCCTTTTGGTGAATGTTTCCTTCTGCCCCCCCCCCCCGCCATCGGATGCTCCTTTCTTTACCCATGGCAGACTTACGTACTGTGTATCTGTATTTGTTGATTTTCCAGAGCTGAACATCTGAGTATTCCTTTTCTAATGCAATAATGTAATAAATATATGTAATGTTATAATGTAATACATGTAATAACTATAATGTAATGTTATAATGTAATAAGTCTATGCATCCAAGCAAGGCTAGCTTTGAAAAAACATTAGTCTTAAATAAACCCAGTGACCCCCACTGGCTTTCATGAATTCATAGATCTGTGCCCGTAGTGAGGGAAAAAATAATCTTAACATTCTGAGTAGAAATTCTTTCCCAGGAAAGTTCATGAAACTTTGTTAAGACCCATATAATTCTAGAAGGTATTGGACCAACAGAAGAAAAAGACAAATGCAATTGTTAAGACCCATATAATTCTAGAAGGTATTGGACCAACAGAAGAAAAAGACAAATGCAAGGGAGATGAGGTTTAGAAAAATTTACAAAAACCAAAGCACAGGTAAGCTGTTCTTACCTGTGGGCAAAATGACCCCCAGCCCAGGGTCAGGAGTGAAGTCCCCACCTCCAATCACATGGTTGGTTCCCCTAGCAGCCAGCTCCCACCCTTAGGTTACCTAAGGGCTTTCCAAAAGTCACTGCATTCAAAGAAACTCAGGTGTGGTCGAAGGGGGCTTACTCTAACCACTTAAGAAACTGCAGAAGTTTGGGGATCTCTGTGGCAGGAAAGGGAGTGAAGACCAAATACATACTTCTTACTACAAACCACAGCATCACACATATGGTTTAACCGAATTCTAAATAGTGATGTTGCTGTAATTAGAGTTTTAACATAATATAGGTTCAAGAAATTTATCACATTTTATAGTGTTAGGTAAACAAGCCATTAACTGAGTATGAATTAGTCCTTAAAGTTGCTTTTAGAATTTAATTGTTTTTTAAGACTGTGATAAACCAGATGACTAGCAATAAAACTGATAATGATGAAATTAACAGAATTTGATATTTGGCTATAATTCAGGGAATAATTCCTCATTAACAAACTAAATGTTAATAGAGATAAAGTGCTTAATTTTAAAGATGATTGCCTTGAAATTGGACTTGTTTTTAAGAGGAAAGTAAACTGAATTTATATTAAAAGCAAACAATTATATTTTTTATGTCAGTGGAAAAAACGTTTGTTGTTTTAAATGACCGCAGAATCATTAAGTTACATCCTTTGTGAAAGACAGCTCCCAAGTTGGGGGTTTAAACTCTGTTTACCATCTTCCTCTTAATTCAGTAGAGTTTGGAAA
This sequence comes from Glossophaga mutica, assembly GCA_039655065.1. Lineage (NCBI taxonomy): Eukaryota > Metazoa > Chordata > Mammalia > Chiroptera > Phyllostomidae > Glossophaga > Glossophaga mutica. The sequence continues at coordinate 220,318,071 of CM077304.1, read as the reverse complement.
TGCATTTTAGTTTTCCCCACAAAAACGTGACTCCTTTCTCTAAATGAAATTTGCTCTCTTCAGTATATTGGGAAAGGAAGGCCCTCAGCCCATCAGACCTAATTCTGTCCATAAGAAAAAATGTTAAATGCACACATGCCCACATTTGCATGTGTGCACCCCCACCCCCCACCCCCAACCCCGCTTCGTAGTGAGTTTCTAAACAGTAAGGGGAAAAAACCCTCCATTACTTTCCAAGTTTCAGATCAACAATAACAATAATTTGATTATAGTTTCCTTCAAGAATTTATTTTTTAAATTCTATAATGTTAAACACTATTTAGCTTTTAAGTAGGTAATATATGCATGTGGAAAAAGATTTTAAAGGCACCAGAGGACACACCCTAAAAGTTGAGTCCCCTTTCAAACCTCCTCAACTTCCCTGGTTTCCTTCTCCAGAGTTAACTGCTGCTCACGGCTTTTTAAATGCACCCCCCGCCACCACCAAGCCAATTCTAGAACAGCTGAGCAGCTACCAGGACCCCATCTGGGGGAATGAAACACAACCCTTGTACGCAACCGAAATGTCCTAGTAGCTACATTTCAAAAGTAAGTCAAAAAACAACAACACCCCAAAACGGTGGAACTGATATTAATATTTTACTTTTACTTAGCCCAATACAGACAAAATGTTCCTTTAACATGTAAACACTATAGAAATATTAGTGAAATGTTTTACAGTTTCCCTGCTGAGTCTCCGAAATCCAGCGTGCGATGCAAACTTAGGGCACGCCTCCACCAGGACCGGCCGCACGCCAGCGTGGCCACCACACGGCACAGCGATGTTCTATACAGTGGCCTGAAATATAGGACTCTTTTTTTTAGGGAAAAACGAAGGATTTTTAAATGCTCCCATGCAATACACATTGTTCTTCACTTTCTGACTATTTTAGACATTGTCAGGACAGAGTTTTTTATATGTGCATACACATTGTAGAAAAATTAGAAAATAGAGAGGAAAAAACTTCACATCATCCATCACCCTATTTTAGCGTTTCAAGTACAGGTACAAGGATAGCTCCGAACCTCCAAGATGGAGTACATGATACACACAGATTTTAACCAAAAGCTCACAGGCCGAGCACGCTGCCCGAGATGCCGTCCAGCCAAAGTTCCCCCAGGGAGATAAGGGGCCTCACTAACCAGAGTCCGAGTGTATTTTCTGTCTGAGACCGGAGTCTCCCCTCTCCTGCACACCCCGTCTCCTTCCCTGCCACTCAGAGGCGAGCCAAAGGGGGCACAGGCTGACACCGGGGGCGGGGATTTGCTTTCCGTTTTTGACTTTGGTCGGGGCGGGGGCCAGGCGGCGCCTTCCACCGGGCCGACGGCACGCATGGCCTTCGAGAGCAGGGGTGCGCGGGCTCCTGCTCCGCCAGCAGCCGACGTGTGCCTCCGTACAGCTGTGTTTGGATATGCAGATATGGTACAGAAATTTGGAAAATTACCACGTGAAATTATTGTTTATCTTTTCTTCTCAGGGGAACAAAGTTTTGAATAAGCTTTTCATTGACGAATAAAAATCTCAGTGTCTGGTGAGCTATGAAGCACGCATTATAAAACCGTGGGACTCGGCGCTCTGGAAAGCACGCCAGGCCAGCGGCGGACCGAGGTCCCCGCCAGGCCCCGCTCCGCCCAGGCGAGCTGCCCTGGGCCTGCAGGAACGCGCCCTCCACGGATGGGGAGGCGAGCCCCGGGATTTGTGCACCTCCCCACTCCCACAGTTCCTGTCATACATCGGGGGCCATGTTTTACAAACCTTTCTTTCCAAGTAACTATTTTTAATCTTACAAGAAAGCGTGTTATTCACCAAAGTACTGCTGCGAAGCACCACAGTTCTTCCTACAGGTCCTCGTGGTCCACACCACAGACGACCGTGCGTATGGCCCCTGAGTGAAGACGAGTTCCTTTAAGTTGAAACGGTTGGAAGAATAAGAGAGGCAGATTTCAGAACACACAAAAATGAGATGAATAAAGTTTTATTGGATTGCAGCTGCACTCATTCGTTTGCTGCGGACCGAGGCTGCTCTCACGCACGTCACGGTGAGTGGTGGCGACCGAGGCCACAGGGCCCGGAGCCTGAAGTGTTTGCTCAGAGCTCTGGGAACACAGGGAGAAGCTGGTCATTCCTTGACTTTGTTAAATAAAAACCTTTAAGGCCAAAGCCATTTCTGAAAGCAAGGCTTTATGGAGCCACGGGCTGGCTGGGAAAAGGACCAGGTCCCAGGACATCCGGTCCAAGCCATCAGCAGCCCGGCCAGACGGAGAAGACAGGTGTGTGTCCGCCGTCTCGGGCTGGCAGGCTCTTACAGTACAGTGAGTCTGGGGAAGAGAGATGTAAGTTGTTGTGAAAGCATGTGCACTGACTTCCGATGGGGGCGGGGGGCGGGAAAAGGTGCAGGGGGCACTCTGGGATAGGCACACAGGCCCTAAGGAAGAAGCGTTTGCCGCCTTTGGATTGGTTGGGAGCAGCAGCCCGGGAAGGCCCTCCGCAGCGGGGCCTGGTGGACGTGGGCGGCCCCCTGTCCCCGGTTAGATAAGAGCTGACGCGGCCGGTGGAGCGGACCCAGAGGCTCCGCACGCCTGCAGGGAGGGGGGTGGTCTTTCGTCGGCCTCGGCTCTCAGCTCTGATCCACTCGCCTCTTCTCCCCGCCCTCCAGCCCGTTGTCAGTTAATGTAGCCCGTCTCAGAATGTCTCTCTTCTCAGGTCCTAGTCCCAGAAAGCCCGCCGGAGTTCGCAGGCGGGACAGGTGGCATCGATGCGGGCACTTAACCCGAACCAGGCACTGAACTAAGTGACTCGGTGGGTTTTTCTTTTCAATGAAACCACCTCTCGAAGCAGAGACAAGTATCGGCCCCAGTTTTGAAGGCGCGGACACTCGGGCTTGGCCGGGCCCTGCCCTCTCGGGGTGGCCGAGCCACAGAAAAGTAGCTGAAGCAGAACTTGATTCCGGGTCGCTGGTACCAGCCTTTCCCCAGGACTCACTCGGAAGACACAGACGCCTCTGGACGATGCGGAAAGGGCCCTTCTGCGGGAGGGATTGCCGATGACGTGACCGTGACAAAGAACTTAACGTGACATAAACGGCTCAAACCCGCCCATCTGCAGAATTCGTAACAGTGCAAAAGTGGGAAGTTATATATTCAAAATTGTAGACAATGCATTGGCATGTTAAGGAGGCAGAGTGGTCTACTCTGTGACCCCTGAGAAAAACGGACAGCTACTAAGAAGGGCTCCTGGTGGCCAGCTAGGCTCAAATTTTAAAAAATGTCAGCACGGGGGCCTTGGGCGCCCACCGCACTTCACGGAGAAGCCTGTGCGGAGCCACCTGCCCTGCCCGCCGCGCCGGGCTCCTGCCACCCGAGCCAGCCCTTATAAAGGAGTTCCCTGGAATCCTATTTCCACCAATAGGATCGAGGCCTTCCCCATCCAATCTGGAGCTGTGCAGCTCTGACCAATCAGTGACCAGAGGCGGGGACTTCTCTCTGTATAAATACGCCAGCTCCCCGCTGGCTCTGGGAGTGCCCTCTCCATCAAAGACTAAAGACACCAGACTGAGCTTCCAGGTGCGGACGGGGGCTGAAACACCAAAGGCGACTCCCCAGAGCAGGGCAGAGCAGACCAGTGGGGAGCGGAGCTGCCCAGATGAAGGGGGGTGTGGCCCCAGGGCCGCCAGTCCCGAGGCCGCCTCCCTCCTGGGTTTTCACGGCTGTGCTGTATCACTGTTGAGCTGTTGGTGCTAAATGAAGTTTCCTTCTTCACCGCACCCCAAGTTGGGGGTTCCTGTCGGCAGGGAGTGGGTGCTAACAACCATCGGTTGACAACTCAGAGCTTCCGGAGCTCCCAACGTGAGGCCACTGCCAATCCATGACAAAACTGTCACTGGTATAGAGTCACACACAAAGAAATAATGGAGACAATGTAGGAGTTTTCAGTGGGACTACATCATTCACTTTAAGGACAGTCCTATATTGAGAGATTAACCCTCTCAAATTTGGGGCATAAAATACATTCTCTGTTACGAGTAATCATGCTATGTGGTAGGTATGTTTTTTAATGTATTTACTTGGCTAAAGAAAATGCAAACAGCTCTACTTTAGTCATTTGTTTATATATATAATCATTTGTGTATGTGTGTGTGTGTGTGTGTATTTTATTTCTTGGTCTGTGGAATCCTAACATCTGGGAATCTGCTTGTCTTTTGACCCTGGAATTCAAGTTCTAGGAAATGATACTCCAGAAATAATGTGTGATATACAGCACAATTTATAAACAAGAATACATATGCTGCAGCATTATTTGTAAAAAGCAAAATTTCAAAACAAAGTCATGAAATACTTAAATTATGGAATAGGCACACGATAAAATAACAGGTAGCAGCTGAAGATCTCCTGTGTGATTTGTCCGATGGCTGGGGACGTGCTCACAGTGTAACGTTAACGGTAAATAAACAAAACGACATGTATGCAACGCAACTTCAGGGAAACTAAATGTATAGTTCTAGTATGGGGAAGTAACAGGACTACACGTATTACAGTGTGATTTTCTTCAGATCAGGAATATTCCCTCCACTGTTTTCTTTCCCTGCCCTCCGGCCTTGTGTAGGTGATTGCGTGTGAAATCCTGGGTTTTGGCCACTTGCCTCGTATTTTCTCTTCCATTCTCCTCCTCCTGGTGTCCTTTACTTCTGTGTTCTGGCAGAACGCTAAATGCCACTTTCTGCAGCATCGATTCTGCAGGCAGTGCCTATGAAACTTCTGGTTCTACTTCCTACGTGCTTTCTTTTTCACCCCTCCCCCTCTCTCCGCGCATCTGTTTACGGCACTTGCAGCTGCTGCTTCAGAGAGACCACAGAGCTCTACAGCCCAGTTGCCAAGTCGCTTTCCTATGGTTGCCGTGGTAAACAGTGTTTAAACGGCTTCCTCTGAATACATTCGTCAGACTCGTATTTCTCTCCTCTGAGCTGCAGTGACTTGCCGTGGGTTGTGTTTTACCCGGTTTATCCCTAACGGAAGGGAGATCTCAGCAGACCTGGTGTTTGCCGACCAGAGGGCGTGGCCGCTGCCCTGGCCCGTCCCTGTCCGCGTGGGGTGGTCAGCCCCTTTCGGATGCAAAGCTGTGTTTCCTTGCTGAGCATCTGTTGGACTGAAGTGGGGTCTACTCCCTCACTGCTGGGGTCTCTGCCACTGAGAACGAGCGGGAACAAGGACACCTCAGGCTGCAGGGCTGGCCGCAAGACTTCTTAGTGTCCCTGTTTGACCTCCTCAACACCGTCCCCACTGTCATGGCCGAGCCCCATCTACCAGAAATCCCTCTGTTGAAGTCCTGGCCGTTAGAACGTGGCCTCCTTTGGAAACAGGGCCCCTACAGATGTCAGCTAGCACGGTACGTGGATATTAGAGTGGGCCTCACCCGTTATGACTGGGGTCATTATTAAAGGGGAACTATAAAGGCAGACAGACAGACCCACACACACACGGACCCACACACACAAGGAAACACCAGGAGAAGATGGAGGCAGAGACCCGAGGGTGCTCTGGGCAGCCAAGAAACTCCGGCGATGGCCAGCAAATCACCAGAGAGGAGCAGACCACCCCTCGCAGCCTCCGAGGGGCCCAACTCTGCTGACTTCCTGACCTTGGACTTCCTGTCTCCAGACCTGGGAGACAGGCCACTTCTGTGGTTGAAGCAGCTCAGTACAGGGGACTTTGCTGCAGCGCCCTCGAGAACGATGCACACACCCGAGCCCCGCCACCGTCCTCTGGGGTCCCGCCTTGGTGGGCTGGGGACTGGCCTTTCCCCAGCTCCACCTCAGTGAACTGGGACGTGAGTGACCGCAGGACGGCCTCGGGGCTTCTTACACACGCCGCCCTGTTCCTTCCCTCGGGCGGCCTCCTCCACCCGGCGTCTGCCCCTCACCCTGGCCCCGACCCTCCACGTGCAACCTCCCCTCACCACGCTGCCCCTCCTGGACCTGGACGCTCAGCCCGCAAGCCCAGGGGCGCCTCTTCCAGAAAGACTTTGGTGGCCAAGACGCCGTTTCTAAGGCACCCACCATCCTGTTTTTCGGGGACCAAAGGGTTCCCGAACTTGCAGTGTGGGAAACAAGGAAGCCTCGGGAAAACCAGGGCAAGCTGGTCTCTCCACTGTTCCCAGAATTCTCGTCATCTCCCACACGTCTCTTTCTATCTCTTGTCGTCCTAAACTTACATTGGGATAATCCGATCTGATCGGACCCACACGAGAGTACGACTCCTTCACACCTGGGTCCCCAGCACTCCGTACGTAGTGGGTGCTCCGTTAATGTCGTGAAATGAGTACGTGGTAAGAAAACTGCCAAGCGTCTTCAGGGTTAGGCCCGCACAAAGGCAGCCAGCCACGCACTGCTAAGTTCCGGGCACCGCCCTGCAACAGGAGCCCTGGCGTCCCCCTGGACCAGGAGCCAAAGGCCCCAAAGGGACGCACCCTCGGACGCCTCCCATGAAGCACGTGCGGTGTCTGACGAAGGTGCTGAGAGCGTAGCGCGGCCGCTCAGCACGCCAAGGAGGTCGCTCTCCCGAGGCAGCATTCACGATTCAAGCCCCTGGGAGAGCCGAACTTCACCCTGAAGTTGTCTGAGTGTTGCTGCTTTCCAAAATTAAGTGCGGCCTTCACCCCCAAGGTCACCTAAACCCCGCTATTCTATAGGAAGTATACAAGTTGAAAACGGCTAACAGGGCTAATCAGTTGGTATCAGGAGACTAAGTGGTGATGGAAAAAATATCATAAAGATTACATTAAAAAATAAATGTAAAAGATTTTTTATTGTTATTCTTTAAAAAAGTGATTAATTTAAAGAATAGTTTCCTGAGAAATGATTATAGAGTACTGTGGAATACCTCTACATTATGTCAATAGTGAGCATCTTTACAACATGTAACTGTAGTCCTCCAAATGGATTATTAACATTTATTAGTATTTTACTGTATACATAGACCTCTTGTTATTACGAAAAGATCTGCAAGGAATATAGTTGAACTAAATACTTTTGTATGTCTTTAGTCCTTTAGATGAAATCCTTAAAAGTGGGATTTTCAGGTCATCCATTTGGAAATTATTTTTCATTTAAATATTCTCTGTATTTTTCTGGCCCTTGAAGACAATACAAATATCCACTGACCATAATGGCCCTCTTGCATGGACTTGCCTGCGTACTTTTCACTCTTTCTAGCTGTCACAATTCAATTTGAAAGATGATTTCATTACAGATCAAGAATCTTTCTGATGGCCAAAATGTTTATTTTCCCCTAAAAGAGGATTAAGGTGAAGATGTTGCATCTCAAGCACAAAAGCGCTCTGTGCGTTTGCACCGTTTAGCAGAGAAGCAGTTGGAAAACGCGGGGCGGGGAGCCGGGCTGGCCGAGTTGAAAGCGCCACGGGCGTTTTAGCCGTCTCACTGAAGAGACATTCCGAACTCTTGCAGCACCAGAACGACTTTGAAAGTCAGCCTGAGCCCTAATCCCACAGGAGGGGGGCTCGGCAGGCCAGCCAGCATCTTTCTTGTAACCCTAAGAAGTGCACGGATTCCAGGAAGCTCCCACACATTTTGCAATCCAGATTCTACCCCATGAATCTTCTGACTTTACGAAATTTTCTGATTTTTCTGAAACATCGTACATATCCTCTGTTGTATATCGCTCGGTTGTAAAAGCGCCATTTTGATTTATTGTCTCCAAAGTCAATAAAGCCTCCCCTCCCCAGAAGGATCTGGAATCACTTTATGAAACGTACCAAGTAATAATATGACAACAGCGAGCCACACTATCATAGCTCCGGCCCAGCCGGGGCAGCCTGGTCAGAACTTGGCTATCTTTGAAACAAACTCACATTCTTCAGGAAGTGGTGGTGGTAACTCAATAAGCAGCAGCTGTTGCTGGGCCTTTGGGAAAAAAAAAAAAAAAAGCTTCATCCTTTCCCCAGTGTTCCGTACCCAGCGCCCTGCCCCTTCGTAATGGAGGGCCAAAGTGAAAAACCCTGTTTTTTTTTTTTATAATGATTGGAAAACCTCTGGGCAAATAATAACGAGGAAAAAATGTTCTTTGCTGTTAATCTGAGGGTCCTATCTCAATTGAGAAGGACGCTGTTCACATCAATTTCTCTGCAATGTTAATTTGCACTTATTACCCAGAAATTCCACACACAAAAAACGATCGCTCCATTCCCTCCGATCTTAATAGCGAGTGCTCCATCCCCACGCCATTTGAAAAGCTTTCTAAAGCCCTTTTAAAATGAAAGGCGATATCCCTGGATGTGATGTTTATTTACAAGATACCATGATCCCAGGCTTCCAGAACGCGCAGTATAAATAACCCAGAAGCGCCCGGTGCATCTGAGAGAAATGTGATCCCATCAATTTTACATGATCCGGCCAAGGAGAGTGTAGCATGCTAATGATGCTAATGAGAATTTGATGTTGACAGAAGATTCATTTATAAATAAAAATGGCCAGAAAGATTATTAAATTGGATCATGGTTTGTCAATACCCATGCCACACTGGGTCTCTCTATCAGGAGGGCCGATCGCATCTTCGCTGACAATAATAAACAACAATTACAATTCCATGTTGGACTTACAGGGCACTTTTCATCAGTGGACCTAAAAAGGGGTGCATTAAATTATCCTCAGGCCCCTTGACAGCTGGCTCTTGAAGCGTCTACTTCCAGCAGAAATCTAAAGCAACACTACGTCCGCCATTGCGCTGACACGGCTTTAGCCACACTTGCTCCGCAGTCAGCAGATCTCGGGCTGGGTCCACGCGGACAGTGGGACCAGCGGTCCCCTGGAGAAGACAGAGGCTGGCCCCACGCTTCCAGCCCAATCCCCTCTCGTGCCTTCATTTTCCCAAAATGTCTACAGAGTTGAGGGGTTCAGGGCTTGTACAATGCAAACAAATTGCCGTAGATTTTTACGTTTTCTTAACTGAGGTCCCTAGAGATGTCTACTCATCTTAAAGGACAAAGGCAGAACAGCAACTCTAAAATTAATCTAGCTTTGGCAACAGATATATAAAGGGAAGGGTAGTTTATAAATTCTTGCCTCTTGTCACATCGATTTGGCCCGGTCGCGGCCCTCGCGAACTTTCCCACGAGGTAGCAGCGGCTTCCATTTGCACCCATCTGCCATTGGCGGCCTGTCCCTCCAGCACCTGCACAGTGACTCTCGGTCTCCCCGCACCAAGGAGTGAATATTTAGTCACAGAACAGGAACCTCACCCAGAGAGCCGCCGGGCCTGATTTTCACCTTTGTCCCCGTAGAGAGGCAGCCTGGCTTGCACAGGTGGACAGGACCGCTCGGCACACTCTGGTGGGAAAGAGGCTGGAGACAGGGATGCGGGCTGACCACAGGAGGTGACGAAGGAGGGCGGGGGGACTCCGAGGAGGCCGGACAGCTGTGTCGAGTGTCTAGAGGGCCACACTGTGGAAACGGGTGACGCTCTGTCGGTACCAACCTGCAGAAACAGAGCTAGGGCCAGGACGGGGACGCCAGCTCGGGCACGCTGCAGTTCCCAGTGACAAAGGTCACAATGTTCGACGAGCAGGAACAAGAACGGAGAGAAGGTACCAGTGTAATGTCTACCTATGCATGGATTCCATCAATGTCTGCGACAGACGAAGCAAAACGCGGGCGAAACGGCAGGGAGAAGAGACACGTGGCGTCTGCCAGCCCGGACCCGGGAGCCTGGCGGGGTGGCGGACGGGGTCGTCGCACTCATAAATAAGTAAAGAGCTGGAGCTCACAACCTGCGCCCTGCGGAGGGATGGTACGCGCACTGTGGGACTGACCTAGTCCGGATCCGGAGAAGCTTCCCCAGGGAAGAAGCCCCGGAGAAGAGATCAAAGCAGGATGACAGCAAGTCTGGGGTGCGAGCAGGCGCGTCCCAGAGAACGAGTCGTCACGGCAAGGAAGCAGAGGGTCGGGAAGCAGGGAAAGGCAGGCCAGAGGCCTACAAGTTCAGGTCTGGGACCTTTGTCTTCATCTTGGAAACAAAGGGAGGTCATCAGGGGCGTTTTGCGTTTTGAGAGGTGGGGACACAGGTGGCGGTGTGAGCGCATTTGCACTCTGAAAAGTCACGTGGGCCACAGACTGGGGAGTGGACTGGGTGGGGCCCGTGCACCCGTGGAGGCCAGCAGGGTGGTACACAGGACATCAGTCATCGGATGACCGTGAGGCCTAGAATTTTAGTGTCCTAAGATACCTTTCTTTGGTGTTCACGAACTCTGCTCTATCCGCTTACGAAGTCAGTGAACGTACAATACGTTGAAGTTCCAAAGTAGAAATCAGGGTTCAGGTTGTTATTATCGAGCCCCCAACTTTTCGGCCTCCCTAATATTGCTGCCGCCATTGCCCTCCATGTGTCCTTCAGATCTGGGGACTATCATTCCATATTCTCAGCCATGTGAGGACGATGTAATTGAACTCTGCCACATGTCAGTCCGCCAGTGGGCAAAATAATCATCAGTGGAGACAGCATTTATTTATTTATACCAATTATTATCTTTAACTAGCCACATGCCAGTTTGCACAGCATCAGGAAATAAAGCTCACCTGAAAAATAAACTCTTTGGAAAGCCTGCGAAACTTACGAGGAACTTAGAATTTCTCACCTCCGTACTTACATCGTTTTTGTGACGACAGATCCCTAATACATTAACGAAGCGAGGCCACAAGAGCCTCCCCGTGAAGTCGTGTTAAAAATGTGTTTATAAAGCCTTCATGAAGCAGAGTTTAGAGAAGTAAAAAAGGAGTTTCTACAGTTCAAAGATATTTTCTCCAAGTGTCCCGAAAACAAAGTCAGTCATTTCCCAGGGCTAGTCAACATGAGCTGATTTTGTTATTCCCTGTTAGTGACTTGTCTTTTTTTTCTACAGAGGATATATGTGAAGGTGTTAGTATTTCTCCTTTCCCCACAGCGGTTTATTTCGTGGTTTAACTCAGTCCGACAAGCTAAGCAAACCAAGGAGCGCCGTGGCGTTGCATGGATGCCCGCCCAGCGGCTTGAAGTGGAGGAAGAAGGAGGAATCCCACCAGAATCAGGAGAACGGGGTGCAAACTTCTGAGTGTGGCGGAACTGAGTGACACAGTCCCATTCCTCCGTGCGCACGTGGGCCTCGCCACAGTATGAGTCTAGTTTGACACCTGGCATTTTGACAATCAAAACCAAAACCACAGCAAAAATGAGCCTCGGACGAGAACAGCACAGGCACGCACTCCGGGTCACTCTGCGAAGAAGGGTCAGCGCTGCCGGCTGGGCCACACGGAGCCAGGCGCAGGAGCAGCAGGGGCGCGGCTCTCGGGCCAGGCTCCAGCCTCCACCCTCGCCGCCGACGTAAACAAAGCGGGAGGCTCTGCAGGGGCAGGTTGATCCGTGAATGGAGGGCACTGTGTGTCCGAAAAGACCTGCTGCTTGCGCACACACCTCATTTGCTCAGTCCAGCATCATGACGGCCACCAATGTCTCCAGCACCGCCAAGGGGCCGGGCGCTGCTTCAGAGGCTTGGCCACGTGTCCGTGGCATGGCCAAGGCCCACGACATCGTGACCACTCCCCACAGCTGTGGGAAGGGAGTCAGGACAGGCTGGGGCACTTGCCCTGAGAAGCAACATAGGTGAGGGCAGGTTCCCCGATTTCTGGTCCCATTTTGGTTTCATGTGGTTTAAAGCGGTGGGTCTCCTCCAGGGGTGATTTGGGGTGCCCCCCAGGAGCAGCGGGCAGTGTCTGGAGACGTTTTTGATCGTTGTGAGGAGGAGGAGGGAGGGCTACCGGCATCCAGCGGGCAGAGGCCCAGGACGCTGCTACCCCTCCATCGGCCAAGGCAGAGGACGGCAGCAAAGTGCCATCGGGAGCGTGACATTTGACAAGCAGGGACAGACCGAAGTCAGCCGAGGACGACAGAAACACAAGCGCACAGAGGGCCAGACCTCAGCCGTGCGGCAATGCAGAGAGCCCGGCCCGCAGACGGGGTGTGGAAACGCCCACTGACGACCTGGGACGTTTGCCCACCTGCGAAGCGGGGGAACGTCAAGAAACACGGAAGGCGAGCGCCCCCTCAGCGGAAATGGACACAGCTGTTTCGTTCTCTCACGAATGAGTCTAAGCCTCAGTTCTCTTTTGTAAAAAGAAATGCTTACGGTGCAGACAGCATTTTTTTCCCCCAGTGCCACGTGTGGCCACCCACCGCCACCACCAGCAGCAGCAGCGTTCTCTGCCGGGGCGGCCGCGCGGCGTGGGGCCGCAGAACGCGCGGAGTGGGAGGCTTCTCTCCCTGCGCGTCCGTCAGGACCCCCGAGCTGCTCGCGGTCCTCCGGGTGACACTGTAGCGCTCCTGACCGAGAAGTCCCACATTTAACGAAGTGTATTTCCCGTGCACTAGCAAGACTCTGCCGCTCAAAAATACTGTATTTGGGGCAAGAGCAACACCTTCCTGTTCAAGTGACCTCCCTCCCCTTCTCAGGGAGACGGGCGTGTCCAGAGCCTGCTGGAAGGGCTAGTCACTCCCGCGAAGGCGTAAAGACTGGGGAAGACTCACTGTGCTTACACTGTGTCTGCAGTTTCCAAACGCTTGGACCCTAACATCCATGGGAGGTAAGCTGGGGCGAGGCTCGGCATTAGTAACTACTTAACTCAGTCGGATGCAGGGCAAGGCATTCAGCTAGGAACTCAAAGGGACTGACTTCTGCAGATTTCCCGGCTGGCAGAGCACTGCCTTTGTTATTTAACTCAGTGTCAAAGTCACGGTCCTGTCATTGGCGCAGGACTGCAGCCAGTCCCCAGGATGAATACTGCTCAGTGCTCTTGTCACGTCATTTTAGAAAGGGGTTACACACACACTTTGGCTCTTCAAATCCCCATCGTCACTGACGTGCGTGCCCAACGGCGGCATTTTAGATCATGTCCGAAAAAGCCAGTCCCTGTAACGATGGTCTCATCGACAATCACGGTGTCAAAGGGAATTTTAAACAAGAGCATCCTAACTCCTCTCGAAGCATTCAGTCTTGTTTTCTGTAAACGGCAGCACGGAAAACCTTGGTCTTCAAGAACCTCATGGATGGATTTCGGCCCTCACACCCACACCCTGGGCTCGGCTCGCCTGCTGTCTCTTCCTGGCCAGACCACCGTGCTCGTTTGGGACAACGAAGGACGGTCATTTGAGCTCCCATCTCGGTCCTCCCACAGGCACGTGAGCAAGTGAGCTTACCCTTCCCCGGGCTGGGCGGCTATAAGCAACGCACACTGCCATTTCCGACTGTTTCACGGCACAGCGGCAGCCTTTTATGAAACTAAAAGTGGAACGGAGATACAAGCAAGACTCTATTTTAAAAGTATCAATGGAGAAACACGGGAGGAAAAGTGGAGCAGCAGCCACTTGGCTTACACTAAAATAGTTCAGATATCGGTACCCTGAATCACTCCATCATGTCTAGGTAGAGTTCAAAGTCAAACAGTGGAACCTGGACCACCTGCTGAGAGCCTGGGAGGAGAGGCTAACCCTGGGCTCACGCCACACAGAGGAGGAAGCAGGGAGCGCTGGCACCCACGGGAGACGGCAAAGTGCCCGGGAAGCCCCGGCCTGCCTCCAGGCCCTTTGAACCAAGAGCCGATGTAGACCCTGGAGGAAGGTGTGCTGGGACTGCAGGACGCTGACAGGGACGTGGCCCCTAAGCACTCACTGACCCCACAAGCTTTCGCTGGGCACCCAGGCGCCTCCTGGCACCGCTCAGCCCAGCCAGGGTGCAGAGGTGAAAACGCACAGCCCTCCTGTCCCCTCGCAGGAGCCCGAGGTCAGTCCACGAGGGAGACAGGTGTCCACGGGCGACCGCAGGGAGACGGGAGCCGGGAGCCGCTGCAGAGAGCTGTGCGCGGGCAGGTGGGCAGACCAGATGAGGACCGGCAAACTCAGCCTAGAAAGAGCCGCGTCCGCAGTAAGGGGATGGGGAGGCAGCCAGAGGAGCCCGGGGAGCCCGTGAGTCCGCTGCACGGCAGTTTCCGGAGGCCTGTCCGGGGAGAGCGCCGAGCAAAGAATGGGGCCTGCCGCGGGGCGCCTCCCGCCTCTGAAGGTGCCCGTAGTTGGCCCAGTATCAGGAGCACTGTTTTGCCCGAAGTTTTGAGGAAAAAATAAGGATGCACATGACACATGGGTGGTGCTGATTCTGTATCTGTTCATTTTCACTTCTTTTATTTTTGCTTGCGCGTTGAAAGTATAACTCTAGAAAGCAATCATGATATCCATATGCAAAAAAAAATTATACCCTGGAATATGATGATCGTTTTTTTCCTAAATATAAATAAACAATTGAATTTAAAAATTAAAATGAAGAATTGTTTTCTGAAAGTTTGGCCCAGAAACACGGGTGCACACCGTACACAGCAAAACATGGTGTGTTTTTAACTGCTTGCGGCTAAGAGCGTGTGAGGTGCACACCAGTCATCCTCACTTTCAGTGCATCACCTCCAACGTCCTGCTGCTCTTGTGGACGCGACGGTGGGTCCTGCCAAGTAGGAATCTCTTTAAAATAATGAAAGGGTTGCCAACAGCTACCTGCCAGATGACGTGCAGAGGTGCCAGAGGAAATCGGTTCATGAACACAGCCGAGGGAGAAAGCTCAATATCACTGGTCACTAAAAATGTGCAATCAACATGCAGTAACTTTCTGCATTTTGTATTACCACACACTTTACCAAGTGCTCGTGTCTAATCCTGGGGAGACTCGGGGAACCTAGGTGGTTGCATGTGGCAACTGAAATCTGTGTCTATGCACCCCTGACCCCAAAAGGAAGGGGGGAAATATCCGTTAGGCACAAAGATGTTCACTTCAGCATTGTTTATAATAATAAAAACACGGATGCAAACTGAATTTCCAAAATTAATGAGAAGATTGAATGATTCTTCATTGTTTAAAAGGGTTATAGCATTATAATTAACATCAAAATTTATCATTATAAAACCTCGACACAGGGAAACAGTTTCAATATAATGATTACTAAAAATGGTTAGCAAGTGGTGTGTACCCTATGATTTCAATCCCATAAAGTATGTATGTACATAGAGAAGAATCAGAAGGGAAAATACAGAAATAACAGCTAATGTTACATCAAGGGTTTTTGGTTATCTCGAGTCCCCTGACTTTCTGTTACTGGTTTTAACGATGCTAATAAAATGGTAGGAAAGCAGTACTTTCAGGGGTCATTTCTATAGTTCCTTAACATGGTAGAATTGGGACCGTTTTAAATCAGTCCCAGAGTAAGGGGATGATATCTAACACATAGCACTTAAAAATAGTCTTTGGGTACTTGTTGACCATCCTATTAAGGCGAAAAACACAGAAACCTATACAATCAAGAAAAAAAGGTCATTCTTGGGGGAGGACAGACTGATCCCCAACTCCGCTCCGGGCAGAGGAGACTCTCGAGCGGTGTCTCGGGGCCGCGTCGCTCCGGCCAGCTCGATCGCGGCGCTGGGACACGGCCCTGGGAGCCATCCGGCTCCCTCGTAACTGGAATTAAACTCGCTTCATGAGGAGCTCGGCGTGCCGAGAGGCAGAGCCGGGCTGTGGACTGACTCCACAGATTAGAGCATTTCCACCCAAGCTTTCGGCCCGGGAGACGGCTAGGTGCATTAATTGAAGTAGAAATGCATTATTTATTATTTAACACGCAGTGAAAGCAATCAGTGAGCTAGGTTTAATAATGATTTCTTTCAGACGCTCACCGATGAATAAGAATTAGGGAAACATAACCAAATCATTATTTGGGAGGTTCATCGAGTGTCAAAACCAGGACTTTCTTTGAAGAAGTGATTAGCATTACGATATTATTACCTTTGAATACTAGAAGAGGCAAGTCTTATGTTATGTAGACATTGGATTAAATATATAGGAATTAGGTCTGTTACAAGGGGAATGGGAAAGGATTCTGCGAAGTCAACAGAAGCCTTGTGCCGTCAGAGCTGCGCTTCCAATTCCTGTAGATAAATCCCCGGAACCGATGACAGGAACCCATTAGCTGACCTCAAGCCTCCTGCTGGTGACTGCTAATTATTTTGGAATTGAAGGAAGACTCCCCTCCCTATTTCAGACGACTGCATCGCTGGAAAAAGCTCCACGTTATCGAATCTGACCTACACCCAGGGAAGAAACAGCCGCGATCTCTCCGGACAGTGTCCTCACGCCCTGGGTGCCCCCTGGCCACTGAGCTGCGGCGCCGGGTGCATGAGTGGCACCTACCCCTGCCGTCCGTGCACCCAGCAGGGTCCCAGCGGAGAGCCTTCTCGTTGCAGCGGGGGAAGCACAACAGGGGAGCCACTGCCCTGACTCTGAGAGACTGCGTAGAAGATGCCAGCGATGAACCGCCCCTGCCCTTCCCTCCCAGGGTGACTCCATCATGACCTCCACCAATCACTTCCAGTGTTGTGATTTGGGGCTTAACTTTTCTGGAGTCTACTGTCTTGCTCGTTCGTGAAATCTATCACAGAGTGGTATTGTTGGGATCCCCAGTGACTTACGTATGGTTAGTACCCACTGCATGTCGGGTATTCCTTCTTCTTCTTTAAAATTTTACTGTGGTAAGAACATTTAACACGCGCTCTGCCCTCCTGACTTGCTTTTGAGTTCACGCACAGCACTGTTAGCCACAGTCACCGCGCCGCCCAGCAGCTCTGCAGAGCCTGTCCATCGTGCGTAACTGAGACTTCACGCCCAGTGAAGGGCGGCTCCTGTCCCCCCCACCCCGCAGCCCTGGGCCCCCTTCCCTCTGCTCGCAGCTTCCACGGTGGTGACTATTTTAGACAGCTCCGTATGAGTGGAATCATTCAAATTCTGTCCTTCGACTGGCCTGCCTTATTTACCACGATGTCTTGAGGTCCATCCACGTTGTTGCATATGGCAGGAGTTCCTTCTTTTTTAAGGCTAAGCCACAGCCCGCTGCTCACACACACTGCATTTTCTCCCTCCATCGGCCCCTCGGTGCACACGTCGGTTGCTCCATGTATGGGCTCCTGGGGGTGCTGCTGTTAGAACAGGGGCAGGCAGGCGTCTCTTCGACATCCTGACCCCAATCTTGTGGATAAATACTCAGAAGGCAGATGTTTTAATTACGCAGTAGTTCTATTTGTAACTTTTTCTTTACCCTCACAGACTTCTCCAGCACTTGCTTAGTTCCGAACTCAAATTTCTGTGCACACAGCATAGCGTCCAACACCCAACCACCCACTCCTAACACCACCCAATTTCTGTATTTTTCTGGCAATTCTTAATACTTTGTGAAGAAGTCTCTCATTTCTTTGCTGATGGGTGGAACTGAAAGTACCATCTCACTGCCAGCAGGGACTTCCACGGGAAGGACGGCATCTGAACCCTGAAAGGTTAACACTGAACTTCAGCGTGGTAGCAAAAGGAAAGATTGTCTCGGAGACCACATTGCATAAGCAGGAGATTTCCAAACAGGCCGGAAGAATGAGAACGTCAGGCCCGGGCTTCCCATGCGTCCAGTGCTTATTTACCTTGTCTTTTTGGTTTTATTATTACCAAACAATAAATGGTATATTCTTATTTTACACGTAGGGGTCTGAGCATTTAATTTTTGTCAGAAGACTCACCCTTTAAAGAAATCACCAGGTGCAGTGCAGTGTGACGCCTGTGTCTAGGTAAGCGCAAGGAAGGCGACGTCGGAAGGAATGTTCACTCACGGTTACAGTCAGTGTCCGAGCTAGCTGCGCTCAGAAGACGATGCATTTAAAATGCAATTCTACCCTACGTGATGGCTCGGCTCGTGTGAAATTCACTCATTACTTCCTTAAAGGCTTTCTTGTGACGCTGTTTAATCGATAGGTTCTGAAAGGGTCCATCTCTCTGCCACACACATTGTCAATTTCTACTTCCTGCTATTTTAAAAATGACCTAAACGTTCATCTTGGCATTATTTGCAAATGAGAGAGAATGTATGCAGATGGACAGCTCAGTGGAAACAGAAAGCACACACATTTCTGCACAGCAAAGTTGCGGGGGGTGGCCTGGGACAGCAGAGCCCCGGTCTGGCCCCAGGCCTGGCCCTCACCAGCCTGCTGTCCCCTCATGGTCCTCTGCTCCTCCTGGGACACAGGGCACAGCCTGAATGATCTCTGAGCTCCCCCTAGGTCTTTCCCACGTATTTCCTGGGAGTGTGGATGCTTGTGATTTGACTACTATGAAAACTGATGTCCATAAAGAAAAATACGCTGCCTTTGGCAAGAATTGGTCATGTTTTTATCCTATGCAAACCCACTGGGTTAGGTGCGGAAATGCAGGGTTTGTAAAACATGCTGTTGTAGGCTGGATGGCTTCCCGGGTTCAAACATTCGAGAGGGACACTCAGCATGAAACGGAGGATTTGCCTAAGGACCCAGACAAACGACACCAGAAGAAGCTACGCTCTCCCTCCCCGAGCTTCCTCTGTTGACAAGGACCGTGAATACCAAGGGGGTCAATTGAGAGGACCATTGCCACAGTTTCCCAAGGCAGCTGCGGCTCCGAACACCGCGATCTCGCTCACGTCCACCCGGCGCGCATTTGGACCGTCTCTGGGGCCAGGTCTCCAAATACATTGTTTTAAAGTCCTTTTCCTTGAAGACAATGAGATGGCAGGGCACAGCAAAACGTGACTGCCAACACCCAGAGCCCTGACGGTCTCAAATGTTGATCATTTTATTATGTTTATTGTATTTCAGAAAGTCCTATGATTTCTTCCAAAAACCCACACTTACTTAAAATTAGATTTTTTTTTGTTATCAGATTGCCTTTTTTATGCTCAAAAAAATAAATCAATGGAAACACAAGAAACCCTTCAGCAGCAGGAAGCAGTCCGCTGGCGGGCGGGGCAGAGCCGCGCAAGGGCTTCCGGAAGCCGCTGTGGGCACACGAAGGGCGAGTGCTGCGCCGGCTGCCGGTGCAGGGCAAGCCCCGGGGCTGCATGGCGGAGGCTGGACTGTTCTCGCAGGAGAGCCTCTCCCAGCAGACACTGTTTCGTGTTGAGGGTCTAGCAGGGAGGCCAGAAGGAGGAGGAGAGCCCGTCAGAGAGCGAGCCCGCGGATGAGGATGGTTGGAGAGTTAACTACCGGGGGGGGGGGGGGGGGGGGCGGGGGCGGGGGGGGGGTACCGGGGGGCGGCGCGGACCAGGGCAACACGGCGGCAGCCCGGGGGCTGCAACCTGGCTTGTTCTTCTTCACCTTCACCGAGGCCGCAGCCCGGAAGGGGGTCCTGCGGAACGACAGGATCTGACACGCCCCCTCCGCTTCCCCTGGGGGGCGGTCACCAGCCTGGCAGCACACGGTGTGGCTTCCCCTTCAGGACAGGGTCGGCCGTTTGACTGCAGCTCCTCGCCATTTTCCACGTGTTTTCGTCCTCGGAAGCGGCCAGAGGACCTGCGGAGTCCGTTCACGTGGGCGTCCGTCCGTCTCAGTGCAAAGCCCCTCCCCGGGGAAAAGCTGGTTCAGGGCCGTGTCCGCACCCAGAGCAGATCCGGCTGCGAGCGCCCGGGGCATTCACCGTGAGAGTCCATTCCTGGCTGCAGAGTATCTGGCATCAGGGCCATTTTTAAAAAATTATACTTTATTGTGCATGCCTTTGCAGTTGTCCCAGCTGTTCCCCCTTTGCCCCCTCAACCCCCCAGACCCCGCCGCTTCCTCCGGGGGTCCCCACACCGGTGTCCACGTCCCCAAGTCATGCATACACGTTCTTTGGCCGCTCCCTGCACCTTCGTCCATCATCCCTCCCCCACCCCCTCCCCCTGACAGCAGGCAGTCTGCTCCGAGTGTGGACGCCTCTGATCCTACTATTCCTGTTAGCTGACTCTGTTCACTCGATTCTAGCAGATACCATGTGAGATCACGTGGTATCTGCCTTTCACCGACTGGCTCACTGCACTCAGCGTCCCAGTCTTGGGGCATTTCTGAGAGTGGGCCTGGTGGTTGTGCCAGGCTGGACTATGCCATCTGGAAGGAACCAAGAAGGCAAAAAGCTATTGATTAGAAAGGAGAGAACTGTTGACCACTCGGTACGTTATGCTTTCGGTAGCAGAAACGGAGAAGACTGGTTGGATGCTTATTTCTACAAACTAGTATGGGCTCCTTTCTTTCTAATTTACTGAACATCTACAACAAAATGTGGAAATGAAATTACAAGTACTCTCAAGGGACTCAAAGACTAGACCAATCTAACTATAACGACTGACAGAAGTGAGGAAATGTTCAACGGAATGCTGCATGATTTTTATTAAGCAAAGACCAAGGACGGTTGACCCCCGACCGTTGTTAAAGTAACTAGCAACTTTATTTTAAGAGGTATCGCTAATGAATTAAACACACGCTAGGTGTTAAGACTTTGGCGGGCATTCTACCCATATAACTTGAATCCTCAAAGCCTCTAAGGCCAATCCTATTAGCAAGAATTGCCAGTAGTGAACAGTGTCGCCACCATGTGTGCCCAGGAGAAGATCACGGGTGAGAGGGGACGGACCACTGGCCTACCATGGACGCCAGCACGGGCACTAAGCCAGGTCTCGCCCCCCTCGACCGAGGCTCAGTGTGGAAATTAAAACAGGACCTAGAGCGTGCTGAGTGTGATTACTTAGCTAGTTTCAAATCCAGGTGGTGGCACGTAGGCACGTCCTTACGTCTGGGACTACCAGAGAGACAGGCAGGCCCCTGCACGGTGAGCTGGTCACTCTGACTTGGCCCCGTGGGGAGAGGGGGCGTGGGGCATGTGCCAGCATGGGAGGCTCGGGTGTCATCTCAGAGGAGGTTGCTGCCCTGGACACCGTGACAGCAGACGCAGTCGCAGACAGGGAGCTGGCTGGGCCCACGCCCCTGCCAGCGGGAGGGCCTCCATGACTTGGGGACCTCCGCTCTCTGAGGCAGTCAGCTCGGGGGTGGGGGATGGAACTGAGACCTTCCCGGTCCCTGTACTGGGCTGCTGGGCATTGTGTCCGCTGCAAGGTGCCTGGACCTGAGCTTCCCTTGGTGGACTTTTATGAAGCCGCACAGGTCAGCCCGGTTTCAAACTAATATTTACTAAAATTCTGCCCCGTTCTTGGAGTTATCGACGACAGCAATGAGAAGGGGATCACAGTCAAATGACTCCTCATTCCCCCCGGTAGTCTTCTGAGCCCCAGGCTTTACTGCGGGGAACGTACTGCGGCCTGGGGCCCGGTACCGAGACGGCGATGCGTGCGGAGCTGGGAGAAAACTTAAGGTAGAAAAAGACGCTGGAATTTCATACAACATATATTTTAGAGCAACAGCAGTAACGAGTGACTTTTCTGAGGGAAAGTAGAACTGAGCTGTGGAAATCGCTACCTTTGTTTAGTGCGTCTGTCTGCTGCGGGGCCTGCCCGCCGGGGGGGGCGGGCGGGGGGGGTGCTGTGGCGGCCTGGCCTGGTCCCCGAGATGTCGGAGCAGCCAACACGCCTGCTAATGAGACCTCAGAAGTGTCGGATCATCTC
Source organism: Glossophaga mutica (assembly GCA_039655065.1). Classification (NCBI taxonomy): domain Eukaryota; kingdom Metazoa; phylum Chordata; class Mammalia; order Chiroptera; family Phyllostomidae; genus Glossophaga; species Glossophaga mutica. The sequence continues at coordinate 220,296,526 of CM077304.1, read as the reverse complement.
CTCTAATTGCTCTAAATAATTGGAGAGCTGCACCGCCTGGCCTCTCCCTCCTTCCCGAAGACGGCCACTTCAAATATGCAAATCAAAAACTATTAGAATGCTGCTCTAATTGGAGTCTGGCCTGCCCGGTGTTTGCTGAAGAACCAAACAATAAGCCGTAAAGAGAGAAACACTGACGACCAAACCCTTCATTCTAGGCTTCACTGAGCTCCCCAGATCACGTGGGGGCGGTCCTGACAGCGACACTTTGCCAGGGAGTCAGTGGCCTCTAATTAAGACGCGAGGACTTCTGGTTGTGTTAACGTTTGAAATTGAAACTGGTTTGACCTGCGCAGCTTCATAAAAAACCACCGAGGGAAACTGGGATCCAGGCGCCTTGCAGTGGGCAAAATGCCCGGCAGCCCGAGAAATAGCCCGTGAGGGTCTCAGTTCTATACCCCTGCCCCCTGCCCCGCCCTGGGGCTGTCTTATAGAATGGCAGGTCTAAAATGCCACCATTCCTCAGGACAGGGCTTTCCGTAGCAGTTTCGTCCAACCAGGGACGCGGGGCAGGACTCTCTGGCTCTTCCGCCCCCCGGAGGCGGGGTCTGGCGTGCACACTCTGCTCCTACCCTGGGACCGTCTCCATCTCTGGGTCCTTAGCCTCTCAACATCCACCCCCTTTGGAAATGAGTCTCTCCTCCTCCTCCTCTCCCCTTACCCCTTGTCTCCTGTGCCCCAGCTCACCTTGTCCTTCACTGACATCCCGAACAACTTGGACTTTGTTTATGCCGTTACCCTTTTAGCCTATTGCTGAATCCACTGTTTTTTATCCTCACATGAAGACATTGTTTCGTTGCTTTTGGAGGGGGGGGGGAGACAGAGAGAGAGGAAACATCTACAAAAGAGAGGGAACATCTTTGTGAAAGAGAAACATTGATTGGTTGCCGTTTGCATGTCCCCTGATGGGGAATCAAACCTGTGACCTTTCAATCTACCAGGCGACACTCCAGCCACCTGAGCCGCGCTGACCAGGGCGAGTAATACCCCGGTTTTACCGTAACTTCCCAGGTGAAGTTACAAAACCCTGCCTTCTCTTTTCCTGTCCATTGATTCCATCTCTCCGTCCTCAGGGAAAAAGAAAACTCTAAACACTTGTCAACCACACTCTCGTTCTCTCTCTCCCTGCTTCTCATCCCTGCCAAATTTCTCAAAGCAGTACCCGACACCCCCTTTGGTTTCTTCCTCGTCACCCAAAGGCTCCTTGACTTTTGCAGCCTGTTCTTCACCCCACACTGATTTCTGTAGAAATTAAATGGGAACAAACTTCTGCTTTGGAATCTGACACCAAGAGCTGGAAACCAGCTCTCCTAAGGGCTAAGGCTACTGAGTCTTTTTAACCCATCTGCATAACTTCTTCTTCCTCGTCTTGAAATAGAATTATAACAAGCAGAATGCCTCACAGAGACATGTAACGATGAAGGGACACGCACGTTTACCGCCGCGCTGGCCCCGCCGGGAGCGGTCCGCAGTGTTGGGTGCTGTGTGCTGTGTGAGGGGACGGCCACTCTCTTCCAATTCTCGTCTTCTTTAATGTTCTTTACCATCTGTTTCGAAATTGTTTCAGTATTCTCTTACTTCTCTCCCTCAGCGAGACACTCATCCAAGTCCATCCTCACCTCTGACCATTCCTCCTCCGCCCTCAGTGGACTCGGTGTCTCCCCGACACCAGGGCGCAGACGGCCTTCGGGAGTCTGATGTCCGCGGCCCCCACCCCTCCTGCACTATTGGCCTTGTGATCTCCGGGTGACCGGAACGCCCTTTGTGCCCGAGTCCTTCCCAAATGTGGAGAGCCGGAGTCGGCCTCTCTGATAAGCCATCCGCTGCTCAGGCCCGGCTACAGCAGCAGACCCACCAACACAGCAGCTGTGGCGTATTCAAAACCAAACACCTTTTCCTTCCCTTCCCGAGGAAGCCCACTCCGCTCGCCCTTATTGCTGTGAAAAGCATCACCAATCCCCAGGATCCCAGCCTGTAAAACTGAAAGCCATCTCCAGCTCCTTCTCACTTCCTCTCCGAGTCAATGCAGCTCTCGGAGAGACACAAGAACTGTCACCCTGACTCCAAGGGGGTGGCTGGAACAAGGAAAGAGGAAAACTCGGAAGAGAATGTTATTTGAGAGACTGTAATGGCCACAAAAGAACTCAGGAAAACAAAAGTTCATTTAACACGTACTGTGTGGCAAAGAATGTGCTAGGGTTTTTTTTTCCCCTACGTAATGAAGGAAAGGGTATTATTTCAAGAAGGAAGAAGGGTTTCTTGCAAAAATGAATTTCTGATGATGGACTGGGAATATCCTCGATGAGGAAAACTGAGGAGCAGTGCTGAGGACTGCCGGGGGGTAGGGGGGCTTCCTGTGAGCGGGGGCCCCTCCGAGAAGTGGGCAGCAGGGGAGAGAGGACTGCATGACCGGCGGGTCACTCCAGCTTGAAATGAGATGATTGGGAATTCTGAACCCCAGGAGCCTAACTCTTTACAACCCCAGGGACAAGAGGAAGAGGCGGACTTTAGCGCTGTGTTGCAGAGGTCACCGGATGTCGCAGACAGCGGGAAAGAGTGGGAACTCCCTGGGTTCCTGTGTGGCGTCCGCTCCTGCGGGAAGTCCGCTTTGTCCTGGGAAGACTGTGTGTTGTGATGAGCTGGACCTGAGCTAGTGAGGGGGAGAGAGGACACCCACTGAGCACTTCCTGGGTACCACGTGCGTCCTGGCCCAGCCCTCACAGCCGCTCCCTGATGGGAAAGTCAGGGTCACGGGTGAGGGAGCCCACCGCCCGCAGGAGGCTCATAGCCCCCAGCTGAGCCAGGAGCTGCGCACTGTGGCCTCCGAGAGCCAAGGACTCAGCCTCCACGTTACGCCACTTCTCAAGTCCGTCACCTCTCAACTCCAGGCCTGTGACATTTGGTGGACATGAGCGCTGAACCACTATCAATCTCAAAGGAACCACAGAGAATTGGAGGGTGCGGGGGGACTAGATTGCTAAGGACACCCATCTCGACTTTTACAAAAGGGGCACGAGCCCAGCTCTGCACAACGATCAACTCTAGCGCGGTTCAGGAGTCCACCGCTGAGTCCGAGGACTGTCTGTGAGGACGGGCTCTCCCCACGCAAGGTCAGAATAACTGCCTTTTCATTCCGTCCGCCCTAGGCTCACAAGGCGGGGAACAGGCGCCTGCAGCAGAAGCACCGCATTTCAGAGGGCTGAGGACCTTCCAGGCTTGGGGGGCAATGTTCAAGTTCACCCAAGGCATCCTCACCAGCATGTCCCTTGGCCTTGACTTATCTCTAGTGTACGGAATCTCCGACTCTCATAAGGACCCATCTCATTTGTGAAGAACTGGGATGAGCCAGCAAGTATTTTCTTAATATCAAGGGACATCTACCCTCATGAAGCTTCCACTGCGAGGTCATGTCGATACTTCAAACACAGGGAAGAATGTGGTTTGCACGTGACCCTCCTTCCCGAGGGCGAGCGGCCCAGGTGTGAGCGCAGGCGTGAGGCTCCGCCCTCGTACCCGAGCCCTGTGCCTTGGGTCACTTTTCTTTGAAGAGGGGTTCTGTCCTCTACGTCAACATTACCTAACTTGCTACACAATGCCAGACCCACGTGGGATATTTCCTATGTTTTTAAAGACCCTTTTCATGTAAAATCACTCTGTCATTCGGACAAAATGACAAACCATGATCTCTGCCACTGCACCTTATTGGTTCATATCATTCCATCGTATTTGCTTCAAGTCCCTTTCCAAAAGTCGTCACAGATACAGGAGACACCTCCTTCTTTATCATCCCCAGATGCCACTCTTTCTCTCCCTGTTAGGGGTTCAGTTATGCCCCCCAAATCCATGTGGTGAAGTTCTACTCCCCAGTACCTCGACGAAACGTGACTTGATTTGCACATAGGGCCGTTCTGGATGTAATTAGTCAACACGGGTCAGGTGAAGGAGGGCCTTTGGGCTCCGGCACGTGAGACAGGGCATTTCTGCGGGATAAGCCTCCCGGCGTGTGGAACTTGGTGTGTGGGGTTTTTTATTGTTGTTCAAGTGCAACTGTCTCCATGGCCTCCCCAGCAAATCGTACACTGCCCAGAGATGATTCCTACCGCGGACTGAGTATTTATCACTACAGGGATCTGTGATAACCTGTCCATACATGTTCGCAGGCGTTGTTTTCCAGCTTATAAATGTGACACACGTGCTGTGCGATTGTACGCATCCCTCGGCCACTTGCATTTTCTTTGAGGTCTGTCCGTGCTGATACAGACACTCTAGTGCATAGTTCCTGATTCGGGGAACTGTTAACGGGCCACAGAAACAGCAAAACTCAGATTCCACAGGGTGATGGGGAAGGCACTGGGGCAGCTGAGCGCCCCAGGAAGGTCTCACGAGGAGACTTCTCAAAACACTTCCGTGTCCCACGAAGTGACAGGGCGAGAGACTGCTGTTCTCACACACGTACTTGGAGTTCCACGCTGTGTTAACCACTAACAGAACACCCTCTGAGGCCCTTCCTCGGGCACCCGTGCAGGTCGGGCTCTGAACCCTCCGTTTCGCCCCATGCAGCTGTCTTACCCCCAAGCCACGCTTTCTGGATTACCACTTTCAGAAACTCTTAAAATCAGGCAGCGCATGTTCTCCGACTGGTTAATTCTCTACATTGTTTATTACACTAGACCTTTTGCATTTCCACATGAATTCTTTAATCCCCTTGAAAACTCCATAAAAAGGCCTGGTGATATTTTTAATTAGGATTGCCTTGAATCTGTAGATCGCTTTGGGGGGAACAATATTGAGGCAGACGGCTGGGAGCGTAATACAAGTTTATCTCTTAACTTCACTCGGGTCTTTAATTGCTCTCAGCAAGCTTTTGAGTAGAAAGCATAGAGGTCTTCCAAGAAATTTTGTATGATACTGTAAATGAAGTAGGTTAAATTTCATTTCCTAATTATTGTTGTTACTATCCGCAAATGCAACAATTAAATGTCCTCTTTTGTACCAGAAGTGCTTTGTTCCTTTTTTCTTTTTATATAACCCCATTTATGTTAACTTTATGTTTTTTAATATTTCAACTTATCTTCACTATTGGATTTTTGGAACCTCTTCTATATTTTCTAATAATTAATGTAGACATTGCAATATATATCCTTAACACAATACAGTTTATCTTCAATTAATATTAAAACGCTTCACATGTAAGAAACTTCCAGAAGTATAATTCCATTTACTTTCTGCTATTGTGTTATAATTGTCATACCTTTTTAAACAAATGTTATAAATCCCACAATACGTTTTTATTTTTGTTTAAAGAGAAAATTAAGAACCGAGAAAACAAAGAGTCTTTCACATTTCCCATGTATTTACCAATTATAGCGCACTTAATTCCTTCCTAAATATTCACGTCTCCCCATGGCACCGTTTTTCTTCGGCCTGCATAACTTTAGTTAACACTATTGTAGTGTGGGTCTACTGGAGATACATCCTGTTTTTGGTTACCTAAAAACTGTCTTTCTTTCATTTCCATTGTCAAAAGATATTTCTGCTGGGTATAGAATTCCAGGTTGACATCATTCTATTGTCATCTGGTTTGTACTGTTTTTGATAAGAGATCTAAAGTAATACTTATCATTCTCCCTACGTATCTCATTTGTCTTTTTGAAAAAAATCCTGGATGCTGTAAATATTCTTGTTACTTTTAGTTTTAGCAACCTTACTATGATGATTCTAAGAGAGTTTTACCTTTTATTTATTCTGTTTGAGGTTATATAGTTTTCTGCATCAGGTGGCCATTTTTCATCAAACACAGAAAGAATTTGATCTCTTATTCCTTCCTTCTTCCTTCTTTCCTTTCTTCCCTCCTTCTTTTCATACCCCAATCTCTTTATTTTCTGGGATTCTAATTACAAATACATTAGACAACCTGATATTTAACAACAGGTCACTGACACTGTCTTCATCCCCACCCCCCCACTTTTTGTTAATCTCTTCGTTTCAGTCTGGGTACTTCCTATATGAATTCAGCCCCCACCCTCATTTTGTAATCTGTTGTTAAGCTCATCCACAGAAAATTTTATTTCTGATATTTTATTTTTCAATTATAGAAATATCATTGTTTTTAGAGTTCTTGTTTTTCTGCTGATAGTATTCATCGTTCATTTGCTGTGCTAATATTCTTTTCCAAATCCCTGAACACATTTATAAAAACAATTTTAAAATCTTTGTCTGCCGATTCCAATGTTTGTCTCTCCTTTAGATTTGTTTTTTATTGTTTCTACTGATTATTTATTGTTCCTACTGATTATTTATTGGATTTTGGGCTTTGCATGTCTAGCACATTTTGATTGTGTTTTGAACACTGTGGGCCCTGGGTTGCTATAATAGAAATGTTTTGTCTTCCTTTATAGAGTACGAAGATGTTTTCTCTCAAGCCTTTAATGTACTGCCTGACCAACTTGATCTTAGTGATACTCTAGGGTTCTTGCAGGTATTCTATAGCATCCCTTACTCCAGTTAGAATAGCTCAACTTTCTAAGATGTCTAGGATTTTCTATAATTTTCTTAGAATTTCAACCTCAGTTCGTAAGAACTCCAACAGACCTCAGGAATGTAAATCCTCAGGAATCTCCACTCGCTTCGCAGCCCCCTCACAGCAACACGCTACTGGGCCTCGTGGGGGCCAGCCTTGACCATGTACTGGTGAGTTCCAACCCAAGGCTCAAGGCAACCCCGGTGCTGGCAACTGGAACCCTACAAATCCAGGGGCTCCGCAGCGCTGAGCTCCAAACTGTTTCCTCTTCTCAGCGTTTGGCTCCGCTCCTTCATGCCACAGTTTAGAAAGTGTCCCCAGGTAGAAGGCTGGAGTGAACACAGGCTCACTTTGTGGCTTTCTTTCTTTCCAAGAGTGACGCATTTCTTTGCCTGTAATGTTCAGTACCTGCTGAGGTCCTGGGGGCCCTGGTACCCCTGGGGTAAAAACCGATCCTGGCAGTCACGCCACGTGGCACACAGAGAGACCGAGGGTCACCCAGGGGAAACAAGCATGATGGCGAGGAGGCCTGGAGCTCTGTCTCACGATGAAGGGCTGGACCATGGGCTGGCAAAGAGAAGGGGTGCCACAAAGGGACAGCGCAGCGAGCCTCAAATATGTGAAGAACTGTTGTGTGGATTTACGGAGCCACAAGTAGAGTGCAGACCCAGGACCCATGGATGAGAAAGGTGAGGAAGATTCTGGATCACTCTAAGGAAAAGATTAACATTGTCCAGAAACGGTGACAGATGGATTGGGAGGTGGTAAGACAGCCTTCAGGCCACTGGACCCTTGTTTGCCACGTGTCACCTGTATTCCAGGGAGATTCAGAGGTGGGACATGGCTGGGCAGTCTGATCTATAAGGTCGCTTTTAATGTAGTTCTGCAATCCAATCAATTCCAAACCAATCACAAATCAATGCTACTCTCATAACTCCAGGTTTTACCCCTCTGTGTCCTACCAACAAGATCAAACCAATATTAGCAGTTGTCTGAAATACTACGAAGGCCCCCCTCCAACCTTCCACGTGTGATTCTATCGGATTCAGTTTCCAGGGCCCCCCATTATGCCTGGAATAAAACCCAGACCTCTTAGCCATACAAAACTGAGCCCCCACTTCTATTCCCCAGCCTTCCCTACTCTTCTCCCTATGCCTATCATGACGTCTTCACCAGTCTGGGCTGCTTTAACAACCTGCCATAAACCAGGTGGCCTAGAAAACCAGCATTTATTTCCAGAGGCTGTGAAGTCCAAGAGCTGGTGTCTGCTGAGAGCTTGCTTCCTGGTCTGCAGGTGGTCACCTTCTCAACGACTCTTCACACGGAGAAAGCAAGCTCTCCGGTGTCCCTTCTTATAAGAGAACTAATCCTGTCCACAAGCGCTCCACCTCCAGGACCTGTGACTCCCGAAGGCCTCGCCTCTTAACACCAGCACCGGGGGCTAGAATTTCAACACGTGAAACCTGGGAGGTCACATTCAGTCTGTGACACCTGGGATTAAACTGGATGCTTCATCATTCGCCGGACAGGGAAGGTGATCTACTAGGCGTCCCTCTGGCAAAGATGGGTGAGTCCCTCATCTGCCACCAGGGGACTTCCTGTTAGTCAAGCGGATAGAACACCAACACAGAAAAGTAAAACACAAAATTCCAGAGCCCTGGAAATTTAAAAAAAAAAAAAAAAAAAGCACATTGGCTCCAAGCTCAGAGAATCAAGAAACATGTCCTTGAAGAATTTGTGAAAATTGAACAGGTTGAGATGGAGCCAAGATTCCATCATACGTTCTGGCTAAAAGAAACAGATATTTCCTCCAACAATTTTAAAGGGGAGAAGGAGAATGCAAGTTCTTTGAGCCCCAAGTATTAACAGGACCTCCCAATGTTGAGGGACCTCAGCCATTTCTCTTCTGGAATGTTTCAAAAAATCAAGTATTAAGACATGGTTATAAAATCACAGTGTATTTTTAGGTTTTATGTTAAGCACATTAATGTTTTTAATATATGCACACAAATATAAAATCTCATCAAGTACAGATATTGTCAAAGTCCTGACATTCGCCCACTTTATGACCCTGCGGTCCAGGGAATAGGTCCTTCCTCCTCCCGGTCTCAGACCAGGAGTGCTGGTTACCGAGAGGGACCGAGAACCGACACTGGGGTACGTTGCTTCTGAGAGAGATCCTGGTGTGTCGTGGCGCGTTGTAGATACCGGAGCTTGTCCTGGCGTCAGTAAGGACGGTGCCGTGGTGCAGGGGAGGGCGCTGGTCCTGGAGTTCCAGCAAGGGGCCCACGGTTACGGGACTCCAGCCAGACAGCAGAGGACTCCAGGCTTCGGATCTTCTTCCACCTCGAGGGGATGGGCCAGGACATCCTTCGGAATCCTTTAAATTCTAACATTCAAACTTAAACCAGCATCTCAGGTACAACTAAGTAACTCTAAGAGCTCTCCACACAGCATAATTAGAAACATGCCAATTGAAAATAATTGTGAAAATTATTTTAACCACTGTGTCGTGCCAAATGTCAGAGTAACTAATGGAGGATAAGAATATGTATACTTTAGTGGTTTCCAAAGTACCTTAAAATCCATTACAACCACTGAAAGCACCCACTGAACAGTCAAACAGACCGATTTACACACAGAAACTATTTTGGGACAGCCAAGTCTACGAAACACAGATTTCCATCCAGTGTGGCCACATAGTTCAGTGACTTGAAATCAAATTTCATTGAAATCCAATGAAAAATTTCCTTTGGCACATTTTATCTGATGTCAGGGAGGTGGATCAAAGTTAAGTATAGATTCAATTATTTAATAGTGTGTGTTTTCTTGTCAAAATTTGTCATTGTTTTTAAGAAAAAGGCAAAATTGTTTCATGAAACAAGTTGAAGAAAAGTTCAGCTTTGATCAATCAATGCTTATTACCTTTTAAACTTTAAATTATGTGCTCAAAACTTACTACTCAGCTGTAAAAAAGAAGACAATTTTACCCCTTGTGACAGCACGGATGGCCCTGGAGAACATCACGCTAAGTGAAATAAGCCAGTCAGAGAAAGGCAAACACCATGTGATGTCACTCCCGTGTGGGAAATAATGAACACACTGGACTATCAAAGAAAACAGAGACAGACCCATAGACAGAGAGCAGGGTGACAGCTGGTGAGGGGGGTGGGCGGTGGGGGGAGGGACCGAGCAAAAAGGAAAAGAACTCAGGGACACGGACGCCAGTGTCGTGATTGCAGGGGGTGGGGTGTAAAGGAAGTAAATGGTAATAGAAAAAATACAATAGAATTTTTTTAAATAAAAAATAAACATGTAAGAAAAATAAATTAAAAAACAAAGAAGGGGAAGGGAGAAGCAAAGGAACATGAATAGAAGACTCATGGGCACGGACAATGTGGCGGGGGCTGATTGTGGGAGTAGGGGGATGGGGCGGGGTAAGCAATGGGCTAACAGTGGGACAACTATGACTGAATAACAATAAAAAAGTAAAGTTAACTAGTTAAAAAAAGAGACGGGCTAAGCATCTACAAACTAACAGAAAAAGAAACTTCCTATTCCTTCCTTACCACATTAAGATTTCTTCTTTCTTTGCTGGTGAGAGTAGCCCTTGGATTATAGGCAGATTAACTCTTAAAATTTGAAAATATCAAATTATATTAGTCAGAGGGAATCAGGTTTCAACTACACAAGATTAATAAGTCCTTGAGTTCTACTGTACAGCACATAACCCATAGTTAATAACACCATAGTGGCTACTTAAACTTTTGCTAAGTGGGTAGATCTCAGGTTAAATGTTCCACTTTGAAAACACCATAATAATTAAAGAGGAAGGTGGGGCATTTTGGAGGCAGTGGCTACATTCAAGGCACAGAAGGTAGTGAGGGTTTCACGGGTGGGCATGCTTGTCACGAAACCCATCGAATTGCATGTATTAAATAGGTACAGCTTTCTTTCTGTCAATTGTAACTCAGAAAAGTAGCTTTAAGATAGAGGTTCTTAGTGGCATTTTTCAATTGACATGATTTCATCATAATTCTAAGATTCAAAGTGCGGAAGGCTTCATCAGATGATGTCACTCATTTTCCAGCAGAGGGGACACCAAACACGACAAAAACGCTTCACGGACGCACATAAAATCGCCCTCTTGCTCCTTTTTAGTTTTCAAACTCAGTTGCTGCAAAGACACAGCTCAGAAGGAAAGCCCCAGCTCTGTTTTACGTGTATTTTTCATGCTCTGCGGAAATTGCCCTTCACAATAAGAAAATATTGACTAGATGGAATTCACTTAAAAGCAAAGATCCATGGTTTGTTAAGTACCTACCCAATTATTTTCAGAACACAGACTGTGAACACGCGTTGCAAAAACATCCAAGTGTTTAAACACACAGTAATTTATGTTGATTTCCATTGCCAGCTATTACTGCTCAGTGCTCAGCCTTCCCTCCTGTGTCGAGGTGGGCAAGGTAATGAAGCATTAAGTCTGGCCCGGGCTGAGCCCAGTCCGTCTCGGCTCCGTGCCCGTGAATGAACATACGTCAGGGCCGAGCCGAGCCAGCAGAGTGTCTGGTCTGGCGTTTCTTCCTGGCGGTGGCCATGACCACCCTTTTTTTTTTTTAAACTCTACGGATGTGTGCAGGTTCCAATCACTGGGCTTAAGTTCTGCCTTAGAGATGCAAGACAGATCTCTGGCTTGTCTGCGGCTGAGCTTTCCCTTCAAACTTCTTTCTGGAATGCTTCAGAACAAACACTTAGACACAGTTTGAGACACATCTTTCAGCAGGGCCTCGCTATCAGCTGGGCGGATAAAGGGCGCTCCCCTCTCCCCAGATACGCGGCAGAGCGCCGGCTCCCGCTAGTGCACTCGCAGGCCTGACGGGGCATGTTTTAAATCACAGGAGACACAGGACCTCCATCTAGCAGAACGCTGCCCTGAAAAGCCTTATCTGCTTCCCCAGTCCCCCGGAACTTCCGCAGCGCGCCTCCTAGAGAGGTTCCGTTCTATCGACTCACTTTCTTCGGGGCTATTTCACAAAAGGACAAAGGTTTCGGTTAGGACTTTCTCTTGTCAGGCAGGTGTCTGTAAGGATGCTCTCGGCTGCAGCATAAGATCAAATTCAAGTACAAAGTTGATCAGCTTCCAGCATATTCTGAAATGTCTAGGGATTTGCCGTCCTTTGTGCAGAAAATCTTCCTACCGAGAAGGACAGGCGCAGCCCCGACAGATGGGGGAACAGAGTGAGTCTCTCGGGAACCGAGGGGCCGCCCGGCTCCCATGCCTTCTTTCCCTCCACGTACAGCCGCCAACGGAATTGCAAAGCAAGTAAAACTGATTCCCAGCGACTCCCATCCCTCTGCTCACTAACCCTCCTCTCCTCCCCGGCCAGCGACTTCTGTATTGTTATGCTCCTCCTTTTTTTTTTTTTTTAATCAAAACCTAATCTTAGGGTAGGATGTTATAGCAATCATGTTATAGCAATCATTCATATCTTAGTATACATCAAAGTACATATCTTATCTTGATGATTGTGAAGTACATCCTCTTCTTCCAGTAAAGGGAATTTCTGGTATTAGAGTAGAAAGAGTTAGTTGAGATAGAGATGGAATTTTCCAGCATCCCTGAATTTAAAAATTCACTCAGCTAACACAGAAGACCATCTCTGGATACCGGCACACATACCTGTATCAACCTCTTGGCTAACAGTTAGAATGCAGTGATTTCTGGGACAAGGCACCTGAGCATGATAGAAATGGTAGGTGCTAAAGAAATTCATGAAAGAGAGGCATCCCTCCTAGTGGAAAAAATCCAGGAATGCTTCATGCAGGAAGTGGGATTGATACTGAGCCTTGACACACACATCCTAGGACCTCCCTCTGGGTCTGCGGCTGTGAAGCGATATGGTGGAATTCAGCTGGAACAAGGTGCATGGAAGAATCCGGCCAAGCCGCTCTGTGGGCTGACCGCTGGGGTTTGGGATCTTTAGAGAAGATGGAATCACAGGTAACGTCCTGGCCTTCCTCTGCGTCATCTCAGAAGCCAGCTCTCAAACACCCACCTGAGCGCAGGCTTTTCCTCTTAAGGTTGGAATGTCCCCACAGATCTTCTCTGGGGACCTAGTCCTCTCTCGATGGTACATGGACTCGATCACCCAGCAGATGAACAGACGGTGGCCTCAGAGGTGCAAAGAGACAGCAGCGAGGTGGCTCCTTGGGGGTCAGCGTGCGGCAGTCCCGGAACCAGGGAGCCCAAGGCACCTCCCTCATTTACCTACCGCACTCCCACGAAGTGCCTCTTCTGCGGTGGGTGTGGGGGCGACGGCACCTGTAGGGGTTCAACGGTATCCACCCGAAGTTTATACGCTGAAGCAGCACTAATCCCAGGGGCCTCACCATGTGACCTCGTTTAGAAGTGGGGGCACTGCAGAGGTAGTTAGTGAGGACAAGGACTTTGAATGGGCCCTAACCCAAAGTGACTGGTGTCCTTACAAAAAGGGGAAATATGGACAAACGCAGGCACACGGGAATGTGGACCCTGAGAAACAGGATGTCCACTAAGAAGGGCTCCTGGTGGCTTAACTGGGCTTACATTTAAAAACAAAAACATGGCCAATGTAATTACAATATGCCTTGGCATGTTCCTCCTTGGGTCCAACTTCTTTGGGACTCTCTGAGCTTCCTGAACTTCCTGGTAGTCTATCTCCTTTGCCAGATTGGGGAAGTTCTCCTTTATTATTTGTTCAAATAAGTTTTTCCACTTGTTGCTCTTCTTCTTCCCCTTCTGGTACCCCTATAATTTGGATGTTGGGATGCTATTAACAACCACACCTAAAACAAAAGGAAACTAAGCAAACAACTAGAACAGGAACAGAACCACAGAAATGGAGGTCACATGGAGGTTTAGCAACAGGGGAGTGGGAGGAGGAGAGAGGGGGAAAAGGTACAGAGAATAAGTAGCATAGACGGTGGGTAGAAAATAGACAGGGGGAGGGAGGGCAAGAATAGTGTGGGAAATGTAGAAGCTAAAGAACTTATGACACATGAACATGAACTAAAGGGGGGAATGTGGGTGGGAGGGGGTGTGCAGTGTGGAGGGGAATGATGGGGGAGAAATGGGACAACTGTAATAGCATAATCAATAAAATATATTAAAAAATAAAAATAAATAAAAACAAAAACAGCAGCAGAGCCTGGCAGCCATTTCTACATGCAAACTGCACTTCAGGGGGCAGCCTGCGGGAGCTGCCCACCTGCCGGCAGCATCTTCCTCGACCAATCAGAGCAGCTCCATTCTAACAGGCAGGATTGCCCTTTGGACCAATCAAACCATGAGGATTTGGGGTCCTCATTTGCATGCGGATGGACTCATTAGGGAGCAGGGGCGGGGACTTCTCTCTCTATAAGCCGACTCCCCTCTGGCTCCAGGGGCACACTTTCCCTCTCCACTGCAGACCGAAGGCTGAGTGTCCCCCGTGGAAGCTCTCGCTGGCACCTGTCGCTGGCACGGGGCAGAGCCTCGCAGAGCTGCTAGCTGAAGAGCCGCTGGGCCCCAGAGCCTCGGGGCCCTAGGGCACCTCACAGCCGCGCTGCATCACCAGTGAGCTGTTCTGCACTGGTTCAAGTTTCCTCCTCCTCAGCACCCCTTAGCGGGGGGTCTCGTTGGTGCTGAGTCGGCCGGAAGACCCCTGGTTGGCAGGAAGAGCACGGTGTGAAGGTGCAGGCAGAGATCTGGGGCCAGGCGCATCGAAGATTGCCAGCGAAGCACCAGGACTGGGGGAGAGGCACAGAGCGGGTCCTCCCTCAGAGCCTCAGAAGGAGCCAACCCTGCCGACACCAAGACCTTGGACTTCCCGTCTCCAGACAATATAATTTTGCTGTTTACATTCACTCCCTTTGTGGTGTGTGGTTACAGCAGCCTAACAGATGACTCAGCATCCACCAAGATGCCATCTCTCTCCCTCGCTTCGGGCCTTTACAGGCTAGAGGGAGCCAGGATGGAGGCACGGTCCGGGCGGGGTGGGGGCACACAGGGCTTTGAGGGGAGGCCCCAGGGGCCGTGCTGGGAAGGGCGCTGCTGCTGCAGAGGAGTCTGCCCGGCAGCCAGGAGGCCCGGGCTCCGTTCCATCTTCGCCGCTTGCTGGGCAACCTTGTGCAGCCCACCGTCTCCTGGAACCACAGTTTCACGAGCTAGTATACAAAGTCGTGCATAAAAGGCTCAGGACGGTCCCCTTCAAGCCCCCTGGGCTGTACGATTCGCCTGGCTCTGTGCCTCGCCCAGGGACATTGCCAAAGCCAAGGACGCCCCGTGGAAAGGAGAGGTCCCGAAACATCCTCCACATCCTTTTGAGAGTTTGTGCGGGGCCGCCCATTGCCATGTCCAGGACGCTGGCCTGTCCCCTTCCACTGGCTTCCCTCCAGTCTGCGGTGGCTGCGGTGGTGCAGGGGGCTCCAGCTGTCCCTGCCTTCAGGCGGGGCCCCGGGGATGCGGTTCCTCTCTCCACGGCCGCCACACGCCGCCCTGTGCAGCGGGGTGATTTCTACGGGCCTTTCTCCGAGAGCGACTTTTTTTAGGAGATGACTTCGGGCAATTCCTGAGCCTTTCTGCATGACTGAAGACGGCCCTCGAAAATCCCGCCTCTCGTCTCCCTCACTGCCCAGCGTTCCTGCACGGCTGTACCCGGGACATTTCTACCCACAGCGTCTACCGCGCTCTGGGGCACCGCACACATTGCACGCACGCACGCACGCACGACACTTCCTTTCTGTTTCCCTTAAAGACAGTGTCGGCTCCGCCCACAGAGGCGGGACTTCGGGCCACTCTGACCCTCAGTGCCTGAAACACTGTCCAGCGCACAGTAGGCATTCCATAAATACTGTTTTTTTATAAAGGACTCTCTTGAAGAGGCCTCAGAACTGGCAGCCATCGTAGCTGTTCTGCACACAGCCCAGGGCCTTGACCTGGGATCTCTAGCCTCCTGACAACACATTTCTGTGACTCAAGGAAACATTTGACGCTTAACGAGTAGATGCTTCGGACACATTGGTTGAGCGAATATGCGGTTGTCCGCCCCGCCCCAGATTCATGGACCTCCACCAAGAGCCCGCAGGTGCAGACGTGGGTTGAATGGTCCAGAGAGGGAAAGGACTTGACCCAGCTGATGTGAGTTAGAGACGGGCACTCCCTGCCCCAGCGTCCAACCTACACAGCCCGAAAAAGCAGAACATCAGGAAGAACCTGGTAGAAATTAAGCACAGGAAAACCCCTCCAAGTCGTCTGGGCGGAAAGCCCTTGGCCCTGTGACAGCATGGCGGCACAGTCCTAAGGTGGCCCCCCAGGTGGCCCTCCTTGGTGTACAATGCCCCATGTTACTCCTTCCTCTGACAGGGGGCAGAACTCTGACTATGATGCAGTATCGGTCCAGGGGCTGTATTCTGTTACTCGGCAAAGGGGAACCAGCCGGGGTTGGAAGGCCTTTAAGGGAGACCGTTTCTTGGCTGGTCCCTGGGGAAGTCAGACAGAGGTTCTGGACGTCCTGCCATCCTAGGCACCCCCAATAGGGCTGCCTGGCAAGGAACAGCAGGCGGCTCCTAGCGGCCGAGAGCAGCCTTAAGCCATGATGTAATAAAGAAACAAGGACCTCAATCACGCAACCACAGAACAAAAGTTCCACCCACAGCCAGCGTGGGAGAGAGCCCTGAGCTGCAGGTGAGGGTCACAGGATGTCCAACTTCTTCACCGGGGCCGATGGAGGTCCAGGCAGAGAGCCCAGCAACCCCACACCTGGGCTTCCTGCCCGCACGACTGTGAGAGAATGCGTCTGTGTGGTCGCTCCACTTGTTATGTGGTAACAGAAAACTAGTGTACATGGTTAGCTAGCAGAGTTCGGTTCTCCACAATCAAAAAGATGCATAAATAGAGTCACGGGGGCCGAGGGGGTGGGGTTGGGGGGAGGCAGAGTCATTGGATCGGGGTCCAGAGTTTTCTCTGGGTGCGATGGAAAGTCGTGGGTATAGACAGTGGTGATGGTTTCACAGCATTGTGAGTGCATTCGATACACTGAACTGTGTGTTCTCAGGGGGTTAAAATGATAGATATTATGTATGTTTTATCACAGTTTTTAAAAAGGGAAACAAGATGAGTAAATAAAGTAAAATGAAGACTGGATCACTTTGTTTCTTTGGTTACAGCCAAGGGACTCTCTTCAGGTCTTCGACCCCAGCCCTTGTCCAAATTAATTCCAATCAATGGACAATAATTTGTGATATGCTTTAATTTGAAAATCTATTTTTTCAATTAAAAAAATAAAAAATCTTTTAAAATACTCAAAAGTAAATGCTCTACCAACTGTATGTTGAGCCTTGATGGCTCATGGAATGAGGATTAGAGAAATCAATATAAATCAGTCGGGGCAAAAAAGAGCCTGAATTCCATGAGTCAGCCTCTGCTTTGAAAGATGGGAAGGGGCCCTGGCTGCTGTGGCTCAGCGGACCGAGCACAGGCTGCAAACCAAAGGGTCGCCAGTTCAATTCCCAGTCAGGGCACATGGCTGGGTTGTGGTCCAGATCCCCAGGAAGAGGCGAGAGAGAGGCAACCACACGTTGATGTTTCTCTCCCTCTCTTTCTCCCTCCCTTCCCCTCTCTCTAAAAAAGAAAGAAAGAAAGATAAGAAGGGAAGAGAGTCACACTGAGAAGGTGAGTGGGTCAGGGAAGAGGAGCAGGCCTCCTCAGGCAGGCCAGGGAGCCTCCTGGCCTTTTGCCTAAGCCCCATGGCTGCTCCGAGCAGACCCGCACAGGTCAGACGGATCTGGCAGGGAGAGGGCAGGACCTCGGTGGGAGACGGAGACGCCCGTCAAACCGAGCGCAGGAGCATGGAAAGGCGAGCGGAGGTGGGAAAGCTCCTGCCTAAAGCCTGTAACCAGGGTCTGGCCCTGCCGAGAAGGCCGCAAGGAAGCCGTAGCGGGAGACCTGGAGAATGGAGCTAATGAGAGGGTAGGGAGGGCTGGGATGCTCAGGATGAGTGACAGGACCTTCCCAAAGTGTGCCTCTGTAGAGAGATGGGCTTTTCCAGAGCCCAGCGCAATGACTCGGCGGCCAGGGTGCTGGAGCATGGACCAACCCGGCATCTTTCCGTCGCCTCCGGATGCTCACTGACCGGGCTCTCTGGGCACAGGCCTGCGGGCCGACAAGGCACGGAGCGGCGCGCGCCCGGGGAAGGTGTACTTCCTCCAGGCAGAGTCCTGACCAGCTCAGCCCGCTGGGCCTTGCTTGGGCCCGCCATTCTGCTCCTGTCACCCGCTTCCCCAGACAGTGTGCCTCCTGCTTTCCTCTCCCACCCTGCGCATCGCTTCGCCCCGCACGGAACCCCGAAATGTGCTCCTCGTAGTAATAGTGACAATCACAGTACGACGATCACAGTAATATTATCATAGTGACGATCACAACGCAACAGCACAAAACTAACGGCTTCCCCCGGCCGTCCCCAGCACGCCGATGCCACGTACGACCCTATGTGCTCACTTCCTCATTCAGTTCTCACAGTAGCTTTACGAGACGGGCGAAGAAAGAGCTCAGAGAGGGTGGTAACTTGTCTGTAGCCACACAGCCAGTGAGTGAGCACCGGGTTTGAATTCAGTCTCACCTGACTCCAATTTCGGACATGCCAACGCCCTCGCAGTGACAGCCCTATGACAATGAACATCGTGGTGGGGGGCCCACGCCCTCCCACGGCCTCTCTGTCCAGGAGCCTGGAAACTGCACGACGTCATGGGCGGGCAGCGGGAAGGCAGGGCCTGCGTGCGTGTCAGGAGGAGCGACCGCCGACCTGCGCCCGACGCCCCCCGGGGCTTGGAGAACAGAAACACGTGCAGGCGCCCGTTCGGACAAAACGAGGGCTGAAGGGCCTTGGGGCCAATGTGACCGTCAGGTTCAAAATCCTGGTGTGGACTCATCGGCGGGTGTCAGTCAGCTCTTGTCCTCGCTGGTAACCCTCGGGAACAAAACCAACACGCGAGACCGCTGTCCCCGGAAAACGTTCTGGAAGGAGCAGAGCCGCCCTGCTTCTCAGAGACGCGAGAGCGCCGGCTCTGGCCAGGTGCCCGTGCGACCTGAAGCCCTCTTTCACCGCGGTGTCTCTCACCCTGAAAATCAAACCACGTCAGGGAAGCTGTCTCCAGCTTGCACAACATCCAAATATTTGGAGAACTCACAGTCCCAAAATATATATAAACGTATAAACACATCTGTAACCCTAGTTCTGCAAAGGTCCTTTCTCTTGCCGGCATTTTGCAATGGCTGCCGTAACCTGGGGTACTGCTTGTGAAATTTATCTTGACAAGCTAACAGATTTTCCCCAAGAGTTGCCAAAAATAATTTTAAAGGAAAAAAAATGGCTAACCCAGTTTTCTTGTGGACTCGAAAAAAGACAGGATGTACATTTTCATCCTTAAGAAGTAAATCTTCCAACTTTTTTTGACGTGAGTTTCAACATGTTTGCAAGAAGAAAATTAACTCAAGAAAATTATTAAATATTCGATTTTATTTTGCCCTAATTGCCTGGAATTGTTTAATGATGGGAAAAGTATAACCAAAAAAAAATGTTAACTATACGTTCATACCAAGCAATCAGAGAAGTAAAAACGTTCTGTTATTTCTTTCAAAAATAACAAACTAATAAGGAATTGACATATTAAGAATGACATTTTCTATGTCTGGAATTTTCAGAGAAAACGGATTATAGATAACATAATATTTGAATAGCTAAAGCCTGCTTTTCTAAGCAGAAAATCTTTTTTTAGAGGGTTTTAATGTGAAATTTAAAATTATAAGAACAAAAGCCTGATTCTGATCTTTTTTTCCCTTGAAGTGCTTTAACTTAAATCTTCCTAAAACTGCTTTAAAAACACCCGCCCAAATACGATGGATTGCTCCACGGTCCAGTAAACGAACTCTCGGAGATGTGGCTGGCCCAGGTGGGACAGGGATCACCCGTTCACAGAAAGTCCCCCAGGGCTGTGCCCTTTCCAACTGGTGTTTGTGTGTCCCCTTATTCTGCCACCTCTTCCGAAGGATGCTGGACCTCGAACCCGCACTTTTCCGATCCATACGCATGCCCAGCCTCGTCCTTCCTCACTCAGTGTTTACAGTCTAAAGCAAGGCCAAGCAGTGAAGCGTTCACTCAGCTGCTGCAGGGTCGGCCCTTCTGCTGCCCGGCATGAACTCTGTGACAGCACTTGGGACAGGTCCCCTGGCGTCTTCACTGAGGTTTGGCCTGGTCCCACGTTTCAGCTCCTCTGAGGCTGAGATGGCCACACTTTTGAAGGGAGGATGGAGAGGAAGAAGGAATGGAACAGGATGAGTCATTTCACTCTCCTCTTTAGGAGACTTATCTCCACTCATAGAACAACGTTTCCTGCGCCAGGCTTCACAGAGGATCCCACAGACACGTGCTGAGATGGTCTGCAGCTACTTGGACCGGACCAAGTGTCCGGGAAGGCGCGTGGTTCGGGAGGCTGGCTTCTCGAGGAGTGAGGAGGCTTCGGCTCCGCAGGCAGCAGGAGTAGCAAACAGAGCAAGAATGAAACTCCTGGAAGAAGGGCTGCTCCTTGGGGCAAACGACCCCATCAGCAAGCCTCCCCGTGCCTGGAGCAAACGGCGCGGAGGCGTGGGTTCCGTTTGACTATGCGTGATGTACCCACGCGGGTTAACGCTGGAAGGCCCAGCTCAGAGTCCTGTCTTCAGTTAGAGGCCGGCGAAGCAAGCGACGACGTGGTCTGGGCCCCGCAGACCTCTGAGAAGAGATGCTTCCGGAAACACCTGAGCACATCCCGGCCACAGAGCCGGACACCCAACACAGACGCGGGCACTTTCCGGGCCAAAAAAAAAAGTGAGAAGCATGATAAATCATCTTGTAACGCAATATCTTAAGAAGTCAAAATCAACATCAGAAACGGCGACGAACAAAATACCAACCTTTTAAATGAAGACGGGGTTGGCATTCCTGATTTTCCTAGCGGGCTCAGGCTCACACAGGGCTCAGCGTACCTTTGTCACGAATCCTGGGGTTATGTAGAATTTTTATATTTTGTTCATCATAGATTTTTCTGCATTAATTTTTATTTTTAATAATACTGTGTTGAAACACTATTTATCTGAGTGATGGAGGTTCTTCACGCCCCCTTCAAAGACGTGGTCAAGGCCTGTGCCTCCGTCCCCTCATGCTCATCCGGGACCTGTCCCCAAACAAGGGTGTAAACACAAAGGCGAGATTTGGAGGAGACTCCCCCCCAACACAGGTGTGTGCCCGACCAGACAAGACCCCGGAGACCACTTCGCATTAGAGACACCACAGTTCCTTAAAGGAAATAGCCATCGAGACGCCCGCCACTGTTCCTGTAGTCTTCCCACCTGGATGCTCCTAAATTAGCCCTAAAAGTCGACTTGTTAAATGTGGGAAGGCAAAGCAAAACGATGAGATGCACGCATCTAATTATCATAGAATAACATGGAGGAAGGTTTCTAGGCCGGTATCTGAACTTCCATTTCAAGAGCAAAATTTTAACTTTTTTCAAAACACACCTTTCCATCTCCCAGATTGCAAGATTCTGATATGTCTTGAACATGTTATTAGAAGTTCGTCTGTTGGAAATCACAGAGATGAATCCTTACTATGTATTCTGCTTTCTAATCAACAAAGAATAAGAGTTTTAAGTGGCCTGAAATTAGAACTGTTTTACCTTTTCTTTTTGTTGTTTCTACATACCAAAAAGGAAATATCTCATAAAATGAGCAAGAAATTCCTAGCTGCAAGAAGATTAAGATACAAGTTAAAAAACAACAATAACAACAACAGACCTCGGTTATAAATATTTTGGCTAATTGTTCTAGGACCTGAAGTCCAGCTAGTTAGAAACCTTTCACACAACACGTATAGAAACACAGGACACGTGTAAAGCTGCCGGAGGCGCCCGGTCACGGAGCTGTTCCCGGGGCCCAGGATGAACGCCGGGCGGAGGTCTCCTGTACGGTCTCCGGGTGCCTGTAGGAAAGAGTGTCCTGCCACCTCTTGGCCTTCCTGGTGCAGCGGATGGGATCGCACCTGGCCGCAGGGCTTCACCTGCCCCCGACCCGGGGAAGGTGCTGCTTCCCGGGCCGTCCTGGCTGCTTCTTCCTCAGGCCTCTGGCCAAGACTGGGTATCCCCACAGGAGACGGCTGGGCTCCCCAGTGGTCCAGCAGGCAGCACGGTTCTGAGAGGTCCCAGACCACCTCCCTCAGCTCCTCTAAAGGGGCAGGTCTTCACCACGCAGGGGGCCGAGTTCAGGGGGCTGTCCCACGAACGCTTGCTGGCCGCCGCTCCGCACAGCTGGGAACCCAGGCGGAGAGCCTCTCTGGCTCTCTGTCCGGGCCCTGAGCGCATGAGAAAGGGATGTCACCCCAGTTGTGGGGAGGAAACACACATGGTGAGGGACTGTGGCCGTATAACTGACCACCTGGACGAGCCAGGGAGGTCCGGAGAAGGTGCGAGCGCACACCAGCCCAGTTCTCTCCCTGGGATCTCCGCAGTCCCGTAGAGTGAGACTAACATGATGGGAAGGAACAGACAGGGCCGAGGGATGACTCCTGATTTCCTTTGATCGCTTCTTCAATAGCACCAACCACCAAACTTTATTTTCCCACAGAACGATGGGTCAGGAAATCGACGTGAGCCGTGTTTGTCGCAGTGACCTAACGTAGCAGCACCAGGCAGCTGACGAGACCTTACTGAGCCCGCCTCCCTCCTCCGAGCCCCCGTTCGCAACGCTGCCCTGTCTCACCCCTTCAGGGGCCCCCGGATGAGGTCTCTCGGAGTCCAGTCTCATCCCCCGCCCCCAGAGACCTGCCCCCTAAGCTGCTCCCAGCGTGGTTTTACCAAGACACAAGTCCGACCCCACCATTCCTTCGATTCCAAGTTTGCAGCAGCCCCCACCCCTATCAAAGCAACCTCAGATCGTCACCATGGTATGCGTATGTGACCTCTGAAGATTCTGCTTTCCTCAAGCATCCTGTCCCACCAACCCCTTCGTCAGCCTGATCTGTGGCCGGAGGGGGAGTGTGGGAAGGGTTCACATCATTGGGACCTGCACAGAACCTGTCCCTTGAAAGTTAAAACTATCAAGGCGGACGGGGTTTTAAAGAACCTTTTAAAGTCCATTAACAGAGTTAATAAAACAGGAGAAAAGTAAATACATGAAGAGGAAATCCATGGTGTTGGCCTTGGAATCTGCCAGGTCCCAGTAAAACGATCCTTTTGGTATCTTACATTTTAAAACGCAACCCCTAGGTGCTAATAGCACTACCCTAACTTTATTTCGCTGACCTCTAAACAAGCACCGTAGGGCCTGCCGCTCCACTTTGCTGTGGGGAAGTGTACAGAGAGATCAAAGGATCTCCAAATGTATCGTGGGGAATTATTTATGTCTTCCAAAAGATGATACCCTGAGCTGCGCACGTGGTGAGGCCCCGGATTCACCGTGGTCTACAGAGGAGGGGAGCCTGACGTGTTACATGCCTTCCCAGTGCCTCCTTAAGTGGAGCCAAAAGAACAAAGCGCTTTCCAGAAGGAATGAAGTCCTATCTGTCCTCAGCACTGCTTAAGAGATCAAAAGACTCCTTTTAGCAGTTTTACTGGCAATCTTCTGAGGCCTTCCACTAACATTTCAGCTCATAAATGATGAGCGCTAGAGGGTGGAAGTCCTACTGCAAACAAATGAGGGCTTGTCAAAAGTCAGGGTTTCTGAAAACGATTGCTTCGCTCGGATGAATAAAAACATTGCTGGCTTCTCCCAGTTTGCATGACAGTTTTCGGTCTGTTTGGAAGCAATCTCTCAAACCGATGCCTGTCTTACTGTACTGAGAGGTAAACACACCGTGGTAAAGCGGCATTCTATTTGTTTCAGATGAGAAAATGTGCAAACGCCAGTCGATAGGTGTGTTAGATTCCCAGGGCCACCCTAAGCAAGTACCACGAACAGGGGTTTCAACGAAGGAAATGTACCGCCTCACAGGAAGTCCGAGGTCAAGGTCCCGCCACGGTTGGTTCCTTCTGAGGCTGCCAGGGAGGAGCTGGTCTATGCCCCTCCCCCAGCTTCTGGTAGTTCGGACAGTGTTCGGTGGTTCTTGGCTTGCGGAAACACCACCCCCACCTTCGTCTTCACGCCCCATGGTGTCCTCCGTATCTGCAGGTCTGTGTCCAGATTTCCCCATTTTATAAGGACACCAGTCCTATTGGATTCAGGACCCACCCTGAGGACTTCATGGAAGTAAGGACAGTGCAAAGACCCTGCTTTCCAGGCCAGGGCCCATTCCGAGTCCTGAGGGCGAGGACCCTGACATAAGAATTTTAGGGGGACACAAGTCAGCCCGTAACAATGTGGTAACTGCTTGAACGGGTATGTCCAATTTTTAAAGAAACCAAGAATGACCAGTTGCCGCTGACCATTCCCTGTGACTCTCCCCTCCCCAGGCTCCAGGATGTCCTTTACCTCTAGGTCATCCACGACGTGCAGGGCCGGCCAAGGGGGCCAGCAGCGCAGGAGGTGGATGCTGTCAGAGCCGCTTCATCCAGACGGTGCCCGACAGGAAGGTACTGGGCTCCCTGGACCTGCCCCCGGGATGAAGCTCTCATGTCACCTGGTGAGGCCACCATCACCTCCCTCCAGAGATGCAGGTGGGCACATTCTGGCCTGTCTGTCTTTTCAGCTCCAGGTCTTTTGTGACAAATCAAAAAGGTGGTTCTGTCTTGAACCAGGTGAATAGGAACACTCACCAAACAGAGGGAAATAACGTTTCCCTCCATAGAGGTGGTGGTTTGGGGGGTTTGGGGGGATTTTATTTTACAAAAGGCTAAATCTCCTCAATACGAAGCACATATGTGCCTTCGGTATCCGTATGACTCGAACCCGCTCTTTTTCACGGGCTCCTCCCCAACTCACTGGGACAAGCCCCGCCCTGCCCATCCAGGATTTTGAGGCCAACAGCCTTCTGTCGGCCCTGGTGAGACTTTGCCCCTCTCCAGAGCTGCTTCTGCTAAAAGCAGAATCTGTTCCATCCACGTGTTCTCGCCGCCCAAGCCACCTGAGCCCCTCCCAGCAGCTGCTGGCTTATCCAGGAGTCCCCACCCGGCCTCTTCCTCTTGCCTCTCACCTGTCCAGGTGCCCACCCCTCTCACCCCAGACCTCCCAGCTCCAGCACTGAACGGCAGAGCCCCTCAGTCCCAGGCAAGTGAGGATGGACAGGCTCTCTCTGTTAATTAGCTGTGCGGGCGCCACGTGTTAGTCCCTAAGTAGCTACAATGTTCTCGGCTTGGAGCTAAAGCAGAATGTACGTGGGTAGGACCCCTAAACCAAACCAAAACATGAACCACACAGAGCATTGACCAGTTACTGCTTTCTTCCGATCTCCCTGGAACAAGAAGGAGCAGACGTACCGCGCTGCCCGGCCTCGCAGGGGCGCTGCCCGGCTCGGCGACCCCCAGCGCATGTCTTCTCTTGCGTCCGCCGGAGCCCTGTTCAAATCCAGACTGTTCACCGCCCACCGCCACCCGCCAGTCCCTGAGGCTTTCTTCTTCCCCCTGGACTTCACCTGTTCTCCTACAGCTCTCGGGGGAACGCCGAGAGTCATTTCCCCACTTTCCTCTCCCCGCTGCTACCGGCCCCCGAATCTCGCCGCTTCTTCCTTCCGGAATCACCATGACTCATGTTAGGGGGCCTGTGGGGAGCGGAGGCGCCCCTGTGACCCTCACCATCCGAGCCCCTGGCCCCCGGGGCGGGGTGGCGGAGGAGCGTTGTCTCCATTTCACGGAGGCAGCCGCCCACGCAGAGACCCCGAGAGACCTGTCAGGCTCCCGCCGTCGCTGCGCGGCGGATTCTGGCACCAGGCGCGGGCGCCCTCCCACCGCTGTGCTTCCTCTGAAAAGCCTCCGACACCCACTCTGCACTCGGGCGTGTTCTCACCGCTGTCGCCCCACGCGAGGCTGTCACCACCTGCCACCCTGGTTGACTCCTAGCTGGCTCCCCTGCCTCCAGGCTGTCTCCATCCCGTCTCCATCCCAGCAGCCTGGCGCACCCGAGCCGCGAGCCTCCCAGCACGCCGCTCTCATCACCGCCCTGCCCTTGTGAGCCTCCCGTCGCCCCTCCTGTCACCCAGGACAAGGTCCCGAATCCCCTTCCCCTTCCCGCATTCACACTTTTCCATCGTCTTGCCTCGTCTCCTCTGCCTGGCCTCACCCGACTCTCAAACGTGAACTCCCCACGTTTGCGGCAGACATACCGGCCGCAGTCTGCAGAGCGCCCCCTACAGGCAAAGTCGCATCCATCCTCAACGTCAAGTCTCTGCCTGCTTGCCTCTCCAGCAGCCTCCTCGGAACCCTTTCGGTTCAACTCAACGTCCACTTACTCGCAACGGTCTCACCCGATGACTTCGGGGCTCAGCTATCCCCACCTTCAACGTAGCCCTGGACCATTTCTGCAGATACAGACGGGCTCACTCAGCGCCCACTCCCATCTCTGGCAGGGTGCTCCCACCTGCAAAACTAGAAGCTGCATTCCCCAGACTCCCAGCAGCTCAGGTTCTGTCTGCTTCTTAGATACATCCTTCTAGGCAGACGCACCCAGGGGGCTTGGAAGTGAGCACCCGGGAGCACCCACCGGGGGACAGTGACCCTCTCAGTCAGCTGCGGCGATAGCAGTGGGAGCAGTGAGGTTTCTGCTGGGACAGTCCCAGGGTGTGGGTGGGTCTCTCCGGACTGTTCTGCATGCCAGCACAGTTCTACAAACCTTTAGAATGTCCACAAACTGCCTAGGACCACGTAGCTTATGCAGCGTACATGTGCCAGACTGAATTCTGCTGACCACAACGAAGAACTTTGGGGACTATGCCCGATGCTCCACCAAACACCACCTTGTACCATGACCCCGGTGAGTAAATCTGTTCCCCAGACACCCCAGCCCCCAAGACATGCCCGCAGCTCCTTCTGCCATCACAGCCACAGGGAGGGCCAGGGGAATCACCCCTTGCCATGAATGCTGTTGAGCCACGAGGGCTGGGATAGAGATCTGAGTGGGGTGGGGGAGAAAAGAGTGAACAGCAGGACACCAACCTGGTGCTCCCCCAGGACGCTCCCCTCTTGGGCTCCCTTCTGAATCACCTCCCCCAGGAAGCCATGTGTCTGGGAGCGAGAAGGGGCTGCAGGTGCCTTCCACTTGGCAGGACTCTCCAGGATAGGAAAGAGCCTAGCAGGAAATGGGACAGGACCCAGGTGACAGGCGACCTAAGGGAGGTCATGTGACCTGCCTCTGCCAAGACGAAGGAAGTTCTTGCTCTGGCCAGGTGGCTCTGTTGGTTGGAGCATCATCCTGCGCACCAAAAGTTTGCAGGTTCAGTCCCCAGCCGGGGCACATACCTAGGTTGTGGGTTCAATCCCCAGTTGGGGCATATATGGGAGGAAACTGATTGATGTTTCTTTCCCACCCTCCTCTCCCTCCCCACCTCCCTCCTTCTCTCTCATCAATAAACATTTCCTTGGGTGAGGATTAAAAAAAGTTCTCCTGGGTCACCTCTATTCCAGCTTAATTCACAAGGATAGACTTTCCTTAGAGAGATTTTACCCCCAAAACCCGCAAAGCCCTGGACATAACAGGCCCTAAGCTGCCCCTGCCTCTGTTCTCTGGGGGCCTGGCAGGGCTGCAGGAAGCAGAGAGGGGGTCGCGGGTGGGAAGATGCCCTTCCTGGTCACCCACCGTCATAACTGTAATGACACCTGGTCCCCGCTTCTTCAGCTGAAGCGTCAACAGCACAGGGCCGGACACGCGTCCTGGGCCTCAGCCAGAACGCCCTCCGCTGCCCGCCGATGGTGCGAAGACCTGCCGAACACAAACACTCGCTGTGCACCTCGGACGCTTCTCCTGAAGTCCAAGTTCTCCGCCCCCTGAGAAGACCTGCCCTGGAGTTCTGCCCCTCGGACATCGGGAAATTCACCGTAGCCCATCTTCACGCCACCCCGCGGCCTGTAACCGCTACGTCACAAGGCCCACGACACTCAAGGCTTCCCACGCAGTCTGTGGTACACGCACGCTCAAATGCCAGCACAGCAAGAAAAACTGAAAACAAACTGGGGTTTTTTGTTATAAAAAAAAAGAAGAAGAAATCCAAACTGTATATAAATAACTGGCAGGAAAACCACCTTTTTGAATGAACTATACCAAAGCTAAAACTAAAACAAAATATTTGCATAAGCTCAGCATTGCTTGAGTGTTTTTACTTAATTGCAATGATTTAATTACTACGAATCCCATGAATTGCTAGTAACCCATTTCGCTGGTCTGAGTGAAGGCGCTATCGCCAGAAAAGCCGTTTTGTCCCGGTAGCCCGTGCACTCAGCTCCCGCCTCGGTGGGGGCCCAGCAGCCTGCAGAACAGCTTAAGAGGCAAAGAGCTCAGGGCGAGAGCACGTGCTCCTCGGTGTCGGCGGCTCTGCGTGCGGACGGAATGTCTGCTCCGTGTCACACAATGCCACCTCTCGAGGCACTTGCTCCGCACTAATTGATCTTTTAATTGGTTCCGTCAACAGTCAAGGCTCTGCACGCGGTGCGTTCTAATTGCTACAAGCAGCTGCCGCGCCGCTCCTGCAGGTCGCCGAGGAGGAGACAGGACCCGTCAGCCCCTGCTCGCCCAGGCGCGGGCGAGAGGCGGGCGGTCCACCCGGCGCGTTGAAGAGCTGGCACAAAGGAAAGGAGGCCCCCCTGCTCCCCGCCTCAGCAGGGACTGCTGCAGAAGTGCGTGGCAGCAGCCTCCCAAGATGCCTAGCGAATCGGCGTGTCGTGCACCTGAAACTCGGACCGTGTTTATAAATGCACACGCACACACGTAAAACCTGGACCTGGTGGGAGGAAGGGTGGGCAATGACACACAGCAGTGTGCACCCCCACGCTGGTTTCCTAATTCTCATCTACTGATTCCGAATTAAGGATTAGTCTTCTATTTCTCCCTCTGTCCCGCTCTGTCCCCCATGCCCATACAACTCGAGCCCGCGTACTTGTTAACAGCCTGCAGGTGCCTGGCGGCTGGGTTCTCCTCTCCGCTCTGCTATGACCAGGGCTGGGGACCCGGCCCCCATCTAGACTGTGGGGGGTTAGTCCCACCTGATGAACGGCTGCTGTAACTCAACAACAGGGAGCCATCGATAGGGGAAACGATGGGGGAAAGGTTAGGGTAAAGCACGATCTCTGGACCCTGGCACTGCCGACTGTTTGGCCAGATGCCCCTCTGCTGTGGGGCTGCCCTGGGCAGTGGGGGGTATTTGGCAGCACGCCTCCTGCCCTGCCCACTGGATGCCAGCAGCATGGTGGCAGCCCCTTCCCATAAGAAAATCTGAAGTGAGCAGAAAGGCAGCCACAGCAAAATGCTGACTCCTGACCCAGGGGGCTCCGACGGGACCCTCCGTGGCTATGAACCAGCCCTGCGCGCACCACACAGCACCCGTCACTGAAGGCTCCTCGTTCCCTTGAGGAACTTGACTTTGTAGTTTCAGAAGCACACCCCACAAGGATTTGCAACAGCCAGTCGCTCCCTGACTGCTGGTGTCAAGCACACTTTCCAACTTACTGGGAGAAAGCACTGAATAGGGAAGAGGAAGGAAGGGAGGAAGGAAGGAAGGAAGGAAGGAAGGAAGGAAGGAAGGAAGGAGGAAAGGAGGGGGAGGGGCCAAAGGCACTGACCAGCACAGTGTCTGACTACAGAACCTCCGCTTTGGTTAGGGTGGGGTGGGGGCAGAACTGCAAACACATTTTGACCACTTTTTAGTAGGCTACTGTTCTGTAGTGTGACTCTGTGACCATTTTAAATGTGTCAAAGGATGGAGCGAATGCACAAATGCACCGATGCCGCCGGGAGGCGGGGTCCTCGCCATGGGAAAGGGGCGCAGCAACGTCAGGAAGGAACTCGGTGGGGACGGGTTAGAGTTAGAGGTGTTGGCGTGAGCACATGTTTTGTAAGACATGTAGTGCGTACAGGTGCGTTTGTGCGCACATGTCCCTGCAGGTGGACGTGAAGGCGAGCGTGCGTACACACGCACGTTCCCTGTCTCTGCCTGCCGAGAGCGCAGGGGGCGCACACAGCTCAGCAGCGTGAGCACCCCGGACGCTCGGGCCCTGATCTCCGTGACCAGTCCCTACATTCCTGCCCAGAGATAAACGGAGCGTCTTCACAGAGACAGCTCATTCCACGGCTGGGGCAGCAGAGGGTCAAGGTGAGCTAGACAGAAAGTGCTAGAAAAGGGTAATGGGGCCACGTCCCAGGACCCAGGAGCCACCTAAAGGAGCTCACAGGCCAAATCCGGGACAGATCAAATGCCAAGGTGACGAGGCAGAGTCAAAAACTGCTGACAAATAAGGATGCGCGGCCCATGCTGGTGGTGAACAGGTAAGTGAACGGGGCGGAGGAGACGGGTCTCACGGCACAACGGCAGGTGGACGCCGAGGGAGGCCAGGCCGCAGAGAGCCAGCACGCCGCGGTCCTCACGCGCGGAAGACCGGATGGTGCAAAAAGCATCGCAGGCGCTGCATCGAGGGAGACTTTCCGAGGGGGAGCAGCGTACGTGTGTGGTCTTGAACTGTCATCTCACTGGCTGCTTGTGAGTCGCAATGGGGAGAAAATAGGACGTAAATAGTGGAGATATCAAATGCGACTTCAACCAGGAGATAATACAAACAGCACCAAAGGGGCTAGGCGGCCGCTGAGTGTCCCCGGATACGGTCCCCTGAGGACACAACACCCCCCGCAGAGCATTTCTGCGTGGAATAAGTGACCTGATCTCATCACAAGGGGACGTAGGAAAAGCTGCAGATGAGACACGTTCTGCTGAAACAAAAAGTGGGGTGACTGTATTCTTCAAAACGCCGGTGTCCTGAGAACACAAAGAAAGCCTGCAGCGACCTTCCCGAAGAGACAGGCCGGCTGAAGAGCCCGGACAGTTAAACACCAGCCCTGGCCTCGGGGGGCTCCCGGGCAGGGAGGAGAATGCTCGGAGGGCATCTCCAGGTCAACTGACAAAGCTGGGACACGGGCAGTAGATTAGGCAGAACGTCTTATCAAGGTCAGCTTCACTGAACTTGATAACGGCTGGGTGGTTATGCAAGAGAACGTCCTGGTTGTTCGGAAATGCACAGCAAGGACCTGGGAGTAAAGGGCCAGACGCTTGCTCCTCCCACTCAAACAGTTCAGAGAGGGGCGGGGGGTGCTGTGGGCATGTGCGCATGTGTGCACGCGTGTGTGCGTGTGGCATGCATGTGTGGGGGGAGAAGCAGAGAATGCCTGACTAATAAAGCAAATGGGGTAAAATGTGTGTGGTAAAGAGTATTACGTGTGCCCCCTGTATCATGTTCATTTTTGCAACTTACCTTTGAGGTTGGAATGATTTTGAAATGAAGTCTGACAGTGATTCTTGTGCCAACCGAAGGTACCTAGAAATGCTATCGTGGAAAGGCGCAGTGAGTGTTGCCAAGGCCCCTGATTAATAAACACCACGTGTTGATACATCGTTACTGCTGCTCTGGGCACATTTGGCTCTCCACGGGAGCCTCGATTCCCAAAGCTCGCCGTCCAGGGCACCTCAGAATTCCTCGGCCTGCTTGTAAAGGATGCAAATCCCCAAAAAGTCTGGTACGGAAGGTCTGAGATGGACCTGGGTATTTCTATAATCTCTGTTTCTCCAACAAACAACAGGCCCTGTGACACCCAGTCCCGGACGCCTTAGTACCAGCATCCCCCACGCAGGCCCTCCTGCTCCAACTGTCCCCAGGCTGCCACATGCGTCACGTCCCCTCTGCCTGGGCCCCCCACCACCCTGGGTGTCAGGTCTGAGCTGTGCTCATAGCATCCCAGCTCCGCCGGGCGCGCACACGAGCCCCGCCCGCAGCCTCCGTCCCCCCAGACATCTCCCTGACTCCGAGCAGCCTGCTCGTCTTTCCTGTTTGTTCTTTCCTTCTTATCAAAGCATCTTTACTTGTGGAACAGAGATGTTACCTCGGTTTCATCTTAGCAACTTGCTCATCTCCCGGCATCTATCTGAGACATCTGTCAAGGATGAGGTAAGGAGGTTTCGCAAGGAGAGACTGCGGGATTGCTTGATAGACGCCGCTGGTCCGCGATGCAAAATCATGCTGGCGTGTCTCTTCCTCCCCGCCAAGTAGCTCGCAGCCCTTCTTCAAAATAACTTTCTGGTGCTTGTTTGAAGTCTTCATTAGCTGGTTAAATCCCAGACTCACGCGTTTCGATGCCGGTACCTTTAAATGTAACCCTTCGAGGAACAAAGGAACAAACGGTGTCGCCCCAAGCCGGGAGCACATCCTCACAGGTGAGTCGAGCTGCTCGGCCTCGCCAGTACTGAATGTTCTGTTTTGCACTGAAGTTTTCAGCTAAGGTTAACCAAGGAACTGCGGGCCGGGCTGGCCCAGAAGGATGTGAGCTAAAGATGTTCTGGTTCAGGCGCACAGTTGTTGTCTAAACACTGGCTTAAACAATGAAACTTCACCTCTTCCCTGTCATCTCAAAGTCCCTCAGAGTCCACAAAAATTAGTGGGTGAACAGACAAACCCCCCTCTGCCCCGGGCTCCATGGTGAGCCGTGAAGGACAGAACTCTCTGCCCAGGGCAGCCCGCCCACAGCCCCCCCTCTCCCAGGGAGGCCTGGATCAGCACCATCTGCATTCCCCAGAGACACGTTCCAGGTGCGAGCTCTCAGGCCCCGTCCCAGGCCTGCAGAGAGAGGCGCTCAGAGAGGGGCAGGCCCCGCATCTGGGCTTTGACAAGCCTGCTGGGGAACTCCGATGCCCCCAGCCTGTGGTTGCCGCAGTCCCTGGCACCCGCTAGAGAGGGAAGGCGAATGTTTGTTTCAGGAATCCTTCCACCGAAGTCGAATAGGAAAAAGAAAGGTTGCGTTGGCTGTCTAAAGCTTGCTTAAGTGGAAACAGTGCATTTAACTCTCCAACTGAAGTCGAAGATCCCATCGGCATTCCTGTTTTTGAAATGGGTCCTTAGGGAGAATGTTTGGTCCATCCTCAACTTTGCTGCAGGTCGTTACGGAACTACTGATTTCTCATGGGCTTCTAGACAGGTCCTAGGTTGACCCATCTGGGTTGTAGAGTCCTGGGTTTCTGCAGGAGACTCGGGGGCATCTCTGAAGGAGGAAGGGAGGGACAGGAAGACCTGGGAGCTCATGCCTCGCCCACCCTCTAGCCAGAAGGCACATGTGACCATCAGCACCCCCACCGCTGCACAGGCATTAACCCAGCTGCTCTTACCAAAATACCATCATTCCGTACAATGTTGGCCCGATGTACAGATGAGGAAACTGAGGTGCAGGCCCAGGGACCGCTCCCGCAGCTGACAGGTGGGGAAGCCAGAACTGAAACCCAGTCCAGCGGCTCATGTACATCTGGCGAAGACGTCCTCTGAAGAAAGGGCCCCGTGGCCAAAACCACGGGAAATCTCCTGTGCTGAATGAGGCCAGAAGTGACACCCCGAGACCAGGAGTTTGAGGAAAGCCCTAAGGTAACCTGCCACAGGCATGCCACGCACATACGTGCGCACACACACGTGCACATGAGCACACACTCCCCCGTGCACACGGCCAGAGCCTCCAAACCCGACCAGAGTTCATCACGTCTGCTCGTCACTGCGTTGTCTTCGTTCGGAGCCAGTGCCCGCGTGCCAAGTGGCCTGGGCTGGGAGCCCCACGGCACAGATGCTGGTGCCCGGAGGGGTCGGCCGCACCCACGGGAAGTGGCAGACGTGTCAGTGACAGCAGACAGCAAGCAGCATTTGACAGGTGGATCGGAGAACACCACTACCCACTCAGATCTACCCGCAAGCGTCTGGGGCCAGGGTTGGGGGGGGGCTAGGGGCAGGGGCACTAGGAAATCTCCCTGGTGATAAAAGGCATTACGGCCACGGTGATTGACAAGTTCAAAAACAGGCCACAAACCCCCAGAAGCTCGGGGAGAGCATGGAACAGACTCTCCCTCGCAGCCTCGGATGGAACCAACCCTGCCCACACCGGGGTCTTGGACTTCTAGCCTCCAGAACTGTGAGGGAACACCTTTGCATCATTCAAGCCCCCCACCCCCACCCCAGGTGCAGGACTTCGTTACAGCAGAGCTAGGGGATACAGGGTCCCGTGTACCCGCAGGCTGAGGTGACCTGGGTCAGCCAACACGGGCAATCAGGGGTCCACCTCGCACACCGGGGCTCCCAAACCTCCCCACCAAGGCCTGCTCATCGCCAGTGTGGAGGCGGCCAAGTCGTTCCTGCCAGAAACAGGAACGAAATGTTTTCTGTTTTCGCTGGAGCAGGAAGGACCGAAGCGTCTTCAGGAGCCGGTCTTTCCTCCGGGGACAAACTTGTCCTTCACAACCCAAGCAGGAAGTCTCTTCACTCCAGTGGGCAGGGCCAGTGTCCCTGTGCTCGTCCCTTTCCCCACTTCCATTGGAAACTCCTCAGTCACAGACTGATTCCTCTTCATAAGCACGTCACATGGTAGGCGTGGGAGAAACAGGCATGGTCGAGGGTGCTGATGATTGAGGCAACGGGGCGGCTGCCGTGGCGCCAAAAAGTAGCCGTTTCTCCAGGAACCTGCCCCCCCCCACCCCGTGACCGTGTACCGCCTTCCGTGGGAAGCTGCTCCTTTTCCAAGCTCTGAAGTCATTCATAAAATGTATACTCGGAGACGAGTATAGTATTTTTTGAAATGAGACATTTAAAATGTCTTGGCTCAAATAAAAATAAGAGTTTTTTGAAATTAGTGACTGGAAGAATTGTTGGCCTCAGAACATTGCTTTGATATGTGAGAAAATCGTACAATCTTGTTTTCTTGCAATTTAACTTTCCCTAGAATGTTAGAGAATGTTATTTCCATTTTCAAAGCTTATGTAACCAGGAATTTATTTGGCATTTTTGTACGCCAAGCAATGTGTAATGGAGAAGAAAGACACTCAATATGCGCTTTCCGCCCTGAAGCACCTCTCTTGGGAAGCGGGGCAAGATCTCACGACAAGAAGCAATCACGGCAGAATAAGGTGAGGTGCTGAATGTCCAAGACTCAGCGCTCCATGGGGTCCTTGGAGACAGAACCCCAAACGACCTTACGAAACCAGTCCTGTCTTGGCTGCAGGTTCGGTTTGGCTCAGGTGACCCCTTCCATCTCTGGTAAAGTGGAAATGCCACTGATACTCAAAGTACACTTAGGAGAAATGCTCAAAAGTATCTTTAAAACATGTGTGTGTATCGGGTGGTCAGCAGATGTCGGGTGAATTGTGACAACGCTTTTCCTGACCAGGTGGACATCGGCTGGCTGTGCCTGCTCGGCACCTGTCTCCGGCAGCTCAGGCGCCACTACAAGGACCACAGACTGGGGGACCTCACGACAACGCTTCGCACAGCTCTGGGGGCCGAGAGGCCCAAGCTCGAGGGGCAGTGTCCCGGGAGGGCCCTCCTCCTGCTTTGCAGACAGCTGCCTCCTCTCTGCCTCCTCCCACGGGGAGAGAGACCAGCTCTCACCTCTTCCGTGTCTGGGCGCCCCTCCCAGTCCTGAGGGCCCCCTTCTCACAGCCTAACAAGCTCCCCGAGGTCCCTCCACAGTGGGGACTCGGCACAGGACTTGCAGAGGGACATGAGGTTTCAGGCCACAGCAGAGTCGTTTCCCTGTTGTTGTCACATTGCACGTACCTTCGTTTGGAAGCCACCCTCCCGCCGAGGCTGAGGCTGACCCCGTGCATCCTGGCTCGAGTGTCCGGCAGAGGACCCCAGGCCTTGGGGACCTCCACGGTGACGGGGTGGAGCACTGGCGTCTCTGCGCGGCCAAGCCCTTTCTCGGGAGATGCGGTGGTACACAGCAGGTACCCACATGCCCTTTCATCTGCCAGTCAAGCCTCAGGAGGCTTTGACCTACTGGTGAGGTATGGATTCATGTGGCGATGCTAAAAGTGTTATCACTAGTAACAGTCAATGATAGACCAGTGATGTGGAAGGATTTAAAGAAGCATTTAGAAAGGCTTTGGACTGTGCAGGCTGATTCGTAAAGATTTTAGATCCAGCGCGTTATCGGATGCGCCTTGTCAATCATTCAGCTACTCCCGCCCCTCGGGGCCATCACCAGAAACTGAGTGGACGCAACCGCCACCACGCATGTGTCGCCTGTGCTGGGAAAGCACTGAAAACTCTCTGTCCAGTGGAGAATCATTAACGTATTTGTGAATGACGTGTCAAGTTTCCCTTTATTTTATGAAGTACTTTATTAAAATACATGATTAAAACAAAGGTTCGAAACCTTATCAAAACGGCAAATTTCAGCAAAATATCCTATATTACCCTTCCCAAAAGCCCAGGAACCTCACGATCCCAACGTGTTTCCCTTGAGCTCCGAGGCGCATTCCCGCACATGAACACGCAGACGAGGCGGCACCTTTGTCAGCGCGCTGCGAGACGGCACCAGCCGCCTCCCTGCACTCTCGGGTCCATCACAATAGCATTTGATACGTAGATGAAAAATTGCTCTTCTAAAAAAGCGAAATTACATCTTCCAAAATCAGGGCCGAAAAGTCACACGGCGTAAGTACTCCCGTTACATTGCAAGCATCGTTGGAGGACGAGAATGACGACGGGAAGGCAAGCGGTCCGTCCGCGCCCTTTAGGGAGGGGAGATGGTGCGGCCGACTGGGAGGGAAGGCTCCCCGCGAGCGGCCACTGCGGTGCAGCTCTTACACAGCCGCACTTCCCCCCGGTAAAGCCCTGGGGACGGGGGCATTTTCCAAGGCTCTGGAGCGACCAGAACATTAGCTGACTTCGGAGAGTACAAAACGAAACGCTAGCGATGAATTCCAATAAGCACCATCTCTCAAGATGACTTCTCAGAACTGCGGAACTCGTGACGGAGACTCTGGCCGGGATGATGGTGCTTGTAAGTGATCTCGCCGCAGAGCAGTTCATTTTCAAGAACACACTTAGATCACTAATTGTTCTCACTCAGAGAGCCATTTAGTGCCCCCAGATCCTCCACCCGCCCTCCAGTGTCCAACTCGCCTCCTAATGAGAAGGCTGCCAGGCAGATGAAAGGCGGCTCTGCCCCCACACCCTCCCTCATGGGGCGGCTCTTCCATAGTGAGCGGCAAGGACACTGTGACTTGGTGGGAAGCCTCTGGAAGGGTAGGCAGAGCACCTTAAACAAGAGTGAGCAGTAATAATTCCAGACAGACAGCACTGGCAGCCAGCTACCAAGTTCTAGAGCAAAACTGTGAAGCATTATTCTTAAAAAAAAAAAAAAAATTCTAAAAGGAAAAGTGAATTCTCTGAACAGACTTTCTAGCAATGAAAAACAAAATCAACTCGAAAGAACAGCTATGGCTCCTGGAGACTTTCCCGGCCCTGAGAGACCCTTAGGATGGACAAGTCCCGGAGAGGACTGGTTTTGACCGCCATAACCTTGATGAGAAAGAGAGACGTCCTCCACTACTCGCGATGTATTCTCCCACGTGAAAATCCCTTCAAAGCTTATCTGAAGCAGTTATTACTGCAGACTTTAAAAATTCCAAGCTTCTTCTCTGCATTTAAAGGAAAAAAAGGTTAATATGCTGGTTGGTAGACTGAAACCAAGAGTTTTCGACAATTTTCTTGCACTGAGAGAGCGGGAGATTCAAGGGAATTGGCCTGGGATCAGGAAAAGGCATCCAACTGGCAGCAACAATGACAACGACAACGACAAAAACAGTGTCAGCTTCATCTCTGCGTCTTTGGGTGACAGATCAGCAAGTGGTCTCCCCTCTCTGCAGTTCAGAGTTCTGCGCTGTGGAACCCAACCGCTTGCAAAGCGCGGTGTCCTCCGTGCGGAAAGATGGCGTGCGTTCCAGCGGGGAGGTCCACAGAGACGCGTGAGTCGGCCCCACTCTGAGGCGCAGGGTGCTGGCTGGCAGTAAGGTACCCACGTGGGCACTCACATGATGCTGTCAGCCACGCGTGGCCTAGAGATCTCCTCTTTCCACAAGCAGATCACAACTAAAGGAAAGGTTGGTGGCGCATCGCCCAAAAAAGGAATGTTTATTGATGAAGTCCATCTGGGTTCGGTCTCAGACTCTAAGAGACAGGTCATGCCAATCAGCAGGGGAACAAGGACACGAAGCCGTAGGGATGTCCCTCACGGACGGCTGGGTTCAGCGTCAACTGTGAAGACCAGAAGCTAGTGTTCCTGGAAGTCGCTGCAGGAATTCGAGAGAGGAAATGGTGCAAGGGGCCAAGGGCGGCTGCAAACACCATTCCAAGGAGATCCTTACTTTTGGTGAAACTTCCCACTTTGAAGTATTTCAAACTTACAGAAAAGTTACAAAGACAGCTCAAAATCCTTCCTTTTTCGTAAGATTGCTCAGTTACCTGCATTCTGTCGTTTTTGCCGGGTCGTTATCTCATGAACTCTTTGGGCGCCCGCTGCAGACAAGAGGCCTCGTTGCTCAATGCCTCTGTGTGTTTCTTCCAAGAAGGGCATTCTCCTTCGTCAGCTCAGTCCAGTTATGGAAATCAGGAAACGATCCCCTACTTGAGATGCTGTCACTTAACTTTGGAGAGGATTTGTTGAATGGCACCCTTTGCCCGTGTTTTGCCTATTCTGTGGGTTTTGTGCATTTAGAAGAATATGAGCTACGAGACCCTCATTCTTAGTCGAGTCTTGGGGGATTCCAGGAGAGAGAGGGGTAACCCTCCGACCCTCCACATCTCCAGCGTAACGTCTCTACGAGATAGCATTCAACGCTCTCAAACACACTTTCAAGGCACCCTTAGCCAACTCCTTTTCTTCAACTGCCCTCTGACAGCAAGTTTAAACGGTTAAGCTTCTGCCACAAAACTCGTCTAGGAGTTTTCCCATCCCCCGCCCCCAAGCCCTGGCAGCCAGCTCCCTCCCCACCACCCCACCCGCCGTCTGCCCCGTGTCTGACACAGAAGCCACATCAGACACTGGGAGAAAGCAGACACACAGCCTGTCAACATGTCTTTTGCCTCCTGACTCTTAGTGCGGTGGTTGAGGGGGGCCAGGGGCAGACAGGATGCTTCCGGCCCGGGGATGATTTAATCCGACACCCTGGCACTCGGGGGAGGCCCGAAGGGGCAGGGGCGGGCCCTGGTAGGGAGAGGGAGCGCGCGGCGGTGAGCTAGCAGCGCCCTCCTTCATTCGGACGGGCCTTGCGAGGCTCGAAATACCTGGCAGCAGAAACCCCCAGCTGTTCGTCTGGGGTTTTCATTTTAAAAGGACGTTCCAGCCTTTCTACGCAGATGTGGAGATCATTTCGACATTCTTCTCCCTGACAGAGCTCGGTGTTAGAAAAAAACATGACTTCGAGCAGGGTTTTCATGCTTGGTAAGCGGTACATTTTAGAACTTGGCTCCGGGGACGGGCTGTGAACCGAGTACAGCCATGTGATTTTTCTAATGACTCCCAGGGTCCTTCCAGAAACACGAACAGATGAACAACCTAATGACCGGTTCCTGGAACATGTGCTTTTCCAGAACTTTCTCACAGTCTGACACAGTTTTCTTCCATTAACAAAAAGGCATCACATTAAGCCTTTCCTGGCTTAAAATAAATAAAGAATCCATTAAAAAAAATGGGGGGAAAGTGTAAAGAAAATACTTTCATGGTAGTCTTATTTATGTTTAGTTGAAAATGAGAACCCAGGTCAAGACGCTTTACTCAACCTGGGGTCCAGAGACCAGCAGCATCAGTGTTACCTGGGACTTATTCAAATGCAGAATCTCAGGCCCCACCCCAGACCTGCTGAATCAGAATGTGGATTTTAACAAGGTGCCTGAGTGGCTGGCAGGCACATGAA
The DNA here is from genome assembly GCA_039655065.1 of Glossophaga mutica. Lineage (NCBI taxonomy): Eukaryota > Metazoa > Chordata > Mammalia > Chiroptera > Phyllostomidae > Glossophaga > Glossophaga mutica. Next base: position 220,257,073 of record CM077304.1, on the reverse strand, counting down.
AGACTGAGAAGCTGTGTTATAAGCAGGTGTGCCGCCCAGGCAAGAATGGCGAGTCGGCCAAGAGAAGTGGGTGCAGAGTGACAAAACCCCAAAAATCCCCCTAACAGAGCTAATGGAAGAGGTGAGAACACAGGAAATTAAACCAAGAAAGTACTGCACTTTCCAAGGGACTGAATAACTGATACAGCCCACTCAATTTTTCCAAAATAGGGTGGCCAGAGTTAGCAAATGAAAATACAGAGCACTCGGTGAAATTTAAATTTCAGATCAATAATGATTTTATATGTCCCATGCAATATTTGGACATACTTATGAAAAAATCATTTTTGTTTATCAGAAATCCTAATTTAACTGGGCATTCTTTTTTATCTGATAAACCTCTTGCACAGTCTATGTATTCTCTAAATTGCATAATGCTTGCAGGTGCCTTCGTTGTAAACCGGACTGACGATAAAGGTGTAAAGCAGATAGGTAGTCAATGAACACTGACGATCTCCAAAATCCTTTAGAAAGTGTTAGCGTATAAACGCACTCGATATTGTGATAGTGAGTTGTGAGTTACCCATTGTCAGCAGAACCGAAAACGATAATGTGACCCAAACCCCTTGTCAGGGTCTGACGTTGTCTCCTCCTTGTTCCTGTTTAAACGTGG